>OY293413.1:5000-1476099 GCA_958502065.1 Chrysolina americana | reverse complement strand
TAATCTTGGATTAGAAGAAGAATATTTAGCAAAATCATTTGATGTTACTGTTTTGTCTTTCATCTCCTATCCCCAACTCTATATCGTTTTTAATTTTGATTTTTCCTATTGTTTTTTCTTTACCAAATTCCATATTTCCTTTGTTCTCTATCATTATCTTGCTATGTATGATTTGCAATTTTTTTTTCAATTGTGGTATTGCTTATACATATAATTTATTTGCCTCTACAAGTTCATCAGTATTCCACGAGACATTATGTTTGGATTTCATATTATTTTGTACAGTTTTCGTCACAATGGAACAGAACAGGTCAACACCATAACTCATAATATAAAAAAAATACTGCATGCATTGTTTACATCATTAAAGATATCATATACATTACCATAACTTTCACTGAAATAATAATGTTTCAGTTGGCAAAGAACAGTGTCATTTATATTGCTATATCTAATACTAACTTCAAATAGTTTTCAACTTCACACTGCATAAGGAAATATAAACATTTCCTCATTCATCACGGACAAATTTATGGCCAAAGTTTTTTGTGAGTCAAAACCAGTCCGAGTCTAGTCATGTTTGATCGTTTTGTCTGAGTAAATGACGCTGAGAGAATATCAAGTTGTCAATTTGTTTTGTGCAATGTCTAAATTGTTTTGCGAATATAACATCATTAAAATAATCCTCGACTTCAAGACTACTTTCGAGCTACTAATGAAGTCAATAGATGCTCAGATGTTCTTAAAATAATGACAGTTGACGATAAATTATATAGACGTCAAAGAAATCTCGTCTGAAACAACTGAAAACTCTTTGCTCATTCACTTTGCTCGAGATAAACTGGTTATAATGAGTTCGTCGTAAAACGGTTATCAATAATAACATATGAAAACCTAGTATCGATAATAAAACTTTTTTTATGTAAGTAAAATAATATTAATTAATCATTCCGAAGTTAGTTGGGGTTTGGGTGAATATGAAGTTGAAGAAAAACTTGTAGTGTTCTTGCCAATGTTTAGAATTCAGTTTAATTCATCCTCAGGGCTCAGAAGAACGTTTTCGAAATAAAAAATAAAAAAACTAACGAGACGTCAGATTTAAATATATAACAGTCAACATGATGATCATAGGTTCATATGTTTTGCTCCTCAAAAATACCTATACTAAAGCTCCATTGACTTTGAAACGATTCCTTCAATACTCTTTAACATATTTGTAAAAAAAACAAAAGAGTGGTTATTTTTAACAACCAATCAACTCTGTACAATGGAATCGCGTATAAACATAGGTGATATACCTACATACAATTTGAATCCATTTCGGTTTTTATAATAACTTCTAATAATAGCCGCTGTTTGTTTTCACAGCAGTAAATAACGGAATTATGTGTCATAATATCGTTGATTATTTTCTCGTTTTAATTATGTTGTTCATTCAAATACAGTTATTATGCCTGCCAAGTTGGAGGATAATATTTTTCAAATAAATATTTAACTTGTGCTGGGCAAGAGAAGAGTTTATTTGATAGAGATTTGTGTAATTTGGCTTAAGCGGATGTATGTATAAAATATTTGTGGAACTGTGATTAATGCAGAAGGAAATTTTGAAACTTTCAACTAAGTGCTGACGGAAAACTGTGTGAATATTTCAGTGTGAATGATTTTGGTAAACACACAGTTGAAAACCTTCAATGAGCACACTGAATATACTGTATGACGTACCTTGGAACAATAATAATATATTAACACCACTTACATGATAATGAAAGCTTAAAATAACTAGTGAAATATTCACCTAGGTTTTAAAAGGAATGTGGTATGGGAAGCCGTTTCACACGACTCCTGCAAGGCTTGATGCTTGTAATTATTTTCAAATTACAAGGCAGGTGATTATACATTTTAATGCCTCTATAAATAGTGAAGTCATAGATCAGAGTGCTAGTAGAGTTAGTTAGTTTCATCTTATATTTCACGACGTCTTTACTATTTCCTAATTTTCGCCGTTTTTGTCAAGCTTAACTACCTACCTGTCTACAATATGAAAATGGTAAGATACAAGAAGAACAGATAGAAAAAGGAACGAACAAAAACAAATAACCAGAAGATAGAAACTAAAAATTAAATTAAATAATATCACCAGATATGAAAGAAGGCATACAAAAACTAAAAATTGGAAAATCACATGGAGAAAACAAATTAACAACTGAAATGTTCAAAAATATGAGAGAAAAATAGATGAATTTTTGAAAAATTAATGAAAAAAATTACAAAATCAAAATTTTTACGCAATTCTGTGAACGCCAATCCATTCAGAATGATGAAATTAGTGAATTTCATTGCTCGACAAAACAAAATATCATAAAAGGTCCCCCAAAAATCATTAAAAATACAAAATCGTATATAGGACAAATTAACTTTAAATTTGACCTATATACGCCAAATTTCAATGTTGATTTCGGATTATACGACAAATAGGTATTAATTTCGATCGCAAATTGACATTTTGGAAAATTTTCTGTCGAAAAAATGCATCTATCCTCAAAATTGAAAAGTTTCCAAGTGAAATGGTATATTAAAGTTCTTAAGAAGAGTAAAAGTAGTAACAAAAATGGACAAACTGGTAGGTAGATGGGGTTTGATACAAGACTTATAATTGAATTGAGGAAGTATTGGGCTAAATACGTATCAACTGAAACTCAGTCAGTTTCAGTTGACACGTCTAGAAGAGTACTTCGACCACGCCACTGAAGATGACTGCCGCAGTTGCAGTCGAAACGTTTGGAGATGTAAACCAAAGAAGACCACGGCAAAACCCGGAAACCAACCAAAATATTGACGCCAGCTGTGAAAGCTTACATTCCTACATTATGTATTACTGATTTCTAACGATGAGGAATTACCTATAATGAAATATTTTCACGACCAAATACAGCTTTGGCAGCAAGTGATGTCCATCATATTAGTGTTTACACGACTGATTCTATCAACATTCTAGGTTTCGATCACATTCCCATCAAGATGTCCAGCTCTCGCTCAACACATTAGAACAATATTCCTTTGTCACCTGTCTAAACCACCGAAATATCAGCTGCCTTCATTTGAATACTTACAAATACTCCCATCCTCCACCCCCGTCACGTTTCCGGAAGGAACACCTGTTCTGATATTGATACTTTGGAAATTTAATAAAATTATAGCGGTTCCTCGAGCCACAATTTTAACGTTACTTTGACTTTTTAATTTATGTGATGACTCGCCGTTTGGCGTTTTATTTATTACGGTATTATAAGGATTGTGACACTAGGGTTGAATAACGAGTTCCAGTTTGATGATAATAATAATAATTGGCCTTTATGTCACATTTGTAAAAGGTGGGCTAACTTGGGCAGTTTTGAAGGGAAAGTCTTGTTTTCAAACTCAAAAGATAAAAAGTGAAGACATGACACACTTGATGGTGAAAACCGCATGTCATATCTGTCATTGTTTTCTATTTACAGCATGTTTTTTGGAAATACCCATTTTTTCCTGTCTTCTTTGTATGAAAACATTTCCGAACCACTTTTTTACGTCGAATTCAATGGTGAGAGTAGGTAATTCATTTTCTCAAATAAGCATTGCTATCCAACGTGCATGGTGATGCTGCTCTGGTTTTTGGATCTATTCCTCCTTCACAATGCTTGGACGAAATTCTATATTTTCCTCATTCCATCAAAAGAGCGAAATCTCTTCGTATGAAACAGAATTAAGTGCATTTCAAATCTCCAATTCATGATAAACCATTGATAGTTCATCCTCCATCTTTTTGAGGACACTCCAAAATCACATACTTCAAGAAAGATCAAAATCAGTCCCTCTAGAAGATTCCACTTCACTAGGAAGGAATGATTACTGCTTTCAGAATGGTTTGATTGAAGATGCTGCTGTTCCTATTTTGCCAGTAAAATCTTTGGATAAGTCTACAAATCACCTTGGAAGTCATGGAAGCAAAGTTGGGTTGAATAATTTGGGAAATACTTGTTATATGAATAGCGTTTTACAGGCGTTACTTATAACAGAATCGTTCAGAGACGATATATCAACCATCAAAAATAATATTTCCTAGTTATTCTTTGAGCTGAACCAGATGTTCAAACAATTTACATTTTCAAAAAGAGTTTCTTGTCATTCTCCGCATGACTTCATAGAGTCTTCGTGGTCAACAACTTCTTCGTCGGGACAACAAGATAGTTCCGAGTTTTTGGTATATCTGCTGAATACACTTCGTGTATAGACAGGTTTTTTTCGGAGAGAATCATTGGCCCGTTCATTTATAATGGCACTCTCACATCTCAGAGGTATTTAGAAATCCTCAGCAAACAATTTGAACCCCTTGTTGATGATTACAGCTGAAGTTGCTCACAACATTGCAATTGTCAAAATTTTTTTTGCCCCAATTTCTGGTAATAATTGGATATTCAGCCAAGGACCTAACCGTTGGCCAGCCAGGTCACCGGACCTAACGCCTATGGACATTTACCTCTGGTGAAGGTTCAAAGATTTCATTTGTCGTCCAACTCTATACACGAATTGGAAGCGACAGTATGATATGAAGTGAGAATAAATTGAAAATAATTTGACAGATTTTTCGAAAACTTGTTGCCAGGCAATAGACACGAGAGCCCGAAGGTCTTGGGTGGCTATTGCCAAATGACAACAAGTTTGAGAAAACATCTGGAGAATTATTTTCTACCTTATCGAACTGTCGTGTGGTATTCGATTATTTTTTGATGTCCTAATCATAGACCTACTCTCTATACATATAACATTTTTATTTCAACAATCTACTTGAATCAGTATAAACAGCATGAAGTTTGGAATTTGAAGTTCTCATCATGAAATATACAATTATTATGGATGTTTTGTCCTTGGCTGGAGGATTCCGAAACATTGTTTTGTTCTGTTGGATTGAAAGCTATTGTTTTCTCTCTGTTCCTAGGTTATGAATTGAAACTGTTTCCAAATTGACACGTTACTCAAAATAGTATTCTTACATGCATTTTCGTTGATTTTCTTAAAATTTCATCGTTCAAC
The DNA here is from genome assembly GCA_958502065.1 of Chrysolina americana. Taxonomy (NCBI): domain Eukaryota; kingdom Metazoa; phylum Arthropoda; class Insecta; order Coleoptera; family Chrysomelidae; genus Chrysolina; species Chrysolina americana. The sequence continues at coordinate 1,471,029 of OY293413.1, read as the reverse complement.
CGTTTTCGAATCATTTTTCACTTTTTATGCAAACTGATGACAGATGTCAGAACAAAAATATGAGTTATCACATAATATAAACAAAATACCAAAAAAAATTATTGCGCCAATTTAAAATTCCCTTAACGTACATGAATGCTTTGAATTGATGGTTTCAATTGGTTGCAACAATTGTCAAAAAATAAACAATAAACTTTGGCTCAATTACTTTTCGTGTCTACACCATATAGCTTTTTTTCAACGACATTCAATATCTTCCATATTATACTGTGCAGGTGCCTTATATAATACGAAAGCCAACTTATGAACGCCATAAATTCGATAACCTGACATGTGATATAATCTGGAAGACGTACGAAGTCGATATTCACGAATCCTATTTCTCGATCTTGATATTAATGTCACGAATCTGCGATTTCTGAAAATAGAAATGCTCGGACTGAAAACACAATTCAATTATGACTCTTGTTTTGCGTTTCTCTGAAAAGTCATGCCGACAAGATTTGAATAATCTGCCTATGAATCAAGATTACTGAGTACCAAAATTGATATTGACATAGGATTTTTTTCTCGAGAAAGTTGATAGCCTATTCGATTTGAGCATATTTTGAATAGGTTTATACCTAATTTAAGCCCAATATCTCATATGGGATTTTAGATATACAGAGTGAAACATTTGAAAACGGGCCACCTCTATAAAACCGTTATTTACGAGGATGTATTGATATCTAGTTAGCCTAGACCAGTTCCCTGCATAAACAAAATATTGCGTTACCATAGCAACGAACAATAACTTATTAAAAGTGTCAGTGCAAAGTTTGACGTCAAAAAAGGAAACCAGAGTTACGCAATAAATTAAAAGAAAAAATATGTCCAACGAAACTGTGAAAATCGAAAAATTGGAGTATCGTGCCATCATCAAGTGCCTGTATTTAAAAGGGTTAAGAGGTAAGCAGATTTACGAAGATATGCTTAATACTCTTGGTGAACAATGTCCTTCGTATGCGACCGTGTAAAATTTGCAGTCCAATTTTTCAAAAGAGGTAAATTTTCCATTGAAGATGATGACTGATCGGGAAGGCCAGTTTCTGTGTCAGTCCCCAAAAATATCGATGCAGTTCATGACATGATTTTAACAGACCGTCGAATTGGGCTAAAACGGATATCTGAAGCACTGAATATTTCATACGAACGCGTTCATCATATAGTTCACGTCAATTTGGACATGAGAAAATTGCTGCAAAATGGATCCCCAAATGTTTGAATGTTGACCAAAAGAGTGCAAGGGTAGTACCATCGCGTTCGATCTGTGCTCGATTTGAAAACGATGTAGACTTCTTAAACCGAATTGTTACTATGGATGAGACTTGGGTACATTTCTACGATCCAGAAACAAAGCAACAATCGATGGAATGGCGACACTCCGGGTCTCCAAGACCTAAGAAGTTTCGTGTCCAAAAATCTGCTGGGAAAGTTCTTGCTTCAGTTTTTTGGGATTGTCATGGAGTAATCATGATTGATTTTTTGGATCAGGGTAGAACAATAACTGGAGATTACTATTCGACATTAGTGACCACTCTACTCATGTTGCCATGCAAAAAATTCGTGATTTAGGGTTTGAATTACTAGAACACCCCCCTTATAAATACTCCTTCAGGACATAACAACTCTATGTGCGATATAGTTAAGTATATTAGAACACAGCAGTTTATTGTCAAAGAGTATAAATCCACATCTTCAATCAAATAGTCCTGCGACAAACCAACTAATTGAAAAGTGTATACAGAGGGAGAATCATAAGTTTCACGGTTCCTATCTTCGGAAATATAACATTTTAGTTTACCTTCTTATAGCCCACTAGAATATTCATTGATAACAATCATCGAGAATGATCGTATACCATTTCGAGAAGGTCATTGCCGCGCTGACTCTCTGATTTTGGGTGAGCTGCTACCTGTTACAGCTACGGAATACATCAAGGAATTTGCATGTGGATGGAAGGAACAATAGTGTAATAACCCAGTGAAAAGATCAAAATCATTAAGACGGGCAGAAAAGGCCGATGACGTGAGCACTCCGATATTCAGATCCAGATGGTTTAAAACATATACTAATTGGACGTACGTCAGTCCTATGGCTGCATGCAACTTTTTATGTCTTCTATTCTGATTCATAATATATCAAATAAATAACGTCGAGCAGTTTGTTGATTTCAGGCCGTCTCGGATTTTCGATAATAAAACTATTCTGACAGCGAGAAACCATTCAGCGAAGTGGGATAGCTATCAAGCATTTCTGCAATAGAATTAACGTTCACTTTCACTCATGACAGCTATTATACCACCAAGAGCAACGTTTGAGAGTGTTTCGAGCAGAACTGACGACCAAGAACGTTATTAGACGAATTTTTTCACGGGTACTAACATAAATATTCAGAAAAACCTTTTGATGACTGCCATACGTAAGAATTGAGAAGCAGGGGGCGTGTAGATCAGTGTAGTTCTGAACTTTGGTCGGATAATATCGCCTGAAGATGACAAATGAAACTTTGCCGAAATAAATTCAGTGTTGCTTGTATTTCTAAATCTTCCCTTATCTCCGTATTTTCTAGTTTTTCCATTTTCGTTACTCCTTCTACTCTTCTTTAATACTTCATTTCAATGGCCTGTATTCTGCATTTTTGTCTTTGTGAGAGTACCCAGAACTCGCAACCAAATGTCAAAATCTGTCTACATTGTTTTGGAAAGATTCATTTTAGTTTTCTTAATTTTTTTTCATTCATAAATGTTTTATTCATTGGTTGGTAAAGATTCAAAGTGTTTTGTATTCTATTGTTGATTTCTAATTCTTTTTTTCCTTCCATTTGTATATTTATCACTTTTCTTTCTTCTTCAGAAATCATCATCACTTTTGTTTTGTTTTTGTTCATTCTCATCTCGTGTTCTTCAAAAGTTCTATTCCATATCTCTAGATTATTTTGTAAATCTCGTTCATTCTCGTTCAAAATTATTAAAGCATCTGTAAAAGCACCCTCTGATATTTCTATACTCTGCAGTAGTAGTAGTTTTTAAAGTTTTTGTGATTTTTCATTATCTCGTCTACAAAAATGGTGAACAGCAATGGACTTAGTCCTCCTTGTCTTAATCCTTCTCTTGTAAATTTTTCTGACATTTTGTTAGGTCGAATCACACAGTTAACATTAATCTTATAAATGTTCTTTATTATATTGATTATTTTGTTCTCAATTCCTCTATTCTTTAAGATTTCCCATAACTTCATCTTTTGCACCTTGTCGAACGCTTTTTCGAGGTCAAAGAATCCTAAATATACATCCTGTTCTTGCTGGAGCTTTTTTTATGCAATCATCGTCAATGTAAATATATGGTCTTGTGTACTTCTACCCTTCCTAAAACCGCTTTGTGATTTTTCTAGCGTTGTCTTATTTTTTTAATCTATTTTCATCGATGTACTTAGTAATGTTATTGCTCTATAGTTCGTGCTATCATACTCATCTCCCTTTTTGAATATAGGGACAATCATTGCTACTTTCTGACCATGCTTTATTAAATATAGTACTCAGTATTTTTAGCCCAGTTTCTCCCATATTTTTGAACATTTCAGTTATTAATTTGTCATCTCCAGAAGAATTTCCATTTTTTAGTTTTTGTATACCTTCTTTCATATCTGTTGATATTATTTAATTTATTTTTTAGTTTCTATCTTGTGGTTCTTTGTTTTTGTTCTTTTCTTTTTCTATTTGTTGGTGGCCATCTAGTAGCTCATGATAATATTCTCTCCATCTATTAAGTATCTCTCTGTCTTCCCTTATAATTTCTGCCTTTTTATCTTCAATGCTGTTTACCTCCGGTGTTTTCTCTTGTCTCGATGTTTTTAGCGTTCTAAAGCATAATTTCTAGTTTGATTTGCTATCGAATTCTATTTTTTCTTTAAATTCTTCCCACTCTTTCTTTTTTGTCTCAGTTACTAGCTCTTTTACTTCTTTCCTTTCATTTTTGTACTTTTCATAATTGTCTACTATTCATATTATTATTCAAATAAGTTTTCCGTTTCTTTTTCTTTATCTTTATTTGTTTTTCATTTCTTCAGTCCACCAAGCAGTTTGCTTTTTCCGCATATATCTTTGTCGCCACTGATAAGACCGTGTTATTGAAATGTCTCTATATTACTGTGTTTTAGTTATTCTACTAACCTTTCAAATGTATCTCCTAGTGCCCCACTATATTTCTTTACAATGGCTTTGTCTTGCAGTTTGAAAGCTTCAAATGATCCAAATTCGACAATAATTCCTTTGTTATGTTTTTCACTTTTTTCACTTCCTGTAATTTCTCTGTTATTTTTGTTACTAACAAATAGTGGCCATTGCCTATTACTGCTTTTCTTTCTACTTTTGTGTCCACTGCGCTTCTGAATCCTTTTTCCACTTAAATATAATCTATAATTCATTTTTTATTCCTACTTTTAACTTCTCTTGTATATTTGTGTATATCTCGATGTACGAATAACCAATTTGTTACGATTACGTTATGAAATGTACAGAATTCCAGCTCTCACAGGTATGATAAGAGTTCAATAAAGTGAAATATTTTTGGCAGAAATTCACTTGTCTTGAACCTCCCCGAGCAAAAGTATTTCGTATAGCTATTTTTTGGACTTTGAAGAATCGTCTGTTAAATATTCTGTTGAATATTCCTTCTACCTCGTATATCTCTATGATTCGATAGATCAAACACATCAGTCAAACTCTTGTGAAGTGTTTTGTGCGAGCACGGAAATCTATTCGAAGTTTTCATGCTGAAAAACTATTATCGAGGTGTTTTCCAATGAAGAGTTTTATAACGCTTATAGTTGGCACAATTAACAACTCGGCACTAATTAATTACGCCAATTCAAATAAAGTGTTTTCACAGAAATGGTCGGAGTCGCTTTTCTCTTCCAGTTGATGCAAATTTTTCAGTTTCCTGTGAACAAACAAATATGGCTCGTACTCGAACAAGAGAAAACACATCTCAAATATGGCAAACATTTCAATTAAACGAATGCGACTCATCAGACCGAATCGTATACAGCTTGTTTCTTCACACTGCCTTTGTAATAAAATTAAAATATTTGTTTAATTGGTACAATAAACTTTGCATACAAATCAATGGTGAGTGAACCAGTCTCATTTTTCATTTGGGATCAGTTTCATGGTGGTTATAAGAAACTGCAATGCTTCCATTCAGTACCAACGATGCTTGAGACTCAAAAGTCTTGTATACCAGAAATTTAGTAGGTTTGAGATAAGAAACCCTGTAAACTGATGCTTCAACACTTAATTGTTTATGGATAAAACTGCCCTATGTATTCTCATAGGAGTTTAACACTCTCAAGGCTGTGTAGTATAAAATAGATTGTTGAAACTGCTAATCTCATCAGGATGGATGAAATAGTGATAGTTGGTATTCCTCAAGAGACAGTTATGTGGCCAACAGCGTTCATCATTTATTCAACGTATACCTGAAAGAAGAATCCACCAGTTTTACTGATGGCACAGGTGTGATATATGGAGGAGATTTGAATGATAATCAAGAGTTTCTACAACTAACTTAGATTGAATATTGATAAAACTATATGATAGGAAAAATATCTACCGAAGTTTGATGAACTATAACTAGTGAGAAATTTAGTCTGCTGACATTGGCACGTATATCAAAATGGTATAAACATATGCACCATTTGACAAGAAAACTTCGTTTTCTGTTGAAAAACGGTTTGTTTTTGAAAATACTGTAAAATATTGATAGATGGTGAAATCTTCTGTGAAATTTCGAAAAATTGTGGTTACAGTTAACTCAATCAGCAGGTATTAAAAGTTGATAATAATCTTGCATTTTCAAAAAACGTTTTATATCTCAGAAACAGTAATTCTTCATTCAAATGACTTCATAAAAATTCTGAACTATCTTAATATATGCAGTATCCTATTTAAAATCCTACAACTTCTTTAAAAGCACCTATATTGTATTCAAACATGTCTTTGATTGAAAAAGTTATGGCCTCATTATCCTTTCTTGCTTTACAAGCATATCTAACTCTTATTTTTATTTCAGGTAAGTCTCAGGTGCCAAGATGAAGGTGCTTCTTCTGATAATTAACGTAAGTTTTTCTTTCCTAACTTTGTCGTTGAGAAATCATTGTTTGAGGCCAGCTAGAGAAAATTCAGCATTGAAACTCTGGTATTCCATTTTCTGACCATCAAAAAAAAAAGAATGTCCTCACGCGATTCCATTATATACGGTTATCCATGGCATCCGATGATAAACGATGTGAAAAATGTATTGACTGTTGAATCAAAGTAAATTAATTCGTAGCGTAGTAAAAACGGTTTCAAATATACAAAACGTTTTCGAAAATCTCATTCCATGTAGTAAATGAAACTCTAGATAAGTTCAAAGATATGTAACCCTCACGGCATAAAATCCAGTCGCTGGCTTTTTCAGTCAAACTTATGATATATGACCTTCTAATTTCAGTTTGGCATCAAGTCCTCATTGACAATAACATCTTCTAATGTCTTGTTATCCATTATCTCTGTATGTCGAAATGTATTAAATGACTCACATACATTAAGGCGAGGGGCCCAGTACAGATCCTTGTGGTACTCCATGTTCAAAAGATAATAGTTTCGAGTCATAGATGACTCTTCTTTCTTAGTTATTTGGACACTTTTTAGACTGTTTATAGCATCAATGATGTCTTGAACAAATCGATGTGAATCCTATATTAAACATTTGACATAATTCACTGTTCGACCAATTATTGACTTTTCACTTTTATTCTTGTCACATAGATTGTAATCGCGATACAGCTAATATTATCTTTCATCAGTGATAAATCAATAAATACGTCTGCAAAAAAAGTAATAAAACTAATCAAAACCGAAAGTAATCGACATATCAGCCCTTTCTGAAAACCCATAATTTTTTGTCAGAAAAGTGAAACTTGTGAATTGCTGGAACATAAAACTGAAACCCCTTCGTCTTTTGTATGGAAGTGACCTCTAATTTCAATTTTACACCTGTTTCTTATGGCCAACCTAACTTTTATTGCCTCGCCGTGTTCTATTGTTGGTTTTTTCGTATTATTTAAGGGTTGGGGAATTCGAAACATGGAAATGTACTTCTTTCCTTCGTCGTACAAAAGGGTTGTAAATTGTGAACGTCAAGTTTTTGTACAAGGCGAACTAGAGCAATTCATCGTGAATACAGGAAACTATTAATATTCATGGCTCTTGTGTTGGTTGGGTTCTTTGCTTTCGAGTTATTGTTTGAAGAATTTTGACCATTCCTATTTAAAGAAAAAATGTGTTATATACCAGAGAAGTTGAGAAGGCGTTGTACGATCTATAGTTGAATCAGACCCTTGATAAATATTAACTAGATTAGGTATACAAATCAATGAATATGTGCAGCCAAAAAATTCAAATATGCGGATAATTTTCACAGATCAAGAGAGACAGAGTTCCTGAGAAACACTGAATGTTCAGGGAGATGTTTTTGAAAACTGGGAAATTTTAAGGACTTTGAAAGAGAATCATCACATATAATTCAATGAAAAGTTGAATATTCCAGTATTGTTCAGATCGACTTTCGCTCGCACTATGGGGGTCATTTCAAAATGCTTCCACTGTAAAAATAATGATATAGTTAGAGCAATGGAAGCCCGAACAAAGCCAGCTGATTGCATTATCTAGCAATTCCGTTGCAGGATTGTCTGAATCAATTAGAAGCATTTACAATTACAAACTTTTAATCTGCTACAAATAAGGCATTACAGAAGAGCGAGTTAATAAGATCTGCAATTCTTGGTAAACGTTTTTCTAACGCAAAGTGCTTAGCGAACCAGTCCCGGCTAATTAGTAAAACCATCAGATAGACGATTGCCACTGTTGCCAGTCCACAAAAGACGTTGTGTGGAGTGAATACTGCTCCTCGATTATCGCAGTCAATTGGAGGCGCGATGTCTCGACGGATATTAGAATGAAGTTGTACCGCTGATCCATATTGAGATGGTTCCGAGGAAATAGAAGCGGAGTCGTCCAGATATAGAAACGGCAATTTGGGACCAAATCGGTTTAGTTCCCCTCTCAATAAATTGCCAGTCTTCTCAACTAGGACCAAATGTGCCAAATCAGAATTATTTACCTTTGGTTTACGAGAGTGGAAGATAAAATTGGTATAATTTCAAAATGACTCGATTAACCAAGAGCTTTTTCACAAATTAATAGAAATTGGACGTGAGGTTTCTTGTTGAAGATAATATCAATCAAAAGTAATCTAACAAATTTCCAAGAATCCTCATCCATTATTTCCATCAATCTCAAGCACTATGAGAATTATTGATACATCGTTAACGAAGTTCACTATGGAAAGAATGAAGGAAAGCTATAAAATCGCCCGCAACTAAGTATATCTTCCAAAACCTCGTAAATTTGCCTTTGACAAGGTAAATACCACTAAAAGACACCATAAATATCCAAAATAAGTCGAATCCATTCGATACACGTTTTAATTAGAGATGAAATCCTGGGCAAGGCCGTCTATATTATGACTAGCTGACCCGACAAACGTTGTTTTGCCATATAAATAATTTTGATGGCCGACAACTGTGTAGGGAGTGAGAAAGAAAGGAGACCGGCTTCGTTCTCATCCCTACTCCGTGCTGTTTACTGGGTCAGAAGTGACACCTGTAGACATCTGGAGGGGATAACTAATTAAATGATGATTGATCAGTTTTCGACCGGAGAGGAAAAATGATTAAATTACTAAAATGGCTATTAAAAAATAAGGGTTGATCGTAGAAGGGTGAAAATTGAGGATTGTATGTATTTTTGAATGTTGTATCATAAAAAAATAGAAATTAAAAATTTTGTCTAAAAAATAAAATAAAAAATTTAGGGGTGGACTACCCCTAACATTTAGGGGGATGAAAAATAGATGTTGGCCGATTCTCATAGATACCGGATAAGCACAAAAAATTTCATCAAAATCGGTCGAGCCCCACTAATTAAATGATGATTGATCAGTTTTCGACCGGAGAGGAAAAATGATTAAATTACTAAAATGGCTATTAAAAAATAAGGGTTGATCGTAGAAGGGTGAAAATTGAGGATTGTATGTATTTTTGAATGTTGTATCATAAAAAAATAGAAATTGAAAATTTTGTCTAAAAAATAAAATAAAAAATTTAGGGGTGGACTACCCCTAACATTTAGGGGGATGAAAAATAGATGTTGGCCGATTCTCATAGATACCGGATAAGCACAAAAAATTTCATCAAAATCGGTCGAGCCCCACTAATTAAATGATGATTGATCAGTTTTCGACCGGAGAGGAAAAATGATTAAATTACTAAAATGGCTATTAAAAAATAAGGGTTGATCGTAGAAGGGTGAAAATTGAGGATTGTATGTATTTTTGAATGTTGTATCATAAAAAAATAGAAATTGAAAATTTTGTCTAAAAAATAAAATAAAAAATTTAGGGGTGGACTACCCCTAACATTTAGGGGGATGAAAAATAGATGTTGGCCGATTCTCATAGATACCGGATAAGCACAAAAAATTTCATCAAAATCGGTCGAGCCGTTTCGGAGGAGTTTAAGTTCGAACACCGTGACACGAGAATTTTATATATTAGATATCGAAAAAGATGTGACCGTATTAGTGATTGGTGGGGACTGGGCCATTGTGCATTGAACTATATGAGCCATAACGTTGGCCGCACCTTGATATACCTTCATGTTTGATAGATTAAAATGTTTCCAGTTGGCAGTATGAGAGGTTCGGAGGTAGATAATACTTTTATGGGGGCAGTGGCAGTCGTTTTCATTCCGACGTTCCATCAAATTACTGGAAAGTATCTTGAGATCGCCCTCAATCTCAATCATTAAGAGGCTAAATCAGTGAAACCACCGAAAGAATGGCTGCATAAGAATTCGTGAGAAATAGGTATTTTCCTAACAAGTGCGGAAAGTCATACGTTCCCGCACGCGACTGCCGTTGACACGAACTACGCGAAGCGGAGTTCGGACAAGCAGAATTTGGAACAATATTTTTTCTACGACCGCTTAAAGATTCGATAAGCACATTGAAGATATATATTTAATTTCAAGATACAATTCAGTTGTTCAAAAGTTAATAGAAAAATTATAAAAACCACATTTTAGAGGGGCATAGCACTTCCAATTCTAGATGAACTCTTCAATTCGAGAACCTTTGAAGATAGAGCAATTCTAAGAACGCCAATCGATTCAGAATGATGAAATCAGTATAGTCAGCATATTTCAAGTCGATAGACGAGAAAACAGATTTACTCGAAATGTCCCAAAAATCCAAAGGGGTAGACCTCTAAAATCATGAAAAATACAAAATCACTAAATTCACTTGAAATCCGCACTATATACGCAAAATTTTATGCTGATTCTGAAAATGTATGATATGTAAATGTTCATGTACAAGGTTCAGCATAAAAGAGAATAAAATAACAAAAATTCTCTGGCACGATTGAATTTCCCAAAGATTTTTATTTTCCATTTTTCAAAAAATCGCAAAAATTCCTCAAATGTATCCCGACGAGCTAATTCCGAATCATATCATAGAAATTAGTTTCGATGACAAATTGACAGAATTTCTGAAGATTAACCCCCTGTCAACTCCAAATGAGCTCTTTAACTGAAGAACGGTTGAAGATAGATCAATTCTACGAACGCCAATCGATTCAGAATGATGAAATCAGTATAGTCAGCAAATTCCAAGTCGATCGACGAGAAAACAGAATTTCTCGAAAAAGTCCCAAAAATCCAAAGGGGTAGACCCCTAAATTCATGAAAAATGAAAAATCACCAGATTCACTTAGAATCCGCACTATATACGCAAAAATTTATGGTGATTCTGAAAATGTATGATATGTAAATGCTAATATATAAGGTTCAGCATAAAAGAGAATAAAATAACAAAAATTCTCTGGCACGATTGAATTTCCCAAAGATTTTTATTTTCCATTTTTCAAAAAATCGCAACAATTCCTCAAATGTATCCCGACGAGCTAATTCCGAATCATATCATAGAAATTAGTTTCGATGACAAATTGACAGAATTTCTGAAGATTGACCCCCTGTCAACTCCAAATGGGCTCTTCAACTGAAGAACGGTTGAAGATAGATCAATTCTGCGAACGCCAATCGATTCAGAATGATGAAATCAGTATAGTCAGCAAATTTCAAGTCGATCGACGAGAAAACAGAATTTCTCGAAAAAGTCCCAAAAATCCAAAGGGGTAGATTATGAAACATACAAAATTATCAGAGTCAGAGAATTCAAAATGCTCAGCTACAAGGTTCGGCATTAAAAAGAATAAATTGACAAAAATTTTCTCGAGAATGTAATATTACACTGGTTTTTCTAATTGCATTTCAGTATAACTGAAAATAATAAAAATCGAGTTTCAGAAAACATCTATAAATCAACCTTAGAAAGCTATTTCAAAATTGAACTACTCAAAACAGGTTTACCAATTGTCTATGACTATTTTGATCATGTTCAGAGAAAACTTATCAAAATTGATGGTCATGAAATGGAAATGAATTAATAATAATCCCATTTTCCAAACGTCGAACACCAAATAATTCAACATGACTCTCTTAATTTCTCATGTACGCCCCTGGAACATTTCTCTCCGTGGTCAATTTTCGCCCACGTTGGTGAACTTGATAGTTCCATGAGGATTATTGCATGTGTAAAATCAAGCACTTATTAATGACATATCTAATTTCATACACGCTAAAACACTAAATACAGACATAGCCTACGTGAGTTTCATGCTATTCCCATAAGTGTTACAACATGACATCCCTCAACCTGAATTTAACTGGCACCTTTTGATATTTATACCAGCAGATACTAGTTTGTTGATTTTTCGCTTCAGTTTTGACCCCATGACTTTTTCTACATCATTCTATAGGCATTACGTACTATTTATTTCGTGAGAAAAGTCAGTCTCTGTTGATAACATTTTGCGTAATTCCAATCCACTCTAATTCGTATCGATAAAGAATCATATAATATCAATTCAGGCTAGCTGAAATGACTCATCCAAAGAGAATTCCCCTACTAATGAGTTTGCGCAATAGACACTGTATTCAGTCAGTGCCGGTCTAAGAACAAATGAGATGTGTGAAGATTTATAGGAAATTACTCAAAAGTTGAAGCGAGACTGATATTTTATCGATTTGAGTTCCACTTAGTTCCAATAGTTTTTTTTGGGTACCTACTTGCATATTTTCGCTTGTTGAAATTCTATGGATGTGAATTTTGATGTTCTATGTACTAAAATAAATCACCATGCTTTTTTATCTATTACAAAATGTATATCCACTAACTATACCTAACCGATGGTCAATGTCAATGCGAAATTGAATACTATCTGTCTGAATTGAATTTCTGATGTACTTTATTATTTTTGTTCAACTCCAACAGAGTTTGTGTTCTTGAAGTTCACTCAGACGCACTGGAGTTGAATAAAAAGTATAATCGACATGCATAGTGGTGTGTTTGAGAAATGTTATAGTGGATTCAACACGAAGAATGACTCCCCGATTGTTTCCCGTCTGTTCAGTGAACATCCTGTATATTACTTTTGAATCAATGCATTCTTTCCAGTTACATACTCGTTGTACTCCAACTGATGCTTAATATTCTTCAGTGTTCAAAACACTTTCGCTCCTTAGTGAAAAGGCATTCGCTTGCGTTAATTACTCGCAATAAATATGCACTTAAAACATGAAGAAGATTGAAGTTCAGCGCATAATTCGCCATAAAAACGGCGCAGATTTCTGCATATTACGATCAATGCCCATTCGACACACCAAAGGGCGCAATCTATATGCAAATGACAGCATGTCATTGACTTCTGGTTAAGAGGTTAAGTTGGCAACGCTAATCGCCAACTGACCTGCCCGTAAGAAACAATTGAAAATACCCCATTTGGACCGTGCCGAATCGACGGTTTACGACCGATCTAATGGGATGATTTGCTGCTACCATCTGGGAATGGAGAGTAATGGGTTCGGTACTTTTGGAACCCATTAACGGGGAGTAGTTCCATTAACGATATACTTGTGAAATTAGTGATGTCTAGGTATTGCTCTTGACATCATGTATAACAATCCTTATAACGAGAAGCTGAGTACTCTAATACCTGTATGAAATATAGGAGTTTATATGTAAGATGGGACAATACTCAGTCTGATATATCAAAATCAATAATATATAGCTTCAGCTCCACTATGAAATACCTAAAAATGCATGAGGTGAACATAGAAGTTCCACAGGGCTCAGTTTTAGGGCCATCAATATTTTTACTTCATATAAATGATCTCCCACAATATTTGGGTATGAATTCTATATCACTATTTGTCAATGATACAACAAATTTCATATGGAACCGATAGTCCTGTAGAACTTAAAACTGAACTCACTATAATCACTGAACGATTCACAGATTGGTGCCACAGATACAGGCATAAAAAATCGTTTCAGTTGAATCTGGTGGCCAAAAAAATATAATAAATTAATATGAACCTCTGAGACAAGGGAATTTTCAGGATTACCTACACGTAGATTCTGGACAAAGTTCAAAATTTCTTATAATAAACTATTAATGCGAAAGATTACACTTTCGTTTCTCTGCATTGCTAGGACTGAAAAGGGTTTTGAATGAAAACTGTTTGGAGGTTATCCCAATTCAAATCTTTCATATAATGCATCCGTGTTGAAGAATGGAATAATCATATAAAAAACTTTTTTTTCCGTCTGGAATTTCCCAGTCAGGCCCTGTCTCCGGAGCCCCGATACATCCAGAAGGCGTGCTGGTGTGTCATTAACCCCAGTGAAAACTCCCCACGTCCGTCCATATTATTTTCGTGATACCTAATACTGGTGATAAAATTTTATGTGAGCCTTAGCATTTTAGTTATATCAGGGGACATGAGAATTTATTTAAGTGTATTAACCGCACGCTACGCCATCTCTGAGAGAATAGATCAACCGAAGTATCGCTACGCTATAACTTCTCTAATTTCTGAAAATTTCGGTTCTTTACTTTTCGGTATTAGCGTTTATTCGTCTGGTGATTTGTGATAAGCCAATTTTAGGTCTTATAGTATACTGATTCGACGTTTTTATTTCTTTTGACTTTCGAATATTGCAGACATACAATATTCTGTATGATAAAAACGCAAATATATGTTGAAAATTGAAAGTGACGCTTATTTTCGATAATTAATGGAAACCTACCAAAATTACAATTTCTGAAGCTTTTCATCAATTGTGTATCATAATCCATAAGAAATATTTTCGAACTTCCTTCATTCAAACTGAAAGTTGAAAAATTGTTGTAGTGTTTGAAGATTGTGATAGTTTTCAAGGCTGCTTTGTTTTATAAATGTTCATTATTGGAGTGGTTCATACTGACGATTTCCATAATATCTATTTTATGATATATTCAAGAAATGAATAAATTATTATTATTATGTGTCATAACTTTGCTAAAAATGATCAAAATATTAAAAATTTTGGTCGTGAAGACTTCTACTTTTATCAAGTTTCATAGTGTTACAATTCATCCTTCGGTTTTGGCATAAATTTGTCTGTAGATATTGAACTAATAGAAGGCATCCAAATGGAAGATAGCAGTGAAAAACAGTCGTTTATCGAGATTATGGCGATAAAATAGGAAAAAAAATCTTTTTTAATACAGCTGCTGTCAATGTATGCAAAATAACGTTGAAAATAGAGACTACTGGACTTATACCATACATGAAATAGTTGAATATTCTCATTGATTCATTAATTTTTATGCAGTATTGGATGACATGAAAATATTATGTACAAATGTTTTTTTATTGTTTGTTATTCACCTATTTGTTTTGTGAGGAATTGGACTTAAAATAAATGTTTTAAAAGTAGTGGAATTTCGTAAGTATACAAAATAATGTTGAGTTCAAGTTTCTTGGAATAATATTAATCGAATAACCACCGAAGTTTTCGTATAACTCATTGGAATTCTGGCTATACGTATATTCCTTTTTAATAAATAATAAAGTTGTGTATCATCGGCGTTAATGTGAGAATTACACAAACAAATCGTATTATAATATAATTATACATTCTTTAGAGTAACGGGCCCAGATCACCTGTTTGATTTTTGTACCTGAATAGTTTATTTTATTGACTATTTAAACTTCCTCAAGAGTATTTACTGGAATCAAACTCCAAAGCTTGCGGTTCGATTCAAATGGAACTGATTCCTTATCATTAGCATCCTGTGACACAAAGTTGACCGCTGCTCCATCAAAATCCCAATAACGCACTATAAGTAGCGAAATGGGACAACTTAATATAATAACAATAACACACGAGGTCAGCTTCCTCACGTTCATTACCCGTAACTAAAATCTAATCTTTTGTGCAGAAATCGGGGGTGGCCACGGGCACGTGCGTCCGATGTCCATCTAGGTAGGCCTCGGACACATGTCGGCCAGCTGCACTTTCTTTTGTCACCCACGCGCGACCTTTTCAATCAAGCTCTCCTTGCCAGCTAATTTACTTCCACTTCAGCGCACTTCCCCAAATATTTCACACATCTGGGTGTAATATTTTCGCAGGGAATTATCATTCTCGGCTGAATAGTTCTCGGATTTCGTGCCGCGCGCTGCGAAAGCAGTCGCGCTGATTGCTAACGGCCGAAATGTTTGCTTTGCGTATGTTAAACGGCTGAAATGGGCCCTTAAATCCTTCCAGGACGAGACCGTAAAGTTTCACGCCAACAGGTTTGCGAGTTTTAAGGTTTTGTTCTCGATTGTTTTCCGGAAGTTTTCGACGATTTTCTCTGAGAATACTAACTGAATCTACGGCTACTCACTATACACAGAGAAGAAACAGGATAGGACAATCTGATTACTTGGTAAAAATTATATAATTGAAGGATTTCACATATCACTGATGATATCTAAGCTTTAGATAATGGTAAATGCACTACTGTCACTCTATTAGACCTTCTAAGGCCTTTTTTACCCTGAATCATGTCACCCTTCTTCAATACTGACGTCACATGCCTCATTTCCTGACATGGTGGATCTTACCAATTCATATAAAAGTGGAAGAATGGGAACAGTGAGATAAGATGAGCAGATATCAATCCATATCTAGATATATTTTGCCCGGAGTCCCACAGGGCTCTATTGTAGGGCCTCTACTGTTAACCGTATATGCACTAGTCAGATCGACGCCTCATTTATATAATCCCTGTGAGCGACGTTTACTCTGCCACTGAATATCGAATAATATTCTGCAAGGCATTTTCTCTGATTGGCTTTAGAAGTTCTGTTTAGCCTGTTTTCTGCTACTACAGTTGACAGCATTGTGTTGGGAAATAAAGTCACTTAACACATTTATTAGGTATCGACCTCAATATTGGAAATATCGGATAATCTCTTGGTTTGATAATTCATTTCAAGTATACGATACTCTCTAAGCACACTGTTCGAAATCATGTTAAATTTTATGCTAAAATAAGCCACATTAATGATGATATAAGACTGGAATAAGCAGGGATTGGAGAACTTCTTTTCCAGGCAGCAACCTTCGCAGCAAATGAACTCGGTCTCCTATTCGACACTGAATGGATGAACCCTAACTCTGTCACCGAGTTCAGCAAAAAGCCCACGTGAAAGCTGCGGAGTGTGACAGGCTCCTACAGAGCTACAGCAGGATAAGCCAATGCATGGGGGCTTCTTCAAGAACACTGAAAACCTTGGCATATCAAGAAACCTGACCTTGGTTTTTCTCAGGTCAAGTGGGTTGGAGTTGGAAACCGAGGGATTCATAATGGCCTGCCAGGATGGTGTCTTCAACACCCTCGTCTATCGCAGTCGCTTGATGGGTATAGAGGTACCTGATACTGGATGCAGAGCCTGCCGTGGGGCAGCTGAGACCATAATGCATTTGCTGTCAGCTTGTCCAGCTTATGCGGTCTCAGCCTATATCCACAGGCATAACGCGGCGCTACGAGTCTTGTACTACCATCTACGACACTCGTATGGTATGAACGAGACAACGGGATGGCCTTATGCTCCAGTCCATTGTGGAGAATGAGAAGTGCCGAAACTATTGGAACTACTCATTCCCCACCTTCAGGCAAATACAATCCAATAAGCCTGATGTAGTCCTCCTCGACCATCAAAGTAGGACGATTTTTGTCATAGAATTTTCAGCTCCTGTCGAAACGAACATCGTCCGAAAAGAGGAGGACCAGTTTCAAAACAATGTTGATTTTTGTTAATGATATCCTTCAGATGTATTCTGTTAGGTTGTCTGTCACCTGGGTTCTTCAGTTTGTGCATCAAAAATTCATTCTTAGAACCAAAGCCTATTTTCGAAATCTCCATGTTTGAAAGCGTTTCAGGAGCTGATTTTTATACGAGTTCTCGTACTAGACAAGGGAAAAACTGTCTGTAGTGTTAAGTTTTCATAAAAAAATAGTATTGTCTAGTTCTGAACAACTTCAATTGTCCAATGAGACAAATGAGGCCTCCTACATCCGAGCCACATGTAGTAGCCACATCGCGGTTGTGTGGCAACGCGGTGCGCTGCCGTGTATACCGGAGTACAAATAGGTGATGCCGGGCGTTATCTCGGCTGGACCGGCGGTGAGGATTTATCTATCAGCTAGAAGAGTATGCTGCTCTATGTCGAGGCACGCTATCGCGACTTGTTAAATGCGGACATTACAATGCGGAGGATCGTTATCCCGCACCGTTCCATCGATACCAGCGATTCTACATCGACATTATTGCTGAATCGTGAAGAGTCGCGTTGTCGCTACCCACGCGGCCGATTCGCTCGCTAGGTGTCGCTTTATTCATTGCGATGAATTTTGAATTCGAAGTTCGGAGCAGCGAGCGGTTGATAAAGGATCCAATTTGAAAATTGTCGATTCTGAAAATTCCTACAACGCATAATAATAAGGAAAATGACGAATAATCGAACTCTTCTCGTATAACTAGCCGTCTCAGTGATTCTTGATTATTGACAATATTTTTAAAAAATTATTGGTTACCTTCTCTTCAGATTATATAAATTCTGTAAAAATAATCTCTACCGTATCATTCGTTCAAACTATTATAACAAAAATCCCCAACTGCCATGAATTGTTCAATTATTTTTCCCATATTTTCTTCCCTCTCTCCTCTCTCCTCTCTCCTCTCTTCTCTCTCCTCTCTCCTCTCTCCTCTCTCCTCTCTCCTCTCTCCTCTCTCCTCTCTCCTCTCTCCTCTCTCCTCTCTCCTCTCTCCTCTCTCCTCTCTCCTCTCTCCTCTCTCCTCTCTCCTCTCTCCTCTCTCCTCTCTCCTCTCTCCTCTCTCCTCTCTCCTCTCTCCTCTCTCCTCTCTCCTCTCTCCTCTCTCCTCTCTCCTCTCTCCTCTCTCCTCTCTCCTCTCTCCTCTCTCCTCTCTCCTCTCTCCTCTCTCCTCTCTCCTCTCTCCTCTCTCCTCTCTCCTCTCTCCTCTCTCCTCTCTCCTCTCTCCTCTCTCCTCTCTCCTCTCTCCTCTCTCCTCTCTCCTCTCTCCTCTCTCCTCTCTCCTCTCTCCTCTCTCCTCTCTCCTCTCTCCTCTCTCCTCTCTCCTCTCTCCTCTCTCCTCTCTCCTCTCTCCTCTCTCCTCTCTCCTCTCTCCTCTCTCCTCTCTCCTCTCTCCTCTCTCCTCTCTCCTCTCTCCTCTCTCCTCTCTCCTCTCTCCTCTCTCCTCTCTCCTCTCTCCTCTCTCCTCTCTCCTCTCTCCTCTCTCCTCTCTCCTCTCTCCTCTCTCCTCTCTCCTCTCTCCTCTCTCCTCTCTCCTCTCTCCTCTCTCTCCTCCTTATATTATCAAAATAAATGGAAAGTTACCTTATATAAATGGTTATTCACTTTTCAGATTGGTAAAAGAAAATCTTCCCAAATACAACTCGTTCTTCAAATTTAATCAATAATTCTTATTTTCATCACTCATACACGTTTATTTTGAAAAAACATTCAAACAATCCGAATTCAGAAAAAATCTCGTTCTAAGAGTTTTCATGAAAAGAAAATTTCAAGCATTTGTGGTATTTTTGATATTTTTTTACATATATTATTTATGTGACTGGCCCAAGACAAATTGTCATCAATATGTACTCCTTACCCTGTGTGATTTCTGTATGTGACGAAATGGTTAAAGATTGTGTCTCAATCAAGATTCAATGTATTCGCTCTAAACCATTTATTGGCTTCAATTTCACTTTCCATGGCTAGAGCTGTTCGAGTGTGTTGACATTCTGGGCGGAGTTTATTTTGGTAATATCGTCAGCGACTAAGACACATTCATTCGGCAGTGAAAAATTATGGAAATCGTTAATTTAAATGATAAATAGTAGTGGTCCCAAAACAGAACCTTGAGGGACACCATTTTCAATATGTTTTGGAGATGACGTTGCAAATGAGAAACATATTGTAAGCAGTAGTGTTCACGGTTTTATTCCAAATTTGTTGATTAATACAGTCTTCAATAGATGGGTATCTGACGCGTCAGATGATTCTTTGTACTCATACAATAGAATGTTCTTTGATATACAGAAGTTTCAGTGATAAATAAAGTGAATCCACTCGAATCCAGACGAAAGAATCCCCCACCGTCCTGACCAGTCCTCTCGCATCAAGCAGCCATCAGATAAAGACAATGGAAGACTGCTCTCTCCCATCCCCATAAACATCAAGGCGTCTGGTGAGGTGTCGGATCAGCACGAATAAAAAATCTGAGTGATGATATGTTCGCCACGGACAAGAACCAATATGTACCAGGGAAGATATGAGACTTGTAGCTCGTAATTCCGCGTATCCAAGATAGCGTAATCCCCGACCAGTTGCTCTCATCTGGCCGGCTGCACCTCCTATTTTAATTTTAATTAAGTGAATTTGATCATTAACCTGACTCTCGCGTATGTAGCGATGGAACAGCGCGATTACCTTGAGACTAAAACCACCAAGGACTTCGGAGTATTCAGGCAGGATATCTAGCAAGCAATGCCAGTACGGTGCGTATACGGCGCTTACATTTAAAAACTGACACTATCATTATACAATGTGTGTATGGAGTACGGAATAAATTGACTATTTCTGAGCATGGAGATATTTTTACAAATAATTTCCTGATTGATTTGTTTTGCATGTTTATGTATTATGCACGAAGACTGTTGCAGCACAATTACTTGAATAAATAACCTTACAGCACCTAGCCTCTGTCGGGAGCATGTAAAAAAGATAGTACTTCCATCGCTGAACGGAGATTCTTCGTTGTCAGTACGGCAACGCTGCATTTGATATTCGACAGAACAGCAACCGAATATTTCTGTTTGTTTTCGTCTTTGGCTTATTGGAGTATTTTTCGTGAATAAAGGGCAAATTCTGATTCTAATTTTCATTATTTCACTCGCATATACGATAATTTTATTGGAAGGCATCATCCCATTCAGCTAAAGCCGCCTTCATTATACAAAAAAAGCTTCAAGGATTTTAACACGTGCTGACCATGGACGTGTAAATGAATAATGGACCCAGTTATTTATATCTACAAGTGAAGTCGCTGAAAGGCACCATTCTAAAGTCCTGCTGTTGAGTTGGGTGTTGCCACATCAAGTCTGTGACAATTCTTCATCAACCATCTACACTAGCTCAAACTCAATTGCCAGCGAATTTCAATCAGTAACTCAACATTCCGATCAGTTTATGAAATTAAACTCGGCATAATACATTCCAGAATCAAAACTAGTGAAATTAATTTGAAAAATCGGTGCGAACTTCCAAAAAATTCTGTACTGTATGTTGAAATACTGCACGTGCGGCAACGCTGTTGAAGTACGCTTTGTTTCTCTTCATTTGTTGGTTGTTTACAAATTTCACCACTTTATGTTGACATTGTCTGTCATACACGGTATTTGTTAAAATATTGGTGTTTTGTTGCGTTTGGATTAAAATAGCGAAGGAAAAATAGGTAGAGACTAATAATGGTGCTTTACTGTTGGATTTGCAAGCAATCTAATTGTTCCAACAACCAGAATCTCAGCTTTGATAAGTAAGTACAAGATTGTTCACAAATGTTAGATTGACGTTCATATTCTTCATTGGCGTCACAGTGGATATCAATTTTCTATACATACAAAATGAAATAGTACTGAAATTTTCTTACTTTATATGAAGGAAGGCTCATATGGGTATTTTAGGAACACATCAGATCGTATCTAACAAGTTTTGCCGAAATTTTCATAATTATATATTAAGTTCCTCAAATTTTTGTTATTTTCAATACCTATATCAGTTAAATTGCGTGCGCCACTGTCGTTGGAGGGTAGGTTACAGTCTATCGCAGGTCTCCTCCTTTCTTTGACTGCTATACTCTTTTTCATTTTACCAGCTTGTTTGTCTTTTTCAATGAACTTTAGTGTTGCTTCTATATCAAGGTCTTCTCTTATTTTTGTATTTCTGAGTTTATCTTTCTTTGTGGCTCTTTTAGTTCGTCTCAGATACTTCATCATGCTGCTTGTATTTTGCTCTTTTGTTTGCTTGTCGAATCCCAAGATTTGGTCTTTGTTTTCTTTGAGATTTCTTCTTCATTTATAAATGCCAGATTCATTGTGTAAATACAAGTTTATTGTTTTTTCTACTCTATTGTTGATTTCTATATCTTGTCTTCCGTTGTCTTCTATTTCCACCCCATATATTTGAATCTTTCAGTTTGTTCAATTTTTACGTAGTTTATTTGTTAATTTATCTGTTTTCGTTCCTTCCCTATGACCATAATTTCAGTTTTGTCTTCATTAAGTTTCATTTTGAATTATTTACAAACTGCATTCCAAATTTCCAAGTTTTTCTGTAACTCCTTTCTATTTTCTGCCATCATTTGCTTAAGCTCCTATTTCTACCTCTATAAATTCCTCCATCGTGAAGCAATGGATGGATAATTTCCTGAAAACTAAATAATATTATTTTCACAACTGACGATATGGAAAACTATATTGATAATGTCGAAGGTACTATTCGTTCACTGACAGGTTTATATTATGAACATCAAATCTCACATCAAAATGATCTTGTATAAGATGACCCTCGATATTCACCCCCTCATGACATCCCAGGGGAACATCCTGCAGGAACTGGGGTAGAGTTCTTGACCTGCGACACCGTGAATCTATCCGCGACACGGGTATAAATAACATCAACTTGGCACGACTAGTATCGCTTACTGGGCTATTTTTAAATCGCCAAACTTTGTCAAACCACTAAGTCGGCTGGCCTTGACCAATTCATCGCGATGTTTCAATCATGGATTGAATACGGTTTGTGTTGGTTCTGCCAGTTCTTGATAGACAACTAACAAGTCAGAAATGGGAACTTTAACGCTTCCTTCTCATGTAAACCTGGAATATAATAGTTATTTTTAAGAACGTGGAACAGTGAAAGGAAGTATGAAGAAGAAACTGATCTAATGAGCTGAGCACCAGTTGAAAAGAGAGCATTTGTTTCAGATTCGTTGGTCTTCATCAGTAAATCATACCCAGATACAAGGATATATTATTATAATAATAATAATGATATGGCTTCACCATAACATCTGGTCAAGTCAGAGTCCAAACAAAGCAGGTCATCTTCATAAGGGACGTGTTTCAGGGAGACTCCCTCAGCCCTCTAATCTTCTGCATTGCCATTGTCCGTTGCACTACGGAAAACCCGCGATACAACTTCGGCACCCCCAGCATACGGAGGCATAAGGTCACCCATATGTTTTACATGGATGACCTCAAACTACATGCCTCCGGAAAAAGGATCTTCATCGGTCCTTGAGGGTGGTGCAAGAGGTAACTACAGCACAAACTCCGATAGATCTGGTCATCAGAACTGTCGAGGAACAACAAAGTTGGTGCAACTAATATTCTTACTGTTCCGATTCTACTTTACTCCTTTGGAGTAAATGTAATTTACTCAATACAAAATACTTTTTCACTACTGCCAGAAAACAGAAAGAATTGTTTATTTGACAAATAAAAATGGTTTTTCGCTTATATAAATTATTCAAACTGCCACCCCTTGCCTCTTTGCAGTAATTGAACCCACGACATTCTTCTTGAACATTGTGGATCATTTCTGGAGTTATATTACGAATTTCTAATCTGATTCTCTTTTTAAAATCTTTACCGAAGAGTCTGGATTTAACATCAGTTGTTCAAATTGTACTGTTAATTCTGGGACTGATGCAGTAAATAGAACAAAACGGTTTACATGCGAATCGAAAGTGATGAATAAATAATGGAAACAATAATGATGGGTAATACAAAAAATACACGTGAGAGTAAGTGTTGGGAATGTCAACTAAATATATACTTTTCATCTGTAATTCGATAGAAGCAATCAAGCCAGCCATTCGAATTTTTTCGTTACCGTTCATTTGTTTCCAGCTTTCATAACAGTTCATTAACTCTCTGTAACTTCACTTGACCATGCATGTTAATGCGAGATTTTATCGATTGATTTTTTGTATTAAGAGAACATTTCCACAGATGCATTCGACAGATAATCTTGGGAATGTTTCAATGGGTTTGTTTTATGTAATTTCTTCAATGATGTCAACAACGACTTTGTTGGATTCCAATTAAATGGATAATTATTTATTCCAGCAGAATGGTATATTTTGTTAAACGATCGGTTTTGACGGTAGGTTGATTTTCTCTGCAAGATGGCGGATTTTACGTGGTTGTGGTTCACATAATCAAACTGGTATTGAAATAAACAGAATTTAAACTCAGTTATAATAGAATATACCTCTATATCAGTAAGAAAATTTGGTTCTCCACAAATAATTTCGAATGAAAAAGGCAAAATATTTCATCCAGAATCACTAATCTGAGAATAAAATAAGAAAAATGCATATTTCATGTACTGGATATTTTTTTTGACACATCAGTCAGTCAGTCTGTTGAAAAGTACAATTGGGTATTTATATATTCTGTTCAAAATACAAAAATTTCTACTCCAACACTTTTAAAGAATATAAAATTCCATTAGTCAGTTTCTCGCTCTATATCGTAAAAATAGATATGCTCAGTTGTTTTCAAAAATACTGAAGGGTTGGAGGTTAGGTTAGGTTAGGTTAGGTTAGGTTAGGTTAGATTCACTGCCTTTTATCTCTGTACTGGAAATTGTTTTCCATTTCAAAATGATAATCCGTAGTCGTGAAAAGACAATCTGCTGAATCGTTTTTTATTCCATCATAGAATCAGAGTAGTTCACTAACAATAACAACAAGATCACAAGTACTTCCATATAATAACAGTTCATGTCTCAGAGTGCATTTCTTCTTTTTCTATAAATTAAATCGTTGCATGATGTATCTCTTTTGGGACGTTCTTTCTATCATAAAGTATGGAGGATATGATTTGAGCTGTTTTGGGAGTAGGAAGACCATATTATGTCTGAGTCAAGTTTCATATTTTGACTGATGTGAGTAACTTAACACTTTCTCTGTAGTTTTTATGTATCAAGCAAATGTTTCCAAAATTTAAAAAATGGTTCAATTCTTTGGAATGAAAAAAGTGGTCTGCAAGAATCTCTCATCCTGCTCGACATATGTATCTTAAAGCTCTGTTTTGGAATATGAATACAACATTGATCAAAGTTCACGAACTTGCTCCCCAAAAACATACCCCAAAGTAAACATTTCTTGCTGAATGAAAGTCCATGAGGCTGCCGATTGTCCTTACGGCACAGCAGATTGAGGATAATCATCTGCATAATTTTCTAATGTTGTCCTCAAATTATAATTCATTATCAATTACAGCCCTTACAGAATTTATTTTCACTTTTAAAATCTATTAATTGTTTATTGAATGAAACATTATCTATACTGCATTTGAATGTTGAAGTATTTGTTTTCGAAGAATCGAACCTTATCGAGTTCGCATTACACCACTGTACAACTTTTTTTGGGTTATTTTCTGCATTTGTTTGTAACATAGCCGTGTTATTATCATGTATCGTCATGTACGCCAAATCATGCATAGGTATATGTATTGGGAATAACAATGGGCCGAGAACAGACCCTTATGGTACTCCGTATTTTATGTCTCTTCCTATAGATGTTATATCATTAAACATCACTCTTTGTACACGATCTGAAACTGTATTTCAAGTATGTTTAGCAATATGGTGAGACCGACACAATGGAGCGCCTTCGCCATATCACAAAATACTGCAGCTGCGACTTCTCCATTATTCAGGTGAAGATACATTTTTCCGAGACGAGAAAACTTTGCATGTACTTTTCGAAGTTTGAAAACCAAACTGTTTTGAATTTATTAGTTTATTTTGTTCAAGAAAGCTCAAGAATCGTTTTTTTCCGTCAGTTTTTCAAAGATAACGATGATAACAATGAAAATGGTCTGAACTTTGCTGATAAACTTGGATCATCCCCTTTAAATAAAGGAATAATCTCGGCAAGTTTCAGATTTGATGGAAAAATACCATTGAATACAAATGCATTCATAACATTTACCTATCCAAAATGTTTTTCAATCTGCTGGAAAAAATGTGAAAATATTCAGATCAAAGTAGTGAAAAGCTCATACAGGATTGTGATTGATTATAATCAGAAAACATGATGCTTCTAGAAGATTTCTGTAGATAATTATTGGAAATTCTCTTATAAAGACGTGAATATGAATTGTAGAACGTCAACGAATTGTTTTATTCCCCTTTGTTTTTGTTTCCATCATGATCACTCAAGATACATTCATGATGAGAAATTAACCTACAGTGTGTTAACAAAATGTAAGGATACTACATAGCCCCCTAATTTATAGAGGATTTCTGTATTTTATTGGAAATTCTCTATAAGAATTAAAAAGAAGTGAATACGAATTGTAGAACGTCAACGAATTGTTTTATTCCCCTTTGTTTTTGTTTCCATCATGATCACTCAAGATACATTCATGATGAGAAATTAACCTACAGTGTGTTAACAAAATGTAAGGATACTACATAGCCCCCTAATTTATAGAGGATTTCTGTATTTTATTGGAAATTCTCTATAAGAATTAAAAAGAAGTGAATACGAATTGTAGAACGTCAACGAATTGTTTTATTCCCCTTTGTTTTTGTTTCCATCATGATCACTCAAGATACATTCATGATGAGAAATTAACCTACAGTGTGTTAACAAAATGTAAGGATACTACATAGCCCCCTAATTTATAGAGGATTTCTGTATTTTATTGGAAATTCTCTATAAGAATTAAAAAGAAGTGAATACGAATTGTAGAACGTCAACGAATTGTTTTATTCCCCTTTGTTTTTGTTTCCATCATGATCACTCAAGATACATTCATGATGAGAAATTAACCTACAGTGTGTTAACAAAATGTAAGGATTCTACATAGCCCCCTAATTTATAGAGGATTTCTGTATTTTTTGGAAATTCTCTATAAGAATTAAAAAGAAGTGAATACGAATTGTAGAACGTCAACGAATTGTTTTATTCCTCTTTGTATTTGTTTCCATCATGATCACTCAAGATACATTCATGGTGAGAAATTAACCCATAGTGTGTTAACAAAATGTAAGGATACTACATTCATAATTGTCGTGAATTCTAACATTCCTGTATGATACGAACCACCGTTTCACCCCTCCAAACCAACAGCACGTATCAGCTAAAAAAACACAATCGAATCGATCCACAGCGAACATTCCCTTTGTACGTATTCCTTGCATAGCCTTCATGCGTCGTACTTTTGAAGTACCCTTGGTATACCTAAAAGGTAAAGTAATAAAGCAAGTATAACCGGGACATACACAAGCTGGAGGAGGCGGTGCCTGACTCAGGTATAACCAATCTCACCTCATCATAACTTGAAGAGCAGGCCAATGAGAAATCGCATTCTTCACTGACCACTCACATAAAGAAGTCGTGTCAAGTTAATATACATATAGTTGCATTGCAGGGCTCAGGATTTAGTCGTTAGCGAAGAGATCGATTCCTGTACAGTATGTTCGATTGCTAGTATCATTTTTCATCGTAAATGATTGTGGGTTGTCGTTGGGATATGGTTTAGTTATTGTAATGGCTTGGCGTGCTAATGAACAATGGGCTAATTAATTAATCGTTAGAGAAACGGGGAATGCATGATGGATTTTTATTTGGGTGTTTCGTAAATAGTCCTCTTGAATTCGGAAATTAGAGATATATAGATGAAAAATGTGCTTTATTGTCTAAATGACGAAGTTTGTCATGTGTAAAAATATGCATACATAATAAAAGAATACTATAAAAATACCTACATATATTGATAATAATAAAAGTATGCAATAAATCAAAAACATGAATGATAAAGAACAAATACTTTCTGAAATTTACTAATATACTGTATTATACAAAGACTAGACATGCTAGAAATACTTATCCAAATTGTAAAAAAACTTTCCTTTCAAAAGGTTTTCACTGATTTTCTGAATTTTTGTCAGTGGTTGTCGTTATTTGTTTTGGCAAATGATTATACAGGGTGTTCCTTAAAGACATGCTAATATTTGAGGGGGTGATTCTTTGACTTATTTTAAGGAAAAAACTTTCGATAAACGTATGTCCTAAAAGTCCTAACTTTTGAGATACAGGGTGATAAAGTTTTGAAAAAAGATCAGATTTTTAATAATAACTGAGATAATATTGTAGACGTTTTTATAAAATTTGGTACATGTCTTCTATGCATCAAGGTGCATTTTTTAATGCACAAACATTTTCATTTTCTCAACCAGTGGCGTGCGTACGGGTTTTGCATTGAATATTTTTGGAGAATAAAATACTACGCCACTACTTTCTCCTGAAAAAAAAAATACTTTTGAGATCCTCATTCATTTTTGAGCAAATTTGATCTTCTGAGTTTTCTTTGTCCGCCGCATGGTTTTCGCTTAAAAAAATAAAAATCGTTTCATTTCAGGATCAATTCTTCAAAAATCTAATGCGGTGTGGAAATGTTTGTGCATCGACTGAAAGCAAATTGAGGGATCAGATTTGTTCCAAAATTAATGAGAATCCAAAAAAATGTGTAATTCTTGTCAGATGCTCGGTTCTTGATTAAAATAATTAAATTGAAATTGCTTCATATCGCAGTAGGTACCTAACATTTTGTTGACAATATATCGTCCGATAGTAATTTAGCTACCTCTTTATAATTGAAATTTCTTTTCACCACTTCTTAATCTTTTCACTTATAATCTCCCAAGTGCTTGAATTATTGCCGGAAATTTACTTTACACTTATTGGGAAAGCTACCTAGGTAGGTTTTTATCAGTGTAATCGACCGTTGATTGGTCGATTCTAAGAAATTGAAGTAATTTCATTGACTGTCAGAATAGGCGTGTATTAATCATAATAAATGCATACCAGAATGGATTTACAATATTAATTCAGCTACCTATCTGTAATTAATAGTATTTTGTTCTTCAAATCACTATAAATATTGTGTTTTCACTGGTTATGAATACCATTTTGTGTTTGAAAAAGCTATAGGAATAGCGAAGCGCACAATTATTTACTTGATTTTTAAGTGTTATTGAAGTTATTTTGGTTGTCCGCCGTTTTTCTGAATATCGGTAAATATGGTGAATTACACGAATGCAGAAATGGCGGCAATGCATTACGTATATGGCCTCGCTGATGGTAATGCAACAGAAGCCAGACGCATTTATCAGGAAAGATATCCTAATCGTGCCTTACCAGATAGCCGTACCTTTTCAAATATTCATCGCCGACTTAGGGAAACTGGTATGTTTCAAGAAAGGTACTTCGGAAGGTAGACCTCTAAGCGTCAGAACTCTTGAAATTGAGGAAGCCGTTCTGCAAGAAATCGAAGAACATCCTGAGACGAGTACGAGGAAGAAGAGGAAACTCTAGTGTATAAAACTCCCGTTAATACTTTAGAAGATTTAAGAGAGCGAATAGTTGCCTCGTGCGAAACTATTCGAAATACGCCTGGAATATTTCAACGTGTACGTAATTCCATGCGTAGACGGGCGGAAGCATGCCTATTAAGTGAAGGTGGCCATTTCCAACCATTTTTATAATCAGTGTTAGTATTGTCAATAATTAATGAATTTGATCCGTTCATTTAAACTTACTTTTATAAAATAAAATAAAATTCGTTTTTGTACAAGCTGAATCCATATTTTTTTGATTCTCATTCATTTTGGAACAAATCTGATCCCTTTATTTGCTTTAAGTCGATGCACAATCATTTCCACACCACATCATATTTTTGAGGAATTGATCCTGAAGTAAAACGATTTTTATTTTTTTAAGCGAAAACCATGCGGCGGACAAAGAAAACTCAAGAGATCAAATTTGCTCAAAAATAAATGAGGATTTCAAAAGTATTTTTTTTCAGGAGAAAGCAGTGACGTAGTATTTTTTCTCCAAAAATATTCAAAGCAGACAGTCTCCGAAATGAAAATTTCGATTATTGTTAGTATTTTGTCTGGCATCTTCAATTTAAATTGAAAGACATTTTTTTTCTTAAAGCAGTACTTACTTTGCGCATCAAATGTTACATCACTGTCGATATTGTATGCCATGATATTTAATTATAATTAGTTACTTTCAATCATCCGACCAAACGTTACCTGCTCCATATCCCACTTAAATTATATCACATTTGTTTTAGGAACTTTCATTTGTAACATAGTTGATTCACACCAGTTTTTACTTTTCCCAAATCTGGGTAGATATATCCAGTCAGAGTGGCAGGATCTTTATTACAACAGAGTATCTTGAGGTCATCAGCAAATAAAGTGAATGCTCCATGCAGATATATCGAGTTTAGCCAGGTCGTTTGTATACAGCAGAAATGAAATTGGGCCTAACACTGATCCCTGAAGGACTCCCCGTATAATTTCTCTACCTTAAGAGGTTTTTTACCCAATGATACTTTCTGATCTCGGAAGCCATAATGGAAGAGTTTCTTCAAGAGGATTTGATGCCCTACTCGATCAAATGCTTTAGAAAGTCCAGAAACGCCAGAAAACTATTAGGAGTAGCGTAGATTTTTTCAAGAAAATTAAAAATGGCATCAGTCGTGTTAGTTTTGAGGCTATTGAACGATAATATTCGTTCAACTAGACGTAATTCTATGTTTGGGTTGTTTTTTTTTCTTATTTTGTCTCTTCTTTTGTTTCTTATTACCTCTCAATTCATTCATTTTACCTGCTTGGCACATTGTGTCTAATATTTTCTACGGCTCACGATTGATATAAAGCAGATCGAAAAATAGAACAGATATATCTGTGGCTTTAAAACTTTTTATTATTTTCACACTTTTAAAAACACCCGTAAAAACATGAAAATATACAATGAATTACTATTTACAATATCTGAACTCGAGTATAGTTGCCTTATCGTGTTATTTCATGAAGGAAAATTTCTGTAGACACATGTGCATTCAAAACTTCATAGTTTCTGAGATGCAGAAGAATGAAATTTACCATCTGTAGTACTGAACCAGTCAGTTAATTATTTGGATATTTATAGAAGATATGCTAGTCTACGTCCCGCAAATACTGAACATGGCCGTTTTTTTATATTCTATAAGAACAACAAATGTACAAAATAAGTTGTTGGGAAGAATATGCTCGGTCAAATTCCAAGAAAAATTGCAGCATTTTTGAAGCTACCAGGCCCAGAAGAATATGCGGGGCATTGTTTCAGGCGTTCTTCAGCCACTTTATTGGCTGATGCTGGGGAAAGTATCACCAATATCAAAAGACACGCTGGTTGGAAATCAACTACAGTAGCAGAGAGCTACATTGAACAATCGATTTCAAATAAATTGAATATTACCAAAAAAATTGCCGGCGATGGTGATGGACCGATAACAAATAATTATTATTTGGACCTACCATCCACATCTAAAATGAGTGGTGAGGATGTTTCAAAGGGGAATAAGTAATTATTTTCAACAGAAAAGTGAATATCCCACCCTCAATATTCAAAATTGTAACAATTGCATAGTTAATATAAAATTCTAATTTTCAGGGTTATGGAGCAAAAATGTAGATTATCATGTTGATTCATTTGAATAAAAATTGATGTCTTGGCAAAATAAGTTTAAAGTTGGGATGCTATTTTACTTCAAATGATTCAATTGAAATTTCCTTTTCTTGTGTATGTATTATGTTGATTCTCAGTTTCATATTACTAATTACAAGATTTACACAGAATAAATCTTTCTTTGTCCTGTGGTTCAAAACTACATCATATAACGCTTTCCCAGAACTCAGCGCTTCGATCCCACGTTAAAAGCACCAAACAACGAAATAATAAAATATCATAAATCAAGATCAGTGTGCCTGGAAAGAATAATAATTTTAAATAATTTATTTACACTGGTTTGAATATAGATTTTATGACCCGTGAACGAAAACAAGTTGTCTTCCACTAATAGTTATACCTCTCATAAAATAATAATCGTTTTGTTCCTTTAGAAGTTTGAGGACTTCCATCAACGGCTTCCAAACGTAGCTATCGGCAGAATAAAACTGTTTTTGATAAATCTAATTACATATGAGGAACAAGAAAGGTCTTGAAATCTCATTACAATAATACAATTAGAATTATTTATTTACTGATTCATACCTATGATGATGGAAAAGTTCCAAATACGGTTGAGAGCTTGGAGTTGGACCGAAATATTTCCAAATAAGAAAATTGGGATCTACATTTCAATAGGGATATACTCAAACATTTTTTAAAGTACTGAATTAGCCTTAACGAATGATATCCCCTATCGGGGAGTGAAACAAACCTTTTAGTTTGAAAAAATGTATCAACTGTCACTTTTTTCCTCAAAGTTCCTTAAAAAATTGAATCCTTCACATGATAATTCCGTAGTCGTCCATGCAGGCAAAAGTCTATCAGACTGTACCAATTTTCTATCACAAACAGTACTTAAGTATATACCAACTTCTTCATTTAAATATCTCAAAACCTTGATGATCTCAAAAACGCGATGAGAAGGAAATATTCTTGTGTTTTTCATTCGTTATTAACAAAAGTATGAATTCCATCCTATGCGTGGATCAGAATGTACGTTCGGACGAACAGTAGATCTGATAGAGGGCGCTGCATCTCCAGATGAAGTGACAGTACAAGCAATGTAAGAAAAGGAATTTTTAGAAAAGAAATTTACGTCGTCTGGGGAAAATCAACTTGGATGATGCTACAGATCAGGTACAATCTTCTGCTCTGTAATAATAGTGCTGCTTTGCTTTCTGTCAAAATCTTCGTCGCCTCTACTTTGCAGTTCTTATGCACCCATTTCCATCTGTAGTTTTAAACCCTTACTGTTTGTATGTAACTGCTGTGTGTATGGTATCGTGAGGTACCATCTGAAGTTGAAGCCCTGACTTTTATTTTGACAGTTTCCAAAAAGGGTACGTAATTTCGAAAATTAGGTGGGGTTAAATACCCTACTGGGTGTCTAGGGCATTGTGCTCATTGTTCTAGGTTCGGTGTTTTTTGGTATATCACATCATATACTGATGGAAAATGTTTTCGGAGAGCCTTCATGAAGTCACATGAATTGCTTTCTGCTAGACGATTTGATTCTCCAACTGGAGAGTGCTTTAAAATTTTTTTTCTATTGCTTTCTGTTAATCTTAAAATAATCTGTCTAAGATCAAATGCCATCTGGTGATTCTTTATGAGGTTTTGCCATTTTTATGAAACAATGAGGATCGTTTTGTCGATTGTTCTCTTTCCATAGCCTTGGATATAACAGATAGCAGTATGAGTCTAGAGTTTTGAGGTATGATCTTCTCATAATTTTTGAAGACTTGCGATACTTTTGCAATTTCTTATATACGTAATAAGTGCAGGAATCCAATCAAATCGAGAAGAGTTAAAATAGAAGATACTGGGGTGAAAGCAAACATATATTTTATGAGTATACGTATTGTATTTCGAACCAAAATATTTGTTATTGAATAATAAATGACATGGAGAGCTTTGAAAACTATTAAATCGCCTAGTTATTTTATTATTCATGAAAATGAACACGTAAAAATTTCGTGTTCTCGCTAAGTGATTGAATTAAAAATTACAAAAATCTTTTATCATGTAAGTCCTACAACATCTGAAGATAGATACATAGTATCGTGACTAATAATATTCGATCCCTATTCCTTATATGGCAAGACCATTGTTGTTGACCAGGTTACATTTATATTTGCTTTGTTGTAAGTGATTTATTAGATTATTCAAATTAAATACAACACATCGGACCTTGCGCCAGCAGAACTATACGTTTTCTGTTTGTTGTTCGCCATAATTATCAATATTTCAGCTGATTCCGCCTGAAATATTCAAGTGGTTGGGGTTTATTTGTACGTGTGTCGCTATTTCACGTTTCGATTTCTATGAATTAATTTTTTACATCGATTAAATTGTGGGGGTGGAAATAAAAGATAATGGAAGACAAGAAATATAAATCAACAATAGAGTGAAAAAAACAATAAACTTTTACTACACAATGAATCAGGCATTTATAATTAAAAAAAGAAATCTTGAAGAAAACAAAGATGAATGTGTTCAAAACAATATATCGACCAATATTGGCATCTGGATGTGAATCTTGGGTGTTGACAAGCAAACAAAAGAGCAAAGTACAAGCAGCAGAAGTGAAGTATCAGAGACGAACTAAAGAAGTCACAAAGAAAGATACACCCAGAAGTAATGTTGGGTGATTCAGAATGAGACCTAACTCAGTAATTACACGACATCCATTTCATCAAATATTTTGCACGTGAAATTATTTTGCTACTCAGGACATATCTTCAGTTTTTCTCAATTTTCTCAGAAACCTTTACTTTTAGGTACATATGGAATGTTATGACTTTAGAGTTGAGTATCGATGAGCCTAACTGATATCAAACACTCACTTGTCCATTCACTTGTCCAAATAAAATATGAAGGAAAATATTTCCACACACCAACGTAACTTCGCCACTAGTTTACGAAAATTAAGAATAATAACTTCAAATTATTACGTTGATAAACCTTGATTAGTGTACCAAGTTTGATATTTTTTGCTTCGGGAATTTTGGAGAAAAAAAATTAAAGTTTTTTTTTCTGCTTTATTGGGGGGTAGTTTTGAGGCCAATCTTATTTCGTTGGTATGTTGTCAAATATATTATGTAGAGTTTTGATAAAGGACCTCTCACTCTTCTTATCAGGAATTATTTTGGAACATGCTTCTCTCGAAATTTAAAATTACAGATTGTCATAATTAATTCATTGAAAAACGAAATTTATCCGTTAAAAAAAAGCTTTTGTGTTTTTATCTTTGACGAAAACATTGATAACATCAGTAATCACCATAAATCATTCTGACACATCCCTGATGTTACATATACATCACAGTAACGTTGAAAATATAATTATACCCATAAATTCCGTAAAAATATCCCAGCCGCAGTCATCAAAACGATAAAATCTCTAGCTCAGAGCTCTGCCGAACTAAAACCAACTCTGCAGAAACTTCTTGTCAGATGATCTGAGTTATATAGCAAGTACCTGGCAGCATACAACGAAGTAAGGCCTTTCAATATTCAAGAAAAATAAATCTCCAGCCTTGCTCTCTGCCTCAGCATCCTTTTATAATTAGTGGTTTTTAAACAATGCCCATATCTTTTCTCCTTCTCGCTTTAATCTGCAACGCCATGCTGAAGCAGTTGTCGCCATACTTTTGTTTTAATTTAATAGCCTGGTATTTTTACATTTTATTTTTGTGAGTTGAGTTTTTCTCGGTTCGCTTCAGCTTTTTAATGGTGGCTTTTTCTACAATTTATGAATTGGTGTACGAGGGAGAAATGGAAAGAGTTTGAACATTTTCCTCCTTGATCCTTATAAACGTGTCAATTTCCTGAAATAGTAAGCGAATGTACAGTGCTTTCATTTTAATTTGTCCCAAAATGTCAAAATTATTGACACAAGTTTTTATAACATCGTTTTTCAGATCAGTATGGTTGATTTACAACAGATAATTGAAATGGGTGCCTATGGAGTTTTGGAAGAAATTTGTTTTTACATAAGCAGTCACACACTAATTACTGAAGCAGAAAAAAATGAGAAAGAAGGAAGAAATCCAAAGCAGATCTGGTCAAAAACTGTGATATCTTGTTACGAGACTTGCTATGAGTTTAGGTACCATATGAAAAAATGTATAACTGCCGACAGTTTAGATTGGGGATACATTTCCAACCATTTATTATTATCTGAAGATTTCATCAGGGATTTCCAAAATCATGTGGACTGGTACGGAATTTCCTCGAGCCGAAATTTTTCCGAAAATTTCATTTGGGAATTCAGGACAAAACTGCACTGGAATGTATTTCTAGAGTACAACTCGATACCAAACAATGTATTGAGGAACCTGATAAATGAAAACATTTTGAACCCCAATGCAGTGTTTTGGGATTGCATCGCCAGGTATACCAAATTGTCTGAAGATTTTATCAACGAATTCTCCGACAAACTAGACTGGTGTATTTTGTGCGAGTACCAAGATCTGTCAGAGAATGTGATGGAACTAAATGCAGATTTATTGGATTGGTATAATGTTTCTCAATTCCAAAGTTTATCGGAAAACTTCATTTTCAAATTTTCAGACAAACTTGACTGGGCTCAAATGACATCAAATTTATATTTGCCTGAAACCACTCTGAAACGTGTTTTTAAGGAATTTTCTATGGATTGTTACTAATACGAGTGTGAATGCAGTTACAACAGATGACAGCTTGAAAATACACAACAAATTATGTTTTCCATAGAAATGATGAAGAAATTCTTGTCAATATGGCAACACTGCAAGTGTATAATCACTGCTATGCCAACTAACAGTTGAAAATATTCACAAATTTTTCGAAGCTGTTTAATATGCTTGGTATTTCCATGAAATTATCTGTTCATGTCACTTCATTTATATTTACTTATACATTTTCAATTATTGTTTAATATACATTCTCAATCAATTGTATTATATATTGTAATATATTATCTTTTATTATCTTAATTTTTATTTTTTAACCTACTTCAGACTTGCCCAGTCAATTCAGAATTATTTGAACATTCACCAAATCAAAAGTCACAGGCGCCTTTTTACTACGAATTGTTGATCACTTCATATTTTTTAATTTGAACCCAATTTCACTTATAAAACGTTGATTTTGTGGACAGATGCATTTTTTTAATGAAAATCTTCGGAAATTTTGTAAAATTCGTCATCGACATTTATTTTTTTGGTACAATTCTGAATCAGCTCGTCGATATATATTTGAATTATGTTAGAGATTTTTTGAAAAAAATAACATAAAAAATGTTCTTTTTATGCTGTATGTAGTGCGAATTTCAAGTGAATCTGACGACTGAGGGTCTGCGCCTTTGAAATTTTTTCGATTTTTTTGCCGGTTGACTTGAAATTCACGAAATGTACTAATTCAATCTTTCTGAATCGATTGGCGTTCGCAGAATTGCTCTATTTTTAACCGTTCCCATGTTGAAAGTTTCATCTGGAGTTGAGAGGGATCACATATTATCCCAAAAAAAATTTTTTATTTTTTTTTTCTACCGGTAATAGCGATATTCAACATATTTCTGATTATGCACAACGAATTTGAAGTCGATTCTGAGTCAAATGAATATAAAATATGCTTTTTACGGAACCTTTGCAGTTCCGAGCTGAAAATTTTGAAAAATTCGATTGTACGAGGGAATTTTTGACATTTTATCCTTTTCAGCACATCCTAGCATATTATAACTACAGGAATAAGGTCCATTCTTTTTTTAATGGAATGTTATTTTCTTCATTGGATCCATCTGAATTCTGCTTTTTATTTTTTTTATTTAAACTTTGCACACATTAAGAAAAATAATATTAGTCATCAATATGGTTTTCAGGTAATCCAAAACGAAATGTTGTTTTCCTAAACTGACAATGGTTATTTTTTTGGGTCAATTAATGGGGATAACAATTGACAAACGTAGTTTGTGTCGTGTGTAAGAAATTCTTAAAAAACGTAAACCTCATGTTGATTTGTAAATAAACTGAAGATATTTTAATTATTTTTTCTTGATTCTCGATGAGTTGTAATTTATGGATAAACCATCTACTGTAATTTAAAGCCATATTCAAATAGTTTTCATGGCCTGGCATAAAGTACCTATTTACACAATATATTATCAGTTTTCAGATAATAAATATCCCAACATAAGGCAATTACCTACACCGAGAAATGAACTTAATGAATATTTTATTCAAGTTTGATGTTGTTAATTGTTATCACGTAGGTATCGATCTCAAAAAATATCTGTTCAGAAGCATCTCTACGTTCGACAAACAAATATTAAGCTCTAAAGGCTGATTCAGGTACATGCGTGCCCATAGAGGATTTTTGAAGCACGTAAAATGTACACCCATATGCATTTGTGCCTGAAAACTGCATGACAATTGACATACCTGTGCCTTTCACTTGGGTTTCTATGACAAGGTCATATTTTGTGTGGTT
Source organism: Chrysolina americana (assembly GCA_958502065.1). NCBI lineage: Eukaryota > Metazoa > Arthropoda > Insecta > Coleoptera > Chrysomelidae > Chrysolina > Chrysolina americana. The sequence continues at coordinate 1,433,308 of OY293413.1, read as the reverse complement.
CTGTGATGCTACTCGAGTTTCTCAAATAATCCTTGTGTATTTTTCTCTGTATCTTTTTTTACTTAAAATAAAACATGTCCTGATTATGTCCTTAACAAGCAGCCTATCTCAGAGATTCTCAAACTTCCATCTAATCTACATGAAAAATAAACTGTGTCACTGGGAACAGAACATCGACCTTGAAAAACCAGTCTTCGTCTAGATTTATAAAACAGAAGGTTTGGGGAAATAAATGAAAACATGTCTCCTCATTAAAATAAACAGTCTTGTGGTGGGCCACAGCGGTTTTATTGTGCTGCGTTGACTTATTTTTAATCCGGAATTTATTTTCGTAGCTACAACATACTTTCGGGGGTTTTGACTTAAGTAATCGTTTTCTGGTGTTGTGAGAAGTGAGTTAGGAACAATAAACATGAGAGATTTTGGTGGAGGAGAACGATGAGACTACAAGCGGGTATTTCAAAAATGCGTCATAGTTACGCTAGCAATACAGAGGGTCATAACGCCCTTGGGAAATTGTAGATTCTATAATTCCCTCTACCTTTCACAAGTAAAAATAAAATAAGAAATACTAATAATTAGTCAATTAAGGCCTTCATAATTCCCTTGATACATAAATAACTATTTGAGACACTGAGGACATTCATAAGAAAACAGCATCACTTTTATTATGCAACATTTCAATCATTTGAGTGAAAATAACGTCTATATTTGCATGAAAATTAGCTGATACTGCCAGTTGCAAAGCTTTCCATATTACCTGCGACCCTGTTTAAATTCTTATATTGTTATAGGTAATTTGTTTTTAGTACAGAATATTGCGTGAAGAATTGATCATATATAAATATTCACGGAATTCAAATCAATTTTCTTCACTTCAATTTGTGTCCATTCGCTCTGCAATTTTTCCTGAACAACCCCTTTTTAATGCTTGGATGAATTACATAAGCCTGCCGTGGTACCCAACAAAATATTGTCCCGAAATGATAATATGGCTTAAGTACATTATAAGTATAAATTATAAGAACCCGAGATCTTACGTCGATAAAAGAAGCTGTCTACCTGTGCCAATATTATTTCAAAGCTTGCGACAATCCTATTGAAAACTATATGTCCTTCACAAAAACGGATGAACTCGTTTGTCCCTGTTATTACGTGATTATTTTTCACGTTGTCCTCAGCAGTTATAAGCAGTGGCGTATCACACGAATTTCCGATCAGGATTCCTGAGTAAGGATACAGATATGGAGAAGGGTACCTAAAAATATTTCGGACATTGGTGCTATGAAAAACATGTGGTACTAATCAGTGTTCTATTACACTATTTCCATATACTCAAAAACATTCTTGAGAAAACTTTTTCCTTATTGCTCATTTGTTCATAAGCTCAGTTGAAAATAATCGACATTCATATAAAATTCCAGACGCTTCCCAAAACAGTCACCATAAACACTTAATGCAGTTTTTCCAAAAGGTATTTTGGTCGAATTTTCCTTTTAATAAACTGACAGAAAATGCAGTTGTTTTATTCTATGATGAGAATCTTTATTACGATAACTAGTTCATGATTGTGACTAATTCCAACACTTTCATAGAGATGCACCACTATAATTGAAATAAACGTTGGTAAAGAATATCAGAACAATTATGTCGTCATACCAAAAAATAGCCAGTTCGGATAAACCTGATTTCAATATAGGTGTACACCAGGGTTCAGTTCTTGGCCCCTTTCTGTTTCTCATGTATGCCAACAAAATTCTGTATTCTGCTTTTCATGATGATGACACTGATTATTTTCTATAAACTCTAGTATGTGGGAAGACAATAAATTAGTGGACTCAATATTTTTTTTAAATAAACTGCGGATAAACTGAATAATTCCTCAAATGAGATGAAGCAAAATTATACTAAATCTTGCAATTTTTCTCGTTGAGATTTATGTTGTAAACTTTTAATTTAGATTCAGTTGAGAATGAATGTGCATTTCTGGAGAAAAAATATAATTTTTTGGGTACATTTTTGTTTACGTAGCAAAAGTGACTTTCGAAAGACAGGCTATTATCTAACAAGAAGCCTAAGTACTTTATAGTTAGAACAATTTCTATTTCATCATCATTTACATTGAAAATGTATATATCTAATAATCAATTCGCCATATTTATATTTAGACGTCACCTGACGTATTTCGTAAAACCTTTCAAGACTGGGTCATTTTCTCAACAGCTTTTTCAAAGTTACGGTCACAACAGGCTAACGGGATGTCATCAGCAAAGAGGTTAATGAACTCGTAGTCTACAAATAACTCGATATCGTTTATATATAAAATAAATAGTAACGGCCCTAAGACCCTTCCTTGAGGAACACCCTTATCATTACTCATTTCAGATGATACACAGTTATTGAAACGTAAAGAGGTTTATGAATTCCTAGTCTACAAATAACTCGATATTTATTCAAATATAAAATAAATAGTAACAGCCCTAAGACACTTCCTTGAAAAACCCCCTTATCATTTCTCACTTCAGATGATAAACAGTTTTTGAAACGTACTCTTCATTAACGATTTACTAAATTTACAAATCCCTTATTGAGATAACTCAGCCAATAGAATTTTTTGGTTGATGGTTTCGAAAGCGTATTTCAAGTCGAAGCTACGGCATTTTTTTGCTTAAATCTTAATTTTTTCATGTAGGCTATTTTTAGTCTTCGATATGCTCCTGTGAGAATATTTTTAAATATTTCAACTTTCCTCAATTTGGGAAATTTTTGAAAAAATTAGGTTATAATTATGAGTATCCTCCAATAAATTACTCCCTTGGGTGATACCAATAATATACAGGGAGTTTCCTAACAACGGTTCCTAACGAATCACCCCCCGCAGTAAGGAACCTTAGTTAGGAAACACCCTGTATATATTGGAGAAGCTGTTCAACAGATAGGTTTGGAAATTATTAAAACCAGTTTTGAGGTTAATGCCTTTTTCAGTGATAACTTTCGAATAAATATAATTATTGATTATGAGTGTTGGTGTGGTGGTGTTTTCTAAGAGTTTGCAGTAACGTTCTATCACTTCAAAGTGAAAAACTGTCAAGAAAGAGAATACATAGACTTGTTTTACAATTGAGCATTTTAAGTTTCCTAAAATTGTCAATATTTTTTTCAATCTTATTCTACAAAAAGAATTCTGTCTGCCAGTTTCAAATATACTTAGCCTATTATTAGAAATTTCCCTTCTCGGAATAATTCGCCTCCACCACTGCTCGTTTGGAATAATTTTCGAGCATCCCGCCTTGCACCAACACAGCCTACATACACCAAGTAATAAGTAGACTGCCGTATTTCCTTTCTCAATTTTCACCGCAACAAATTGTCCCCAGAACTTCTTTTGTGCCACTTGAATACGTCGCAATGTAACGTGAGATGTTTATCCACTACCTGACCGCTTAGGCAACTCTCCAAGCTTCATAATGCGGGCCGATATCAAGACAAACAACATCTATATTTATGTCATTGTAATGTCATCGTCGGATGTATTGTGTCCTAAATATGGACGGGATTATATGCTTCATTGGCGTGGTGTACCGGGCCCACCTTTCGGATCATTTATCGCAAATGCGCGCTCTGTCTCCTTTGGAATGTCTACCTGTCGTCTTTGTCAAAATACTGAGTTTCTTGTGTCGTGATTATCCTCCTCGCCATGGATAATTAACCGAGTATTCAAAATAAGCCTGTAAGAATTCAAAACTTTGAGAAATAGAATGAATGATTCTGATAATATCAAAATATTGAACGAATATAGGTTCTATCCTACCGACTGCGCCATGTCAAGTTAACAAAGGTTAGTGTCATATTAGTTTTATTCAGTGCAAACTTACTGACAATATTCCAGTTTTCAAATCACCTCTGAGTTACATTCCCATAATGCTGCAAGAGATTGTGAGTAATATTAATAACAAAAACTGCTCCAGAATAGATGACATGTCAGTTAATGTTATTCTTAACCTTCCTAATGGAGCATTAGTAAGCCTTGTTGGACTGATTGACAGATCGTGTAGAACTGAGACTTTTCCCCTCTTTCTGAAAACATCTGTGGTTATACCAATACATAAAGGTGATAATACAAGAGAACCATCTAACTACCGCTCCATATCACTAATCCCTAGTTTTGCAACACTAATAGAAAAACTAGTAAAGAAACACATACAAAACTTTTTACTAGCGAACAATACAATATCCACGAAACAATTTGGATTTCAACCAAACAAAAGGACCAATGATGCCTTATATTCATCCATGACAGAGGTATACAGAAATATTGCTGACATTGCTTTGGGAGTACCACAAGGCTCAGTATTTGGCCCCATCTCATTTTTGCTCCAAATCAATGATATCATTCAACCGAATATCAGTGCTAAGATTACTCTCTTTGCCTTCATTTGGCATGATGAAACAGAGCAAAATCTTCACGACAAAATTAACATTGAGTTACTTAGTGTTAATGAAACAATGGTGCGACTCCAGTTCCTTGGAAATTAACATAAAAAAACGAATATAATCACATTTCAATGTAATCTTCCAGACTTACCTATGGGCAATGAAAATATTCTTAACAAAACTACATCAAGATTCCTTGGATTAAATATCGACAATAAACTGAAAGATATTCACATTAATAAGCTCTGTCATAAGTTGTCTTCTGGATACTACGCAATTCCTGTAATGTCAAAGAATTGGATTACTCAGCAGCTAGAACCGCGTTTGCTTTAATTAAATTTGTATCTATTTGCTACGGAGATATGAATAGATAGTATTCAAAAATGCTTCTGGAGCGTGCCATAGCATTTGATCACGTGGATCATGCCAAGCTCATAGATGAATTGTGCAAATCATCACAACTGACGAACGGCGTCAACATTTACGAGAGGAAGGTTCGAGGTGAGATACAGCTGAAAACTGGGCTTCTCATGTAATTGCAGCAACCATATTTTCCAACAAATATCAAAAATTTCCTCAAAACTATCAAATGAAAGTCATACTCCAGCCTGCATCCCTCATTGACAACACCATAATCCAACCAATTTCCAGTCACCGTCGTCCTCACAAAAGCATATCCGTGTAGAACAATCCGGAAGGAGATTGAAAGACATGCCCTTCGATTGTGCTTTCCTCATTTCATTACACTAGCCACCCTCCTAATACCAGCATATTGGGACATCTTTGACTCCCGATCGTAAATCATCAAATTGCGGGGGAGTAATTCCATTTAATAGATCTAGCCAGCTCGGTCAGTTGCACAACTGTCACATAACGATTGTCGATTATTTTAAACCGTTATTGGTTTGATTGTAAAGATGAGGGTCCCCAAACATCTGCTGCTCTGATGCATACTGTTACCTGAAGGATTTTACGGTGTAATTTAAAATACATTTGTCATTTTACGTACGCACGAATATTTGATCCACACTTGTAATGCCACACATAACCCTATTTCCAATACTAAGAAAAGTTGTCTCTGGGTATATGTCTCACGACGAAGCCCAATAAAACAAAAAGAAGAAGAAGATAACACTTTTGAGTGGTTCAAAGTAGTGGAGAGTGAATTGCTTTCCATATCAATCCACCAATATAAATCAAAAATTATTATAGCTATTTATGTACCAAGTGCGTTATATAAATCCTAACGCCCGGAGGAATGTTACCCGATGGGCGTTAGGATCTAGTAACGCTCGTGGTGCATACAAGATTTTATTTTTCACGAAAAATTATCTTAAACGACGTTGTTTACTTCATAAATTTCTTCACATAGTATATACTGCTTTCTGGTCGGCAATTGAGCACAAGTGAGCTTCTATGCAATTGCCATGGAATCATGGAAGAGGTTGCTAAGCAAGTTTAGTATGCTGATGAAAAAACCGCAGGATTTTTCCTGTGTTTACATAACAAAAGTTGAAGCAAGACAGCAGTTGAAACACCCCGTTCAGTAAGAAGGGTTCCTCAGGGCTGTATCTTGAACCCGTTGCTCACGCCAGTATATACTGCTGATGAAATAATAACTGACTTCTTCAGAGGCCTGTACATCATGGATAATCTGCGGTGACTGAAGATGTCTTCTGCGGAGAGTGTATTTCTGTACGCTAGTTATCCTATCTGGATTACGTAGCCACATGGTTGGTTTTAAATCGGTTGCCTTCTCTTCAAAATGTTCCTCAAAGGAGTTGGCTATCACTGGGCTGAGTGAACTTCCCATCCTCACGCTATCTAATTGCTCATAGAAGTTTCCATTCTATAAAAAGTAACTCCTTGTGGAACATACTTTAAAGAGTCTTACGATATCATTCGGAATCATGTTAGCCTCCCTCAGAGAGTCTTCCAGTGGGACGTTGGTGAAGAAGGTCACAACATCGAAGCTGACTAGAATATCGCGTGGCTCCAATGTTATGTCCTCCATTTTCCCAACAAAGTCTGTTGAATCTTCGAAGTGGGAGTTCGTTCTTCCCACATGAGGCTGTATGAGTGAGGCTAAATGTTTCGCCAGGTGACACGTTGGCAAGCCTGAAGCACTATTGATCTCGGTGGTAGTTAGTTTTATGGACCGTCGGAAGCCCGTAGAGCCTTAGTGAAACTGCTTCACTTCTTAGAATGGTTCTCAGCATGAGATAGATTTTATGAGCTCATTAGTATTCCAAATATTTTCAAAGTTCGGTAATTTCTTTGGCGATGGTTTCTGTTGGAAGAGTCAACAATGTGCTTATTACGTAAAATTTTCGCTTGTTACTTCTACACCTTCTCACTAAATCAGATCTTGTCTTACGAACTGTTAAGTAATGATTACATTCATCAGAATATGTCCCTTTATATGCTACTAGCGTTTCATGTAGTTCCACGTTCCACCTCTAACACCCAACACTTGTAACAATTATGTGCTTTCTACAAACCATTGCTTGATTTGAAGAGCTGCAATTATCAATCAAGTAGGTACAGACCACCGTAATAGTGAGACTCGACACTCGAAGAACAATTTGCATATTCGAAAATTCCTGTCTAATCACCAATGAGGCATCACGAATTCTCGAGAACGCTGCACCCAAATTCCGCAGAAAAACAATAACCTCCATCCATCTGGTGAAGATTGTGTTGAATTTGAACAGAAAGAAAACACTGCTTGGGGCAAACGCGTGCAGAATTATCTCGATAGGAAACATGCAAGGCTGGTACACCCACAAGAATCGCGTATTCAAATTGTTCTCGCTGGTTTATAAATATTCAAATGGTACTGTTCCATGAGTGGGGGGGGTTAGCGAAAAAAAGGGATATATATATAAAATTTAGTTTAAAAAGTTATTTTTTTTGTCTTAATTTTTTCCCCATTTGATTCTCCTCTCCCTTGTTTGATATTATAAATTATCGCTTTTTTTGATCTACCATAAGTTTTATTTTGAAACTTTGTCCCAGTTGTTTATTATTATTATTAGGGAATAAAATAATTCAGAACAGAATGATCCTATTGGAGAAATAAAAAAATATAACAAAAATACAAGGAAAAATAATTTACAGGCGATTTGAGGTTGGGAAGTGGAAGAAGATGAGTTTTTAAGGATGGAAAACGATTTAAAAAAAAAAAACAAAAATCTAATGTTTTTCATTTTTCTTATTGTTATCTCCCATTTTTTTCACGAAATTTGATGAAAACTTTCCTTTTATGTCCCAAACATTCTGTAATTTTTTGAATTCAAAATATTTATTTTCATTCGATATCGAAAAGCACTTCAAAAATTCTCACGTCAAAATATTTGCTTATTGAAAAAATCGGTGTGCTTTCTCTACTTTCTGATGGTATAAAGGAAATATACAAAACTGTTACAAACTTTCTCAGAAAATGCAAAAAACCGAAAAAACTCGAATTCCACCAATGTTTTCTATCATTTCTAACATTCTGAACTATTTATTAAAATTCACACTTTTATTACTTTAAAAAAGTTTCCATGTAGCATTGATAAATTAAAAGACGTAGACGATGATGGTCTTGAAGATTTCGAATTCAAGATAAAGTATTTATTAATATAAAATCTTCGCATGTTTTTAGAAATCTCTGTTTCATGGATTTGCAATTATTCAGTTCATCACTGTAACAAGGAAACTTACATGTTTTGAGTAAAGTAAAAATTTAAAAAAATAGCTCAACATTTTACAAAATGATAAAAATTGTCGAATTTGAGTTTTTTCGTGTTTTGCACCTTCTGAAAATATATGCGATAGTAATGTATATTTTTTCATATACCATCAGAAAGAAGAAAAAAAGCAAACAATTTTTGTCAAAACGCAGATATTTTCACGTGAGAATTTTCCATTGAAAATTAGGGTGCTTTTTCGATATTAAATCAAACTAACGAGAAAAAATACGTATTTAGTATCTAAAAAATTACATTGCGTTTGCTACATAAAAGCGTGAATTTTCAACAAATTCCGTTAAAATAAAATTTTGTATGAGTTAAAAACAAAAAAACAAAGAGTCGGTTTCTTGGATTGTCGCATAAATTTTGAGGCTATGTGAAAACAGTGTGAAAACAAAAGTTGTAAATCACCTACAACTTTGCCACTTTATTTTTCGTAGTTTTGCCTACGTTTAATAGTTTTCCACTTTTAAAATCTCACCCCCTTTCACGTCCGTTATTTTTGCTTTTATTTATTTTTTTCCTAGTGTTTAAAATGGTATTATCCTGTTCTAATTTTTTTCACATTTTACCAATTTGAATGGCTCTGCTCTATTATGGTTTTTAATTTCACTAGTTTTGTTTCATACCAAATTCATCCCAATATTCTTTTTTCTACTGCCCTTATTATGTTTTGAATCTTTCTGTCCTTGATGTCGATGTTTCTGCTGCATTTGTGTCGGTCTCATAATTGTTATACTTCATTTCTGCTTCTTGTATTTTGCTCAACACCCAATATTCATATCCAAATGTTGATATTGGTTGATAGATTGTTTTGAACACATTTATCTTTGTTTTCTTTGAGATTTCTCCTTCATTCATAAATACCTGATTAATTGTGTAGTACAAGTTTATTGTTTTTTCTACTCTATTGTTGATTTCTATATCTTGTCTTCCATTGTCTTGAATTTGTTGTTTAATTTCTACTCCGTGTATTTGTACATTTATTTTTTTTGTTCCTCCCCTATGTCGCTTTATAATTGGAGTATTCTTCAGGATTGTCTTCTTTATAAAATAGCCAGATCATCAAATTTAAATTTGGCAGGGAAAGTATATTTACTTTGACTGTGTTCGATAGACGATATTTTGTGTTCCACCTTGTGTGTCTGAAATATTATCAATAGAACACTTTTTTTCGGTATGGGCAGATGAAACTGTGACATCTGAACAGATTCACATCCAACTAATACCAAGGGATTTCCTTTATTTGTTCGAAAAGTGTTGGAACTCTTTTTCCTCCCGTCGTAGTACGACGCGAGATGCTTGCAGAGATTAAACGATATCCCCAAATTCCCCCGTTTAGTGAAAAACGAGTAAACCCAGAAATGCGTTCCTATTTTAAGAACCGCTTACATTTTGTTGGTGTCAAGGTAATTTAACCAGTCGTCATAAATAGAAGTCTATGCCTAAAGTCTGAGCACGTGCATTTTTACCCGAAATGGGATCATATAAATATGTTTATCGAGAGGGGTGGTGTGACAGACAAATGGCCTAAACGAAGCACGAGCCGAAAGATCTGCTTCCGTTTCCACAAAGCTGAAAACAGCCTGTTGTCATATGTGCCTTTCTGGCTAATATTTAAAACGCACTTCCTCAGTTAAATTACCCCGCTATTATTATAAGGGGTGCTTTTTAGGTGTTTTTTCACCCCATTAAGAGCACGCGACTGATGATTACGATTTTTTGTTGATACAGCGCGAGGTCTGTCGAAAACATTACCAGAAATGTAATTCATCCCTGGAGAAATGTCTTCGTATGTGGTAGTTCACAACTAGAAAATTAATTTTTTTACTTCCGTGATGAAGTAGTCACTTGCCAGCACGCCATGCATTGATTGAGAAAGTTGCAGTTTCAATTGAACTGAATTTTCAAAACCATGAATAATGTCTCATTTTTATTCCAATTTTTTATCGTTTTTCTCTCTCAAGCTGAAAGACTGCTTCTGTAATAATTTTGTCAGTACTGGAGTATTGCCATTTGAGTTTTTCAAATAATTCCGACGCATTTTCCACTGTACCTTTTATTATTTAATCGAACATTTCCGAATTCCATGCCTGTTCACCCTGCGTTTTTAACGCACGCCGACAGACACAGTATGAACGTCGACAGGCATGCATTTCTCAGGCAGTGTTCTAACAGTGTATCTAACATTGTAAGACTCTGACTAGAATTACTTTTTGAAAGTACTCATCAATGTAATCGCGAGCATTTTATAAAGAAAAGTGCTTTCAAGACAAAAAAACTTTATCTACCACATCGACATAGGATTGTTCGGTATAAAAAAAAGGAAAATATTGGATGCAAATGCAGAGCATATAAAGAATGCAGCTTTTATAAAAATTTTAAAAATTTTTGTATGAAAAAACATTTAGTCCTCAAAAACTGCTACACCATAAAAGAATTATTCAGTGAATTATGTCAGTGATTAATATAATGCAAGTATGATATGAAGTTCGTATTTTCTATTTTTTTATTCATTTATGTATTTTACCACAATTGTTCAGTTTGTAGTATCCTGTGCTTTGTTTTATACTTACCAACCCGTTTTGACATTTTTCAAAATTTGTTTATATTTTTGTACAAATCAATTACAAAAATTAATAAACATTATTACATTATTACAACTCTGTTTGGCATATACAATATAAATGTCAAAAATTCCAGGGATAGGAGAGGAAAATAACTTCTAATGAGAGTTATAATCATTATCCTCGTATATAGTTTCGTTGATCAGACACAGACGATCCTCTTTGGGCGCTGCACATTAAATATGGATTGCAGGAAGTTTCAATCTCGCGCATTCAGGGCTTCTAGATCAGGTTTCTTTATTGTACTGAAGCCCTTCGTATATCGGGTTGTTATCCAGTTTAGCGGAAATGAAAGAATAACGATATTATATTCGCAAAGGCTACGAAACGTTTTCTGCAAAATGTTCAACAATTTGATATCAATAGATATGCATATGTTCTTAAGGGGATTTCTCCTGCTTCAAACAAGAATTCCGATGTACTCTATTCTAGAATGCATGGAGAAGTGTTGATTTTACCTATTTCTAGCATCATCTTTCGTACTGTTACAAAAATAAACTTGAAAACTGTTTAAATTCGAACATAATTTGAAAAGTGAATGAAAAGAAAAATTTTGATACAGTCGAAATACTCTTCTCTTCACACATTGCTACAGAGTGGAAAATATGAGACAAATATCGGTCAGAAATCAACCCAAAACTGTAAAAACTGTTACTGAATTTTCATTATTCATGCCAAATCTTTCAGAAATTACTTGGGCATTGTTTAATTAATACCTCGAAGAATACTTTATTATAAATGTCAACATATGTACAACACTCCTAAAAGAAAAAATAAGACAGTTTCGTTATCATTTTACCCCATCAGTACAGCTCATAGATCACTTCAGCTGGTGTTCATTGCCTACTAAGATATACACCAAAGAAAACTCAATACGTAGATTTCTTATCCAAACAAGGATAGGGGGATGCTTTAATGCCAAAAATACCCATTGGGAACCAGAGTTATAGCCAGTAAATGCAAAAAGCTGTTAAAAGCAATGAGAGATTTTGAATGAGAAGCTACAAGATTCTAGATATCCTAGATTCCTTTCAACCAAAAACATATTCGCTATTTATTTTAGAGGTACATCAAGGATGGGACATGAATTCTGATATTTCCTTTATCGTACTAACAAAGTGTAATTGGATAACAGATACAATTCAGTCTCCTCATAGGGAAGTAGTTGTTTTCTCGCAGATCTTTGCCTCATTTTTATTTCAAATGTATTTCGACGGACTAAATGAGAATCATACCAAAAAATTTATTTAGATGATGAATTGACAAAATTTCAATCATACTGTATAGGTAAGTAACAACTCAGCTGCACACTTTTGTTATTCACAGCATGAGTAGAGATGACGTTTTGATTTTATCAGAGAAAAAAAATAGATAGTGAGCATTGAAATGACATGATGTTCATTTGTTTCTCTCACCCTTTCACTCACCTCTTATAACACTTTCCCCACTCAAATCAATGAAAAACACAACTTTCGATAATTCTTCGTCGATTTCTAGGACAAGGAATTTGGTACAGAGAAAATCTAACCCTGCTAGAGTTCGATGCCGAGCTATTTTCAACGTTTTAAACCGCCACATAGAAAAGTACGAGGCCAATCGATGGCAATCGCGAGCTCGATGTTTTTTATTCGTTTGGTAGGATATATAAAGTCGTCGACCGCTCCTACTGAAAACAAATTGCTTTGTATAAAATTGAATTCGCGGACTACCTCTATAGCGCTCAATATTTCATGACGCTGTATTCTGTTTTTGGCTCAATCTAGCTCTAGTTCGGTTTTCACAATAATAAAACTACACAGGATGCAATAATCTCAGTCCTAAAAAAAGTTTTTTCAGAGATTAATGCCGGTGAGAAGACAGCAGCAGTATTTTGTGACCTGTCAAAGGCATTTGACTGTGTTAACCACAAAATACTGCTGAGAAAGCTCCAATATTATGGATGCAGAGGATTGCCTTTGAATCTTACCTAGCAAGACTAAATCATATGGTCAAAACAGCGGAGCTTTAAATAAAAAGGGAAATGATTTCGGGAGTTCCACAAAGATCTGTGTTGGGTCCTAACTTTTCCTGTTGTATGTGAATGAGATCAACAAGATCAATATATCCAGAAAGTTCACCCTCTTTGTTCAAGAGTTTACTGATTTTACAAAAAAGGGCTATGCATGGTGTTGTACATTTGTAACCTCAAATCAAGACAATCTTGAAGAATCTTCTTCACAAACAATATTTTTCTAACGATATCTGCACCATTCACATAGGAATCTGTATGTTTGATAAATAAACTTACAGCGAAACACCGAAACAATGTCAATTTTACTCAAAGTGAGAGTTAAATTGACGTTGTTTTGGTGTTTTTGTATATAGTTTCTTTTCTTTTGAAACATTCTACTAAAGTTTACGGACCCAGAATCGTTTGAGTATTTTATATTGAGAATTTGGGAGTTTTACAAGGACTATACCCAAGGAAAATTCCAAAAGCCATTCTGAGAGTCTTAACTAGCATGTATTCAGTGAATTTTTCGTCGAGTATAATTCCTACTGTATAAATACGTACTATATCGGCATTTCAAATACAATCATTTATTCAACTATTTCAATAATTTTCCCCAAAGAAGGCTTTCGTTGTGCTCAAATTTTGAAACTTTCCAGCCTGATGGAATGAACAAAAAATACTTTCGCACGATGAATATATCGCAGACAGCCATTCAAGATATTCAGATAGTGAGTGAGTGGTCCATGCATATGATGCAGAGGTTCTAAATTTAATTATTTGTATTTACAATGGGAATACAAGCTCGCGGTAAACAAAGTGAATATGTGAGTTAGTTCCTTTCACGATATATACCTATTTATAAGATCGGTATAAATAATTTCAGGTTTCTAACGAACAGTTGCTGCCATATCTCGACAATTACTGTGAAAACGAGGGGGGTAATAAAAGTCACGATGAGTTATAAGGTTTCTTTTCTGAAAAGGAAGTTTTGGTTGGAGATTTTTTCCGGTGTTCATTTTTAAGTTAAATTGATGGGTCACATCAAAACTTCAAGATATGACTCGGCATTTTTAAGTAAATTCGGAGTTTTACATCAAAATTCTAGGTTGCAACCTAGAATTTCAAATTTCCAAGATATGACTCGTAATTTTTAAGTTGAGTGAGAGTTTTACATCAAAATTTCAAGACATGGTTCAGAATTTTCAAGTAAAATCGTATTTTAACATCAAAATTCAACTGAAAATTTTGAAATTTCAAGATATGACTCGGCATTTTTAAGTAAATTCGGAGTTTTACATCAAAATTCCGGGTTGAAACCTTGAATTTTCAATTTCCAAGATATGACTCGTAATTTTGAAGTTGAGTCAGAGTTTTACATCAAAATTCCAAGACATGGTTCGGAATTTTCAAGTAAAATCGTAGTTTAACATCAAAATTCCTAGATGCAACTGAAAATTTTGAATTCCAATGTATTACTCGGAATGTTCAAGTTAAATCAGAGGTTCACATCAAAACTCCAAGATGTGACTCGGCATTTTTAAGTAAATTCGGAGTTTTACATCAAAATTCTGGGTTGCAACCTAGAATTTCAAATTTCCAAGATATGACTCGTAATTTTTAAGTTGAGTGAGAGTTTTACATCAAAATTTCAAGACATGGTTCGGAATTTTCAAGTAAAATCGTATTTTAACATCAAAATTCAACTGAAAATTTTGAAATTTCAAGATATGACTCGGCATTTTTAAGTAAATTCGGAGTTTTACATCAAAATTCCGGGTTGAAACCTTGAATTTTCAATTTCCAAGATATGACTCGTAATTTTGAAGTTGAGTCAGAGTTTTACATCAAAATTCCAAGACATGGTTCGGAATTTTCAAGTAAAATCGTAGTTTAACATCAAAATTCCTAGATGCAACTGAAAATTTTGAATTCCAAGGTATTACTCGGAATGTTCAAGTTAAATCAGAGGTTCACATCAAAACTCCAAGATGTGACTCTGCATTTTTAAGTAAATTCGGAGTTTTACATCAAAATTCTGGGTTGCAACCTAGAATTTCAAATTTCCAAGATATGACTCGTAATTTTTAAGTTGAGTGAGAGTTTTACATCAAAATTTCAAGACATGGTTCGGAATTTTCAAGTAAAATCGTATTTTAACATCAAAATTCAACTGAAAATTTTGAAATTCCAAGATATGACTCGGCATTTTTAAGTAAATTCGGAGTTTTACATCAAAATTCCGGGTTGAAACCTTGAATTTTCAATTTCCAAGATATGACTCGTAATTTTCAAGTTGAGTCAGAGTTTTACATCAAAATTCCAAGACATGGTTCGGAATTTTCAAGTAAAATCGTAGTTTAACATCAAAATTCCTAGATGCAACTGAAAATTTTGAATTCCAATGTATTACTCGGAATGTTCAAGTTAAATCAGAGGTTCACATCAAAACTCCAAGATGTGACTCGGCATTTTTAAGTAAATTCGGAGTTTTACATCAAAATTCCGGGTTGCAACTCAGAAATTTTTATTTCCAAGATATGACTCGTAACTTTTGAGTTTAGTGAGCGTTTCACATCAAAGTTCCAAAATTAGGTTCGGAATTCTTAAGTAAAATCGTAGTTTTACATCAAAATTCCAATTGCAATTGTAAATTTTGAAATTCTAAGATATTACTCAGAATTTTTAAGTGAAATCGGAGGTTCACATCAAAATTCTAAGATATGACTCGGCATGTTTAAGTAAATTCTGAATATTACGTCAAAATTCTGAGTTGTTACTCATAATTTTAAATTTTCAAGATGTGACTCATAATTTTGAGGTTGAATCAAAATTCCACTACACCATAGGTACTTAAGTATATGAAATTGAAAAACATCCACTTCCAAATTAAAAATAATGTTACAAAACATTAAGATTTGATAGCTGAAACGCTTGTATAGAAGAAATATACTGGCACAAGTTCAGAGTTCAGCATGAGTCTCGCAAAATAAATTCATATACCGTTTGAATTCAAAAAAACTTGTTAAAAATTCGTACTGCAGACAAAAAGCAAGCTGAGTTGGATATGAGCTTTCCATTAATTAGAAATCTGCAAACCCCAAGTACGTTTATTTGAATGTGGTTGACAAGGTATCAGAATCGTTAGAATTTTTCTGGACTTCCATTGTAGAAAAAAAATTAATTCTCTGTATGTGTTTGAGTCGTGAAGTGAAGTCCAGAAAAATTCTACCCAAAGAACGTATTTCATCATTCATCTATGGTAGAATAGCTACAAACTCCATAAAGATACAGATACATGGGTTCAAGAAATAACAAAATGAAACTTTATCCGAAAATAAAGATTGATTTTTCAAAAGGCCATATTTCCATCTACACCCAAAAATAAAGTTTCGACGAAAATGAAGAGGATTGGATTTTTTTGGTTTTATGGAAATATGCCTTTTTGTATGAAATTCCTGTTTAGATTTTGCTTTTTTCATGGAAAATAAGGCCTTTTCAATGGTTCTATCACCGTTACGATTTGATTTTCGTCGAAATTTCATTTTTGAGTGTAGGTAGATGGAATTATGGCTTTTTGAAAAATCAAATAATATCAAGCAAATGGTTAAATACGCTCATAAAACATGCCAAAGGTTCTAATTATGATAGTTCACCAAAAAATCACAAATTTTCATAAATCCTCCCTCCAAAGATCCATTTTGAATATCGTAATACAGTAACTCATAAATAAAACAATATGTCTACGCACGAAAAGGGTCATCATCGTCAGCATTTGAATAAATTACACAGTATTCGAGTAAAACACAAATCGATATCAATTAATTCGACATGATACTTTCGTCGTAGCGCATCAAATCCAACCGGTTACCAATAACGAGGCAACGGCCTTCAATAAGTAATAAGTCTAAGCACAAGCGATCGATAACAGTCTAGAACGCGCAGCGCGATATTCACTTGTCAAATTAGAGAATATTCGGCCGACCAAAGAACATCGACCGCCCGTCGTCGGCAGGTTATGGGTTATGGATATGAAATCTGGGCGTACCAGAAGGCGGGGATTATGACTACGTTCAACAAGTGTGTTTCATTTATGAATACCCGACACCGCCCAGCTGTCATAACCGAGACCCTGGCTGGCTCGCTGCCGGCACTTCATCATACCCGCGCCTGCTCCGAGATCCCTCCCCTCCACTTTCATATTTCACTTAATATTATCTCGACCTATGCCATACGCGCTCTCTGCCCGTCAGTTATTACCCGCGATGTACGACGCAGAGCAGACGTACGTGCTCTTGCGATTGTTTTCTCAGTTGGCTTACCACAGTGTTTTGTTTGCAGATGCCGACGCGCCGCCGGATCTACCCGAAGTGCTCATGTGTCAACGGTGTCAAGAGCAGTTCACCGAGGCGCAGGACTACGTCTCGCACAAGGCTGAGTGCGACAAGAAGGCCATCAAGCACAGCGACCCCGCGCATTCGGACCCTGAGGACATGGTTGTATCTGAGGAGGACGAGGAAGAGGACGAAACGGGCGGCAAGAGCATAGAGCGCCTGCGCAAGCACCGACAGGACGCGGCCAACAACAACAACAGCGAGGACAATTCCGACGAGAACGGCCAGATGGGATTCCCGTTTCCTGTACCCGCCGCGCCAGGTCACGTCACTCTGGAAGCGTTGCAGAACACCAAAGTGGCGGTTGCGCAGTTCGCCGCAACAGCCATGGCAAACAACACCGATAACACGGTGGCCCTGCAGGAACTGGCAATACTACAGTCCACTCTGTTCACGTTGCAACACCAGCAAGTGCTTCAGCTGCAGCTGATCAACCAGCTTCAGCACCAGCTGCAAATCGACCGGACAAAAGAGGATGAGGAGGCTTGCCCCAACTCGCCTCCGCCCTCAGAGAACGAGGCTGAAATCACTCCAATCGAATCGCCCCCAGCACCTCAGATCACACAAGAATGTCGAGTGCCCTCGCCAGTGCCGTTACCGCCGCCAGTCGTGCAACCTGTCGCGCTGCCGCCGCCAGTAGCTGAGCCCCTTCCAGAACCAATCGTTCCGCAGTGTCCACCTCCACAAATCCCACCGCCGATGTGTTCCATATCTTCCTCACTAGCGTCGACCATAATCACCCACAGCGATGAGCAGCTGACAGAGCAGCCCAACACTCTGGAAATGCTGCAGAAACGAGCGCAAGAAGTGCTAGACAACGCCAGTCAGGGGCTGTTAGCCACGAACCTAGCGGACGAGCTCGCGTTCAGGAAAAGCAAAGGCTCCATGTCGCCCTACGACTCTAAAGGACGCAACGAACCCTTCTTCAAGCACCGCTGCAGATATTGCGGTAAAGTATTCGGGTCAGACTCAGCTCTACAAATACATATCCGCTCCCACACAGGAGAGCGACCCTACAAGTGCAATGTGTGTGGCAGCCGCTTCACCACAAAGGGCAATCTCAAAGTGCATTTTCAAAGACACAGTCAGAAGTTTCCGCATATCAAAATGAACCCCAACCCGGTTCCGGAGCACCTCGATAAGTACCACCCTCCTCTACTGGCACAGCTCGGACAACAGTCCTCACTATCGCCTGGTGGACCGCCACATCCTCCCCATCTGGGGTTTCCCGGAGGACACCACTTTCCGCCGTCACCTCTACCGTTGTTCAGGCCTACGGGCCCACCGCCACCGGAATTGATGAACAGTAGGCTGCAACCATCCCCGCATCGACTACTGGACCCCACGTCGAGACTGTTTCCTTCCCATCCGCTGTTCCTCAAGCGCGAGGAGCAGGAAATTCCCGCAGACTTGAGTAAGCCCCAGCGGTCGCCGACACCCGTGGAAGACAGGATCCAGCACGAGCAAGACGCGGGGGAGAAGAGGGAGCGAAGGGAGTCGAATGGGGAGCATGCAGCACCGCCGATCAACATCCCCCAGTTAACGCCGAAGCAGGAACCCATTCTGACTGATAACGAGAACGAAATCGAGCAGGACCGGTATCCCTCGCCAATACCTTACGACGACTGCAGCAACAGCAGTAAATACAGCAACGAAGACATGTCTGAGCACCGGAGCCCGTGTGGCGAAGCACCTGAACACATGCAGGACGAGCCTGAGAACCTGTCGAACAGAAGCAATCCCATGTCGGTCCCGTTGAGTATATCCACAGGTCAAAGACTGCCGGCGAATTTTTCTTTCGGAAATGCTGGCTCGCCGCCAAGCAGTACCTCTTCTGGCAGCCTGGGGCCCTTCCCCAGCACTCCGCTGCCAGACATCACGAAGGACCCCTCGATATACACGAATCTTCTGCCGCGGCCTGGGAGCAACGATAATTCCTGGGAGAGTCTGATCGAAGTCACGAAAACCTCGGAGACCAGCAAGCTGCAGCAGCTGGTGGACAACATCGAGCACAAGCTGTCGGACCCCAACCAGTGCGTGATATGTCATCGGGTGTTGTCTTGCAAGAGTGCCTTGCAGATGCACTACCGCACCCACACTGGAGAGCGACCGTTCAAATGCAAGATTTGCGGACGAGCGTTTACGACGAAGGGCAACCTCAAGACCCACATGGGCGTGCACCGAGCGAAGCCGCCCATGAGGGTCCTCCACCAGTGCCCCGTCTGTCACAAGAAGTTCACGAACGCTTTGGTGCTCCAGCAACATATCCGCCTACACACTGGAGAGCCGACCGATCTCACCCCGGAACAGATCCAAGCAGCAGAAATCAAAGACTTTCCTTCGCCCGGTGGGTTCCCGAGCCTCACCAATTCCATGCATCCATTCCTTGGCCAGGGGTTCTCTCTCCCCGGCCTGTCGCCTCTAGGCCATTCTGGAATGCATTTGAACATGAAGTTTGACAGGGATATCAAGTCGGAGCAGGGGAGTATGGATGACGACGACGACGATGACGACGATATGATGAGTACCTCGGAGCATCAGAATATGCTGCCTTTCTCCACGTCGCCGCCAGAGATGCACAGCGTGTCGATGCCGCCTGTTAGTACGATGGCGTCGCAGTTTTCCATGGGGGGCTTGAGCTGCAGTGCCGAAGATCTCTGCTCCAACAGGACGACGACGCCGCCGATGCAGAACGGGGAGAAATCGCCGAGTCAATCTGGAGTAACTAGTCCTGGCAGCTCTGAACTTCGACCATCTCCGAATCAAACACCCGTCCAGGTAATGCAAGCTTCTAAAACCTTCTACTCTCAGTCTGTTTCACAGTTGTTTCTATTCCAGGTTCCTAGGCCTCCATCATCGCAACAAGCTGGCAGTCCGTCACCTTCTGATAACTCCATGGGGGCTTTAGATCTGACGCCGAGGAGTCAGCCGTCAATAACGAGTCCAGGGCCTACCCATCCGAATGGTGCACCGCCTCTTTTTCCTTCCTTCGGGCTGTTGTCTTCTGGTGGGCAATCGCCTTTAATGTCTTCAGCTTTATCGTCGCTAACGTCTTCTGTTCTGACTTCGACGTCTTTCAGTCCGTTGAGGTTAGCTGTAGGACCGATTGGAAGTTTGGGTAAGTCATGTAATTGTTAATTTTGTTAGTGTTGATGAGAAATAGTCACTGGAGTCTCTGTTCCTTTACGAGTTTTAGGTTGAATGGCTTTGTATGGTTTGCGACCAAGTCATATATTTGAACAGTGTGATTATAGGTAGACTTCGTTTATTCCAAGACAATATTAAGACATTGTTGTCGTTTGTCAGGTGTTGTATGGGGCTCACACTCCAGAATTCAACAATTCATCCTAACGTCAGTCACAGTTGTCATTAACAAAGCGTATTTGTTTCGTAACTAGTGATGGCATTATTATCGACAATATTGACATCAGCAATATTAATACGTTCATTTATTAGGACGATAAAATACATTATTTCCATTATATTTAGAACTAGAAAGAAAAAACAGAAGACATCAGTGAAAACAATCTTTGATTTCTCCTTGCGCTGTTTTCGAAAATACTGCGGGTTAAATTCAATCCTTCTGGTAAATTGTCCATTGTCGATTGTCTCTATTTTAAAATAGATTATCTCACAGTTTGATGCTTCTCCACCTCTCCAGGCTCATTCATAGGCAGCAAACACTTCGAACTTTGTACGATTCATTACAAACAATTGCCTTTGTTTGCTTGTTTCTTCACTGTCAAATTGATGGTGTCCGATACTGGTACACCTAGAAAAAGTCTGCGCGAAGAAAGATTGCCTCCGTTAGGAGGCAAAGAAGTTTCCAAGTTCTATTTCATATATCTGTTATCAGGCAATGATCCCAAGTACAAATTAGATTGTTTCCATGCCATTGCCATTCCAATATTCAACTTTGATATCAAAATTTCCCGTTTGTTTTTGCACTGTCATCAGAAACATCTATGTCGGGACCTGCGACATCTCCACCGCGAAAACAAAACATAAACAAACAGCGCATTCAAAACAAATCGTTGTTATACTCCGAACAACTGCTACAGAAAAAAAAACATATTCCTAATGGGAAAAAATTATAGCCCGCATTTATACAAACATCATATATCCCTGACGAACGCTCATAACATAAAGAACCTCGCGGATTCCCATATTTCAAAGCGGTGTAAACGACCCGTTAGCTGACGCCTCTCTGTTTCGTTTTGCAGGACGAGGAAACACCACCTGCAATCTCTGTTTCAAGACCTTTGCCTGCCACTCCGCCCTCGAGATCCACTACCGGAGCCACACCAAGGAGCGGCCCTTCAAGTGCACCGTTTGCGATCGGGGATTCTCCACCAAGGTACGTGTCATATCTGATGCATGTAATTGAATTGTCCGGCCTATTTTTATCCGCACAATAGAGCTGGCGACATCTCGAATTAACTGTTGGCCACCGGCCAAACGTAAGTTATGTCGAACGTCTAAGTGGTCTATTTTGGATCGGGGGCTTTTTTCGAGATGAAGACCATTTTTTTAGAGTGTCATAATTCTTGTTTGACTTCGATGTTGCTGGGGTATGTGGGAAATTTGCTGTATTGCGGCTATAAAAATACAAGTGAGATCACGGTGCATTCTGCTCAGTGGAATGGGGCTCAGATATTCCCGTAATGGTCGGTGAGGTATGTGGATGAAGAGCGTCTTCGACTAGATGACTATGAACACTGTTAATTTTCTGTTCACAAGGTCCATTTTGCCAAAGACCTATGCTGGATCATCGTAAAATATGATTTTGGTCTCATTTGATGCTGAAATACATCTAAAAACAAGCGGTCGATAAAAATTGCAAAAGTTATATACGAAAGCGTGAAAGACGTAAACGGTTTGTTTTTTTGCAAATATTTCAAAATCTTTTTGAGATAACCAAAATTTCATTACTGATCCTGAAAGAGCAAAAAATTTCCTTAAAAAGCCCTTTCTCTTCGAACTGTACCAATAGTATTTATAATTTTAATTTAGAGATGAAAATTGAGCTCAAAACGGATAGCAGCTCTAGCGTGCGAATCTGATAAAATATAAATATTATGAAATAAAAACTTTTAAATAGTATGTAAACACACCAATAAACAATAATTTGTCAACAAAAAATTTTTTTCCCAATTTTTTAATCAACTATGCTTTTGTTAATTAGTTGATATTCACCCGTTGAATGTTAACAAAAAACACTGACGATTTCAAAACTAAAAACCAAGATAATTTTTCACTTCTTGAAACTACTCTTGGTAGGGTTTAGAATCTATCTCCGTTGAAAAAATTAGATTTTTCACTCCTTTATCCACAAAGGTTGAAAAATTATTAATGTGAATAAAGTAATAGGTAATTTTTTTTCAATTATTTAAATTATTGTCTTCTCATTTTTGAAAGCTATATAACTACATTCATTATTTGTTTGCTTTTAACTTTCATTATTTGAATTATTGTTATAAACAAATGCATTGTTAGTAAGACTGCTGAAACATTTTTTTTTGGGAATATTTCCCTTGAGGAAAATATTGATATTTTACGAAAAAAATAGATCATTAAATTTTTTTATTTTCTCAAAACGCACTTATTAATTAACAATTTCTTTTGTTACTGAATATTCGTATTAAGGAACCATTTTTTTATAAATCATCATTTATCACGCCCTTTCATATTAAAAAATATATTTTTTTATTACCTTTTTATTTTATTTTAAACAAACGAATTGTTTTAATGAAACGAATAAAATTGTCTAAGCCAAAGTACCCTTCTACCCACACGTTTTCAAGTAGAAATATGAGGCAATCATTTGTTAGAAAACATCTACTTTCCTGGCTAATACCACGACGGACATTGAACTACATCTGACAGATATTTGTACAACAATCTTCTAAGAAGACCCAACCGCAAGAGCGAATCTTGTAATTAAATAGTAGATTAACCTTCATTTGGCTGGGAATGACCACCAGCAGACATGATTTTTCGAAGTTTTGCCTCTCATCAGTGTCAGGGTAGGTCGGACAACATAATAATTGCCCTGATATTATCAAAAGATGAACATCTCGTAGATTAAGCTATAATAAATAAGTGTATTAATAAAAAAGTTAGTCAAAGTCACACACAAGTCGAAACCCTGTTTTCTATACATTCAAGGATATCAAAAAATATTGTGCGTCTCAGTTCTCACAACTTGGGTTCGATGACTCAGATAAGATTCGATCAATTTGAGACTTTGATTTCTGAATCCATTCTCCTGAAGTTTGCGCAGCAGTCTTTCGTGGTTCACACAATCTGAAGCTTTCGACAAGTCTCAGAAAACTGCTGCATACTTCTTCTTTAAGTTCAGCTCAGAATAGAGTTTTTTCAGCAGATGGAAAATGGCATCCCCAGTACTCTTTGCGGATTGAAAGCCAAATTGTTTGGAATTTGAGATTTTATGAGTGCATATGAAATTTTGACCAACTTCTCAATGATTTTAGCAAGTGTAAAACCCACTATCACAAAATTTCAGGTTTTTATTTTGATTGGAACTCTTTATATTCCCAACGAATGCTCTTCGTGAACGACCCTGTGTTATGGATTTGATGGCAGTTCATGAAACATTCCTGAAAACTGCACCATTCGTTATTATCGATAATCATCAAAATCGAGTGCACCAAAACCTATCCAGTAAAGTCGATTTCCGTAGAAAAAACGTGCTATCCCTTCAATCATTTCCCTACCCCTCACGAAGCATGCTCACCTGATTTCGTCCACTAAATTTATTGTCGATTTCCTCTACCCATAGTTTAAATGTGTGTGTATTTCAGGACGGTTGTATGTGCACGCAGAGGCGTATCCAGGATGAAGTGGAACCATGGAGGGCACGAAAACGAAAAGCTGCCCTTCGCAAGTCCATACCCTCTGTATTTCCCTTACCGATGACGCCTGGATACGCCTCAACTTGGATGCAATCGGCGGTAAGACCCGCCAAAAACTCCAGCTTATAAAAACCGTTCAACTCTTTTTTGTTGCAGGGTAACATGAAGCAACACATGCTGACGCACAAGATCCGCGACATGCCGCAGCACATGTTCGACAACAAGCCGCCCTCGCTCAGCGGCGACGACTCCACCCCGCTTCCCCCCAGTCTGCCTCAGAGGGAGCCTCAGAGCGGCGAGGGGGAAGCCCCACAGCTGGCGCAGCAGCCTACGCAGGTTCTGCCCGTGGCGCAGCCCCCACCACAGCTAGTGAAGCCCGACGTGGAGCCGCAGCCAATCAAAAGAGAGCCGACTGAGACTGAACTTCCATTGGCCAAGCGTCCGCCAAGTGAGTATTTTATTCTCGCCAGTTTAATAATTGATAGGGACTATACAGTTCAGAAAGTTAGTTGGCACAAATATTAGACAACGAAATATCACGAGTCAGTTTGATCAATCAAACTACAGTTTATGTTGCATCATCTCAAAGTGAATTCATTCCACTCACGCCTCTTAGAACTTGCATCCAGCACACCTTCTGAGAAACAAAGTTTACTTCTTAAGTATACAAACTCTAGTTCTTTTCGTCCAAAACATTTAAACTGCATACTGACGTGTCATGTCTCTAGAAGTTTCAGTTGCTGTAGTATCATCCTCTCCTACGAGTTCACCACAAACCACTGGTTAAGGCTTTCGTGGTCAAAATTTTAACTACTCTACAACTTTTCCTCATCTGGCAGATGTTCTTTGGAGTTGCTTCCTGAAATTCTTCAAAGTTCAGTCCATCTCCGATATTGGTCAAGACGTCGAGAACTGTCTTCAAGTTGGCTATGGGTTCTACTGACATCCTATTGGCTGTTGGTTGATCGACTTTGAAGTATACTAGCGTTTTAGAGATTCATTCACATTCCAGTTTTGTTTAGTTTAAGGGTTTCCTCCTTCCTGTTGAAACTGTCCATGTGTTTAGGGATTTGTATTGCTTCTTATACAAGTTCTCGACACTTAAGTGAGGGGAAACAAATGTTACTTCTCCGGAAAGAATTTTGTGGTCTCTCTCGCTGAGAACATGTTCTTCCAGCCTCAACCATGGCCTTGTTGATACTGGATACATTTGAAGATGGTCCAGTTCTTCATGTGTATGTTCTGGTTCACATATTTTTCGAGCATGTTCTGGCAAATTGTCATTACTTTGACAGACACCTGAACCTTACTGTAATCGTAGATGTCGAGTGTATTCAGGCTCTAAAAGGTTTATTGCTTATATGGAATCACGTATCAGTAAAGTCTAGATAGAAAATTGAAAGTGACTATTGGATGAATTTTGTCTCAACTTGAACTCTCTCAACAATTCGTATTCGTCTGGGATTTCTTCACAACTTTCAACGAAATCGACGTTGACGATGAACTTTACGTTGATAGATACCTTTTAACTTGAAAATGTATTGTTTTGTTTCTAGTACGTATATAACTTTTGTAAACATCGAATGTAGTAGACTGGTTAGCAAATTGTATCAGTGTTGAATGACAATTATAATCGTATTTCAGCATTAATAATAGTAAATGAATCCTTCCATTATGCATCCGTGGTATTCGTGTCAGTCTCTGTGCCAAATATCTGATTTACTAAACTGTGTTTCATCACATTTTTATTTAGAGTCCATTTTTATCATACTGTGCACATGAAATCGGATAGTGGTTGGGCTAAACCAATATTATACAGGTGCGATTATTGTATCCTACCCTTTTCACATCATTATAAGGAAATGATGCAATCCAAAGATTCTTTGGTTAAATTTCGTTAACTTATAGCCACAAGCTATCAACAAAATGTTTTGGATCTTACGTAGTTTGGCCTCCTGAACAAAAAATTCAAATGGAATTAAAAACGGCATTGTTCATCCAAAAACTCAACCTTTCAAAAACATCAAAACAAATTTATGTAAAATTTTTAGTGAATTTATTTATGTCAAGTTGGTAACTTTGAACTTAGCATATTTGCACAGCCAACTTTTCAAGCCATTTAATTTCAACATGAATAGGAAATTATTCACTCATTTTTTTTCCAGTAATCAACTTTAGATGAATGATATCCATTAACCATTTTGCCTAGATTTGTTGGTTATGTGATCATAAAAGAAGGATGAGTTTTTTTCTAAAAAGTACCGTTTTCAATAAAGAAAGAGTGTGAAACAGGTCAACTAGGGTGTGTACATTGTGCGAGTTCAGAGAAGGAAGAATTTTGAGTGTTTTTTCCGCAGTAGAAATGTGTCCTGATAAATACCAGTCATCACTCAAAAATAGGACTATATTTCCGAAATTAGTTGAGACCGCCAAAAATTTAATTTGGATTTTTTATTCAGGAGGCCAAACTACGTAAGTTCTAAACAAGTTTGAATGTGTAAATTTTACCGATTCTTTTTATAATATCAAATTGGCATGGATACAGTTCAAAATTCACCTTCTTTCTCTCATTGGAATTTCTGTTGAAAGGAGTATATGTAAACAATCCGCCGTATCAAAAAAATGGCAAATTTCAACTTATCATATCTCGATAATAAATACGTTTTGTGGAAAAAGTTTCACAAAAAGATTTATAGCAATGAAGTGTTCTTAAATACGAAACCAAAATCCTTAAAGGTAAAACAAATTGTGAGACATCATGAATCGAGTGTGCCAGTTGATGTATTGGTCAAACTGAACAAGATATAAGCACTTGTATGATAAGCACATATCAGACAAAACAACTAAAATAACTCAAGCATCTATATTTGGGCAAAGATACATGACTATTTTTGTATTGTTTGATTTATTTTTGAGTGCCAAACTTAGCACATCATGTTATTACTTCTGATCAGCTCAGAGCACCTGATGCTTCAAGCAGATTTTTATAAATTCAAAGTTTCAGAGAATTGATCCTTTTTGTATATTCGTATCCATGGAACTCATGGAAATATTAGCCTACTATCATTTTATAGCAAAGCAACGAAGACTCTAAATAAAACTGCCTCATCCATCTGTCTCAAACTGTATATAATAAATCGACAAGCGCAGCAATACGTTTTAACAATATTGTCGCTTGCACTAACTGAGCTACAGGTTGTGGGCTAATGCGTGCGTATGTGTGTGTGTTTTGCAGGCTTACAATCGAGTAAGCATTTGTGCCACGTGTGCAATAAGAACTTCTCCTCCAGTTCGGCCCTGCAGATCCACATGAGGACGCACACGGGAGACAAACCCTTTCGCTGCACTGTCTGCCAGAAGGCCTTCACCACCAAGGGCAACCTCAAGGTACGTTTGTAGGCCCGTTCGATGCTTCGCTTTACTAATGCCGATATTAATGAGGTGTACGAGCATGTCGTGTGCTACGCGTTGCAAGAGTGTTGTAGTGGTTTGGGTATTGAGATTATTCGCAGGTGATTTGGTCTACTTACACCCCCAAATTTTTAGCCAAAAAAGTTTAAATTCAACAATAGATGAAATGCATTACAACTATTTAAACAGCAAAAATCTTGTATGGTGGTGTATGTAGTGATTCACTTAGTATATATAGTTCTCATTAAATCAGATTACGAGTGCTTTCATATGAAATAGAGTCTAGTCTAGTGGAGCAAACAGAAATTAAATTATTTTATATGAATTTACTGAATTGCAGAAACAGATTTTTAAACTATAATACACTCAACAATAACTTCCAGAGATAGATAAGTAGGTTTCTATTTGGAGAACAGACTTTAATTCGTTTAAAATGATGATATTGAGTCTTACTTCCATTATATCCAAAATTTCAGGGAGAAAGGTCCGCATTTTCGTTGAGTTATGGTAACTTATATCTTCTTTTGGATAATTCAATTGCAAAATCAATGTTTATCGAAGTTAAGACTATCAAATTATTTGACTAATTGTACCTACTTTATCTATAACTTTTTTCAGAATTGAAGAAAACTAATATTGGTGTACAAGGAGAAAAGTGTTGACAAACTTCGTGCTAGACTTTTCTGGAATGAAAGACATTATATTTAATTTTGCATCGATTGAACTACTATTCGTGATCACTTTCTTCAGAAATCATCACACTTATCTCTCTGAAGAGAAAAACAAATGAAAATACTTCCATATACCGAGTAATTCAAATACGAGGGCCAAAGTTTGAAAGTTTCAAAATTCCTAGTATATCCGGAAATAGCCGGAAAAAAAACAAAATTTTGAAACACCATCTTTATTTTTTTCTGGCGTTATTTGATGAAGGATATCAAAATAAACAGCACATTTATCTTTCCACTATGTCCCCGCTATACGACGGTATTTTCAGATTCACCATCCGACGTTTCGTCTCTTGGCCACCATCATCAACTTTATTTTTTCTTATCGGCGTCATATTGAACCGTTAAAAATTAAATCAGAGTTATTCATTCGTAGTCCAAAGATGTATAATATGCGATTTTGTTATATCACAACCTTTTATACTTCACAAAAACTAGAATTTTCAAGTAGGCTCTGACTCCGTCAGAAACACTTGAAATTAGTTGATTCGTTGTTACGCTATTATCTGTCACGTAGTGACGTCTGCTGTCACAATTTCAAAGTGATAATAAACGTAAAATGTTACTTTGTTCGTTCATTTGTAGTTAGAGATATATATTTTCGATAAAGTTCATTATAAACTAGTTTATTCAGATTATATCAGACGTGACAGGTAACATAACAAAGTATCACATTATTATACTTCGTTTGAATCAGTATGAAAAACTCTTTTTCAATTTGTAACAATTTAATATGACGCCCATAAGATAAAATAAAGTTGATGATGATGGACAAAAGACGAAACGTCTGATGGTAAATCTGAAAATACTGTCGTATAGCCGGAAGAAAAGGGCAATGTTTATGTGCTGTTTATTTTGATATCCATCATTAACTAACGCCAAAAAGAAATAAAAAGATTTCCGTTTTTTCCGGATATAATTACTCGGAACTTTCTCAACAGCATATTGTAAGTCACACAGATGCGCAAATTTGCCCCGATTCAACCATTTCTGTATCCTTTATAGTTTCCGGAATCCCAATGGTGGCCCCCGAACTTGTATCACTCGGTATATGTGGGCCATACTGTTCGATGTAAATAAAAGAAATTTGATTTGATTTAATAACCACTCAATGCAATTGCAGTAACGTAGCTCATATAGGACAAGTCAGTGTCTGGTAATTTTTAGTGAATCTGTTTTTTTTTTGAAAAATTTGATTTTTTTTTGACGCAGGTACATATGGGAACGCATATGTGGAGCAACGGGGCGTCGCGACGAGGTCGTCGCATGTCCCTCGACCTGCCACCCATTCCCATGACCCCCAAGGATTCCGAATTTCTCCAGCGGAGACCAGATCTCTTCTACCCGTACCTACCGGCTCCATTCCTTAATGGAATGCAACAAAAGGTAACTAAATTTATTCTATTTGTCACTATATCGTTGAAAGTTTGGCTGCAGCGCCCCCAGAGTTCACTGCAACTCCGAATAAAAATCACTAGTATACTCTAACGCCATCTATTGGTTTCCAGCTGAACGAGATATCCATGGTGCAAAGCAACCAGAACGGCCTGTCGGGCGCTGGCAAGTACAGCGGCCTGCTGGGCTTCGGCTACCCGCCGCCAGAGGCCATCCGATCTCAGGCGAGTTCTCCCGAGCGTAGTGAGAGACCGCCCAGTCACGAGCCCGATACCCGAGGTCTGTGGGATCTGCATTTCGAGAGGAAGAGTGCCGCGGATACCGCTAGGGAAGACCTCCTGCCGGCTACGAGGGAGGGTCTGGCAGCCTGAAACTCGCAGCTCGGCTGCGATGTTCCTATTTACTAGTCTAAGAACGGCAAGGTGTTTCGCCCATATCAGAATGTCAGAGCGTAATGTTTCATTAGGGGAGATTCGTTGGATTTGCTTCAGTTATGGGAATAATTTTAATGGAGGTTCCTTGAGCAAATTTTATAAAACCCATGGCGCCCAACGTGGGATTTTGGCACGTCAACGATTTTTTGTGAACCACTAGCAAACACAGAGAAACAGTTCTAAATTTGATCACTTCGAGGCTGATAGGATGGATTGGCGACTGTATACCGGGTGTAACAGGATCATGGTACACCTCCCGTATCTCCGTTGGTTTTAAAGGTAAGTGATTGAAATTTGGGATATCCTATATAAATAATAAGCGGCACTTTTTGACCTACACATGATTTTTTCACTTCCGGTTTCGCTGGAAGCGATACCAATGTTCGGTTTCTTCATGGAACACCCTGTATATTATTACATTTCTGAAATATGCATGATTTTCTGAATCCAATGAACACATAAGTGACATTTCAAACGTCTTGTGACCAACACTTGTCGATTAAATAATCCCATATTTGTGAACCTAGACTCGTCCGAAAGTTAAATCCTTCCCAAAAAAGTATAGTTTGGTTGCATATTATTCTGCAAGATAAAATTATAATATTCCGTCCTACGTTCATAATAATTTTCGTACAGATGCTGGTGCAATTGATATTTGAATGATTTATAATTATGTTTGTTCAGAATCTAGGAAAAAAAACGGAAAAAAAATGGAAAAAATACACCCGAAAAAAAAACGAAAAAAAAAACTGGAAAAAAACGGAAAAAATACTCCCCGGAATAAAAAAAACGTGAAAAAAACGGATAAAATACCCCTATATGCGATAACAATGGCCAGTACACAAAGAGTAATAAAATTTCAACTGTGTATCATGTTACAGAAACTAGACCATATTTGATTCATTTTACAATACCAATAAAAGTTTCAACCTATCCTGTGAAATGTTCATCGTCGACGACCAAAAAAAGACGATTTTTTATATTTTTATGCACTAGCGGGCGGTAAAGTACACTTTACCGCCCGGTTCGCCGGGCGTAAAGTGGCACTTTACCGCCCGTGGGCGCATCATGGCCCGCGGGCGGTAAAGTAGACAATATACTAAAATTGTCCATATATACCTACGCACATCATTTCACGGAAGACCTACCACGAAACAATGAACTCAGTTCAATAAAGAAATACTCATTTAACAACTTTTATTCATAATCTATCCATAACCCTGAAAATTTGAATTTTATATTAACTATGCAATTGGTACAATTTTGAATATTGAGGGTGGGATATTCACTTTTATCTTGAAAATGATTATTCCCTTTTGAAACATCCTCACCACTCATTTTGGATGTGGATGGCAGGTCCAAATAATAATTATTTGGTATCGGTCCATCACCATCGCCGGCAATTTTTTTGGTCATATTCAATTTATTTGAAATCGATTGTTCAATGTATCTCTCTGCTACTGTAGTTGATTTCCAACCAGCGTGTCTTTTGATATTGGTGATACTTTCCCCAGCATCAGCCAATAAAGTGGCTGAAGAACGCCTGAAACAATGCCCCGTATATTCTTCTGGGACTGGTAGCTTCAAAAATGCTGCAATTTTTCTTGGAATTTGACCGAGGATATTCTTCCCAACAACTTGTTTTGTACATTTGTTGTTCTTATAGAATATAAAAAAACGCCCATGTTCAGTATTTGCTGGACGTAGACTAGCATATCTTCTATAAATATTCAAATAATTAACTGACTGGTTTTCAGTACTGGTAAATGGTAAATGTTCGTTGTATTTTAGTTTTTGACTCTCGAATTGTAATCAATAAAGCATAAGTTAGGTCTTGAATGTCATCAAGTTTGGGATTTGTTAATTTTTCTCTACGACAAGCACCATGTACCCCAAATATTAATGCAACCTATAAAAGAATCAATAAGTTTTTTAATTATTTAATAAATATAGGTAGGTATAACTTACCTTCATCATCAGATATACATTATCTGGAGCTTCTTTCAGAAAAAGTTCGATTTCATTCAATATTTTCTTACTTCGGCTTATATCCATCATTCTTCCGTTTCAAAAATGCTATCAATTTTGGAAATTTCTTTATGTTTAGATTATTATACAAATTCAAAGTAGACTTTAACATCGAATAGTATGACCACAAAGAACATTGTTTTCGATTCTTGGACTTCTCAAAAAAATATCCCAGTAATATATCTTCTGTAGTCACCCTCACATTATTTTCATTGCGCCATTTTATGAACTCATTATACGTCTTTTCGTAAAGTTTCTTTGACTTTGTTGGTAGCAGTTCGAGTTTGGCACTCTCAGACGATTCCAAAATTTCCATTGGTATGTTTATATTATGTTCTTCATCTGATGATTCCATAATTTTCGTGTTGAGTTCACTCACGCACTTTTTCAAATAAACATGAAGATGACCGTTTACCTTGTTTATTGAATTTATTGCTAGACAACAACCAGCTTGCCATTATCCACGCCGCAGGTCATAAACGCCTACTTTACGCCTTTGATACGTAAATAACTATTATGACTCGATTGTTCCTGAACGAACTAACCTGGTGACAGATCCGCCTTTTTGCAAGGCTGGAAAATCTGTTGTTCCACCCCTCTTTATTGTAAAATGAACCAAATATGGTTCTTTAATATGACACACAGTTGAAATTTCAATACTTTTTGTGTACTGACCATTGTTATCGCAGTTAGGGGTATTTTTCCGTTTTTTTTATTTTTTTTCAGGGTTTTTTCCGTTGTTTCCAGATTCAGCTTACCGTATGGTTACTAATTTCCAATTCAAACCCAATTTGCCTTAAAGGAACAGTCTTATAAACTTCTATTCCAGTTTTCTGCGGGATCATGGTTAGGCTTTCTACGGAATTGATTTTCAAGACGATTAAAATCATTTCTCGCTGGACATTGTCTGTCAGGATATCGGTCAGCATTAAGGTTTTCATCCACAATTGCATTTTTTCTACATTCCACTTTAATAATTAAACCCACTTTTTCATCCCTTGTGTAAATGTGCGGAATTTTTAACAAAAATAACAACAAATGTAAAGACTTTTCTAAATAAAAACACTTATAAACCAACAAATATTTATTTGACAATCTGTAGGGTTAATTTCATTATTTTCGAAGCCTCAGTAACTTCTTAACACTGAATTAGAACAAAATAATTATTGATCCAAACAAATTAATGCACAGGTATCACTTCATAGATTTTTTTCGGAATCCGTGATGACTATATATTACCGGCGCATTCACCATATATTCAAGTTCTAAGATAAGACCATCAAAAAGCTACAAGTTAATATGGATAATTGTATTTTCTTGTTTTCTTTCAGCTATAATTTTGATTGTATCCATCGCACATTTCATTACCAGGTATGAATAAATTCTTTATTAATAGTGCTAATAAATGGTACTACGGTATCAATATGGTTCCATTTGAAAAAATGGAGTTTTACACCAAAATCGATTACGACTAACTTTATTTGTTTATAAAAAACGCAATTTAGTATTTTGTCCGAGACTTCGATTTTTCTAGCATTAAATGATACACTAAAAATTAAATTATGAAAAAATTTTACGTTTGAAATGTCATTCATGTGGTATACAGGGTGTTTTATTCAAAATTGAAAGTTGGTATCACTTCCGGCGAAACCGGAAGTGAAAAAAAATTATTTGTAGGTCAAAAAGTGCCGCTTATTATGTTTATCGGATATCCCAAATTTTAATCAATTACCTTCAAAACTGACGTTGACATGGGGGGTGTTACACCAGGTATAAAGACTTGTATTAGAAATCACATGTTCGTTCCAAATTAAGAAAAAACAAATAGGAAAAATGAGAAATTTCAGGAAAATAAGTTACTGTATTGACCAGGGTAACAATACAAATCCTCTTTTAGCTATATCATCATGAATATTGAAGAAATAATAAAGAAATAAAGAATCCATTCATTTTGCAGTAAAATCAAAGGCCAGTTCCAAACTTGGTGAATTTTTTCTTTACCTGTTGTCATGAAAGATTTCGAATAGAGCGCTGTTTCTCTTGTTATGTTTAAAACCGAGTTCGAAATGGAAAAAATCGATGAAGCGACAAAAACTGGTTCGTTCAAATCGTTTTCCAAAAAGTGGAACCATATTATTATTTGTTCATCCAGAATTCAACCGAAATTGAAATATTCATTTTCTCAACGGAATTTCAACGTTTCCAAGACTTTGCGATACACCTTGTATAGATCGGATCGGGGCAATGATGCATACTGTGATACAACAGCTGTAACAAGCTGCATAAGCAGCGAAAGTGCTGCTCTGTAATTAAAATTATTTAAAGAAAACTTATAGATAAGTGTACGAAATCTTCTGTACGAAACGTACGATGACGACGGTATTATTTTATGTATACATAATTTTTAGCGGTCTTCAACGCAAATCTCAATAAATAATCAAACCCGTTGAATGTCGAAAGAGTCCGAGTCGTACGTTTCGTATTTTTGTTTTGCTGTGTCGATATTCATGTGTCCAATGGAC
The DNA here is from genome assembly GCA_958502065.1 of Chrysolina americana. Lineage (NCBI taxonomy): Eukaryota > Metazoa > Arthropoda > Insecta > Coleoptera > Chrysomelidae > Chrysolina > Chrysolina americana. The sequence continues at coordinate 1,398,733 of OY293413.1, read as the reverse complement.
GCCGTGGCAACGCCAGTATTTAGCTTTACACCCTGTATATATGATTAGTTAAAGAAAGATCACTGTATTGTTATAGATGTTGTCCATTTTAGTTCGGTATGGTGGCATTCTATGTAAATAGTTCACTGTGTACCATAAGACTGTTTTCATTTTGATTTTCTCGATGTACGCTTGTGTCCGTCTGTCCCAGTACAAACTACCGTCGTATACGGGGCCGGTCAAAAAGCATTTACTGAAAAATTGTATATATTCTTCTTCTGCAGTTATTTCTCGTATGTCAGTATATATCGAGTTTCAGAAAACGATTTACTGTTCAGGAATGTATTTTCTACATTTCGTGCACACTTTTGCCCGGCCCTGTACACGAGGAGCTGAGAAACAATTCAAAACCCAGTGCGGGTACTCACATACGTATCTGAACTTCAAAAGACAGAATATTATTTCAAGGTAAACGATATCGTGTGAATGTAAGTACTCTGGAAGTTTTTTTTATTATGAATGTACAAATAATTTTAACTGGTCATGTTATCGAACTATGTCTGTATTTATAAAGCCGTACAGCCAGTTAACTGTTTAATTATAAAATATAAATATTTATCACATATGACTCGATTGGTTTATTTTTCATAGCCTCCCCGATTTATGGAAGTGAATATTGTCCGTCAAAGAAGTATTATTTCATCATGAGAAATATAGAAATATTCACGGGGTCATGTGGGTCAAAGTGGAAGGGCCGTGAAAGTACGATTCAAAGAGCACTTTTCTAATATCCGTTTTTTGGGTCTGGAAATTTCGAAATACAGCATACAGGCCCTTATTGTTCAAGTTGATAGTCATTAATTTTTAAAAATGTTTGTCAATATATCCAAATCAAAAATAAGATACAGGGATATTCACGTTATCCGACACGAAGCCTTATGGCTAAAGCATTTGATTATTTGAACGTTTTTCCTTTACGATGGATAGGGACCTATTGGCCTATAAAGGTAAGTTCCATCAAGGTTTAATTCACCTTAACCTTATGGTTTTTGTCTTGTTTTCAACCAAATTAATGCTAGAGGCTACTAACTGAATAACTTTCACAGAGCGGTTGTGAAATATTCACTAACTTATACAAGGTGTGTAAAAATTGAGCCAAAATAATCACAATCTTTGAACGGTAATAACTTGTTTAACTTAAATGGAGCGCCCTGTATTTTATGTCAAGAGCAGATGTCAAATTTAATTGTCTATCAAATACCAGTATACATTCCTATAGCTAACTCTTCACGTTTTCAAGTAAAACGCACATTTTCATTTTGCAAACTGATTTTGAGAAATTTATTATTCACCGAGATTTAATACCAAATACATTCATTTTTCAGTATTTTAAATAATATGTGTTAGTTTAAATTATGAAGAAGAAATGGTGGATATAAAACAAGAAATATTTCATATCAAGTGTTCAAAATGGCGACCATCAGACTCTAAACACAAACGTATCCTCTTTCTAAAACCTTCCACATTTGCTAACATATGAGGGCTAATATTCAGGAAAGGTTCTCTGATACGCTGTTTCATATTGTCGGGTGTTGTTGCTGGTGAATTATAAACGATTCCTTTAACGTATCCCCACAAGAAGAAATCAGGTGACGTCAGGTCGGGTGACCTTGGGGGCCAATTGTGGAATCCTTTCCTCCCAATCCATCGATTTCGGAAATGAACATTTAAATATTCACGAACCTGACGATGGAAATGTGCGGTAGCTTGACTAACGCCGATATTTTCCGCCATTAGGTTTTGACTTGTATGGGGATTTTCAATTACAGAGGCAATCACCGCAAATTCATTTTCTTCGTTTTCTGTCACAGGTTTCTTTCAAATGTGTTTTTCATACTGAACACTCCCAGTTCGTCTAAATAGTGTCAACAATCTTTCGAATGCTGTTTTATTTGGACGATTTCTGTTGGGGAATCTTTCAGCGTAAATTCGTGATGCCAGAAAACGGTTTCGAAGACATTCTCCAAGTATCAAAATCATGTCGATTCATTCTTCTTTTGGATAAACTAGCATTTTTTATAAAAAAAGATCACAAACTACCGTTATTACTAATAGAATAATTTGGAATTAAACACTTATAAATAACTGACGACCATAAGTAAATAATAATACAACTTGTCAAAACGCCATAGGTGACTTGATGAATGACAAATTTCTCAAAATCAGTTTGCAAAATGAAAATGTGCGTTTTACTTGAAAACGTGAAGAGTTAGCTATAGGAATGTATACTGGTATTTGATAGACAATTAAATTTGACATCTGCTCTTGACATAAAATACAGAACGTTCCATTTAAATTAAACAAGTTATTACCGTTCAAAGATTGTGATTATTTTGCCTCAATTTTGACACACCTTGTATAAGTTAGTAAATATTTCACAACTGCTCTATGACAGTTATTCAGTTAGTAGCCTCTAGCATTAATTTGGTTGAAAAGAAGACAACACTGGTTGAGAATTTAAGTATTGAAGCTGATGCTGCATTTTCACAAAATAAGAGATATTTCAAAAACCATAAGGTTTAGGTGAATTAAACCTTAATTGGAACTTACCTTTATTTTGATCGTAAAATCCGAGAATGAAATAATGTTCGTCCAGTATATGTTCGTGGAAAGGGCATCAATGATAATTTCACTAATTCTTTCAGTTTACAATCAATCAATGAGCCTGATGAAAAAACTACACATTTTCTAAATTTTTATTTGAAATAATCGTGATTATAACCAAAAAGTATCATTCCACTACTGAAATGAGCCCAATTTATTCAATTGCATCATGAGATACTGGAAAAATCCCATTATGGCGAATGAAAAACTCAAAGGGAACCATCCTGCTTTTATCCATGCCCAAAATGTCAATCTAAAAAAAATACAAATGAGATATTTTCATCGCTTCAAAATTTATCACTAAATAAACTACAGCATTGAAATCCATGAGCCCTCTAATTACCTGTATCATTTTGAATGAGAAACTCACAGTTTATAGTGTTCAGTGAAATTGGCATTACTTTACTGTTTACCTAAACATTCAAAATGTGCTTGGGCGGAAATATATTGACCGTAACAATTGAGGCAAGACCAAATTTCTGGCTACACTCAGAGTTTATACAGAAAGATTTTTGCTGTTTTGATAGGAAAATGGGAAAGACCTACTGAGGACTTACTGGCACTGAGATCAGTCAAGATCTAAGCTGGTGTCCGAGAGTAGAATTGCCTTGGAAACCTAGAGGAACGAGGGAAAGTTAGTAGGTATCACATGGGTTCAAGGATCCTTAGGATTCGTCAGAAACGTGTAGGCATACAGGCTAGAGCCCATCTTGGAAATTTCCGACAGCCTATGGCTGTCGCTACAAAATGGAATAACTTCTACAAAAGCAGTATTCAAAAACAGTGCTCTGACAGTGATAAAACATCAATACTGGCATAGAGATCAATCAAGATCCAAGCTTGTGTCCGAGAGTACAAATGCCTTGGAAACTTGGAGCAACGAAGAAAAGTTGGTATCACATACGTTCCAGGTATCGTCAGAAATGTGGAGGCAAAAAGTTCAGATTTATTAAATCAACGAGTAATGAGTAGTGTAAGATTCTGGTCCATTTGTCCAGGCAATATAGTAAGTTCGTTGCTATCTATATACTATCAGATAGCCAAACGGCACTAAAAGCTCTGAAGTCACACAATTGTGAGTCTTAGCTGACTTAGGACTGTAAACAAACTCTGAGACAACTTGCGCAAATTATTAGAGGAAACCCTAATGTGCCAGGTTGCAAGGGGCTCTCCAAAGCCCACTTGAAAGAAGAGTTCCGATGCTAGGAACTCGTTAAAATGAAATATTACTGGATTAAAGTAGCAGGACGAAGACAAGCGTGAAGGCTAGTGACCCTATCTCCGAGGAAAGCTGAACAGCTTCTCGAGTTGGACAAAAAAGTCTTGAAATTGGTAACGGGACTACTCACTGGCAGTGCCTTTGGGGTATCACCTCATTGTTGCTGATCTTCCAGGAATGAAACCACGTCTTGTCTACAATTTTGGCTCATGAAAATGTTTTCTTAAAAAACCTAAATGCTGATATGTTATCTAGCTGGGGTGTTTTGAATTCCGTTAGTTTTTCCTCTACTATTTCAGGTAGAAAATACACACGGGCTTAGTAGATTTGGCACCTTGGTGACATAATTTGGGGAAGTGCTATATTTTACCTCCATAAAAAACAGTGATGTGAAGAAGAAACATTGTTGGTGCCAAAATGAATCCCTGCGGAACACCAGTATTTATATAACTAACAAGTGTAGATATCTGTCTGAAAGATAACTAGAAGGGAAAGGTATTTTGTAGGTTTTTCCCCTTTTCAGGAAATAACAAAATCCTGGCGTACAACCATTCAGATTCTAGTTTTGAAACTCTTGCTTACTGAGTACATAAAAAAATTAGGAACTGACCAGCTAGTCTGAGGAATTGAAAACCGTCTTTATTGACCAGCTCGGGTGATAAAAGTAGCACATACTTCGTTACAACACTAATATAAAAGGGTTGTGGTTGTACCATCTAGGCATTTAACTCACTCATAATTCTTTGAAGGTTCAGAAAAAGGCACAGTTTCAATAATCCCTGCTTTAGATATGAAAACATTACTCAGGAGCTTGTCATTGACGTCTGTTCTCATGTGTTCTATTTTGTGGACTACGTCTTCACCTCTTAGAACCTAAAAAATAATAACAAATAATTCTGAGCCAAAGTAGGTGATTATTATAGAAGCGGTTGTTGTCAGATATCTCTTACTTTACCGAAAACTACATTCTTCCCGTCCAACCATGGAGTAGCCATGGTTGTTATGAAGAATTGGCAACCATTTGTGTTTGGACCTGAAAAAAATTTGTTTTTTAATTCACGATGTAACATTCATTCTCAGAAGTTTACGATTCCAATAATAATCCTTTACTTTTCTTTATTTGAAGCAAGTGCTGACATGTATAAATTATCTTAGAATGTTATAACGAATTGAATGAGAATAAAAAAATGGAATTGATAATAATCTCCAAATGATCATCGTCATTTCCATCAAAAATTTCATTGATAAGCCCTATGAAATTATCGATAAACTTAAAAAAATCTCTTTATTTGACTTCAAAAATTCGAATGTTCACATTAAAAAGCAGTACCAATAATAATTATTGAACCAATTGTATATTCAGTGGATCTTTAATTCAAAACTGGATGTTTACCAGAACAGATGATTTCTAGGGGTCTACCCCTTAGGACTTTTTTCGGGTAATTTTTTATTTTTATCGATCGACTTGAAACTCACAGAGTATACTAATTTCAACATTCTGGAACGATAGGCGTTCTCAGAATTGCTCTATCTTCAACCGTTCGCGAATTGATGAGATCCTCTGGAGTTGAGATCGTTTATTTTCCTCCAAAATTGATTTTTTTCAAATTTTCTATTGATTTTCGTAAAATTCGACCATTTTTTCATATTTATTCATACGAGCATACGTAATTTCAATTGAGTCTGATGATTTCGTATTTTTCATGATTTTTAGGGGTCTACCCCTTAGGAATTTTTGCGGGTAATTTTTTATTTTTATCGATTGACTTGAAACTCACAGAGTATACTAATTTCAACATTCTGGAACGATAGGCGTTCTCAGAATTGCTCTATCTTCAACCGTTCGCGAATTGATGAGTTCCTCTGGAGTTGAGAGCGTTTATTTTCCTCCAAAATTGATTTTTTTTCAAATTTTCTATAGATTTTCGTAAAATTCGACCATTTTTTCATATTCATTCATACGAGCATACGCAATTTCAATTGAGTCTGACGATTTCGTATTTTTCATGATTTTTAGGGGTCTACCCCTTAGGACTTTTTCCGGGTAACTTTTATTTTTATCGATCGACTTGAAACTCACAGAGTATACTAATTTCAACATTCTGGAACGATAGGCGTTCTCAGAATTGCTCTATCTTCAACCGTTCGCGAATTGATGAGTTCCTCTGGAGTTGAGAGCGTTTATTTTCCTCCAAAATTGATTTTTTTTCAAATTTTCTATAGATTTTCGTAAAATTCGACCATTTTTTCATATTCATTCATACGAGCATACGCAATTTCAATTGAGTCTGACGATTTCGTATTTTTCATGATTTTTAGGGGTCTGCCCCTTAGGACTTTTTCCGGGTAACTTTTATTTTTATCGATCGACTTGAAACTCACAGAGTATACTAATTTCAACATTCTGGAACGATAGGCGTTCTCAGAATTGCTCTATCTTCAACCGTTCGCGAATTGATGAGATCCTCTGGAGTTGAGATCGTTTATTTTCCTCCAAAATTGATTTTTTTCAAATTTTCTATTGATTTTCGTAAAATTCGACCATTTTTTCATATTTATTCATACGAGCATACGTAATTTCAATTGAGTCTGATGATTTCGTATTTTTCATGATTTTTAGGGGTCTACCCCTTAAGAATTTTTGCGGGTAATTTTTTATTTTTATCGATCGACTTGAAACTCACAGTGTATACTAATTTCAACATTCTGGAACGATAGGCGTTCTCAGAATTGCTCTATCTTCAACCGTTCGCGAATTGATGAGTTCCTCTGGAGTTGAGAGCGTTTATTTTCCTCCAAAATTGATTTTTTTCAAATTTTCTATAGATTTTCGTAAAATTCGACCATTTTTTCATATTCATTCATACGAGCATACGCAATTTCAATTGAGTCTGACGATTTCGTATTTTTCATGATTTTTAGGGGTCTACCCCTTAGGACTTTTTCCGGGTAACTTTTATTTTTATCGATCGACTTGAAACTCACAGAGTATAATAATTTCAACATTCTGGAACGATAGGCGTTCTCAGAATTGCTCTATCTTCAATCGTTCGCGAGTTGATAAGTTCATCTGGAGTGAAGAGCATTCATTTCCCCTTCAACATTTGAATTTTTGAAATTATTCTATTCATTTTCGTAAAATTTGACCATTTTTTCATATGCTTACATACGAGCATACACAATTTCGATTGAATCTGATGATTTCATAGGGGTCTACCCCTTAGAACTTTTTTCGGGTAATTTTTTGTTTTTTGTCGACCGACTTGAAACTCACAGTGTTATGACTTCTTGAAAAACAACTCTTCCGTGATTATAAATCGCTCTGTAGATTGATGCTTTGAAATTCACTCCGGAATCCTAATAAACCTCAAACTGTGAGATAGCATAAAATACAGAAGTGAAGTAACGAATAAACATTGGTCGAGGTGAATGCGTAATTATTATTACTAGTAATTTTACTGAAATTTAGATGCAATATGACTGTCATGTTTTTGAAAACATTTTCAAGAGAAGAGCTCTCATTAATGATATTTTTACCTTTATTTGCCATAACTAAGAGTCCTGGGGAATCATGTTTGATTGTGAAATTCTCGTCATTGAAATGTTCTCCGTAAATACTTATTGATCCAGTTCCATCATTATTGATAATATCGCCTCCTGAAAGTACAACATATTTTGCATTCTTCATTGCTCTGGACAACATCATTAATCAGGAATTTACATAATGGTATTATCACAATCTTCACAAACTGCCACCCTACTGTTTTCATTAAAAACAAATACTCACTTCTTTTCTTACTATTCACCAATCTTGTTATCAATACCACTAATAAACTCATAACTAACAATAAAATAACTGCCTACCTACTCACCTTGGATCATAATTCTTGAAATGGCCGTGTGAAACCTGGTTCCAACATATGTTCTTCCCTTGATTCCATCTAGTGCAATCGATCTGAAGTTCTCGCACGCCTTTGGTGCAACTTCCCCGAAGAGGCCTAGAATGATCCGTCCCAGCATCTCATTATCTTTCCGAACATCGAAGTAGATTCGGTCAGTCACAGTATACTCAGCACACTGGAAACATAAGTTTCCATAATATAAAAAAAATTGATAGAGGAATTATGTTGTTGAAATTGAAACAGTATTAAGTAGAGTGGTACAGTGATGATTAAAAAAATAGGAAACAGAGAGTCTGTTTTTAAGAAACACTATCGAATGAAATGGATATTGATGTGGGTGTTCCTCAGGGTAGCGTTTCAGGCCTCACGCTACCCGAGATGTGAGAAATTATCTAGAGGAAGTCGGTATCGCTACCATGGTATGGCCAGCTCGGAGCCCGGATTTGAATCCCATAGAGAAATTTGGGAGAAGATCACAGGAGGAACGTAACTTGAATACTTTGGAAAGCGTACGGCAGAGACTGATTGAAATTTGGGAAGACCTGACTTAAATTGACATAAAGTTTCTTATTTTGAGAATGGGCCGTCGAAATTCGTGTCAGAGGTGGAAATACTCGCTACTGACACTACTGTTCAACTTGTTCCTTTTGCTTCGTTTTTTCGTTTGTTATTTTCCATATAATCATGTTATGCTATAAAATGGTTTTTCTCGAAAAATTGGAAAGATAAGGAAGTGAATCAAAAAGAAAAAGATGGGGCTAAAGTGCAAGTTTAATTCTAACTTGATAATGTAACTGTTACACTCTACATGGTGTTACAAATTTTATGAAAAAACACGCTATCTTTGCTACACCCGGTATTTATGAAATAGAGGTTTTTATGTGCATACAGTTTACACACAAACGTTCAGAAGGAAATAACATGTCATTCAAAAAAACTGGACAAGTAGTATTGACGAAAATGTATCTTAAACTTTTGCCTAATTTTTGGTGGTGCGTTAATTTCTTGGGGAAGTGTAGTTGCAATTTTTGGGGTGAACAAGGTCATCGACGTAATATTTGCAGAAATTATGGAGATAATACTTGAATATCTCAGAATTTACTTAGAAATCACAATTATTTAGAATCTTTATTTCATTCCAATTTGGAAATCATCGATTCAAACAGCCATAAAGATATTGAAGAAGTTCCAAGCTATTTTTTTAACTTCTACAGGTGCTTCCATCAACTTTTTATCAAATTTCTTCAAAGTACAGTCAAGAAACCACTGAAAGTGAGCAATAGAGGACTTTGGATAAGGATTTAGTCATGCCACCACACAACTTTTGGCTTTCAAACTACTAACACGTAGTTCGACTATTTTTCTTCATGTCGAGGTTCGGGCCACCTCAGGAACCTCGTACTAGGATTGAAATTGTCCATAACAGTGTAAATATTAAGATTTTCCATAAATAACAAATCTCTAGACACTTCAGTTTTTTTTAGGGGTTTTTGTTAAAAAATTGCGCTGACTTTAAACTAGAGGAGAAGTGGTCGTGGTGCTAGAGCGTTCGCCTTTGACCCAGGCCACCCGGGTTCGATCTCCACTGACTGCCACTGAGCTAATGTGGTTTGGAATCCACTTGTACGCAAGCTGTAGCTCCTGGATCTTCCTTGCTCGCACAAGCTCTGCTTTTGAAGTGTTATCTCCGCAAACCAAGGTGATTCCTACGAACCAATTTTACAGAAAAAGGTTAGCCTGCTAGATCATCCTTATCGAAAGAAATATTGATATTATAGTGTAGGGTTGTCCAAAAAAAATGTATGTTGAAATGTTCTCTACGTGTTGTTCATGAATATTTTGTTTGTATGTCCATAAACCACTGGAATATTTGTACAATAATATGTATATTAACACGAAGAGGCAAGGAAAGCACTTTTGAAGTACTAGAAATACTATTTGGTGAATGGGTTAAGAATAGAAGCAACTTTTCCTTTTATAGATGTACTTTTCACAGTACAAAGATTTTCTTATGACAACAATTTTTCGTTATACATATTAACAACATTAAATTATTCATTTTAATACCCTCCTTTATTGGAATATTTCTTGAAGTATTCGATTTTTGATTTCTCTAGGCCTTGGTACTAATATTTTCCATCTTCAATTTTATCTTCAATTTTATCTTCAATTTTATCTTCGATGAAATGATACCTCGTATCGATATATTTAATATGCTTGTGATCTTGAGGGCATTTTGAGTTCGCTATGTAGATCCTTGATTGTCTTCAATTGGAGTGGTTGGTTTTGGAAACCTTATGTTCAAATCGGTTAAAATATTTTGAATTCATATTCCTTCTCAAACAGTAGTACTGAGGGAAATATGTTCAGCTTTGATTAATGACGAAGAAATTGTCCTCAACTTCAATTTGTGATAAACAGTGATATATAGGTTGCTTCTGAACGGCTTCTCCTCACATGAATCTAGATATACTAGCATAATGAATCATGGATCTTGCTTTTTCCATCAGAGTTCTGTTCATGTGTTCACTAAATCTGTTTTGCTGCGGGGTATAGTGAACAGTTGTTATCACCTCTATACCTTTTTGCTTGCAAAAATCATGGAATTCTGAAGATTTACACTCTTCACCGTTATCACTGCATTCAGCGCAATTTTTTAACAAAAAACCCTTAAAAAACAAAGACCCTAGTGTTCTGTATTTTAAGGAAAATCTTAATATTTCCACTGCTATGGACAATTTTAAAACTAGTAAGGGTCACCTGAGGCTGCCCGGAACCTTGACATGAAGAAAAATTATCAAAAACCGTGTCAGTAGTTTTAACGCCGAAAGTTGTGTGGTTGCATGACTGAATCCTTATCCGAAGTCCTCTATTATATTGTTGTTCACTATATTAAAATGTTGAAGATAAATTATCAAGCAATTTCTGGACTTGTCGCAAAAACGTGCCTTGGTTGTTTCGTCCCACTCTGCCCTTAGCTTCATTTTGAGAGGCGAGCCTTTATGATAATTCGCAGTATGAACCCATCAGCGTACAAAAAGGCCGCCTTATTTAATATCGCCAAGCAAAATCTCCCAGTTTTTTCCACTAGCAGACGCGTTTGACATTAGCATTTATATTAGCATCTATTTTTATTTCTAAATACTGCTTGCCATCTAAATACCTATAACTGCATCATTTGCTTTTGTTTCGCGCAGCAATTAATCTTAATAATTGGAAATTAAATTTATAGCACCGCCTCGCAATAATCTCGCACATAAAACGGGTCATATAATTTTCATGCAAATTCGTTTTACTCACCTCGACGCACCGAGCCATCAAAAGTATTGCAAGAACTCGCCAGTTAGTCGAATACATTTTTCCCATCGGAAACACAGCGTTTAAGTGCGATTGGCCGGTTCTATTAGTGCTTTTCACATCGATTTTTCACAGGATGCTAATTCGATTAGAGACGTTGCGGGTATCGAACGCACCTGGCTAGGAAATGTGGAGTTGGCAATCTTTCATTCGTGGGATTTCAAACGACGAATCCTTATCGAATATAACAAAAAAAATTGAATGACAATTGAACTCATGAATAAAATCGCATATGCCACAGTGCAATTGTCACAGAAGACTACAAAGAAGACTACAAATTAGCTTGGCGCGGAGGAGAAGCAGCTTATTGCAAAACCACCTATTTCGTATCCGAAATTGAAAAAAATGGAAAAGAAACTGGACGTATCGAGTATAATCCTCTATTTTCGAAAACGAGATAAGGCGGTAAAAATAAATTATGTGACAGCAAATGGGTTATGCCTAATAGTTTAGAGGAAGACATTTGTCCAGTATGTTTATTTAAAGAGTCAATGAAGAAACGAGACACTTTTATAACATTGGACAGAGTATTTCTAACATCAAGCCCCTTTTGGAAGAAGAAAAATTCTGAAGGTTGTTATAATAACGTACCGATTGGAATTGATGAACTTTCCAAATCCAGTCACTTTGACTTTTCTATTCCTTGCATTCATTGTTTTTCGACTGAACTAGATCTTTGTTTTGAATCTCGTCAAGATGTTTAGCGAATTTTCTTGCCTGATCCATTATGAGTTTCACCAATAAGGATTGCTGAGTGTCTATATCTGAATCTTCGGTAGTTGGAACGATTTTTTTTATATTTCACTATAAATATTTATGTGTTGAGACTCCTTTTTCATAACAGTTCTTATACAGGTTGTTATAGCCTTGTCAAGTTGAGAACAGGAATTTCAATTAACAGAGTTGAACGACCTGAGTAAGTGTTAACTTCTCGAACAAAATAAATGGAGCATCCGAGACGAAAGAGAATGACAGAAAAATTATGGTGAGATGAAAATCTGAAATTCTGTGAGGTAAGATTCTAATTTACGGTTTATCGTAAACAGTCATTGAACGTCTTCCAGGACTCAGGAATACTATTAGGAACAACTCTGAAGTTATTTCAGTCTATCTTCACAATCGTACACGGCGTGTGAAAATTGACAATTATGAGTGCTCAGAAAAAAATGTTGAATGTGCCTACTTCAAGGAACAGTTTTAGGGCCTTTGCAACTATATGAATAACGCATTCAAGATGAATACAAGAGGAAGTTTTGAAGAGAGTTGCTCTTCAAAACTCGCAAAAAATCAATTTTCCATCAGGATTCGATTTCAAACTGAAAGTAAATATTATTTATATGAAAAATATAACTGCACAAGGTCATCAATATATTTTGGTGTTTCATTCGACTCGAAATTACTTCCAAATATGTTTGATTTGATATTTTTTCAACTATATAACGTATTTCAATACTGCTCCCGCCATCTATCAACCAAGTTTTCAAACCAACCCAATAGAATTTACAGTTATCGTCTATCGTTAAAATGATGAATGAATGCAAGGAAGTTGATTAATGAATGAAATGGTTGGTAGATGACACTTGGGTAACATACATTATTTATGACTGAAACATTAATGAAATATTTTTGAAAAATTATTGATTAATCTACTGATGTAGAGAGAAATCGATTTAATGAGGACGCTAAGTCATTTTGACTTCATCTCGATAAAAATGCCAGTTCCTCAAATCTAGTAGGCCACCGTCATAATTTTCCACTTGTCAACTGTTGAGACATTTCATTGTTGAGTCGTTTTGGGGAAGTTTCGTCTAAACAAATTACAAAAAAAACATCAAGTGCTTTGTGTTTTTAGTATCTGCTCCTCCAAATACTCGTTTCAATGAAGGTAATTATTATATTGTAGTGCATTTATATATTGTCGTTGATTTATCTGTCAAAAAACACTCGAACTTTTCTTTTGTTGGATGAATATCTTTTTTTACTCAAAAAACTGGCATTGAACAGAATTGCTCGACTTAGGTACGGAATCACAATTTTTTCATGTCCGTTTTCTCGTCAAATGACTGATTGTCGAAAATATTTTCTTCAAAATCGAAATTTATCCGACAAAAATGCTCCGGAGTTTTCACCGTTGATAATATTAAGATAATGAAATGAATTAGCGGTAAAGAAAACACTGCCATAAAATTGGGCATACAAGAGCTTTCAATTTGTTATTATTTATTACTCAAAATTTCCTTATGCTACTGCTAATATCGTTTTTTCTGTAACTTGTTCAATGAAATAAGGCGCCATCTCTGTTCTGTTGACCGAACATACATACATCACGTTCTCTTTTACAGATAACTTTATAAACTCTTGACAGTTTGGCTTGAAACTTCAAAATTTGGACGCTCCAGTAAGTCACAAATGTCATAATAAAGACAGCTGTTGTTAGGTTTCGAGTTTTTAGGTTGTATGTTAACGCTATTCTACAAGAATTGAAACTGAAATGAACGAAGAAATCGACGAAAGCGATTTTTACCATCAAGACTTCACGACAGCGTCTCAATGGGAGATCTTCATAGCCCGCATGGAAGAAATCATAAACCAATGGAGAACGGATGATTCTTTAACCGATTCTCCAGATCCAGAAGAGATTCGAAAAACATGGTTCATCAGATCGGAAAAACTGCACTTCGCCGACGTTGAATTCTGTCTTTACTCAATCAGAAAACCTAAAGCTCCTGATGAGAGCTGTGAAGAAGCCCAAGAAACTGAAAAACAGAAGGAAATACCCATAGATCCGAAGCATGACTTTGAACTCTTCCATGAAAGCAAAGACTTCGAACACTCTTGTCTGTATACCTGGTACGGGGTGCATGATTACATAGTGTTAGCTCCAACAAGTAACGACATAACCTCTACGAGTAAAATAAAAATTCTGCTCAGCTCTGCATCTATAGTGGCCAACAATTTGAAGTGCGGCAAACCGATTTTCGTGCAAATCAGAGAAAAGTGGCAAAAGTGTTACCTCGGTGTGTACGAGAACGAAGAAATTCGGATAAACTTTGAAATGGTGCACTTGAAGTATATCTCGAATCAGTATAAGTACCTGTCAGGGCTAGTTGATCTGTTCAAGAAGAAAATAATGTCTCCCGTTGAACTGGACAATATTTATGTGTCTCTGCAACATACCTATGCGCTTGTGGACTTCGGAAGGTTCTACTGGAAGCAGGACTTGATGGCTGGTGACAACTTTGATATCGAATCCGTATTCATCCTGCCTTTCGGAGTTTCTGTGGATCCGATAAACACCATATTCTTGAAAACAACCTGGAACCGCATGCCAAACTTCTCCGTTATGGAATACGAACATTTGACGTACTTTCACCCCATCGGCGCTCACAAGTGGTCTTGCATGGTGAAAATGACGAGCGAGCCAGTCTGCCTGATGGGAGACGCTCTCACAGAGTTTCTGCAAATCCTCGGGAACAATTCTACAGTGTACGATGTCCTGGGAGATTTCGCAGCATTGCCTGCCATAGAGAACAATCCCCTCGATGTTCTGACAGAGCCTGCAGTGCCTACGATTTCTGCTCTGCTTACGAGGGTTGCTAGACGTTCGATTTCAAGAAATAAGCGAAACAATCCTCCAATTTCGGAGTCAGTTCTTGTGCCTATATTATATTTCATGTTTCCTGATGCGGATGAGAATTCCAGTTTTCCGTACGGTGTTAAGGAAGATAAGGATGCAGCAGAAAGAAATTTGTCACATGTAAGATATTTTTTTTAAGGATATTGGTACAGAATTTTTTAATTCATGTGGGTTATGTTGAAAGAAAATCTCAAATCAACCACCCTACAAGAAAAATCATCCCTGAAAGAAAGGAAGTTGAATAGGTTTTTTATGATTCTTTCCTTGATTCCTAGTTGAATTAAAAACTTGATATTTTGGGGTTATGTCACTCATGAATCCATGAATATGGGTATTTTCAGTATCATCATTATGTTTTTATGTTATAAGGAATTGAGATAATTAATAACCTCAATATATTTTATATAATAACTTTCCTATTAGGTTGAATTTTGATAATTGAGAATATTATTCAGAATTCCTGTGGTATCTTTTAACTTTTTCAGCTCTTGTTTTTTTTCTTAGACCTGACAGTTTTTGAACAAAAAAATTAAATACAATGTACCTATATAAAGTTAGCAAGGCCACCAGCCGGAAAATTGTCGAGACTTTGTCGTGAACGAAAAAAAATTTGTGGCGCTAATAGTTTTTTTTTTTGGGGGTGGTTGTGATAACTCTATATCAAGTTGGCACTGCCACTAATATAAGTCGACAAATAAACATAAAATTTTATTACTTAAGTTACCAACAATCTTTCCTCACCGGCAGTGTCGTGCGTTGTTTTCAGAAATACTGAGGTTCAATAAAATAGAAATAAAGGAAACCCAATATGGAATGGAAACCTGAAATTATGATGTAACAATCTCCACAGGATTTTGAGAACAGCCGATGCTCTAAGTGACATGTTTTTTCATAATTCATTCATTTTACTCTTTTCCAATTCGGTTTCCTTTTCTCGATAGTTACGACATTGGTAGCTTACCTAGGAAATGACATATTTTGATTTCCCGCTTCGAATGGTCTTTTACACATTTCACGATGCTTCAACCATTGCTTAATGATAAAAACTAACGATAGTTCAACACAAATCAACTCAGAATTTGCCCTTTATTCACGAAAAAGCCGATAGCCAAAGACGAAAACAAATAGATATGGTTTGTTGTTTTTATGTCAAATATCAAATGCAGCGTTGCCGTACTGACCAGACTATATCGACAATGAAGAATCTCCGTTCGGCGATCGTTTTCACATGCTCCCAACAACAAGCTGCAATGAACGTTTCAATTGCCTGCTTATTGTTATATATTTGATCCAAGACAGTATTTTTGGGGTTTTCTCGACATGAATATACCCGACAGAAATCAAAATCTAGCTGACGTGCTTAGTGTATCCTCAAAAAATTGCGACATGGCAATAATCTCATGATTTATAACATTATGAAAAGATATTACCTTCAGTACTTTGGCTTCGAATCAAGTTTTACTTTGCCACTTTCGTTCATCCCCTCCGCACTTTTAAATCCCGTAAAAACCGAAAAAATGTACGATGAGTCACTATCTACAATTTCGGAACTAGACTATAGGTTGTGTAACTTGATCGGAGGTATTTTTTATTGGAATTGTTGATATATGGAAAAATTTTGCATAATTGGCAGGATATCTTGTGCTTTTTTCATCCAACTAGTGTCAAATATATATTGGTTATGCATTATTTTTGAAACAAATGAAAAACTAGTGAGAAATAGGAAAACTCAGTGTTGTATAGCTAAAAACTACATACAAATGGTGACAAATGGAAATACTCCTTTTTTTGAATAATACACCCACATAATTTGGTTGGATTATTTTTTCTGTGCTTGAAATTCAACTCATCAACTGTCGAACGACCAAATCAAATTTGTCTTGGAACGTTCAAATTTCCTGAAGCGGAAAAACTACATGTTATTAGTAAAATTCTAATATCTCCAGTTTCTCGGTATTACCTACGCGTCTGTTGATTAAACATAATTTTTTAAGTCGGAAATTTATGGATCATTTGTCGATTTCTTCCGAAAAACTACTTACTTTGAAATGTTGATTAATGGAGATATTCTATTTTGTCAGTGATACATATACATAATTTGGTTGGTATATTTTTTTTCGCCAGAAAATCCGGAATTTTTAACGTTCCACAACAAATTTGATTCAGTCATTGGACAATTGATGATTTAGTTTTCAAGCACAGAAAAATTATTCAACCAACCTATTTGTAGGTGTTTACAAAGAAAATTGTGAATTCGACTGGAATGAATGATTTCTGACCCACCACAATTCGCGCCAACTCGAATCCTATTTTTGAGACCACTTCAAAAAATAAAAAAATCGGCCGAACACCTCTGACGACCCGACAATGACTCTCAATCATGAAAAGTTGTGAATTGGACTGAAATGAATGTTTTCTGACCCACCACAAATCGCGCCAACTCGATTCCTATTTTTGAGACAACTTCAAAAAATTAAAAAATCGGCCGAACCCCTCTGACGACCCGACAATGACTCTCAATCATGAGAAGTTGTAAATTGGACTGAAATAAATGTTTTCTCACCCACCACAAATCCCGCCAACTCGAATCCTATTTTTGAGACAACTTCAAAAAAATAGAAAAATCGGCCGAACACCTCTGACGACCCGACAATGACTTTCAATCATGAAAAGTTGTAAATTGGACTGAAATGAATGTTTTCTCACCAACCACAAATCGCGCCAACTCGAATCCTATTTTTGAGACCACTTCAAAATATAAAAAAAATCGGTCGAACACCTATGACGACCCGACAATGACTCTCAATCATGAAAAGTTGTAAAATGGACTGAAATGAATGTTTTCTGACCCACCACAAATCGCGCCAACTCGATTCCTATTTTTGAGACAACTTCAAAAAAATAGAAAAATCGGCCGAACACCTCTGACGACCCGACAATGACTTTCAATCATGAAAAGTTGTAAATTGGACTGAAATGAATGTTTTCTCACCCACCACAAATCGCGCCAACTCGAATCCTATTTTTGAGACCACTTCAAAATATAAAAAAAATCGGCCGAACACCTATGACGACCCGACAATGACTCTCAATCATGAAAAGTTGTAAATTGGACTGAAATGAATGTTTTCTGACCCACCACAAATCGCGCCAACTCGATTCCTATTTTTGAGACAACTTCAAAAAATTAAAAAATCGGCCGAACACCTCTGACGACCCGACAATGACTTTCAATCATGAAAAGTTGTAAATTGGACTGAAATAAATGTTTTCTCACCCACCACAAATCGCGCCAACTCGAATCCTATTTTTGAGACAACTTCAAAAAAATAGAAAAATCGGCCGAACACCTCTGACGACCCGACAATGACTTTCAATCATGAAAAGTTGTAAATTGGACTGAAATGAATGTTTTCTCACCCACCACAAATCGCGCCAACTCGAATCCTATTTTTGAGACCACTTCAAAATATAAAAAAAATCGGCCGAACACCTATGACGACCCGACAATGACCCTCAATCATGAAAAGTTGTAAATTGGACTGAAATGAATGTTTTTTCACCCACCACAAATCGTGCAAACTCGAATCCTATTTTTGAGACCACTTCAAAAAATGAAAAAATGAGCCGAACCCCTCTGACGCCCCGACAATGACTCTCAATCATGAGAAGTTGTAAATTGGACTGAAATAAATGTTTTCTCACCCACCACAAATCGCGCCAACTCGAATCCTATTTTTGAGACCACTTCAAAAAATAAAAAAATCGGCCGAACACCTCTGACGACCCGACAATGACTCTCAATCATGAAAAGTTGTAAATTGGACTGAAATGAATGTTTTCTGACCCACCACTAATCGCGCCAACTCGTATCCTATTTTTGAGAACACTTCAAAAAATAAAAAAAATCGGCCGAACACCTATGACGACCCGACAATGACTCTCAATCATGAAAAGTTGTAAATTGGACTGATATGAATGTTTTCTGACCCACCTCAAATCGCGCCAACTCGAATCCTATTTTTGAGACCACTTCAAAATATAAAAAAAATCGGCCGAACACCTATGACGACCCGACAATGACTCTCAATCATGAAAAGTTGTAAATTGGACTGAAATGAATGTTTTCTGACCCACCACTAATCGCGCCAACTCGTATCCTATTTTTGAGAACACTTCAAAAAATAAAAAAAATCGGCCGAACACCTATGACGACCCGACAATGACTCTCAATCATGAAAAGTTGTAAATTGGACTGATATGAATGTTTTCTGACCCACCTCCAATCGCGCCAACTCGAATCCTATTTTTGAGACCACTTCAAAAAATAAAAAAATCGGCCGAACCTCTCTGACGACCCGACAATGACTCTCAATCATGAAAAGTTGTAAATTGGACTGAAATTAATGTTTTCTCACCCACCACAAATCGCGACAACTCGAATCCTATTTTTGAGACCACTTCAAAAAATAAAAAAATCGGCCGAACCTCTCTGACGACCCGACAATGACTCTCGATCATGAAAAGTTGTAAATTGGACTGAAATTAATGTTTTCTCACCCACCACAAATCGCGACAACTCGAATCCTATTTTTGAGACCACTTCAAAAAATAAAAAAATCGGCCGAACCTCTCTGACGACCCGACAATGACTCTCAATCATGAAAAGTTGTAAATTGGACTGAAATTAATGTTTTCTCACCCACCACAAATCGCGACAACTCGAATCCTATTTTTGAGACCACTTCAAAAAATAAAAAAATCAACCGAACCTCTCTGACGACCCGACAATGACTCTCAATCATGAGAAGTTGTAAATTGGACTGAAATGAATGTTTTCTCACCCACCACAAATCGCGCAAACTCGAATCCTATTTTTGAGACCACTTTAAAGAATGAAAAAAATCAACCGAACCTCTCTGACGACCCGACAATGACTCTCAATCATGAGAAGTTGTAAATTGGACTGAAATGAATGTTTTCTCACCCACCACAAATCGCGCAAACTCGAATCCTATTTTTGAGACCACTTTAAAAAATGAAAAAATCAACCGAACCTCTCTGACGACCCGACAATGACTCTCAATCATGAGAAGTTGTAAATTGGACTGAAATGAATGTTTTCTCACCCACCACAAATCGCGCAAACTCGAATCCTATTTTTGAGACCACTTTAAAGAATGAAAAAATCAACCGAACCTCTCTGACGACCCGACAATGACTCTCAATCATGAGAAGTTGTAAATTGGACTGAAATGAATGTTTTCTCACCCACCACAAATCGCGCAAACTCGAATCCTATTTTTGAGACCACTTTAAAGAATGAAAAAATCAACCGAACCTCTCTGACGACCCGACAATGACTCTCAATCATGAGAAGTTGTAAATTGGACTGAAATGAATGTTTTCTCACCCACCACAAATCGCGCCAACTCGAATCCTATTTTTGAGACCACTTTAAAAAATGAAAAAATCAACCGAACCTCTCTGACGACCCGACAATGACTCTCAATCATGAGAAGTTGTAAATTGGACTGAAATGAATGTTTTCTCACCTACCACAAATCGCGCAAACTCGAATCCTATTTTTGAGACCACTTTAAAGAATGAAAAAATCAACCGAACCTCTCTGACGACCCGACAATGACTCTCAATCATGAGAAGTTGTAAATTGGACTGAAATGAATGTTTTCTCACCCACCACAAATCGCGCAAACTCGAATCCTATTTTTGAGACCACTTTAAAAAATGAAAAAAATCAACCGAACCTCTCTGACGACCCGACAATGACTCTCAATCATGAGAAGTTGTAAATTGGACTGAAATGAATGTTTTCTCACCCACCACAAATCGCGCAAACTCGAATCCTATTTTTGAGACCACTTTAAAGAATGAAAAAATCAACCGAACCTCTCTGACGACCCGACAATGACTCTCAATCATGAGAAGTTGTAAATTGGACTGAAATGAATGTTTTCTCACCCACCACAAATCGCGCAAACTCGAATCCTATTTTTGAGACCACTTTAAAGAATGAAAAAATCAACCGAACCTCTCTGACGACCCGACAATGACTCTCAATCATAAGAAGTTGTAAATTGGACTGAAATGAATGTTTTCTCACCTACCACAAATCGCGCAAACTCGAATCCTATTTTTGAGACCACTTTAAAGAATGAAAAAATCAACCGAACCTCTCTGACGACCCGACAATGACTCTCAATCATGAGAAGTTGTAAATTGGACTGAAATGAATGTTTTCTCACCCACCACAAATCGCGCCAACTCGAATCCTATTTTTGAGACCACTTTAAAAAATGAAAAAATCAACCGAACCTCTCTGACGACCCGACAATGACTCTCAATCATAAGAAGTTGTAAATTGGACTGAAATGAATGTTTTCTCACCTACCACAAATCGCGCAAACTCGAATCCTATTTTTGAGACCACTTTAAAGAATGAAAAAATCAACCGAACCTCTCTGACGACCCGACAATGACTCTCAATCATGAGAAGTTGTAAATTGGACTGAAATGAATGTTTTCTCACCCACCACAAATCGCGCCAACTCGAATCCTATTTTTGAGACCACTTCAAAAAATAAAAAAATCGGCCGAACACCTCTGACGACCCGACAATGACTCTCAATCATGAGAAGTTGTAAATTGGACTGAAATGAATGTTTTCTCACCCACCACAAATCGCGCCAACTCGAATCCTATTTTTGAGACCACTTCAAAAAATAAAAAAATCGGCCGAACACCTCTGACGACCCGACAATGACTCTCAATCATGAGAAGTTGTAAATTGGACTGAAATAAATGTTTTCTCACCCACCACAAATCGCGCCAACTCGAATCCCATTTTTGAGACAACTTCAAAAAAATAAAAAAAATTGGCCGAACACCTCTGACGACCCGACAATGACCCTCAATCATGAAAAGTTGTGAATTGGAATGAAATTAATGTTTTCTCACCCACCTCAAATCGCGCCAACTCGAATCCTATTTTTGAGACCACTTCAAAATATAAAAAAATCGGCCGAACACCTATGACGACCCGACAATGACTCTCAATCATGAAAAGTTGTAAATTGGACTAAAATGAATGTTTTTTCACCCACCACAAATCGTGCCAACTCGAATCCTATTTTTGAGACCACTTCAAAAAATAAAAAAAATTGGCCGAACACCTCTGACGACCCGACAATGACCCTCAATCATGAAAAGTTGTGAATTGGAATGAAATTAATGTTTTCTCACCCACCACAAATCGCGTCAACTCGAATCCTATTTTTGAGACAACTTCAAAAAAATAGAAAAATCGGCCGAACAGACGACCCGACAATGACTCTCAATCATGAAAAGTTCTAAATTGGACTGAAATTAATGTTTTCTCACCCACCACAAATCGCGCCAACTCGAATCCTATTTTTGAGACCACTTCAAGAAATAGAAAAATCGGCCGAATCCCTCTGACGACCCGACAATGACTTTTAATCATGAAATGTTGTAAATTGGACTGTAACTACTGTTTTCTTACCCACCACAAATCGCGGCAACTCGAATCCTATTTTTGAGACCACTTCAAGAAATAGAAAAATCGGCCGAATCCCTCTGACGACCCGACAATGACTTTTAATCATGAAATGTTGTAAATTGGACTGAAATGATTGTTTTCTGACCGACTACAAATCGCGTCAACTCAAATCCTATTATTGAGACCACTTCAAAAAATAAAAAATCGGCCGAACCCTTCTGACGACCCGACAATGACTTCAATCATGAAAAGTTGTAAATTGGACTGAAATTACTGATTTCTCACCCACCACAAATCGCGCCAGCTCGAATCCTATTTTTGAGACCACTTCAAAAATAAAATATCCGTCGAACCCATCTGACGACCCGACAATGACTTTCAATCTTGAAAAGTTGTAAATTGGACTGAAATTAATGTTTTCTCACCCACCACAAATCGTGCCAACTCGAATCCTATTTTTGACACCACTTCAAAAAATAAAAAAATCAGCCGATCCCCTCTGACGACCCGACAATGACTTTCAATCTTGAAAAGTTGTAAATTGGACTGATATGAATGTTTTCTGACCCACCACCAATCGCGCCAACTCAAATCCTATTATTGAGACCACTTCAAAAAATAAAAAATCGGCCGAACCCTTCTGACGACCCGACAATGACTTCAATCTTGAAAAGTTGTAAATTGGACTGAAATGACTGTTTTCTCATCCACTACAAATCGCGGCAACTCGAATCCTACTTTTGAGACCACTTCAAGAAATATAAAAATCGGCCGAATCCCTCTGACGACCCGACAATGACTTTTAATCATGAAATGTTGTAAATTGGACTGGAATGAATGTTTTCTGACCCACCACCAATCGCGCCAACTCGAATACCATTTTTAAGACGACTTCAAAACATAAAAAAAATCTGCCGAACTTTTCTGACGACCTGACAACGACCATTGATGATGAGAAGTTGTAATGTGGACAGAAACGAATGTCTCCTGACCTACCACAACGCGAACCAACTCGAATTCTACAGAATTGGGTCGCGTTGGCGTTAGAAAAAGCGTGTCTGGAATAAAACTGAAGCTGTTTTCACACTCGTTCAAAAAATTGTATAACTTCGTCAAAGTGCTCAAATCTGTGCTACCGAAGGTGCTTTATAAGACTTTTATGTCCAAATATTTCGGCGTGCAGAATTTCAGAATTTTTACTGAATTTATTCAGAGATTTTATTTTTAATTGGTGGTATAAGTCTTGCTCGATAATAGATATTGAAATATAAGTCGTGTAGAATACTTTCAGTAGCAAAGATTCATTCAAAAAATCCCCACCCATGAAAACTTTGATCACATCTACTTGAAAAATCCCTTCTCATTAACCCTTGGACCGATTTCGAAAGTGAGTAGCTAAAGTAAGTAATATTTTTCCATTAATTTGTCAGGTAAACTTGCAAATATCATCAAATATCCACTTGATCTGTTTTAAAAAATTTATAGTTAATTATCAAAGGCGTAGTCCGACCTTGGCCCACATGCGGGGAAGATTTTTTCAATTTTCCGTCAGATAAAAGCTTCGGCTTTATTCATTACATTTTTATTTTTCAGGAGATGTTCAAAAACCTGGGAGAAGAGTTCAAGGCGTTCAAAACCTGCGGAAACGACTCCCTAATCTGGCGATTGTCGATCGTGTTGGCACATTCTCTCCAATCCCTTGGAGGTTTGCGAGCATTCATCCATATCTGGTATGAATTCGTGCAGGAAATGAGATACCGCTGGGAGAAAAGTATGCCCATACCAGGGTGAGTAAACAAATATAAATTTTCTTTCTTTCATAAGTTTACACAATATCGTACCACAAGGAACCAATCTGGGGCCCTTGTGGTTGTGGGCTTCGGGAGTTTTGGGGTATTTTCGGACTATTTCACCAGTTCAGTGCGAGCAGGAGCTGAAAAAAATGTCCCTATTAAAACTCAGTCAATATAGATATCTTTTTATTTCGATATAATTCAGTATAAAAATATTTACAGAGGTCATATATGTCAATTATACGAATATATAAATACAAAATCTGAAGTGCGCGAGTAACAAAATAATGCTATTTTTTAAATATAATCTTTCTACAATCTATACTGTGTGATCACAGATGCCTAAGGACAATTATGTACAGCTCACTACATTATTTCCTAAATTTAGTCTAATTCTAAATTCGACTGTACGTCAATCAAACTTTGACCGCGTGTCGAATATATTTTGAGCCACATTTGATTCAGCATATTCATAATCGAACAATTTTTACATATTCAATAAACTTCAGAACTGGTAATTCTGCCAGATCGACTTACAATATGTACAGTGATTGAAATTTTTTGTTGCGACTTTGTCCAGAGCCTTGTCAGTCACGCTTTGGAGTGCCCCTTGTGTATATCCTAATGAAAGTGAGCAATATCATTCGATAGGCCAGTTTCTAGAGACAAAATTCCACCCTAATAAGGAAGGGTTGACGAGGAAACATTGAAAATAAACAAAATATGTCGATAATCATCACGTCGGTTCCAAAATTCTCCAAATTCTTCAGCCATTAGTTTTCTTAAGTTATTGAAACATTTAATGATAAGGGAAACGTTGTTGTTGGTGTCAGAAGTGGGATAATGCATTTTTATGGTTGTCAAAATTATGTGTCATTGTGAAACAGTTAGGGGTTATTGACATATTATTCGTGCATTATTTCGGAGTTTCCAGTGTTATTCTTAAAAATTCTACAATTAGTCTACCCTTCATTCATCTATCTAGAAATTGGCCGATGAGGCTGACCTCATCTCAATGCCCGTCAAAGCGTTCCAGCCGACGACAAATCGATCACAAAATCATACTCGCTTCACACCAGATGAAACTGAATATGATACTCTTCCGCCCCTTATCGGGGACTTCTACAGAGGCACCAGCCCGTTCCTGGTGGTCGGATTCCTCGCCATGTATATATCCATATCGTGATCCGTCCAATTGTCGGAATTGTCGCAATAGTTGTTTAAGGTGTGGGTGGACCCGGCGGTGCTGTATCTGCTGCTGGGTCGCTGGTGATCGCGCGATCTCGATCTGGGTCTCGAACGCCTGCTCGAGGAGATTACGGAGTGCGGGGGAGGCACGTGGTGGGGGGGTCTACCGGACATCCTGTCCGATTGCAGGGCCAGCGATTGGCGAGATTGGCGTAGATCTGGAAAGAAAAAAATGTTAGTCTAGTCTTACTCGGATATCACATACATGGATAATTGAGTGGTGCTGTTATTTTGGCACCGGTATCGGTTTTTGGAAGTCTTACCTTGCCTAGATGCTAAAAGGTTGTTCGGGAAAGCGGCTGCAGTCAGATATCTTCCAGACTGGTTGGAAAAGCTGTGCTGTGATTGTCCGTCAGCCACAGAACGCGGTTTGTTGCCTTTCACCCCGAATGGGGGTCTCATCTCGTCTAGGGACGGTGGTTGGTCCACCGTGTACATTCTTGGCCTCTGACTGTGGGCGCTGTATGCTGATACTTGATCCCAGTCCTGAGAAAAAATAAAACAGAGCTAAAGAAGAATTACAGTGTTGAGGTTAAGACACATGATGCATATTTAAAAAATACAGAAGGAATAAGAACGTTCTAAGAGATACAGCTGAGAAGTAGTGAAAAGGTTTGAAATGCCGAACAGAAGTGGATAGTAAAGATAGTATTCAGTTTGAAAAAATATTACCGGAAACGGAAGAACAATTGGACTTGCTGGAATGAGACTTCAAAACGGAAGTCAAAAAGAAGGGAGAGTTGTTGGAAAACTAACAGAAAAACCATCAAATATGGATAAAGAATATAAAGAACAAAGAAACAAGGTTAAATACTGATAAATCAAGACGAGGAAAACTCTTGTTTGGAGGAACAATAGAAGATAATAGTACATACAATAAAAAATCTTTCCATAGAGATCTCATAAACGGAGGAATACAGTGGAAACCAAACTCAAAATTTTAGAAAATTAAAGTAGAAGTATATTTAGTAGTCAAAATTGAGTTTTTGAACGTTGGGATGATTTTTTATGGAAATACTTGAAACTGAATTGACGACGATAACGATAATAACGATTTTGACGACGATAATGACGGAGTTAACGACGAAATTGAAAACGACAGCAAAGAGGACGACGATGACGAAGAAGACGAACGATGATGAAGAAGACGACGATGACGAAGAGGACGACGATGACGAAGAAGACGAACGATGATGAAGAAGACGACGATGACGAAGAGGACGACGATGACGAAGAAGACGAACGATGATGAAGAAGACGACGATGACGAAGAGGACGACGATGACGAAGAAGACGAACGATGATGAAGAAGACGACGATGACGAAGAGGACGACGATGACGAAGAGGACGACGATGACGAAGAGGACGACGATGACGAAGAAGACGAACGATGATGAAGAAGACGACGATGACGAAGAAGACGACGACGATAACGAAGATGATGATGAAGGTGATAACGTCGATGATGAATTGGCGCTGCTGAGTTTACTCTTTTCAGCTGTGTCATTTGTTTTTTGTCCTTCAGTGTGTTGTTCCCTATGTTCTATTTCACAGTCTACGGATCTGTAAATTGAGAGCAAATAATCCATATACTGTTGGCTCGAATGTATATTTCAACGAACGTCGAGCGGACAAGACCAAGGGACCAATTTATTTTAGAATTGATGATGATAATGAAGATGCTTTATTGTCCAATTATTGACAAAGTGGGTATGAGTCTTATGCATCTAAATAAGTGTATAATATACATAAAAAACATTTAAAAAATATAAAAAACATGAAAAACATCAAGTCTGTTATGTACAGAGCACAAACACATTGGATCTATAGCTCTATAGATATCCCTAGAAATTTGGTGTGAGTTTTTTTTCTATCACGCAAATGTTTCAGAACTGTCGTCAACATTGCATCTGAAGGATATTATGTTGGTTTTTGAGATGTTGAACGATAAGAGATATGAGTCACACCAATCTTTGAGTTTATTGACTTTTGTACTTTTTTTATACCATAAAATAATTGTATCGTCCGCGAATGATTTGAATTTTCCTATGATGTCTATAGATGCCAAATCGTTAATATGAATCAGAAAAAGTGTTGGCCCAAATATTGATCCCTGTGGAACACCGCAGGTTATATTGGCCTTCTCCGAAGGTGTTGTGGTTTTCACAATCTGATTCATACCTTTCACATCTGTGGGCGATGTTATCAACGACATAGTGTTTCAGAATGCGAAGCAGTATTTCGTGATTTGCACAATCGAACGCTTTGGATAAATCACAAAATACTGCCGCTGTCTGCTGTTAATGTTGTGGTAAACTTGAATTAAAAATGAAAATATGGCATCATTGAATGATATAGAAAATTGATTGAACTCGACAGATACGTATCAGATAACTGAACGCACCTTGGCAACTTTTTCCTTACCTTACTGCTGTTGAATGCGTTGAGAGCAGCGAGCGAAGACAGCGGCTCCCCGGGACTGGCCGGTAACCCAGTGCAACAGTTGACGGGAAGTCCCGCTATCGGAATCCCGTGCTTCATCCCCAACTTCTGCTGGTGCATTTCGTGCATCTTCCTGGTGCGCCTCCTTGAAGCGGCTATGAAGATGATGACGGCGACGACGATGGTACCGCAAATGGCGGCGCTGGCGGCGATCGTGATCTTGTCCATGTTGGACGAGACCGAAGACACGGTCCGGACTTCGCGGCATTGCGTGAAAGGGACCGTCTCCGGGGTGACGTTGATCTCTTCCAGGGAGACTACGCATACGATGATGCATTCCTGAAATGAGTGGGCGTTGAATGCGGTGTTGCTTGTTACGTAAAATTATCAAATAAACTCGAAACATACGGGATTAGAGATCCATCAGTCAAGCTGCTGAGATTATACAGAGTGGGCCATTGAAAACGAAACAGCGGCTTTGTAGATCGGCAGAATCGAATTATACAGGGTGTTTCAAATTAAGTCGGCACCATTGCCAACTCAGTTATTATTGATGCTACGAATTCGGTTAAAAATAAACGTGCAAACTAGTAGCATTTTAATGGCCTTTTCGATGCCGAAAACAAAAAAAAAATGACATTCGCGTTTTCAGAATATTTCATAAAATGATATTTCTTTCAATGGAACACAACAATATCTTTTCATGCATTTCGATTCGTAAAAACATTTTCAACAGCAAAGATCATATCACCTTTCTTCCTAAAATGGAAAATGGGCGATGTGGAAATATTTATTTCTTTCACTAGTACAAAAATTTTTTTTGTTTTTGCGAATCAATCCTCATGATTGTCCAAACACCCAATTTTGGTACTTATACGAATGACGATATTTTGTTACTAATAGCAAAATAAAACAGTAAAAAGAAAAAATTGTGCTGGGATGTGAACTCGTGAAACCCGTGATCATCATGTCGCACCACTCAATTGACACCACTGAGCTATTTGGTATTAATAAACGATCATTTCCATCTTAAAGCCATTCCGCTAGCCGCATTTATTTTGTGAATCAAAACATGTATGCTGTAATGATAACTTTGAAGCCGTTTTTGTACAGAACAGAAAATACTGGAGGGTCATATGAATGTGGTTGGAAAAAATGTGTTTGATTCGATAAAACATAATTTTAATGAGCAATCAAGTTTCCTTGAAACTTCGTTAAAATACTATTTGTCAAATATTCTCAAGTATATCATGACAATGTCACAAATTATTGTAACTGTCAGCTACTGTTCAAATAGTTTTCGAAATGCCGTTTTCCCATCAAGAAAAATGTGATATGTTAGAATCCTACTTGGTTTGCCAGAAAAATTGCGTATGAGCACTCCAACACTACAGCAATTCGTTCCCCGATCGTGAATTACCTAATCGGCGTTTTTTTGTTGTGCTTCATCGTCGATTCAGGAACAATGAAAAAGTTTTTGAGAAGAGGAGAACTAAAAAACATTTTGTAATATCTGAAGATACAGAAATTGACGTTTTATCCTACTTTCAGGTATATTCAAATAATTCCATCAGAGATTTATCAAAAGAAATAGCTGTTCCACTGTCTGGTATTCAACGAATTCTGAAGAAACAAGATTTCTCCTTATAAGTTAAGACCAGTGCAAACACTAGAACGTGGTGATCCTGAGAGAACGTATGCATCTTCAAACGGGTCGAAGTTGAAAATTATATTTTTGCAATTTTTTAAAAATTAATCTTGTTGAATCGATGACGTAAAAATAGTAAAAAAATTCCAGAACCGTCGGAAGTATTTTTTTTGAGCGGTGATATGGGTTGGTATACCGGATCCTACGGCATCTTGTACGTTTTTCGCATTTTTCGACCACGAGGAGACACTTTTTTTAATAATATGTTGGTATAGAAAAAAAGCTGGAAAAATTTCCTACAGGAAAATGGAATATTCGCGGAAATTCCTTGGTAATACGGTATTTTTATGTCGTCGAAGTTCGACTGGATAATATTAGTCTTCGCGGTGGTGATGGCATACGAAAAAAATTCGCGTAAAAATGTCTTTACAGAATCTTGTCATGACTAATTCGATGGCGTAGAATACGGGAAAAATAGTGAAAAAATTCTAGACCTTTCGGAAGTATATTTCTTTGGCGGTTATATGGGTAAGGATACCGGATTGACTGTTCGGAGGTGACCTGCGCCCGCCAAAAATTTTTCAAATTTTTTTCCATATCATATCCGTGAAATGCAATGTATTTTATATAGTTTCGTCAAATTTTGAAGCGATCACTGGTCGAACGTAGTTTCTGTAGGCGTTTCAACGAACGTATGCATCTTCAAACGGGTTATCCATACCGTTGAATTTTATATTAAAAATAATTGAAGCGTTCTGTAAATGCAAACCTAGATTGTGACTCCCAAGCTAAGCTCTCGGACTCTAATGGGATAATGGAATCCTAATTCGCATTCGGTGTAATGTATGCTCGAATTGCTTTCGCAAATGTTTGTAAACGAGATGAAACTACTAATTCCAATGAATTACCCTCGATAAGGATCGCAAACCGCTGCCTACTAGTACCTGCACTTTCAGTACCGCAACTAAATCGCGATCTCCCCACGCAAACCAATGGATCAGTGGCGTACAGAGAAATAGAGGTGTCGCGTTTTTAATAATTAAAATTTTTTTCTCGTCTTATTACTAGGAAAAAGTTTCTCATTAAATAACCCAAGACGAATCAAGAAAAAAATTGTTGCAATTTTGTCAAATCTGAAACTGATTATTTCTAAACGACCCTGTTATATAAACTTGGCGGTCTTTTTATATTCGCGGTAATGAAACGCATTTTTCTGCTTACTGTTGCCACACCGAAGAAGCCGAAACCGTTTATGAGGAAACCTTCCGATGCAAATTTGAGTTTTTGTGGAAGGAAATCTTTGGAATATTTCGAAAATGTAACGGGCTGTGTGAAAGAGCAACTGCCCCTTGTCCAGCCCTTGTACACGCCCATGCTATTGATGGTAAAGCAATCTAGAGCATAACGCTGCAAGCCTGTACGCATTAGACCTAGACGTCATCTATCATCCTTTTCGTTTCGCTTTCTCAATACTGGTACTTGTTAACCTATCGCGTAATAGTCTAGTCAACAAGTGCCATTTAGACCAACTTTTTTCAGCAGTCTCCGAAAATTATGATTGAGGTGTCATTCGATTCGGAATGACATCCAGATGATTTTTGAAAAAAATGAAGTTCCGCATGAAAAAATTGTAAAAGTTATTAACAATTAACTAAAAAAAAAAAGATGGCTTTAGTATTTTGTAAATATCTCAAAAACTAATTAAAATTTTTTAAATCTAAAAAAAGATTCAAAAAGAGGAGGAAATTTCCTAAAAAAAAGCTCAATTCCCGGAATTGTAGCATCAATATTTATAATTTTCCCAGAGGGATGAAAATACGGCCGAAAACGGGTACTCTGGCTCGGGCAAGCCACACCCACTTTGGACACTTTAACAATAAAAATTATTTTAAAATACTAAATATGAAAATAAAAAATTGGAAAAATTCAGGCACTAATTGAATAGATTAATGAACAATAATCCGCTTGAAAAAAATTTTTATCACAATTTTTCAATTAGTTAATCAATAGTTAATTAATAATTTTTTTCTGCTTGAACATGAACATTGCAAGTGTGATAATTGTTAAACTATAAATTTAAGATTTTTTTCCTCTTTTGGAGCAATTCTTGAAAGGCTTCAGAATAGAACCCCGTTGGAAAAATTAAAAAGTTTGTATTTTTCAGTTTTTTATTAACAATTTTCGTTGTTGCAAAATTAAATACTTAAATTAATCATTGAAAAAAAAATTTTTTTTTAAATATTATCAATAATCCGTTTTTATGTTATCAGGAACTACATAGAAATAATTTTTTTAAATTTTTATCTCTAATTGTTTAAAAAATTGTTATAAACAAATGCGTTGTTTATAAGATAATTGAAATTTTTTTTATGGAATTTCAATCTTTGATACAAATAATGATTTTTAAAAGAAAAATTGTTCCTTAAAAAAATTTTTTTATTGCTTGAAAACGCATTTGTTAATTAACAATTATTTTCTCCCGCTTCTAATTAATATTAAGGAACCATTTTTTTTTAAATCATTATTTGTCTTTCTTTCTGATATAAAAAAAAAAATTCCATTTTATTTAATTTTTCATTGTTTATGCAATAAACAATTTGTTATAAACAAATAAATTTTTACCTTATATTTTTTTTCTATTCTAATTTCTGTCACAAAAACAGACATGATTTTTTTTTCTTTTTTAAAATTTTTTTTATTATTGAAGCCTTTCAAGAATTGCTCCAAAAGAGGAAAAAAATCTTAAATTTATAGTTTAACAATTATCACACTTGCAATGTTCATGTTCAAGCAGAAAAAAATTATTAATTAACTATTGATTAACTAATTGAAAAATTGTGATAAAAATTTTTTTCAAGCGGATTATTGTTCATTAATCTATTCAGTTAGTGCCTGAATTTTTCCAATTTTTTATTTTCATATTTAGTATTTTAAAATAATTTTTATTGTTAAAGTGTCCAAAGTGGGTGTGGCTTGCCCGAGCCAGAGTACCCGTTTTCGGCCGTATTTTCATCCCTCTGGGAAAATTATAAATATTGATGCTACAATTCCGGGAATTGAGCTTTTTTTTAGGAAATTTCCTCCTCTTTTTGAATCTTTTTTTAGATTTAAAAAATTTTAATTAGTTTTTGAGATATTTACAAAATACTAAAGCCATCTTTTTTTTTTAGTTAATTGTTAATAACTTTTACAATTTTTTCATGCGGAACTTCATTTTTTTCAAAAATCATCTGGATGTCATTCCGAATCGAATGACACCTCAATCATAATTTTCGGAGACTGCTGAAAAAAGTTGGTCTAAATGGCATTTGTTGACTAGACTATCAGTGCTGATCATTTTCATGATGGTTGAAGTAAATGCTTGAAGATTGATGGGAAGTGTGGGAATGCGAAACAACCCAACCGTACTAGACCGTACCAGGGTTAGTTCAATCTTTTTCTCTTCTAGAAGATGGTTAATCGGTGACTGAAACACATGTCGTGGTGTTGAAACTGGTGGTTTGGTGTTGGGGTTTAACTCCAAGGTACTCGTTACTACACCAAAGTTCCGAATCAGTGCAGTGCAAGCAATGGCCGTATTCAAATTGTTTCTGCCTTTTTCTGTATCATATTACATGATATTGAATTCGTTCCTGATTCAACTCTTTGAATAATGTCACCCTGAGTGGTCGCGAAATTAAAAAAAAACATCTCTGATCGTTTTTAGCCCATGTACTTTCATAATTTGATATTATGAATAAAAACATAAATTCCAAAAGCTCATTTATTTGAAGAAAAGACAGGAGGTACATATAGTGTACCATCGCCCACTATGAATTTGGTAGGCTGTATAGAAGAGATCGAAACAATTCTTACTTTTGCTACGTCAAGGTGCCACTTTACGTATATTGAACACCAACAGTTTGAACGAATAACATTCATTTTTGAGGTTCTAATAGCCCTTGCTGTTTTCAGCCCTTGTGGTTCATCAGTATAGGCCGTGTTCTCGAGTAAAATAAAAAATAAAAACTGTCGGAAACCTTGGTTTCCTCCAGTATCGAATATTATATCACTAGATTTTATTCGTTTGTGAATCTCTTTGGAATGCCAAATTTGCTCGTATTTTCCAAAAAGTATGCCATTGTACGAAGGACAAGTCGATTTTGTGGTTAGGTGCTTTTTGTCGAATAAAACTCTTCTGAAATTTTGGCACAATATGTCATGGATTTTTTTTTATCTTATGATTGGGAATTAGCTCGTCAAGATACATTTGAGGGACAATTGCTTGCAAATTTTTGAAAAATAGAAAATATAAACTTTCAAAAATTCCTTCGTACATTGTAATCTGCATGAAATTTTGCGTATATATTGTGAATTTAATGATTTTAGGGTCTTCCCCTTTTTCGAGTATTTTATTTTATTTCCCAATCAAATTGAAATTCACAGAATATACGAATTTCATCTTTCTGAATCGATTGGAGTTCCCAGAATTGCTCTATCTTCAACGGTTCTCGAGTTGAAAAGTTCATCTGGAGTTTAGAAGGGTCATATCACATAAATAAAAAGTTCAAACTTTTGTTTTACTTATATTAGTGAAATTCAAATTTTTTTTGAATATACACACCAAATTTGAAGTCGATACCGAGTCCATTAGAGATTTTACAGGCTTTTTACGGAACCTCTGCACTTTTGAATTGAACATTTTACATCGAGACAATTTTTGACTTTTTTTTTTCAGTTTTTATGCCAAACCTTGTATCCGAGCATATGCAAATCATATATTTCCGGAATCAGCATGAAATTTTGCGTATACAGTGCAATTTTTGAGTGAATTTATTGATTTTGTATTTTTCATTAATTTTAGCCAATTTACTTGAAATCTACTACGTATACTAATTTTATCATTCTGAATCGATTGGCGTTCGCAGAATTTCTCTATCTTCATTCATTCTCGAATTGAAAAGTTCATCTGGAGTTGGAAGGGGTCATTTCCATTGAGAAAAAAATTTTGAATTCTTGTTCTACTCATATTTGCGAAATTAAATCTTTTCTGAATATGCACATCAAATTTGAAACCGATTCCGAGTCAATTAGAAATTTTACAGACTTTTTACAGAATGTCTACAATTTTGAAATGACGTTTTATACATTTTCATTTTGTACTTTGAAGTGATACATTGCAATATTAACAAAATAATATCGATTAAGCATAATTCAATTGCATCTGATGATTTTATATTCTTCATGTTTTATAGGGCATTTTGCGACTTTTATAAAGTTTTTTTTTCAATTGACTTCGTAAAAGTTCGCAGCTCATACTCATTTCGTCATCTTGAATCAATCATCTTTGAGCGTTCTCCAGTTGAAAAGTTCGTCTGGAGAGGGGTTATTTCTCTCCAAAAATAAAAAAATATTTCGCTATATATTTGAAAAGATAAGATGGTACCACCGTGCACATAGCCAAATTCTTAGGCCAGGAATACAGTGAGATTTAATGAGTAGCTTTCGCCAGTCATCATTTAAATCGCGGAATGCAGTGTGTCATCCAATAACTGATTTACAATCAGTGGCAGTAATTTTGCTCACTCACCTGCGATGGCACGTTCTTGATCTTGAACTCCCTCTCGCTAGCCTCCAGCGGCGGTCCTTGCTTGAAACTCCTATCCCCGAACAGCCTGTACACCACCCTGAACCCTAGGATATTCGCCGTCTCCGACCCCCACTGAATGATCACCGAGTTATCCTGCCTGAACGCGTTCCTTACCAACACCTCCCTACTGTCGTCCGCCTTGTTCCTCGGCGGAAAACCAATTACCATCGAGGGTTTCTGGCTGTTCTTCCACGCTGGCGGCGCGGGCTTCAGCTTCGGCTTCGTGGTGGCTTTGGCCGTCGTGGAGGTACTGGTGGATGTTACTCTGGTCGTGGTGGAGGACACCGAAGTCGTACTGGTCACTGTGGTGCTTTTGGTCGATGGAACCTTGGTAGTCGAGGAGGCTGGAGGTTTGGGGTTGGTGGCCACCAAGTCGTCCAGATCTGCGCTCACTACTGTCGCGACGCCGACGGGGTCTTTCTTGGGTGCCTCGACGGCGGGTTCCATGCCGGTGCTGCCGATTGTCGTGGTGGCGGCGGCGGTGTTTTCTTTCTTCGTGCAAGAGAGCTCCTCGGGTTGGATGCTGTAGAAGCCGCGGTCGCGGAATCTCGGAGGGCTGCCGCAGAATTGGGGGTTGCGTTCTCTGCTGGTTACCTGCAGGTCTCCGTTTTTGATCCAGTGTATAACCTTAAGAAGCAAACAGACGAATTATCAGAGGTGTTGATGTATTCTTTGCAGAGCGCTGAAATAATTTTCCAATATCTTCTCATCATTGATTAAAAAAAATAACCCTTTTCTTGGCTCGCCTAGAAATATGAGTAACAGCGGCTTAAGAAAGAAGTGAATGATGAAATAGATAAAAGAATTGTCTACTCACCCACGCCAGTCGACAGTCGCAGTGCAAAAACCTGCCTCCAAGGCTGAGCCCCCTCAGAGTGCTGTTCAAATGCGATAAGGCTCCGAAAGGTATCGTCGCCAAAGGGTTGCCATCCAGAGCCAGAAGGGTGATCGAGGGGTTTCCCTTGAAAGCGTCGACCGGCAGCTCAGTCAGCAAATTGAAGCCAATATCCAGTACCCTAAGCTCCGACAGAGCGCTCAAAGCCTCAGTGGGAAAATCAGGCAGTAGATTGTTCAAGAGACTGAGAGAGCTCAACGTCCTCTTTACCCCTTCGAAGGCATTACCGTTAAGAATTTGGATGAGGTTCCGTTCCAGGTTGAGGGCAGTCAGCGAGCCTAGCCCTCGAAAAGCAGCATCGCCGTTTTTACCCGGCAGCTCCCTTAAGCTGTTTTGGGACAGGTCCAAAAAAGCCAAGGTCCTCATTCCCTGTACTGCCGTCGGTACATCCTTCTGCTTCGTACCTTTGAGATTGAGGTTCTTCAGGCAGCCTTCCAGCCCCGTCAGAGCTCCGTCTTCCAGAGTTACGTTGTTGTCGGATAGTTTGAGGGTGGCTAGCTTCCCCAAGGTTTCGAATGCACCCGCTGGGACCGAACTGATTCTGTTGTGGGAGAGGTCCAATAGCGACAGCGTCGTCAGTCGCCTGAGACTGTTCACCGGTACTTCGCTCAGCTCGTTGTCCTGCAGATTGAGGTTCTTCAGGTGGTGTTCCTGGCCGGCGAAGGCGTCGCCGGACACTTTCTTGATCCTGCAGCCGGATAGCTGGACGTTTTGCACTTGGAGGTTCACCAGGATGTTGTCCCTGAGTTCGACGACTGTCGAGTTGTTCACGTAGAGCAAGTCCAAGGGGGTTGCGGTCGCGTATTTGTTCAGGGCCGATAAGAGGATCTGCCAGTTGACGATGTCGCATTGCACTGAGAGTTCGTGGCCCAAGTTGTAGGAGCAGATGCAGGCTGATAGGAGTTCGGGAACCTCGCGCTGCCAAGGGCACTGGGCCGCGGTGAGCGACAGCAGCGCTGCTGGGATCAGCAGGCCGAGAAGGGATCGCTTCTTCATCGCCTGAAAAAAAAAGAGATTCCTGAGTATGAATGTGACGATAGAGGATAGATGAGGGTATTTAAAATACATGAGTACCTTGAAGAACCCAATTATGTTTCAAAATTTCTCGTAACATTCTTGGGCACGAGCTGTGGTGTAGTTTAGTAAATGCTGATGGATATAGTTGGGGGATTTGGTGAAGCTAGATCAGTGCGAGGGAGCATTTATTCCTGGAAAAGAAGATGAAACTTCGGGTATTTTCGAATTGGGGGTAAATTTTTGGACGAATATTTCAAGCTTGAAGCTTCTGTCCTCTCAAGTTGAGTTGAAGTCGTTTTGAAAGCACAGGAGTTGATACCTAGTGCATTATTCTGGATTGTATCTAAGAGTTAAAAAAAAATAATTAACTTTGGGAGGTTTTCAATCTTTTTGTCATGATTGAAAGCATTATTGAATGTGGGATTTTCAGTTAAGAAATTGATCGACTTTAGTCCTAAGTACTTCATTTCGGTGATATAATGAAATGATTTGATTTTTTCATGTGTGAATCTGAAGCCACTTTGTAGCCGTGATGGGAACATTTTCAAAGATTTTTACCTTTTAAGATTGTCGTTGATTCATATGAGGAAGAGGATGGGGCTAATCACAGATCATGTCTTGTTTATATACTTGGTTGTATTGTTTATATATTTCTCGTAAACTGTGGAAGAAAGGTTTGGAGATCGTTATTGTGACTTAGCGTTTCCATGGCCTCTAAGAATATAGTTGGTATTTCTGAGGGTATTTGTACCTCTGATCCGCTTTTGTGAGATCAGTTCTGTGAATTGATCAAAGTCTGATAATATTATTGATTTGGTTTCATAACTTGGTTGTTGAACACTTATATTCATTCATTGATAATGCTGTGTTGACCTCAATTTCCAGTCAAAAATTCGAAGTCTCACTTATCGTTTACAACAAATCTACAGGGTGTAGTCCCGGTGTCTGTATGGTAATCGGTCGTCTAGCTTCCTTCCTGTCTTTACACCAATTCAATCACCTCAAATTATAACTATCACGAAGTATCGACTGAATTTAATGACGTTACGTCAATTTTCGAGGTAGATGAACCGTTTTCTCTAATCGATCCGAATGGCACGGCCATTATAGTTTAATAGCTTCCAATTTGTCGGTAGATATGATGTAATAATAACGCGAATTGGAAGGAATACATTTCAGTCACGCGCTTTTCTTCACGAGGCCGGTTGCCGTTAGACACTGCCTTATCTGCGATTAGTACCGCTACTGCTAGTAGTACTTTTGATATATATTATGTAGTTCAGTCGACTGTCTGAACGAATGATCTTCCATCTGTTCTTTCAATATGGTGTGTGTATATGTGTATATAATTGAAGACGTTCATTGGATAACATGAGTCACCGCTTCTATTTAATATATAATAATAATACAGAAGGAACATTATTAGAGATCGATTCTGAATATATTTCAGGGGATTTTTTTCCACTAGGTACCACAAGAAGTTTATGGAAATGTGGATTGTATGAATATTTGGAATTTGATAGTTTAGGTCAAGTGGTTAAAGTGTTTAAAAATTGTTGACTTTTAAATTTTGAATTTCATATGGTTTTCTGAGAACCCAATTTTCCTCGTACTGGCGTTATCTCTTTATGAGACGCATTTACCCGGAGGGACTTGATAACAAATTATGTTCACGTAAATGATAAATAGAAATGGGCCCAGTACAGAGCCTTGTGGCACACCGTAGTTTACGTCTCGATATCTCGACAAGACATCATTTGGATTTGCAGGACAATCATGTTGCAGAGATTAGACTTGGAGAACTTTAGGTTTTTGATTACATTAAATTGGGAACTAGTAAAACTTTAAGTAAGCTATCTACTTTTTCGTCTGTTGCCGTTGTTTTTGGAAATGGGGATTCCCTGTAGGAAGTGAGATGATTTCTAAAGTATATCAACAATTTTTTTCTGATAAATTGTAGTTGCCACGATTTGATTTTATTCAGTTTCTGTGTTCTTCATAACTTTAATATCTGTGATATAATTAAAAAATGAGGAATAATTCGATGATTCTTCCAAAAAAAATCACGTCTATGAATGTTGAAACATATGTGAAAACATCGAAAATTCCTCAGAATTCTCCTATCTCAGGGTATTGGATTTCGATATCGCCACGTCTTGTATTGATCAACAATTCGAATTGTTCTGTAATTGAAGCAGAACTTTCCTAGCCAAACTGCAACATCCGTGGGAAAATATGTAATTATGTGAAAATCGTTCGCGAATATATAGAAAATTACAGAGCAATTCAGTATTTCTATTGATAATGAGTACGATATAGTGTACGGTTTCAAAATTGTCACAGTTTCGCCATATCACAACTGAGTGTACTGAACAATTGCTGAATGGGAAAATGCTTGAATAGTTTTCCCAGTTTGTTATAACAGATGTGGAGAAACATTTAGAACGCATTGTTCTCTTGAAAATACGTAAAAAATGTTTGTGTGTGTGATTCATATGATTTTTTTGGGCAATGTGATATCCAGGATTTCATAGAAGCATTGAACACTGTACTAAACTGTTCAGAAAGGAGGTTACTGAACAAATGATAATAATAGAGCTTATACAGTAGCAAAGAATTAAAAATAAACACTGAATGACATTGAAGAATACCTTGACCACACTGAATTGGTTTAAAATTTACCTGGACTGACCTATTTATGTGAGGTAGGAATGACGGAGGACCAAGAAATGTTCCTTGGGGGATACCACATTCAATTTCTAGTACTCGTTTACTCATTTTGACTTTTTGCGTTTTGTCTGTCAGATAGTCCTGAAAAACCCAATATACGGTGTCGATGGCTTCCTTATAGTTGCTTCAGTATCCTGTGTGTTCATCCAACGACGTCTTGGTTTTTCTATGCTTCACGATTGACCATCAAACGGTGACCATTAGAAATATACTGCTGCATAGATGAGGAGAGGTCAGTCATATGACCCCACCCAAGAACACGTTTACAATTTATGGCGTTTGTTAATTATTCTGTAGAGATTTATGGAGTTGTGTGATTGACGTTTCATTGCTGATTTGAATATAACTTTTGAATAATGTTTTGTGTTATCCACAACTGTTTTCGGTTATGATTGACGAGTCATTTACGTCATGTAAGAGTTTATGATCTAACAGTACTTCATGGACATTGACGCGACAAACTTTTCTTGATTTTTTTATCGTCCTTCGTGCGCTACAGTTATTCTGAATAGCAATCGTCGAGGCGAAACACTGTATAGAAAAACGATACCACGTCTTCTTCTGCTTCACCTCGTTTCAGTTATCTGATGACTTCGTCAAAAGAGGGGTGTGATATTATATAAAGAAATTGTTAGACAAGTTTCGGTCGGATGTATTTCATTATCCGTAGAGGAGAGTAGTAGTTTTTTTCTGTCTGAATCTGCCTCACATTCTAATATGGCCTATTGCCCATTAAACTATATATTTTTAGACTCATCATCCACTTTGTTACAATACAGTTTTTCCTTTTTTTATTAATTTATCGTCGCAAAAAATTTCCATCGGCTGAGGCGTTATGATTTTACAAAGAATACCAGAAACACGATGAGGAAAAAAATCAATTTCCAACAGAATTTTTTTTATTTGCTTTTCATCGATACCCGAAGACTTGTTTGTGCGTTTTGTATTCGATAGTGACTGTGTTCATTCTGGCCAGCTCATTTACAATCCAATGTTGCAAGTGTTTTATTAATTATAGCAGGTTTTTCGTAACTCCGCCTTGCGTAATATTTGCCTATTGAAATATGGCTGTGAGAAAGGTATCGAAACATAGGTGGGTATACAAAAGTAGTTTGATTGTTTCAAAATATAGGTGCGAGAAAACACGTAATAGAAAAATATTTGAAATACAAGATTATCTCAAACTGGAGTATCTCGATGATAAAACTGGTTGGTTTATTTCCATGTCACAGTTTTTTCTTCGGGAATTGTTCTTTAGGCTACATCAAGACAAAATCACAAAACTGTAATGTTTTGTCATGAAATTTTGTGCAGAAATTTGTTACTCTTCATGAAGTGTATTGAAGCGATTGAAAACTACGTGTTGAATGCATTCAATGTATCAATCTGGAAGTGCAGCAGTCGAAAAATTTGAACTTGGTCTAACGAGTTCCACAAGGATCAATATTGGGGCCCCTACTCTTCAGTTTGTATATTTCAGACTTCTGCACTTTTATTAGTACCTGATTCATTCACATCTTTGCGGATAATACGCAAATCTATGTCTCGTTTACTTTTAGTGAGAACTTGCCTCGACTCGTAGCAAAATATAAATAGTTTAAAAGCCTTGGGTTCTATTTTGATCCAGATATTGGGTGAATCTCAAGTGGGCTATCTCTGCCAAAGTTGATACAATACTTTTCAGTATTTTGTATTTGTCATTCCAAATACTTTCGCTGCATCACTGGAAAAGTATTTGAAATACTTCTTGGTGAGATTTCAAATACTCGCAGATGTATTTCAAATACACTCAGATGTGTTTCAAATACTGTTAGATATATTTCA
Organism: Chrysolina americana; assembly: GCA_958502065.1. NCBI lineage: Eukaryota > Metazoa > Arthropoda > Insecta > Coleoptera > Chrysomelidae > Chrysolina > Chrysolina americana. Next base: position 1,357,208 of record OY293413.1, on the reverse strand, counting down.
AATGGTCGATATTTATTGCTTCGAATACTCTGATATTTGAAATGCTTCCGGATATATTTAAAATACTGGAATGCATTTTGAATACATGTGGAAACATCGTGTCGTCAACTTTTACAATGAAACAATTTATAAATCTGCTGGAAAAGTTCTTGCTTCAGTTTTTTGGGATTGCCATGAGCAAATCATGATTGATTATCTGGATGCGGTTAGAAAAATCACCGTAAATTACTAGACGACACTTTTCGAGAAAAAAATCGGGAAAAAACACGTGGAAAGGTGTCCATACGTGTTTTTTTTTTTCAACAATACCTCTGCTTACAAATCACATCTTGCCATGCAATAAGTTCGTGATTTGGGGTGAGAATTACTTTATAGTTGCTACGATTTTTTTTAATGTAACCTTGTAGCATTGTAGTTACGTACAATATTTTATAATCGACCTTTTCCAGATAAGTAGTTTCATGTTATAAAGTTTTATTTTCACAGTTTTTTGTCATTACATGCAAGATAAGTATTTTCAGTAGTTATAAAATTTTGAAGAACTTTTTATTGCCCTGTTTTGTTTGTTTTTGGGTGGCAAGGATTTATTCTTTATGAGGCCTCATTTGAAATGTCGTTCTGAAATGATTTAGAATAGAGTTTGTCTTCACACTTTTGAGAAAAATAACCACTCATTTATTTTGCGTTGAGTGAAAGCCAACAAGGGGGACTTTTGTTGAAAAATATTGCGAAATGAATAAAAAATACATCCACTCACCGATCAAATATGGAAGATGACTCCAACCATAATCCAATCACCGTTTTTAACGTTCACCATCCCACTTTGCACTATCACGACTGTTGTGCCGAAAGGTCATAAGTGTGCACTTTTTCCCGATGCCGCGTGTCGAGCGATCTGTCTCCGGGTCACGCAGCGTTTGCACGTCTTCTTCCTCGCCGCTGGCGTCGAAGAAGAAGAACCGGACTCGTGCACCTGCAGGCTCTAGGTGAGGACTGCCGATGGTGCCGATGGTCGGCGTGCGGGGCTTACGATGCTCGAGCGGCAGGCGGATCTGAAAGAAGAAGGGAAGTGTTAGGTTTGTGTTCGCAGTGTCGACGAGTAGAATCGCATTCCGATGTCCTGAAGAATATTAAAAAAATATTCTCGACATTATATTACTGTTTCAGCCTATTGCAAACTGTCACCCTGTATGTATATAATTAAAATAAATGAAAAACATTAAAAAATTGAAAGTTGAATCGAGCCTTTCGCTTATTCTCCAAACAGTAGGGTGTTGGCAAACATCTAAGAGAAAATAATTCAGCACTCCCGTCGGCTCTTTTCCACAATTTTTCTGAAATTTTCCAGTTCATGTCCGTGACTTTCTGCAATTTTTTTCAAGAAGAATTAGTTCCGACATTTCTGACTGATTTTTTTGCCCTAATCATTCAAGTCCTCAACCGTTTTTTTTCTTTTTTTTCGAATAGCTACACATTCTCTTTCCAGTCTCCTTGTGGACAGGGGACTAATATTATTCAAAATCAAATAACGTGGCAATCTGGTGTTTTTTACTATTTTTGCGGAATTATACCATTTTATTTTCGGTAGTTTTCGCTTTTTAGGGTAGATGCTAATATTTCTGCAATAGAATTATGCGTCTACCCCGATGTTGTTGAATATTTTTTCGGGATTTTTGTATTTTGCAGTTTTTGCGAGGTTTTGCAGCATTTTCTACGTCTTACGCACTCTCGATCCAGCCTTCAGGGGAACAGGAGGTTAACATTTCTGCAATTAAACGAAGCGACTGTCTGATGTTTTTCATTATTTTCACGGGATTTTCCGATTTTATTTTCGCGTTTTTTTGGAGCATTTTTTACGTCTTACGCGCTCTCGATACAGCCTTCAGGGGGACAAAAGAATAACGTTTCTGCAAATAATTTATGCGACTATACTATTTTTTTCAATATTTTGACGGAATTTTTCGATTTAATTTTCGCGAGTTTTTGGAGCACTTTTTACGTCTTACGCGCTCTCGATCCAACTTTCAGGGGGACAGGGGGATAACGTTCCTGCAATTAAATTATGCGACTACCTGATTTTTTCCACCATTTTTACAGGTTTTTCCAATTTTATTTTCGCGAGTTTTTGAAGCCTTTTCTACGTCTACACGCTCTCGATGCGTTGTATAGGGGGACAGGGAGATAACGTTTCTACCATTGAATTATGCGACTACCTGGTATTTTTCACTATTTTTAGTGAATTTTCCAATTTTAGTTTCGCGAGTTTTCGGAGCATTTTCTACCTCTTACTCCCTTACGATCCAGCCTTCAGGGGGACGTATTCTGTACGTCTCACGCACTCTTGGTTCAGCCTTATGCGACTATCCGATCTTTTCCACTATTTTTACGGGATTTTCCAAATCTATTTTTGCAAGTTTTAGGAGCATTTTCTACGTCTTACGCGCTCTCTATCTAGGTTTCAGGAAGGCATAAAAATAAAATTTTTTGCAATGGAATTTATCACCATCTGATTTTTATCACTGTTTCTACTAATTTCCCCCAGTTAATTTTTGCAATTTTTTGCAAGAAAGAGAAAGATCCGAGCCCCTTGACAGTCAGTTTTTTCGTCAAAAACCGTCGGAAAATTTTACAAATTCCTACGCGTTCGCTATCTGCTTCTCAGGAGGACAGGGGGGGTGAAAGTTTTCGAAATTGAATTTTTCCTATGTTTTTCGAAAATCTCGACAAATTTTTTTTTGTGTTGATTTTTGTCGCCCCAAACTGTCTATATCTAGTGTTTAGCAGGTCAGGGATATGCCCTTTTTGAAATAAAATCATTTAACGCTTTCACTATTTTTAAGGAGTTTTTCAGTTTTATTTTCGCGAGTTTCCAAAACTTTTATTGTAAAAAAGGGGATTCTGAGCCCCCGACTGATATTTTTCGAAATCTAGGTGAGCGGGTGGTAAAATTATTTGAAATAAAATCATCATCATCATCGTCGTAAAAACCGAGTCACACTTCTGTTTCTAAAGAGGCAGGGTGCTAAATGTTTGTGATATTAAAATATTTGGGAGTCCATATTTTTCTCCATCAAGCATTTTTGTTCTCAGTGTTTTTGTTTCATTATTATTAAACCATATTTAGATTGCTTTTCTTCTTCTCATCAAACAGAGTTAATCTTCGTTTCTCAAATACTGATTGTGGAATGCCAAAATGTAGAGTGGGCCACCTTGAACCAAACGAAAGAGGTGGTCCATTCATGAGGTTTTTTATGAACGTCACGGTTCTAGAGTAGCCATTATACCGGGTGGCTACGGAAGTATTGCCTACGGAATATCTCAGTTATTGTATGAAGTAGGTTTGTGAAATTTGGAGCGTCGATATAATGACATAAGAGCTAGAATTTGAGCATATTGACATGTCGAAGTTAACTTCCGTTCTGACCGGAAGTAACATCAACTTTCTTATTTTAAATGGAAACCCTTTTTTTTTCTTTTCGCTTTATTCAGCATTCAATTCCCTTTCTAATGACATATCACAAGTTGGTATCTTACCAGAAACTAGATGAGAAAAAAATTATTATTGAAATTCACCGAGTAGGCCGTGGAAGCAAAATGAAAGCCAAAAATTGAAAAGTTGGCTATGGAAACCATACGTCACTTGATAACAGTTGCTACTACTGTGATATTTTATTTTCATTCGTCGGCGTTATAAAAAGCCGCCAAAAAAAATATTGAAAAAATTGGGAAAAAAACAATACTCTGTAGGTCCATAACTTAAATAGGAACATACAACTTTTTCTTGCCTGTACTATTCAGCATAACCATTCCTTTCTAATGATATAATAGAAAGTAATTTTTTGAAATGAAATACCAAAAAATCCAATTATTATTATTCAAATAACAAAAAAACAGATTTATCGAAAAAAAAAATTCAAATTGATAGGATTAAAGATAAAATGAATTCAAAACAAATGTTCGAAATGCATTCCCTCAGCGTCAATACATTTATTGACTCTGGTGATATTTTCATGTAAAACGTTTCCCAACATTTGGGGCGTGATATCTTGGAAAGCTCTACGAATTTTTACTTCTAGCTCATGTAGAGTTGTAGGCTGTGTGGAATACACCCTATTTTTAAGATGCCCCCATAGAAAAAAGTCGCACGGAGTAAGATCAGGTGACCTTGGTGGCCACCTGACTGGACCATGGGTTGTTATAAGTCTCTCTTGAAAGCGATTTTGAAGATAATTTCTCGCTATTCTTCTTGCTGGAAGTACATTCTCTCAGTTATTTCCGCTGGTAGGTTGTTAATGAATTCCGAAATTTCATAGGTAAAAAATTAAAGTATCTCTCTCCGGTTAGTTGGCCTTGAAAAAGAATGGGGCCAACAATATGAGTTCCAACTATTCCTGCCCAAACATTCACACCAAATCTCTCCTGGAAGCCACCTTGTCGAAAGCGGTGCTCGTTTTCTATCGCCCAGTACCTGAAACAAAAGACCGTTCACACTTTTAGCACTTTACACTTCGACTATCGACAATAATCCAAATAAAGTACAGTATCTACCTTGTATTATTCCTGTTAAATAATCCATTGTTGGTGAATCTTGACTCGTCCGTAAACAAGATATAATAGTTAAATAGGAGATTCTCAGCATTTTGTCGAAGAAACCAATTACAATATTCCAGGCGCCTTTCACCGTCATTTTCATACAAATGTTGATGCAACTGATACTTGAAGGATTTAAATCGATGTTTTTTCAAAATTTTCCTAGCAGAGTCCTTACTTATAGCTAATTCGGCGCCAATCTGCCTTGAGGAAATTGTGCTATCATATTGTACTAAAGCTAATACATTAATTTCAGTTTCCTCATTAATAACAAATGCTTCTTGGTCTTCGTGAACATCAGGCTCAGTTCTTAATTTTTCTTCAAGCCACTGGAAATACCTTCTTGACGGTTGCTGCCTCCCTGGATATCGCTCTAAATACAATCGTTCAGCGGCATAAGAATTTTTTAAACATTCACCATAAATGAGAAGCATGTCAATTTGTTCGGTTCGTGAATAACGGAGCATTTTTTGATTTCGATTTCCAAACCCTTTTAAAATGGCAGAATCAAAAACACTACTTCGAACGTCAAAATAATATAGATAGCAGCGTTCGTGAGAGCTCTCGTTTCTTTTTTGTTTCATTCCAAAATACATCTTAATCAGCCTACTTGTTAATATTTTGGTTCGAATGATTATTGCAATGGAATGATTATTCTGAATAGCACAAACATCGTCCATAGGTAGATATTAGAATATCTATGGACGATGGCACAGACCAAGTTTATGTTCCTATTTAACCTAGAACCTACAGGATATAATTTATCATTCCACATTATTTTTAATGTTATTTTTGCGTATGGCGATAATAGAGCAAGAGCAACTGTCATCAAGTGACGTATGGTTTCCATAGCCAACTTTTCAATTTTTGGCTTTCATTTTGCTTCCACGGCCTACTCGGTGAATTTCAATAATAATTTTTTTCTGATCTAGTTTCTGGTTAGATACCAACTTGTGATATGTCATTAGAAAGGGAATTGAATGCTGAATAAAGCGAAAAGAAAAAAAATAGGGTTTCCATTCAAAATAAGAAAGTTGATGTTACTTCCGGTCAGACCGGAAGTTAACTTCGACATGTCAATTTGCTCAAATTCTAGCTCTTATGTCATTATATCGACGCTCCCAATTTCACAAACCTACTTCATACAATAACTGAGATATTCCGTAGGCAATACTTCCGTAGACACCCGGTATGTTGTAGTATTTGAACTTGAATTCATACAACTTTTCTCTTATCCAAATTCCGTAATAATTCGAAAATAAACCGAACGCATAACTTAATATTCCAGTCAAAAGTCTTGAGAGTTAGTCTTCTGTAATGTATTCGTAATTCAAATGGAAATCTGAGAGATTGCAATATCATGAGGTAATTCGATGAATGGATGGTTTATTATAAAAATGTTTCGGATCATTTTTATACGGTATGCATCAGTTTAAAATTTATACCGTTAACCAAATCGAATTATTTTCTACGAAATACGAGGGAAAGTCAGATACTTTTTGGATTTTTTTTTTAATTTTTGTTTTTGCCGTTCATATAATCAAAAGTTTTGATGAACGACTATATTTTCACCCGTTAAAATTTCCAACCTATTCACGCCCTTTGTCTGAATACCTGAAATGGCATTTAGGCTCAATACGTTTTCATAAATTTATTGACAAACAAAATTTCACCAGCTGTTCGGAGAACTATTTGAAAGAAAATTTGTATTAAAACAACAACAATCCAATACACACTAGTACATATTGACAAAAATAATAGCCTGGGTACTTGTTTTCAGAGGTATTCGACACTATCAAATATTGCATCAAAAAAGGTGTTCCACGGGGATCCATTTTAGGGCCTCTCTCATATTTGATGTATATGTAATATTGACAGGTTCCTAATGAGAAATATTTCTTCATAAACTATCAGACCCCTTGGTCTCAGTCCGATGCACTGATCGCCAAGCTCTGTTTTGGTGTACTTTCATCAGAGCAGGGCGTTGACTGACTTGTTGGAGGTAGCTGTTTCAACATCAGACAGTTGAGTGGAAAGCTATAGCAATAAATGATATAGTCGGGATGTGCACCTTTTACTGATTCGAGGCAAGTACCTTCGAAACTAGTCTGCAGGTGGTCATCAAACGGCGCCCTGCTGTTTGATGCCCCTTGTGGCTACTAGCCAGGGAAGTAGTTGTTTTATGTCGGATGTCTGCCATAATATGTAGAGAAATATCATCGTATTTGAGAACGCACTGCTAAATATTGAATAGGATACAACTTTCCCGTCCAGCCTCGTAGTATTGTCGATTTTACACAGTTCAACTGATTCTAATTGCAAACTATTATTTCTATAATAATATTCTTCGCACTTCAGCGATCAATGGAAAAAAATCGATGAGAATAGCGATACAATTGAATGTTTTATTTTCGTCGAGAAAGTTGGGGAATCGAAGAAACGTGTTAATTAGGGTAATGACCATTAGATGAATGGATTTTTTTTTATTAAGTTTTAAGAAATTTTGAATCTGAATCGATTGAAATTTCAGAGATACGTTTGAGGGAGATTTGCGACTTTTTAAAAAATGAAAAATGAAATTTTTCAGAAATTCGATGGTGCAACGAAATGTTTGACGTTATATCAGACTCTTTTCCAGTAATTACTTCTGTCGATCGAGTTGAAAAGTTCATGCTGAGTTGAGAGCTGTGTTAACTGCCAAAAATTTGTTTTAAATTTTTTTCTTGATATTCGTAAAATTCAATTTTTTTTGTATATGCTCACCAAATGCGAAATCGATCTCGACTGAACTGGCGATTTTGTGGGCTTTTTATTGAATCTCTACTATTTCGAGTTGAATCTTTTTCAAAAATGTTTGTTTTTCAGTTTAATAAAAATCACAAATTGCTTTCAAACGTATCTTGCTTGGCGAGCTGATTTCAAATTATGCATCAAAAATTGAATTCGACGAAGGGTTAACGAAATATCGACAATTTATGTAGTTTCGACAATTTTTTTGTTTTCTCGCATTTTTACGGTACACTTCGTATATGAGCGTATCTAAATCATATATTTTCGGAATCAGCATGAAATTTTGAGTACTTAGTGGTAATTTCAAGTAAATCTGATGATTTTGTACATTTCATGATTTTTAGGGACTTTTTTCGGGGTAATCATTTTTTCTTGTCGATAAACTTGAAATTCACAGAGTACACTAGTTTCACCATTCTGAATCGATTGGCGTTCGCAGAATCGCTCTATCTCGAACCGTTCTCGAGTTGAAAAGTTCATCCTGGTTTGAGAGTTGTAATTACCTGCCAAAAATAAATTAAATTTTTTTTCTTGATATTCGTAAAACTCAACCTTTTTTGTATACGCTCACCGAATTTGAAATCGATTCCGAGTCAAATTGAGATTTGATAGACTTTTCATTGAACCTCTGCAATTTCGAAATGAACCTTTTTTCTAAAATTTTTGATTTTCATTTTTAGAAAAAGCGCAAATTCTTAAACTCACCTTGACGAGCTGATTTCAAATTATGAATCAAAAGTTTAATTCGACAAAAGGATTAACGAAATATCGACAATTTTTGCGATTTCAACGGAAATATTGTCCTCATTTTGTAAATCCTTTGTCAAATTCAAATTTTAAAACGTTATTCGAAATCAGCTCGTCGAGATACATTTGAGGAGACGTTACGATTTTTCGAAAAATGAATTTTTTTTTTTTTTTTAATTCGATGCCAGAGAATTTTTTATGGTTTCTCGCATTTTTATGGTACACCTGGGATCTTAGCATATCTAAATCACATATTTTCGGAATCAGCTTGAAATTTTGAGTATATAGTAATAATTTCAAGTGAATCTAGTTTTCATGATTTTTAGGGGTAAACCCCTTGGACTTTTGGGTAATTATTTTTTTCGTCAATATACTTGAAATACACGGGGTATACTAATGTCATCATTCTGAATCGATTGGCGTTCGTAGAATTGATCTATCTCGAACCGTTCTCGAGTTGAAAAGTTCATCCGGAGTTGAGAGCTGTATTTACCCGCCTGAAATAAGTTTCATTTTTTTCTCTCGATATTCGTAAAACTCAACTTTTTTTGTCAATGCTCACCAAATTTGAAATCGATTCCAGGTCAAATGGAGATTTGACAGTCTTTTTACGAAAACTCTGCAATTTTTCTCTTCAACCTTTTTTCGAAAATTTTCAATGAAAAAAATTGCCCTCATTTCGTTAAATACGCCTCGCAATGGTTTCAAAAGCGAATACTGGTAAGTGGGCATGAGAAAAAAGCTGCTGTTAATACTGGTAGCAGACTGTACCAGTTCACCGATATACCTTTCGGCCTCTCTAATGCCCCAGCAACCTTTTACACATTGGTGAAGTTAATATTACGTGAGCTGACTTGGGATACTTGCCTGATCTATTTTTTTTTCATGGTTCTGGAGATAAATTTCGAAGAACACCTGACTCACTTGCATGAAGTTCTTAGACATTTGAGGATTACTAAACAAAAACTAAACATTCAGAATTGTTCTGTATCTCAGAAGTACGTTGAAGTTTTGGGACACGTTCTCTTTGCGAGAAGATTCAAAACTTTCAATTCCTGTTGCTTTTAAGTATAACTTGGTAAGTGAAGTTTTCGAAGGATATCCACAAAGGAAAATCAACAGGATTGCAGGATTCAATTAAAGTAGCAAAGTTATAGGTTATATAGTCCTCTTAGTCAGAAAAATCTGTAGTCTAAACTAGGTCTTAGAAAGGATGGTGAGAGGTTGAAAAAGTATCTACCATATAATTTACAAAATCCAACGTAGCCCTAGGAGGACTGAGATGAGAGTTGTATAAGTTAATGAAAAATAGAGATAATGAAGGGTCTAGACGTTTCTCAAAGTTCTTTTCAGTCTGGACTGGTGTGTATGACCTCGATTCCGTTTTCTTCTTACCCAAATAACGTGGTGATCCTTCATGGGAGCATTCTTAGTAAGAAGCATTACAACCGTTCTCAACTGGCTACTGCTTGAAGCTAGCACGGTTTGCAGTGAAAAGTTTCCTTGACTTTGTCCTGCTATCTATGTATTGGTCAAACTGTGCGACCTATGGACACTCGTTTTAAAGAACATTTTGCTAGTATCCGAGCTGGGTTAACAGGCAACAGCTCATCAATTCGATACATTCCATTGAATTACCAGAATCTTATCTTGATTCTGATGTATTTTGCAGACACCTTTGAATGTGCCTACTTTGACTGATCCCATGTAGGCTCGTAAAACAAATATGGCGATGTATCTATACCTTTGACTGCATCGAAATTATGTTGCTTTTTCATAACAGAATGAGACACAGGGTCATTAGCTGTAAATGTGTTATTGCTTCGAAAACATTTGATAGGGGTAATCGATGTGACAGCTGTTGAATAATAATATTGAAACAACCTGTTTGTTTTACTTTTATGTTCGTATTTTTCGTTTCGGTTCTAATAAAATGCCCCACATAATTCACTCGACCTTAGGCTAGATTACGTGAATTGTGAAACAATAAATTGATCTAATGATTTTCTCTTCCAATATTTACGATTAATAAATTATCCGTGATCTGCGATTACAGATTTGTTTCTTCTCGAGATTGTATAACAGATATTATAAAATATCAGCGGCAAGAAGAATGGTATCATTTACCTAAATTGCTAGTAATTATTCCGAAATACTGTGATGTCACTGCTACGTTTGGGTAATTTATTGCAACATTTCTCAGAGTTTATGTGACCAATCCTTCAAATTGTGAAGGCATTCAAAGACATAAAATATCTAATTAGAATAATTATCTTTTTAATTTACTTTTGAATTGAATTAAAATATACTCACTACGAATTTATCAGGCGACTACGATATCCAAGAATATTTGCTACAAGAGGAAATTTCTTGATATTCTACAGTGCCTTTTCTAGTCTTAAACTATTTTTATGATTTTTCTTACTGATCAGCATATTAGATGTTCGATTTAATAGTAATGTTCATCACCCCAATTGATTTCTAAAAAATAATTACCACGATAAGTATCTGAACTGACCTAGGGTCAAACTAGGTCTGGGATTACACCACCACCACCAACAATTATTATGTAAATCATTTTATCGCAGCTTTCGTGGGAGTATTTCACTATTGCTCACAATGTAGACAAGTTTCAGCAGCTTTATCTGATTCTTCGGTCTAAAAAGAACGTGCCGTAATAAATCGTGGGAAATTACTATATAGGTTGCACCAAAGGAACACGTGAAATGCTGATATAATTATATCATTTGCATCTTGTAACAGTTGCACAAAATTCTACTAAACTCTAGATAATTTGTCACGAAAAAAGGTCTTGGCTGTCTTGAAATCGGATTCGATGAATTTTTTTGCAAATTTTTCCATTCCTATTGCTAGTATCCAGTTGAGGATATTTATCACATAGTTACAATGCTGACATTATTATATAGTAATAATAATCTCTCATGAGCACTTGTAGAGTGATAGTATATGTCCAGCACTCCTCCAGGAGGGACCTGTACACTATCATACCCCTGCTGATCAGCCGTAGGCTACAGGCTAGTTGCATGGAGGTCAGTCAGAATTGTAGTCATCTATAGGCATGGAAGAAACGACTATTCCCAAGCCAAAGTACATTGGTCTGACATCCTATGTCATGAAGACACTGGAAAGGCTGAAAGACCGACACTGTCACTATTACTATATGATATTTGGCAAAACTATGAATAAAAAACATAAAAAACTCGGGCTTATTTGGACTAGAGCCAATTTGTATAGAAGGCTTGGAAAGAGGTTGAGGACAGGAAGTGTTGATCCATGAAAAATACAGGGTATTTCCGGGATTGAATCAATTGAAGAGAGTTCGTCAGAGTAAAACTCCATAGAAACCCAATTGAAAACATATTGGAAAAAAAACGTGAGGCATATTTTGCCAATTGAAGTAACTGTAAGATGTGAGCTTGCTGTTGACAAAATTTGCTGTGAAAGTCCCAAAAAAAAAGAACAGTTCTGCATTCCCCTGACGGAACAAACGAAGTCCAAATTGAAAACGAGAATAAAAATAAAATGGCTCAAAATTATTTTCAACAACCCGAATTTTTACCAATTTCGAAATAATCATCAAAATGGAAAAATCACAGTAGGTTTAACATATCCACCAAAAAAAAAATCAATAGTTTTTATCCGATTTGAAAACAACCCCTAGAAGGTTATAGCTGAGAAAAAAAAAAGAAAACTGAAACATTTTAACATCAGGAGTCGATTGATGATGAAAAATTTGAGTCAAGTCAAAATATACTTCATTTTCGAAGATAAATGATCTTATTGACAAAGCATGAAATCCTCATATACAGTTGTTGTTAAAATTGTTATTTCCGTCAACCAGCTGCACACCCTTAAGAGTACAACCCTCAAAAGTCTTCGAAAGACTTGTCCGAGCTAGGGACAATACGTTTAGGTGAACATTCGAATGACGACCATTTAGAATTTACAGACTATAAAGTCTAGTTCATACCCTCGCGAACTTCGCAATAAAATGGCTCCCAGTCATGCCGGACCAATCGATGATTCAGAACTATGTCATTCGCAGAAAAATTGTTCGCGAGGGTATGAACTAGACTCTACAGTCGGAGCTTGAAACGCACGTAAAACTATCGAAACGCACCAAAAAGCAGGTGACAACTGACAACTGACAGATGATAGGTCACGTGATCGATAGAAATAGAAACACATACTACATACTACTGTGTATTTCGCTCGATTACGTGACCTGTCATCTGTCAGTTGTCACCTGCTTTTTGGCGCGTTTCGATTGTTTTTGGTGCGTTCCAAGTCGCTTACGTTTCAAACGTTTGTGCATGCATTTTATATGCGTTTTAAACGTTTGATACGCAAGCACATACGCCTGAAACGCACGCACAAACGTTTAAAATGCATACACAAACTCTTGAAACGCATGTTTTAAAACTTTCGAAACGCGCCCATGTAACTTGATTTAAAAACTAACCCAAAAAAAATATATTGGCAATTGATAATCTAACTCTGTAAAAGATTCTACAGGGTGTATTCAGGAAAGCGCGCTCTCATGGAAAATGAAAAAAATTAAAAAAACGGCTCGTTGACAAGACTGGTTTTATTGAATCATTAGCAGAACCATATTTTCTAAAAGTTCATAATTCTAAAAAATAAAGATGAATCAAGAGCTGAACGGTTATGGAAAATGGAGACGCAGTTGGTGCATGGATATTTTTTTTTTTTAATATTGATGTTTCTTCAACATACCCTACACTTCTCTGTTCAGAAAAAAACAGTGTTTATTCTTCTCCAATCGAATTAAAATTTGTTTGTTCTTCATTGAACCGTTGAAAATGATGACTCAGAAGTTCGGAATGATGTGGTAAAAGTTACCAACGGTACCAATGGAATCATCGTCGTCCTCTGCATCGTAATTAGAGTCCGCACCAGAGTTGACACATGAGAATAATAGTTTCTTCGCCATTCCATTATTGAATTGGAAAAACAAGTGAAAAACGTGACTGGGTAAGGTCAAGGTTTAAAGTCGTGTGTTTCGAATAGCAGACATCGATGGCAAAGAATACAACAGCGTTTTGAGCGAGACTCGAGAAATGTCTGTTTGTGCTTGCCCATGAGCAAGTTTACCTTGAGAGATTCTTTTCTTCGGACGTGGTTGATGAACAGTTAGCGAGGAATTTCACGTAATACACGGCCAGCCTTCGTACGACCTACTAAGATCGTTGAAAATTGCTGCAATACGTCTATTGTGTGATCGAATATGAATATTCAAATAACGTTTTAGAGGATGGTGTCTTGAGGATAAAGCTATTTGAAACGAATTCCATACAAGAAAAGCCTACGTAGGTATTGGTGACAGCGAAAACTATATTTGAACAGAGAAACTCGTGTACTGATTATTGTACAGTAATTTTTCATTACAAAGAATAACAGTAATTCATATGACCATTGAGGGTATATTAGTTCACTTCTAAGCAGCGGCAATCGATCAAGGCATTCCTCACGGATCCATACTTGGACCGTTATTAGTTGTCATATACGCTGCAGCCCTACTTTCATGAAAAGTAAAATAAGAGGAGTAATGCAGACGGCAGCTTTTCATTGATAGGCACTATGGGTTCGTTTACAAACAAAATTATATCATTGGACAGTAGAAAAAATGGTCGTCGAAATGAAGGGGCGCCACAGCAACTTTCAATCTGTCAATGTCAAAGAATTTATTTATTTGGGAAGTTGTGCAACCCAAGAATATAAAGAGACTTTACCAAAGATGTTATCAAGTTGAGGATGTCACGGTCAAAGGCTTTTGACAAATCGCAATATAATGCAGCAGTAACCTCTACTATATTGATTGTAAACTTTATGTAACATTCTAAAGAAGGTATCAGAGGTACTTTTTTTCATTTAAAATCCGAACAAACCAAAAAAAGTGTCTGCCAATTATAAACTCCTGTCAGACACACCTACTAACCGTGATGCAGAAACATTCTTCAATTCTGATTTCGACGAAATTCAGGTGGTACTTTATTATAGTACTCTTTCGATTGTACTAATGATGATTGATGCCATAGCGTGAAGTGGACCATCACGGGTGTGTTTGATTCATGGTTGCCTGACGTTTCAGGAGAAATGGTGGTACCATCACATGTACGGAGCGATAAGGTACTTTGAATAATTCATTCGGCGTGAAAACGAAACGTACAACGAAAGTAATCGTGTTCCGTTGACCTAGTGGTGGAACTGAATTTCAGTCCGGGATTCTTAGGGAACTATAGTTGTCGTTACTTCATTCATCGGCTACTAAACTACTACTCAAAATTTTGCTCCTGTTGAGGTTAGCAAACAGTGTGAACAAAATTCAAATTGTTCAAACAAGGGCAAAATTTTGTGGTGCGATGAAATTAGTAGTGAGACGTTCAGTTGTTTTTTCGACAGGTGAATTGGCAGAACCCAACGAAATACCAGCAGATGGAAACATGGATTTTAAAATATACTCTTTTCATTTATAAATACAATTCACTCAAATCACGAATCGTTATCACTCTACCGATTATGACAATAATAACAGCATCAATCATCGAATTCACAACATAAGCTAATATCTTTTGTTCTGTCTTTTGTACTGGGGATACTAGCACCCTCTAGTTGTGAGTTGTTCAACTTTTTCTCTCATTTGAGCCAGTTAAGCAAAAACACAACCATTGAAAATTCCACTAGTTTTTCCAATTAAACGAATTCGAATCATCAATAACAACGAAGTCGGCAAAGGTGGAACACCCTGTAATATCTTCATTTGGCTGCATTTTTCTGAACTTTGATATTATATTTTTCATCTTACCACCTTCATTTCTGCTACATGAACGTAGTTTTTCTCCACAAATCGTTTTCGTTTTCATAGGTAATTTTTTTTTAATATTTCACGCATATGATCCGGTATATTTGAATTATCTTCCGAAATGTATCATTAAATAAAATCTCCAACTCTTGAAACACTGAAATCATGAAACATTGATACCATCATCGATTTTATTAATTTTTTCCATGATAATTTGTCTTATTGCGAGTAAACCAAATTTTTCATCGAATATCCATCGAATATTTGCTAATCGATTGATTATCGCATTCGATTTCAAACGACGAACCTGTTTTCATGTCGTTCTAACATATCATCAGAGCTAACTCTTTTACGTCAGTGTTATTTGTTACTCCATACGTTGACTAGATCGGAAAGTAAGTAACCGGATCATTGGAAGCAAAATTTCACTTCCTCGCTATATATTCTTCGTTCTCAATTTCGATCCGGTGCGATATTGATAATTGAAACTTTGTAACAGAGAGTGGAACGTCCTAGCGAGCTCATTCTTGTTACAGATTTCTCAGGATCTTCATTGTCGTTATTTTTATCGGTAATTGGTTTAATTAATCGTTAGTTAATGGCATGAAGAAGTGTTATATCCTTTTGTTATTTGTTCAATCAATTGGTAGTTGTTAGTATCCTCACAAACCGAAGTCTTCGCATCTTATATGCGAAATTGTCTTCTAAAAAAAGCGATTTTCTGTTCAGTGCCGTATTCGTTTTGAATAATTGGTTACTTACGTAACTTTTTCACTTCGAGGCTAGTGAAAAGTGAGAAAATATGATGGGCCATAACATCTTTGGCACATTTCCGGCTCTTCTTTTGAAGGGTCTGGACATCATCGTGGTATGAAGTGAATTATGCTGTTGGTGGAATGCGTGTCAGTCACGCGTACCAAGTTGTCAAAAAAGTGCAAAATAAAAGTCATAGTGTGCAAGTTGAAATTGATACAGGTGATAGGTTATAGTCTGTTTTAACTGAAAACAACCGTCAGCTGTCACGAGCATAGTAGAAAGACCGTCAGTCAAGCAAAACAAGTGGAGCGCACTGTTCAAAAGCATTGCGCACAGCATCTCTAGTGGTCCAGCTAACGGACTTTCCACAACGATTGTATTCACGTTATATAAACTATCACTTTAGTAGATTCCAGTCTGCAGACAAGATAGTAGTAGGTACACTCTATGACCACATCAAGAAGCATTATTCAGGAAGTTGTACAATTTTATTTCCAACGATTTTCCTCCTCGTGAATTTTGTATACTAGTCGTCTAAAAACTGTGTGACCTATAGAAGAGCGTGTAATGTTCATCTGCACTGCTTATCATTTATCGTTCTTTGTGCAATTCAAAGTTCTCCATCCCGTGAAATTTCCACTGAACTGTTGATACGAATTAAAAATGTTCTTATCAGCATAGCTTCTTGCGCTTCAATGAATAACGATCGTAGCTATACTTATCCTGATGGGT
Source organism: Chrysolina americana (assembly GCA_958502065.1). NCBI lineage: Eukaryota > Metazoa > Arthropoda > Insecta > Coleoptera > Chrysomelidae > Chrysolina > Chrysolina americana. The sequence goes on along the minus strand of OY293413.1, from coordinate 1,340,749 downwards.
AAACAGCAACATTAAGTCTAGACAATAACAACAGATTATTCCTTCGCCTTTAAGCCCATATAGGGCCATAAATTACAAACACGTCCGACGAATCCTGTCTTCCAAGAATCTCTTGTACATCGAGTATGTTGCCCTCTTCGTACATACCACGATTTCCTATTATCCAGCTAGTCGACTCATTGTGTCTGGGCGTTTTTAATACAGGGTGACTCACGCAAGTTTTCAAACAAACAAAGAATATTACTAGTTATTTTTTAATATTGTTACGTTTTGCTAAATAATAGGCCGAGCACACTACTAAACTGTTTATTTTCTAACTTCACTATAAACAAACATACAACACTTCACTGTCTAATAAATATTCCAAACACTTCTGCTTATTATCACTTTCTAATCTTCTTAAATAATTCTCTTCATAAAACTTCCTTCCCAGTCAAACGTCTCCGTTTATATAGGTGCTCATCGCGTAGACTGGATTAAACGCGATGATTCGAGAATACTCAAAACGGAGAACTTCTACACATTTCCAGGAATTGAGCGATGACGCGGCAGCTCCGGTATCTAGACTATTCATGCAGTACAGAAAACGATCCATTCAAATAAACACTTCTTGGAACTAATTATGGATGAGGCGTCCGCGGAATGGATTCAGCGGCGCAGCTAGGAGGCTTTTATCAATCTCGTAACAATATGGTGGTTCGAAAAGTAACTGAGTAATTTCGATTTTTTCGCCAGTCTACACATGACTCGTACACCACTTCATGAAAAATGATCAATGGTAATCATAGACATGCATTTATATTATCAAAATCCTAGTTATCATAGTATATATATGATGTAGGATTTTTATTAATCACATTGTACTATCCAAAAAATACATATTCGGTTTATATTAAAATTACAAACTCAACTCAATTACTCTGATGACAAAATACAACCTTCGCCCTTTGTTTTTTATTTCCTGTCATTATTTTTGCCTCTGCCTATGTCATTTCTTTGCTTTGAAGTATGTTTCCTATAACTCCATCTCATGTTTGTCTTGGTCTTTCTCTTTTTCTCCTTTTTTGTATCTTCGACTGCCATACTCTTTTAACTGGTCTTGTATCATTCATCCTTTAAGATGACCTCACCAGCTTAGTTGTCTTTCGTCAATGAACTTGGGTGTAGATTCTGTGTCAAGCTCTTCTCTTATTTTCGTATTCCTGAGTTTATCTTTCTTTGTGACTCCTTCAATTCGCCTCACATACTTCATTTCTACTGCTTGCAATTGGCTCTCTTGTCTGCTTGTCAACACTCAAAATTCAATATTGGTCGATATATTGTTTTGAACACATCCATCTTTGTTTTCTTAGAGTTTTTTTTTAATTATAAATGAAGATTCACTGTGTAGTACAAGTTTATTGTTTTTTCTACTCTATTTTGTTGATTTCTATCTCGTATTCCATTGTCTTCTATTTCCACCCCCCAAATATTCAAATCTTTCAGCTTGTTCAATTTCTGCTCTGTTCATTTGTATATTTATTCCTTTTTGTTCCTCTTCTATGACCATAATTTCAGTTTTTTCTTTATCTACTTTCATTCCAAATTCTTCATAAACTGTATTCCATATTTCCAGGTTTTTCTGTAAATCCATTTTTTTTGCCATAATTATAAAATCATCTGCAAAAGCTTCTGATACATCTTCTCTTCTTATATTCAAATGTCCCACTTGTATTTTTGCCATTCTGATAGAAGACTTTTTTATTATTTCATCAATAAAAATTGTAAATAATAATAGACTTAGTCCTCCTGCTTGCCTTAATCTTTCTTGTGTTAAAAAACTTCCGATGTTTTAGTTATGTATATTACAAAATGTATGTTGTTATTCTAGATGTTTTTTTTTATTATTCCTATTATTTTATTGTCGACTTCTCTCTTAGAGTAGTAGTCTTACTGTATCGAAAGCTTCCTCAAAGTCTATAAATCCCATATAAACTCCTTTTCCTTGCTGTGAGAACTTTTCAATTATTTGTTTTATCAAAAATGTATGGTCCTGTATACTTTTACCTTTTCTAAATCCACTTTGTGACTCTTCAAGAGTATTGTCCATTGTTTGTCTTATCCTACTGTCTATAAATTTTTGAAATATTTTCATTGCTGTACTAAGAGTTATTTCTCTATAGTTATATTCCGCACGTAATGCTTGTACTTTATAGACTATGAATGGAATAGGCTCCGAAACCAAACCATGTGGGACACCGTTTACGACCAGCAGTGACATGAGGAGTCCGATAATACCGTTTTCCATAGTTAATAAGTTTATCGTTGTGGAAGAATCCTATGAATATTATCCAAACCAACTGCTCGAAATCGAAGATATTGTCGATGAATACGAAAATCGAGTCAGCCGAAAATGCATATGACTCCGTGTGATCGAAAACAATTCCAGCCATTGCGGTCGATTATCGAACCTAACCTTAAATCAAAAGTGTAACTCAAAAGTGGGTTAGGAAGGGCATGCGCGGACCGAATAAAAACACAGGTGAATGTCTTAATAGTCTCGAGGCTCATTAGTATTCGGTAAGATTGTTTCCGCTGCCAGGGGTCAGTGCCCTCTGACCATAGGCGGGTCGATCGGGCCGCGGTCTCGCATGGGTTGACACGGATCGTCCGTGTAAAAAAGACAGCGAGCGCATGCATGTATTGTTTATGAAATGCGTGTTTGTGGATATAAACTGTGTCGGGTGAGTTCTTGAGTGAAAATGGTTATGTTGGAAGATGGTTGAATAAAAAATTTCAACTGAAATGGATTGGTCACCGCGTTCACCTGATCTCACTCATCTGGATTTCTGCTTTTGGGGAAATAATGAACAGAAGGTTCATAACGCTAGACCAAAGACCGAAGAACAGTTGCGACAGAGAATAGTGGCAGTGTGCACAGAAATATCAACAGGAAAACCGCGAAAAGTTGACCATAACTTTGATTTGGACAAAATTGTTTTTGGGATACTCTAGGGATAACTTGCTGTAGGAAACACAATTCCATAGTTTTTTTGTTGTTTGGGTGCTTTTTAAAAGGCCACTATACATGTGAAGATGATTGCCGACGCAAATGTATAAAACGTCATGAAAACCGTAAATATAGTTTAGCTATGAGATGGGAGTTCAAAAAAAAAATTATCATGACAAATGAGTTATCTACTTTTGGACTAGAATTTTTCTCTCTCTTTTTTTCTTTTCGTCCATCTAAAATTCCCTTCGATTACCGAGGGGGATATATTTACTTTAAATCTTGTACAACTAGAAATTTTGAGTCATTCGAGTCAATTTTCACTTGGATTTCATTTTGAGTCATTTCAGCCCAATCTTGAGGCTCTAGTCTTCTAAATATTTTGAGTATTGTACACATTTCAGCTAGATGTTTTCCCCTTGTCGATCACTACAAAGGAACAAGAAATCCGCAAAGTTCCAGCCTCGGCATATTCACCTAACGCATCAATCTTCACAGTGGGAGAGCTCGTAATTGCCAAGGAGATGGAATTATTGTAACGTGACATTGCCAGCCTACCTTTTTATGCAGAAATAACGTTCTACCCACTTATCCAAGCACGTGAGACGTTACAACACTAATCGAAACATATATGCATCACGGCTAATGGAAATCTACACACGAGTAATCACGTTCTCAGAAAAAAGGAAATCTCGGAATGACTACGCTCGAGTGATATACAGGGTGTCCAAAACGAAAGTTCCAATGTTGTGCTATATTGGTCAAACAGGCTACAATATTAGAAAGCGACTAGATAAACTTTTCGATTGCTTGATTCTATCTTTAGAAAAAGAAAACAGATTTAATCCAATTCGGTTTTTTCCAATCATATTGTGAATGAGAAGCTTAATATTGCTTCCAACTCTGACTTGAAAATTGTACGTGTCTGTGATCAAGGTAAAAACGCAATAAACTAATAGCAATCCTTGAAATTGAGAAGACCATAACAAACTCTGATCAATGAACAGTCTTTTTTCGATCGCTACTACTCGATAGTAACCAAAGGTATACAGGGTGTTCATTTCAGGACTTCCCACCCCAAATTTCTCGAAATGTGTGTATTTTTTCAAAAATTCTCGAGACACTTCAACAAATTTATCGAAGGCGACAAGTTTTCATCAGAAAATAAACGCGCCCCCTTTCATCTCCTGCAAAGGGGGAGCTACCAACTTCAAAATCTTGAATGCGAAGGGGTATCGAGTAATACCTCATTCTAAAGGTCTTTTCGAACTCTACACATCGGTGTGTGTAAATAACTTTTAAAATGTCCCCATAAAAATAAATCACATGGTGCTGAGTCCGGAGACCTGGCTGGCCACTCCTCGCCTTATCCATTTACCAGGAAATACGTTGTGTAACCATTGAGGGATCGTACAATTTTTATTTCAATGGTACGAAGCAGCAAATAGATTTTTCTGAACATCCTAATAACGGATTGATCAATTTTGAAAAAAGAAACACCAACGTGTACTCGATACCCCTTCGCATTTGAGATTTTGAAGTTGGTAGCTCCCCCTTGCAGGAGATGAAAGGGGGTGTGTTCATTTTCCACTTCGATATATTTTTTGACGTATATTTTCGAGGAAATTAGGGTGGGAAGTCCTGAAATACCCTGTATATGAATAAAATATCAGTTGAGAAAATTACATACTTTTTCCGTCGTTTATCGTAAATATTTTAAGTGAAATTGGAACCGCTTACTATTCATTATATTGAATTGTCTTGGAGCAATAGCAAATAATCGATCTGGTAAAAACTTAACAGCGATGACGGTCAAGTGACTATTAAAATGGAAACATGCGCTTGTATCCGCCATTTTCTCTATAAATTACATGTTCGTTATAGCTTTCACTTGGCAGTCGTGAAAAACACCGTAAATTGTACGTGAATAATTAATCTGATTTGCACTTGAATTTCTTATTAGAATTGGAATCTGACGGCGAAGCCATTGGTTTTTGGAAAATACCGTTTCGTACGCTAAATAATCATTCGCTGGAAAATAATAATTAAAACGTAATATGACCATTTGTTGAGATTACTTAGTACGTTAGAAATTATTAGGAAATATCACGAGGTAGGTAACTGATGCTGGCAAGATCGATGGAGGAATATTGACAAACGATTCTCCAAAATTGATCTTGTGACAGCAATTATACTGGAACCCAGAGAACTGACTGATCCTTATGTATTATACACAAAAAACATACAGTGTCCGTCTGAAGTTCCTTCCCTCCCTACTAATTTTTGAACCACCTGGTATATCGCAACGAAATTTGGAGGGCTTAGTTAGAGAATGAAAACCTACTTCTTACAGCATTGAGCAGACATCCCCTTTCTGTAAAAAAAAGAAATGAACACTGCTATAATTGCGAAAAACCTGGTCATCTACAGAGGAACTGAAATGGGTCTTCGTCCACAAACAACAATGCGAGGTCAAGATCGCCGATCCCAGGAAAATAATACTGTGGCTTTTCCACCAGAAGAGACTTCAGGAGGTCGTCCACACAAAAAAAGATACTTCGAACTCCTGAGAATACAAGATTTAATGGGCAGTTTGTGGCGCCTTGGTAACTCTGCCAAAAAATTGGTGATCAGTCATTCAAATACGGAAATGTGGTAATATTTCTATGCAAAATCCACCAGTGTAACTGCTCTATAGGCAATACTGTCCAGATGATCGAATTTTGAATGCCCTCTTTTATTTTTCTTTCCTTGGCGGATTCATTTTCTTTATAGTTTTGAAGTTGATAAAATTGTTTTTAGTGCAGCTTGAAAATAAAGTAACATTCCTTCAATTCTGTATTTCTTACATATTGTTTAGTACGAACGGCATTTAAAAGGCCTGATGCAGCATGCATCTTTCCTATTATCGACGCAATATCAGTGTGTCACAAGTTGTGAGTAACGGGTTTTCTGCGATAGTCCATCTATTAGCCGCGAGAGACAGTTTTTACGGTACTGCTTGAGATGGCTGGGCATATCGCACCTTTTAGATGGGCATTGTATGAATCGTTTATTAATTACCATCGAGTACTGTATATTTTCAGTGCCGTTGGTCGTTCAGGCTAACCAAATGGCGTTTTTAACGATAGTAACAATAAAACAAAGTCATTTATTTTTCTCCTAATAGATGAAGGACTGGTACATTAGTAATAGATACATTTCTTCGATGAGTATGTAACACACTCGTTTTAGAATTAATGTGAAATAATTCGTTGAAATACAAAACCAAATAATAATAGAAATATATAAACTGACACGTTAAAATTTACAGTACATCAATGATAAAGTAAGCTCAGGTAAGTGTGACCGTGATTTTCATTAGTTCGCATTGAATTTAGTCCATCTGATGAACCTGAACTAATATAACAATGAACTCATGCAGGTATTTACTTCGAAGGTCAGTCTTTGTAATACGCCACAGAAAACTGTTGAAAAACGTGTCTATTCAGATATACATCTCCATAGGTCACACTTCCCCGGAAATTTGGGACAAGTGTGATTCTGGCCAAATTTAAAGATATTAATGCACGTAAATCTCTTTTTGGGGCAGGTGTGAGTAAACAGTAAAGAAACTTTCACCACAATTTATTTTTTTCGAGATATCTTTATTCAAAACATAGGAACTTTTTAATATTGGATTTGAAATGCCCCATTGGAAAAAAACAAAAAATAATCGTTAAAGTGAACATTTGTTGAAAAGAAAAATTTACAGGTAGAAATCTGAAAAATTGAATGAGAATTTCATTGATCCCCATCTTCTGACGAGTGGTGATGGAAGCACAGTTGTTATTTCATCCTCAGAAAGTGTATCAATGTCTTCCACATCTGGCCAGGTATATTGTTTGGCTCTCTGAGATTTCCGTATATAATTTCGTACTATAGCTGAAAAAATATTACTGTTTAGATTGGCCAAATGAACCAGGTTCCCACTTACCCCGACAGTTAGGTCACACTATCCCCAATAACATTTAATTTCGGGGTAAGTGTGACATGCAATGGAAAAATGTAAAAAAAAACAACTTCATGAAAAAACGGCAATCTATAGTCAGATTCATTGTTTAGGCAGAAGAAAAGTGTATAAAATGGATTCTCACATTTTAACAATACACTCAAAGCTTGAAATAAAGTCGTGTTATACTCGTTCGGGTTGATGAATTGTAGGTTAGAAAATTGGGGAAAATATTTGGATTTCACAAGATCTCTTTTGTATTTTATATGATGGTTATGGATTCATTACGAGTGTAGGCTATTCGTCAATAGATGGCATTGGGATGTCGCCCGGTTCAGCGAAGATAGCGAGCAAACTCACACTTGCCCCAAATTCACACTTACCCGAGCTTACCTTATATATAAAAAACAGTCAACCCAATGAGAGAATTTGTATACAAAACTAAACTAAACAAGATTAGCTGAAAATATTGGAATATGATTTTTTTTAAAATATCATGTTATGACATTGTCAATTTTTTCTCTAGGTTGGCCGTGACTAAAGATCTGCAACTATTTTTTATATATTATTGAATTATCGATTTTTTGTATGTGAGGAGGTTTTGAGGTTATACATCGATACCTCCAACGAATAAGCCGTAACTGAAATTACAGCTATTTTCAGATATAGGTGTAGGCGTATTCAGCTAAAAAAAACTGATGCTGACGATAAAAAAACCGTATTTCTAGACCAAGTAGTTACGAAGAAATCTACTTGAAAAAAGTTGTATTTCGACTTCAATATTGAAAAAAAAAATCAGTATTTTGGCTCTCCTGAAATATGGTGAAAGATGCACTGAGAAAAATCTGAAGAACATATTGGTATATTCAAGAAATTATGATAAAATTTACAACACTTTTTGGTAACCCAAATAACTTGGATAGTAAGTGGTGAAATACCAATAAATTGTTGAAATAATTTATAGTTAACGTTAGTATAAATTATTGTTGTCACATATAGTACCAGAAATTATTGTAAATATCACTATACATTTTTCTCCGGGTGAGTTACGTCTTTGTTCGTTGGGAGTGTCGAGTCATTTTCGGAGCCAAATAGTGTTATGACCTCTGACCAATAGATTTTTGCATGTGTGGAATTTGGTGGAGGTGCTTTTTTCGAGTTTGGTAATTATGTGACGGTAAGTTCAAATTATGTATAATTTTTTTCGACGGTATTTCACATTGATGCTATTATAAAAAAGCTGGCTAACATCGAAAACATGAGCTTCACGAAACAGTGCTTCAGATGGATATTTATAGCCTTCAGACATTATTGGTTTGAGGAACTGTTTTTGCAGTATTTCCAGAGGATAAACTTATGTTTTCAATGCCCCTCATCATTTTACTATACCGCAAGTGGCTCTCAACAAATACGTGGTACAATACTTCGAGTTAATGGAAAGGTAATATTTCTTTCAGATTCTTTCAGGAAAAAAAAGAGTCCAGCGAAAAATGGGTCAGGAAAAAAAGTCCAGGAAAAAAAGAGTCCACGAAAAAAAGAATCCACGGGAAAGTCCAGGAAAAAAATCCACCCCCATACCTCTATACAATATCGCAAGTGGCTTTCAACTAATGCATTGTACAACACTTTGGGTAGATTGAAAGCTGATATATCTTTCAGATACTTTCAGGAAAAAAAAGAGTCTACGAAAAAAGAGTTCAATTAAAAAATAGGTCCATAGAAGAGAGTCCAGGGTAAAAAAAAATCCAGGCAAAAAAATCCAGTAGAAAAAGAGTCCAGGGATAAAAAAGTCCATAAAAAAAAAGGAGTCCAAAGAAAAAAGAGCCCAGGAAAAAAATTGTTCAGAGAAAAAATAATCCTGGAAACAAAGAGTCCAGGGAAAAGAGTGCAGGAAAAAAGAGCAGAGGGAAAATATAGTCTGGGGAAAAAACAGTCCAAGGAAAAAAGAAGTCTAGGGTAAAAAGAGTCCAGAGAAAAAAAAGTCCAGAGAAAAAGATTCCAGGAAACAGAGCAGAAGAACTTTTGGGTGAAGACATTTCTCTAAAGCCATATTGTTTACTCGGAGCTTATTTGCAAGAAAAAATTTTAAATTCTCAACATTACTGAGAAATCAGTTATGAAGAAGTCGTTTTTTTTTGTTATTTTCCATACGAACAATATATTTTCTTGAAGTCGAAGTTTCAATGAGTACTAAAATGTTCAAAAATAAAAAATTTGTTAACCAATTATTGATTGAAAATTCGTCTTTTTTAAATTAAAATTCGTATAAAATCGAAAAATAATTATTTCGCTTCAAAGAAATTATACCCCATTTAAAAGACAAAACAATCAATTTCACCAAGTTTCATAAAAAAAATGCGACAGGTAACAATCGAAAACAGAAGAAAAACGGTATAAAACTTTATAATCCACCCTGAAATTTCCAACCACCCACGTACTGCTAAGAATTTTTCATGAATTCGGGTATTTAAAATCAGTTTGGCTCGGGTCTACTGGTTTTTACTCTGTGTTTAACAATTGGACGATGATTTTTTTTCGTGGTCTGTGGGATCAGTTCAGAACCTACTCGAAGTTACTCGGAGCCACTTCCTGTGACAATTGGAAAGCGGCTCTTATAGAATTACCAGATCAGTCTCGAATAGTCATTAATGGTATTTGCTAGTTTGTCTGATTGCCTTCTTAATTTTTCAAGAAAGTGTGAATTACGAAAGTGAATCGAATCGGTGCGGTACACCATTTCAGTTTAGATTGAGTGCTTCCGACGTAATTTCTTTCGGTATTTATCATTAATTGCCTGCCTGTAGTTATTATTTTCGAATGTCTTCAACTATATTCCGTTCCATATAGCTGGTGAACGCTCTTGAAAGACCTCTGAGCTGAGGAGAAAAAGTTGTGATATGGCTTCAACGATGATACGATAACTAGATATCAATTATTCCTCGTATAAAGTCTGTTGAGATTATGGGCAATCAATCCCCTTCGTGAATTATTTTTCGATTGGCAACTGAAAAATGTATTCAGCCCGATTTTATTGAATTCATTTCATACTCGACTCTCTTACGGTGTTTCTGTTAAATAGGACGTAACTGGTTGAAATCTGAGAATGCTCACTCGCAAATCCATTGTGTATTTCTCCTCGGGTCAGATAAACAGGTGATCAATTACGATGCAGTTATTCTCGAATATATTAGTAAATATAATACATAATGAGATTTGTTGGCTCGTGGTTCCTGATGGCTATCGAAGATAACCTTGAACGTATCTCGGTAAAACTGGGTCAGTTCGTTTCGTTTGTTTGACATCAACACTACCAAAAATAGCAATGATAGGAGAGTTGAGAAAATTTTAAGGTCTGTTCATTTTAATATAAAAAGCTGATTTCGCACTTTATCATCATTTTGGTTGAGAGCGAACGCTCTACCAAATCGCACAAAGTGGACGCCTATCATTAGTAATAACCCCTAGCCCTGCTAGCATAACATTGTATAACATAGTATCGTCACCAGATGTTGACAGTTTGAGCATTGATGGACAGATGCTGCAAGTTCGAATGGAAGACAGAGAATATTTTCGATTTGAAAGTCAAAATGAACTATTGCAATACAATTCAGTACGAGTCTGACTAATTATATTTACCATCAGTTAGTTGGTGTTCTATAGGTCCACGAACGCATTAGTACAAAAATCACCGATAGATGGCACTGGAGACATGGTGGTGTTACAAGCATTTCAAGAGTTTTAAGTGTGTGTCGACCGTTTCACGCACGCACAAACACATAAAACGCAGAAACAAACGCTCAAAACGCACGCACAAATGCTTCAAAAACTCGCACAAACGCTTCAAACGCACGTAAAACGCTTGTAAAGCCACCACGTCACCAGCGCCATCTAGCGGTGATTTTTGCACTAAGGCAGTTCTTAACTTTGGGCATTGTCAGTTTTGAAACTGGGACGTATACATCACGAATGATATAGGTCCAAGAATAGACCCTTGTGGCACTAAAAACAATATTTTGTGGAAAAATCGAAAACACATAATTTGAAATCTGTTCAAAGTTGGGAAGAAAAGAAGTAAATACAAACTAAAGAGATGGCATTGAATAATGAATACTCTTCAAACGTAATCTATAACTTTCTGAAGGATAACCTAACCAAATACAGATCATTTCCACAGCTCACGTAGAGTCTAAATTTTGAAGAAAATTTGATCGTTTAGAAAGTACAGCCATTTACAGAAATTATATAAAAACTGCTCAATAGCGATAGTGGCCGATTAAATTACAAATTATAGTTTCTTCTGCCCCCATCGATATTTACATAATAAATGTGGATTGTAATTTATTGATTGAAGTGTATAGCGAAGGGAAAACGTATAATTTGTTGCTATTGTGCGACAGCACAGGTGTCCATCATGCCATTGTTTATTGAAACTAGTCTACTAAGTTTTCAATTATTTTTACGGTGATAATTATTTGGCATCGTTATTTTCTGCAGAATCGATTCAATAATCTTTGTTATTATAATCGGCACGCCTTTTTCGAAAGGCTATTTATGTCAATGCGAATAGCGAAGATGAGCATCTGATTTCGAAACGGATATTGTTTACCAGAATGTTCGAGGTTGTCTTGGCATTTAGCAATTGTTCCATTCGTAGGACTATAATAGGCTGGGCTCGACTTGGAATTTGTGAATTCAAATTAGTTTTTTGTCGCACTAGACAGTGGGGTTCCAAAACAATTCCAATTCATTATTATTCAATGACAAAAAAAATGTTATAAGAAAGTCTGAACATTTTATTGGTTGTTATTGACTTATGACAACTGAAAGGCTCGGAGAAAAACGATCGTAGTCCATATTTAATGAAAAACTATTTTTTTTTTCTGTACGAAGTAGTTTTTGAGACTAGTTGTTTTTCTCCATAACCCTTCAATTGACAAATGTATTTTCACAATTGTTTTTTATATATGAGTGATTCTTCTACTCATACGAAAATTGGAAGACAAATTTATAGAATTTTGATTTTTTCATCAGTTTCGTTTTCAGTTAAAGATGTTACCATTCTATGGAACCATTTGAAATTACAATAATTTTAGTAGATGCATCACTTTCGTTACAAGAATCTTTTAACAGCTCTCTATGTCGACTGTTTAGTTTTAAGTTGCTCACTCTGATCGCTGAGATACATTCCATCGATTCGAATCACACAGATTATTGATTCGCATCTATTACTCATATCCAAGAACCGGTGTTCACCTATTATTCTCAAGGACGAAGTTAAATAAATGTCCGTTAAAGCGGTGTATTTCTTATTGCGTAGGTACCTGCCGTTCCAGCATGTGTACGTACAAGATTGATCTATCACATCTGTTCTTGATAAATGGTCAGATTCGTCATATTTTCCTATTTTTAACGGTATTCAAATATCTTGATTCAATTGTTTTGGAACAGAGCGTTGACCCCAACTAGCAATAACCGCTAGCGGTTGTGTGAAGTTTCGATGAAAAAGTTGTTTTAGTTTCACCAATTTTCGAATGATTGGGGACTCGTGAGGTTTGTGTTGAGAAAATCAATCAAAACGATCTATGTTGATCTATTCACGAATGTTTGTTGAATTTCAATTTGAATGTAGTGGTTTACTGGGTGTGACGATGAGCCAGGTTGACTGCTAGTTTTTATTATTATTATTATTGTTTTTTTGGGATGATATCTTCTTGACTGTAGTGTTCGAAGATATCCATCACCATGCAAGCCAGATCTTTGCATTCAAGCAGTATATGGGAGGCTGCTTCATCCTCCTCGTCATAGAAGCTACTTAGTATGTAGTCTTGATGTAATTCCAGCAGATTCAGATGTTTTTTCAGGTAACAGTGAGAGTTGTTGCTGCTCTCGCTGTATGCAAAGGTATCTGCCCTCTCATTCCTCTGGATGCCCCTGTGACCTGGTATTCAGACAAGTTTCACTCTATTTTGTGTTCCAGGGTCATGGAGGTTTGTGAGTTTCCTGAACTGATCGCAGAATCTTGACCAACTTGACTGTTGGGAAAGATGACTACGGGTTGGTTTCTAAGACACTCCTTTCTTAATACGAAGATGGGAAGGTTATGAACCGTACATATCTGTCTACTGTCTACTGTGAGAGTCTCCCATCTCCTTATCGGGAAAACTCACTTAAAACTTCACCCTCTTGTGGGCCCATCTAACTGATGCCTCTGATGATACTTCTGTATTATTTGGTAATAATATTACCCACTCCAATACTTTGTGCCTCGTCTTTCACTGAGTGAGAACTGTATAGTTCGTCAGTTGGCTGTCGAAAGATTCGTTGTCTTTTGTGGTTTAATGTCTCGTATGCGCACAGTATATTTGATACTGTTTCATCTCATTCAGGTGCCGTTTGCACATAGTTCATCGACTAATTTGTGTCTGGAGGACCTGATGATTGATTGGTCTATATAAGAGTGGTCGGTGGAACAGCGGTCTAAGGCACAGGCCATTCGAAACTCCAGCATAGCGATAGTCGGTTCGAGCTCGATGTAGGCACAAGAGAATTTTTCTCATCTACTTTATATCGGATCGATAGGCGACCGCATGCCTTGTTAAAAAGCAAGTGTATTGTGAGTTGTCTAGATGGCAATCTCGGCTGGTGCTACTAGCTTGGAGTGCACACCGACCACCCGAGGTGGTCACCATAATGGGGCTGCATACGTAATTGAGTGCCTTACAATTTCTGTGTTTACCCAAAAGGATTATGTGGTAAGTCCCCTTGTTTTGCTCAAGGGAGGCCAGACCTTGCCTCGACAAGGTCAGCATTTTCAACAGTTCTTATACCAGGTGAACTTTGAGACTAGGTTTAACCCCAGGTATTGACAGTCCTGACATCTGTAGGTGTTCAACAAAGATTCTGTTGGTCTCTAGGTTTTTTTTTCTGTTGAAAGAACAATCTTGGTTTTTTGGGGTTATTGTAATGTAGTGATTTACTGGGTGTAACGGTAATTTAGGCTGACTGGTAGTTACTGATAAAAGAACTCATACATGATGTCCTATTTCAACAATAATATCCGAATCACTTCCAAAATGCATGATTGCGTATAAATTTCAATGAAATATGCAGGGAAGTAACGAATAAATGAATCGAATGAATCGAAATACCCCCTTCTAGACATATTTCCACAAAGTTGTTGATATGTGGCAAAGGACTGACGTGCGATTCGTTAATATTTTTGTTTGCTTGGTTTGTATCAACCAAAGGTTGGTCTTTTCTGAGCTTGAGAATATTGACTGAAATGCATCGAGACGAAGTCATAGGACCTTCATTTATCGATAGCAGTCTAAATGGACAAATCTGTCTACTTATGTTGTAAACAACGGTAGATTATATAATTCATGAAAGAGGGGCGACACTACTTGACGGAAGACCATAAAACTAATAATGAAATATGGTGGATTACGTAATCTAATCTTCCGTATGGTCGTCGGCAAGTATTCAACAGAAAACAACTACTGCCCCCTACGACCGTTGAATTATGTCTGTTTAATACTTGGCACGACCATACCTATTGTATAGGTTTTTTTGCGGAAGATTGGATTACGTAATCCACCATTTTTCATTAATAGATTATATAATTGTTGACCAGTTGCCAATTGATTCAGATGGCGGCCGAGTTTTAAACGAAAATCAGCTCCATTACCAACAATTCTTCTCCAGTATTACGGCCCTGTGAACACTATAACAAGTCTTGGATTAAAAGAGGAGGACCTATCGAGTGGTGGCCTCCAATATCTCCAGATTTGACCAGCTCAGATTTTTGTATGTAGTCGTCTAAAATCTGCAATTCATGAAACTCATCTAGCCTCAACTGAAGAACTTGAAGATTGCATTAGATGAGAGTGTTCAAATATCTCCCTCGAAACTTTTGCGAATGTGAGACATGAATTTGCAAACAATACCTTTTATTGTTTGGGGAATAACAGAATTGATTTCGAGCATCTACTGCGAATACTTTGAGGACTATACATATTATAGTAGTAATAGGTAGTATACTTATTATTTCGGAACTGAAAGGATGAGAGCTTGTTTGGCAAGTTATTTGACCAAAATTTAGCTTTTCCCTGAATCTGATATAAATCTACCAGAAGAGCTTTTTCTGTTTGATTCTATATTCTATATCGAACCATTTGAAAGTTATGTGGAAATAACATTTATTTGACCTCACTGTATCTCTCACCACCTACTCACCTTTCAACAGATTGCTCCGAAAGAAAAAAAGGAAATACGAAAACCGTTGGCACCAAAGTCTGTTCCTCGTTCCTCACAATACCGATGACCCCGAATCGAGTCGGTCCCAAAAAAACGATCACCGCACTACCACGTACCGGACGATGCCTTGTAGGTATTACCACATCTTACGACTTCTTGCCGTTAACTGGTGTACCGCGGACCGGACCGGACCGGAGAGTCTGTGGTATGCAGGCTGTTCGCACCTGCCTCAGGCCTTCGGAGACGGTGGGCTTGCTCGCTCGGTGCTGCTGCTACCCGCAGATCTTCGCCGGCAGTTCGTGACTCAAACGAGTGGGAATGACCGAAGATGTGGTGGAATTATTTTCGAGAGTTGATTGTATCGTGACTCTTCAACTAGTGGTTTCTGATTGAATGTTAAATCTTGGAGTTTATAACCCGTTGGCGAATAATTAGAATCTGTTTTATTTTCGAAAAGTACAGTGATGAAATTTGAATGTTATTTAATCGGGGGGGATTGAAATTCTCCCTTCATAAGTCGTGACAATTCAGGTACCTTATGAATGCCATAAACTATTTTTAAGAATTTTTACAATTTTCTACGTGTATTTTTTCATATTAAAAATTTCGACAGTCCAATAATTTTCATTATTTATTCGGATTTTATTTTGCCTAGTTCTTTCCAACATTTTTTTGAGGACCGTGCCCCCTGGCCAATTTTTTTGTCGTTATTTTCCACGTCCGCGGCCATCTGAACTTTTCTGAATTCTTACGTGGCTCATTTTTTTCAAACCAAATTATTTGACGATCCGATGTTTCTCTTCACTATTTTTACAGAATTTTTCAATTTTGTTCATGCAAGCTTTTCAATTTTGAGCGCATGACCATTTTTTTAAAGTAATTTTTTGCTTACGATAATATATTTCCAAATCGCTACATTTTCTTCATCTTGGAAAGAAACTTGTTTTTCACCAATTTTACGCATTTTTCAGATTTTATTTTTGCAAGTTTCCTCAGTTTTTTTTTTAAGCAGTTGTCAAAGCCCAAAAACGATTTTTTCGATGTAATTTTTCACGTATTGAACGGTCTAAAATTTTTTCAAATTCTTGCGTTCTCCATCCAGCCTTCAATTTTTTTTAACAGTCAGTCGATGTTTTTCTTTATTTTTGCAGACTTTCACAACTTCATTTCCTCAAGTTTTTGCAGGTTTTTTCGGGAAGGACGGAGTTGTCTGGGCACACGGCCGATTTTTGAAGTAATTTTTCACTTCGTAGAGAATTTTTTATGAAGTGCTACGATTTCTCTATCTTGCCATTGATGATGAACATTTCTGAAATTCAATCATACGATGTTCCGATGTTTTTCACTAATTTTACGGATTTTTCGGAATTAAATTTTGCGAGATTCCTTATTTTTTTCCTAGGAGAGGTTGTAAGGCCAAGAACGATTTTTTTACGTAATTTTACACATACCAAACAGTATAAAAGTTTTTCATCCAATCATTTGACGATCCCATGTTTTTACCATTTTTTTTTTGGAATATTTCCAATTTATTTTCGAAACTTTCTGCAACTTTTTTTGGAAAGGGAATGTCCGAGCTGACGACCGTTTTTTTTGACAAAATTTTCCACTTGCAAAACTGCTGGTATTTTTTCCAACTCTACGCATTCTCTATCTAGTCTTCGGGGGGGGCAGAGAGAACAAAATGAAATTATTCGAAGCTTTTTCATAAATTTTACGGAAGGGGGTTAAACTATTTTTGAAATAAACTTTTTCAACCTTCCGTTTTTTTACTATTTTTACGATTCGATTCGATTCTATTTTCGCTTTTGTTTGCAATTTTTATCGAAAAGAAAGGGGGTCCGTGCCCCTGACGGATTTTTTTTCGAAACTCTCTAAAATGTTTCCGAATTCTAGCGTTTTCCATCTAGCCTATGGGAAAACAAGGAGTTAAATTTGTTTGAAATCAAGTTTCATGACGATCCGATGTTTTCAGCATTTTTACGGATTTTTTTCTATTTTATTTTGTAAGTTGCAACTGTTTTCGAATAGGAGGGGGATCCGAGCCGCTAAACCGTTTTTTTACTTTAATTTTTTTGAAATTTCGTGTTCTTTAACATGCCTGAAGGGGACAGGGGGTTATATCTATCATTCTTTAAATCAAATTAATCGTCGGTCCGATGTTTTCCTCTATTTTTATTTTTGTGAGTTTTTACAACTTTTTTATTAAAAGACGTCATCTGAAAAGTTTTCGAGTCCTCGTATTCTCCATCTAGAATATCCGATTTTTTCTCAATTTTGATGAACTTTTCGAGAATTATATTTCCAATAAATTGTCATTGGCAAGTACTTGAAATACAGACAGTTCACAGTTGAATTTTGATGTCAAAACTGTGAAAAAATACAGGGTGTCTGTCCTATTGAGTATAAGAATGTTGTTCGTAATTTCTGTTACAACCTCAAGCAAAGGGAAGATTCAAAATATTTTCATTAATTCGTTGTTTCAAAATTATATTCGAAATACGTCTTCCAAGAATCACCCTGCATACGTACACTCTCCATACCCATCACTTCCACAAACATGAATTGCAAATGATGAATCTATACCTACCCATCAGGACGTAGCCATCTCAGCTAGATTCTGCGAATGCTACTCATTTACCATAACATGTAAATTAAACCATCTTCTCGATTATCTCGTCTTATAGTTTCGTCTTCCTGTTTCCTGCATAAGGTAATCTCTCGGTATTATCGTATGCAATGATATGTGTTATTAAAGCCGCGTAACAATGGAAAATCTGTTATTAAATCTTTTGTGAGTGTGGGAATGAGTATGTAAATAGTACCAAGAATCGTCGAGAATGTTAACCCCGTTTTTTGTTCTATTCTACTTGGTTGTGTTATACGCAACACACACACACATGCCGACGATGAAATCGGTTATTTTTCATCTCGTTATAAGGACGATGAGTGGTTCTACACAGTCTTGCGGGTTGCCTGATTGTGAAGTGAGGATCGAAAGCTGAAATTCTCGTTGAGATTAAATGATTGTTTCCTATGTGCACAAATAATTGGATACCCAGATAACTTTGAAAATTTCATGAAAATCATGGATGACACATAGAGATCTTCAACACGCTCCCTTGATCCCAATTTACTGATTCCGGGAAGAATTTGCAGCTTTGTATATCCAATCTTGGACAAACACTAATATTTGCCAATTGAAAACACCATAGTATCGTTCAGCAACCTTTATTCGAATGAAATGATTACGCACGTTTATATCTTTGGTCCTCTTGTGAATCTTTGGGTTTTTCATGAGCTGCATAGCACTTGTGTTGTATATCTCTCAAATTGAGAACTGGTCATTTCTGACACGAAATTTTGTCCAACGTGCCAAACAATTTCATTAGGCTCTTTGCAGCCAACCATGTTTTCAGCTTCGGTAGTGGATGAAAAAACTGTTTGCCTCTTTTTACTCGTCCAAGAGATTGATCCATTCCCAAATTCTCTAGCAACTCCACTCCTGGACTTTTTGCCAATGCGTTCTCCTGCATGTGACATTACCTGCAAATAGTTAAATTTGAAAGTGAACAGTTTGTGACGAAGTTATTAAATTATACAGATCTGTCTGAAACAGTGGTTTAATCTGTAAACATTCGAACTAGTTCGAATGTTTACAGATTTCTCTTCCCGGAGACTGTGCTGCTTGGGAGTGTTTTGTCTTGTTCCGTGCGGATAGCGCTTCAATCAACTTGGTTGTAGATCGTGGTGTTATCCGTGGGGAAATATTAGTTAAACAGTTGATTATTATTCATTTGGCAGGGACAGGACAATTATAATGTTGTCCGACCTACCCTGCCACTGATGAGAGGCAAAAAACCTCGAAACATGCATGTCTGCAGGTGGTCATTCCCAGCCAAATGAAGGATTATTTTCCACTTTGTGGAAACGCTTAGAGAGAAGGGTACCCCTGTATTCTTTCAACAGTGGTTTAATGGCAAATAGTTTGACGAAGCTGCCTTCAAGTGATGTCATTTTTGTTGGTTTGTTCCACACAATCTGTGTGAAACAACCCAATAGAAATGGCGTCACTTCAAGTCAGTTTGATCAGACTACCCAACCATGAACCACGGGCTTGAAATCTCTATTCTTATACCCTATGATCTCAATGCTGACATCCACATGTGAGACTTTCAAATTCCTAGAACTTGTATTTCTAACGAACGGTGAATCTCACTACCTCGTGGCAAGGATTGCTCTTCCATTCATATATTTTATGAAGAGTTATTAACAATATACTAGACTCGTTATCAAATACGAATTTCTCAAAAAGAGCGAAAATTACACCATAATTTCGATCAAATCTGAAATATAATTTTTTTCGTTTAATGAATAATGTGTCAAACACCCCTCCGACTTTCTTGTCGTCCAAACCTATTGGCAAGGAGGGTAATCGTTGTTTGCAACGCAGTTCTTTGCATACTGACCCATCTTACCACAGTTGAAACAAACTACCCTATCTTCGAAAGTACGAGGAAAATTGCCAGCCTTCAGATGTGAACAACTCGCTTTGTACTATTTGTAACCTTTGGTGTACTAGATTTTGATCGCCATACCGCAATTTCTAAACGCCTCGACACGTGTTTCAGTCACCAAGTGACCATCTTTTGCAGGAAAGATCAGAATGTTTGATACGGATATTAATGGACTTATCTTCGATTGTTTCGAAGAAATCAACTTGCACGTCACTGAGGTAGCATGGTATATGTAATAACTTGGTTTGTTGGTTCATCTATTGACTCACCACACACACGATTGGATGACTTCCAAAGGTCCTTTACCCTTTTCAATGCTGCAAAGTGTTATATATGTTCAATAGTCATTTCTGAATGGATTTTATTGAAAGGCGTTTCGTGTCATACATAACACTGAAAGGAATTCTGATAGTCAACAATATTTTTCGTTGTTTTATATCATAGTATAAAGAGTCTTCCAGCTTCCTGTACATATTCACTCACACGGATATATTTATAACATTATTCTCCACTTTACAGAGATAATTCATAAGTTTGTTTGAATGTATCCTTACCAAAATGAAGTGTTATTTCAATTGTTTCAGTATTCCTCATGTTGTTTCAGATTGGCTCCAGGTTTCCCAGACCTGCGCACCTGTCTTCTGAACCAGAAGCTGCAGATGCTGAACAGCTGTATCGACAGAAAAATCGCCTGCGAAAACAGGCACCAGTCCAAATACGATTCAGCCGAGGAAGATTCATCCACAGACGAGGAGTTTTTCGACTGTTCCGCAGAAAAACCCGTCGAAGAAATCAGAAAAAGAGTCAAACACTCGCTGTGGAACCAACCCGTGGGGCGACTCAGCAAGTTCGGAGACCTCAAGCTGCTCAAAACCGGCGATCCGCTGTACATCCCCATCACCCAGGACCCGGTGCTGAAAACGGAGGATCAGCTCGAAGAAGACACCGACGTGCTGCTCAAGCTGGGCTCGGACGCCGAGGCCACCGAGCTTAGAGCCAGGATAATGAGCGCCTCGCTCCTCTCCGACATGGAATCCTTCAAGGCGGCCAATCCGGGATCTGTCGTGGAAGACTTCATCCGGTGGTACTCTCCTAGGGACTGGGTGGAAGAAGAGGATACGGACGAGTGGGGTCAGAAGAAAGGTCATCTGAGTCCCAGGATGATGATCGAGGAAAACAATATTTGGGTGCAGATGTGGAAGTCCGCCAAGCCCGTTGCTGCCAGCAGACAGAAGAGGTTGTTCGACGATACGAGAGAAGCGGAAAAGGTTTTGCAGTTTTTGGAGCTGCGGACTGTATCGCAGGTATGTTTCAATTCAATAAAACGAAGAGAATGGATGTTTATTGTACATTAAAAAGAGTCATTGTGTGTTTGAGGAATTTCTGTATGAAAGAACTACTTGGATGCTGAGACATTGTGAGAGAAACTAAAAGAAATTTTTGTCGAAGATAGATACGTCGGTAACCTACCTCAACACTGCAGTAATTTTATTGCATGAAAATAGCTGTCATGTCAGAGGAAGACAAGCAAATCCAAAACGCCGTGGTGGATCTTGAAGACCACCAAAAAATAACACGAAATCTACTAGAGCAAAGCGCACCAAATTGCCAAATAGCGTACAACAACCAGAGTCGGCAGACCCATGATAACAGGCTGCACGGTAAGATGTACGAACTATACAGAGAGCCGAGAACTGACCCCATAATGGGGATGTCATCGGTCGAGATGCTTCCTAAATATACCTCTCATGAAGGTGTCTTCAATACAAAGGGTCAACAAAATATCTTGGATTTAAAATAGACGCCAAGCTGACCTGGATGAGCAGATCGCTCATCGCACCAAGAAGGCCACATGCTCGTACTGGGCATACAGAAGGGCGTTCGGAGGGTCTAACACCCAATACCCAAAATTGTGTGGTGGCCAGGAACAAAGTTCGAAGGCTGGGCTGCTTGAGAATGACAGGCGCCAGCCAATGGGTCAGAGAAAAATCAACCACGAACATTCTTCTCATCTGGAATAAGGCACAGGAGAGCTGTCCCATCCTACTGATAGGAAGGGACAATAGCCCGCCAGTTCTGAACATCCGAAAAGCTCCAAACATTGTCATCTCCACGAGGTAAGAATGGAATGACGTAGCATCGATCGTGTCACCTACCGACAGCATAGTCTGGTACACAGACGGCTCGAGGTGAGGAGGTATGTCTGGAGCAAAAGTATATAAGAGAGGACGAAAGGAAGAAATCTCTCCTTTTTCTAATGTGCATTGAAAAGAGATGGGAAAAATTTTGTTGCATGCGACAAATGGTAATGGACATTTGAGAATCGGGCCTCTGGATATCAAGAGGGTATCTTCAGAGATCGGTATTGTTGCTTCTTTTATAGTGCCTAGTAGTGGACGGACTTTTAGAGGAACTGAATGAGTCAGGTATGTGAACCAATCGGTAATCTGCTCAGAAGGAGGTTTTCGATACGACAACAATCGTCAAATAGGTACCTTTCCAGGTATACTGGGTGACTCTCAGGAAGGTGTCTACGACACAAAGCGTCAACAAGGAAGAGTCAAGGAAATATCTTGTAGTAATAATAGATGCCAAGCTGACCTGGAACGAGTCAGTAGCTCATCCTAAGAAGTTCACGTGAGGACTGACACCTGGATATAACATTCGGGCAACCATAACGCACAGAGCCATTGTATGGTAGTCAGATGGTACATTGAAGAACAAGGCCAAAAACGAATGAGTCATAGTACAGAAATTAGCCTAGTTAGGAATGACAGCCATCATAAGAACGGCACTAACTAGAGCTCATGAAGTTTCACTAGGACTGCCACCTCTACTCGACGGCACACGCAGGTGGGTGGGAGGAGAAAAGAACCATGGACACTTCCTGACTTGGAAGACACACTGCTAGTTCTTGCCTTCAGAAAAGGCCCAAGCATTGTCATTCCCATGAAGCAAAAATGGAATGGCGTGGCATCGGTCGTACCTCCTACCGACACCACAAACTTAAGGTTGGGAGGTATGTGTGGAGCAGGAATGTAAGAAAGAGCTCTAGAAAAAAACTCTAGACGTTCAGGTGAATAACCCTCAGTGTTCCGGCTGAAGTATGTTCTGTGCAAATCTCGACAGTATATATATACACTTTGAGCAGCACCACCTCCGTATTTTCTTATTCGACGATCAATTTCAAAATAAATTTTTTGCAACATGTAGTACTCAATGAGATCTACATTTCTGATTATTCGTTCATCCCATTTCACTTTAACACGGCCAACTATGATCTATTGAAAATGCAAAAAATCAGTTAGTAATATCAGGTATTTTTTGAGCGGAAAACTAATATTATAAACACGTTGAGAACTCTCTGAAACACATGTGTTCAAATTTTCACGACGGTGTCGTATATAGGGTGTTTTTTTATCGAGAATAATTATCCCATGAACAAAAATAATAAGAAAAGAATAGTATAATATCATGAATATATTCTAATACCCCTTGAACATCTGCTCGGTACTTTTTCTGCACATTTCATACACAGGGTGTTGTTTGAAATAAGAATGAATTATTTTTGAAGCCCCATTATTCTGAAATTCATGGATACTTGAATAAAATTTTGTACTTTTCTGTTTTTCCCATACAATTTGGTAGTTTCTATGATTATATTTTGATTATTGAAAGGAAATAATGAAAAAGCGGGAACCAACTGAATTTGTTTTAATAATAATTCTTCAAATGAAAAACAAATATCAAATCCTGAATTATAACGTATACATTTGTTATAATTATTTTTCATACATTGAGAATTCCTCTTCAGTTACTAGGATTCAATTATTTTTCAAGTTAAATTATCATAAAATGTATGGATACTTCAATCGAATGTTTATGTTTTCTACTTTCTCTTCAGAAATATACAAGACTCCAATTGAGTTCGGTTTTCATTATTTGTAAGATGGCAATAAATATCGTGATGTCAAGTTTTACTGAAACTTTATCAAAGAAAGGTACCGATCTAATAAGTATGTTTCCGCTTCTGCAGAATGCCCAGAGAGTTCATAAACTGATGATCAGGACTGCCGTGGAAACACAACCCTTCATTATAATGTATATCTTTCTCCAACTCTCTCACTCAGGTCTCCTAACTAAAATGCTAATAGCTTTTAGGAAATACCCTCAAGATGGCTATGGAAGTAATGCGATATTCACATTTTCAAATATTTTGACAGATAACGATTGTTGTTTAATGTCTAGGTTTTCATTATAACTATTTGTGCAGCAATGCCTATGCAACGAAAGCTCACTCTTTCGGAGAGAATAGAGATTATTAAAATTATTGGTGATAATACCAGGTCATCAAGAGAAGCAGCTATTGAATTCAATCGAAGGCATCAAGATCGGGATGCCATTAATCACACTACGGTGAGTCGGATAAGTAGATTATTCAACAGCTCGGGAACTGTGCTGAATTCAACAAGAAGGGGGCGCGGGAGACGAGAAAATGACGATAGAAATATTTCAGATTATTTCAATCACAATCCCACAAGTAGTCTTAGACAATGCTCTCTCGATATCGGCTTACCAAAATCAAAAATTTGGAGGCATTTGAAAAATGAAAAGGTCATTCCATTTAAACCGAAATTCCTCCACACTCTTGAGGATGGCGACAATATCAGAAGACTGGAATATTGCCTTTGGTGCCAAGGGGAATTTATGAACAATCAACATTTTCTCGATAACATTTTATTCACGGACGAGGCAACTTTCACGACAAACGGTGTAGTTTCCTCTCAAAACTCCCGTTACTGGAGCACCGAAAACTCCCACTGGGTGATTGAATGTAAGCGGCAATATTCACAGAAAATCAACGTGTGGTGTGGTATTTTAGGGAAAAAATTATTGGACCATTTTTTTTGAAGGCAACGTAAATTCACAAATATTTGTCAATTTCTTAAATAATCAATTATGGGATGGATTGGAAAACATTCCGATTGAGCTACGACGGAACATATACTTTCAGTTAGATGGTGCAAGCATTCATAATGCTAGAGAAGTACGCGCTTGGTTGGACACCAAGTTCAGAAGAAAATGGATAGGTCGCAATAGTCCACTTATTCACTGGCCAGCAAGGTCCCCAGACCTGACCCCACTTGATTTCTTCTTGTGGGGTACCTTGAAGCAAAACGTGTATAAGTCTAGGCCTAGAAGTAGAGCAGAACTACAAGAAAGAATTTTAGAAGCATGTCATGGCATTACCCCTAATATTTTGAAGAAGGTGGCTATAAACAACAGGAGAAGAATTCTAAAATGTATAGAAAATAATGGAGGAATAATAGAGAATACTAAAATAAAAAAAAAATAACCAAGTGTATTCATAAGTTTTCATTTGCTTTGTTCTGAAGTATTAATCGTAATAAATTTAATTTGCTTCACGATTTTTATAATTTATTTTCAATAATCAAAATATAATCATAGAAACTAGCAAATTGTATAGGAAAAGCAGAAATCAAAATTTGATTCAAGTGTCCATGAATTTCAGAATAATTGAACTTAAAAAATAATTCAAACAACACCCTGTGCATGATATGTGCAGAAAAAATACTGAACAGATACTGAACAGGGTATATGAATATATTCATGATATTATATTATTTTTTTTTTTTATTATTTTTGTTCATGGGATAATTATTCTCAATAAAAACACCCTATATACGACACTGTCGTAAAAATTTGAACACATGTGTTTCAGAGAGTTCGCAACGTGTTTATAATATTAGTTTTCCGCTAAAAAAATCCCTGATATTACTTACTGATTTTTTGCATTTTCAATTGATCATAGTTGGCCGTGTTGAAACGTAATGAGATGAATGACAAATCGGAGTTGTAGATCACATTGAGTACATTTTGAAAAAAAAAAAAAAATTGAAATCGGTAGTCACATCCTTACACTTGCTTTCACCGTACTGATGAGATCCCTAAGATCGAAACACGTGTCTACGGTTGCATTTTTACTAGAGGGCTTAGTCCAATAAAATGTTCCTTCTATATATATATATATATATATATATATATATATATATATATATATATATACAGATATTTGAAAACTAAAAGTTCGGGTTGAACCGCGTCTAGAATTTGTTGAAATTCGACGTTTCGGCTCCGATTTTGGAGCCATTTTCAAGAACTGAAATAGAAAGAAAATTAATGAAAGGTTAAAACGTAATTCTACGCTGAGGTCTCAATCTGCCTACTCCTCAGGTATAATTACGTTAGGTTTTTGTGACTTGACGTCGGGGTCTCAATCTGCCTACTCCCCATGTCTCGTCACTGGTTCTCTCTAAGGTCTCAATCTGCCTACTCCTTCGAGAGAACTGAGGAATTGTGGGTTGAGGAACTGTATTTATAGTGGACGTGGCTGTAATGGCCGTGTGCAATGTATTGGCGCGAGGTGAACTATGGGCGGGAACTGAATTGGCGCTAGATGAGCTGTGTGCGGGAACTTGGTTGGCGCTAAGTGAGCTGTGTGCGGGAACTGGGTTGGTGGGAAATGAGTTTATGCGTGCAATGAGAGGTTTCCAGGTATTGGGAAGTCTACGTCCGTCGTCGCGAGTGTTGAGGCAATTGGGGCGCTTCTCTATCTCAAGGGCTTCTCGGATGATCCTGGTTTGCAGAGTTTTCTCGGTGGAAATTGTTTTTGTGTTTTGGAAGTCTATTTTGTGACCTGTGTCTTCTCGATGTTTATAAAGTGCGGAAGTGGAAGATGCCTGACGCACAGCAAGTTCGTGTTCGTAGACTCTGGAAGTTACTCGTCTATTAGTCTGGCCAATATAAGTTCTCGGGCAGTCTGAACATGGTATTTCATATATCGCGCCAATACATTGCACACGGCCATTACAGCCACGTCCACTATAAATACAGTTCCTCAACCCACAATTCCTCAGTTCTCTCGAAGGAGTAGGCAGATTGAGACCTTAGAGAAAACCAGTGACGAGACATGGGGAGTAGGCAGATTGAGACCCCGACGTCAAGTCACAAAAACCTAACGTAATTATACCTGAGGAGTAGGCAGATTGAGACCTCAGCGTAGAATTACGTTTTAACCTTTCATTAATTTTCTTTCTATTTCAGTTCTTGAAAATGGCTCCAAAATCGGAGCCGAAACGTCGAATTTCAACAAATTCTAGACGCGGTTCAACCCGAACTTTTAGTTTTCAAATATCTGACCGCGGAAACCTATCTGAACACATTTCACGCCTCTACGGGGAGGATATTCTCCATCTCACGAAAAACTATTCATCACTCCTTATCCGAAGATCCAAACTCCTGTGCGACCTCACGTTCCTCAAATCATGCAGAGACCACAGAGTCATTCCCAAAGCCTTCCGGTTGAAACATCATGATACCTCATCGTCAGCCCAGCGTATTCTCAATAAAGCCAGCCAAGCACTCATTCGAAAAACACTTCACGACATCAGACGTAATTTGAACATCACCAACACCTCACTCTACAAATGTTTTGGCAAATTATCCACCGTAGATATCCATCCAGTCATCTGGGACACTTTGACCAGGATATCTCAAGACAAAGCAGATCACATCAGCAATAAGAAAACAGAAACACAGAAAAACAAACTTTGTGCATTGTTAACGAATACCATCACACCCTTGGTCCCAGCCGCATCACCTGTATTAGTACACAACTTCTCCGACACACCACTAGATCAAACTAGCCTTGCACTACTATCAAGAGGATTCAATTATTCCATCACACCAAACAGAATCCCAACAGAAACCATCATTACACAAATAGAATGCGCAATAACCCATCTACCAGAAAACACAGCTGAAGAAACCAGACAAGATATTGCCACCACACTTAGGAGAGCAAAACTCCCTCCATCCAACATAACACCTGCCGAAAAACATTGCCTCAGAAACCTCCACAACAACCCTGACATAATCATTCTCCCAGCAGACAAAGGCAACACCACGGTAGTTCTGAATACCTCAGATTATGTAGACAAAATGAGCACACTGTTAAACTCATCCGAGTATCAGATCACCCAACGAGACCCGACAACCTACCTCGAAAAGAAGACCAAAAATCTGATCAATAATTCTAAACTACCAGCCGAAACCAAGAAAGCCACTATCCCTAGAGAGAAGTCATCACGCACCCCTCGTATCTACGGACTTCCAAAAATACACAAGCCTGATATCCCACTCCGACCTATTGTCAGTGCCTTTGGATCACCAACCCAGAACCTGGCCAAGTATCTGGCGAGTACTCTTCAGCCACGAGCAGAAGAAGCTTCATCCTACGTGAAAAATTCATTCCACTTCTTAGACCTTCTCAAATCCTATAAAATCCAGAACACTGATATCCTAGTGAGCTTCGACGTTGTCTCCCTCTTCACAAACATTCCCCTAACGGACACGCTAGAAATCCTTAAAACTAAACACAGAATTCCAAAAGACACCCTGGACCTCATCAGTCACTGTATGAACAACACGTACTTCCTCTTCCAAGGAACTTACTACAAACAAGTGAAAGGTGCTCCCATGGGTTCCCCCCTTTCTCCAGTCCTTGCAAACCTTTTCATGGAAGACTTCGAAACTAGGGCTGTAGAAGCATTTGACCACAAGCCTACTTGCTGGTTCAGATACGTTGACGACATTTTCGTCATATGGCCTCATGGTTACGAAATCTTAAACACGTTCTTAGATCACCTAAACGATATCCATCCCAACATGAAATTCACAATGGAGACCGAAATGAACAACTCCCTAGCTTTCCTGGACGTTCTCATCACGAAATCCAACAACTCTTTCACCCACACAGTACACAGGAAACAGACCCACACCAACCGATACCTACACGCAAACTCTCATCACCATCCAGCACAAACAAACTCCGTATTGAACTCCCTGATATACAGATCAATTCAGCTTACCGACAACCAGAATAGACCACAAGAGCTGGACAAACTGAAATCAGCCTTACTCCAAAATGGTTACAACAATTCGCTAATCGACAAGTCTATCCGCCATCAACTGACCCGTCCTCCAAAAACGAACGATCCACTAGAGAGTATTCAGCCACACAAAGCTTTCCTACCATACATCAAAGGTGTGACAGACAAAATCAGTAATATCTTGAGAAAACACGAGATAAAAACAATATTCACGGCCAACAACCAAATATCCAAATTCCTCAGATCTCCCAAGGACACA
The DNA here is from genome assembly GCA_958502065.1 of Chrysolina americana. Lineage (NCBI taxonomy): Eukaryota > Metazoa > Arthropoda > Insecta > Coleoptera > Chrysomelidae > Chrysolina > Chrysolina americana. The sequence goes on along the minus strand of OY293413.1, from coordinate 1,311,765 downwards.
ATACCAAACGATTCTCAAGGTATATATGAAATACCATGTTCAGACTGCCCGAGAACTTATATTGGCCAGACTAATAGACGAGTAACTTCCAGAGTCTACGAACACGAACTTGCTGTGCGTCAGGCATCTTCCACTTCCGCACTTTATAAACATCGAGAAGACACAGGTCACAAAATAGACTTCCAAAACACAAAAACAATTTCCACCGAGAAAACTCTGCAAACCAGGATCATCCGAGAAGCCCTTGAGATAGAGAAGCGCCCCAATTGCCTCAACACTCGCGACGACGGACGTAGACTTCCCAATACCTGGAAACCTCTCATTGCACGCATAAACTCATTTCCCACCAACCCAGTTCCCGCACACAGCTCACCTAGCGCCAACCAAGTTCCCGCACACAGCTCATCTAGCGCCAATTCAGTTCCCGCCCATAGTTCACCTCGCGCCAATACATTGCACACGGCCATTACAGCCACGTCCACTATAAATACAGTTCCTCAACCCACAATTCCTCAGTTCTCTCGAAGGAGTAGGCAGATTGAGACCTTAGAGAGAACCAGTGACGAAACATGGGGAGTAGGCAGATTGAGACCCCGACGTCAAGTCACAAAAACCTAACGTAATTATACCTGAGGAGTAGGCAGATTGAGACCTCAGCGTAGAATTACGTTTTAACCTTTCATTAATTTTCTTTCTATTTCAGTTCTTGAAAATGGCTCCAAAATCGGAGCCGAAACGTCGAATTTCAACAAATTCTAGACGCGGTTCAACCCGAACTTTTAGTTTTCATATATATATATATATATATATATATATATATATATATATATATATGAAAACTAAAAGTTCGGGTTGAACCGCGTCTGGAATTTGTTGAATATATATATATATATGTTCAGATAGGTTTCCGCGGTCAGATATTTGAAAACTAAAAGTTCGGGTTGAACCGCGTCTAGAATTTGTTGAAATTCGACGTTTCGGCTCCGATTTTGGAGCCATTTTCAAGAACTAAAAAAGAAAGAAAATTAATAAATGGTTGAAACGTAATTCTACGCTGAGATCTCAATCTGCCTACTCCTCAGGTATAATTACGTTTCATTAAATTTTCTTTCTATTTCAGTTCTTGAAAATGGCTCCAAAATCGGAGCCGAAACGTCGAATTTCAACAAATTCTAGACGCGGTTCAACCCGAACTTTTAGTTTTCATATATATATATATATATATATATATATATATATATATATATATATATAAGAATATATATAAGAAAACAGAAACACAGAAAATCAAACTTTGTGCATTGTTAACGAATACCATCACACCCTTGGTTCCAGCCGCATCACCTGTATTAGTACACAACTTCTCCGACACACCACTAGATCAAACTAGCCTTGCACTACTATCAAGAGGATTCAATTATTCCATCACACCAAACAGAATCCCAACAGAAACCATCATTACACAAATAGAAAGCGCTATAACCCATCTACCAGAAAACACAGCTGAAGAAACCAGACAAGATATTGCCACCACACTTAGGAGAGCAAAACTCCCTCCATCCAACATAACACCATACAACATAACATAACATATATATATATATATATATAGAATAGAATATATATAGTGTAGAAATGCCTCAGAAAATATGACCAAATCAGTCTGATAAGGGTCCCAGGAAACCGTGTCCTTGAAAACAGATCAACAAAGGAGGAAGTGGGAAAGCCAAGAATTTGGCCTGAACCTATCGTAGGAGTCCTCAACATTCCTCGCTAATTTTTGCAATTGGCGCACCGCTAAGCATTAGAAAACACTCGAAAGGAAAAACTCTCATGGTAAATGATATAACGAGATGAAAACGGGGCATGTGACGAGACCCAGTCAGACCCAGAACAGTTAGTCGTTTGGAACACAGTTGATTTCCATCGTAGGTAGGATCTGGAAAATTACGAGACTTCGTTACACCACTTTATAGAATACCCGAATCCAGCGCCATCTGTAGGTTCCAGAGGGCACCCCGACTATAGCATGAGTTAAATGCTTAGATGATTCCATTATCAGTGAACACTGTATTCAAGGCGGCCGTTATAGATTTCAGTTTGTCTGATCATTACGACAAATTCATCCAATCTTCTACATCGATAAAAAATGGAAAACTAGACTAATCTTAAGAGCAAATGAAGCCATTTTTAGAGAAAATTGTTAATCATTTGAAAGTATTATTGGGTAACGAGTCGTGGAATGATATCTTCAATAAAAAATGCCCGAATGAGCCCTATAAAATATTGATTTTTTTTTATTTCAGATAGCAGAGCTCGTCATTCCAGTCCTCGCGCACGCCGCCATCTACCGCCTAGTAGAGGAATGCCGATTCATAGCCGCGGAGCTTTCAGAGTCCGCCGTGAATTTGCCAGCGCTTCTGCGACAGGCGGCTAGAATGTCGCGCGAGCTGAAACTACCCTCGAGACGATTCGAAGCCTTCATCCAAGAGATGTCAGCGCTGGAACTCCTAATCTCGCAAATCAATTCCCTCCAATACAAATTAAACCCTTCCGGGTCTGCGGACGCCGTCATAACCGACACAGTGGCCAACTTGGTCGTAGGTAGGGAAGTCGAGATCGACGGGAAAAAAGATTCGCTCGTCGGCGGTAGGATATTGTCGATGTTTATAGACGCCGGGTTGGTGGTGAAGGAAACCGCGGAAGAGGGCGCCACGAGGACGGCTAGACACGTTTTTCCGGCGCCGATGGAAAGGGACTTTGTTCTCAGAACTAACGCCGTTAGACCCGCTCGGTATTCCGCAAAATGTCCGCAATTCTTGAGGGCCATTTCGAATAATAACGAAAACAGGCTGGCGGGGGCGTTTTCGGAAGACATCGTGTTTTTTTGAAATGAGTTGGGAGAAATGGTGGAGGCGCGCTAAAAAATAATTTTATATCTTTCCGCTCTCTCATATAGTGAATACTAAGTCCCAAAATGTTTCTTTCTCGCGGTAATTTCTAAACGTTTTCACGTATCTATTTTTGAAAAGTAAGTGTCTATTTGGACTGTTAGTGGAGTAAACATACAGTATATAACACAATTTGCTATGACACGAAAATAATAATTACTTTGATTGTTTTCATATATTGTCAACAAAACTAATTGAATTAGAATAGAAGTGTTATAATTTTGAATAATACGAGCATTTGGAAGTTCGAAAGAGGATGATAATCCCGTTATAATGGCCCTTCGAGCCGGATTGCATTCGAACCTGTAATAATCCAATGTAATTATTTAGGTTTCGAACGTCCATCGTTTTAACGGATTGAAAGATGATTGACTTCTTTCACTTTTACCCAACGTTTCAATTTCTTGAATCCGCAATCTTCCACAAATGAATACTGACAACTTTAGATGCTAAGAGGTCTGTTATAGTATTACCTACAGAATATCTCAACTATTGCATGAAGACTATGAAGTAGGCTTGTAAAATTTGGAGCATCGATATAATGACAACAGCTAAAATTCGAGCGTATTAACATGAAGTTAACTTCCGTTCTGACCGAAAATAACATTAATTCTTACAAAGGCGTAGTAAAAGGGCCACTAATTTATTTTTGCTAATTACATCAGAATTCCGAATTAATATCTCATAATTAGCTAATTCCCAGATGTTGAGTGAGAATTCCGACTTGATATCTCAGAATTAGCTGATTCCGAGATGCTAAGTCAAAATAATTAGGAGTGCCAGGACGTGTTCTAATTCTGAGACACCAAGTCGGAATTTCGACTCAACATCTTGGAATTAGCTGTTTCCGAGTTACTTACTCGGAATTCAGACTTAATACAACGGAATTAGCTAATTCTGAGATTCTAATTCGGAATTTTGACTCAATATCTTGGAATTAGCTAATTCTGAATTTCAAGTCGGAATTCTGAATCAGTATCTCGGAATTAACTAATTCTGAGTTACTTAGTCAGAATTCTGACTCAGTATCTAGGAATTAGCTAATTCTGAGATACTCAGTCGGAATTCTGAGTCCATATCTCGGAATTAGCCAATTTTGAGATACTCAGTCGGAATTCTGACTCCATATCTCGGAATTAGCTAATTCTGAGTTACAAGTCGGAATTCTGAATCAGTATCTCGGAATTAACTAATTCTGAGTTACAAGTCGGAATTCTGACTCAGTATCACGGAATTAATTAATTCTGAGTTACTTAGTCAGAATTCTGACTCAGTATCTAGGAATTAGCTAATTCTAGGATACTCAGTGGGAATTCTGAGTGCTTATCTCGGAATGAGCCAATTTTTGAGATACTCAGTCGGAATTCTGACTCCATATCTCGGAATTAGCTAATTCTGAGTTACAAGTCGGAATTCTGACTCAGTATCACGGAATTAATTAATTCTGAGTTACAAAGTCAGAATTCTGACTCAGTATCTAGGAATTAGCTAATTCTGAGATACTCAGTCGGAATTCTGAGTCCATATCTCGGAATTAGCCAATTTTGAGATACTCAGTCGGAATTCTGAGTCCATATCTCGGAATTAGCCAATTTTGAGATACTCGGTCGGAATTCTGACTCCATATCTCGGAATTAGCTAATTCTGAGTTACAAGTCGGAATTCTGAATCAGTATCTCGGAATTAACTAATTCTGAGTTACAAGTCGGAATTCTGACTCAGTATCACGGAATTAATTAATTCTGAGTTACTTAGTCAGAATTCTGACTCAGTATCTAGGAATTAGCTAATTCTAGGATACTCAGTGGGAATTCTGAGTGCTTATCTCGGAATGAGCCAATTTTTGAGATACTCAGTCGGAATTCTGACTCCATATCTCGGAATTAGCTAATTCTGAGTTACAAGTCGGAATTCTGACTCAGTATCACGGAATTAATTAATTCTGAGTTACAAAGTCAGAATTCTGACTCAGTATCTAGGAATTAGCTAATTCTGAGATACTCAGTCGGAATTCTGAGTCCATATCTCGGAATTAGCCAATTTTGAGATACTCAGTCGGAATTCTGAGTCCATATCTCGGAATTAGCCAATTTTGAGATACTCAGTCGGAATTCTGACTCCATATCTCGGAATTAGCTAATTCTGAGTTACAAGTCGGAATTCTGAATCAGTATCACGGAATTAATTAATTCTGAGTTACAAAGTCAGAATTCTGACTCAGTATCTAGGAATTAGCTAATTCTGAGATACTCAGTGGGAATTCTGAGTGCTTATCTCGGAATGAGCCAATTTTTGAGATATTCAGTCGGAATTCTGACTCCATATCTCGGAATTAGCTAATTCTGAGTTACAAGTCGGAATTCTGACTTAGTATCACGGAATTAACTAATTCTGAGTTACTAAGTCAGAATTCTGACTCAGTATCTAGGAATTAGCTAATTCTAGAATACTCAGTGGGAATTCTGAGTGCCTATCTCGGAATGAGCCAATTTTTGAGATACTCAGTCGGAATTCTGACTCCATAACTCGGAATTAGCTAATTCTGAGTTACAAGTCGGAATTCTGACTCAGTATCACGGAATTAATTAATTCTGAGTTACAAAGTCAGAATTCTGACTCAGTATCTAGGAATTAGCTAATTCTGAGATACTCAGTGGGAATTCTGAGTGCTTATCTCGGAATGAGCCAATTTTTGAGATACTCAGTCGGAATTCTGACTCCATATCTCGGAATTAGCTAATTCTGAGTTACAAGTCGGAATTCTGACTCAGTATCACTGAATTAATTAATTCTGAGTTACAAAGTCAGAATTCTGACTCAGTATCTAGGAATTAGCTAATTCTGAGATACTCAGTGGGAATTCTGAGTGCTTATCTCGGAATGAGCCAATTTTTGAGATATTCAGTCGGAATTCTGACTCCATATCTCGGAATTAGCTAATTCTGAGTTACAAGTCGGAATTCTGACTTAGTATCACGGAATTAACTAATTCTGAGTTACTAAGTCAGAATTCTGACTCAGTATCTAGGAATTAGCTAATTCTAGAATACTCAGTGGGAATTCTGAGTGCCTATCTCGGAATGAGCCAATTTTTGAGATACTCAGTCGGAATTCTGACTCCATAACTCGGAATTAGCTAATTCTGAGTTACAAGTCGGAATTCTGACTCAGTATCACGGAATTAATTAATTCTGAGTTACAAAGTCAGAATTCTGACTCAGTATCTAGGAATTAGCTAATTCTGAGATACTCAGTGGGAATTCTGAGTGCTTATCTCGGAATGAGCCAATTTTTGAGATATTCAGTCGGAATTCTGACTCCATATCTCGGAATTAGCTAATTCTGAGTTACAAGTCGGAATTCTGACTTAGTATCAAGGAATTAACTAATTCTGAGTTACTAAGACAGAATTCTGACTCAATACCTCGGAATTATCTAATTCTGGGTTACAAGTCGGAATTCTGACTAGTATCTCGGAATTAACTAATTTTGAGATACTCAGTCGGAATTCTGACTCCATATCTCGGAATTAGCCAATTTTGAGATTCTCAATCGGAATTCTGACTCCATATCTCGGAATTAGCCAATTTTGAGATACTCAGTCGGAATTCTGAATCCATATCTCGAAATTAGCTAATTCTGAGTTACAAGTCGGAATTCTGACTTAGTATCAAGGAATTAACTAATTCTGAGTTACTGAGTCAGAATTCTGACTCAGTATCTAGGAATAAGCTAATTCTGAGTTACTAAGTCAGAATTCTAACTCAGTGTATAGGAATTAGGTAATTCTGAGATACTCGGTAGGAATTCTGAGTGCATATCTCGGAGTTAGCCAGTTTTTGAGATACTCAGTCGGAATTCTGACTCCATATCTCGGAATTAGCTAATTCTGAGTTACAAGTCGGAATTCTGACTTAGTATCACGGAATTAACTATTTCTGAGTTACTAAGTCATAATTCTGACTCAGTATCTAGGAATTAGCTAATTCTGAGATACTCAGTCGGAATTCTAACTCAGTATCTAGGAATTAGCTAATTCTGAGATACTCGGTAGGAATTCTGAGAGCATATCTCGGAATTAGCCAATTTTTGAGATACTCAGTCGGAATTCTGACTCCATATCTCGGAATTAGCTAATTCTGAGTTACAAGTCGGAATTCTGACTTAGTATCACGGAATTAACTATTTCTGAGTTACTAAGTCATAATTCTGACTCAGTATCTCGGAATTAGCCAATTTTGAGATACTCAGTCGGAATTCTGACTCCATATCTCGGAATTAGCTAATTCTGAGTTACAAGTCGGAATTCTGACTCAGTATCAAGGAATTAACTAATTCTGAGTTACTAAGTCAGAATTCTGACTCAGTATCTAGGAATAAGCTAATTCTGAGTTACTAAGTCAGAATTCTAACTCAGTGTATAGGAATTAGGTAATTCTGAGATACTCGGTAGGAATTCTGAGTGCATATCTCGGAGTTAGCCAATTTTTGAGATACTCAGTCGGAATTCTGACTCCATATCTCGGAATTAGCTAATTCTGAGTTACAAGTCGGAATTCTGACTTAGTATCACGGAATTAACTAATTCTGAGTTACTAAGTCCGAATTCTGACTCAGTAGGAATTCTGAGTGCTTATCTCGGAATGAGCCAATTTTTGAGATCTCAATCGGAATTCTGACTCCATATCTCGGAATTAGCTAATTCTGAGTTACAAGTCAGAATTCTGACTCAGTATCTAGGAATTAGCTAATTCTGAGATACTCGGTAGGAATTCTGACTCCATATCTCAGAATTAGCTAATTTGGAGATACTAAGTCGGAATTCTGACTCTATTCAAGGTCATTATTATTTCCCGTCGTAGCAACTCGAATCTTTCCTGAAAATTGAGTTAAATACTGTATGTTCAGTCCGGCAACACTCAAACAAAGCTTGAAAATTCTCAGCACTCTGGGACAAACATTAGTTTAATTTTAATCACTCACATACAGTCATAGTGGCATTGATTTGAATGAAAATAAAGCGCAAACATTTTTTGATTATGTAATAGATATAACAATAAATAATATTCCATCATAATAATTTCCGGTATATCGAAGAAACTGGCACTATGGACACACCCTGTTTTATCGAAATGGAATTAACGAAGTCAAGGAAGAATAATTCAACTACAGTAATATTTTGCAGGGATGTTCTTAGGAAAACTGCAATATTTCATGTCCATCTCTAAAACTAAAGAGGTGGCTATTTATTTCCATATAAATGTATTCTCCATGTTAGCAAGTGAAAGTACTACAGTATAGTTTATAATTATTGTTCTTTGTTTTTATCTATACTTTATTTAAAAAATATATTTTTTACTGAACTCAAAAGTTGTTTTATTCGCCAGAATAGCCCCAAGATAAATCAAGCTAGTCGTAAGGTGCGACTGAAAAGATTGCTATAGGTTTGTGGATTACTAATATTTCACCATTGATAATGAATTAGTCAAATAGAGCTAAGTGCAGTTCCACTACAATTGGTGTCAGCAGTGGGATCGGTTCCTATTTTGTGCTGAATCACTTTCGACTTACCCTTTTTTCCTATAACGATCTTGGCCCTTCTTGACTGAATCTCTTCATTTGGACTACTGAGACGGTTCTATGTTCTTGAAGGTGATGGAGTCCTACTCATTAAATTTAGCGACAAGCTTTGTCTCGGCGTACAGCGTATGCAATTCCACGTCCAATTTCCTCGTTATAGAGCTTGTGCTGGAACATTCCCACGTTTCCACAGCTCACACGCTAGAGTTCAGGCGAGCCTCCAGAATAATTTCATCTCTCTTCTCTCACGTCCTCAGCCAACAGGATATGAATCATTTCTTGAGACGTGGGACATCGTTATTGAAATTCAGCTCGAAATCTGGAATTCATTATATTAAAGTAAAAAAAGTCAAAATATACTTCATTATCAAGAGTTATGAAAACTTATAGACACAGCTTCATGAACCCATTGATAACGTTGAGACGAGATGAATTAATCGATAATTTTAACTATAATGGTGATACTCTCGCCCATCTTCACATCAGTCCAGTACTCGACCTATAAACTGTTGTAAACATCCTATCTTCAAGAAGTTTAGTAAAGAGAAAGTGAAAAAAAATCAGAAGCCAGTCAGTAATCTTGAATTCCATCCAAAATCTACAAACTTGTTACCATTCTAGGACGAGCATACTTCGTAAGACATTCAGAAGACACCATTTCTTGTAAATTCCATCGCAAATTTCCAAGAACAATCCTTCAAGGAATTTAATCTGCGCATTGGTTGCATAGAATCATGAACTTTTTATTTAATAAAGACGATTTTATAGTCGTAAGGATTTTACGAAGGCGTAGAAGGGCCAACAACAAAATATTTTTCAAAATAGTTGAAATTGACACTTTGAAGTGACAATTGCCATTTCGATCTGACAATTGTCACTTTGAAGTGGCAATTGTCACTTTGTAGTGGCAATTGTCACTTTGAACTGACAATTGTCACTTTTATCTGACAATTGTCACTTCGATCTGGCAACTGTCTCTTTTAACTGGCACTTTTTTTGCCAACTCCATGCAAAAAATATTGTTTTTCAGTCAAATTCAAAGTGACAATTGCCAGTTCGAAGTGACAATTGTCAGATCAAAGTGACAGTTGCCACTTCAAAGTGACAATTGCCAGTTCAAAGTGACAATTGCCAGTTTAAAGTGACAATTGTCAGTTCAAAGTGACAATTGTCAGTTCAAAGTGACAATTGCCTGTTCAAAGTGACAATTGTCAGATCAAAGTGACAATTGCCAGTTCAAAATGACAATTGCCACTTCAAAGTGTCAGTTGCTACTTCACAGTGACAATTGCCAGTTCAAAGTGACAATTGCCAGTTCAAAGTGACAATTGCCAGTTCAAAGTGACAATTGCCAGTTTAAAGTGACAATTGTCAGTTCAAAGTGACAATTGTCAGTTCAAAGTGACAATTGCCTGTTCAAAGTGACAATTGTCAGATCAAAGTGACAATTGCCAGTTCAAAATGACAATTGCCACTTCAAAGTGTCAGTTGCTACTTCACAGTGACAATTGTCAGATCAAAGTGACAGTTGCCACTTCAAAGTGACAATTGCCAGTTCAAAGTGACAATTGCCAGTTTAAAGTGACAATTGTCAGTTCAAAGTGACAATTGTCAGTTCAAAGTGACAATTGCCTGTTCAAAGTGACAATTGTCAGATCAAAGTGACAATTGCCAGTTCAAAATGACAATTGCCACTTCAAAGTGTCAGTTGCTACTTCACAGTGACAATTGTCAGTTCAAAGTGACAATTGTCAGTTCAAAGTGACAATTGCCTGTTCAAAGTGACAATTGTCAGATCAAAGTGACAATTGCCAGTTCAAAATGACAATTGCCACTTCAAAGTGTCAGTTGCTACTTCACAGTGACAATTGTCAGTTCAAAGTGACAATTGTCAGTTCAAAGTGACAATTGCCTGTTCAAAGTGACAATTGTCAGATCAAAGTGACAATTGCCAGTTCAAAATGACAATTGCCACTTCAAAGTGTCAGTTGCTACTTCACAGTGACAATTGCCAGTTTAAAGTGACAATTGTCAGTTCAAAGTGACAATTGTCAGTTCAAAGTGACAATTGCCTGTTCAAAGTGACAATTGTCAGATCAAAGTGACAATTGCCAGTTCAAAATGACAATTGCCACTTCAAAGTGTCAGTTGCTACTTCACAGTGACAATTGTCAGTTCAAAGTGACAATTGTCAGTTCAAAGTGACAATTGCCTGTTCAAAGTGACAATTGTCAGATCAAAGTGACAATTGCCAGTTCAAAATGACAATTGCCACTTCAAAGTGTCAGTTGCTACTTCACAGTGACAATTGCCAGTTCAAAGTGACAATTGCCAGTTCAAAGTGACAATTGCCAGTTCAAAATGACAATTGTCACTTCAAAATGACAATTGTCACTTCAAAGTGACAATTGCTACTTCAAAGTGATAATTGCCAGTTCAAAGTGACAATTGCCAGTTTAAAGTGACAATTGCTAGATCAAAGTGGCAATTCCAACTAATTTAAAAAATATTTTGTTGTTGGCCCTTCTACGCCTTCGTAGGATTTAGAATCTGAAAAACTTTGAATTAATCTCAGGAGTTATTCATTAAGTAGAGGATCCGATAAAAATATTCCATGATTCGTGATTCATGAAAATTGGCATTCAACGATTCCTCAATAGATGGCGGTAATGAGTGAGAAATTTCATTCATTTAGTTATTATGCGTAAAAAAATGATAATTTTAGGTATTTTACAAACGGAATAATCTATTCAAAGATTAATAAATAATAAAGTAGTTATTTTAAGTTTCATCGTTGTTGGAAATTTTGTTATTTGTTTTTTCAACGATACCCTACATGAAATTGATAGTTTTTCACTCTAGAGATGAAAATGAAGCAAATGAAAACGAACATCACTTCGTTTGACAGTTTATAAACATGTTCACGATTATATTTGAACTTCTTGCTATAACCATGATTAATATGGACTCTGATAGCGAAATTCCAGTCTTTTATAAACAACATCTATCTTGAAAAAAACAGTATTTCACACTCCAGATGTCACATTCGCTTCGCTCGTGGACAAACTCTCACCTCACGAAAACAAAAACAGTATTTTCATCTCTTGTTGAAAAATATACAATTTTTTTCGCTACAGATGAAATTATCTCACAATGGTAATATATCCTATTTTGATTCCCAAAGCTATGTCACTTCTCATGCATTCGAATACATCAAAATCCACTCAGTTCAATCATCAAATCAGATTAAAAATAACCACCGTATAATTGAACGAAAGCGTTCGATCTCGCATACTTCCTGTTGTTTTAATTGATAATAAATCAATTATAGCAAATACTTTTGCTAACCATTATGCAACCTTAGTTCCAAACAATTTAAAACAACATTTCCTTAATGAATTGTCTCCAGGTACCACGGATTTGACTTCAACCGTGAATAGCTTCTTTTTTCATCCTGTTTCCTCTTCAGAAGTCTTCAATGTTATTGCTGACCTCAAAAATAAAAATTCTACTGGAATAGATTGTCTCTCCACGAAAATTATCAAATCTGTATCCGAGTATATCGTTGAACCTTTAGCATTCATTATAAACAGATCTGTTGAAGAGGAATCGTTTCCAGACTTGTTGAAAATAGGAAAAGTTATTCCGCTACTTAAAAAAGGTGATCCTCTTGATACTGATAATTATCGACCTGCGACCATTCCTAGTGTTTTGAGTAAGGTAGTAGAGAGGTTTGTTTACAATAACTTATTACCCTTTTTGGTAAAAAACAATATAATCAGCAAGTACCAAAATGGATTTTGCCCAGGAAGATCGACGGAAAGTGCGGCGGCAGCTTTCTCAGAAACTATTTATAGTGGTGTCGACAGAGGAAAATTTGTTGCTGCACTTTTCTTCGACCTATTCAAAGCTTTCGATTCCATAGACTTTGATTTACTCGCTGATAAGTTGTACACTATAGGTATTCGTGGAAAATTTCTAGCTTGGGTACTTTGCTATATGAAATACTGACTCTGATATGTGTGAGGTTAACATTGGAGTTCCACAAGGCTCAGTTTTAGGGCCATTGATATTTTTGCTTTACATAAATGATCTCCCACAACATTTGGGTATAAGTTCGGCAGCACTGTTTGCAGATGATACTTCGATTTCACAAGAGGCCGATAGTCCTGTAGAACTTCAATGTAAACTCAATATTATTAGTGAACGATTCACAGATTGGTGTCGCAGAAATAGGCTTATAGGTAATCCAGAAAAAACAGTTTTGATTTCATTCTTTGGCAGGAAATATACACATGAACTTCTCAATATAGAAATCACCAACTTAACAATATATCCATCAGAAACAACCAAATTTTTAGGATTACACGTAGATTCTGGACTAAGTTGGAAATTTCATATAAACTATGTATGTAAGCGATTGAACTGCAGTTTTTATGCATTGCTACAACTGAAAAAGGTTTTGGATGAAAACTGTTTGAAGGATGTCTATTATGCAATGGTTCATTCAGTTCTTTCTTATAATATAATTGCTTGGGGGGATGGAACAAACATAGAAAGAGCTTTTGTAGCTCAAAAACGTATCGTCCATGGGGTAAGTGATTACTGGGTCCGAGAATCATGTGCCCTGAGTAGGCGGAGTGAACCAACAATTACGGCCTTCTGCATTCGCCCGGCTAGGATTTCTGCCAAGTCACGGCAAGCCGGTATGGTTTTTAAGTTTGAGAGCAGTTATATGGTCTTCGTTATACAGAATCCTGCAGACCCATTTTTAAAGCAAAAAATATTTTAACTTTACCCTCTATTTATATTTATAGTTGTCTACTTTATGTTAAAAAAAATGAATACAGGACTACTACAGAACTAACGCAGTGTCACATATATCCAACTAGAAACGGAAATCTTTTAAAATTACAACAACACCGTACTGCGTTGTTTCGAAAGTCACCTTCTGTAGGAATCTTCAATTGTTTACCATCAGCCATAAGAAATATTTCAGAATTTCCTTTATTCAAACAGGAAGTTAAAAAATATTTGTAGGAGAGAAGTTTCAATTCTATTAACGATAAGTTTATTTTAAAATTTTTCATTTTTATATATAACACCTACGATTTCTATGTTTGATTCATGTTTTGTATTGACTATTTTTTTATCATCAGATATATGTATGTGTATATATAACTTATATCTATTTTTTTTTTTTGACATGTCCAATATCATGTAATATGATCTGACTGGATTGAATATATTATTATTAAGAGATTCTCATTAGTATCTCCAACAAGTCGATCGGGCAATTAATGAATGATATGACTCAATTAATTAGAGATGATTACTTCTAGCGAGTTTATTCCCCGTTTCGTTGCCCGAAGGGTGAAATATTTATTATTTCGTTCACTCGATGCTGGAAGCAACGGAGATGAGAATGTTGAATATCTTCGAAAATCAATAGGCTTGGTTGCTAGGACATTTGGCCAGAGGCGAATCTTTCAGTAAACCTTGCTCTGAGAGGATCACTCATCAAATTACCTTGATTTTTTATGGTGATTTCGAAACGGTCAGTTTTAAAGTCAGGTTTTGAAAAAAAAATTGAATTTCTTTAATTTTGTTGTATTGTTTCTGAGTTTCTTCTCTATAAAATGATTTTACAATAGAATAAAACAATATGATATTGTGAACCACAAAAATTTGGTTTTAGTGATGAATCAATAAAACTCCTTATTGAAGTGATGAAAATCTGCAACTTCCAAGGAAAGGGCACAGTCATCATTATCAAAAAGTAAATGAGTGATTTGAAATTCATGGAAATGAAGTATATACCGGGTGGCTACGGAAGTATTGCCTACGGAATATCTCAGTTATTGTATGAAGTAGGTTTGTGAAATTTGGAGCGTCGATATAATGACATAAGAGCTAGAATTTGAGCATATTGACATGTCGAAGTTAACTTCCGGTCTGACCGGAAGTAACATCAACTTTCTTATTTTAAATGGAAACCCTATTTTTTTTTCTTTTCGCTTTATTCAGCATTCAATTCCCTTTCTAATGACATATCACAAGTTGGTATCTAACCAGAAACTAGATCAGAAAAAAATTATTATTGAAATTCACCGAGTAGGCCGTGGAAGCAAAATGAAAGCCAAAAATTGAAAAGTTGGCTATGGAAACCATACGTCACTTGATAACAGTTGCTCTTGCTCTATTATCGCCATACGCAAAAATAACATTAAACATAATGTGGAATGATAAATTATATCCTGTAGGTTCTAGGTTAAATAGGAACATAAACGTACTTGGTCTGTGCCATCGTCCATACATATTCTAATATCTACCTATGGACGATGTTTGTGCTATTCAGAATAATCATTCCATTGCAATAATCATTCGAACCAAAATATTAACAAGTAGGCTGTTTAAGATGTATTTTGGAATGAAACAAAAAAGAAACGAGAGCTCTCACGAACGCTGCTATCCATATTATTTTGACGTTCGAGGTAGTGTTTTTGATTCTGCCATTTTAAAAGGGTATGGAAATCGAAATCAGTTATTGGAATATTCAAAAAATGCCCCGTTATTCACGAAACGAACAAATTGACATGCTTCTCATTTATGGTGAATGTTTAAAAAATTCTTATGCCGCTGAACGATTGTATTTAGAGCGATATCCAGGGAGGCAGCAACCGTCAAGAAGGTATTTCCAGTGGCTTGAAGAAAAATTAAGAACTGAGCCTGATGTTCACGAATACCAAGAAGCATTTGTTGTTAATGAGGAAACTGAAATTAATGTATTAGCTTTAGTACAATATGATAGCACAATTTCCTCAAGGCAGATTGGCGCCGAATTAGCTATAAGTAAGGACTCTGTTAGGAAAATTTTGAAAAAACATCGATTTAAATCCTTCAAGTATCAGTTGCATCAACATTTGTATGAAAATGACGGTGAAAGGCGCCTGGAATATTGTAATTGGTTTCTTCGACAAAATGCTGAGAATCACCTATTTAACTATTATATCTTGTTTACGGACGAGTCAAGATTTACCAACAATGGATTATTTAACAGGAATAATACAAGGTAGGTACTGTACTTTATTTGGATTATTGTCGATAGTCGAAGTGTAAAGTGCTAAAAGTGTGAACGGTCTTTTGTTTCAGGTACTGGGCGATAGAAAACGAGCACCGGTTTCGACAAGGTGGCTTCCAGGAGAGATTTGGTGTGAATGTTTGGGCAGGAATAGTTGGAACTCATATTGTTGGCCCCATTCTTTTTCAAGGCCAACTAACCGGAGAGAGATACTTTAATTTTTTAACGAATGAAATTTCGGAATTCATTAACAACCTATATATACAATATTCTTTTGAATGGTTAGAAAAAAAATGGTAGGTGCCATTTGAAAAAATTGAGTTTTTGACAATTTTATATTGCGACATTCAAAAATCGGCTGCGCCCATATGGTACAAAATGGGACATCAGGTGTTAGCCTGGACTACCAGCTAACTGCTCCATAAATTTGGTGTCCTAATTTTGAACGGTTTGCGGGCTACACGTGTTTTCGTAAACTACTACAGCCGTAATTTTTTTCAGAAAAATGGACATATCTCAAAAACTGTGATAGATAACATAACTTAGGTTGTCTAAAGTCATAATCAGAAGGTCAATGGAACCATGACAAAAAAACATTAGGTTTCCATTTAAAATAAGAAAGTTGGTACCGACTTTTGGCATACCCTGTATAATTGTAGGACTAAAAACATTTGAGGTAGAACGCACATGATCAATTATGACAGCATACCAAATTTCAAGTTCCTAGTCCAACTGCAAGTTTAAAAACTTCTAATGCACGGCCTACGTAAATCACGCTGTATACTACATGTGTAAATTATCGTGATTCATACTACTTCATTAGACAGTTTAAATTGTGAAAATTTACAATAAATTTTACTCGGTCCTTCGTTATTTTTAATAGTAGTTTAAAAGTATTCATATTTCTCCAAACGCCCCACATACAAATTCACATTAAAAAAACTTATTTTTAATTGCAAACCTCGACACTTATATTGGTACAAATGATAAGTCACAAGAACAGTAGACGAAAACAGTCAAATTATGCCAATAATTATTGAACTCGATTGCACCACTATCATAATACGTCTAGTTTATAAAAATATAAGTAGTTTTGAATAAAATTTGGTATCAAAGTATAAAAAATTCAGTGATGTGATGAAGAAGTTTTTCAAAAATGTTCCTATTGTTTTATTTGAAAATAATCCGAAGAAGATGGCCTTCACATTCTCATTTTTTTAAGTTACGGCTCTCTGGAGCGATTGACGTTCTTTTCATCAGAAAAATACCAAAAAAATATAAATAGTTTCAATTTACAGTTCGAAGTGACAATTGCCAGTTCCTTTTTATTTTTCAAAATCTAATGAATGGTAATTAAAATCATTGTTGTTAGCAGGTTCAACGTAAATAATCAATATATCACCTGTTCTTATCTGTATTAATTTCTTACACAGTTTTTGTTCTGTTGATTTTTGCATCGAAAAAATACTTTTATTTTCATGGTTAGTTTGGGAGTAGATAGATTTTCAGAATGAATTCACAGTTCGCATGCTTCGTATTCTGTTTCTTCCTGAAAATGGTTTGCGAGTTAAAAGAACGAATTTATTAAAACTTCACTACAAACATGATGATTGTCTCAGAGCTACAGCTGGCATTTTCAATGCAAGGCATTTGAAAAAAAACGCTTCGTCAAAGCTATTGAGGTAGCAGTTTTAGGACATATGGGATTGATAATACTCGAAGTGGCTGGAGCTTCAGGTGCGATCGAGTTTTCAGAGAATTCCCAAGTCACATCGATTCCACCCATACTAAATAAAACTTGTACAGGAACTGAACGAAGACGACTTAGACCGACACGTCAACAATTTTGTGAGGAAATGTCTAAGCATCAAAAAATTAATCCCTATTTGCTCTCCAACTTTTGTTTTTTTAGACAATGGGGACGTAAATTGTCACAACTGCCGCGATACCAATCCAAGATTAATGCGTGGGGTTCACACATAAACTGCGAAAAAGTTTAATGTTTTCTGCGGTATTTTTGACAAACGTATTGTTGGACCAAACCCGTTGGATGTTTTTTATGGGGATATCTCAAAAGCTAAGTTTTCGCCACTTTGCCAGTCACTAGAGGATCTACGTGGTACAATTGTGAACGAGTGAGACAGATTGAATCCAAAAGTATTGAAAAACGTTTTCAGTGATTTTGAAAGTGGATTTCATTATTATATTGGGGTTGGAAAACTCATTTCGAACAACTAGTTGGTTGTTTTTCAGCAATTCCAAAAATAATTTGTCATTTCCCAGGTAAATCCGGGTGGAAAGTTGTCATTGGGGCCACTGTATATGGTAAACGGAAAAAATACCTCCGGAAAAAAAACTCCGGAAAAAAAAACACGGAACAAATACCCCCTGAAAAAAAAACAAAAAAAAACGGAAAAAAACGAAAAAATACTCCTATAAATATGTGATAATGATGGCCAGTACACAAAAAGTAATAACATTTCAAATGTGTGTCATGTTAAAGAAACTGGACCATATTTGATTCATACAGAGGGGTGGAACAACAGATTTTCCAGCCTTGCAAAAAGGCGAATCTGTCACCAGGTTAGTTCGTTCAGGAACAATCGAGTCATGAAAATATAAAAAATCGTCTTTTTTGGTCGTCGACGATGAACATTCCACAGGATAGGTTAAAACTTTTATTGGTATTGTAAAATGAATCAAATATGGTCTAGTTTCTTTAACAGTTGAAATTTCATTACTTTTTGTGTACTGGCCATTGTTATCGCATATAGGGGTATTTTTTCTGTTTTTTTTTTCGGGGTGTTTTCCGTTTTTTTCCGTTTTTTTCCGTTTTTTTTTCAGGGGGTACTTTTTCCGTTTTACACTCTTTCAAATAAATATTATATTATATGCGTATTTCTGAATGAAATTTATTACTATTTATTATTTATTATTAAAAGGAGTTTCATTAAGAATCATCCGGTCTTGAACTCCCGAATGCACAAACTTTTGACGTTTCCAATAATTGTCGTTTTCCCGCCGGTATCTATGGAAACGCGAGGTCGATTTGCGCAGAGCTTTCCATCGTCCCGACAGCTTTCCCAGATGTTTCCCCATCCCATCACATCGTCGCGATCCGTGCCAAAGAGCGTCAACCCGTCGTTTCGGCACGTCGAGGAAACTCATGAAACGTAAACGTGATTCGCCACTCCAAAAATTCATAATTGCGAGTCGTTAACAACTCTTTCGCAGTCGGTTTTAATTGAAGTTGCGTGAATGTGAGTTTAGACTGCGGTTTTCTATGTTTTCGAGTAAGTATGCTGGCTGCTTGAAACCTTTTGGTCCTTATCTCAAAGGAAAGATTACGCAGGGAGGATGTTTTTCACTAGGCTCTTAAAAACGCTTGAGGTCTATTATTATTATATTGCGCGTAGTGTCCCACGGTTATACCAGTTTTTCAAAAAAACTGTACAGTTGTTCAAAAAAGCTCATTATCTCTTATCTTTCTCCTTTCACACTTGGTAAAAATAAATGTCAATAGTGATTCTAATTCCACTATCGATATCGCATGTTTGTCGAAAATGTGCATTTTCGAAAAGTTGCTGTAACTTCTTCCTTGTTTTTTTCCAGAGCACTTGTTTACGTAGAATTCAATGATGTAAGTAACATATTTTTTCAAATAGTTATTGATGGAAAAATATTTTTCTGACCGAGACACCCTGTATATTCCTGCATATTTCAATAGAGCTTAAAATTACCTTTTCAAAAATGTAGCACATCTGATGTTTTGCTAGAGTCATCTTTGAAATACAGAGCTTTTAGATTTTTTCATGTGTTAGACTTTGAAACGCACACTTTGAAAAAGTAGGCTTTGGACGACGCGGCAAAAAAAGAGAAAAAAATTGTTCAGTAGTAGCTATCAAATGTTGATAAACCTTTTCACAGCAGTGATTAAAACTCATAGTTTCAATAAAACTGATTTATACTGCCTATACAATTTATACTATATTGACTACTAATAAATGAAACTCCAAAAATGATAATAATAATGTATATCAAACAATGAAATATACTTCTTCTTCAGAGGTGTTCAAAATGTCTAATTAATTGCTCTATATTCAACCATTTCTGAGCTGAAAAGTTTATTCAGAGTGGAGTCAAAAATCAGATTCCATATCTCAGATAGGAGCCAATTGAAGCAAAATATGTCGATGAAAAACTAAATAAACGGTCTGAGGATGAATTTATCAAACTTCCATACGTAGGCGGTAGTACAACAAAATTACAAATTTATAATTTGAATCACCAAACTACTTACTACTGGAATATTAAATAAAATATCGCCTTGGAATTCAATAATGAATTATCTAGCGAATATTTACTTGAGCCTGGAGAAGTGTTGACGCAATTTATGTTTTCGTTTCTAAATTTATCACAAATATCCATAAAAAATATAATTTATGTCAGGCGATTTCAGCGAGACTCAAAACATCAACACGATCATTTTGGAAATAATAGAAATTTCTGAAATCAGTTTATACTGGATGATTTATATTCCACTGTTTTCAGAGGATGAGTTGACGAAAGAATCGCGCAATTTAGTGACCATGAATAATTAGAACCAAAAAGATAATCGAAAACAATCATTGAATTTTTAGTAATAACTGATTGATAACAATTGACAGGTGACAAGTGGCAGATGACAGGTGACAAGTGGCAGATGACACGTGACATATGATATAGGTGGCAGGTGTCGGGTGGCAAGTGTCAACATGACAGCTTGAAACATTGTGACTGGTTGATGATGGGACAGGACAGAACTGAATTTTGGAATGCTGGGATGGTTCCATTAAATGCAATATGTATCGCTTTTCGAAACCATTTTCCATTCTTTGATTGCATTTGAGTTCACCATCAAGAAATTTCAACCCGACTTGACGCTTTTCCTACCAGCTAAATTTTGTTTTGATCATTCATTATCACGCGTAGATACATCTGTTATTTATATTTTGATTCAGATCCTATTGAAATAATTGAAATTCATAAGTAACGGTTGCCAAGAACCAAATATTGAATATCAATTCTGTAGCATTTGTGAGAAAGCGTTTTGTTCTGTTTTGTTTCCAATATCGAAATTAGGAGCGAGTTCAATCAAAATCTTCAAATTTAAATTATTTCCATTTGCGTCGGTAATGTCTCAAGTTACTTCATTATGCCAGACATTTCAAAGGGCTCACAATTGCGTACCTAATTGTGTGACGAAATATCGATTAAAAGACCTTCCTTTATCATATCGAAGTTGGCGATGCTTTCAAGTCCTAATTTGAAGTCATACAGTGCGTTCATAAAGTATGGAAATATCTAAATATGTTCTGTAATCATTTTACAGAAAAAAGTTAATGTCAAGGAGGTGAATCTGATACAGAGCTGGCTCCAAGACAACCAATACGAGATTTCTCTAATATCTATATTCCAAGCAAATATTACTGATATTTCTCTTTGCAAGCGGAATATTAAAAAAAAAAGTTAATTTTCTCGAAATTCGTGCGGCCTAGAGATCCTGATATTATTGTAACGATCCTAGATCCAGACCTGACCGGCCGTGCCGCTTTCTCTGTAAAAAATGTATAAGTAACTCCATAAAACATCCGATTTTTCTGCTAAATATTCTGTGTAGAAATAAATCAGTTCAGACAGTGCATTTCTATTACAACTGGTGTCAGAGGTGGGATAGCTTGGAAAACAGCCTCAATCTACTCACCATTTCCGATATATCCCTTTCCAAACAGAAAATTCATTGAGCATACAGACGCCAGCAACGTAAGGCTTACAGCTACCCAATCTCAGATCCGAAAGAGACCTTCAGCTTGGTTACTATGCCACCAGGCTCAAAATATTCTTGTTGAGAACTGACCATGTAGCCCTCAAATGGCTTCTTCAGTTCAAAAACCCGAGAGATTGAGAGACTGTAAGAATTTCATTTCGAGACTGAACATCGAGCAATGACAAGTCATAAGAATGCAGGTGCTCTATCGCGGAGACCATGCCCAGATGACTGCCTACATTTTCGACGACCAGAGGAGAAAGAGTCGGCAATTTGTAAAATCGCGGTAGATAACAACTGGAACGATAACCAGGTACAGAAAGATTGAGATGAAGATCCAGATCTGTATTGGGTCATCGGCTCGAAGAATAGTTATCGAAGGAAATAGCAAATTATTTGTTAACCGTTGAATCCTATGGAACTCCCCTACCCCGGGAAATGAGGACCTGATTTGGTGCGTTAATTAAGGCTGTTTTCAGCTTCTTAAACAAATCTTAGAATTCCTCGGACCACTGGAACTGTGTTTGCCCTTCCGCAAGTCTGGTCAATGGTTTAACGATGTTAAGCCAAACCCCAGCACATATTGGCGATAGGAAATCTTCGAAGCTGGTGTATGTCTTTTGGAATGGGTCATTCCTTTACAGCTTTCATCTTCTCCTTTCTCAGAACAAATGTGGCCAGGATTTTGTACTCCTTTCTGGAACGAATGGCATTTCATGGGGTTTAGTTTGAATCTGGACTTCTCACGTTACTACAGACATTTCTTCCATGAGAGTCCCTTCAAAACCGTCTCCATCAAACTTTTAAACGTGGCTGGAGCGATGCAGAGCCTGAATGGCATACAAAAAAAACGTAGAACCCGCCAACGTGTCTAGGGTGGCATCTATCATCAGGAGAGAGTAACTGTCCTTCTTCGTCACGTTGCTCAGTTGACGATAATCTACGAAAAAACCGTGTTGATTCATAGATCTTCTCCACCAACACGACTGGAGAGGACCACGGACTGTCAGATGGTTCGATAGCGATGACTATTTTGTTAGCCTCATCTTTTTTGGCTAAAGGAAGTCTTCTAGTCAGATATGGCTGAAAGATCGTGAGGTCGAATCAGTTCGTTATGGGACTCCATAGACTAGTATTTGATACTCTCGAAACTTCAGTCTTGACATGCTGGACGCGTTTCTCTTGCCTATCCTGGCCTCTTTTGGAATCCTGTTTGCTTTTAGGGCTATGCAAGAACTTTATCTTATCCTATTGCTTTCGGATTTTGATACTCGTCCTGTTACCTTGTATCAGACGTTTTCGCTTTGTGCTTTGAGTTGAGTGTGGTCACCTCTGACTTTTGACAATTTTTGTTTTCTGTGTTTTCAGAATAATTCACTTACATATATCCCATTTCTCAATCAGTAACAACCGAGGAGAAAAAATCCAAAGATGTTAGGTGCGGAGACCTAGCTGGTCATTCAATAAAATCTCGTATTTTATAATCAGGTATCAAATTGAGTAAAAAATGGGTGTAGCTAGTGTGCAATTTTCCTGGGTGCGAGAGGAAAACCAAATGAAAGTTAATTTTCATTCCATAACTCTATTCTTTTCATATATCCACACACAACTGACGGAAATCCGTGGCAACCGTTAACCAACTGTATTCATTATTGATGAAATTTTCAAATATTAGTTCGCAAAAGTTATTCAAGCTCAAATTGCTTGCCATGAAATTTAAGTGTTCATAAAATCTGGAACAAGGCAATTATTTTCGTTTATGCGCCGAATGCAATTTTAACGACACAGGTCGCCATAGTGGTTTGCGGAGTTATTGAAATTTAATAACTTGATGAATTTATACTGAGTGCGGACCAATACATGGTGAATTGAGTCATTACCTCGTGAAAAATTTCAGATGAAAAACACTGTTTCCAATCTGAGCAGAGATAAATATGTAGTTCATGTAACATCTAACCCAGATGCAGGTAAAAAAAACTAAATTGAAATTTCAGATTCATGAAGCCCTCCCAAAGTTAGAAGGTACCGCTTCATAGTTTGGATAATTAAATTAGTTCGAGACGTTCATTAACTAAGTGTCGTGTTATACCATTTTAGTCTGAGGAAGAACCTGTTACAATTAGATGTCAGTTCAGCAAAACGAAGTTTCAAATCATTTGCAGTTAATTGTTTCATCTTGCTCTGACTAAACTTGAATTCACTAACTGATTCAACACGTCTCAAGATGCTGCTTCCTGCAATATTCAATTAAAACGACAGTGTCGTCGAATATATTAAATTACAATTTATAGATGCAGATATATAATTAAATTGATGAAGTAGAGATCCAAATACTTACATATGGTACTAAAAAAATTGTGTCTCACATACAATTCATTATGATCAATGGCAGAAACCATTTAAAATGCAAACATCATCAGTTAGGTATTGTGTCGCTTCAGACCACCCCCACCACTTCCTATTTGAGCGCCGCCCCCCTTCACCATAAACCAATGAGAGCGCGTCAAGCTATCACGTGATACCTCTCACCCTTGTAACTTGTCTTAGGAGACCTGGCGTCAATGACAACTCACCTGATATTCACCACTTATTATTCGTAACATGTCATTATCATCCGACACCTGTCACCCATCAAGTTATCACAGCGCCATATCCGCCATCAAAGCAAGAAGCACTCTATTCTATTGTGTCACTTCATGTTTATTATAAATGTGATTTGTGATTCAAGGTACAACGGTCTCCAATGATAAATTCTACTAAACATTTGGTGGTAACAACAGATTAGGGCCATGGAATGAATTCAACAACTTGGAAAATAGTGATAATAAGACGACAAATACACAACCGATGATCTGAATGTTAATATATGAAAAAACTAAGACTATTGTTTGAATAAGACGTTCGTATTAAAATTATATCATATCACCGATAAAGATCTTGCTTTTTTCAAAGTTTGCTTGAATTTATCCGAGATACTTCTTTAAAACTCGTGAAGAATCAGGTGTAATGCTGACTCCTTCAATCCCAGGGTGGTAAACCCCGTTAACTGCAGACATATCATTAAACTGACTGATTACAGAGCGGGAGATTAATATGCAACCCCAAACCATATCCTACAGGAAGCGATGTTCATCGAACCCCAATATCCCTTCATCGGTTCTCCTTCGACCGACCTTCCCGCATCCATTATGGAAAGTTGATTGGAATGTTCAGAGTGGCAGACGCGTGCTGTCATATATCCAGTTTATAATGAGTCGTTATTGACAGTGACCTACTAATCAAATCGAGATGCGATTGATTGATGGTTTTGCCCACTGGTCGTGCCTTTATTGTAATTCATGGCGAAATTGATACGATTGGTTTTGTTGATAGGATTATCATTTGTTTACTGTCGTAATATTCCGAGCGAACTGAACATACGAGGGTGAGTTTGTTAATGTTTTGATAAACTATATCAAACACGGTTCAAGTAAGAATCACATGGGACCACAGTCGTAACCAACGCGATGAGTATTGAATAAAATCGAGACCAGTGTTACCCACTAGCCAAAGTGGTATGATGATGCTGATGAACTGAGGAATCACACTAAAAATATCAGCATCTTATCAAAAGACACTCTGTGTACTATCACCCCTCAACCAGCTGATTCATTCCTCTTGAAATGGGGATCAAAAATAAAACACGAAGATGCTGGATGATTTTCAGCCTGCTGGCAGCATCCCTGTTGATGTTGTCTGTCAACAATGATCTGTGTAGAATACACCAGACTGTAAACAAATATCTGGAATATAAATTGGTTTCCTAACAAAATATTCCGGCAAACATGGAAGGGAAATTAATCATCCGTTTCTTTCGGGGTATCTTCGGAAACTCTGATTATATAAATTGCTCATGGAATCTAGACAGGATATGAAAGCTTTGCCATTAATTATGCTACATTGTGCTTCTGCAGAGTTTGGAGCGAGACAATGTCACGCGTTTCTCCTTGATTTATTGAATTAGTTTCATAATGATTACTCAAAGTGAATAGTAATACCTACATACATCATCCTTGAGCCTATGTTCCAACAACGTGCGAGGCATTTTCGACTACATAATGTTGGTGATTCTTTATTTAACCAATAAATGCCAAACTTCTTACCGCATTGTCCCGTTCCACCAATTTTTTTTTCTATTTCATTGATAATATGTAAATTTCTTGGATTTTGATGTGTTGAATACGGAAAACGGTTTTGCAGACCATTTTACTCCCTATATTCAATTTGACCACAATTGAAAAATTATCAGAAATAAACTCACTATGAAACGTTTTTTGCCTAATTTGATAGCAAATTTAGGTTAAGCGAGAATATGAGTAAATGGATCTGTCAACTTGTTTATTCTGAATTGGGAAAAAATCCAATCCGTAAGATATATGTATGGAACTAAATAACTTTTTTCCAAATCTTCATGCGGCTATGACAATGTATCCTCGAACTACTAAAAAAGTGCATTGACATTCTCTCACCTTTTATAGTTGAACTTTCAATGAACCATTAGCCTCGGGAATAATTCCAGCTTGTTTGACAAAATCACATGTGATACCGCTTTACAAAAATTGCAATGAATAATACTTTAACAGCTATAGACCCATTTCGTTACACCCCACGTTATATAAAGGGATAGACTTAAAGGAATATGGAATGAAATGACTCCTTCCCACTCCAGATGAACTCTTCAACTCGGGAACGGTTGAAGATAGAGCAATTCTGCGAACGCCAATCGATTCAAAATGATCAAAGTAGTATACAATGCAGTGAAAGAGTGAAATTTTGAATTACTTACTCGTCAGGTATTTATACAGGAGCAATATACTTATAAAAAGTCACCAAAACCATGGTTAACATTGGTTTTGATCGGACGCACATACATGTTAAAATTAAGTACTTAATATATATACAGGGTTATGATAAAGTAATGCACAAAATTCATAAAACGTACAACGATCACTTTTGAAAAAAATGCAAAAACACGTCAAACTGTTCTTTTTATTCCGCATCTTTTGACATAAGTTACAAAAATAACACGTCAAAGTTGTCAAAGTTATGACGTCATCAACAAATTTTTTTAATGGGAAGCTAAGATTTTTATCACATGTGATAGAGCTTGTGTTTGTACACAAGGGAAAAATAGTTGCAGTAGGGCTCACATAAGAAAAATGAATAAAAAACGAAATAAACGTAAGTTTCACAATAACTTTTCAATTAACTAAACAGTCCATTAAACCAAAACTATTTCTTATAGGAATTGTTCAAACTGTGTCCCGTTTACTAACTGACATAGGCCAAGACGATGGTAGACCGCATTTATAGAGTTTTCGATCATCTGCGGAGTTATACGAGTCATTTCGTGTCTAATTCTTTCCATTAAGTCTTCTAAATTGTCTGGCCGGTTAATGTAGACCCGACATTTCAAATGTCCCCACAGAAAAAAATCAAGGGGGGTTAAATCAGGTGACCTAGGTGGCCACTCCATTGGTCCACGTCTTCCAATCCACCGTCCTTCAAACTGGTTATCCAGAAACCTTCGAACAGTATGACCATAATGTGGTGGTGCGCCATCTTGTTGGAACCAAATACTGGGATCCAAGTTGTCCCCATTATTTGGATCCGGAAATGCTACAAGTATGTCCGGAAACACTGCCATACGAAGATGTTCCAAATATCGTTCAGCTGTTAAATTCCCGCGCAAGTAATAAGGACCAATAAATCTTCCCCGGACGATTCCTACCCAAACATTAATTTTTTGGAGACGCTGGGTGTGTTTTGTCTGCATCCAGTGGGGATTTTCCCGAGCCCAGTAGCGAGAATTGTGTCGATTTACAGAACCACTTAGACAAAACGTTGCCTCATCGGAAAATACTACACTATTAAGAAAATTTGGATTTTCGTCACAATGCCGCATGAAGATTTCACAAAATTCCAAACGTCTGTCCGGATCATCTTCTGAGAGTTCGTGAACAAGATGAACTTTGTATGGATGTAGTTTTTCTTTTTTTAACATCTTTACTACAAACGACATTTCTACATTTTCTTGTACGGCAATTTCTGTTGTAGTTGCGTGAGGGTGTTCTTCTACTGACAGCAAAATATCTAACTTAACATCGTCGCATATTCCTGGTCGTCCAGATTTTGGAGCATCCCTCACGCTTCCCGTTGCATCAAATTTTGCAACAATTCTGCTTACTGTGTCTTTCAAAATGTGTTGCGTTAAATAAAGCACATGCTTCTTCATGACTTCGAAGGCGATCGCCGTAACCAACCATCATTAGAATTTCTATCCTTTATCTTTCGGTTAAACGAGCCATAATAATAAAACTGTGGTGACACTAATTGTACGACTGACACTGACAAACCGTTGTTTTAGTAAAACAATTGAAAAAATTTATAAGAACGCATGTTCTTACTAGATAAGTTTAAGTTTGACCTCTTTTTATAATTGGTTATTTCGTTTTTTATCCCTTTTCTCGTTGTTTTTCTTATGTGAGCCCTACTGCAACTATTTTTCCCTTGTGTAAGAACACAAGCTCTATCACATAATGTAATAAAACTCTTAGCTTCCCATTAAAAAAAATTGTTGATGACGTCATAACTTTGACAACTTTGACGTGATATTTTTGTAACTTATGTCAAAAGATGCGGAATAAAAAAAACAGTTTGACGTGTTTTTGCATTTTTTTCAAAAGTGATCGTTGTACGTTTTATGAATTTTGTGCATTACTTTATCATAACCCTGTATATATACCCATTTAAGGGGTTTTTATTTAAAATTTCCGATTTTTTCGCATTTTTCCAGGCAATGCAGAGCCTACTCGTGTTGAACTATCAACCTCGAGAAACCGGAATGTGAAAGTTCACTTAGTGAGCAAAGAACAATAAATTTAGAAAATATGTGTTGAAATGATGTACTATTTTAGCCTTCTATGTAAAGGAATATATGATCTGTTTAATTGAACTCGTGTATTTAAACATCGGTTATTGCACTGTAATTCTTTGTGGATTTGTAGATCATCAAGAAAATTCTTTGAGTTGACTTGTTTCAAAATTTGTGAATTGCGATTTGGACTGAAGTTATGTTTACTAAATTTGATATGTCTGTGAATTTCGAGTCAATCGATATAAAAAAAAAATATTTGAAAAATCGAAAAAAGACCCCTAAAATTCGTGTAAAATACAAAATCGGCAGACTCACTCGCAATCCGCACTATGTATGCAAAATTTCATGCATATTCAGAAAATGTATGTTTTTTTAATGCTCAGATTGAAGGATCGGATTGGACAACGTCAAAAATGTCATGAATATGTAATTTTATTTTTCATAGTTCCAAAGTTATGAAGTCTAACAACACATTGAAAAAAAATGACAGTTGCCGACGTTAAAATTGAAATCAGGGACGATTATTAGCAAATATAGTTGCTGGTCACCAAAAGTAAATAATAATAATAATAACCGCCCTTTACCGGCATTGGGGAATATTACGTCTTCCCCTAGCTCGCACAAGTCTCTGACTTTTGAGGGTTGCACGTAGGGGTGACGGATATAACATTTTTTTTTTTAATCATTAAATCGGACAGCAAATGAGGGCGCTATAGCTTGCGGCAATTTTCGTCAGTTACTCCTTAGCTCTATAACAACAAGAAAAAAGATATCGAACGACCCGCAGTGGAAGTCCAATTGGGAGACCACATTCGTGAATTTTCCTTGCCAACGCTAGTTAATAGACCTAACAAAATTGTATATAAATCAAAATCATATCTGAAATTTCCTGTTTTGATTTTGCTTACAGGTTCCTCTCCACATGTCAGTAGTTAAAACCAAAATGATGACGGAATGAAAGAGAACCTCATCATCCTACTACTCCTAATTATTACAAATGCAGAACACCCTCCTCAAGATGACCACTGCCAGGGCAGATTTCTTTCTAACCCAACCGTTCCAACCAGATTGAACCTGGACGTCAACAAAATTGTCGAAAACCTTCAACAAATCATCGACCAGAAGCACAATAATTTCTCCGAAATCTCCAGAGAGACTCTCCTGCAACACGGCGAAATACTAGGCGTAATCCTAACCTCGAAATCGCAACACGCGCTCGCTCTCAACGTGTCCAGAAGGCTGAAAATATTCCCGAACAAAACTGCGGAGACGGAGAAGTTCTGGACGTCTCTGGACATCAACAGGAGTGGGTGGGGCAAGGCTTTCAAGGACTGCGACTTTCTTCACAGCTGGGTCTACATCTTCATCTCTAAATCGTCTTCTTCTAGTGTTGGGTTGTTTGTGAAAATCGATTTGAACCAGTGCTTTGAGGAATTGGGGGAAATCTTCAATGGGACTCACAGATGTCATGAGGAGTCGATGGAGGTGAGTTCAGAGTTTATCATCAATAGTTTGTTGGTTTGATTTATTATTCGCTAATTTCGGAAAGAGTTCTAGCTTCAGTTACTTTCAATTACACTACAGAATGCGGTTTTTGTATACAGGCCGTTTTTTATCATGCAATAACATTTAGGGACGAAATGTCTTTAAGCAGGAGGCAATGTAATGAATCTGAGGCCGGACCGGATCACGTTTCTTCAGAAATGCATGCCAAACCTGCTCGGGCGATTTCACCTCCGCTTTTTTTAACGCTACATCTATGACTCATCGTTTTATCAGCGTATCCGCGCAAAAACTTACGGGAACCATCTGAACGAGTCACCATAGAGTCGCGACTGTTCGAGAATGTACTTGTCGGTATATAAGACTCTCAAAATTAGATGGCAGGCAGAGTCGCATCTAGTTCGAGAGTTCACAAATAGATAACGAAAGTGAAAAAGAAGGAGTTATCGAACCATCTGACAGTCCCTGGTTCTCTTCAATGGTGTTGGCGAAGAAGAAAGATGGAACAACACGCTTTAGGGTGGACTATCGTCAAATGAACAACGTGACGAAAGAGGACAGTTACCCCAAGAATAGACGACACGCTGGCCGGTTCTACGATTTTCTCAACCCTAGATTTGAAGAGTGGATACTAGCAGATAGAACTGGCTTAGGAAGATAGGGAAAAGACAGCTTTTACCGCCGGTTCAGGTTTATGGCAGTTTACAGTTATGTCATTCAGGCTCTGCAATGCTCCAGCCACCTTTGAAAGATTGATGGAGACGGTTCTAAAAGGAATATCATGGAAGACGTGCTGGTGTATCCCAACGACATTATTGTGGTCGGCAGATCGTTCAACGACCACGTGAAAAACTTCGAGGGGGTATTCCAGCGACTGAGAAGCTCCGGACTGAAATTAAGCCCTAAGGAATGCTATCTGTTCCGGAAGACGTCCGATATCCCGGCCATGTTGTCTCTGGGAAAGGAGTAGCAGTGGATGAGCAAAAAATCACAGCTGTTAAGGAATGACCCATTTCAAAAGACCAACCCCAGCTTCGAAGTTTTCTTGGTTTGTGCACGTACCACTGCCGTTACGTGCTGGGATTTTCTAACATCTCCAAATCACTAATCATGCTCACGGAAGGGCAAACAAAGTTCCAGTGGTTTGACGAACGCCAAGACTCGTTCAGGAAGCTGAAAACGGTATTTATCATCGCACCCGTTCTGAGCTATCCCAACGAAAAGTTCATTTTGGTCAAGGAAGGACAGGAAAAAGTCATCGTCTACTTTAGTAAGACCCTAAGTAAGCCGGAGCGCAATTACTGTGTCACCAGGTGGGAGCTGCTGCTGACCACCGCAGTAGATGATAACTAGGATGAAATATTGATCTTGGTGATGTCATTCACATATAACATGAAAAGTATAGGACCCAACATAGAACCTTGTGGAACTCCCGAATTGATTTCTCTTTTTTTTGAAAGCTCCGCTGTTTTGACCATCTGATTAACTCCTGACAGGTGATATTCGAACCACTCGAAAATCAATCCTCTGCATCTATCATGTTGGAGCTTCCTAAGCAGGATTTTGTGATTAACACACTCAACTGCTATTGACAGATCACAGAACACTGCTGCTGTCGTTTCACCGGCGTTTATCTCTGAAAAAACTTATTCAGGAATGAGAATTTTGCATCATGTGTATTTTTATTATTCTGAAAACCGAACTGGTAGTCACTGATGATATTATGCTTATATGCAACTAGACGTTTTTTCACTAGTTTTTCATTAACTTTTGCACCTAGAATGAAATTGACATAGTTTTAGTGTTTGGGGTGGTTTTCTACGTTTGTGAATTAGTCCACGGCAGACAAAAAATCAATAATTATAATTTTTTAATCTCACCTCGAACATTCCAGTGAACAACTTTTCTGTTCATGTCAGTATCCTAGAAGTATTTTTCTCCACGACCATCACAGAATTTCCTACCTAATTCTGAAATTAAATTTGATTACAGAATGCTGGAATTCTCTCTCCTGAGATTGAAGAAATAGTCTGCAACACCTCTGCCCCCATGCAATTCAAATGTATTTACATTCTCTCTCTTGTGATAGAATAATATTCTCACACTGGTTAGCAATAATAACATTAGCCTTGACGCAGTTGATTGTCGCCGTAGTGGCATATTTCAGTAGTCAAAATTATTGCTGTCACGTTTAAAGAGTACAAATAATATACTGGAAAGTTCACTACCAAAAAAATCAAAGAATGAGAATGAAAAATATTAAAGCTGTTAATATAATGTTTATCAAATATAGTAATGAAAGGCCGGATGGCTCAGATGGTATAGCATTAGCATAGTAGACAAGGTTTTTTTTAAAATTTAGTTTATTCTTAATGCCTCTTTGCGATAAAAAAACTAGTTCATTCTAACTTTGTTACAGAATATACTATTCTGCAACTGTCAAACATTGCACTTTTTTCACAGTTTTCTGTGAACTAATGAAACGGTATTCTGAAATCGAAAAATTACATATACAAAAAAGTACCATTTATTTGACAGTCGTGATATTAATTTGTTAATCGTTTTGCACCACAAATTGGATGAGATTGAGTTGAGTAGCTGATAAACTATGATAATTGATTGTCCTATTTTTTGACAGTTTTAGAAAAAATATTGTATGCAACACGTAGGAATTTCTTACTCGTAAATAAGTACCAATTCACTCAGTTGTTACATAAATTGCTATTTTCAATAGCTTTCAGTTCATTCAGTGATTTCTGCTATGAATCGACCTCACCAACAACTTCGGGTTATTAAAGAACGAATAACGTTTGGGAAATGAAATGAGTCTCAAGAGACCACGAGTCCACGTGCTTGCCCAGGCGAGTGTTTGAACAGCGACTGTCAAAACTAATATTCGACTGCTAACCAAACGGTTTTTCCATTTGTCAGCCTCGGGCGGGGTTCCGAAAAACGTTATGCCTCGTCCAATATTTATCCAGGAACCGAGATATTGCATTTGTGTTTACATAAAAGCTGCTATTTCCAATGTTAACTCCAAACTTCTACGATGATTTCATGCTTGATAACAAAGTATTTAAATGCCCATTATATGTTTACTGAAGTACAAAGTGGCCCAACGAGATCGACACAAGAGACCGTTTGAGGGTCCCTTTGACATTTTTTTTAAACTGCCTTGGCACGTATATTTTGCTGGTAACTGAGGATATGATACAAATGTGTTATGTTGAAAATAAGTCACGCGAGAAAGATTTGCCGAGTGGTATAAATTCTCAAGTGACTTAGGGAATATAACACATGAGTGACCTTTTTACATTTCGGTCAAAGCAGGTTGTGTTTGATACATTGTTAGCAAATGTTTAAATACATTTTGACACTTGTCAATTTTCCCTGCAGAAGAGGAAAGCTTTTTTGAATAAAAAAACGTATATAAAATGGAAGAAACCGATGAAAATTACGTTCCTACTGGATACGCACTTTCCAGGTAGCAAAACATTTGAACCCGACAGATCACTGGAAGAACCAGGTAGAGCCAGACGAGAAGACTGGGAGATAGCGAAAACCATATGCACTCCCCAAAAAGTGAAATGGGCAAGTGACTCCTTCCAACCATTCAAGTCACCCGGAATTGACGGTATATTTCCGGCCCTTTTACAAAAAGGGCAAACGGAACTACTACATTTATTATTAAAGCAACCAGATCCAGTCTGGCGCTTGGGTACATACCGAGCAACTGGAGGAGAGCACGGGTAACCTTTTTTCCGAAAGTAGGAAAGAAGGACCCTACCCTCCCGAAGTCATTCAGACCAATCTGTCTCTCATCCTTCTTACTGAAGACATTGGAGAAGATGGTAGATAACTACATTAGAACCGAGATACTAGAGAGGGTGCCATTAGACCCCGGGCAGCATGCATACAGGGCGGGCAGATCGACGGAAACCGCTGTGTACGTGCTTAACGATAGCATCCAGAGTTCACTCGAGCTTAAAGAAATGGCCTTATGCGCCTTCTTAGACATAGAGGGGGCATTCGACAACACCTCTCACGAAGCAATAAATCGGGCCCTAACGAACAGGGGAGTGGACAGAACCACATCCAGATGGATGTGCCAAATGCTGGCTACAAGAACTGCTGAAACGAAAGTGGGCGATATCTGCTTTCGGATCAGCACAAACAGGGGATGCCCACAAGGAGGGGTACTATCACCTCTGATGTGGAGCCTCGTAGTAGACTACTCGGAACACTAACCGGGAACGGAGTCACTGGCCTTGGATATGCTGACGACATAGTCATCATGGCTGAAGGCAAATTCGAAGGAACCCTCTGCGATCTCATAGAAAGGGAGCTAGAGACTACCAGAAGATGGTGCCTTTCTGAGGGGTTGAGTATTAACTCATCAAAAACCACAGTGGTATCATTCACTAGAAGAACAAAGTTTCAGCACCTAAGTGCTGTTCGCCTCGATGGAGTAGACTTAGAATGGAAGCAAGATGTGAAGTATCTAGGGCTTACTCTAGACTCAAAACTACTCTGGAACAGGCACGTGGAAAAGATCGTTAACAAGGCAAAATCATCACTGATGGTGTGCAGGAACATTGCAGGAAAAACGTAAGGCTGTAACACATCATGATAGTGAGACCTATGATCACCTACGGAGCAGTAGTGTGCCACGGCAGAACCGAATTCGCCACAACAAAGAAAAGCCTGGAGAAAGTGCAAAGACTAGCATGTCTTTGTATAACAGGAGCAATGAGGTCGACTCCAACAGCAGCAATAGAGGTAATTCTGGACCTCACTCCTCTCCATATCATGGTGAGGAGAACTGCTTGGGGAGCAAACCTCAGGTTGGCTGAAGTCGGACTCAAAGGGACAGCACACATCGTAAGGGGCCCAACCCCCACCGAAAGTGCACACCTTGCCGATCTCCCAACTGAAGAAATTACCAGGAAATTTAGTTTCGAGAAATTCTTTCGAACGGAATTTAATACCAAGAGTGGATGGAGCATAGAATCCATTCGAGCACTGGGAAAGAATACCATAACATGGTACACGGACGGGCCCAAAACTCCCGACGGAACTAGAGCAGGAGTCTTTGGGCCTCGCACCAAATACTCCGAACCCATGGGCCAGTTCCCCAGTATTTTTCAAGCGGAAATTCACGCCATAGAAAGGTGCATTCAATTCAACCTCGACAGGAAATTCCGGAACAAGGAAATCGCAATCCTCTCCTATAGTCAATCAACCATCAAAGCGTTGAGGAAATGCCTAGACAAACTTAATGATCTAGGCAGGAACAACAAGGTGATCCTCCTCTGGGTGCCGGGGCACGTCGGAGTGGAGGGCAATGAACAAGCAGATACCCTGGCACGAAAAGGGGCATCAACGCCACTGATAGGGTCAGAACCATTTTGTGGACTTGGAAAATCTTACTTCCAAGACGAACTCAATAAAACTGAAGAAGCAATGAGAGCAACTTACTGGCAAAGACTTCCAGGGCTAAGATCTCCTCGGTAACTTCAACCGAGCAAGATCGAAGAAACTGATTAACCTCAGCAAAACTAGTTTAAAGACAATCACGGAAGTTCTTACGGGGCACTGCAGACTCAAAGAACACCTAAGGAAGCTAGGCTTACAGGAGGACAGCACCTGCAGTTTCAGTGAGGAACATCCAGAAACGCCACACCATATATTGATGGAGTGTTATGCTGTACATCACAAAAGATTGAATACACTGGGATCACACCAGGTGACTGTGGGAGAAATACCACGAATAGACCCCCTCAAAATCCTTAATTGGGGCTTGTGGGGCTGCTGTGAACGAGATCACCTTGAAATAGCGAAAGAAGATGGGGCACACTAGATCTAATTAGGGCGCAGCGCATCAGTCACCATCCATTTTTAACATTACCATTACGTTCCTGAGAA
This sequence comes from Chrysolina americana, assembly GCA_958502065.1. NCBI lineage: Eukaryota > Metazoa > Arthropoda > Insecta > Coleoptera > Chrysomelidae > Chrysolina > Chrysolina americana. The sequence goes on along the minus strand of OY293413.1, from coordinate 1,276,003 downwards.
TATCCTTAAGGAAGCGGAAGAAGCAGCCAGAAAAGTCCCGAGATGCTTACGACAAGGAGTTCAAGATGTTTGAGTCTTGGATGAATTCACGGAAGATGAAAGATATCGATGAAAATGTTCTATCAGCTAATTTTTTACATTAGCAAAAAATAATTGCCCCTTATAAAAAAATCGACATTTTAAAATATGGCAAACTAACGAGCTTTTTGAAAAGCACATCACAGGGATACAAACCAAAGAAGTACAAGACATCCTCCTGACGACTAGTACTTGTAGATGAAAGTGGCTTTGATAATGGAGAATAGCGGTGCTTGTAGATGCGATGAATTGGTCGATTTGAAAATAGAAAATTTTCGAGACAAAGGAAAATATTTTCACGTAGTTTTGCCAGACACTCAACCCAAGAAATCGAGAAGTTTCACATTACTTGAGGATTTCAGTAAACCCGACCAATTTGTGTAAAAAATACATGTCTTTGAGACCAAAGAATACTAGTTCTAGCCACTTTTTTGTTTTATACAAAAATGGGTGGTGTACCAGCCAGTGTGTGTCGAAGATACCTTCAAGAATTGCAATGTTTTTGAAACTGGAGGAACCAGCGCTCTACACCGATCACTGCCTGAGAAGGTCTTTGGCGACTCTTTTGGCCAATACAGGGGCTAACATGACTACTTTGAAGAGTCACGGAGGATGGAAGTCCTCGACGGTAGCAGAAGGATACCTAGAAGAATCGTTGCATAAAAAAATACAAATTGCTGAAAAAATACAAGGTTCTAATGTGTCGGCGTCTTCCAGCACTATCAGCAGCTGTATCGATATGGGAGTGTCTGGTTCCAATGAACCAACAAATTTTACAATGACTTCAAATTCGAATAAACCGTTGGAGTATTATTCATCTAGGTTGTGTTACTTCATTTACCAGCAATTTTCTCGAAAACGGTTAGCTGATTTGAAAAAATATAGGACACCAAAATTTCAGTCAACATAATTATGATGTTCAAAGCCTAGTAATTAGTGAATTGATAGTGAATTTCAGGATATATGTTCAAGAAAAAAAGTCTCACCCAGGAATACACCCTTGAAATATTTGTATTGAATTTATAAACAGCCTGTGTATACATTTTCAGCTGGAAGCTAGGACATCTCACAAAGCTTCACCTCATCATTAGTTTTCTTGAATAATAATGGAGTTTTCCACTAGATAAGTAATTTTCCCAGTCTGAAAGCTTTCCCGGTGTAACAGCTTTTTCCACATGTCGGTTTACGTGTACCTCCAGCCACAACGACTAGAAAACTCCATCACAAAGCCCCGTTGTAATCTATTTCTCCATTAAGAAAATTTCACGGGTCGGTGCGCCCGAATATCAAACAAAATTGTACGTACTAACAAAATTTCGAAAATGCAATTTCAATTTCAACATTTACATCGATGAATCTTCGCTTTAACGAACACTGTATCAGAAACCGTAGCATAGCTCATTTCTCCTCTATTTTGCAGTGCATTAGGGAAGGACCAGGAGTGGAGAAGCAGGGAAGATATCGGTGTGTCTGTCGAAAGGGATTTTATCAGCACGGCGGTAATTTGTCCGGGCATGGTCTCTACGGAGAAGACATCGGTGCGGAGGTGATCGATCCACCACGGTGAGTAGTAGTACATTTTCATCAAATTAAAAGCCACTCTGTTATCTGAACAACGCATCCCACTGGCAAGGTGATTGGGATTATTTTAATACTCAATCATGGTTTTTGCGCGAGGAGAAATAGAAATACTCAATGAACAGTCCGTTGAACTGAGCAAAATGTTTTACATATGGTGACATTTCCTTTTTTCAAAAATTTTGCGGCGTTGTCAAGTTATTGCTTAGAGAAAGAAAATCTTCGTAAAAACAGACCATTACAAATATCATCATAAAAACTGTATGAATAGAATTCAAGCAAAAATATTTGAGACATGCAACACCAAGAGAGAGTCGAAACGTTGGTTCAGACTGAAAGTTGCATATCTCAAACAGGAGATTTTATACAGAGGCATTCACTTGACAGACTTCGAATATCAAAAACTTGATTTTTTTCAATGAAACACCCAGTATGTTATCCTTCCATTTGGAAGAACCACTTCATTTCTACAATTTTTGTTGATATGACTCAGCCCCTAAAATTGACAGATTTTGTGAAATTTGCAATATCATTTTTTTTTTGACTAAAACTGCGTGTTTGTCACTTTTACTTTCACAGAAATCCAAAAATTTCGATAGGTTATGCTCTGTACAAAACGCTCACTCAATCACAGACAAGTATCCACAGTGCCAAAATGCTTGTTAAATAGTTTATGGTGCGCAAATCTCACTGTTCCTGTTAACAATTATTTGGAAACTGAATTTCTTTTTTTACCAAAAAATGGATCGGTAGAGGAGGCCCTTTTGAGTGGCCACCTCGTTTACCAGATGTGGTCACTTTGAGTAGTTGTTACAATTTTCTAATATTTCATTTATTATTATCGTTTCAATTATTTTCTCTCATAAAATAAAATATTTTTTTTTCTGATAACTAGCTGTCGCCCCCCTACAAACGACAGCCCTCAGAAGTCGGAACTTGTGCGAGCCAAAAATTAACGAGGTCTTATCTTTCATCATGCGATTCCTAGCACCTTCTCAGGCCATCAGAGTTCTAAAAAATGCTGACATAACATACTGGGTGTATCATTATGAATCAAGTTTTTGATATTTGAAGTTTGTCGAGTTAATATCTCTATATAAAATCTTCTGTTTGAGACATGTACCTCTCAGTCAATACTGACAATTCATCTCTCTCTGGTTGATGCATGTCTCAAATATTTTTGCTCAAATTCTATTCATAAAGTTTTCATGATGACATTTGTGATGTTCTGTTTTACCGAAGATTTTTTCCTTTCGGCAATAACTTTGACAACGCTGCAAAATTTTGGAAAATAAAATACATGCGTATGTAAAATATTTGCATATTTAATGATGCCTTGTGTTGTCCCGCTTTGAGGGAACACTCTTTATATTCCAAAAGATTTTTATAGCAATAAAGTAAACCATATAACTTTTACCTGAAACATTTTTTCATACTGCTCGTGATAGGCGAGATAATGTATCTCCTCACATTAATGGGAATACATAATGAATTTGCCGGAAAAAAAACAATTGGATGTCGAAAGCAGCCACTACTTTCGATATGATCCTGGTAGATGCACTTTTTGTTTTGTTTATCCGTAACTGACTGTTCTTTTGATTTTTTTTGTGTTATTTAGCGACATAGATCTGGTTGTCATTATTTAATAGTCGAAGTACCCCATTTAATCGCGTATAAAAAAAAATTGTTCGCAGAAAACCATTAATTGATGCTTTCAAAAACTTACATTTTTCATTCGAAGAATATCTGTCACATATCTGTCACAGATTATAATTGACGAGGCATTGTTATACATTTTTCATAATCTGAATACTATAAATCATAGAATAGAATACGAACAATATGGGTCCCAATATCGACCCTTGAGGTACTCCTAGTTTGGTGATAGACTTACTAGAAGTGGCATTCTCTATTGCGACATATCGTTTCCTATAAGAGATATAGTCCATTATCTTCTTTCAGTCCAGTTCTATGATCCAAATTTGTCCCATTTTTAAATGCTGTGTTTTACTTGGAATCATGCGGTTCTGTTCCAGGATTTAAATCACAATTGAATTGAGTTAGAATTCATTAATTTAATAGGTAAAAAATCAAAACAAAGATTATTTCATGATTGACTGCGATGAACTTAATTGCAACAGAATTACAATTCAACTGAAGATCAATAATTGAATCAAATTGATTTGATTCACAATTTGACAGTCAGACAAAAGTTGCTCGAGAAGGGAAGTAAATTGGTTGAGAATCGAAAAACTGCGTTTTTTGCGGTTTTTGCTTATAACTCACTAGCGACATTTTTTGGAATGACTTTTATTTACGAAATTGAAGTTGATTGAGTCTCCTACAGATTTGCAAGAGGCGGACATTTTGAATAGTTAATTCAGTGATAATCCAAAAAATCCCAATACTTATAAAAGAAATGAACTATAAGTGTCACCTACCCACTCAGTATCGATTTGAGAAATTGATATGAGAATTTGAAAAAAAAAACAGAACAGCGCCAAGCAAAGCTTTCTAGTTGATGAAATACACGGCATTGGTCGATACTGAGTGGGAGTTTAAATTCAAAATTCCCTTGCCCGTCCACCTATATTCGGGTCAACAATGCATGAGGATCGGAAAACACATTAGCAATGTGCTGTCATACATTCCGTATGATAAATTGAGACAATCACGAACGAGGAATACGAAATTTGATGGAGGATACTCAGTGTCCCAGCGTACGCATAGCACCACATATAGTATGATTCTTAGAAAATTATCAATGTTAGATGAGGTACCATGAAAGCCACAAAATATTTGTTTGAACACAATGTATTGTTTCATGGCACTGTTTGAAGTTTAACATTAGTATTCGACAAAATTACACATAAAATTTTAAGTACCTTCTTTAATCTTCAGTATCAATATAAAATTCCCCAAAGTGCACTCCATATTTGGAAGGTATCAATCTGCAAGAAGGTGAAATTCTTGTAGCATTTCAGTTGGAAGCCATACTGGATCTCAGAAAGCAAGCTATATTAAGTAAAGAGTAAATATTTTTTATGCAAGCCAATTGGCTGATAGGTTTCTTTTTTTTTCTGAATATGGAAATAAATACTGTTACTACTCCATATAATGCAACGGCAAAAGTTTCACCATACTTTTGATAGATTTCTGCCATTGGAGCATTCTAGATATTTCATGAACTCAATGCTGATGACTTGTTCCATAACCTTCGAGATAACACATAACTTAGTGCGATGAGAATGTGGGGAGTATGCTAAGGGGGGTCCTTTTCCTTTTTTTTTGGTGTGGATGTTTTCGTAGTAGTCGACATTATGAAATATAATAATTATTATTCTGAATCGATTGACTCAAAGAATCAATCCAGCTTCAATCGTTCACGATTTGAAAAGTTGAGAGAGTGGTAATTTTCCAGTTTTTTCATAACTCGGAATCAGCTCGTCGAGACACATTTTAGAGAAATATTGAATTACTCGAATTCAATCGTCTGTGATTTCTTTAAAATGCGAGATCGGCTCGTTTATTTTTTTTTCATCTAAAAATCTTCTGAAATTCGTCATCGAAATTATTTTTTTTATATGATTCTTAATCTCGAAAATTTGTTGGTACGAGGGAATTTTCGATGTTTAATTTTTTTTTGTCAAACCTTGTATCATGAGTGCATACATATATTCGGAATCGGCATGAAATTCTATACGTGGGAGTAGTACCCCTCCGTTTTGAGGAAATTTTTGATAATTGTTGAAAAATATGGTTGCTGCAATTACATGAGAAGCTCAATTTCTCAGCAGTATCTTACCTCCTCTCGTATATGTTAACGACGTTCGTCAGTTGTGATGATTTGAGTTTGATGTTCATGGCCAACTTTGTTCGATTGAACAATCAACTGTATCTCCGCCATTTTTCAACCGAGTTTCAATTTTGAAGAACAATGTTATCACAAATTGCCTGTTCTTCCGGATAATGTAAAAATTATACAGTGTCATTTGAAAAAAAAGTTTGGAGTCACTTCTGGTTAAACCGGAAGTGGTGAATTTTCGGTAATGGAGTCAAAATATACGTATTTTGGTGATATATCGACGTACCAAATTTGAAACCAGTGTATTCAAAACTATAGAAAAATTGGAGGGCGTACCTCACCTCGTGGTCACCCGGTATAGTGCGAATTTCAAATGAATTTTATGAAAATTTTCCTATAATACGAAATCTGCCACGCAAATATTTTTAATAATTGCCCAATAGGTTGTGAGGGAACGGAGTCATGGCCAGCTAGACTCCCAGACCTAAACACTCTGGAATATTTTTTTTCTTTGGAAACAGCCTATTCAAAATAAGATAGAATTACAAAACCACGTATTAGTTTCCTCTTAACTTATGAGTAATACTCAAAGAATTTCACAAACAGTACGCGAGTCAATGAGGAGGAGACCTAAGCGTGCATACTTGCAGGAGGCAGACAATTTAAACAGTGAATTAATTCAGTGGTAACCCAAAAATTACTTTCAACAGAAATGGCGAAGTCGCCGTTTTGAAATCATTGAAAAGCTGCAAGGACTGCATCGAGACTTCGAGTAATTTTTTTTCTTGTCGACTTGAAACAGATTATACCAATTTCATCATTCTGAATCGATTGGTGTCACAAAATTCTATCATTAACCATTCTCCAGTTGGAGAGTTCATTTGGAGTTCACGTTTTTGAATTAGAACGCTTCACTTAAAAAATGTTGACTTCGTGGATAGGTACATTTTTTTGATTAGGAATCTTTTGAAATTTTGTCTATTTGTCATCGAAATGTATCGTTTTGGTATGATTCGAAATCCAGCTTGACGAGATACATACAGATACATTTGAGGGACGATCAGGAATTTTTGAAAGTTATTTAACCCATCTAGTCCTGGAGCATTTAAGCTACTGTTTAACTATTGCGAAGAAAATTACACCATAGGTCGGAATAAAAAGCTTTCGTTATACTTCCTCATTGGCGATTTATGAAATGACAATATTCCCGTCCGAATAAATCCGATTTCTATCGTTTAGCCATAGAAAACAAATACGCCCGCATATTATATTCGGATAAGAATCTCTACCGTGCCATTTCCACTTCCTTTACATTCGGCACGGAGGATGCTTCCATCGAGCAATAAAAAAGCCGAGCTACATAACAGAAATGCCAAGGGATCAATGCGAAATATAGGAGGCTTTATTGAAACAGGAATACCGCCAACAAGTCCGTGCGAATGGCCTTTATAAATTCCGACAAATCAGGATGTAATCTTATGCATAATGGATTATCTGGGGTATTTGTGCTCGGAACTGGCTCTCGTCCTGCAATGCCTGAATAAATATTGCAGGATTTCTCTCGCAAGGCGGTAGAAACGGGAACAGGAGCGGGGAATGATCGCAAACCGCGCGGACAAACTTTTTACAAACAGTTTTTGTTGCGGATTTTATGTCGCTAATGGCGTTATTTGAAAAAGAACCTAATCCTCGCTAGAGGGCTTCGAGAGGGAAAGTCGCGAAAGTTTGAGTAATAATAAATATTAATCCTCTTCACTGCTACTGAAACAATGTTTCTACCCACCTCCTACCAGACTTGTTGAAAGAAATAAAATGAAGGGGTTCAAGTCCGGTCGAAAAAATGGACCTATCCACAAAATCAACATTTTCTAAATGAAATGGCGTCCTAATTGAAAACTTCAAGATGATTTCGCATTATTTCAATTCATTGAAAAAAATTACGGAAAATTGCCCCTGTCAACTCCAAATGAACTCCCCAACTATGGAGAACGGTTAAAGATAGATCCATTTTGTGAAACCAATCAATACTGAATGATGAAATTTGTATATTCTATGAATTTCAAGTCGACAGGCAAAAAAAATTACTAGAAGAATGTTTCAATGAAGTCGTTGTTGTTTTAATCGAGATGACTCGCTTGTGGTAATGACTGAAGGTACAAAGTGGACCAAATTGGACACTTTTAAAGGGATAGTCCAGTTTTCGAACTAGATAGATGAAAACTGGAAACCTAAAAAATCTCATTAAGTATCACCACAAGTAAAACTTTCAAAAGAAATGGCGAAGGCGCCGGTTTGAAATGTACATAGTCTGTTTTCAAACTGTCTGAGGGTCAAATGTTATGACAAACTCAATTTCTTGTTTCTAGGAAATAATTTCCAGAGCACTTTTTTACAATGGTGTAAGTAACTTACTTGTTCAAATAGGATATTCATATTTATTGATACAAAAATATTTTTTTAAACGAGACATTCTGTATATTTCTGCATATTTTGATAGAGCTTAAAACTACCTTTCCAAAAATGGAGCACACTTGATGTTTTGCTAGAGTCATCTTTGAAATACAGAGCTTCTAGGTTTTTCATGTAAACTTTGTAACGCACACTTTGAGCAAGTAGGCTATTCAAATGTTTACTGGTAGCTGTCAAATTTTGATTGAAGCAGTTAAGACGCTCTTTAATTCGTGGTTTCTGATCAATTTTCAAACACATTCGCAGTGAAGTATGAGAATTATGAAAAATGGGAAATGGGAATGTTTTATACAAACCGAGAAAAATGCAGAAACAGCAAGCAATTTATATCACGATTGGTTTCCAGGAAGAAGACATTTTCGCAAGATTACGACACAATCAATTTGAAAAGAAGAAACCAAAATTATATGAATCAAATAGGGATAAGGAATTGGAAAAAATAGTCGTTTCAGGAGCTGTTGAAAATAATCCCAAAACGTGAACTCAAAATTTGAAAATATCAACAGGCCTATCAAGAACGAACGTTAGAAGGATTTTGAGAAAGCACCAATACAAGCCATACAGGACCAGAAGAGTTCATAAACTCAGACCAGGAGATTTTGAACGCCGAATGGATTTTTGCCAGTGGTTCCTGGAAAATTGTAACCAAGAGCGTGATGTCTCGTTGAATTGTATTTGGACAGACGAAGCTTATGTGAGCAGTGCCGGCATTTTCAACCGCTACAATTCTCATACTTGGGCACAACAAAATCCTCATTCTAATTTGGAGCAGACAAGTAAAGGAAGATTTGGATTTAGAGTGTGGGCAAGGATTTTCAGGGATGGAATTATCGGCCCGTTCATTCAAAATGGCATATGTCGTTGATTGTTGATGAATTGCATCTAACGAAGCTAAGAAAAATATATTTTCAAAAAGACGGGGCTTCGCCAACCAAAGCCGGCCAGGTCACCGTACTTAATGCCTATGGACTTTTACCTCTGGGAAAGGATGAAAAATCTAATTTTTACGTCACTTCTCTCACTTCTATTGAACTAATTGATGTGGCAAAAAACAATCAGAAAAGGTGTCGTCTGTGTGTAGGAGAAGCTGGTAGACATTTTCAACACCTCTGAAGAAATATATTTAATTGTTTGTTATTTATCATTATTATTATTATTATTGCAGATTCATTCATTAGTAGTCAATATAGTATAAATTATTATCAGATTTATTGAAACCATGACTTTTAATTACTGCTGTGAAATCTTTCTTAGCATTTAATAGCTACTACTAAACAACTTCTTTCTTTTTTTCGCCGCGTCGTCCAAAGCATCCACTTGTTCAAAGTGTGCGTTTCAAAGTCTACATGAAAAAACCTAGTAGCTCTGTATTACACAGATGACTCTATCAAAACATCAAGTTTGCTGGAAAGGTCAGAAGATTTTTAGTTAAAACATATGTATCCACAATTAACATGACTTTCTGATCAAAAATAAACGAGCTAATCTCGCATTTTGAAAAAATTCATAGAGATTAAATACCAGTAATTCAATAATTCTCTATAATGTGTCTCGACGAGTTGATTCTGAATTATAAAATAAAATGGTAGGAAATTATCCCTGTCAACTCTCCAACTGAAGAACGGTTAAAGATAGATCAATTTCCTGAAACCAATCGATGCAGAAAGATGAAATTTGTATATTTTGTCAATTTCAAGTCGACAGGAAAAAAAATCACTTGAAAAAAGTTTCAATTGAGTCCTTGTTGTCTTAATCGAGATGTCTCATTTGTACTTTATCATTTCAAACCGGCGACTTTGCCATTTCTGTTGAAAGTTTTATTTTGGTAATACTTGAGATTTTTTAAGTTACGCAATTCTATCTCATTTTGACTAGGCTGTCTTGAGATGTTCCCAAACAGAATATTCCAGAGTGCTTAGATCTGGGAGTCTAGCTGGCCCAACCTATCGGGCGATTATTAAAAATATTTGCGTAGCAGATTTCGTATTATAGGAAAATTTTCATAAAATTCGTTTGAAATTCGCACTATATACGCAGAATTCCTTCCCGATTCCGAAAATATATGATTTGTATCTGCTGAGGATACAAGGCTTAACATGAAAAAGAAATAAAATGAAAAATCACCTCGTACCAACAAAGTTTCGGAAATTTTTTCTTTCCATTTAAAAAAAAAGTTGACAGTTTTTCTCGTCTATGTGGAAGGCAACAGTCTTTCATTAAAAAATCCAAATGTATCCAAAACTCTCGTGCAATTATAAGTGAATAAAGTATCCCATAACCTTTTCCCTATTTCTGTAATAACTGCAAACTTCTCCTGGCGTTTCTGAAACTTGCACTGCGCCATACACACTTAGGATATTAAAACTCATCATTTATTCGTGATATCATTGTTTCAGATGTCTGCCGTGTCCCGAGGGGTGCCGAGTTTGCGAGCCTTCCGGCATTTGCACCGCTCGAAAAGACGTCTATTTGAAAACCGCCGTCCTCTGCATTCAGCTGGCGAGCATGGCAGTCACCTTCGTTCTGGCGCTGATTGTCTTCAAGCAGCGGAAAACTAAGGTAAACACCTTTGTTGATACGTTTAACTAGTTTGCATGTTTGTACAGCAGGTGTGATTTACATTGAAAACATGACGAAGTGGATGGAGTAGGTAGGTTGAACACTTCAGAATTGAAGTTAGGAAAGTAAATATTAGCCAGAAGCGTTGCTGAATTGTTTCGTGGCTCCATTTTCAACGTCGACTATCGCAATTAGTTTATTATCCTGACGAGGATCCATCAAATTACAATTACCTGACAAATCAAAGCATCAAATTTGGTATAAAAAATACTTTTTCTCACTGCTTAAATAATCCACAAAACAAACATGAAATATTACTTTTTGAAGGATTTATTTTGAACACAGTCAATTAACAATTGATTATTCATCATAAAACAATTTCATTCATTGGAATAATAATTGACAGTAAAGTTTAACCAATTACTTCCAACATTAATTCCCGAAGATGTTCCATGTTGTTGCTGATCAGAAACGTTAGATGACTTGAAGAGTTGATTCCACAATTTCATCAGATATTTTAATTTGTTTGGAAGAAGATGGACAATTCAATATTTTGAAAGAAATCTCAATTTTGTTATTCAAACTATCTCCTATATATGCTTCTGCTATGGAGGCAGATTTCCAGCCAACGTGACGTTTTATGGATGTAATGTTGCCCCCTCCCCTGCATCTCTGAGCTTCTTCTGAATTATTACATTTTCTTCTCGAATATTTCAAATATAATCTTACTGTTTGTATGAAGCGGCCGTAGTTCTCTATACTTGCGGTATATCTCAATATAATCAAAACTTGAAACAGTAAACGTTCTTGCGCAATAGGTCTTCGTTTCAGGTATTTTAACAATCAATATAGATCCAGTATCTTCGATGACATCAATAATTGTATGTAATAATTCTTCACGGCGACAAGCACGGCTGTTACCCAAAATTAGTACACCGTACAAATAAAAAATATTGAAATTACTACTAATCTTACAAAATTATGGTTATATATGTACCTTATAAAGCAAATTTCTTCCGGTATCAGCATCTTAAATAAATTTATTGATATCATCTCTTGATAAAGCTTTAGATTTTTTCCTCGGTATCCGACGCTTTTGTTTTTATTGAGTAGACACTCCATAACGTAGGTTTTATAATTTTTGATTTTTGCTCAGAATAGCATATAAGCACATTTTCAGAAACCTTTTTTACATGTTTCTTGTCGCACCATTCACGAAATTGCTTATACAGTGCGCATCATATGTAACTCGTTACTGAACTCTTGTTAGGAAAATCGTCGAAACACGTCGATTTTTTATTTCTATAGTGTACATTTTCGTATGAATAGTGCACCCCTAATTTCATCCCTAACTGGAGGGTGATCCGGAAAACGTTCATTGAACATGCGTACCGCCTCATGATAATTTCGATGAACCTCACCAAACTAACAGCTAGAATACACTGACTCACACTCTCAATGATATAATTTTCTTGTATTGACCATTTATCCGCAAACACCCAAAAATACCAACAAAAACGTGCAGTTAATATCTACGCACACGACAAATACGTCTCACTTGACGTCTGACCCAACACCGATATCATATAGGGGTGAGTGCACTACGTTAATTGTCGTTATTCTCAAACATTCATAACTCTTGAATTAATGTAGCATATTTCAATTCGTTTGCACGGTTGAATAGAGAATAAAAACCCCTTTCAAATGAGCTGTCACTCACCACCCCATGCTATTTAAATTTTTTGACAGGGTTGCTCCCCTCCAGTCAGTGATGAAATTAGGGGTGCACTATTCATACGAGAATGTGCACTGTAGAAATCAAAAATCGACGTATCTCGGCGATTTTCCTAACAAGAGTCCCATTACGAGTTAGATAGGGGGGGTAACACTTCTGATGCGCACTGTATGTTTTCTCACATACTAACTTGGATTTGGCCGGTAACACTATTGCAATTGCTTTCTCAGATATATCTGATGGGGTATCACTAACACTATACCGGGTGACCACGAGGTGAGGTACGCCTCCCAATTTTTCTATAGTTTTGAAGATACAAGTTTCAAATTTGATACGTCAATATATTACTCAAATACACATATTATCGAAAATTCACCACTTACGGTTTAACCGGAAGTGACCCCCAACTTTTTTTTTTTCAATTTGTTATATCACAGTTCTTCAAAATTGAAAATCGGTTGAAAAATGGCGGAGATACAGTTGATTGTTCAATCGAACAAAGTTGGCCATGAACATCGAACTCAAATCATCACGACTGACGAACGGCGTCAACATTTACGAGAGGAAGGTGCGAGGTAAGATACAGCTGAAAATTGAGCTTCTCATGTGATTGCAGCAACCATATTTTCCAACAATAAAAAAAAAATCCTCAAAACGGAGTAGTACCCGTAAAGAAATGCTCACAACTGCCATTTCTCAAATGGCAACATGCTCATACTGTCGTATTGAAAAGTTTCAAAACAAAATTTGATTATAAAAATAAGTCAACCTTTCGCAAATTTTCCTATACAATAGGATTGTCGAATTTTTATAATCGAATTTTGTTTTGAAATTTATTGCCTTTTGTTGTCAAGTACTCTCAGTTCCACATGAGAAATATTTAAATATTTTTCATGATGAAAATTTAGTATTGAAGAGTTATGAATTGTCCAAATAATCGTGTTAAAAGTTTCGGAGAATTCTGAAAGGAATCGAAGATACGGGATGTTTCATTATGAGTGTTCTCAAAATTGAATATTCTCAAACAGAGGCGGCTTGAACCTACGAAAGCTGAGCAAAAAATCAAATCTTCTCATTCGAGTAATCAGATAATTCATCATTTTTCAATATGACAATGTGAAAAGAGTATGTTGCCATTTCATTAATGGCATTTGTGAGCATTTCTTTATGAGTACCACTCCGTTCTGAGGAAATTTTTGATAATTGTTGGAAAATATGGTTGCTGCAATTACATGAGAAGCTCAATTTTCAGCTGTATCTTACCTCGCACCTTCCTCTCGTGAATGTTGACACCGTTCGTCAATCGTGATGATTTGAGTTTGATGTTCATAGCCAACTTTGTTCGATTGAACAATCAATTGTATCTCCGCCATTTTTCGACCGATTTTCAATTTTGAAGAACAGTATTATCACGAATTGCGTGTTCTTCCGGTTAATGGAAAAAAATGTACAGGGTGTCATTTGAAAAAAAAGTTTGGGGTCACTTCCGGTTAAACTGAAAGTGGTGAATTTTTGGTAATGGAATCAAAATATGCGTATTCGAGTAATATATCGATGTACCAAATTTGAAACCTGTATCTTTGAAACTATAAGAAAATTGGGGGGCGTACCTCACCTCGTGGTCACCCGGTATAATGAACATCCATCTTCTAGAAAATAACTTGAAATTGAAGCAACACAGTCAAACACGCGGAGTGCCAACAAACCGTTTCTATAGTAACGACACAGAAAGACAACTGGATGCTGTGAAATTGTATTAGAAGTATTGATAACATTAAGGATAACATGTATGGAAAAAAGAAGTATTATTTTGTTATTTTGGACTTATTTTTTTTAGACAGGAAAAATTCTTGAATACGATTTCACTGAACATATTGAATAATATTTTCAACACAACAGTCGTTTAAAAGAGATAACTTATCGGGACAAAATCCACGTCAAGATGAATTGAAAGTATTTATTTTTAATATATTTCAGACGATGTTAATTCACATTCACAGTTGTACAAAAAATGTTGTTTGTATTTCGTGTATAAAATTCGTGTTTTCATGGCACATTCGAGATAAATTAAGACTGTCTGTACCATTAGAAAAACACTCATTTCACGCACTTGTTCTCATGTGCCAGTGAGTATCACAAAAATAAAACGAGTAATAAAGACACCTGACCATTTTTTTTAAATAAATTTCAAGAGAGGCCTTGGCCAACATTTTTATCAGTACATCTCAATACATTCATGCCAAATCTGGTGTGTTTTTATGTGCCAGGTAACGGTAATCTAGAAGAAAAACAGCTCTAAGCCACCACACTATCGCTCGTTAGAGTTCCTTTTTATTGATTATCCATTTATTTGATAATCTCAAACTTTATATCTCGGGAGGGAAGTTATTTATGATAAGCGTTAAATGAGATTGTATTTTGTGGGTGGGAAATTTGCGGAAAGAACGTCAGCGGGTAAAAAAATTCCACAAACAGAATAAAATCACTTTCAACCCGTATATCGTACGAATGTTTTTGCAAGACTGCTCAAATGTAGTGGGAAGTAGACTATATATTGAAGAAAAGTGACATCCATTTGAGGGCGTATTTCAAGCATCGTGGGCAGGGATGAACGGCGTGGTTAGCAAATTGACTTTTTAAATAATATCCACCATGAAAATTCCTGATAGACGTTTTGATGAATATGTCGTTGAACACAATGTTAAGCACATCTCAATACAGGGTAGGGTGTCTTTGAAAAACCCACATTCTGGGAATATCTCTTCCAGCAAAGAATTTGATCAAACCTCCAGAATTGTATCTATACTAGAAATCCATTTGCTGTTATTTCAAACATTAGTTATTATGTTTCAAAGTTGCAATCCACGAAGTTAATCTCAAGCCTTAGAGAAAGAAAAATTAAAATAAAACCAGTTGGTAAAAACAATCTAAAAACTACCATCGAGCTTGTACAGATCACTTATCCTATCAGTTTAAGGGGGTGACTTCACCCTTGATAAAGGGTTGGAGAAATAGCCACCCGGAGTATTGGGAATTCAACATAACAGACGAATGCTCCCTCTCGTGTCGAACTTGAAAACTATTCATGTCTACACACAACAACGGATAATGATTTCAAAATGTTTTTGATTTCAGGCCATTGCGTCAGGAATGTGGACCATCTTGGAGACGATACTTCTAGGAATTTTCATCCTATATGCAACAGTAAGTACTACGAAAAGTTACAATTCTATATTGAGAATTGACAGACGTATCAATAACCGCTAAAAACAATTGCGGCAATATCAGAGGAAGAATTCGAAAGATCAATGTTCAATGTCCGTCGTGGTATTAGCTAGGGAAGTAGTTGTTTTCTGTCAAATATCTTTCATTTTCCACTTTGGGTGAAACTGCGAGAAAAGGTGCTACAGAGTGGCCACTTCAAACTTCAGAATTAGCACCACTTGAATTCAGTGAAGAACTCTTAACCCTTTTAAATACTGGTACTTGATGATGGCTGACACTTCTAATAAGTTATTGTTCGTTGCTATGGTAACGCAATATTTTGTTTATGCAGGGAACTGGTCTAGGTTAACTAGATATCAATACATCCTCGTATGTGTCACGAGTTGGGTGATTGTACTTTTTCAAATTTTCTCAATTAGAAACATCTACCAGACACGAGTATGGAAAATCACGACATAAACCATCTGAGCTTGTAAATGTTTCACAAAAACGTCTTTAAATTAATTTTCATTGAGCAACCATACCTCTGATTAGTCATTATTGTCCTGAGCAGTGGCGTAGATAGAAAGAAGGGGCAGGAGACCTGCCTCCCACCTCCAAATCGTTCAAAGTTCCATCGATTTACAATTAAAATTGCAAGATTTAATTATTATGTATTATAATTATTAAAATAGGGACCCCCAATGAAAATTCTGGCTACGCTACTGCCTGAAATACTTTCCATCCACTAAAAACTATTGAACGAAGATTCCTTCGATAGATAACAACGTACTTTTCATACCTGAAGGTCGTCCTTGGCTGCAAGAAATCACTTCATTTTCGAGATATTTACGTGACAAAACTCCCTTCCTGCGAAGTGACTACTTAGGCTAATTGAATCGACCCTGTTGAGTAACACCGATCAGCAAATCATCCCCGTCGATGCCGAGGAAAAAGTTTTAATATCGTTGAGTGACTCACTAGTTTTTAAATTTCTTTGAAGAAGAGAGCGCGTGTAAACTGTTTTGCTTGTCAAGCAAATTTGGAGTTCGCTCGAAAACTTCCAAGACAGAATGTTTAACTTTACAAAACAGAACTGCCATTTCACAGTTTCAGTAGAAGATAATTTTTGTTTTTTGTCGACTTGAGGCTGCTGTTGATTTTCAGTTGAATATACAGTGTGTTAATGCAGAAGGCCGTTAATCTTGGTTCACACCGTTTACTCAGGGCACATGATTCTCGGACCCAGTAATCACTCACCCCACGGACGTGCTGGTGTTAATGATACACCAGCGCGCCCTCCGGTAGTATCGGAGCTCCGGGGACAGGGCCTGACTGGTACATTCGTTGTGAAAAAAAAAATTATATCGGAATAGAGGGTGAAATCAAGAAAAGAACTCTCCTAAACTATAAAAGCATTTCTCATATAAAAAAGTCTTAACCTAATTTTGAACACAGAAATATTATTACTATCTTTGATCATATCAGGTAAATGATTAAACATTTTCAGTCCAATATAGTTTGGAGAGGCGGACGATATTTTAATTCTGGCGTAAGGGATATGGAACAAACCTTCGTTTCTTGTATTGACATTATGGACATTACTACTCAATAAAAACAATTTTTTATTCTGGAATACATATACACACATTCTGCATGAGAACTTCTTGGATATCCTTGCTATACATCGAGCAATACGTTTGTGTACACCAACACAAAACGTAAATTCATGTGAATCTAGATAAACTTTTCAACTTGAGAAAGATTAAAAATAGAGAAATTCTGCAAACGCCAATCGATTCAAAATGATGAAATCAGTATACTTGGTGAATTTCAAGTAGATCGAAAAAATAGACGACAAAAATCCCAAGGGGTATACCCCTAAAAATCATACGATTCCAGATGAACTTTATAACTTGAGAACAGTGAACGGTTTGAGATAGAGTAATTCTGCGAACTCCAATCGATTCAGAATGATGAAATTAGTATACTCTGTGAATTTCAGTGACAACAGGAATTCAATCGAAAAAAGGCCAAAGGGGTAGACCCCTAAAAATCATGGAAATCCAGATGAACTTTTCAACTTGTGAACGGTTTGAGATAAAGCAATTCTGCGAACTCCAATCGATTCAGAATGATGGAATTAGTATTCTCTGTGAATTTTGGTGACAACAAAAATTCACTCAAAAAAAGTCCAAAGGGGTAGACCCCTAAAAATCAAACGATTCCAGATGAACATTTTAACTTGACAACAGTTAGAGATAGAGAAATTCTGCGATCGCCAATCGATTCAGAAATATGAAATTAGTATACTCTGTGAAATTTGGTGACAACAAAAATTTACTCGAAAAAAGGCCAAAGGGGTTGACCCCTAAAAATCAAACGATTCCAGATGAACATTTTAACTTGACAACAGTTAGAGATAGAGAAATTCTGCGATCGCCAATCGATTCAGAAATATGAAATTAGTATACTCTGTGAATTTTGGTGACAACAAAAATTTACTCGAAAAAAGGCCAAAGGGGTTGACCCCTAAAAATCAAACGATTCCAGATGAACATTTTAACTTGACAACAGTTAGAGATAGAGAAATTCTGCGATCGCCAATCGATTCAGAAATATGAAATTAGTATACTCTGTGAATTTTGGTGACAACAAAAATTTACTCGAAAAAAGGCCAAAGGGGTTGACCCCTAAAAATCAAACGATTCCAGATGAACATTTTAACTTGACAACAGTTAGAGATAGAGAAATTCTGCGATCGCCAATCGATTCAGAAATATGAAATTAGTATACTCTGTGAATTTTGGTGACAACAAAAATTTACTCGAAAAAAGGCCAAAGGGGTTGACCCCTAAAAGTCATGGAAATCCAGATGAACTTTTCAACTTGTGAACGGTTTGAGATAAACCAATTCTGCGAACTCCAATCGATTCAGAATGATGGAATTAGTATACTCTGTGAATTTTGGTGACAACAAAAATTTACTCGAAAAAAGTCCAAAGGGGTAGACCCCTAAAAGTCATGGAAATCCAGATGAACTTTTCAACTTGTGAACGGTTTGAGATAAAGCAATTCTGCGACTCCAATCGATTCAGAATGATGAAATTAGTATACTCTGTGAATTTTGGTGACAACAAAAATTTACTCGAAAAAAGTCCAAAGGGGTAGACCCCTAAAAGTCATGGAAATCCAGATGAACTTTTCAACTTGTGAACGGTTTGAGATAGAGCAATTCTGCGAACTCCAATCGATTCAGAATGATGAAAATAGTATACTCTGTGAATTTTGGTGACAACAAAAATTTACTCGAAAAAAGTCCAAAGGGGTAGACCCCTAAAAGTCATGGAAATCCAGATGAACTTTTCAACTTGTGAACGGTTTGAGATAGAGCAATTCTGCGAACTCCAATCGATTCAGAATGATGAAATTAGTATACTCTGTGAATTTTGGTGACAACAAATATTAACTCGAAAAAAGGTCTAAGGGGTAGACCCTCAAAAATCATACAATTTCAGACGAACTTTTTAAAATTGTTTATAGTGAGCTTTCCAGTCCAAAAACTCATTACATCCTTATTAATAGTACTAATAAATGGTGCCACGGTACCAATATGGTTCCATTTGAAAAAATTGAGTTTTTACCCCAAAATGGATTACGATGAACTTTATTGGATCATAAAAAACGCAATTCAGTATTTTTGACGAGATTTTGATTTTTTTAGCATTAGACGGGTCAGTTGGAATAAATCGGAACCATCATGACACACTTAAATGGGAAACTTAAAATTAAATTATCAAAAATTTTGACGTCTGAAATGTCGCTTATTATTGGATTAAGAAAATTATGCAGGTTTCAGAAATGTAATAATATACAGGGTGCTCCATTTAAAAATCAAAAGTTGGTATCACTTTCGGTGGAAAAAAAAAATCATTTGTAGGTCAAAAAGTGCTGCTTATCATGTATATAAGATATTTCAAATTGCAATCAATTACCTTTTAAACTAACGGAGATACGGGGAGTGTACCATGATCCTGTTACACCCGGTATACAATAAATGACTATTGATTTTCAATATCAAATCTGTTTTTTACAAAAAATAATCACAAACATATACATTAAGGTGTCTCTCATCAGCGCTTCTTTTCTTTTCCAGGTAGTAGTGAAGTCATTCGAGACCTCGATACTGCAGTGCCTGTTGGAACCGTGGTTCCGCGAGGTAGGCTTCGTCATCTGCTACGGAGCCATCATCCTGAAACTGTACCGACACCTAATCGAGTTTCGCACGAGAAAAGCTCACCGGTGGGTCGTCAAAGACACCGATCTTCTCAAATATCTACTCATCATGGTCATGTCGGTGAGTCTTGGAACAAGTAGTCGATTTTGTAGAAGTATTATGTGTGGGCAGAGTTGCGAGGGTAGTAATAATTGTTCGAACGCTAGCTTGAGTCGGACGAGTTTCTATCGAATCAGCTAGATAATTCAATTTCGAGTTCGTATCTGAGAAGTGTCCTCCTTTGAATGCCGTCTGCAAACTAGTTGTTGGTGAATTTGATGGAATCGATAAACGAAGCCCAGAACTTCGATGGCGTGCAAGTTTCCTCCAGTTCATTACGGAATAGTTTGATGGGAATAATAGGAGAATGTTCGATACACTAATACCTAATCTCCGTTTCAAGTTGTTTATGACTGAAACTTTCTCTGATTACTTTCAATAAATAAATATTGGAAGAAAGTCAGTGATTAAAAGGGGAATTACCTCAAAACACATTGGGAATATATCAATTGAAAATAATGTTGCTAGGAAAATGTACAATTTCTTAAATAAATATTATACCGAACTGATAGAAGTTATTATCACTCTGAAAAATAAGAATGCGTCTGCTTCAGATGATATATCTTTATGAATATTTTTGTTATCTTGCCTGATAATGTACTCAGTATTATTGCCCAACTCGTAAATAGTTCCTTTGCACAAGAAAGTTTTCCTTGATTCCTGAAAACCACGGTTGTAATCCCTCTCCACAAGAGGGGTGATGGAGAAGATCTTGCCAACTTCAGGCCTATCACATTAATACCCATCTTAGCGAAGATTATCGAAAAACTGGTGAAAAACAGTCATGGAATTTTTGATAATTAACAGAATACTCAGTGCATAGCAGTATGGTTTTCAGAAATCAAAAAGTACAACTGACGCAATACTAACTAAACTAAAGAAGTGAAATGTGGAGTACCCCAAGACTCTATACTAGTCCCTATTTCATTCCTTTTATGCATAAATGATCCGACCATGTTACCAATTTTTGGAAAATTCACATTATTTTCGGACGACACCACCATAATATGGCACCATAAACATAAAAATGGTTGAAATCCAGAATTGGTTGGATTCTACTATAGTCTCTTTAGAATCTAGAAAAACAAGTGTTATTACATTCAAATGTTGAATATCAAATTTGTATTTAGCAAGGAAACTAATAGAAAACAAGAATTCTGCAGAAGTTTTGGGATTAGTTTTGGACAGTGATTTGAAGTTCAGAGAGCACATAACTCAATTAAATAAAAAATAAAAAACTGGCTTCTTATCTTGTTGTTACGTTTTGAGAACTCTGTCAAACGAATTAGGATTCACTACTGCCAAATCAGTGATTATGCACATATAGACTTCAATTCACGCAATGGATAATCTTTCTGTCGGGGGATGTGATAATCCACTCTTTCAGTAAGTACTTGTGCTTCATAAACAGGCAATTACATACGTTTTCGAAGCAAAATGAAGAACACCATGTGAACCTCTCCCCCTCCTATCCTCTTCTCCTTATCTCCTCTCTCCTCTCTCTTCTCTCTCCCCTCTCTCCTTTGTCCTCTCCCCTCTCCCCTCTCCCCTCTCTCCTTTGTCCTCTGTCCTCTGTCCTCTGTCCTCTGTCCTCTGTCCTCTGTCCTCTGTCCTCTGTCCTCTGTCCTCTGTCCTCTGTCCTCTGTCCTCTGTCCTCTGTCCTCTGTCCTCTGTCCTCTGTCCTCTGTCCTCTGTCCTCTGTCCTCTGTCCTCTGTCCTCTGTCCTCTGTCCTCTGTCCTCTGTCCTCTGTCCTCTGTCCTCTGTCCTCTGTCCTCTGTCCTACGTCCTCTGTCCTCTGTCCTCTGTCCTCTGTCCTCTGTCCTCTGTCCTCTGTCCTCTGTCCTCTGTCCTCTGTCCTCTGTCCTCTGTCCTCTCCCCTCTGTCCTCTCCCCTCTGTCCTCTCCCCTCTGTCCTCTCCCCTCTGTCCTCTCCCCTCTGTCCTCTCCCCTCTGTCCTCTCCCCTCTGTCCTCTGTCCTCTCCCCTCTGTCCTCTGTCCTCTCCCCTCTGTCCTCTGTCCTCTCCCCTCTCCCCTCTCCCCTCTCCCCTCTCCCCTCTCCCCTCTCCCCTCTCCCCTCTCCCCTCTCCCCTCTCCCCTCTCCCCTCTCCCCTCTCCCCTCTCCCCTCTCCCCTCTCCCCTCTCCCCTCTCCCCTCTCCCCTTTGTCCTCTGTCCTACGTCCTCTCTCCTCTCTCCTCTCTCCTCTCTCCTCTCTCCTCTCTCCTCTCTCCTCTCTCCTCTCTCCTCTCTCCTCTCTCCTCTCTCCTCTCTCCTCTCTCCTCTCTCCTCTCTCCTCTCTCCTCTCTCCTCTCTCCTCTCTCCTCTCTCCTCTCTCCTCTCTCCTCTCTCCTCTCTCCTCTCTCCTCTCTCCTCTCTCCTCTCTCCTCTCTCCTCTCTCCTCTCTCCTCTCTCCTCTCTCCTCTCTCCTCTCTCCTCTCTCCTCTCCCCTCTCCTCTCTCCTCTCTCCTCTCTCCTCTCTCCTCTCTCCTCTCTCCTCTCTCCTCTCTCCTCTCTCCTCTCTCCTCTCTCCTCTCTCCTCTCTCCTCTCTCCTCTCTCCTCTCTCCTCTCTCCTCTCTCCTCTCTCCTCTCTCCTCTCTCCTCTCTCCTCTCCTCCTCTCCTCCTCTCCTCCTCTCCTCCTCTCCTCCTCTCCTCTCTCCTCCTCTCCTCCTCTCCTCCTCTCCTCCTCTCCTCCTCTCCTCCTCTCCTCCTCTCCTCCTCTCCTCCTCTCCTCCTCTCCTCCTCTCCTCCTCTCCTCCTCTCCTCCTCTCCTCCTCTCCTCCTCTCCTCCTCACGTAAAGTAGTTTTGGTGTTTTTGAAGTATATTTACACCAAATATTCCCCTATACGAAAGAATAAGTCACCTAATTGTTTATTCCAGGTGTTAGGTTATATGGCAGCGTACACTTCTATCACTCTGAACTTCATGCAAGAAAACTACAGCCTTCTCTATCTTGGACGCACTGTTGATGGTGAACGGTACCAAGCTTGTAAGTCTCTGTGGTGGGACTACGTTACCGAAACAGGTGAAATCATCATATTGATATTTGGAATTCATCTTAGCTATGCAAGCAGGAATGCCAGGACACAATTTCAGGTAATTTTCTTTTACATCCAAGCGATTATGTTGGCAAATTTTATTTGTATTTTTTTAGACTTAGACATTAGATCAATGGAGAATAATGATAGTTTTCAACTCGAAATCAAAATGATATCTTTAATTCGCCTGAAATTCGATGTGCATATTCAAAAACAAAAAACAAAATGTTGGAGCGAAATGACCTCAGTCGGAATTATTTCTTTTCATGCATTTTCTTAGAGTCAGAAATACCTCACAATTTCTTCACCACCTGAGGCCTCCCTTCTAATTTCCTCATTCAAATACCAAGTTACGGACCTGCCTTCTTCTACGCGTATAATGGAACACAAACAAGTTTTAGACACTGCTGTGTCATCGTCTTACATTACTTAAATACACCGGAAATTTTGCCTCTTGTGCAAATTCAAACGTCGTTTTGTATCACTCCTACATTATAATCTCGGTTTGGGGTTCATAAGGAAACTCAACAAGAAGTAAGATGGAGCATTATTAGTTGAACAGGAAATTGTCAAAGAACGTGTTCCAACAACGTGAGATTGGATTAGGGGTTTATGCTAGGGAAGCTAACTTCCATCGTCGGAAGGAGTTATATATTCTAAGATTATTAGAGTCCTTTTGTTTTGGATGCGAACATATACTTCATGAAATAATTTTTTATCTCCGGTCTAGGTAGCACACTTATATTGGGACAATATTATGAAAATATTGGCCAAATATTCAAATGCAATATTGACGAGAAAAAAATGTGAACATTCGGCGATATTGGTTCAATATTACTTGGGTTATATTGCAGAAATAATATTCTCGAAACAATATTGGCGTCAAAATATAAAGCGGTATTGGTAATTGGATGGAATTCTATTTTTCCCGACAATTACTTTCGATGATGAAAATGTGATATTCACCAATAACCGCGCCAACTCGAATCTTATTTTTGAGATCACTTCAAAATATTACAAATCCGACCGCACTCCTCTGACGATCCGACAATGAATTTCGATGATGTAAATGTGTTATTCGGACAAAAATTAATGTACTCTGATTCACCACAAACTGCGCCAACTCGATTCCTATTTTTGAGATCACTTCAAAATATTTAAAATCCGACCACACTCCTCTTACGATCCGACAATGATTTCCGATGATGGAAATGTGTTATTCGGACAAAAATTAATGTATTCTGACCCACCACAAACCGCGCCAACTCGAATCCTATTTTTTAGATCCCTTCAAAATATTTAAAATCCGACCGCACTCCTCTTACGATCCGACAATGATTTCCGATGATGGAAATGTGTTATTTGGACAAAAATGAATGTATTCTGACCCACCACAAACCGCGCCAATTCGAATCCTATTTTTGAGATCACTTCAAAATATTTAAAATCCGACCGCACTCCTCTTACGATCCGACAATGAATTTCGATGATGTAAATGTGTTATTCGGACAAAAATTAATGTACTCTGATTCACCACAAACTGCGCCAACTCGATTCCTATTTTTGAGATCACTTCAAAATATTTAAAATCCGACCACACTCCTTTTACGATCCGACAATGATTTCCGATGATGGAAATGTGTTATTCGGACAAAAATTAATGTATTCTGACCCACCACAAACCGCGCCAACTCGAATCCTATTTTTTAGATCACTTCAAAATATTTAAAATCCGACCGCACTCCTCTTACGATCCGACAATGATTTCCGATGATGGAAATGTGTTATTTGGACAAAAATGAATGTATTCTGACCCACCACAAACCGCGCCAATTCGAATCCTATTTTTGAGATCACTTCAAAATATTTAAAATCTGACCGCACTCCTCTTACGATCCGACAATGATTTCCGATGATGGAAATGTGTTATTCGGACAAAAATTAATGTATTCTGACCCACCACAAACCGCGCCAACTCGAATCCTATTTTTGAGATCACTTCAAAATATTTAAAATTCGACCGCACTCCTCTTACGATCCGACAATGATTTCCGATGATGGAAATGTGTTATTTGGACAAAAATGAATGTATTCTGACCCACCACAAACCGCGCCAATTCGAATCCTATTTTTGAGATCACTTCAAAATATTTAAAATCCGACCGCACTCCTCTTACGATCCGACAATGATTTCCGATGATGGAAATGTGTTATTCGGACAAAAATGAATGTATTCTGACCCACCACAAACCGCGCCAATTCGAATCCTATTTTTGAGATCACTTCAAAATATTTAAAATCCGACCGCACTCCTCTTACGATCCGACAATGATTTCCGATGATGGAAATGTGTTATTTGGACAAAAATGAATGTATTCTGACCCACCACAAACCGCGCCAATTCGAATCCTATTTTTGAGATCACTTCAAAATATTTAAAATCCGACCGCACTCCTCTTACGATCCGACAATGATTTCCGATGATGGAAATGTGTTATTTGGACAAAAATGGATGTATTCTGACCCACCACAAACCGCGCCAATTCGAATCCTATTTTTGAGATCACTTCAAAATATTTAAAATCCGACCGCACTCCTCTTACGATCCGACAATGATTTCCGATGATGGAAATGTGTTATTCGGACAAAAATGAATGTATTCTGACCCACCACAAACCGTGCCAACTCGAATCCTATTTTTGAGATCACTTCAAAATATTTAAAATCCGACCGCACTCCTCTTACGATCCGACAATGATTTCCGATGATGGAAATGTGTTATTTGGACAAAAATGAATGTATTCTGACCCACCACAAACCGCGCCAATTCGAATCCTATTTTTGAGATCACTTCAAAATATTTAAAATCCGACCGCACTCCTCTTACGATATGACAATGATTTCCGATGATGGAAATGTGTTATTCGGACAAAAATGAATGTATTCTGATCCACCACAAACAGCGCCAACTCGAATCCTATTTTAGAGATCACTTCAAAATATTTAAAATCCGACTGCCCTCCTCTGACGACCCGACAATGACTTTCAATCATTAAAAGTTGCAAATTGGACTGGAATGAATGTATTCTGATCCACTTCAAACCACGCCAACTTGAGCATATTTCGAAATGAGCTCGAGAGGAGTAAGACGGCAGTTTGTGATTTTTCGAAAAATGAAATGAATTTTCGAAAACAGGTTCAACTCGTAGAGTAGACTAGAGTAGAAAGAGTCTCCTTATCTTTCACGTCTTGTTTACGAAAACTGTCGATCTCCAAAGCAATTTTTTTCCTCTGTCGAGTTAACTCTAATGGGTCCTCAACTTTCCATCAGAGAAAATTAATATCCGCAGAAACGTGTCGCCAATAGACAGGATACGGCTCTGCTAAGCGGAAAACAGGTCGCTTTATTGACACAGCAGCTCCGTAATGAGCAACACAAACACTACAAGTCAATTTATCACGAGACAATGCCTTGTCGACTTTCCCTTCCCGTTCTATTTATCACCATTCGCCCATCAATCGACACATCGACATCTTTCAAAGAAAATCGTCCGCAGCGAGCAAGAACACCAAAAGATTCCTGACTATTTGTAACGCTTATTGCAGGAATGAGTAATGAGAAACAATTTCCGTCCGTCAAGTATTTCCACTACTTTGTGCATATGCGATTATTCTGATGGTAAAGAATTAGTAAACGTATATTTATTGCCACAAAGCTTCAGTTAAAGTAAAGTCTCCACTAATTGGAACTTCCTCTTCAAATATGCCAATAACTCATCATCATTTTTTTCGGAGGACGATGGCGGGTATCGAGACCACGCCCGTGTAATATCCGTACTGATGAGGAACAGACATTCCGAAACCGGTCTGTAGTTGGTCTCCGTTTGAATCAGGTGAAGTCCTGCCGTTTGTTTCAGAGAGCTCTTGCAAAGTTGTTGTTCTTCAAAGTAAGGATCTCTCCACATATGTCTGACAGATATAATTCAATATCTGTCGAGGTATTAGCCAGAGAAATGGTAGTTTTCTGTTGGACATAAGCCATACATACTATATAGAGTTATAGTCACTTCTGAAAGGATTGTTATCGACTGATTTACAGTCACAAAAATATCATCGGCTGATAGTTGGTTGATTATTGGTTTCTTCCTATTCGTTTGAAATCCCCTAGAATGAAGCACCAACATTGTATTTCTTCATTTCAACGCTAGATCTTGTTTGTTTCGGGACTCTGTCTACCAGCTTCCTACATTGTATTGACATTGAACCCAGTAGAACCTCTGTCTGACCTTGGAGTCAATCCCAAGATGTCCTACGGATTTTCCTTCGTGAATTCCTTTCAAGGCTTCACCTAGCCTAGATTGCCTCGAAAATGTGGTTCCTTTATTTATTCATTATTCATCTTCGCAGGTACGGACGAACTTGGTATTAGCGCCCTCATTCTGTAATCTCTTGTGAAATTACTGCGTCTACCACAATTGAAACAGTTTCTTGTGAATTAGTTTATACTGTGTTTATTCCCAGATTCAACGATGTAAATTCATTTTGAAACTTCACCAAATATTGTCACGGTTGGGCCACGAATTTCCTCAATATTTTTACTGAGTCCGAGATTTTCCCTTCGAGGTTCTTGAGATTTTCCGTAAACGTGTACAAGTGATGTGAATGCTCCGATCCATATTCCTACTCCGAAAAATTTATCATTTCCTACAACAACCCTCACGAGAGACGAAACCCCCATTCTGAATTATCCCCCATTCACCTTTGAGAAGTTTCGCTATCACTAGAACAAAATCAAAGAGCTTTCGCACAATGACGATACGTTCTCCTTCGCGAATAGATTTATGAAACTTCCTGTGAAACTTCAGAAGGCCTCTTTGTTCTTCCGGCATTCATTGTGGAAATTTCGAGAAGTAGTTGACAGTTCAAGAACCTATTGAATTACCTTTTGTGAAACAGGATACATCGATGAACAGGACGTGAGGGAAAACGAAAATAAGTTACCAGCCGTTGAAATACATTCCTTGATGTTCGTGGTTTGGGTGATGGTCACAATCATTCGAAACTGATAGGATTTTATATCTTGGGAATTTAAATCGAGATCTTCCTAAGGGTTTTCCTTTTCTCACCCTTTATTCACTTTTTCTCTCTGCTTTTCAATGCGCCAACCTGTACACTATTTGCTAGATATACGATGGATTTATTCCATGTTCCGTTGTGATATTTCATAAAAATATGCCATTCGAAATCCCTATACGCGAGATAGGATTTGCTTCACATGACTATGCATCAATACGCGAAAGATTTATATGTGGAAGAATATGAAGAATTCCATTTCCATTATCTATTGCATCATACAGAGAAAATTTCCAGAGTTTCATTTATTCTTAATGAAATAGCGGTGAAGAGATACAAGCATTGTATCTTATTATAGACTCATCTCAATGAAAACTGAAAAATGTACATCTGAAATCACTCAAAGAAACTCTCAATGAATATGTTTCAGGATTTTCTTCTACTGGAATCAATATTTCCAAGAACCGGTTGTCTCAAGTTCTCTTTTCTCCAGTTCCTGCTTAAAACCAGCCACTTTCAAGTCCACAAGACGCACTTTCATCAAAAACATTTTATCTTTTAATATTTCTGAAGATATCAGTATATGTTCCACCAAAAGTTCATGTCTCAAAACACTTATTTTTTATAAGAAAATCTTGCTTCCAACATCAACTGAAATAAAGATACACTTAAATACTACTGTGTATTGTCTACCACCATCTGGTCGTCTTGCAGAAGATTTCTTCTAAATGTTTCTCGAATGGCTTCCTAGATGGTTTCCGGTACGTTGTCGGAAGTGCCTAGAGCAATGACCTCATGCATTCTTTATGAGCTGGAGACAATCTGACAGGTGTAGTAGACAGGTCCGGCTCCAGGTCATTACAACAGACTCCAGCAGGACATTGAAAACACATCACAAATCACTGAAAGTCATTCAGAAAATAGGTCTGAAACTAATTCTCTCTAAAGAACGGAAATACAAAATCCTCTCAAGGTAATGGAAAGTTTTGGATAACCCACTCTGTATAATACTCTCCTCAAGTTTCTCAATTTGTGAAAATATATGAAACCGAAACGTCCTAAAACGTATTCACGATAAAAATAATTTTGAGACTTCCAAACTTCCATCAGATCACGAATGGAAAATATCCATCCTCAGAAAACTGTGGCTGGCGATAAAAAAAATCCTCCCACACAAATTTCCATTAAACTTCTATAACCGAATAGGAAAGCTCGAGCAATTCAATTTTGGAAACAAGGCAACAATTTAAATATTTCCAATTATCCGAACCAACCAATCTAAGTTTGTTCGGGAGGATAAATGAGTTCAGATGGAGTTTTCTCAGTAATAAAACCTCAATGGTTTCGCTCTAATTGTTTCATTGAATCCGTAGGATATTTCATCAGCTCTAAGTTTGCCTCAACATTAGTTTCGAGGTATTTTGAAAGTCTCATTCGGTTTCTTCATAAAAGGGCATTAATATTTTTTTCATCATTTTAATTTTCCCTATTTGGCGCAAGTTCATCTGAATTGATGGAAACAGGAGAAGAAATATTCAACCAATCAATTTACACTTGGAATTATTAGAAAATTTCATAAAAATTCCGTGAAGAGAAATCGTCCAAAAGTCTTCTAGTGTTGAGATGATTCAGTTATGGTCATGGTTTTCCAAGGGATTCTTTCAATAATAGAGATTGAGTTACGGGAGTGAGGACTTTTCTATTGGAAATTTCCTACTCTTCAAGATCTTTTTTATTCAGCAATTATAGAAAATTTTTGAATCATTAGCAAAAAACTAACGATTACAATTTATTCCTTCAAGCAAAATATGTTCAAAGGAATGTCTGAGGTTGATAGTTTCCATGATTTAGTACCAACATTTTCTATTTCTGCATCCGAAAAGAACCCTCAACAAATGTTTTCCTCCATTAAAAGTCCCAAATCACCTGCGCTATAATTCTCCATTCCAGGAGAAAACCTAACTTCAAGCAAAATGTGTTTAGAAATGTCTGACTTTGAGGAAAAATCAACTGATAATTTCCGAGAATTATTATAAATTTTTTTTATGTCTGCATCCAAAAAACTTTATAGAATCATGTTTTCCTGCATCAAAAGTTCTAAATCACCTGCACTTCAATTCCCCATTTCAGGATAAAAAAAGTCCGACTTTGAGGAAAAAGCAAATAATAGTTTCCATGATTCATTACCCTTTTCCAATTCTGCATCCGAGAAAACATATTAAGTAAGTTTTACCTGCATCAAAATTCCCAAACCACTTGAGCTGTAATTTTCCATCCCAGGAAAAAACATACCATCAAGCAAAAAATCTGACTTTGGGAAAACGCAACTAATAGTTTCTGTGTTTCATTGCTAACATTTTCCATTTCTGCATCCAAAAAATCCCATAGAATAATTTTTTCCCCGCATGAAAGTCCCAAATCACCTGCACTACAATTCTCCATTTCAAGAAAAAATGTCCGACTCTGAGAAAAAAGATAATGTTAGTTTCCATGACCTATTGCCATTTTTCAATAATGCATCCAAAAAAACCATTAAATTATTTTTTCCTACATCAAAAGTCCCAAATCTCCTGAACTGTAATTCTCCAGTCCAGGAAAAAACTTACCATCAAGCAAAAAATGTTCGAATGATTTTGGGAGAAAGCAAATAATAGTTTCCGTGTTCCATTGCTAACATTTTTAATTTCTACTTCCGAAAAAACCCATAGAATAGTTTTTTCTTGCTTGAAAAGTCCCAAATCACTTGCGCTATAATTCTCCATTCCAAGAAAAAATCCACCTTCGAGCCAAAAATGTTTAATTTCTGACTTTAGGGAAAAAGCAACTGATCTTTCCCGTGATTTATGACCATAATTTTTCATTTGTGCGTCCGAAAAGAAATAAATGTTTCCTACCCAATTGACCTGCACTATAATTCTCCATTCCAGGAAAGAACCTACCTGTGCGCCGCAATAAGCCTGGAATTAGCCATCAGCACGCTGTTTTACATCGGCCGAGTCCTCATCCTTCCCGGCTTACATCCCGACGTCGTCCTGATCGTTTATTGCGTCCGGACTCAGCTGACGCAGACCTTGACGCTAATCCTCATTTTCGTGCCAAAGTTCTGGTATCAGCAGAAACAAGTGCGTAACTTGGCGCAGGAGTATTCGTGCAGACTTCCGGTGGATGCTTTCAAGGTCAGTCGATCGATAACGTGATAACATGTCATTAGTTTTTTTGGTAGTGAGGTTGTAGTTGATCATTCATCTCAGGTGCGTGGGGAGTATCTCAGGGATCTACACAAGGGCCACTTACAAATTTTTTATTATCGATGACGCCATAGCATTAAGAGTGGTGGAGTCGGGATCGAAACGAATATCAGAAATGATGGGCTTGAAACACGAAAACTGTTTCAGGATATTCACAAAAATCACGAATATACCAGGTGATTTACGTAGGCTGTGCAATAGAAGTTTCACAACTTGAATTAGGGTCACTAACTTTAATTTTGTTTTGCTGTCATTCAGTCACCAAATCAGTATAATCTGTGAAATTCGAGTATCAAAAAATGTCCAAATGTCCTGAAAATCAAAATTCACTTGCAATCTGCACTATATACCCAAAATTTCATACAGATTTCGAAAAAATATGATTTGTGTATGCTCAGATGAAAGGTTTGGCATTTTAAAGAAATACAACGTAAGAAATGTCATGAATAGGACTGGAAAAAAGTATGAAGAGAAATGGGTGAAATGACTCCTTCCCACTACAAATGAACTTTTCAACCCAGGAACGGTTGAAGATAGAGCAATTCTGCGAACGCCAATCCATTCAGAATGATGAAATTAGTATACTCTGTGGATTTCGAGTCAATCGATGTAAACTAAATTATTTGAAAAATCGCAATATTTCCAAAAAATCATGAAAATTACAAAATCGGCAGATTCACTTGCAATCCACTTATAAACGCAAAATTTCATGCAGATTCCAAATACATATGATTGGTTTATGCTCAGAGTCAAGTTTTGGCAAAAATTTCAAGAATAGGAGTGGAAAAAAATATGGAAGGATATGACTCCTTCCTCCCTCCAGTTGAATTCAATGAATTCAATCTACATAATATCTTCATTTGGTGTTTCATTAATGCATGTATGTTACAAATTCCGATAGAATATGTGAAATGAACAAATAATTTGTTGAAATATTATCCATTTCTCATTACATAAAAAGTTGAAAGAGAAAAATATATTTTTATTCATTTTGTACGAGAATCTAATTTTACAAGAGTGAATTCAAGAAAAAAACTTTCAGAAAAAGCCGAATTTAACTCGATTTTCAACTTTGAGCATTATGTGTATTTTCCGTCGTGGTCTGGTATATTCAGTAATAAATAATCACAAAAGTTCGCCCTACGAAAAAATTAATTCGCTATAATTTTTAAGTATTATTAATGAAAAAGGGTTTGGCTTATGCGTGTTTAAAGTAATTTATATTGCAGAGTACGAAAGTTACAATTAAAAAGACGCCGTACTTATTGAGGGTTGAGGATATGCTTGAAAATATTAGAGAATCGTAATTTGATTATCCTAATTGCAAGTATCTTGGGCTCTCATAATGGGTCGAACTACTTTCCCAATTTTTTTATCATTATTTTCGATCGTGAGACTGTCTTGTTTGGTAAGTTAAAAACAGAAAAATTCACGGACATTTCGCTCAATTATTTCCAACACATATCCAACCCAACTACATTTGGATAATCATCTTGTGTTCCCATGCATTTACTAGGTACTTTTATTGAAAAACTCGCAAAACAAAAGTTGTATAGTTGTTGGGATTATGCATAACAAATTTCAAGCTTCTGATCGAACTGCGAATTAAAAAACCTCCAATGCACGGCCTACCTAAATCACCCTGTATAGAGAAGCGATTTTATTTTCATACATATTGAATATTGAAATGGTGATTTTTTTAGGATGGTAGTGTACACGGGCCTTTAACCAGCAACAACAGTGACGTAGACGTGGGGGAAGTAACCCTGGCAGATATGAATCCGGACGATATCAGAGCAGAGCTGAAGAGATTATATCTGCAACTGGAAATATTCAAGAGTAAAACTATTTGCCGGGATAACCCCCACGTTTCGAAACGGCGAGGAGGAAGAAAAGCCCAACACCGCAGGTTCAGTTTGCAGGTGAGGTTATCCCACAAAAAAAAATCGGTCGTAGAAAAAGTTGTTTGTTACCCAGTCCCGTATTGGTTATTCGAATTATTGACATGATCTCTGTTCAACTCTATTCACCTTTATGAAGCGTTTGTTTCTCGACCCAATCATCGGCAGGTGCGTGGGTTCGACCCAACGCGGTCACCGGATCGTACGTTGAAAGATAAGGGCTAGGTCTACGCTAGCTCGCCCAAGTCTTTTGAAGACATCTAAGGGTTGCTCGTAAGAGTGCAGCCGGTTGGCAAAAATAATAATTTTTGATCTCTATTCATCTGTATTCATCCCCTTTTCATCTCAATTCATGTATCTTCTTTATTATTCCTCTGATATATATTCATCCCTACTCAGCTCTATTCATCTTCATCTATCTTCAATTCTTTTTCTTCCAGTTCATCTGATTTCATCGATGTTCATCTCTCGTTTTTATCTTTTCATCTCTACTCATCTCAATTCATGCATCTTCTTTTCTATTACCCCCATCTATTCATTCCCATTCATCTCTATTTATCTATCTTCATCTATATTCATCTATCTCTATCTCTACTCTCGAGTTGAAATTTTCACTGTTTATCCGGTAAATACCTTGTATAACATTAATTACTGACGAATTCCTTTATGCATTTCATAATTTCATGCATTTAAAATGCAAAAAACGTCTGCTGTCAACAAAATGATCGTGAATATTATAACCATCAAGCACGTAACCATATTAATGACCTCTAGAGAAAATCCTGTTGAAAATGATCGCCACACCAGCATTTCAGTTCATCAATATCAGACTTTTATATCTTTTTTCATTGATCAGCACACATACGAGCCGTTTCATCGGACTTTTATTTTTCATGCAGAAAAAGGGAAGCCGAGAGAAGGTAAGTGCATTTTATACTCGCTGTATTCCGTTTGACCCAATTGAGAACACTTCAAACGTAATTTGAAACATTGAAACGAGTCAACTAATGATTCTTTGAGCACGACTGCTTCCACTAAATGTTCCGCTGATAATTAAAACTGATATTGTCGAGTGGGTATGTGAGAGAGCGGTCGTCGCTCCAACCAGGATTATAATTCGAAGCTTTCGAGTATGATGGAACACAAAATATACGGGTTGTCCATCATTGAAGTGAAATACAGATTTTCCTGCCAAACTGGGATCTAGAGCTGCAATTGTTTCTTCTACTTGAATCGCTTGCCGTTTCCTTTTAAGTTTTTCAATCTTTCTATCGATTCCCTCTGTAGTGTTGACAGGCGTGGCCACCTTCGATTTTGTTTTGTTTTTCCTTCTCTTTCTCTCTCCTGCTCGAGCTTTTGGCTCTCAGTCAGTGCTAGTCACAATTCATATCTTGGGAGTTTTTCAGTCCTTCAGCTCTTCCTCAGCAATATATTCTTGCTGTTTTCTTCCTGCTCTTCATTTCTCTTGGTATATTCTACGTAAGTGGTGGTTTCGCAACACTTTCCAATCGATTGGAGTTCAAAAAACCTTCCAGGCCTACTTTCACGACTCCATCCATTTCTGAGTTTCCTTTCGGTCGTGTTCGCCACACTTTTTGCTGCGTTCACCACACTTTCTATTGTGTTCACCACACTTACTATTGTATTCACCACACTTTCCATTGTGTTCACCTCACTTTCTATTGTGTTCACATGTTCACCACACTTTCCATTGTGCTCACCTCACTTTCTATTACATTCACCACACTTTCTATTGTGTTCACCACACTTTCTATTCTGTTCATCACACTTTCCATTGTGTTCATCTCACTTTCTATTCTGTTCACCACACTTTCCATTGTGTTCACCTCACTTTCTATTATGTTCACCACACTTTCTATTCTGTTCACTACACTTTCCATTGTGTTCACCGCACTTTCTATTCTGTTCACCTAACTTTCTATTGTGTTCACCACACTTTCTATGATTAACCAAGACAAAATTCAATATTATTATTATTTGTTCGTTTTGACCCACTAACCATGTAATGAACAACGAGCCTGCTACTGTAACACTGACTCGTCCAATCTCGGTTCGTAATCTTCACGGTGTTGACCCACAGGGCAGCACTCTTAGACTCCTTTTCTAATTATATATAATGCCACCGATTTAACTTTATTACTGAGGCGAACCATCATGGGAACGTTGAGTTAACCACAGGTTTCGACGATAAACAATAATGAAATATGCGTCGGGTGTTTCAATTCATGGTTGTGTGCTTCACTGTGGTAATGATTTATCACGTTCGATCTGTAAATCGTAATTTTGTTGATCGTTTCACAGTGAGATGTACTTGGTAAATATCAGTTAGTTTACACTTGCTTTTCATAGCACTTTTTTTATTTTAAGTGTTTATTCAAATTTTGCTACAGCAGCTTCTCGCCAGAAAGCAGTCAAATGTGATCGTAATTGAATGAAATAATCATGTGTGTCACTGAGCATACTTTTAGCAAAATGACTACGAGTATAAAAGATATTTCAGTTGCCAACTACGCAAAACAAAACAATGAGGGAAAAGTGACAGCGGGCATTTTATGAAGTCATTATTGGTCTGTTTTCAAACGCCAGATGAAGTCATTAAGACACTAGTGTCTCAAAATCAAGTCCCTTCCCTTCCACATCATAACATTCTCAGGAAATGTCATAAAAGTCAAAGAAGCCGTCAATTCAGGAAAGTATCCAGGTTTACAACGTATCAGCTGTGGATAAAATTCAGTATTGCATTTCATGTCTTATTAGCATGTAAAATACTCGGGAAAAGCATAGTCTCTCGTGTTTTATTTCGCTAATAAAACAGCCATATAATGAATAGCTTTTTTATCCGAAACCTATTCAAGAGTCGAAGGTTACTTGATATGTCCAAAGATTATTAGTTGTGTTTATTGAATACAGGGTTGTTTGTATTCAGATGAAATCAATTATTGTCAAGAATGTAATGAATTTTGTGAACAGTTGTTATGTTCTTATAGACTAAAAAAAAATTAAAGTTTCAATTCTCCTGAAGTGAATTTTGAATGCTGCAAGGGTATGTCAAAAAACGCTCGATATTTTCATTTTAAGAGGATAATAACATTCCTAGTCAAGGAAACTTGATATTTTATTACCTACATCTCATGTTTTTCAGAACTTGCACGCCAAACACAAAGACAAGGAGAGAGATAGATACAAACAACAGGAGGAAGTGACAGAAGCAGAGCCTTCAAGGACCCCCGAAGAATCTGTTTGCAGTAACGAAGGTCCTAGTGCTATATACGCAGATTTACCCTCGACAACTAACTGAAAAATTTTCAGCATCTCTACAAAAAAAAGAACTTTTAAATTGATTATTGAACTGATGTGTCAAAACTGTGTATGAATCCAGGCGATTCTAGCCAACAGCAATAGCAAAACTCAGCTGGTACCTCCATACGTACTGAAAATACAGGGATTGCTTGAAAAGTGTTTAGCCTCACAACGAAATGAGCTTACATATTTTCCAAACAATTTACGTTAATTTCTGTGGTTATACCAAAATTACAATAAAAAAAAAGAATATGTGGTCCAATGTTGAGGCATTTAGGACATCTGTTCCTGAGCAGTTTTTACTGAAAATTGACCCAATAATAGCCCCCTCAAATATTAGCATTCTATTAATGAACACTATGTATATCTGACTCTTCTAGTGTCGCCATAATGGTATCTTGTGACTCCACCTTTATTTTCAGGCCAGAAACATTTCAAGCAACAAACCAGTTTCCTCTAGATCCATTTCACTTACGAAACTTGGAGGAAAGCTGGGTACTTACTGAGGAATTGCTTTAAATAAGGTATTCTTCAGCATCATAGGTGATACACATTCCCAATTATTTTTTTTTTAATCAGCTTTTATAACAAAAACTATGGGTAGGTTCCATTGCACAAATTTTGTTTCAATAGTGTAACTAAATACCCAAAATCATGCAGGGTCACCCAAGTTGAGTGAGTTTACGCACATTTGGATAATTTGGCTATGGGCCTAACTTAATAAGTTTAGTCTTTCGAAAATATTCACTCAATTTGGGTTACTCAAACGTCCAATTACAAAAAAAATTGTACAAATCACCATTCCAATGTTTAGAAATGGGGGACAGGAACAAATGAAAAATTCTACAAAAGAAGACCGTCAAAAACAAGGCGATAAGATTCAAAACTAGTGAAAGATTTTTATTATTTTATTGTTGAGATTTTTTGAACTTTACTTTGGCATGAATTGGATTTCTGGCCCTTCTGAGGTTGTGATTCAGAAAATATTTCAAAAACGAATTAAATCCATTATCGATTCAAAATCTGAAAAAATCGTGGATTTTCTACTCCAATAGTACTTGAATCTTTTTTTTCAACTATTCTGATTGTAACAAGGGGTTCGAATCTCATGGAAAAACTTTGGTATATCCGTTAACATTCAATTGTTAATAAAATCCCACTTGAATTATAGACAATTGGGCCGTGATGGTCATGATGGTAGAGCACTTGTCTCTTAACCTGAGGGTCATGGGTTCGACTCCCAGCATGGTCATCGGTCTCGTGCACGGTATCACACGTTAAAAGGTAAGGGCTGCGTCTTCCTTAGCTCGGACAAGTCTTTCGAAGACTTTTGAGGGTTGTTCTAAGGGTGTGCAGCTGGTTGACGGAAATAACAATTTTAACAACAATTTTAATTATTTGTCAACTATAAATGTGTTCAATCATTCATGTTCGTACCTCAAGGATCTAATCTTGGACCTAATCTATTATTTCTTCAGTACTTTGATGGTGAATTTGATAGACTTTCCGTCTATCAATTTTTTTCATTTCAACCCTGCTAAAAATGCACTTTGTGTGAAAACAAATTCCTAAAAATCATTTCAATAATATTTAAATCGCAAAAACCCGCATCCAGCATGCATTTTTGTTATCGTCATTATTTTCTGTCCCCCTGTCAACTTTCGTCTTTCCTGCCAGTAATCGCTTGAATAAATGTAAAAATTTAATATTTTATATCATATAATGACGCATAGCTATCTAGAGGCTTGGTGCATTTTTAGGCGAACATCATCATTGTTGTCAAACTAAGATAAAATGGTACGGGACCAACCTAGTCCTTTAAAATCATGTGACGATTGAAGAAAGGAAATGTGAGAATTTGAAGATAAGTTGGACCATCTATTCATGAAACTACGAGAAATTCATCCCCGTGTAAACGAAAATTAATTCGAACCACCAGTTTTATTTTTTGTTCCTCTCTTTTGTTCCCAAATAGTTTTCGAGAGAATTGACCCCTCTTAACTTCAGATAAACTATTCAACTCGAGAACGGTTAAAGATAGAGCAAGAATCATGAAATTAGTATACTCTGAGGATTTCAAGTTGATCGAAGTACGAAAGTAATTACTCGAAAAAAGTTCCAAAGGGGTAGATCCCTAAAATTCATGAAAATTATCAAATCAGCAGATTTATTTCAGACTCGCACTATGAACGTCAATTTTTGATGTTGATTCCGAAAATATTTGATTATTTTCTGCTAAAAATCATGAAAAATATCAAATCAGCAGATTTATTTCAGACTCGCACTATGAACGTCAATTTTTGATGTTGATTCCGAAAATATTTGATTATTTTCTGCTAAAAATCATGAAAAATATCAAATCAGCAGATTTATTTCAGACTCGCACTATGAACGTCAATTTTTGATGTTGATTCCAAAAATATTTGATTTTTTTCTGCTAAAAATCATGAAAAATATCAAATCAGCAGATTTATTTCAGATTCGCGCTACGAACGTAAATTTTTTATGTTGATTCCGAAAACATTTGATTTTTTTGTGCTCAGATACAAGGTTCAACAGGAAAAAGCAATGAAACGTCAAAATTTCCGTCAAATTATCGAAATTTCGAAAATAATCGTTTCAAAATTGCAGGGGTTCCATAAAAGTTCTATAAAATATACACTTGACTCGTAATCGTTTTCAAATTCGGTCTGCGCGTCCGGAAATTATTAAACTTCAAGAATATAGGTTGAAAAATAATTCAAAAGTTTTTGAGAGAATTAATCCCTCTCAACTTCAGATAAATTTTTCAACTCGAGAACGGTTGAAGATAGAGCAATTCTGCGAACGCCAATCGATCCAGAATGATGAAATTAGTATACTCCGTGGATTTAGAGTTAACCGCTGTAGAAATAAATTTCTTGATAACAGTCCAAAAATCATGAAAAATACAAAAAATCAGATCTACTTGAAATTCGCACTATATACGCAAAATTTCATGCTGATTCTGAAAATATATGATTTGTGTATGCTCAGATACAAGAAAAAAAAATATGAAGGAAACTCCAGATGAACTTTTCAACTCACCAACGGTTGAAGATAGAGCAATTCTGCGAACGCCAATCGATTCAGAATGATGAAATTAGCATACTTCGTGGATTTCGAGCTGATCGACGTGGAACTAAATTTCTTGAAAAATTGCAAAAAGTCCAAAGGGGTAGACCCCTAAAAATC
The DNA here is from genome assembly GCA_958502065.1 of Chrysolina americana. NCBI lineage: Eukaryota > Metazoa > Arthropoda > Insecta > Coleoptera > Chrysomelidae > Chrysolina > Chrysolina americana. Next base: position 1,236,447 of record OY293413.1, on the reverse strand, counting down.
ATGAAAAATACAAAAAAATCAGATATACTTGAAATTCGCACTATATACGCAAAATTTCATGCTGATTCTGAAAATATATGATTTGTGTATCCTCAGGTACAAGGTTTGCCATATAAAAGAAAAAAAATGTGAAGGAAACTCCAGATGAACTTTTCAACTCAATAATGGTTGAAGATAGAGCAATTCTGCGAACGCCAATCGATTCAGAATGATGAAATTAGTATACTCCGTGGATTTCGAATTGATCGACGTATACATAAATTTCTTGAAAAATTGCAAAAAGTCCAAAGGGGTAGACCCCTAAATATCATGAAAAATACAAAAAAATCAGATATACTTGAAATTCGCACTATATACGCAAAATTTCATGCTGATTCTGAAAATATATGATTTGTGTATGCTCAGATACAAGGTTTGGCATATAAAAGAAAAAAAAATGTGAAGGAAACTCCAGATGAACTTTTCAACTCAATAATGGTTGAAGATAGAGCAATTCTGCGAACGCCAATCGATTCAGAATGATGAAATTAGTATATTCCGTGGATTTCAAATTGATCGACGTGTACATAAATTTCTTGAAAAATTGCAAAAAGTAATATTTGAAATTCGCTCTATATACGCGAAATTTCATGCTGATTTTGAAAATATATGATTTGTGTATGCTGTTGGCATATAAAAGAAAAAAAAATATGAAGGAAACTCCAGATGAACTTCTCAACTCAATAACTCATATACTAAGTTGGCTTCAGAATGCCTGTTTGTGCAGTTTTACGCACTCAGATTTAGAATTATCGTACAGTTAACATAATTTAACAGTCTCAGACATATCTCAGTGACGGTAAAATCAAATAGTGAGTGAGAGTTAGGAAAAGATATATATAGTGGGTGAACGCCAGTCCAAGCTGAGTAGTTTTTTTTGTTTCGAAACACTTAGAATTTCACTATCACGGAGATACACTAATTCACCCATTCTCTCCTCAAATCCTTCTCTATTCCAAACGTCGATCAGTTTCTCAAACTAACATCCTTTCCCAGATTTTCAGTCTTATCTGCCAATATTTCACGCAGGTCCTTGAAATTTTCACATTTCCTCCATAATAATATGAACTTATATAATTAAAACCAAAGAAATCAAATTGAATTGTAAATATTTATAGTCATAATTAATGTGATTTTTATTTAGTAATAAAGTGTTATAACAATTTTATTAGCCAGGTGGAGTTTTATTACTGAGTTGTACATTCTTTTATATTTCTCAGTTTCATGCTTGTCCAGCAATAAAGAGAAATATGAGAGGACAAATCGAGGAGAATGAGATCATCTTCAAATTTGAAAAAGAAGTTTTTCTTTCATTGAAATCCTTTAGAAAATTCCGAAGTTTTGCACAGTTTTATTTAACACCCTGTACGGATTTTGTGTGAATAACCCTAAGTTTTGAAGAAGTACGAAATTATAAATAAAGGACTGGGCTAATGAACAGTGTGAACAGAATCCAAATTGTTCAAAGCAAGATATTCAGATTTTAACAGGGGCAAAATTTTGGGGTGCGACGAAATTGGTATTGAGTGGTTTATTTTAGAATTGAAATAGACACAATACTGATGAAGAATCATAGTACGCAAGCCATCGTACAAAATCTGATGTGATAACTAGCAAGTTGTAACTGTTCAAGTGTGACGAGTCTGACAAGATGTCGCAGAGAGAAAACCTCGAAAGTGGTAAGTTTTCCTTTGTCGCCAAATCGACATCTTTGGAGCATCGGACTGCTGAAGATCCTTATTGATTTTGTCGGACAATGGTGCCATTGAAAATCTCATTACATTTTGTAGTTTGTGCAAATCTGACCCACTATTTCCCAGTTCGCAATTCATCTCGAATATCTCCGCTATTCCTTTCACACACCTTGCAGCCAAACATTACCATCAACTACACCAAAAAACAACTCCGAATCGATGTTAACGACCTCATACCGGAGCAATCGAAAAAACTGCGCAGAGTGACTGAGCAAAAACATCGTTTGCATTCAGTGATCCCATCAAACGTATCATCTAAAAACCGCTGTGAGCCCCACATATCCAGGCTTGATAATTACTGCAAAATAACAAACACGACAAGTACCTGCATCGTGCGTTTCAAGCACTTACAGCAATCATCGTCCAATCTACAATACTAAACACCCACAGAGGCTTTTCTTTGCGTCGAAAGTGGGTTAATAGAGTTTTTTGATGACATACCCAGCATGCCATGTAGCTGTAGTTGGTTTATTGTCAGTCATTAGAGCGTGTGTTCAATTTGGCTGAGCACTTTTTCATTGCTTGATATGTTTTCAATCGTCATGTCATTAATCTTTAGTGGTTATGTTATCGATTTATCATCTAAAGCGTTTTATTGAGATGACAAAAATAGGTGTTGTTAAGGTAAGCTCTGGTAAGTGTGACCGTGATTTCCATGAGTTCACATTCATTTAAGTGTATCTAATGTCTTTGTAATACGCCACAGAAAATTGTTGAAAAACGTATTCCATGAATTTCATTTATATATTCGTATATACATGCCCATAGGTCACACTTCCCCGAGAATTCGGGGCAAGTCGGAGATCCACTAGAATCGAAAACATTTGTCGAATCTAACGAAGAAGAAATGCCATCAAAGAAGCAAACACTAATGGATTAGTGATTAGAATTCAATATAAAGTATTTATAAGTATAAAACCGCCATGATATCCGATCTTTTATACTTAGAAAATGAACTATTTTCGCATGTTTTTTGCAATCTCTGTTTCACGGATTTGGAATTTTTTAGTTTTTCAAAGAGACGTAGAAACTTACAGTTTTTGAGTAATTAAAGTGTTAATTTCAGCGAGGTCATAGGGTTGTTTTCTCAACGAATCCCCAGTTGGGAAAGCAACCTCAACCCTTAATTAAGGAGTGGATGATCTAAAATGGTCCACGTGGTGTGTACTTACCCCGTTTTAAACGGGTTCAAACACCAATCATCTCCATCATCATCCTGCGACATTATGGCAAATCGCGCGACGAGTACCCACGAGTAGTTGAGACTATGACCAAGGAGGGAGTCACTTCAGTCGTTTATGTCGCCAGCACTAGTTTACGTTGCTGAATCGGTAATTAATTCCGCAACTCAGTAATAATATTCCCAACGTTTCCAAAGACCTCATTCCTCGCCATGTAATTTATCACGACGTCTCGTTTTCCTGCAGAAGTGAAGTTATAATCGAGCAAATTACAGAGATCCACGATATCTGCATTCCCATGTCCGCGGGAAATAAAACGATGCTCTTTTTGCATAACGTTTGTTTACATCGAGCTCGGCGATCAAACAATTTATCCCAACCCGGCCTTACATAATTGTGATTCGAAACTTTTAAATACGAAGTGGAACGCCGTTGTACCGTTGGTTGGTAACACTGGTTGGTCATTTTATTATCGGAACCACTTATCGCGAGATGATATAATGGCCATGATGATTGTTATTGATGAACAATTTACCGCCACGAACCACGAATCTATTAATCAAACACGCTGTCTTCGAGCTGAACAGCTAACTGTAGCTTTTGTTTTTATCTGGTCCCATCTTGAGGCATTCCATTGGAATCAAGGCATTTGAATGATTCATACCACGGATTGCTTCGAATATTTGGTTCCTTTTATTCGTGGATTACGGCTTTGTTTTCCTCACGATTTGGACATTTCATAGAAAAACAACGAAACACCCGGTTTCCAAGGCGTTGTAGGACTATTTCCAATTATTTCTCTGAGGCTCATAGATTTCCAACAACTGTTCTTGTAGGAATTTGTTGTTCTGGAATGTCCGGAAGCTGACCCTGTTCCTCTTGTGTTCCATCAGCTATCTAAGTTTCCTGTTCCCGCAAGATCTCCTGCATCTGGTCTTGTTCTTCTAGCTTTTCTTCAAATCCCTCATCCTCTTGATATTGAGACATATTCAGGACTGGTCCTCGTCCTCTTGATTTTCTTTAACCTTTTCGTTTTTCTGTTCCTGCGAAACTCTCTGTAATCAAACTCTCTTTTTCTTGACTTTTTTGGCATCTTTCATTTTTCTGACTTGGGGAAATTCTTTGAAATAGGTCTTAATGAAACTGTTCAGCTTTCAACAGTTTTGTTGATTCACTTGTCTGTTTCTTGAATCTCCCTATGCTACTGTTGATCCTTTTCTTTGTGTAGTGCTTTATCTTCTTGTTTTTCTGAAGCTTGTTCTTCCTTTTCCTTTCATCTCTTCAACTATTTCTTACTATATCCTCAATTTGTTCAGTTTCTTCAGCTCTATCTTCCTTTGCTCTTTTCTCCGTTTTCTTTTGCCTTTCTTTAGCTCTTTATTCATCACTCTCTTGCCTTTTTCTATTCTGCCGATTTTTCAATTCTTGAATCTCTCTACGCTTTTATTTATCCACTTGTTTTTCTGAAGCTTTTTCTTCCTTTTCCTTCAGCTATTTCTTACTGAATCTTTCGCTAATGTTACTAGTAAATTTGTTCATTTCCTTTAACTCTTTTTTCCTTTCTCATATTCGGAATCAGCTCAACAAAATAAGTTTGATGGTACTTGGCGATTTCCTCAAAAATAAATAAAATTGAAATTTCGAATTTTTTTTACGTTTTATTGCTATTTTCAGAATCAGCATACAATTTTGAGTATATAGTAGCAATTTCAAGTGAATCTGGTAATTTTGTACTCTTCATGATTTTTAGGGGTCTACCTTGGAATTTTTTTCGAATGATAAATTTTTTTTGTCCGAGTGATTTGAAATTCACAAGGTATACTAATTTCGTCATTCTAAATCGATTGGCGTTCGCAAAATTGCTCTATCTCCAACCGTTCTCGATTTGAAAAGTTAATCTGGAGTTGAGAGCAGTTATTTTCCGCCATAATGATTAAAATTTTTTTTCATCTCCGTATTTTTGTAAAATTCAAATTTTTTTTGCATATGCTCACCAAATTTGAAATCGATTCCGAGTCAAATAAAGATTCGATAGGCTTTATACACAACCTCTGCATTTTCAACTATTTTCTAATTTTTCTCTTACTTTTGTCTTTCTTTAACTCTTTCTTCATCACTCTCCTGTCAGTTTCTATGTAGCCGTTCCTTTTTTTCTTGAATATCCCTGTACTTTAGATATTCTTTTTTTTATGTTGTGCTTTATTTTTTTGTTTTTCTGAAGATACTTCCCCTTTTCCTATGATCTCTCTTCAGCTATTTCTAACTCTATTTTTTGCGAATGTTACTCCTCCATTTATTCATCTTCTTTAGCTGTATCCCCCTGTTCTCTTTTTCATCCTTTAGCTATTTTCCCCTTTTTTTCCTTTTGTCCCTCTTTAACTCTTTTTTATCAATCTCACTGTCCCTATCCATGTGGCCTCTTGAATCTCCCTACGCTTTTGTTATTCCTTTTTTTTGTGTTGTGCTTTATCTTCTTGCTTTCCTGAAGCTTTTCCTTCCTTTTCCTTTTGTCTCTCTTTAGCTATTTCTTACTATCTTTTTACGAAGGCCTAGAAGGGCCAACAACAAAATATTTTTCAAACTAGTTGGAATTGCCACTTTGAAGTGACAATTGCCACTATGATCTGACAATTGTCACTTTGATCGGGCAATTGTCACTTTGAAATGGCAATTCTCACTTTGAACTGGCAATTGTCACTTTGAACTGGCCATTGTTACTTTGAAGTGGCAATTGTCACTTTGAACTGGCAATTGTCACTTTGAACTGGCAATTGTCACTTTGAACTGGCAAATGTCACTTTGAACTGGCAATTGTCACTTTGAACTGGCAATTGTCACTTTGAACTGGCAAAAATCCATGCAAAAATATTGTTTTCCAGTCAAATTCAAAGTGACAATTGCCAGTTCGAAGTAACAATTGTCAGATCAAAGTGACAATTGCCAGTTCAAAGTGACATTTGCCAGTTCAAAGTGACAATTGCCACTTCAAAGTGACAATTGCCAGTTCAAAGTGACAATTGCCAGTTCAAAGTGACAATTGCCATTTCAAAGTGACAATTGCCAGATCAAAGTGACAATTGTCAGATCAAAGTGGCAATTGTCACTTAAAAGTGGCAATTCCATCTAGTTTGAAAAATATTTTGTTGTTGGCCCTTCTACGCCTTCGTATCTTTTACCAATGTTACGTCTCAATTTGTTCAATTTCTTCAGCTCTATCTTGTCTTAGCTCGGAGGAACGAGCCTCTATCAATCTCTTGTCTGTTACTACGTCACCGTTCCTTCTCTTCCCGAATCTCCTTTCGCTTTTAGTATTCCTCTTCTTTGTATAGTGCTTCAACCTGATTACTTAGATTTCGGACACATATTATCGTATTTCACTTTTTTTCAAAGTTTCTTATTGTTTTTCTGAAGCATTTTCTTCCTTTTCCTTTTGTCTTTCTTTAGTTATCTCTGACTAAATCTTTTGCTTATGTTACTCCTCAATTCGCTCATTTTCTTTAGCTGTATTTTCCTTTTCTCCTCGCCATCCTCCAGCTTTTTTCTCCTTTTTCCTCTCCTTTTGCCTTTCTTTAGCTCTTCATTCATCAATCTCTTGGTATCGCCATTCCATCTCCTTTAATACTTCTTGTACTGCACTTTAATTTCTCTTCACCCATTTCCTGCTTCATATTTTGTTCCTCCCCCTCAATTTCTTCATTTTGTTTAGCTGTCTCTTCCTATTCTCTTTGTCATGCCTCTTTTCTCCTTTTTTTCTTGTCTTTCTTCAACTCTTTCTCTACCGATCTCTTGATATCACCATTCTATCTTCCCCAGTGCTTCTTCAACTGATTATCTGTGCAATCTTCTTTCAGAATATGATCACTTGGATTACTTGAACCTCTCTGTACACCTACTGATGTTGTTTCCGAAAAATCCGAAACAACCTGTTCGTCGCGCAACAAAACCACCTCGAAATTCGTCGCACGTCAATGCTGTGCGACGCGGGGATCATCGACCCCTCCTCTACCGCCGCAAGAGCAGAAGAAGTGGTTGTTGCTCAAGTCAAGTCGGCTCGTCTGCTTCTGGTACCACTAACGTACGATCTCGCGAACTGCTGGCAGTTCAGTACTAGCTCCGTTGGTACGAATTGCTCTGTGAAACCGGTCTCTCGGTGTACGTGATTAACTGAATAACGTCGTCCTGCTACTGTATTTTCGGTGCTGGCGGACGTTTCGCAGGAAATGAGGCAGTTGTTGATGGTTTAGCGGATCTTTGACATTGACAGTCGATCGTGGTTGCTCTTGTGGTGTAATCAGAGTGCTGTGAGATGAACTTAATCGTTGTTTTTTCTGTCGTTCTGAGCATGGCGCTCGCCGATGTCACAGGTGAGTTGATCGGAGACAAAGTTGAAGGGTTCATTGGTGAATAAGACTTATACGAGGTGATGCAAAATGTTGCACAAAGTTGTTGCGAGTTATCACGGCGGATATTTTTAAAAAAGTACGGAGATATGGATTGAATGTTTGATTTCGTGGAAGAAATTCGTTTTTTGACCATTTTTTTGGAGATTTAAACCGTTCGCAGTCTAAAAAAAAGATGAATATTCAGAGAAATCTACGCAAGTATACGACGGCATAAAATTGAATACCTCCGTTCACAAATTATTTAGAATGTACAGTGCTTTCATTTCAATTTGTGCCAGTTTAAAAAGGCTGTAAAATAGTAATTGTTTCAGCTAGAAGGTCGAATAAAAGGAGAAATTTTAGTATATTTCGTTTTAAGATGTATGCTGTCCAGTAAAAATTTTTATAAATTTTCAAATGTCGAAATAATTGACACAACTTACATTTTTTTTAAATGGTATAGTATTAAATATTTAAAAATACTTCTTTTTTCTGATTACGAAAATATGCCACACTTGCCCCTTCTGTCTGTATAAATTTGACTAAAATTGTAATTTTCTAGATAATCAAGATCGAGATCAAGATACTCGCGTATTTTGTTTTCAAGAATTGTCATATTTTTTAAAGTTCTTGGGCATTCATTTTGATATAGATAATTTTCTAGTTTGTAAACTAAGAGCAACATTGAAAAATGGAATAAATCCAATTTACAAATAGCAAACAATTTGAAACAATTAAAACTATTTGTGTAAAACTGTCAAAAAAACTTGACATTTCTACACCTCTGTTGATGCGTAAATGTTTACTTTTTTCACCGTGCAAAAAAGTCTTTTTTTTTCATCTTTTAACAAAACTTTAGATTTCTTTCCTCGGTATGCGACGCTTTTGTTCTTGATGAGCGGGACCAATTTTGAAAAATTCCTTATATCAATATTTTCCTTAACATTCAATGTACTTTTCAACATTGATTAGACACTCCATAACGTTGGAGGTTTTATAATTTTTTATTTTTCCTCAACCGTTTCTATACTAACGACACACAAAGACCACTGGATGCTGTGAAATTGTATTAGAAGTATTGATAACATTAAGGATAACATGAATGGAAAAGAGAAATATTAATTAGTTATTTTGGACTCATTTTTCTCTGGCAAGAAAAATTTTTGAATACAATTTTACTGAATACATTGAATAATATTCTCAAAACAACAGTCCTTCAAAAGCGATAACTTATTGAGACAAAAAAACCACGTCAAGATGTATTGGAAGTATTTCTTTTCAATATATTTCAGACGATGTAAATTCACAGATGTACAAAAAATGTTGTTTGTATTTTGTGTATAAAATTCGTGTTTTCATGGTAAATTCGAGAGATTTTTTGGCAGAGCCCCATTCTGTTGCCAAATTAAATACCTTAATATGACTAAAGGTAAATCGTCAATACAATCTTCAATTTCTGCTTTTTCAAAATTCAAATAATCCTGACCAGACAATGAAACATAAAAAATTACAGGATCCAAAAAACGTTCACCAATTAATCCGCACCAAACACTAACGTACTGCCTACCTTAATACTGAATAACCTGTATTTGATGAGGATTAGAATCAGACCACTAGTGTCTATTTTGGCGATGGTAACCTCTGCTAGTGGAATACGACGACTCATCGATCCACAATACTTTGAATGATTTCTGCGATGTCTGGAAAATTGCAGTCTGACTTCCTTTTAAGCTGGTGTCAACTTCTGCACCATTTTTAGCTTGTACTTAAGGGCGAACTTTCTATTTTTTAGTCACTGCGTGGGCTGATCCAATACACTCTGGCAATTCTCTCACTACATTTTTTAATGAATTTTGAGAATTGGCTCTGAGATATTCTAGAATATTAATTTATGTGTTTTCTGTCAAAACCGTGTTGGGCCTAACAGGATATTTTTTCTATCCAGGCTACCAGTTTCGGAAAACTTCGTAAGTCTATAAAACAGCTCTTTTACTTATAAATTGCAGTCTATATCTTCTAAGAGCTTCTGTAATACCACCACTTTGTTATTCGTGCGAAACCATGACAATTTTTGAAAACAAAATAATAATCGCGGATATATAAAGTAATAGAAAGAAGGGGCAAGTGTGGCATATTTTCGTAATGAAAACAATTATTTTCAAATAGTTATTGATATACAGGGTGTACCATTAAAAATATAGTAAGCTGTGTCAGTAATTTTGACATTTGACAATTTATAAAAATTTCTACTGGACAGCATAAAATTCAACGGGAAACACTATAATTTTTTGTGTTTTGAATACGAGATTCTACGATTAGCAAGAATTCAATATGCAAGTGGAATCTAGTGAGCAAAAACATCTACACTTTAGTATTTTTCTGAATATGTAGAGGATTCACAATATCTTGTCACTCCAAACATGACATTGATTGAGAACCTCAAAATCAATGACACCAACGTAGTCTGCTACACATTTTGAGATCACTGCCTGGTCTCACGTGAATAAATGTTCTGGAAAAGAATTATAACAACGCAATGTATTCTACATTCCTTGCCTAATGTCAATTTTCGTCTCATTGTGAGAACAAATCAGACGATTTCCATTTTCTAAACAAGCCCAGATGAAGAATCTGAAGACTTTGAGAACGATGTGACAGAAGATATTGAATGACAATTAAAATTCCCGAGATGAGGTAGGTAGTTGGGGTGAAAACTAAATCACAAAAGACACTGGTCAAAAACTTTCCCCCCCGGTATCTATATTGATGTGTTTTTTGTCGATACTTACTCTACTGGAAGAAATAAAGAAAGTGGAAGTTTTGAAATGGAAGCACTACCAATTTCCTCGAACTGGAAGATCTAATAGGAATTGTCACTGGATTTCGTATGGTAATTTTTTATTGGATTAATATGGAAGCTTGTATAGAAGCGGAGGATGTTGTGTGGTTGAGTTTGACCTTTCGAAGTTGTGTTTGTGTCAGGAAATCGTGAATCATCATGGCAGATTGTACAACAGTTATACTTTCGATCAAAAAATGCTAATTTGAACTACTAACAAATAATCAGGATTGAATACGAATCGATATAAATTTTTGGAGGATTTTGGGACAATTCTACGTTCATGTTCTGACAGAAATTCTTGATTACGATGCCCCTTGAAACCTCTCAAATACAAGTTAGGCAAAGATTGATTGTTTCAGTTTCAACAAATTGCCTTTATTTAACCGGAAATAACGTCTTTCGTTTCTATCATTATTATTATACAGCACATTTTTGTTTGTTACCAATACTGCAGTTAACTCAACATTATAATTTCTCGATAAATCCATTTTGTAAATAAAGAATCAGCATTCTAGATTTGGTATTGAAACGAAATGAAGTGTTTTATTGTTATTTGTAGAAATCAAGCCTGGTATTGTTATTACTTCGTTGGAACGCAATTAAGGTAGAAAATGTGGTTACTTTCGTATAACCTACTTTCCGATTGGAATCGTTCAATATCTTCCATTTGAAATTATGTTCATGTGGTCGTATTTTACTTTCTACCATGATTCACGGACATTAATGTCTCATTAGGTTTGTTTTGTTCGAAAATATTCAACAACTGATATGTTTTCAAGTGACTCTGAGAACAGGTGCAACAAACTGATCTTCATTCTTCGATGAGTGTAGATACAGGAGAATTACTAGTGGAAGAAATTGATATTGCCAACGAATTTAATAACAGCTTTAGCAAAATTGATGAAAAATTAGCCAATAAAATGTAATCGATATTAATAATCATCGACCCATGTTCCTCATTACACATATATCAAAAATTTTTGAAAAACTTATCAAACAACGCCTGCTTGGTTAAGTATTCATCCAAGTAGCAGTATCGGTTCAGAGAAAAAAATGTATATAAAGTTAGCAAGGCCAATTGCCGGAAAATCGATTAAACCAATTTCAATAATTGTCGAACAATTGTCGAGAATTTGTCGTGAACGAAAAAAATGTGTAGCACTTATAGTTTTTTTATATGGGGTGGCTGCAGTGCCGGACTGGCCAGGTGAGATAGTGAGAAAAATCTCACGGGGCCCACCCCCCATTTGGGGTCTCGGGGCCCCTAGGAAAACAGACATGGAAACAATAATTTAAAATTAATTAAGAAAAAAGGTCAAATGTTGAAATTGGTTATTGCCAGAAACATGACAAACGCAAATATTCACTTTTGATTTGGTAGGATTTCTTGAGGACCTCTTGCAACGTGGCAACAATCATGCCTGTGTCCAAAAATAATTTTATTTGGCGTAGTTGCAAACGCGGCCAGGTGAATACAACTCTATATATCGGGTCGCTCAACGTTTGTTATGTTTATTTCATTTTTTACTCTAAGACAAGTGTAGATCTTGCACCTTAATCATTAATAGTACGAAAACCAATAATTTGTTGAAATTTCCGTATGCGACTCATGAAATAGAATGAACCTGGTAATTGGGGGCCCCAATTTTTCAAAATCTCACTTGGGAAAGATAGGCCAGTGCGGCACTGTGTGGCTGTGCTAACTTTATATTAAGTTAGCACTGCCACTGATATAACTTGACAAGTAAATATCAAATTTTATCACTGTGGTAATCAACAATTGTCGAGTAATTGTCGAAATCTATTTAAAGTAAAAAAAAATGCAAAAAATATTTTCTTTGCAGCTTATATATATATATATGTATTTTTTATTGTAATTCTTTATATTCGGGGAATTTGAGTAATTGGCAACACCGCATACCTATAAGGATAATTTCAGCTTTTTTCATTAAACTATTGTCAAATATGTATGGATTATGCATTCATTTTGAAACAAATGAAAAATGTATTGTGAAAAATAGGAAAACACAGTGTTCAATGAAAAAACTCATCAAACTTGATTATTTTTTTTTGTAGGCTCACAAATTTACTGAACAATTGGCGAATAATTATAACATATTGCCCGAGAAAACTCTTACTTTTCTACCGAAAAACTAAATACAAAAGGTGGAAAAAGGAGATATTAGAAGCCGGAAAATTACTTTTGAACGCTAAATAATGGAAAAATTCCCTTTTCTTAGTAATACACACACATAATTTGGTTGCATAATTTTTTCTGCTCCTGAAAACTAACTTATCAATTGTCGAATAACTAAATAAAATTTGTCGTGAAACGTTGAAATTTCCGGAAGCAGAAAAACTACCTGTAATTGTTAAAATTCAATTATTTCCAGTTTCTCAATATTATCTAAGCACCAAGTTTGATGAGTTTTTTCATTGAACACTGAGTTTTCCTATTTTTCACAATATATTTTCCATTTGTTCCAAGAAGAATGTCTCATCATCAATCCATATTTGACAATAGTTTTAATGAAAAAAGCTCAAATTATCCTATAGGCATGCGGTGTTGCCACTTACTCAAAATTTCCCCGAATATCAAGAATTCCAATAAAAAATACATATATAAGCTGAAAAGAAAAGATTTTTCGCTTTTTTTTACTTCAAATAGACTTCGACAATTACTCGACAACTGTTGGTTACCAAAGTGATACAATTTGATGTTTATTTGTCAAGTTATATTAGTGGCAGTACTAACTTAATATAAAGTTAGCACAGCCGCCCCATATAAAAAAAAAACTATAAGCGCGACAAATTTTTTTCGTTCACGACAAATTCTCGACAATTACTGGAATCGGTTTAATCGATTTTTCGGCAAGTGGCCTTGCTAACTTTATATACACGGGGTAAAAACATCGACACAGGATGCTGCAATCGCCCTAACTTTGTTTTTGAAATTTGATTTGCTACTTTTCGAAAGCTATCTCATGAACACAAATAAATACATTTGAATCAGATAAATGTCTGAATTAATGACCACGGGCCGGACTTTCATACCATAGACTTGTTCGGGGAGTTCTTCAGGGATCCATATTAGGTCCACTGATGTTTTTACCTATTCATATAAGCACAAACTGTGTAGTTCACTATGCTGATGACACACATTAGCAGCTGAAGCTGGGAACCCTGAGGAAGTACAAAGCAAATTGAATATTTCAGCAAAATAATTCACTACCTGGTGTGATAGAAATTCTCTGATTGTCAATTCCGAAGTTTTGGTGTTGTGTTTCTATTTTTTTTAATAAAGAAGTGTGTTTAGCTCAATCTTGTCTAGTAGTACAGGAGTCTTCTATCAGGATCATCTCCAGTTAATTCCTGAAGAATCCTCAATTTATGATTTTATCAAATCACCAAAGAAGAATATTGATATAAATATAATTCGATGATAATTTCTTTTTTGATCCAATGATACGATAAATTCATCAAAATGTACTCTTTGGGTTTTGTTTAAATTCTCTGTATGGTATTTTAGGTATATGTTTATGAGTTTATGAACATATACTTTTCATTTTATAAAGAAAGTGAAAACGTAAATCAATATTTTGATTTAAAAAGTTCTATTAACTAAAAAAACTGCCTGACTGGGGTTTGTTAAACCCTTCATAAGTAACAGTGAGTGTATAAAAAATGTTTATTCTATTTATAATTTCTTTTCGACCACTTTATCATCTTGTCAACGCAATCAATCAGATCAGAGGTTAAAATCGAAAAGCGTGTTCGATAAATATTGTATTACACTTTTGCACTTTTGACTTCGGAATCACCCGTGACTAAAAATATCGCCGTCATTAAGAAGACACATTACACCTATCAAAACTTCCGTTACTGATTCCTGCATCGAAATCGCCATCATAGAATTTGGATTGCTGCTAATGCTTTTGACCGTTAGAGTCCTATCCGTTACATTTAACGACATAATTTCTTCAATGCTGTAAACTGATTTTGAATAAGGTTAATACAATCCAAGATTGAGTGTGGTAACAGCGCAGAAATCAACTTGACCTGCTGCAATCGAAATGCAAAATGCGAAAGAAGTGTGAGGTGAATTGGTAATTATTCACTGGTGGATATTCCGAGAAACGTGATATCTATCAAGAACCCGTTGATTAACTGGGGATCGGTTTGTAAGTCAATTGTTTCTAATTGTTTGGGACTTTCCGGAATAATTTCATGAATGATTATGGACTATAAAAATTAACAAACAACGTTTATAGTAAATAATATGCAGATACCTACTGTATATGAAAGTCAATAAATGGGTAATCACTACATAAGAAAATGTTGAGTAATTATTACAAATAATACTAAAATCAACAGGCTAAAAAATCAATCAACAGTTGTTAACAACACCTTGAAATTGATTTTGCATTATTTATATTCCAAGAAAAGAGTGTGAGTGAAAAAAAAGTCTAGTAGATTTTTTCATAAAAAGAACTTTGTTCAATTTTACAAATTGTTTTCTTCAAAAATCAGGTTTAGCCATAGGATCTAACTTCAGTCCATTGTTAGCCGAAGTATTCATGTAAAAAGGCCCACCACACTACTATCTTCCATTTAGACAGTAGATGATCAATAGATTTCTTTGGTCGAAGAGAAGCCATTGAATGGCCACCACGATCACCCGACTTGACGCCTATATATTTCTTTCTATAGGGGGATCTCAAATCAATTGGTTATTTATGAATAACAGCTGCTATATGTTAGAAATAGTTCTATATCCGTCACTGTTTTAACCAAAGTTGATTTTTTGATAGTCGCCTCATAGATATAAGCAGATAAATGTAACAGCATATACAAAAACAACCTTTCGATCCAAGTGAGAAGGAGAAGAAATCAAAAAAAAGTTCGTAGAAACAAGTTAAATTTGAAATTGATGGAAGCGAAACGTCATAAATAGTCATAAAGTCCTTAACTGGTTTGACCATAATGGTCGTATAATACTGAGAAGTACGCTGAAGAGGTGTTTCTAAAAGCTCATTTCTACCCTGAAAACAGTGCTTTGAATCATGAAGGAATTTCATGTTATTCATAGAGGAAATTCATGACAATAAAAATATTATTATTATACCTTTTTCTGTCATTTGCTGAGTCTGAAACGGGGTTTGAAGATTACACATAGAATAATTTTATTTTCTGATTTGAAATGAAATAGTGCAAAAATTTTCCGAAAAATATAACCTTGGAGATTTTGCTCATTTTGATAAATTCGTTTTTTCAAGAAACTGAAAATCTCTCATTATATCTGATAGGGGCTAACTACATTTCAAGACGAGCCTCATTTTTTTAAAGATATTTTTTTTGAAAAATCACAAATAAAGATTTTTTTCCAATTTTTGCGAACTTTTTGAATATAACTGTTTATACATTCCTTTAATTTTTTTTTTTTTTTTTGGGAGATCGATGTAAGCTGAAAGATTTTCATTCAATATGATGCAAATTAGAACAATTCATATTGATAAAAAAAAAGTTGCGGTCTCAATATTGAACCTTGAGGTACACCGTATTTCACATTGCACTCAAACAGGAGTTGTCACTATTATCAAGGACAAATAACGTTCGAGATGATCCCTCCCACTCCAGAAATTCCTAATTTATAAAGAAAAATATTGTGAAAGACGCAATATCGCACCTTTTTGAAATGCATAATAAAAAAATTGTGAGGAGATGATAGATTGCACAGTGTCATATAGATAAATAACGGAACTTCTCCCTAACAAATCTATTTGTGAATTTTCTTGAGACCAACTTTTATTTAATGTCATCCAACATATCGTAAATTATCCACCATCTTGAACAGCGAACAGTGAGTAATACTGTTCCTCCTTCGACAGACGAAAATAAAGATACTTATGAAAACAATCCTTGTAACCGTGTTTTTATCAAATTGTATATCTCTCAAGAAAGTGTGACTCATGGTGATGAAAGTTCTTGAGTTGAATACGACAATAAAAGAGAAACCGATTATTTATGCGATATTTGTCATCAGGACTTCTCAAGAAAATTGTTTGAATGGAACAGAGATGTTTTAGAAAATTTTGTCGGATTTTAGTCATTAGATATTGGGTGAAGTGAATAAACATGAATAGTTTTTTCAGACATAGTTATTGGTGTTTCTGAGGGATAGGAAAAATTAATATTTACATTTTATCCACTCACACTTCAGTGGTTTTTAATTTATACGAAGGAATTCCAAAGAATCACTGAAAATCGAATAATATTTATAATGGTCTTTGCCTATTACCAATTCATACACAAAATACAAGAAACTTGCATTTTACATCAAATATACCCCATTAATCGTTCACTGGGGAAGTAGAAAGAATCTGATCTAGCTTCTTTAGTTCTGAAGTAATACAGGAAGACTTAAAAAAGTTCCAAATTTTTCTCCCGTATCTTTTTATTTTGTGAAGATTTTTTGAAACTTTCAGCACTTAGCCACAGCAACTTTTTGTATAAAATCCAAATGAAAGAGTGAAAATTATATACAAAGTGTCGTACAAATTGGACCACCTTCAACTTTAAATTTTGAAATACGCGGGGCTGTATTTTTCATTTCATTTTTCCAAATGCTATGAGCTATATGTTTCATATTGGCGTATATAGTATTTTCATCTAAACTACAAAGTGTTCTGGAAATATTGAACTATAATTAGTGAAATTTCAAAAAAATTTTAATTCCATTACAGCTGTGAAGCTAACGGTCAGAAAAAAATATTGCTCGAAAAAAGTCCCCTAAATATCATGAAAAATACAAAATCTATAGATTCATTTGGAATATACAATATATACGCAAAATTTCATGCTGATTTGGTTAGTATATACTCAGAAATAAATGGATAAAACGTCAAAAGTTTCTTCGATCAAAAATGTTCATCTCGAAATGGCAAGGATTCCGTAAAAAGCCTGTGAAATCTCTAATTGACTTGGAATCGACTTCAAATTCGGTATGCATATTAAGAAAAGATTGAGTTTTACTAATATGAGTAGAAATAAAATTTTGGATTATTTTTGTAGGTAATTGACCTCTCTCAACTCCTGATGAGCTTTTTGAACCATCACTGTGAAATTTGTAGCTCAAAAATAAGTGATAGGCATTCCAATTAGCAGTTTTCAGTAAAATGACAGTAAATGAAACTTTTCCATACTGCCGATGATGTGTATAGTAGGCGATGGTACACTATATGAACCTCCTGATTTTTCTTCAAATAAATGAGTCTTTATTTAAGTATAACAACTTATTTCAAATTATACGATTATATTTGGCTAGAAACGATCACAGACGGTTTTTTTTATTTTGTTTTTTTGTTCTCTGGGGGCGATACTATTTTTGCAAAAGTCTATCCCTCAAAGAGTTAAGTGCATTTCAATTATAAAACTCATTTTCTGAATTGATTTTACGACAAAATAAGGGCATATTCACGATGGACTTCGAGGAAGAACTGGTAAAGTCTTGCACAGACAAATTCGGTCCACTAGAAAATTTTAATACAACAAGGAAGCGATAAGGCAATGAAACACCCGCGTGAATCGTCTCTCTTGTGGTTACCTAACCCAATGGAAAAGTATGCTCCGTTGCGCTCAGTTCACGTTATCATATGCCGAATCAGGTCAACAAATATGACCAACGTTCCATGAAAATTTCACTGTACGTACACTATTGTCGGGTGTGCTCACTGACCTTGATGAAGAGTGAAATAAAATGTATTTATTCATAACTTCGTGAAAGTATACAGCGGTTTGGGTTCGAATGAAAGCTTCCATACAATTAAAAATCCAATTCATACAGTTTTTTTGACTTATTCAAAACCTTGTTAACTACCGCGTAATAAAATCTTAACGGTGTGATGATGGCAAACTTCTAAAACTTTCTACAACTACAGACATGATTACAGACGTGAAAAGTTTCAGGAATGTCTCAGAAAAATGTTTCTTCTTTCTGAGCATCCTGTAGCCTTTTGCCATGAAAACACTAAAAACTGTGTGAAAGAAATTCACTACCAGCTCATTTTCTCATCTCACCAGTTGAGAAGAAAGCCACCATTGACAGTTGCCGATATTTAAAGGAAGAATAAATTGGAGGAATATCTTGTGCTTCATCTACTACCACAAGGAACCATTCCAGGTCCAGTTATTCCATCATTTATAATGGAAGATCCACTCTGGATAGATTGAAGGAATGGTGTATGCTTGATTTACTATCACAAGGAACCATTACAGGTCCACATCTTCCAAGTTTAATGGAAAATCCACTCTGGATAGATCTGAGAAATGTGGCATGCTTTATCTAAAACCGAAAGGAACACGTTTAAAGGAATATGCTCTCTGGATAGATTGAAGAAATATCGTAAGTTTGATCTACTTTCCAACATGTTTGATACAAGATCCACTCTGGATAGAATGCAGAAGTGTCATATGCTGAATCTATTACCACAAGGAACCGTATCAGGCCCAATTCTTCAAACGTGATTAATGAAAGTTACACTCTGGACAGATTGGAGAAATGTCGTATAATAATAATGATAAAAATAATAATGTTTAACATCGCACGAGCTCATCACGCGTTTGCTCAGATGCCTTACGGTGCCCTATCAAATACTGGGATGCATTGAACAGCTGATGCCAAGTCCAAACAGAGCAGGTTATCTTTAGAAGAGGCGTGTTTCAGGGAGACTCCCTCAGCCCTCTTCTCTTCTGCATCTCACTATTGCTGCCGTTGCACTACGGAAAACCCACGAATACAACTGCGGCACCCCCAGCACGGAAGCATAAGGTTACTCATCTGTTTTACATAGATGACCTCAAACTATATGCCTCCGGAGAAAAGGATCTTCATCAGTCCTCAAAGGTGGTGCAAGAGTACGCTATCGGAATGAAGTTTGGTATCGACAAAAGCGTCCTACATCATCTGGATGCCGGAGAGACGTATAACTACCTAGGGGTGGAACAACGCCACACCCAAGAGGTAGCTACTGTTGAAAACTCTCTCCACGGGAAGTATTAGTACAAACTCTGACAGATCTGGTCATCAGAACTGTCGGGGAAGAACAAAGTTGCTGCTAATAATATGCTTGCCGTTCCGATTCTACTTTACTCCTTTGGAGTAATGAAATGGACTCAGAAAGAGCTGCGATAACTCGACGTTAAAACTCGTAAAATGATCATCTCCATAGAAGCTTGCATCCTAAATCGTTTGTTCCACGGTTATACTTCCCAAGACAACGGGGAGGCCGTGGACTTTTGAGTTTGGAGTGTCTACATAACAGAATGGCACTGGATGGAGCTGTAAAGTCATCAAGAGTTCAGAAAAAGCAGCGATTGGAGTATTTCTTTTCAAAACCCGTGCAGCCATTGAACTTGGTCTCGCATTCGACACTGAATGGACGAACCCAAACTGTCACCGAGTTGGAACCCGTTCAGCAAAAAGTCCACGTGAAAGCTGCGGAGTGTGAAAGGCTCCTACAGCTACATAAGAATAAACCAATGCATGGGGTCTTCTTCAAGAACATTGAAGACCTTGGCTTATCCAGAAACCTGACCTTCGCTTTTCTCAGGTCAAGTGGGCTGAAGTCGGAAACCGAGGGATTCATAATGGCCCGCCAAGATGGTGTCTTCAACACCCTTGTCTACCGCAGTCGCGTGATGGGTATAGAGGTCCCTGACACTAGATGCAGAGCGTGTCGTGGGGCAGCTAAGACTATAATGCATTTGTGAAAGGCTCCTACAGCTACATAAGAATAAACCAATGCATGGGGTCTTCTTCAAGAGCATTGAAGACCTTGGCTTATCCAGAAACCTGACCTTCGCTTTTCTCAGGTCAAGTGGGCTGAAGTCGGAAACCGAGGGATTCATAATGGCCCGCCAAGATGGTGTCTTCAACACCCTTGTCTACCGCAGTCGCGTGATGGGTATAGAGGTCCCTGACACTAGATGCAGAGCGTGTCGTGGGGCAGCTAAGACTATAATGCATTTGTGAAAGGCTCCTACAGCTACATAAGAATAAACCAATGCATGGGGTCTTCTTCAAGAGCATTGAAGACCTTGGCTTATCCAGAAACCTGACCTTCGCTTTTCTCAGGTCAAGTGGGCTGAAGTCGGAAACCGAGGGATTCATAATGGCCCGCCAAGATGGTGTCTTCAACACCCTTGTCTACCGCAGTCGCGTGATGGGTATAGAGGTCCCTGACACTAGATGCAGAGCGTGTCGTGGGGCAGCTAAGACTATAATGCATTTGTGAAAGGCTCCTACAGCTACATAAGAATAAACCAATGCATGGGGTCTTCTTCAAGAGCATTGAAGACCTTGGCTTATCCAGAAACCTGACCTTCGCTTTTCTCAGGTCAAGTGGGCTGAAGTCGGAAACCGAGGGATTCATAATGGCCCGCCAAGATGGTGTCTTCAACACCCTTGTCTACCGCAGTCGCGTGATGGGTATAGAGGTCCCTGACACTAGATGCAGAGCGTGTCGTGGGGCAGCTAAGACCATAATGCATTTGTGAAAGGCTCCTACAGCTACATAAGAATAAACCAATGCATGGGGTCTTCTTCAAGAACATTGAAGACCTTGGCTTATCCAGAAACCTGACCTTCGCTTTTCTCAGGTTAAGTGGGCTGAGATCGGAAACCGAGGGATTCATAATGGCCCGCCAAGATGGTGTCTTCAACACCCTTGTCTACCGCAGTCGCGTGATGGGTATAGAGGTCCCTGACACTAGATGCAGAGCGTGTCGTGGGGCAGCTAAGACCATAATGCATTTGTGAAAGGCTCCTACAGCTACATAAGAATAAACCAATGCATGGGGTCTTCTTCAAGAGCATTGAAGACCTTGGCTTATCCAGAAACCTGACCTTCGCTTTTCTCAGGTCAAGTGGGCTGAAGTCGGAAACCGAGGGATTCATAATGGCCCGCCAAGATGGTGTCTTCAACACCCTTGTCTACCGCAGTCGCGTGATGGGTATAGAGGTCCCTGACACTAGATGCAGAGCGTGTCGTGGGGCAGCTAAGACCATAATGCATTTGTGAAAGGCTCCTACAGCTACATAAGAATAAACCAATGCATGGGGTCTTCTTCAAGAGCATTGAAGACCTTGGCTTATCCAGAAACCTGACCTTCGCTTTTCTCAGGTCAAGTGGGCTGAAGTCGGAAACCGAGGGATTCATAATGGCCCGCCAAGATGGTGTCTTCAACACCCTTGTCTACCGCAGTCGCGTGATGGGTATAGAGGTCCCTGACACTAGATGCAGAGCGTGTCGTGGGGCAGCTAAGACTATAATGCATTTGTGAAAGGCTCCTACAGCTACATAAGAATGAACCAATGCATGGGGTCTTCTTCAAGAGCATTGAAGACCTTGGCTTATCCAGAAACCTGACCTTCGCTTTTCTCAGGTCAAGTGGGCTGAAGTCGGAAACCGAGGGATTCATAATGGCCCGCCAAGATGGTGTCTTCAACACCCTTGTCTACCGCAGTCGCGTGATGGGTATAGAGGTCCCTGACACTAGATGCAGAGCGTGTCGTGGGGCAGCTAAGACTATAATGCATTTGTGAAAGGCTCCTACAGCTACATAAGAATAAACCAATGCATGGGGTCTTCTTCAAGAGCATTGAAGACCTTGGCTTATCCAGAAACCTGACCTTCGCTTTTCTCAGGTCAAGTGGGCTGAAGTCGGAAACCGAGGGATTCATAATGGCCCGCCAAGATGGTGTCTTCAACACCCTTGTCTACCGCAGTCGCGTGATGGGTATAGAGGTCCCTGACACTAGATGCAGAGCGTGTCGTGGGGCAGCTAAGACTATAATGCATTTGTGAAAGGCTCCTACAGCTACATAAGAATAAACCAATGCATGGGGTCTTCTTCAAGAGCATTGAAGACCTTGGCTTATCCAGAAACCTGACCTTCGCTTTTCTCAGGTCAAGTGGGCTGAAGTCGGAAACCGAGGGATTCATAATGGCCCGCCAAGATGGTGTCTTCAACACCCTTGTCTACCGCAGTCGCGTGATGGGTATAGAGGTCCCTCACACTAGATGCAGAGCGTGTCGTGGGGCAGCTAAGACTATAATGCATTTGTGAAAGGCTCCTACAGCTACATAAGAATAAACCAATGCATGGGGTCTTCTTCAAGAGCATTGAAGACCTTGGCTTATCCAGAAACCTGACCTTCGCTTTTCTCAGGTCAAGTGGGCTGAAGTCGGAAACCGAGGGATTCATAATGGCCCGCCAAGATGGTGTCTTCAACACCCTTGTCTACCGCAGTCGCGTGATGGGTATAGAGGTCCCTGACACTAGATGCAGAGCGTGTCGTGGGGCAGCTAAGACTATAATGCATTTGTGAAAGGCTCCTACAGCTACATAAGAATAAACCAATGCATGGGGTCTTCTTCAAGAGCATTGAAGACCTTGGCTTATCCAGAAACCTGACCTTCGCTTTTCTCAGGTCAAGTGGGCTGAAGTCGGAAACCGAGGGATTCATAATGGCCCGCCAAGATGGTGTCTTCAACACCCTTGTCTACCGCAGTCGCGTGATGGGTATAGAGGTCCCTGACACTAGATGCAGAGCGTGTCGTGGGGCAGCTAAGACTATAATGCATTTGTGAAAGGCTCCTACAGCTACATAAGAATAAACCAATGCATGGGGTCTTCTTCAAGAGCATTGAAGACCTTGGCTTATCCAGAAACCTGACCTTCGCTTTTCTCAGGTCAAGTGGGCTGAAGTCGGAAACCGAGGGATTCATAATGGCCCGCCAAGATGGTGTCTTCAACACCCTTGTCTACCGCAGTCGCGTGATGGGTATAGAGGTCCCTGACACTAGATGCAGAGCGTGTCGTGGGGCAGCTAAGACCATAATGCATTTGTGAAAGGCTCCTACAGCTACATAAGAATAAACCAATGCATGGGGTCTTCTTCAAGAACATTGAAGACCTTGGCTTATCCAGAAACCTGACCTTCGCTTTTCTCAGGTTAAGTGGGCTGAGATCGGAAACCGAGGGATTCATAATGGCCCGCCAAGATGGTGTCTTCAACACCCTTGTCTACCGCAGTCGCGTGATGGGTATAGAGGTCCCTGACACTAGATGCAGAGCGTGTCGTGGGGCAGCTAAGACCATAATGCATTTGTGAAAGGCTCCTACAGCTACATAAGAATAAACCAATGCATGGGGTCTTCTTCAAGAGCATTGAAGACCTTGGCTTATCCAGAAACCTGACCTTCGCTTTTCTCAGGTCAAGTGGGCTGAAGTCGGAAACCGAGGGATTCATAATGGCCCGCCAAGATGGTGTCTTCAACACCCTTGTCTACCGCAGTCGCGTGATGGGTATAGAGGTCCCTGACACTAGATGCAGAGCGTGTCGTGGGGCAGCTAAGACCATAATGCATTTGTGAAAGGCTCCTACAGCTACATAAGAATAAACCAATGCATGGGGTCTTCTTCAAGAGCATTGAAGACCTTGGCTTATCCAGAAACCTGACCTTCGCTTTTCTCAGGTCAAGTGGGCTGAAGTCGGAAACCGAGGGATTCATAATGGCCCGCCAAGATGGTGTCTTCAACACCCTTGTCTACCGCAGTCGCGTGATGGGTATAGAGGTCCCTGACACTAGATGCAGAGCGTGTCGTGGGGCAGCTAAGACTATAATGCATTTGTGAAAGGCTCCTACAGCTACATAAGAATGAACCAATGCATGGGGTCTTCTTCAAGAGCATTGAAGACCTTGGCTTATCCAGAAACCTGACCTTCGCTTTTCTCAGGTCAAGTGGGCTGAAGTCGGAAACCGAGGGATTCATAATGGCCCGCCAAGATGGTGTCTTCAACACCCTTGTCTACCGCAGTCGCGTGATGGGTATAGAGGTCCCTGACACTAGATGCAGAGCGTGTCGTGGGGCAGCTAAGACTATAATGCATTTGTGAAAGGCTCCTACAGCTACATAAGAATAAACCAATGCATGGGGTCTTCTTCAAGAGCATTGAAGACCTTGGCTTATCCAGAAACCTGACCTTCGCTTTTCTCAGGTCAAGTGGGCTGAAGTCGGAAACCGAGGGATTCATAATGGCCCGCCAAGATGGTGTCTTCAACACCCTTGTCTACCGCAGTCGCGTGATGGGTATAGAGGTCCCTGACACTAGATGCAGAGCGTGTCGTGGGGCAGCTAAGACTATAATGCATTTGTGAAAGGCTCCTACAGCTACATAAGAATAAACCAATGCATGGGGTCTTCTTCAAGAGCATTGAAGACCTTGGCTTATCCAGAAACCTGACCTTCGCTTTTCTCAGGTCAAGTGGGCTGAAGTCGGAAACCGAGGGATTCATAATGGCCCGCCAAGATGGTGTCTTCAACACCCTTGTCTACCGCAGTCGCGTGATGGGTATAGAGGTCCCTCACACTAGATGCAGAGCGTGTCGTGGGGCAGCTAAGACTATAATGCATTTGTGAAAGGCTCCTACAGCTACATAAGAATAAACCAATGCATGGGGTCTTCTTCAAGAGCATTGAAGACCTTGGCTTATCCAGAAACCTGACCTTCGCTTTTCTCAGGTCAAGTGGGCTGAAGTCGGAAACCGAGGGATTCATAATGGCCCGCCAAGATGGTGTCTTCAACACCCTTGTCTACCGCAGTCGCGTGATGGGTATAGAGGTCCCTGACACTAGATGCAGAGCGTGTCGTGGGGCAGCTAAGACCATAATGCATTTGTGAAAGGCTCCTACAGCTACATAAGAATAAACCAATGCATGGGGTCTTCTTCAAGAGCATTGAAGACCTTGGCTTATCCAGAAACCTGACCTTCGCTTTTCTCAGGTCAAGTGGGCTGAAGTCGGAAACCGAGGGATTCATAATGGCCCGCCAAGATGGTGTCTTCAACACCCTTGTCTACCGCAGTCGCGTGATGGGTATAGAGGTCCCTGACACTAGATGCAGAGCGTGTCGTGGGGCAGCTAAGACCATAATGCATTTTGCTGTCAGTTTGTTCAGCTTATGCGGTCTCAGCCTATATCCACAGGCATAACGCGGACCTACGAGTGTTGTACTTGTGCTCCGGGGGATATTGAGTCCATTGTGAAGAATAAGAAGTGCCGAATCTATTGGAACTACTGATTCCCTATCCTCAGGCAAATACAAGCCAATAAGCCTGATGTAGTCCTCTTCGACCATCAAAGTAGGACGATTTTCGTCATAGAGTTCTCGGCTCCTGGCGAAACGAACATCGTCCTAAAAGAGGAGGAAAAACAGATTAAATATCGAGATCTACTCTTTGAACTCCGCAGGCTTTACCCAAACCACTCTGTTAAAACGGTGTTTTTGATAATAGGGATCCTTGGTGGAATGATTGGACACACTGCTCCCAAACTTAAAAATCTCAGCCGGACGAATGCAGAAGGCCGTAAAAAAAATAATAATATTTTTACTCACAGACTATCATTCTATATTCCATAGCACACTCGTCATGAACATGTTTAATTTAAGGGTGGTGCAAAAAGTAAAAATGTAGGTAATAAAATCTCTATTTTATCAGTAGTCTGAGAATGAATCGTTGGAAAACTGGAAATTTTATACTGAATAGAAATTTTCCAAGTATATTAACAGTCGATCCGCCCCTGTTAAAACGCAATTGAAGGGTACTTCCGAAGAGTATTAAATAAACAGCCAACATGTTGATGTCAAATATTTATTTCTGTTTACTAGCAAGATTCGTGAATGAAAGAATAACTTGCCTTATTCTATGTACGTTTTGATTAAGCTTTCCTTGGTTCGATTTATTAAAAAAAAATGAATGTTTAGTCAGCTTGATGATATCGAACACGCTTTGATGACAAGACAAATGCTGGACTGCGTTGATTTGATGGCGTTTATTTATTGATTCTGCTAGCACAACCAACATTCAACAAAAACTGACGACTCGGAAATTGTTTATTTATAGATTTATTGATGGTGGAGATATCAATGCGATATGATGTCTTTCACGTCAACATACAGATAAATTTATCCAAATTTCGAGCAATTATCGACCTACCACAAACTGAGGGTGGAATATTTGTTTATTTGCTTTTGGTGATTGATATTATGTTGATGTAAACATTCGGGTATTTGTTTAGGGTTTTGCTCAATTGAGATGAGACTAGTCGAGTCAAAAGTGTGTATTTTGTTCAAGATACATGCCTTATTGATCAGCATTTATTATAATAACATTGATTATTACCACAATAATTATTTCAACACAAATGCAGGGTGTTCCAAATTAAGTCGGCACGGCACCATTGCCAACTCTGTTATTATTGATGTAACAAATATGGTTAAATTGCAAACCAGTGACGTTTTTAATGGCCCCGATCTTAAAGCTATTCCACTACCCGTATTTATTTTATGAATCAAAATATATCTGCTAGAGTACCAGCACATAATTTCAGTGGCGTAAAAAAAGAAGTATTGCAACAAATGGTCCTGTTAAATGGCCCCCTCGTTTACCAGACATGACACTGCTAGATTTTTTGCCAAAGTAGTTGAATATCTTAGAGTATGGGGGAATATTAAAATAATCTTCGCTGAGCACATCAAGAAAATCACAGGAAGGTAGAGAAAACAGTGAATGCCCTCCATCACTCAGCTCATAATGCCAAATATGTATCGCCAATGACATCTAACATCTTGTAACTGCTTGACATACTGTAACGATTTCGATATTTTTCGGCATAGTTCATCCGGAGTAACCTTTAAAGTTAAAGACTTTTTTTATTATTCAATTATTGCAAATTTGGAGTTTATGAACCACTCTGTTCAAGCATAGAAGTACTAGTGATCTGCTAGTTTCTCTTACCTTGGTGTAAATAATGAACAAAAGAGGCCTCAGAACTGACCCTTGTGGCACACCACAATTGACTCTCCGCGATTCAGGAAGCTGCTTGTTATCACAGGTATACAGGGTTGCACGTAGGGATGCAACTGGTTGACGGATATAACAATTTTAACAATTTTTTTTTCAACAATACCAAGTTCTTCCGATGAAATGTGATCGGTTGAAGATAACGCCATAATCGCCCTACCAAATACTTTCAAGATTATTCGATGAATAAATTTCTAGTTCTTATCAAGCGACAATATTTCCTGAATCTGTAATGAAATGTGTGTGTAGGAGAATTAAGAGGATATATTGAAAAATTCTTAGCCTACTATAAACCAAACAAAATTTCAATGTCAAAATATTTTATTTCTCAACATATTCTCCTCTTAATTGGATACATTCATTACAGCGAACCTGCAACGTCTCTATATAGACCTTTCAAAAAAAATGTTTCTTGTTGGTCTGCAAAGCAGATCTCCACAGCTTTTATGACTTCCTCGTTGGAAGAAAATTTACGATCTTTCAAACTTTTTTCAATTGAGGAAAGAGATGATAGTCGGACGGAGCCAAATCTGATGAATAAGGGGGGTGTTCTAGTAATTCAAACCCTAAATCACGAATTTTTTGCATGGCAAAATGAGATTTGTGTGCAGGGGCGTTGTCCTGCAAAACCAAAACACCTTTGGATAGCTTTCCGCGTCTTTTCTCTTCTGCCCTTATCCAAAAAATCAATCATGATTACTCCATGACAATCCCAAAAAACTGAAGCAAGAACTTTTCCAGCAGATTTTAGGACACGAAACTTTTTAGGTCTTGGAGAACCGGAGTGTCGCCATTCCATCGATTGTTGCTTTGTTTCTTGATCGTAGAAATATACCAAAGTCTCATTCATAGTTATAATTCGGTTTAAGAAGTCTACATCGTTTTCAAATCAAGCACAGATCGAACGCGATGCTACTACCCTTGCACGCTTTTGGTCAACATTCAAACATTTGGGGATCCATTTTGCAGCAATTTTTCTCATGTCCAAATTGACGTGAACTATATGATGAACGCGTTCGTATGAAATATTCAGTGCTTCAGATATCCGTTTTAACTGCATCGATATTTTTGGGGACCGATACAGAAACTGGCCTTCCCGATCGTTCATCATCTTCAATGGAAAATGTACCTCTTTTGAAGCTTGCGGTCCAATTTTTCACGGTCGCATACGAAGGACATTGATCGCCAAGGGTATCATGCATATCTTCGTAAATCTGCTCACCTCTTAACCCTTTTAAATAGAGGTACTTGATGATGGCTCGATACTCCAATTTTTCGATTTTCACAATTATTTCGGTGGACGTATTATTTTAATTTATTGCGTTTAACTCTGGTTTACTTTTTTGACGTCAAACTTTGCACTGACACTTCTAATAAGTTATTGTTCGTTGCTATGGTAACGCAATATTTTGTTTATGCAGGGAACTGGTCTAGGCTAACTAGATATCAATACATCCTCGTATGCTCAAATTATACGTATCAAAGCTAGTGGTCGAAGTTATCGTAATGCCTATTTTTCGAGATGGAATTACTGTGGCTATTTTCATACACTCTGGAAATATATCGGTACTGAAGCATAAGTTTATCGAACTTGTTCCTGGTTGGATGGCAATATCGATAATAAAGTATCGATATTGCCATCCAACCAGGAAAAAATGAGCGAGTTGATGTCGGATATATCGAAACTTTTCAAGTTCTTCGGGAACTTTATTGCACCCTTGATGTTAATAACGGTCACTGGTTCAAGAAAAAAGTTCGAGGATGGCACGTGTTTCAAAAAGTCGCAGGGATCATAGTCAGCAGCGGGTAAGTCAATTCTGGCACCCGCTATAGGGCACTAAGTTTTCTATAAAATGAGTTTCATGAAACACTTTCGGACGTCCATCGAGTTAATGGTAGATTTTCACGATCTTTGTGATAGTTATTCTTTGGCAATTGATTATTTAAAAAATATAAATGTAACCCAGTCCTTCTTTATGAATCCCACAGATATGACTGAACTAAAAGAAACACTATTGGAAATCAAGAACAAAAATAGTTTTATCCCAGATAACGCATTAAATGTAGTGGTTCGTTTAATAAATGCATCGTTTGAATCAGGAATATTCCCTGAATGTCTAAAAACAGCTCTAGTCATACCTATTCACAAAGGTGGAGATACTGATGATCCAGGAAATGTTCGCCCAATATCACTACTATCTACTTTTTCAAAATTTATAGTAAAATTAGTGAAAAAGCGGCTGATGTCCTTTCTTAGTCGCCACAATATACTTAGTTCCAACCAATATGGATTTCAAGTAAAGCGAGGTACACAAGATTCAATCTTCTCCTTCTTGGAAAGGATATACCAAAGCTTAAATGAAGGTGACATGGCAGGAGCTGTATTTTGCGACTTCTCCAAGGCTTTCGATTGCGTGATTCATGACATCTTGTTGAGAAAGCTTCAAATTCTTGGGAATACAAATTGACAGTAGACTGAATTGGGAAGATCACGTTGTTGCCCTTGGAAAAAGAATTTCGAAGGGTGTCTATGCTATAAGAGTTATTGTGAGTGAGCTAGGTACGACAGCAGCTAGACCCGTATATTTTCCACTAGTAGAATCACACCTTGTATATGGTATACCATTTTGGGGAGCATGTAGTCGATATCATTTCAATATGATATTTGTTCTGCAGAAGAGGGGCTCTCAGATATCTCTGCAAAACAAACTACAGACAATCATGTAAACCCCTTTTTGTCAAAAATAAAATAATGACTCTTCCAGCTCTTTTTATTTTTGAAACTGTCTGCATCATTCATAAATATAAAAGTTCATTCCCTACTAGAGTTCATTTTTATAACACACGTCATGATAACAACATAAGACTGCCAATTCCAACATCAACTCTTGTTAAGAATTCTTTTATTTATAATGGTTTGAAAATGTTCGACCACTTGCCTGAACCAATTAAAAGTACTGAAGGCTATTGTAGGTTCAGGAGGGCAACAAAAAAAATACTTGTAGAACATCCATTTTATTCTATCGAAGAGTTTTTAATCTTCTTCTCTCTGAAATTTATTTTTTTGTTTGTTTCTTATAAATATAGATTTTATATATACATATATATGTGTTCTACGGTGAATACGAAATGGTATTGTCTTTCTGTGTTTTTATTTATATATTGACTGCCTTTCTACAAAAATGTATATTTTTAAACGAATACCATGAGGTATTATGTTTTAATTGTTTTTATTTATGACATGCTTTGTTACAAAAATTTATATTTTTAAACAGTAAAGCTATTTTTGACTTTGACTTTGACTTTGATTAGAGTTCTTATGGGAATCAGATAGTTATCGAAGGTATTTTGCCAAAAAAGATTTCAAGGGTTTTGCCAATCATTACATCGCCTAGATCCTCCTAAAGAACAAAGTTTTCGAATCCATTCCTGATATACGAAATTTGTAATTGATTGAAATTTTTCCCGCCCTCGATGAGCTCCAACAAAGATCTTGAAAAATGTCATCCAAATGTTAGTTAATTTCCGAAAAATATAACTTTTGAGATTTTGTTTTATTTAAATTTTTGAAGAACCAAAGCCAACTGCGTTTCTCGATGATTCATAAAGCAAAAGAGCAAATACAGGCTTTGGCAACAGGATCTAAAACTAGATTAAATCTTATTTGTTTTTGGTTGTGAAGTGGAGTGGTAAATGGCGTAATTAACTTATTTAATTGCTAGTTTCGTTAATAACGGCCTGCATACTCTATTAGCGTGCCAGCCAACTAGAAAACCAACTCAGGAGGTAGAAGAAGAGCCCGTTACAGTAACCGTACAGGAGAGGACACACGTTTAGTTTGTTATGAGGCTGTAAACCACATCAAGCAACCTGTAATTGGAACAGAATTGTTCTAAACCACACGAAATTAAATATTTCATTTTTTACTGTACAGTTACTTGTCAAAAACGTCTTATAAACGGTTATAACTATTAACTATTATCATAACACTTTGCTTTTTCTCTATTATTTTTTATTTGAAACTGCATGCAAGAAATCTGATCTCATCAGTTGACTCTTTCTATATCCTCGTCGCCAAAGATCGAGTCTTTTCGAGTTGACCGACAAAAACATCGACAAAACCTATTTAATCGTAGTATAGAGTAGTGATAAGGATATCCAATTCACAGGACTAATTTCTTCAAGATCTGCAACACTTTGAAACTCATTGCCTTCGTGAATATTCTCCAAACGTCCAAGTCTTGAAATATTTCAAAGAAATGGTATACCAATTCGTATTTCTTTAATCTTCATCTTGAGTCAATTCTGATCTTCATATCTCTTCATCTGAAGTTTCGGCTTCAAATTGAGGCTGAGATTTTGAAAATCGGTTGACGAGGAGAGAAGTTAAGACTACAAAACCAAACAGTTAATTTTTTGATATCACCCTGTAAATAAGAGAGATACGTCGGCAATTCGGAAATATCCTGAGGTAATGAGATCATCTTCATGCCACTGCTGTCAAATTTGAAAAAGGTTTTCTTCAATTGGGATCTTTCTGAAAATTCCGAAATTTTGCAGTTTCAACTAACACCCTGTAGCGATTTTATATGAAGAATCTTATGTTACGAAGAAGATCGAGATCGAGATCAAATTGTTCAAAGCAGAAACCACAACAACATCAACAGTTTCAGTTGATACGTCTAGAAAAGTACTTCGACCACGCCACCGAAGATGACTGCCGCAGGTGCAGTCGAAACGTTTGGAGATTTAAACCAAAGAAGACCACGGCAAAACCGGGAAACCAACCAAAATATTGACGCCAGCCTAAATTCCTACAGAAATAAATTATTCAGTTTTTAACAGGGGTACAATTTTGTGTAGTTTATTTTCAAAATCAGGAATCCTTCCATACCCGTCATTCCTTATACGCGCCCATAACTCTTTTAGAAAATCACCAGTCCATCAAACGAAGACTTATGACATTTAGACTACGCTTTTTTTGCTTCGTTCACCTTCAGTTGTAGGTTATCCATCACCGAGTAACAGGTATAAAAATTCCAGTTTTTCTCGATTTGTAACTACTGTGAGGAACATGCATTTTCCATTAAGGTCATCTGTAATCGTGCATGGTCGACTCTTGAACAGGTACTTCCGGTCCAATTTCCGAACAACGTGACGTGAAATATCAGTCGGCGTTTCCAAGTGATTCAAATCGACAGTGAATTATGACGATTATTTGGAATTATTCAATTCTATTTGTACTTTTAGGGGGTTTGCTGACTGTGAATCCATAGTGTTACTAATCTTCTGTTGGTTCTCAAAATTAGTGAGTAAGATATATTGTGTGAAGGAATTAATAAGAACTTTCTTTTCAACATATAGGTATCAGAGAGTAAAAAGGAAACGAAGTGAGTTCTGACTCGAAAGTAAAAATAGGAGTACTACAAGGAACAGTATTAGGTCCAGTACTATTTTTCGTATACGTAAACAGTATTACAAACATAGCAGACTCAGAGAGACACGTCATATATTAAGCCCTTATTTTATAGTGCTGAAACGGATTTGCTAAAGATTCATTCATAATAAGCCCACTTTGAATATTGCGAAAACAAAATTTGTAGCTTTTTCGCCAAATGCTGCAAAGCAACCAGAATTTTGTTTTTAATTACACTCCATGCACTGCAATAACAAGAAACCATGCATATGTCCTATAATAGAGAAAATATCGTCCATTAAATACTTTGAAGTGGTCTTCGATCAACAAATAAGATATACAAATATCCTAATGAATCCAAGAAGCGATATGATCGAAGAATACCACGACAAACAATCGATTAGCTCGCGAGCTTTGCCCTTAAAGGGGAACTGAATGATGAGGGTTGTTGCGGCCGACGACAAGCCAACTCAGCGACCCCCACAGCCCCAAGTACCTGCGTTAAGCCCACTTCGAAGCTAAAGGGGAACTGTTCGAAGAAAGAATATCGTTTACTTTATCATACCATCTTTCAACATTTAACGTCGGCAACAAAGTCAAAGTTATTTATTACGCACCGGCCTTTTTTTGTCGGTTACATCTAGGGGCCGTTGATCTCTGGTCAGAGGTTACCAAAATTTTGCCAGAGTTTTCCGAAATCTTCCAATATTTTCCAAAATAACGTTTCTTCGAGAAAAATGTATTATTTCATTCCGCTTTACCCATTTCATTTATTGTTCCAATTCCGGATACGGATAAGCATCATTTAATAAATCATTATTGTTCAAGCATCCATTAGATCAATCCGTTTGATGACAATAAAGAAACATCAATAATATTTTTTTCCTTGGTTTCTCTCATTAAATCAAATTATTGAATTTCATGCTTTAATTTTTTTTAAATGACATTCGATTTATTCTCTTCGGTGGTATGCGCAGAAAAACAATGGAACGAATTTCTGCGGTGACCGCTGAGAGAACAATATCGTTTTTGTTACGTGACATACAAAAATTTCAATTTCATCGCGGTGATCGAATCTATTTTCGGCGCTTGGCATGAATCCGATGATTGAGTTCGATTGTGGGCTGGAAAAAAATATTATTGAATATTAAAATTGTTTTAAAAACGTTCAAAATATTTATCTGTTATACTTTTGAATATGCAACTGTCTTACCAAAATACAGGGTGTTCCAAATTAAGTCGGCACCATTGCCAACTCCGTTATTATTGATGCTACGAGTTCGGTTAAATGGGCAAACTAGTAGCATTTTCAATGGCCTTCTGGAAGCCGAAAACAAACAAAAATTGACAGTCGCGTTTTCAGAATTATTCAAAAATGATATTTCTTTCAATGGAACACCCTATATTTTTTCAACATTCTGAACTACAAATCTCATTCGACTCTTTTTCGTGAAGGTGAAAATATGACAATTATATCAATAGGAATTTTTATAACGAACGGATTTGATAAAGCGCTATAAAATATCGAGTAAATGTTCAAAAACACCGCCTCCTTGTTGAACACATAACACATAGAACCTTGGTAAAAAATTAACCGATAATTCTGCCTCTAAATAGACCACACCAAACATTAATACTAAATCGCCTTTGCGGATTGTGTGGATGGACTAGAAATGGAATATGTCTACTTCAATAATGAAAAGTATTTCTATTATACATCCCACGATTTGAAAAATTTGCCTCATCGCTTCATATAATATTTCTATTCTAAGTTTGGATCTTGTCTGCATTTATTCATAAACCACCAACAAAACCCCAATCGTCTCTCAGGATCACCAGGTTCTAGTGTTTGCACTGGTCTCAACTTATAAGGAGAAATCTTATGTTTCTTCAGAATTCGTTGAATACCAGACAGTGGAACAGCTATTTCTCTAGATAAATCTCTGATGGAATTATTTGGATTTACCTCAAAGTAGGATAAAACGTCAATTTCTGTATCTTCAGATATTACAAAACGTTTTTTAGTTCTCCTCTTCTCAAAAACTTTTTAATTGTTCCTGATTCGATGATGAAGCACAGCAAAAAAACGCCGATTAGGTAATTCACGATCGGGGAACGATTTGCTGTAGTGCTGGAGTGCTCTTACGCTATTTTTCTGGCAAACCAAGTAGGATTCTAACATCACATTTTTCTTGATGGGAAAACGACATTTCGAAAAATATTCGAACAGTAGTTGACAGTTATAATAATTAATGACATTTTCTGATATAATTGAGAATATTTGACAAATAGTATTTCAACAAAGTTTCAAGGCTTATAATAATTATGTTTTATCGAATCAAACACATTTTTTCCAGCCACATTCATATGACCCTCCAGTATTTTCTGTTCTGTACAAAAACGACTTCAAAGTTATCATTACAGCAGACATATTTTGATTCACAAAATGAATACGGCTAGCAGAATGGCTTCAAAATGGAAATTATCGTTTTGTACATTAATACCAAATAGCTCAGTGGTGTCAATTGAGTGGTGCGACATGATGATCACCGGTTGCACGAGTTCACATCCCAGCACAATTTTTTTTTACTGTCTTATTTTTCTATTAGTATCAAAATATTGTCATTCGTATAAGTACCAAAATTGGGTGTTTGGACAATCATGAGGTTTTATTAGCCAAAATAAAGAAATTTTTTGTACTAGTGAAAGAAATAAGTCGCTCATTTTCCACTTTAGGAAGAAAGGTGATATGAGCTTCGTTGTTGAAAATGTTATTACGAATCGAAATGCATGAAAAAAATATAGGGTGTTCCATTGAAATAAATATAATTTTATGAAATATTCTGAAAACGCGACTTTCGATATTTTTTTTTGTTATTGGCATCGAGAAGGCCATCAAAAATGCTCTAGTGAGCCCCATCAATAATAAACTTTAAAAATTATTTTTAGTTAAGTTATTGCAATCATCATCAAGTAGTCTTAGGTCATGTTATTGTCTGATTGATCTTAAACTTGTGTCATTAAATCAATGATCGCCCTTCAAAGGACCCCTTACGCTGCTGACACACTTGGCGGTTTGTGCCGTCGCGGCAAATTTGCCGTCGCCGCTCAAAATAATTAAGCACATTTTCACGCTCAACGGCCAAATATCCGGCGATATCCAGCGACAACCGCATTTCCGTTTTCAGTTTATTCAAATTGCATGGGATTTGGGATTCCACACAAATGTAAACAATTAAAATGGATCAGCAACAAATTCTTGCTTTGTTGCTATACCGCCTCAAAAAGATGACGAAAATAAAAAATCGTCTTATTTGGATTCATCCCATAACCCAGAAAAGAAAATAATTTGGGGCATTTTATTCATAGTTTGAAGATTTAAGGAAGTTTTTTTATCATTTTCGAATGTCAATGAAGTCATTTGACAAGTTACTGGATCATCTGAAAGATACCATACAAACAAGAAATACAAAACTGAACCTGTACTAGGTTACTTTAGGCTCATGAAGCGACGAACCAAGGTCAACGAACTATGGTCACCACTGTTCCAAGCTTGACAACGAGAAAAAACCGCCACTACATGAATGACGACGGTAAAATTGCCGTCAGAGTAGTGACAGCACGCGGCTGCACATCGACAGCCAACGTCATAAATACCGCTCATCATAAATAAATGCCACCAAGTGTGAAAGCTTTCATTTAATTCTTCAAACTACTGTCCGAACGATGGCAACGGCTGATTTGCCGCGACGGCACAACCCGCCAAGTGTGTCACCTCGAGATTTCTGTTGGACCCATGATTTGGTGTTTGTTTTAAGTACTGCTTCTGGTGCTTCCTAGAAATCTACTTGGTTTACAGTACCTTCTTTGGCTAATACCTCATGGATTATCTTCGTAGAATTTCTTCCACGAATGTCTTCTGGCCTTTCTTATTTCTCTACTAAGGAACCCTTGATTGCTCTGGTACTCATTTGTCGACTATGAGCACTATGCTCTTTGAACCGTGTTTTCATAGCCTTTCTGGGTTGACCGACATACTTCTCTCAACCCAAATGAATCCCTGACCATTCACATCCGTTCGTTCATCATTGGGGTGACCAAATCTCTGTAAGTTCTTTGAAAAATGCGACAAAACTTGCGCAACATGTTCAAAAGTATTGAAACAAGTTATTGAACTTAACGTTGTTCTTTTTTTTCAGTTGTTCGAAACTTGATGGGAGAACCGGACTACAGACAAGTCCGCCTACACTGGGAGACGAACTCTTCATCGGTGCCGAAAAACGGGTTCAGTGTCCGATATTGTGAGCTGCAAACTTGGGGCGCCCAGCGATGCCGTATTCACAACACGACAGACGCTCTACATCGTAACACCATCGACGCGGACGAGGACTTCAAAGTGTACGAGGCGGACATCAAGGGCTTGAGGATGGCCACCACGTACTCCTTCGAAGTGAAGGGCGTCAAGGAGGATAAGGGCGAGAGGGAGGATAGAGCGGAAAGGGGCGATGAGAACCAGAACATTATTGTGATACCTACCAAAGGATGTAAGTTTACCTTTTACTTGATAATAGTTTGGGAAAGTAGGGAAGATTTCACAAAATCATCTCCACAACTGTTTTTTTTTTCTTGACAAAGAATGTCATCAAGGGGTGATAATATATGTTTGGGATTCACAATACAAAAACTCCTTAGACAAAATATGTTCAACTCGAAATGGCAGAGGTTTCGTAAAAATCCTGTGAAATATTTAATTGACTCGAGTTCAAATTCGGTGTGCATATTCAAAAAAGACTGAATTTCACTAAAATGAGTAGAATTTTTTTTTAAATATTTTCGGAGGTGAATAACCCCTCTCAACTCCAGATAAACTTTTCAACTCGAGAATGGATAAAGAAAGAGCAATTCTGCGAACGCCAATCAATTCGGAAGGCTGAAATTAGTATATAATGTGACTTTCAAATCGGTCGGTGGGAAAATAAATTACTCGAAAAAAGTCCCAAGGGGTAGACCCCTAAAAATCATGAAAAATGCAAAATCATCAGATTTACTTGAAATTCGCACTATATATGCAAAATTTTATGCTGATTCCAAAAATATATGATTTTTATAAGTATGCTCAGATACAAGGTTCGGCATGAAATATTAATGAAACCTCAAAAATTCCTTGGACAAAATATGTTCAACTGGAAATGGCAGAGGTTTCGTAAAAATCCAGTGAAATCTCCAACTGACTCGAAATCGAGTTCAAATTTGGTGTGCATATTCAGAAAAAAATTTATTTCACTAAAATGGGTAGAAAAAGAAAATTAATATTTTCAGATGTAAATGACTCCTCTCAACTCCAGATAAACTTTTCAACTCGAGAATGGATGAAGCTAGAGCAATTCTGTGAACGCCAATCGATTCAGAATGGTGATATTGGTATATTACGTCAATTTCTAGTCAATGGCCACCACTTTGGGTGGTATTCATAAAAGTTAGCAAATACTTATAATATGATAATAATAATGATAAACATAATACTCCCTCATAAACACTCATAGAGTGTACCCAAAGTCATAGCCTGTGCAGGTAGAGGATGGCTATTATTATTGTTTTAGTGGCGTATTCACTTTTCAGTTGTAGGAAATTCAATGAATCCGAGTGAAAGCATTCGCTCAAGGTTTATGCATACGACCCATTGGGTTTCTTTTTTAAGGTAGTCATTCCAACTCACTCTTGTAGACTATACAAGGACAGGTGGCGGTGACAAAAAAAAAGTACATTTCCGAAAAAATAAAAACATTCCCCTGTGCATTACCAACTAATCGCTAACAGTCACCTTTCCATTCACAGTTTCAGCCAAAGCCACCCAATGTCTTCCGCACGCCAGCGAGATCGAAGTATCGACCGGCCCTTTCTTCGGAGGCAGGATCGCCGTGGAGGCGACAGACGGCGAAAGATGTGCCATCGACGGCGAACCGGAGAGTCCCAGGGACATTTACACGCTGCGCATAAATCACACCGAATGCGGCAGTCAGGTCAACGATACGACGGTGGCTACTTTCGTTTTGGTGCAGGAAAATCTGCCGATTTTGACGCACAGTACGAGAAGGTAATACAATTTTTTTCGAAATAGTAGTGGAAATTTGGATAATTGAACGCGATTCATCTATTTTATGTGAAGCAAAGTACGCAGCGTTTTGAAATTCTATAAAGTAAATTTTCATATCGCCGGCTTTAGATGTGATATGTAATATCACTTGCATATATCAGGAACACAAGTGGACCGAGAACGGATCCTTGGGGCACACCTCTCGAAACAACTGTGTTGTAGAGGTAACAACTTTGAAAGTTCTGTTCGACATCTTCAATCGGCGATTTGAGCTTTCCTCGAATGCCAAAGTTGTCAATATTACCCACACCCTCGAAAATAATGACTTTTTCCAATAGACACAAACTTTTAATCATACTCAATTTGGATATCAAAGAGAAAAATGAACAAATGTTGCAATGTTTACTCTTCTACAAAATGTTTATCTGAAAATTAATGAGAGAAAAGTTGCTACTGCGGTTTTTTGTGAGATGAAAGGCCTTCGACTGTGTTAACCACAAAATATTACCGTAGAAATTGGAGATATATGAGTTCTGAAATGGGGTTATCCAGTGGTTTGAGACATATTTATCTGGACGAACTCAAATTGTATCACTTCAAGGAAGCTCATCACACAAACAAGAAATTAAATAGGGAGTACCTCTGGGGTCAGTTCTGGGCCCAACACTTTTTTAATTTACATAAATTATCTAACCTCAATATTTACGCAAAGAAAAAACATTCTACCATTACCATCTATTTACATATACAGCTGTTTGCTTCATGTAAAAAAGCGCGAGTCCGACTTTGAAACCAACTCCAAGTGCCACAACTATCCAAAAAGAAATGGAAACCTTATTAAACTACAACAACATCGCACAACGTTGTTTCAAAAGTCACCCACTTTGATTGGTTCGAAGATATTCAATTGCCTACCTCCAAATATAAAGAGTATAAGTTTACTTTCTACATTCAAAGAAAGGTCAAGGAATATCTTTTGGAGGGTTGTTTTTATTCCACCGACGAATATTTTGAGTATTCATATAATACCGTCTTTCATGTTTTGTGCATAAATTAGTAATTTATGTATTGTGTACGTATACATTTATGTTTTTTATGTTCAAATTGACGATTCCTATGTCATTGTGAAATGATCACTTTGAAGGAATATTATTATTATTATTATTATTATTATTATTCTTATTGGAATTCCTTCATTCCAGATTCCTGGTCCTCTGCTCCTACCAACCGGAAACACTGACCGTTAGGGCGGGCATCAATCTGCCAAATAATGCCCATCATCAGGCAGGCAAAGGTCAAGCTCATATCGCAGCTGCTTACGAGGACGAAGAAAACAATCTGGGAAGACGAACGAGGACCGGTCGGGTTCTGCAGAAACCAGAAGCACTAGGTGAGATTTGTCATTGAATAATTCATATCAAGATACCGGATGTGCTAGGATCCGTCTTCCCATCACAAAAAACCACCACAGAAAAATACTTCCGAGAATTCTGGAATTTTTTCACTATTTTTCCCGTATTCTACGCTATCAAATCGGTATGAATGACACTGATTTTTCGAAGACTTTGAAACGAAATTTTTTTCGTCCGCTCTCCATACCTAGCACGTACAACCGCCAAAGAAAAATACTTTCAAAAGTTCTAGAATTTTT
Source organism: Chrysolina americana (assembly GCA_958502065.1). Lineage (NCBI taxonomy): Eukaryota > Metazoa > Arthropoda > Insecta > Coleoptera > Chrysomelidae > Chrysolina > Chrysolina americana. The sequence goes on along the minus strand of OY293413.1, from coordinate 1,196,160 downwards.
TCGCTATTTTTTATGTATTCTACGCCATCGAATTGGTATGGAATTAATTTTTCGAAGACATTTTGAAACGAAATTTTGTTTCTCCATACCGTGAAGACTAATATTATGTCCTGTCGAACTTCGACGACGTAAAAGTACCTTAAAACCAAGGAATCTCCGCGAATATTCCATCATCTTGTAGGAAATTTTTTCAGCTTTCTTTCTATGTAAATATGTATTTTAGGATTGTGTCTCCTTATGGTAGAAAAAAGTGAAAAATGGAAAAGGTGTGCTAGGATCCGTCTTCCCAGCACACAAAACCGCGACAGAAAAATACTTTCGAAAGTTCTAGAATTTTTTCACTATTTTTTCCGTATTCTACGCCATCAAATTGGTATGTCACTAATTTTTCGAAGACTTTGAAATGAAATTTTTTTCGTCCGCTCTCCATACCGAGAAGACTAATATTATGTCCAGTCGAACTTCGACGACTTAAAAGTACCTTAAAACCAAGGAATCTCCGCGAATATTTCATCATCTTGTAGGAAATTTTCTCAGCTTTCTTTCTATGTAAATATGTATTCAACGAATGTGTCTCCTTATGGTAGGAAAATGCGAAAAATGGAAAAGGTGTGCTAGGATCCGTCTTCCCAGCACATAAAACCGCCACAGAAAAATACTTTCGAAAGCTCTAGAATTTTTTCACTATTTTTTCCGTATTCTACGCCATCAAATTGGTATGTCACTAATTTTTCGAAGACTTTGAAACAAAATTTTTTTTCGTCCGCTCTCCATACCGAGAAAACTAATATTATGTCCAGTCAAACTTCGACGACGTAAAAGTACCGTAATACCAAGGAATTTTCACGAACATTCCATCATTTTGTAGAAAATTTCCTCAGCTTTCTTATTATATAGATACGTATTGAACCCTTAACTGGTAACGTGAAATTTTGGAACACAACTGGTAACGTGCAGTCTGGGAGACTGGTACTTTTTGGAAGCAAAAAAAATTCTGATAATAATTTTTTCATAATATTCATAAAGAACACTCAAGTACCTCTTTCATAATGTTATCCCTCAAATCATGACACTGTTGCCATGCCGCAATTTTTCAAGAATACAATAAGCACGTCAGCTAGATTTCGATTTCTGTTTGGTATATTCATGGCAACGAAAACCCAAAAATACTGTCTTGGATGAAATATATAATAATAACAAGGCAATTGAAACGTTCATTGCAGCTTGTTGGGAGCTTGTAAAAACGATAGTATCTCCATCCCGACGGACCCCTGGACGTGAAGCGTGTGTACCTGTCTATTCCTGTTGTACGGTCTTCTATTTCAATTTTCCATTTCTTTTTTAATCGTTTAGGTATTAACTTGATATAATACACTATTTCATACTCCACTTGCGGCTGGCTGAATGACGAAATGTCAAAGCCAATAAAAAAATAAAAAAAATGTATTTCCATCGCCCAACGGAGATTTTTCGTTGTGGATCTAGTCTGGTCCGTACGGCAACGCTGCATTTTATATTTTACAGAACAACAACAAAACTTTTCTGTTTGTTTCCGCCTTTGGTTTATTGAAGTGTTTTTTGTGAATAAAGGGCAAATTCTGAGTTGATTTGTGGTAAACTATCGTTAGTTTTTATTATTAAGCAATGGTGAAGCATTTTGAAATGTGTAAAAGACCATTTGAAGCTGGAAATCAAAATATTATGTCATTTCATGAGTAAGCTACCAGTGTCGTAACTATCGAGAAAGGGAAACCGAATTGGGAAAGAGTAAAATGACATAATTATGAAAAAACATGTCAATTAGAGCATCGGCAGTTCTTAAAATCCTGTGGAGATTCTTCCGTCATAATTTCAGGTTTCCATTCCATATTGGGTTTCCATTATTTCTATTTTATTGAACCTCAATATTTCTGTTACCAACGCACGACACTGTCGTTGGGGGGAAGATGTCCCTTACACACGAATCTTAATGCGTGTTCGGCGAGTTACTCATCTAGGTTATGTTATTTGATCGGAGTTTGTTACCGAGTGGAATGAATTATTCGGGAGCGAATCTGATGCAAATGAAGTAGCTTTGGGAACACTGCCGAACGTATATCCCATTGTCCGAAATTTAATTTCAAAAATCCTCATATACTCTTTCGAATGAGTTAGCCAAACGAATATTTCATCACACTTCATTCTATTTTGTTTCAGTCAAAGAAGAATCGGGAAACACCAGAGTCCCCATCTCGCATAGAAGCAACATAGTGCCAATTTTCGTAATCACAATGCTAGTCATTGCGGGAGTCATAGGCATAGTAGCGCTGGTCCTGAAACTAGCCGGGAAAAAGTTAATAGAGGAATTCGACAACATCTCCATCGCCTCTGACCTCTCCACCAGCAGCTGCAGTACCGTAACAGAAATCGAAGTAGCCGGCGCGAATACGGAAAAAAGTAAAAGCCAGTCGCCGGATATATGAAAGGCGCCTTCAACGTCTTGAAGTTTGGTCGAAAAACCTAATTCCAATTCGCTCCCGTAAATTATCGAACGAAATACGTCCAGTGACCGTTACGCCATGCCCAAATCAAGCTGGACCCAGCCTCTTGGGCATAAGATCATATCCCCACCAGTGATGTCACTAAAGTGCGATCATCACCGAAGTTCAAGGTGATATCACTTCGATAAAGCTCGCAAGTTGATGACCCAAGGCACCGTAGAGAAGTAAACTGAAGTAGATTCACTCCCATTCGGCGCCTTGATGTATCGGGTTCAGATTTTATTTTTTTCTGTCATGCGGTGAGGTGAGAGGGGTCAGCTGAGAGTTGTCCTGTCTCCCTTGGTCTCTCTTGGTCTCACGTACGGCATTCTATCTCGGATTCATTTTGGTTGCGCGATAGCACAGAATACATCGGCTAAACGCAAAATTCGGGGTAGGGATGTCGACACCAATATGGCGGTGAGTGACGCTACTTCAATTTACTTCTCTACGGTGCCCAAGGTGTGAAATTATATCCAAGAGGAGGTATTAATATAATATTTGGGCGCAGGTTGAAGAAGGAGTTATAAAAAAAAAACATCGACTTCAATTGATTATGGATAACATATACTTTAAAATGCCCTTCAAAATAAAAACGTACGTCAGTTTCCTTACTATTTATACCACCGTTGTAACAATTAATACTGCTCGTATGTGTTTTCGGGGGTAATATAACAAGACGTAGATTATCGAAATCGTTTGAAAATTTATCGAGTTGAATTCGGAGATTTATGTTCCGAATAAAACCCGAGAGCTTTTCGAGGATTGTATTCTTTAAACATAAATATTCTAATTTAAGATTGATTGATAGGGGCTACAAAATCTTTAAAAAATAGAAAGCAAAGAAACAGCAAAAGACATAGTATAAAAAAATACTTCAAAACCAATCGATGTATAATACTGTTTTCGAATAACCATAACAAGAAAGTGACCAACTCCCATGTGAGTTTTTAAACAATTTCGAAGATATTCCGTGTAACTGAGAGAATGTACGGGACTGAAACTGTGTTTGAACATGTGATTAATTTCGAAGGAATATTTGCAACTTCCGTGTATGGAAACGTTTGTGATAAACATTAACTTAGATATTTATTGTAACTGGAAAGCTGACACATAAGTCCGCTTTCTATTTTTTTGTTGTTGTTGTACTTATCCAACTTTAAGTTAACTTAAGACAATTGCGTATCGCTGTGATATACCAGGTGTTGAGCTGATGTGGTCGAACGGATTTTGGATCGAACGAGAGACGAAACACCCGGTATAGTATGCAATTGGAATGTCTGTATTCATTCGACGATTTCAGTGATATATTTCATAGAGTAGCTCATGTAATAGACGCAAATAAATATTATTTTAATTAAAAATGAGTATTTTTTGCCCTTTGTTCAATATGGTCCGTTCAGTGGTGAATGGAATTTCAAAAATACTCACCGTCAGTTTCATCAAGAGAGTCCGCATAATCGTAACAAGCTCCTGGGACAGCTGAAGTTCATACATAGTGAATATTTTATCCTCGCCAGTTTTGCCCGTTCAAGACGCTACTGTAAAGTAATAAAAATCGGGCCATGACATATTTTCAACAAACATTTCTTCAGATGAATCGGTCGATGGCCAAATTACAGGGTGACCCAGGGAGGCGTGCATGGTCCAGAACTAATTTTTCTATCGACATAATTATATGTCGAAAGCATTTATCATAGTTTAGGATTTAGAAACAAAAAACGAGATACTAAGTCAGAATTAGCGAAAACGAACATTTGTGGTCCTTCAAGTTTCTACAAAAACCATTTATTCTAGAGATAACTATACTCCCCCTATTTTTTGAAAAGTTTCCAAAGATTAAGGACGCTTCAGATCTTATGCAGGTAAATTCTGGCAATTTTTGACCTGGCTCTCTTTGTCGTAAGGCAAAAACTATTGCAGATGAGTCTATGAAACCGGAGTACGTTTTATCGACAATATAATGGCAAAACTGTAACAAAAATGGTGTGTTGCTATTTAAAAAAACAGAACTTAGTTGTGTATTAGATCATGGAACATTCTGTACATAATTGGGAATATTTTCAGACTATGCTTCATTGTCGGATCTTTCGTTTGAAAAGCTTGTATAGAAAAAAAGCTACGGACCATGCATGCATCCCTTTGGGTCACCCTGTATATACCTAATCTACACTAACCTAGTCAAATCATAAATGAATATTCATTTTTAATAAAAAGCGGGTAAAATTCCGTTACTTAATAGCCACGAGCTATCAACAAAATTTTTTGAACTTACGTAGTATGGTCTCCTGAACAAAAAATCCAAATGAAATGTTTGGCGGTCTCAAGTAATATTGGAGATATGGGCCAATTTTTAAGACTAACAGTTTAGGAACATTTCTACCGCGGAAAAAACACTCAAAATGTATCCTTCTTCAAACTAACATAATGTTTCACACTACTTTTTTATTAAAAACGGCATTGTCTATCCAAAAATTTAACCTTTTTTAAAATTTTTAAAACATCAAAACAACAAATTTATGTAAAATGTTTAGTGAATTTATTTACGTCAAGAAAAAAATAATAATTACTTTTGTCTAATTTCCAATGCGAGTTTTATTGTTACGACCGGTTTCGGTTTATTATTATTATTACTAGGCACAAATAAAGTACAAGATTTAGTATCACTAAAAAGCCGCTTTTAATGTCATTTCGAAAAAAAGTTATTATTATTTTCTATATCCCACATTCAGAAAGAATAAGGTATCCTACCTTCATGGATAATGAAAGAATTGAATGAGTATAATTTTTCTCAACGGTATATAAACTCACGAGAGATTTTTTTTATCGGATGAATTTCAGTTCTCACCGAAATAATTTTGAGTTGGAAGATATGTATTGAATGAAAGAAAAAATCGAGTATTTCTTGGCGAGATAAATTATCAATAATTATTAGGTATATGAATGTACTACAATAATAATTACCTTCATTCTTCCCAAAACGACATAATCATAGCTGAAAAGAGGAAAGTTGAAGTGACGTTCCCTTACTAGATTTGAGGAACATGCATTTTCATTCAATTGACTCAGATGTCATCATTATATGGGTTTCTGTTTACAGTTCATTTATGTCAAAAAATCGAATTATATCAATGTTCCTACCTCCAAATTCATTACGGTAAATTTTCTGTTAACAAACCCCAACAAGTAGGAAAATTTCTAGGTTAACTTCAGTTGGAAGTTCTGAACACCAAATAATATACATTTACTTGCAGATACCTACCAACATGTTTTATTTTAAGCATGAACTTTATGGAATCTGCCCCTTAATATTTCAGTATAAAATTACAAAACTAGGTACTTACAAAGTTGTAATTTCGTCTAGGTAGTTAATCCAACAAAATATTGTCATTGTCTATATACACAAACACCATTGAATTCCAATACACTATGAAGTTTCACTCTGCACTCTCCCAATGTGCACTAGACGTATCATATCAGATTTATTTGGATCGATAATATCGGGATCGATATCGTTTTCAACCTAATTGTTTTTTCGCGCACATGTTTTCCAGTTTCATTCGTTGTTTCTGTCGCACTCTACAGAACTTATTTATCTCTGCCAGTTTAAAAGTTGTGTTTTGTGTTATTATACTTGCGACATAACCTTTCATTTGAGCCCAAAACAACTTACTAACTCCTCTGGATTTAGCTCACTATGATCCTGGGCGTATAAATTAAATGAATATGACGGCGACTAGCGAAAAACAGAAATATTTTTCTCCAGGATCGTGTGGAATTCAAGAATTCCAAAATTCGGGGTAGCGTTGACATTCCAACTGTTTTTATAGAAGAAATATTTCACAACACTTGTCTTGTATTTTGCTTGTATATATAGGTATTTCACTCCAACATTTGCAATATAATAATTACTCTATTCAAGGCCGACTCAGATACACATGCGTGCCCTCTCTGCATTTTTAACCCTACTTGAAAAATGCATGCATAGCTTTGATTGTCATCCTAGGTACTTTGACTGCCTTTTTCCAGTGTGACATCTGCAATTTTTTAACACGCCACGGGTATTATACTTTCAGTTCTTTTTCTGGCCCTACAGGGTGAGCTACAAAAATGAATTGAATGTTTTAACGCCAATTATGAAAAACACGGTCTACGACTGAATTTTTCTTTATTTTTGGATAGATATAACATATATCATATATATCAAATATGGTGTACAAACTTACAGGATGAGGCAGAAAACGCGTATTTTCTGAAACCCGTTTAATGACCAAGTGTGGACATTTCATCGACTTTCTCGAAGCATGTTCTGTAGAATGAAACAGTGGCGTAGTTACGGTGGTATGTTGCCATATTTTCCTTCATTTATTTTTTTAGACAAGCGCATTCACAAAATGAGTTTTTGACATCAGTCAGGCTTACCGATACTTGAAAAATAAGTCATAACATTCCATATGCCTAAATGTGAATGCTTCTGAAATATTTACGAAAAGCATATGCGGTAGCATCGGGTGCAGATATCAACAGAAGTTGTTCGCGTTAGAACAATGCAGAACGATGAATTTTGGATGATTCACCAGTATTTCTTTGCCATAAATGTTCGGAAGAATCAGGGAAACCAACCCCAGAAGACGAATCATTCCCCTGGCATACCTATGTAAACTTGCATAATTTTACTAAACTCTCACCCCACCTTACCATACGTATAACCTTTTCCGCGATGGCAGTTTTCTTCACGGTATACATGTTGTAGTGTTCGAGGTCGCACCAGCTACTTATTTGAAGAGTTGTCAATCACCACGATAATATAATTATGGTTTTTAATGACTTCGAAGTATTTTTGAAGATCAGCCAAGTCCATCTACCACAGATCGTCGAGTCTTTTGATGATGTCTGAGAGGAAAATTCCTTCTGGACGGTGCATGAAGCTCATTAGCCAGTTGTTTTTGCAACAGATGAGGCGTTCGTTATTTTTTTATTAACACTGACTATTGACTACAAAAGTGTATTGACCTCAATGGAGAATATTTTAAAAAACAGTAAAGCTATTGCCGATTATAAATATTTGTTTTTATTTTGCATATTCTGTAGATGAAGCCAACGATTTGCTAGATTATCTGTTGATTTTTCATTCCGAAGTCACTAGCGTCAATATATACCAAGTCCATAGATATTTTTCATGGCATATTATACCCAAAAATAAAAAATAAATTCACACGCATACAGTATGTTCCATAATTGGCATTAAACATTGAATCCGTTTCTGTAGCTCACCCTGTAAAGTGAGGAAAACAGTCTTGTATAGAAAGTTGCATGTTTTGACCTCTAGATTGATATATAAAAAAAATCTTCCATGCATGTCCTTTCAGGAAGAGAAAATCGTTTCATGTATCATCTGCTATAATTAGTTTGTGATGAATTATCAAGCAAATCGTACGTACTCTTTCATCATGAAATAAAACCAAGAATTCCCATCTAATTATGCATCAAGCAGCTGGTGACATATGTGGCACTAACGGAATATTATAATCATTTGTATAACTACTGCCAAACACTCATCTTTTCATTAATTGAAACTGCAAGTTAATGCTAAAGCCTTAACGTGAGAAAAATGTATTTTTTTTCAAATCGTTTGTTAAGTTCGTTTCTTCAATTGCACCTTCCATTTGCAGAATGAATAATTGCTCCTCACATTTCCATTGTTATTATCAATTCGAAATAACTTTTGAATGAATACGCTTGAGAAAAAGAAGTAATGTGTTTTTTGACACGACAATCGAAATTAAATCATAATATCGTTAATTAATTCGCCGTTTGAATAGTATAGTTTTATTTCATTGTTATTGTTCATGATGTGAAGCGGAAACAATTTGTGTTACAGTGAGTTCAATAATTTTTTATGGGTGAATTATTTTTATTTGTGAAAAGTGAACCAAGTAAAATATATTTTTTACAAATAAAATGATACTGGCTCATGTTTTTGCGTGTTTTTTCTTAAACATAGTATTTCATAGTTATTAATGTAACGAGATTATTATGCGACTTAATAATATAATCGAGGACGTTGCCAGTCGACGAGGCGCTTCGTGCCGAGTCGCCTGATGCAACTTACTAGATTTATTTAAATTGCATAATAATCTTGTTACCTTCAAAGCAAAGCAAATCTAATCAACAACATAAAAATGAATATAGTTTTAATTAAAACTTGTTTATTACTATGGTGAAAATCATGGCAGATAGTTGATATTCCTGAAAATATACTTGCGGCTTCTAACACTGTATAAGATCAGATTTGCTTCCGGATAAATCAAATAACAATTACGAAAAAGAATACCTTCAGTTTTGTGAGTGGCTCAAGGTGCTGGAGAAACGGTACTTGCTTGTTTTGTGAAACTCTCAAATGAATACTCTTCATCATCTTTGTGACCAGAATATTCTGTGTTACGAATCTTTGAACAAAAAAGTATTCAAATACCGCTATGGACTGAAAGTCACATACTATCCGAATAATTTTACTCTTATTGGTTCAACTGGAGCTTTATAAAACAATCGACAATTTCAAATAATGCATGTAAGTGCCAAGCACATAACGGGTTTACAGAAAAAGTGCAATTGAAGAGTATAATAAAATCATAACTTTGTGGGAACGATAGCACCGATAAAAAAAGATTACAGTTATAGAGACGCTCGTACATGGACAATAACCGTCATAAAGCCTTAGTGTCAAAACGTTTAAATTAATCATAAAACTCGCGCAAATCCGTTACGTACTGCGGCAAAATTAGGCAAAAAGCTCGCACGTAACAGTTTTTCGACTATTTAGCTAATTGCGGTTTTACTATATCTCTCTCTAGGTGCGAATCTGTTCCATCACCTATACAGGGTAAGTCTATACCGTGTAGTGTACTTTGATAAAATGTCTACTACTATTATTATATTACATTTTGGAAAAACAGTTGGTTAGGGTTTCACAGGATATGTAGTCCGAAATTGATTCTATTAGCTTCCAAACATTTGTACATTCCATCAAGAATTAGCCGATCTTTCTACGAAATTCTTCAAACCCCAGATATTTAGCACAAAATGTCACAAAGTGTTTTCGGGAAAAAATACTTTGCTAACCCGAATTTAATATTTCGTTGCTTTCAAACTTGTACTGTGAATATCGAAATCATAATGCAAAAAAAATATCTATTATGAAGAAAAACCTTCTTGCCTCCCTATTAGTTTATACTTGTAATTTTTTTAAAAACTTTGTTGATCGGGGCTTTTTATTGAAGATATTTCTTCGAAACAGTAGCTTATGATCGATCAGAACATACTTTTGGTGCCATCATAGAAAAATTTCAGATCAGTGCCCACATAAGGGTAGTTTAGCCCAGTGATTTTTCCAAACATTAAAAAAAATTGCTTATTTTCGTGATTATTTTCGTTATTTCAATAATCCACCATCAAAATTTATAACACAGCACAGAGAAACAGATGATTTCCTATTTTGTCATGATTTTTAGGGGTCTACCCCTTACCACTTTTTTCGACTAATTTTTTGTTTTCGTCCATCGACTTGAAATTCACAGAGTATATTGAATTGAATGGCGTTCGCAGAATTGCTCTATCTTCAACCGTTCTCGAGTTGAAAAGTTCATCTAGAGTTGAATGTGGTAAGTTCTCCCCAAAATTTTGTTTTCGTGATTTTTCTTATAATTTTTATTAAAGTCAACCCTTTTTTATATGCACACATATGCAATTATGTATTTTCAAGTGACGCAGATGATTTTCCATTTTTTCATGATTTTTCGACTAATTTTTTGTTTCCGTCCATCGACTTGAAATTCACAGAGTATACTAATTTCATGATTCTTGCTCTATCTTCAACCGTTCTCGAGTTGAAAAGTTCATCTAGAGTTGAATGTGGTAAGTTCTCCCCAAAATTTTGTTTTCGTGATTTTTCTTATAATTTTTATTAAAGTCAACCCTTTTTTATATGCACACATATGCAATTATGTATTTTCAAGTGACGCAGATGATTTTCCATTTTTTCATGATTTTTCGACTAATTTTTTGTTTCCGTCCATCGACTTGAAATTCACAGAGTATACTAATTTCATCATGCTGAATTCATTGGCGTTCGCAGAATTGCTCTATCTTCAACCGTTCTCGAGTTGAAAAGTTCCTCTAGCGTTGAATGAGGTAATTTCTCCACAAAATTTTGTTTTCGTGATTTTTCCAATAATTTTCATGAAAGTCAACCCTTTTTTATATGCACACATATGCAATTATGTATTTTCAAGTGACGCAGATGATTTTCCATTTTTTCATGATTTTTAGGGGTCTACCCCTTACGACTTTTTTCGACAAATTTTTTTTTTCCGTCCATCGACTTGAAATTTACAGAGTATAATAATTTCATCATGCTGAATCGATTGGCGTTTGCAGAATTGCTCTATCATCAACCGCTCTCGAGTTGAAAAGTTCCTTTAGAGTTGAGTGAGGTCATTTCCCTCCAAAATTTTGTTTTCGCGATTTTTCTGATAATTTTCATTAAATTCAACCTTTTTTTGTATGCACACATATGCAATTATGCATTTTCAAGTGACGCAGATAATTTTCCAATTTTTCATGATTTTTAGGGGTCTACTCCTTACGACTTTTTTCGACTAATTTTTTGTTTTCGTCCATCGACTTGAAATTCACAGAGTATACTAATTTCATTATGCTGAATTGAATGGCGTTCGCAGAATTGCTCTATCTTCATCCATTTTCGAGTTGAAAAGTTCCTCTAGAGTTGAATGTGGTAATTTCTTCCCAAAATGTTGTTTTCGTGATTTTTCTTATAATTTTTATTAAAGTCAACCCTTTTTTATATGCACACATATGCAATTATGTATTTTCAAGTGACGCAGATGATTTTCCATTTTTTCATGATTACGATTTTACGACTTTTTTCGAGTAATTTTCTGTTTCCTTCCATCGACTTGAAATTCACAGAGTATACTAATTTCATCATTCTGAATCGATTGGCGATCGCAGAATTGCTCTATCTTCAACCGTTCTCGAGTTGAAAAGTTCCTCTAGAGTTGAATGAGGTCATTTCTCTCCAAAATTTTGTTTTCGTAATTTTTTTAATAATTTGCTTTAAATTCAACCTTTTTTATATGCACACATATGCAATTATGCATTTTCAAGTGACGCAGATGATTTTCCATTTTTCATGATTTTTAGGGGTCTACCACTTACGACTTTTTTCGACTAATTTCATCATGCTGAATTGATTGGCGTTCGCAGAATTGCTCTATCTTCAACCGTTCTCGAGTTGAAAAGTTCACCTAGAATTGAATGAGTTTTTTTCTCTACAAAATTTCGTTTTTGTGGTTCTTCTAATAACAGTTTTTTCCGAAACAAGATATATATACAATTTATATTCATCACATTCATCTACTCCTCTCAACGGATTAAAATAAAATATTACTGTTATTTCATCAAAATTACCAATTTATCTGGAGCAATACTGCTATTTTGAAATCGGAGTGTTGAACGAAATTGTTCGTATATGAAGTTGGTGAGCAATGAACCCATTTGTTTAACAGTTTCAAAAGCCCAATCAGGCGATGTGCATATGCATAATATACTTTCAGATCCAGAAATGTACTTTTATATAAATATAAAAAATCATTTTTCCACTCATAAAAATGATCTTTTTTCAACCAGATACCCTACATGGAAGTGGTATTTTTTCACTCTAGAAGCAAATGAACATTATCATGCGACCTGATGGGAATATTTGATGGATTTTTGAAACTAATGACAGTTAATCTCACTACTTGGCACTTGAATCCAACAATAAACGAACGTCACTACGTTTAACAGTTTATAAACATTTTCACGATTCATTTGAAACTCTCTCAATAAGTATAATCAATCTGACTCTGACTCTGATTGCGAAATTCCAGTATTTTATAAACAACATCTATCGTAGAAAATATGAAGATCTACATTTTACCGTCAATGGACGAGATATTTTTTTTTTCACACATCTATTGTTCGTTTGTTATGTTTGTCCATCGGATATTTCAAGGACCTTTGCCGGACATTGGACGTACAATGGACGTAATTAGACGTAAATATGCTTTGTGGGTTGTCCACTTTCATTTTTTGTCTCTAACAAAACACCCCGTATGGTAGGTGTGCCATTGGTATGTTCGTGTTCATTCGACGATTTCAATGATATACTTCCTTGTGTAGGTCATAGAAGAGGCAAAAATAAAAAACAGTTTTAAACAAAATCAGTTCTTTTATTATTTTGCAAATGATGGGTAGATATGAATCTGCCATAACCAAACATGAAACGTCTAGATATTCATTTCGTTAAGCATAAGCCAACAATCGACCAGTGAAACCAGTACTGCAAGTACCACCACTGCCGTAAAAAATCACGTGAAAATCCACGTATCCATGAATCAATTCAAAATCACTATCTTCTTTTCATCGTGCAACTTCGGTGTGGCGAAAACAAAACTCTTCATATTCTCGTTGAGCTCTTCCAAAGCCAGCTGAGACTGCAGTCTCATAACGTCGTCGACGTCGTTATTGTAGACGTCCTTCAGCGTCCTGTAAATCGTCAGGATATCATCCTTGAGGAAGGCGATCATTTCCTTATCGAGACCAACGAACAACTGTCTTATAACAGAGACTGCAGCACGTCTTGCTTGGGGTGACTTGTCTGTGGCGATTATGGCGTGAACGCATACCAAAACCTATAAAACAATAATTCAGTAAAGAATTACGTAGGTACTGATTTCAACCCATATTCCCAAACTCTAATTTGCAGTGGTAAAATCTAGCTTCAGGAAGGGAATCAGACACTATCTAAGATTTACTAGAGTTTCCATTCTCTCTATTCTTTTTATATTCTTCATTCTCATTAAATCTACCCTATCCTTCAACACTCTAATCTACCATACCCTACCCTACCCTAATATACCCTACCCTAATCTAACCTATCCTACTCCACTCTACTCTAATCAACCCGAGCCTACTGTTCTCTGCTCTTCTATACTCTACTCCACTCTACCCCACCCTACCCTACTCTACCCCACTTTACCCTCGCCTACTGTACTCTGCTCTTTTATACAGTACTTCACTCCAGCTTACCATACCCTACCCTGCCCCGCTCCAAACCACTCATCTCTAATCTACTCTACCCTACTCACTCTACTCTACCCTACCCTACCCTACCTTACCCTACCCTACCATACCTTAGCCTACCATACCCTAGCATAATCTACCCCACTCGAATATACTCTTCTTTACTCTACCAGAGCCTACTGTGTTCTGCTCTTTTATACTCTACTCTATTGTACCCTTCCCCACCCTACCCTATCCTACTCCACCCTACCCTACCCTACCCTATCCTACTCTACCCTACCCTAACCTACCCTACCCTATCCGAGCCTACTGCGCTCTCCTCAATATAACAAAAATTGAAGATGAGATTCTAACCTCCGTGACTATTGACCCCAGTTTGTATCCAAGAACTCTGCAAATCTCGCCCAGATTCGACAAACTAGATGCTCTAATGATATCGTCATCTTCTTTTGCTCCAACCAAAAACGTATTCAGTAACAGCGGTTTGTATTTGGGAGCCATTTCACCTAAAACAGCAATGAAATGATAACACCCAGTAATCTTGAAGCTTCATATGTTCAGAAAGTGTAGACAAGTTTTTTGGGATACCTAAATAGAAAACTTGCCTAACGTTTTTGTTGTCCGCACCAAACATTCTCCAAGTTTCATCCTTACTTCGTGACCGTCTTCAGTGGCTTTCCTGGAAAAGTCTGAATATTCTTCACAGATAATGTGCAGAACGCTATCGGGAAAAACATCTGCTAGTGCGGCAAGGCCGCCTATGGCACTCAGATAAATGAAGGAATCTTCGTTTTTCAAATTTTGCTGGAAACAAAAGAAGATATGCAGGCATTCTTCATCTGTTATAGAAGAATAGGGTACAAGTGCTCACCTGAAAGACGTTGAGAACATAGTTCTTCCTTTCCATTACATGCCTGTCCTTTTTCTCGACGAGTTTCGTAAGAGTCATCAAACCATGTCCTCTCACAGGAAGGAGAGGATCACAAATGTCTTCAATAGCTTTATCTAAGTCTGTTTTCTCACTGTCACAATTCTTAGTTCTATGATATTTTCTTTCTTCCAGAATTTCCAGAATCCGATTGATTAGATCGCTAGTTTCAACATTAGCGGTTTCTTCAGAAATTTCTCTAAGAGGTTGCAACAAGGTACTATAAGTTATTTTATATTTGGTTCCATCAGAACCTTCTATCAAACTTTGCAGAATCATGAGTGTGGTGAAAAGAGACTGATATTCATCCGAGTCCGCATCGGTAGTTTTATGGGTGCCAATTTCCAAAGTTCTCTCCAAAACAAGTTTAATGTACCTTAAAACATCGTGGGGATTGGTACTTAACTCTTCCTGGATAGATTTGTCTTCGGCCATCTCCGACAATAATCTATAAACAGTTATTTTCCTCTCAAAGAACTGGTTCATCATTTCTTCATCCAGTTCGAGAAGTTCGGCATTTCCTTTCTTGAAGTACTTGTCTCCGTTCGTGAGACATTTCAGGAGAAAACCAAAGAGCTTCTGGGTGAGACTCGAGTCTGATTTCACCAGCCCAAGCAAGCAGCACGAGTTTTCAGCTGAAGAATAGAAGACTGAATACTCAGAACGTCTGAGAATAACCCCTTCTTCCTCTAGCTGAACAGAAATATCATTCCTGAAGGGAAGTATTTCTGCAGTGTTTATTCCAAATAAGAAGCTGTCGAACAAGACGAACAACTCCTCTGGATATCGTCGGAAATACCCTATCAGGATAGCCCTCAAATCGTTGTTGATGGTCTTCAGCGAAGAACTCGATGTTAAAGCATAGAATCGGAAAATTACGTTTGAAACCGGCTTTAATATTTTTAAGGGAAGTGCCGGATTTTCCACTGTGTTCTGCACGAAAAGCGAATGTATTAAGCGGGAATTCTGTTTCAACTTCCTGGTCAGATAAGCGCCATCTTCGAAGTTGTGGCCGTAAGTAAAATGGATGAAGAAACTGATGATTGGTCTAACGAAATTAACTTTTGCCGATTCCTGATCCTCTTTGTAGAAACTTTTGGCGCAGTGTGCGAAAGCTCTTTCGTAAATCGATGAGTCTTCTGATGTTTTCTCCAGAAGCCCTACCAGTTGCTTGCAGGTATTTTCCTGGAAATCGGGGAAGCCCTTACAGCTGAGGATCAATCTGGAGAACACGTCTAGAATCATCCAGGTTTGGGTACTGTCATTTTCACACTCGACGAACAGAGCTGATGCGATGTGTTCGACGCCGTTTTCGGATCGAATAATGGCAGTCAGTATTTTGGAGATGGATCTTTTGAACCAGTTCGGGGAGTTGTCCTGGAATATAATCATGAGTTCTCTCAAGAAAATGTTAGGATGGATCGTCTGTTTCAAATTATCCAGTATCTTCACGAACATATCTTTTTCTTTGGTGAGCCTAATGTAAATATCTTCAGTCATGGCATTGGTTTGGTTGTCCGGATTCTTTGTGGGTTTTTTCAGGGGGCAGAAGGAGATCTGGAGGACCGCTACTAGAACTTCCTTCAAGCATTCCGGTAAGAACAGCAGCCTCAAGTTGGGGGCCTTGAACAACTCGCATAGTTCGAATGTGACACACTTCAACACGTTGTAGTTCCAGAAAATATCACCGCTTTCCATTTCATCGTCTGGTTTGATGAAAAGTGGTAAATTATACTGCAGTCTCGTGGATATCCCCATTTCCACAATATTCCTGAGACATTTTTTGACGTCTTTGGTCTGTTGAACGCTCAACAGCACGTCCGATTCCTCAAGTTCCGAATTCAATAGTTTGATTATGTAGAAGGAAAGGCAGATGCATTTCCAGTCGTCGGTGACTTCTTTGGAAAAATTCAAGGTTGTTATGTTCGATAAATTATCCGCAATCAATTCATAAGTGACGTCTAGGGCCCTACAAATTTCCGCGAAGAGTTTTCCATACGCTATTCCGTTGATTTGGCCTGAAACAACATATTATTGTTGGCGAGCTATTTATGTATCATATCGTATCATAGCTAGAAGTAATACAAAAAATTCATATCGATAAGTTATAATTCAAATATCAGTTACATCTACCACTATTTCAAGGAAATTTTGCGGTACGATATAATATATGACAGCCGAAACGTTGGCATTAATCTAGCGAATATCTTTTGAAAAGCATTTGAGAATAGACCTTTCCAGAATACAAAGTGCATGCCTGTCGGCAACAGAATTATTACAGAACGAAATAAAATATGTTCTTGCATGTGATAGAAACGTGACTGAAAGGCGTTTAAACCGCCCGTGCTTCAAAAACTCTGCATGGGCACGCATATATCTGAATCGGGCGTAATATAAAAGAAAAGCTAAGTCATTGTGCTTCCAGAATATCATCGTCACAATAGCCGCTAGCCAATTACCACAGGCAGTTTAGCTCCGGAGTAACCCCGAGTAGCTCTTGAAGTGATTTGACAGACTACAAAAATTCATGTTCCAATTAAACCCCATCTATAAAGTCAGGTGAAGTTCAGTTCAGGGGTAACAAACCCTACGGAAAGCGGCTGAAAACTGGTATCTTCCATACATGAAGTAGTTATTAGGTATATTCTTTCATTTTGATCAAACTGAAGTGAAGTGAAAGAGCTCGAAATACCACAATAGAAAGGGTAATTATTTAAATCAGAGAAGAAAAGTCGATTACAGCTATCTTTATGAGTTTGTTGCTAGAAAATTTCATCTGTCAAAATCCACCAATAGCGAGTCCCGGTGCTTGAAACTCTCAAAAAGAAAGCGGCTAATATTGGCAACCATGTAAAGAGGGATTCCGTATAGCATAAGTCGCGTTCGGTATTTACATCGGACCACTCAGATCTATACCGTATCGTTCGTTTATTGTATGTTAAAACAAGAAATTTGTAACACGATTGGAAAATATTGTGGAACATTCAAATTTCAATTCCGACTGAGATTTCCGTAATTTGACTTCGCCCTGCTGTGCTTCATTTTCCTCGACTTGTCCTAATGGTCCCGATTTGTCCTTAATGACCCGACTTGACAAATGCCAAAACTACAGAACAAGTCCAGCTGGGTAAACAAGAAATTCGTAACACAATAGGAAAATGTTGGGGAACAATTCTAATTTCAATTCCGACTGGGATTTTCGTAAATTGACTTAGCCCTGCTGTGCTTCGTATGTCTTGACTTGTCCTAATGGTCCCGATTTGTTCCCACTGACCCGACTTGACAAATGCCAAAATACAGAACAAGTCCAGCTGGGTAAAACAGGAAATTTGTAACACAATAGGAATATGTTGGGGAACAATTCTAATATCAATTCCGACTGGGATTTTCGTAAATTGACTTAGCCCTGCTGTGCTAGTATGTCTCTTCTTGTCCTAATGGTCCCGATTTGTCCTTAATGACCCGACTTGACAAATGCCAAAAAACAAAACGAGTCTAGCTGGGAAATTCAAGAAGTATTAAACACAATTGGAAAGTGTTGGGAACATTCAAATTTAAATTCCGACTGAGATTTTCGTAATATGACTTCGCCCTGCTGTGCTTCGTATGTCTTGACTTGTCCTAATGGTCCCGATTTGTTCCCACTGACCCGACTTGACAAATGCCAAAACTACAGAACAAGTCCAGCTGGGTAAAACAAGAAATTTGTAACACAATAGGAATATGTTGGGGAACACTTCTAATATCAATTCCGACTGGGATTTTCGTAAATTGACTTAGCCCTGCTGTGCTTCGTATGTCTTGACTTGTCCTAATGGTCCCGATTTGTCCCTACTGACCCAACTTGATATATGCGTGTCTGATGTGTCTGAGCTAAATTCCGATCGTTCGGACAGCGATCAATCTGAATTTGTGTTGTTCAGCGTTCGTTTATTCATATAATCTGTCCAATCCGAGGTCACGTGACAAAAAAATCCATCGCATCACGGATGGAATTGCCGAACTCTCCTATAGAATAAAATTCTATAGTCGACAGTTTTGTCACAGTCTCTCCCACTAATTCAACCATATAGTCACCTCACTTATCGATGAAAAGTATAATTCTACGGTATACAGAAAACAAAAATCGAAGGGTAGGCTACAAAATAAGCCGCTTTCCAATTCCAGGGGTGGTAGCACCCAGTGCAGCTTGGTACCCCTGACTAAACCGCAGAGTTACTCCCTGTGGCAATTCGAAAGCGGCTATGGTGTTGGCAACAATGACAATTATTTTTTATGTTGAATTTTTCAGGTTATGAACTTCAAAGATCAAATTTGGTATTTTGATTAGTCTGAAGAACGTATTAAACTTACCCGATTGTTGTTTGGCATTCAAATGACACAACAACACCACTAATTGATTTTTCATATTTTTATCTTCATCGAGGCGGGAATAATACAAAATGTCATGCACTTGCACTGTTCACACTATTCTTTATTAGGAATAGCAAAATTAAGAGTGGGGATGAAAATGGAAAGGGATGCACAGTAAGGGATTATTTTGAATGGATTCGGTGATATTCATATACAGATCCAATTTTCAGTTCACGTAGTCTGAAAAATTGAGTTTGAATGAAAAATAAAAAAATGTATTTTGAGTTACATAGGTATTTTAACTTAAATATTACATTGTTGATATATAATTTAAAAAGGCCTAGAGAAGAGCTCAACCTATACAAAATTACCCCCACGAAGTGCCAAAACTAAATGCAACACAGATCCTCCTTGAACTTTGTAGTCTTGGGCCGTTTTCTCATCATTCCTAAAACAAAAATAATGATTATTGTGAAGGAAAACCTTCATCAACATGTATTTCAGTCTTTTCAACAAGCCAATGACTTTAGTATAAGAAATGCCAAATATTTATGCTTTTTAAGTCAATATCAATATTAAATTGGATGATTTCAATGAATTATATCTTGTCAGTCACAATGATGTCTTTCAAATTCCACACAACTTGAATTGAACTGTTTGTGATGGATTTAAAATAGAAAAATATCCCCAAATCTTACTCTTGGTATAGATGGCCATAAATGAATATTCAGTTATCTATTTTATTATTAGTATCTTCATATCCAAATAACATTTCGATTTAGTTTTAAAACTCGTATCTATTTTGTATTTTTTACCTGATATATATTAGAAATCATGATACCCCAAAGGCCTTATCAAAAACAGAAACTATTATTATTTGCCATAACTGAGAGAAAGTAGAAGATCAAAGGTGAATGATGCAGAAGCGTTCTTGAAATGAAAATATTTCTTAAATGAAATGTATCCAATTTAGAATGAAATCTGCTAGTCATTGTATAACGCTCATCAGATATTAATTGACATATAGTTACAGAACATTTATAAGTTTCTTTATGACACAAATATTAAAGATTAACTATAAATGTTTGCTAGTGAATTCACGTACTGTTTAAACACTTCAAAAAATGTCTACATAAACTATACACTGTTGAAAGACCATCTGTTAATTTCTTTGATGTAGTTACTCTGTTACTTATGATTGTGACCCATTTTGCTCACTACCATTGAAATGTAAAGCAAACTAAGATATATCCAAATAATTGTGCCTCAAAGTCTCTAGACAACAATAACTGCTTCAAAATAAAACTTGCTGTCTCGAAATGATCAACAGAGATTAGATGGTTATCATGTCCAAGCAAGAAGAATGAATGGTGATCTGAGGCCCCGGTAAGGATAAAATAGGACGTGGTATGATTATCTTTCAAAACTGGTACCTACATTTGTTTCCCAGAAAAAATCAACCGCTGTTGTTGAGGTGGTATTCCTTCTTTTTCTTCGACTCGTTCCTTTATTCGCTCCACTTTGTCTGTAGGTTCTATGTCTATTTCGATTTCTTTTCCGGTGAGGGTCTGAAAGAAGCTAAACTTGAATCATGCTAATGCAATGGTATGAAAACAAAATATTACCTTCACTTTGATGAGCATTTTATTGAATTATATACTGAATAGTTGATCAATTACAGGTCTTCGGTGTCTTCTTGAGATTCCCCAACTTGGTTGTATCGTATCAAAAATGTAGCTATCACGGCCAGCGTCAAATATAAAATATATTTGCAGACAAATTGGGCAGACGAAATTAGGAACCTGTAAAGTTGTGCAGAGAAATTGGAAATTGTGAAATGAAAGATGACAAATGACAATTGACAGCAATTGACAGACACCAGGTATCTACTCATAGGTCACGAGAGCCATCCACAGAACTATTAGTTCTGTGGAGCCACCCGCTCGCAAATTCTCGCACTTACTGCCTAAAAAATAAATCATATCTGCTTAGCAATGAGTTCGTTGAGCCATACACAACCGTTGAGAATAATTACAAAACTGTTGAGTCCGCTGATCAACGGTGAGTTAGTTTTAACTTAACTAGTTTACCGTATGGTCATGGAACACACACAGATACATGCGTGTACACCCTGCATTTTTAACCCTGCATAAGGAATACATGTCTTTCGATGTTCACAGCTGTGCCTGTTGGCGTATATGAAAAACGCATGGTGACCATGCACGGAATTAAGATTATTATGTCAAGAGACAGTGAAAAATACTTTGGAATTGTTTCACAAAATTATGACAAAAAAGATACAACCAAATAAAATATGACCTTACCACAGAAACGCAAATGAAAGACACATAGTATGTGAATTGCCGTACAGTGTACAGGCACAAACATCAAAAATGCATATTCCTGAAAATCGTACGTGCATGTTTCTTATTCGGTCTTTGCGACAGGGAGAGAACAAAGGGCCAGTTTATCAATGTCGTGTTAGCATACTTTGACTCTCGGTTAAATTTGACTCGTGGTTAGAATGAATACGACATTTGCTAAATGAAGGAATCGACTCACATTCTAACCATGAGTTAAATTTAGCTCGAAGTTAAAGTACATTGAAAAATCGGCCCTCAGTAGAGTTTGTTACACCTGAACTGAATTTCACCTGACTTAATTAACGGCATTTCGTGGTCTGTCAGATCACTTCAAGAGCTACCCCGAGTTACTCGTAGCTACTTGACTGTGGTAATTGGAAAGCGACTAGTCATTCTTGTTGACTTTTATTAAAGTTCTAGTTTGGCAGTTGACGTTTGTGCTGGGTGCCACCTGCTAAAATAGTCGAATGTAGGACGATGTAAAGTTCTTTAAACGAATCGAAAAAAATACATTCAAAATGGATTGGGTGATATCAGACGAATTGTCCCTAACAGTAGGTACAGTTGTGGGATGGGTGAGTGCCGCTGCTATGATTGTAGGAGGTGTCATCCCTTACATTCCACAATATAGGCAGATAAGGAAAACCAAAGATCCTGAAGGGTTCTCGTTACTAGTATGTTTAGCTCTTTTAGTGGCTAATACGTTGAGGATTATGTTTTGGTGAGTGTTTTCGGCACAGAAGTTTAACTCGGTTGATTTTGTCGAACCTTTGCAGGTTTGGAAGGCACTTCGAATATCCTCTCTTAGTTCAGAGCATGATTATGAATATCACCATGTTCTTGATGATCCACTTGTGTGTTACCGTGAGAAATAGAAATCAGTTGCATCAGGCAAGGCAGAGGATTTTCCTAGGTGAGCTTTTTTTGGTTATTTTTAGATAGTAATCAATAATCAATAGTTTGTCAGTGACTTTTCAAATGCAGATCAAGATTAATACTGTTTTACAAGAGCTCAAGTTAAGGTAGAGAAGTTTGTATAGAGCCCTCTATTAAAAACAACTGCTTTTATACCCAAACTGTCAATTGGGTATGCTCAACTGACTTGACAAAATAATCAATTTGAAATATTTTACCTAATCTTCTCATTAACAATTCTTTAATTCGTTTGTGTTTTCTTTCTTTTATATGCCTACCGGATTTGACATAAATTATGCCATTTTTTTATTGAAAGATGCACCAGTAAATAAAAGATTATGTGAAATAAAAAAAAAACAGTCAGTTATTGAAAGCAGGTGATGAAAATATATAAAATCATGGCTCTAAAGATCTTTTCAAGATATGTTTCCAGTTGTGGCAAACAAGAATTCATCTGTATGTATTTTAAACACATATTGTCTCTAGACTTTAATATACCTACTGGTCTGTAAATGCTTTTATTCTAATGATTTATTTTTTGGTTATTTGGCAGCTAAACCCGTTGAAGTAAAGAGACTTCTAAATGCTAAGCCTCCCTGCTCTTCTCGCAGTATATGTGGTAATTTGGCGTGCACGCTTCAGCTTCTAGTTATACTAACTTTATATTCTCATTTTCATTATACTAATTTGGGGCCAACTTCTCAATTTCAGAAAAACTCTGTACTTAGTTTACTTTCTGTAATATCTTAAAAACAAATATAAATGTTTTGTTCAACAAGATATGACACAACAAAATCAATTAGGTAGGTATTATTCCTTTGAAATCAATTCATTTGAGTAAATATAATTTTTAAATATCTTCCCTTTCTTATGTAAGTCTCTCGAAGCATTTTGAGACTTGCTTGAGGATGCTTCTAGTTGAAGTCACGAACAAATCTTTGGACAAAAGTAGGTATTTCATTACATCATTTCCCAAAATTTTCACCCCCTGCAGTTAGGAAGCGTAGTTAGGAAACACCCTGTATACAGCTTGGGCCATAGTGTTTGCAATCGGTCTGCAACAAATGGAAAACTTTTTCATTATCAGAGTAACAAAATTGTTGTCTTGGTATTGTGTGCATATGAGTGATTTTAAATGGCATACTTATGAGAGTTAATTTTTGGCCAAAATTTCTCTCGAATTTGCCATGAAAACACGAATTTTATAAACGAAATACAAACAACGTTGATTCTTTTTTTAGCCCAATAAGTTACTGCGTTTAAACGACTGTTGTCTTGGAAATATTATTTAATTTTGCTAGTAAAACGGTAGGTACCTAATTTAAAATTGGCCTGTCTTAAAAAAAGTAAGTTCAAACTAAATGTGTCTCTGTTATCAAAACTTGAAGAAACTCTCTTTGAATTAGATTTCAAGTCAAATATGAAATTGTTTCACTATTAACAATTAAAAATCAATTATCTCTATTGGAGATACATTTTTTAAAAGAGTAATGGTTTTTTTACAGTAGTCCAAAAAATATTTTATGTGAATTGTGGGGAAAATGGTTTGTGTCGTTTTAAATTTTTCATTAACTATTGTTGAACAGGAGCACAGAGATAAGAGATTCATTTTTCTTCTCAGAATTTCGAAATGACCAAAACTTACTCGATTATTTTGCAAAAAATTACTTCCAGGTTGTTTTATGAATTGTGAAAAAATAGTGCTATTCTTGCTCAACTATTCAATTTGCGATATGAAGAATTTTTATAATCTCTGTGATAAAAAAATCCCATATGTTGCAAACTTTATAACCTACACTGTATATTAACACATTTTTATGTTGTTGATTCCAGAAAAAAATTCCATGGTTTTGATATTAAATAATATAAAACAGTTGAAAACAAAAATATTAACTGTTATCTTTATACTCAAACGGGTTCTATAAAAGATCATCGTCGCTGCCCTAATGGCATTTGGACAAAAGGTCACAATTCTTAAAATAGACACGGTGAAGTACAAGACAAGCGACATTCTTCTTTTAATTCAATGTGGCCTAAATTCAGGCTAAATTATTAATTCGCCTATTATCTTTTACAAAGTGATTTATTTGCGATTGATTTTAGGGTTTTATATTTTTTGTAGGTACTAGAATATTGAAACAAATTTTGCTCGTGTAATTTTTTAAAAAATGTTTTCAAATTCCAAGTGAAACAATGTTCAGTTCTGCTGAAATGCCAATATTTTCATCGATTTCAACTCACTAGGAAGCTGTTCTTTTTTACATAGCGTAATTGTATCAATTGAAAAAAGTTCGGTTACTAGTCATTTAAAAAAAATTGCATAAACTATTTGTAATGCGAGCCTTGCATGTAGTTCATTGTACTCTGCACCATTTTTTTAAATAAATAATGCTCAAAAATATGTTTATATGTCAACAACCTTGGGTTATCAAGGCACATCTTACAGTCCTAATTATAAAACTTTGAAAATATTTATCAATGAAAAAGCTGGCTTGATAATTATAGCCAACGAGAGTTAGGTAATCAAAATGAGTTCCAAGAACACTGTAGGATTGTCAACAAATGTAATTACGTTTTCTTGATTTGTGATTGCATGTGTTGTTGATTATAAATAATTCAAGCCTGACGGATAATTATTGTAATTAACTGTGACGATTGATGACTGATTCATTTCGTGGATATTCATGTTTACTTTATTGACGAATAACTAAGTTGAACTCGTTTTCACACCACAGAGTTATTGTTTTCGGTCGGTTTTGGTTTTCATTACAAGATTTTATGTAACGCGAAGGAATTCGGAAAACTTTTGGTTTTTGACGTGAATAATCTCCGCTTCTTTCCTGTCTCCTCTGTCCCCTCTTTTCTCCCTTTCCTTGCTTTATTTCCTGTCTTCCCTTTCCCATATTTTACCTTTCTTCTCCTCTTTCTCCCCTTTTCCCTCTGTCCCTCTTTCCCTTTTCCCATCTGCCCACCTCTTTCCCCTCGTTTGTGTTTAAACTCCAAATTTATGAACATATAAAAGTGACAGCTTCAAGAAGCCTTCTTGGTAGAAATGTCGCTCTTTTGAAAACCAAACTTTCGGTTTCGAAGGTAGAAATTTATGGCAAAAAGGTGGAAAATGAAGTAATTAAAACGAAAACTTAGTTTCCATTTATAAACTATTGAATTTAAATCCTGTTTCCTCTTCCCCCTCTTTTCCTCCTCACCCTTATTTTCCCTCTGTCCCATCTTCCTCCCTTCTTCCTCTGTCACCCCTTTCTCATCGTAGCCTTTCTCCCCGCGTTTTCCTCTTTCCCCCGTTCCCATATTTCTCCTCATTCCCATCTTTTTAATTTTTGTACTTTGAATATATGAAAATATGAAGGTGACAGTTCTTAGAAGCCTTTTTGAAGGAAATATCAACCTTTCAAAACCAAACTATTGAATTTTGATTTTGAAAAAGATACAAAATGAATTAAACGCAATTTGAACGAAATCTTAGCTTCCATTCATCAGTATTAACTATTCAGTTTAAAATTGAAAAGTCTATGCTTCTCTATTGTCTCTTTCCCCTCTTTTACCACTCTTTCCCTTTCTTCCTCTGTCCGCTCTTCCCATTTCTCCCCTCTCCCCACTTTTTCCTACTTGTCCCTTTTCCCTCTTTCCCCTTTTTTCAATGTTTGAAGTCCGAATTCATGAAAATGTAAAGGTGCCTGCTCTAAGAAGCCTACTTAATGTAAATATCCCCCTTTTAAAATATAATTTTTGGTTTCAAACGGAAAAAAAATTAATTTTGGTAATTAAAACCAAAAAATCTCCGCATTTCTCCTGTCTCCTCTCCCCTCTCACTCCCCTCGCCTATTTCTCCTCTTTTCCGTCGGCCTCACTACCCATTTTCATCTGTCCACTCTTCACCTGTCCCCTCTTCCTCCTTTCCCATATTCCCCTCTCTTTCCTCTTTTCGCAATGTTTAAACTCTGAATTTATGGAAATATAAAGGTGACAGCTTGAAGAAGCCATCTTGGTAGAAATATCGCCACTTTTTTAACCAAATTTCCAGTTTTGAACCATGATAACCAAGCTTTCATTCATTGACCATTGAATTATAAAGTTTTCTCTTCTCTTTCTCTCCTCTTTTTCTCTTCTCTCTCTTTCTCCCCTATTTCCCATCTCTCTCTCCTCTTCCCCTTCTTTCGCTTTTAGTTGGATATTTAGCGTGTCATAGTTGAACGATGTTTTTATTTTCATTCCAAACATTCAGTTCTCATCATCAATTTGTATAAATCTAAAAAATGGTGCAGAGTTCTCGATGACTGAGGTCAGA
This sequence comes from Chrysolina americana, assembly GCA_958502065.1. Lineage (NCBI taxonomy): Eukaryota > Metazoa > Arthropoda > Insecta > Coleoptera > Chrysomelidae > Chrysolina > Chrysolina americana. The sequence goes on along the minus strand of OY293413.1, from coordinate 1,169,634 downwards.
GCCAAATCATCCAATTGCGATTCTTGGGTTACGCCAGGGATACCAATACTGCTGCTTACAAAACGGAATATTTTTCAGATTTCGACGGCAAGTATTTCTGGAACTGGACCGACTTCCAGTCGTACCTGGACTGCATTCTCGTCTTCACCATAGTCACTTCGTTGCTGATGTATATATTTATAGATTATATGGTCTTTGTCGAGACCGTGGGTTTCATGGCCGTGTTTACGGAGGCGATGCTGGGAACGCCTCAGCTAGTCAAAAATTACAGGAATAAGTCTACCGAGGGCATGAGGTTTGTATTAATCCTAGAGAGTTTATTTGTGATCTACTATGTATTTTTATGACACCAAGGTAAACACGAGTAGATTACAGGGTTGCCGGTTGAGTTGAAAATCAGCAAATTGCCGACAATCGGCCCATTTTCATTGAATTAAGACGATATAATTATTATTATTTCCACAGATTTCATTACACTCGCGACATGTTTCGCTATACTGTATAACCACACAAAAACTCGGGTCAGATGGAGAGATACAAAAAATTTGAAAAAGTTGTTCAGACTTTAGTTTTATGTTTATACACTTTTTGCCCATTAATGGATCCGGCTTCCCAGCACATAGAACCCCCACAGAAAAATACTTCCGAAAGTTCTAGAATTTTTTCACTATTTTTCCCGTATTCTACGCCATCGAATTTCGAAGACATTTTGAAACGAATTTTTTTTCGTCCGCTTTCCATACCGAGAAGACATTATTTCCAGTCGAACTTCGACGACGTGAAAGTACCGTAATACCAAGGAATTTTCGCGAATATTCCATCATCTTGTAGGAAATTTTCTCAAAAAACAAAATCAATATTTTGAACATCCTACATCTTCAGTGAAATTTCGCTTCAACAACTTTTCTCTCTCTTCCAGCTTGAGCATGGTGGTGATGTGGACTTGCGGTGACATATTTAAGACGGCGTACTTTCTGTTACGCGACGCCCCGGTGCAATTTTGGGTGTGCGGCACGGCGCAGGTGACGGTGGACCTGCTCATCCTCCTGCAGGTGTTCATCTACCGGGGCAACACGGAACCGAAGCGGGTGGGGGTGCGACGGGGCGATTGAGTGGTGATCATCTGGAAACACGACGAAACGTGCCACAGAGAGAAGAAGAATGCCGAAGCCGTGGATCTCAACGAAAAAAGAGTGGATATCGAACTTTTAGTCAATAGTGTGTGCAAGGACGCCGTCGTCCGGAACGGCGACTCCGTCAAGAACAGCGAATCGAGCGGCAACGTCGAGAACAGCTGCTGTGTCGTGAGCGCGGACGTTCACAAGGAAAACGAAGCTTCCGTCGGCGAAGTGACCGTTAAAACTAGCGCCGTGGATAGTGTAAATAGAGAAACTCACGCCGCCAACGGCGTCCCGGGCAAGCGGGCTTCGCAGCACGCCACCTACAAGAAGCGCGCCAAAGCGAAGGTCAACATGCTTATACACAGGCATACGTTATGACGCACGCTCTCCGATGCTTCCGTAGGCGGCGAGAGGGGGGAGGTCTGCTTCTTCCGGTACTTCCACTGTAGCGATTTCTTCCGTTCGGGTGTTTTCGGAGCGTGATCGGTTAGTTAGTATGCAAATCTAGTCGCTAATTGGCAACTTCCATTGGTCAGTATTTCGAACGCGTACCGAAGATGGGGCGGTTTTTCGAGTTCGGTGCTTTGCGAAGGTTTTTACAGAAGCAACGCGAATCGTGTCGAGTTTTCATTTGGCGTTCGTAACAAACGCTATCGCTAAACTAGGGTCTTTCGTTACGAGCATGTGTTGGAAGTATATTGTACAAAACTAGAATTTGGAATTTGATGTTTGTTCACCTTTCTCTCTCATTGCGAACGGAACTGTTCGTGGCCTTTTTGTTCGCCAAAGGGAACATTCTGGTATTTTGCGCTCCTCCCGATTTTACGAATTTTTTGGTGCCTAGTGTCATGTTACACAAACTGACTGTGCCATCACATGAAAGACGGTCCTTAGTTACATTCTGTTATGTTTTGGGCGGTTCTGTTAAATTCAGATGATAAGCCAGTTGCTTTCGCCAGCAGATCCCTGAATGAAGCCGAGGTCAAGTATTGTGTGATTGAAAAAGAATCACTTACTTTTTGTTGGAGTGTGAAAAAAATTAACAAACCATCATTGCTGTGTTTTTTCTTAGTTTATTGCCCATAAAATGAAAACTAATCCAGCAATATGGTTGTTCCAACGAGAAAAATTGTAGAACATTTAAGTGGGAACAAAATGGGATTTTCTACGATTCGATCGGATTATTAGTAAGGGAGAAAAAGTGGAAAAACCGGAAAAGTTTGCGATTAATTCCAAAACTAGGTGATGTGCCATGTTATGCTGAACGAATTCAACTTCAACTGTGCCAAGGGCACCATAATGATGGATAATATTCGGTAGAGGCGTTAAAATCCAAAGATATTTCGGAAACATTCGGGAGCTAAAGCAAAAGTGTTCAGCACGGCATAGAAAACTTATCACAAACAGAAGATTGTTTTCTATACCCAAATTTACGTGCTGTCACAAGAAACGATCAGGCGGCTGTCACTTTCAGTAGGGCCAACCCCAACACATCAACTACTTCAATTCTTTAGTGACTTGGCTTGGTTTCTCATTTTTTCTAAAGTAATTGAAGGCAGTTTTGATCCAAAAAATCTTCCAGACGGAAAGAATCTTTTTTTCTTGGTTGTTCGAACGTATTCCAGTTGTAACATTCCTAGAAACTTATCCGATTTGCTCTTGCTTACATTCAGGAAGTTTTGTAAGATATTTTTCTTTTCCCAAGTCCTATGATTTGCGCCGTTCCCAAAAACTTTTTAATACTTCAATTCTTGGACAAGGCTTAATTTTCTGCCATTTATCAGGACGATCAAATATTAAGTGGTACTTTCCCGATTTTCTCAATTGATCCACATTTTTTTTTTTTTGGAAAGACGCTTTCCGAAAAGTCAAGTTGAAGGATCACTTTGCATAAAACGGTGGTTGAAATTGGTTGATTTCTAGTCATTTTCTGTGGGTTAGAACAAGCTTCGTTAATACATCCCCAGTTCTAATATTTCCTCTCGTCGATCTATTTTTTTCAGATGACATTTACATATTCAGCTCATGAAGCCACTGGCATTTACAGGAAAGTAACATTAATGTAAACTGTAAAAACCTATCCACCTTTGCTTTGTATCACCTCCAACTTCCTTCTTGAAACCATTTATAAACATAAGAGTTCATTTTCTTTTGTTTATTCTTTGGTACAATTTGACTGAATGAAGAATGGCTGTTATCTATTGAATTTTTTGATGAGTCGTAGGACGTATGAAATCCTTGAACAAAAATAAGTCACTTTATCAAACACCGAAACAAATATTTCTCGACGAGGAAAGGTTCTGAGGTTCTCAAAAGTACTTCAGTAGCACGTGCTTTCCGCACGCTCCGTTCGTAAAGCAGCGGGACGTATTGACTTCTGACGAAGGGTACGCGGGTTCGATCCTCGCCCGCGGATACTTTTTTTCCATTATGATATTGACAAAATTACACTTTTCAAATAGACTGCTTCAAATTTTCTGTATTTAAAAGTAATTATTGAAAATAAATGAAGTCAGAATGGTTCTCAGTCGGACAATTCATTAAATTTTCTTGGACATTAGATTGTTAGATAGTAACTTCTTGCGCTGAGCCGACGAATATCCACTTAAAAAAAATCTGAATCATCTAAACAAAGCAAGAAATTTTCAAAATGTATGTTCCTTTTCATTAATTAGTTTCATATATCAATTCCCCGTACCGAGTCAGGCAATCATATAGCCGTCTTGCTAAGTATTTATTATATACAGGGTGTCCCGAAACTATGGTGCCAAATTGAAACGGAAGATTCCTCTTGAAAAATAAATAGGACTTTCCTAATATTTCTCTTCTCAAATGTCGTCCGTTGCAGAGATACAGGGTGTTGAATATGAAAAAATAAAAGTGATTTTTATTCATAACCTCCACAGTTCTAAAAGTTTCTGGAAAAAATTTTTACGAATGTTTGTGTTCAATAGGTGCTTCATTTCGAAAGAGAAAACACATTTTCAGTTGTTACCAGTGGCGTACTAGAAGGGCATCGTGGTCCTTTTTCTCCCCTGTTTTTTACACCACTGGTGAAATCAGTAAAATTAATAAGTTTTTGCATTCCCCTTTCAATTTTGAGTGAAAAATGTATACCTGTTTCATTTCAGAAAAATCAACCGTTACAAAAAAAAAAAAAACACTAAGTTTGAAGGTATGCCTTTCTTCAATGGGTGCTCTATTTTCGAAAGAAATGAGTTAGATGTTATTTGGACCAGATATCGGGATTGTAAAATTAATTTCTGCCGAACAAATTTTTCGTTACTAGTATGTTTTCATTCATAAAAGCGCAATTATCTTAAAAACGGTTAGTTTTTCCGGATTCAAACAGGTATACATTTTTACTGAAAATTGAATGAGGAATGCGAAAAATGTATAATTTACCTGATTTTACCAGTGGCGTAAAAAATAGGGGAGAAAAGGGACCATGATGCCCTTCTTGTACGCCACTGGTAACAACTGAAAATGTGTTTTCTTTCTCGAAATGAAGCACCTATTGAACACAAATATTCGTAAAAATTTTTTCCAGAAACTTTTAGAACTGTGGAGGTTATGAATAAAAATCACTTTTATTTTTTCATATTCAACACCCTGTATCTCTGCAACGGACGACATTTGAGAAGAGAAATATTAGGAAAGTCCTGTTTATTTTTCAAGGGGAATCTTCTGTTTCAATTTGGCACCATAGTTTCGGGACACCCTGTATAAAAAGCAGGCTTTGAACAATTTATGTCAAACGTCGAAAGTGTATTAATTGTGCGTGGAGTCAGCAAAAATATCCTCCCTGAAAATCCTACCAACAAAATCTTGAAGCGATCTATTTAAGAAGTGTAATGTTTTTTAACTTCTTAAAAAAAAAGTTTCCGCGGGCGAGGATCGAACCCGTGTACTCTTCGGCAGAAGTCACGTCGAGTCTCGCTGCCTACATATTATGACAAGAAAATATATTGCGTTGGATTAGTAATTATTATCAAAAATAAAAGACGTCTATATCATAAAGAATGGTTCTCAGTCAGACTATTCATTCGATTTTCTTGGACACATGTCAACGTCATCTATATCTCTTGGAGTTTGAATTAAACAAATATCCATTTAAAAACATTCTGAATCATCAAAATAAAGCGAGGAATTTTCAAAATTCATGTTTATATTTGTTAAATAGTTTCATATATCAATTCTCTACTTTGGTCAGGCAATCTTGTAATCGTCTTGTTAGGTATTTATAGAATATAAGAAGCAGGCTTTGAAAAGTTTGTGTGAAACGTCAAAATATTTTTATACATCATTTGGTAAAAGTATTATGCGGTCGTAGGAAAAATAGTGTACATTACTCGTGCGAAAGTGATTTTTCACACTCGTCACTTTCCGAACTGGTAATGTAATATACTATATCCGTGTGTCTACTCCTAACCTCAGTTTTGGTGTTTGATAATGTGAACTACATTGTTTTTAATGGCTGTTGTGTAATTGTAAAGTATTAGAAACTATTCGCAGTGAAGTATTTTTGTAACGTTCTGGTTGTGTGTTCAAAAATTTCATTCAGCTTTGAACATATCTTTTCTTGTTTCAAATATTTACTGTTACTGGCATTTTTTCGAGTCGTTGCGGTTTTACGCACCTTGCAAACCATAAAAGCAAATATCTGATGGGACAATCAATCAATGTCGTTTTTGTTTCTGAGTTCACTTGAATTCCCAACAGTGATTCCGACAAAACCAACATCGATCACGAGCAAAATGTTTTACGTAAAATAAGGTGTAACTCAAGGGTCATCCTTCGGCCCGTTTTCATTCGTACATACGTTTCCGACTTCTGCTAATAGTTTCTTTGTGTTCTTGCTGTAATGTGCAAAAACGAACGTGTAACAATTGAGGTTAACTAATGTAAGTGTTGTAATAGCCCGTAAGTCATGTGATATTTCGGTATGGATGTAAGCACCAACGATTGACAGGCTCGATATTTGTAATTTGATGTGGAATTTCGTTACGAATTATTTCCTGATAATGGAAAGGTACGGCATACACGTAATAATTCCTAGCAATAACTTTCCAGTAACGTTTGTGTCAAAAAATCTGTTTTAACTTTTGCATTCGGGTCAACAAGTTCGAATCGGGGTTGATTGGTGATAATGCTCCCAAAAAAAATTGCGATAGCTCATTGGATTCGGAATGATTTGTAGAAAAATGTGTATCAATGAATTTATCAACAAATTATCACGATAAAAAGAAGGCATTCAGGATTTCGCTAGTAATTCAAAAACTATTATTGAGTAAAGAAATTCGAAAAAAAAAATCAGAAAGTTGGAAATTTATAATAAAAAAGTCTACATAAAAGAATTTAAATCATTATGCAGCTTTAAGTTGAAAACAAATGAAATACCAAAAAAATTATGTAGTTTTTTTCATAAAAGATTTTAATTTATTGCCGTTTTTACACATAACAATGATGGCGTTATTTTTCTTACTTTGTCCATAAATTCGTTATGAACAGATGAACAAGTTCAGTTTTTAGAGAAAATTTGTTAACTCAATATAAAATCAAATTATTATTAAAACATTTTTGTTGCTTTATTGAGAAATTCCAGCAATGATTTTTAAAGAAAAAATTATTTCTAACTAATTATTTAAACAATGGAAATATAAAAATTGTTATAAAGTTTATAATCATTACTTTATCATGACAAAATAATTGTTAAAACTATATTTGTTTAACAATTAATCAACAAGTAAAGTAAAAAAAAATCAGCGTTAACTTATGCCATTTTTAGATGCGAAAACGACAATAACATGATATTTGTTGAAAAAAAAAATGTCCAACATAATTTTTTGGATATTTCGTTCATTTTTAACTTTAAAATAAACGAAATAAACAACTTTTATAAAATTTATCGTGTGATCTTCTTGAGCTTTTATGTCGCCATTTATGAAAAAGGAGGAGAAAAAAAAATTGTTGTTAATAATTATATACGTTTTTTTTAAATTAACATGAGATTTTTTTTCTAACGGTACTTTATTCGTTTAAGAGTTCAGATGAGAGCATATTTTTTTTCAAGTATTAAAATTGATATTCAATAGCAAAAAAAAAAATAGTTACTATGTTCAGTGGCGGTACTTCCATGCCGTATTTTTGGCGTTGAATTTTAATTATAAATAATAGAGTTCCGGACGTTTGGATTTTTTTTATTGAAAAATGTCGTCCTCTTTAAGAATCTTCTTTTTTATTTATCAATTATCGATATTTTTCAAATTATTAGCGAAAAACTGAATGCACTTTTTTTCTTCCTAATTTCGTGACAACAATTTCGCAATTTTGCGCTGTGAAATCATTCAAATAAATTTTTCTACACTTTCAAATGAACTATCATCGCCCATATTTTTAGGAGCTGTAATCCCCTAACGCCGGCACTGTGTATATGCGATGAACAAAGATTTTACCAAGAACGTCTTCAAGATCATAAATAGAATTGATTGTTCCTTCGTATACTCTTTCTGTTTCAGATATTCGATCCGTATTTGTAACAGCTTTGATCAAAAATTGTCCAGTTTATTTCACCGTACGGGCTAAAAAGTTTTCATCTTAGGTAAGAGATGGCGCCACTGGTATCAAATTTTTTTCGCAGGCTGCGTCATTGTTTCTGTAAGAACAATGAAGTGGATTAAACTAAAAGTAAACTGTTGAAAGCGCTGAGAAATAAATTTATTTTGTGTATGAAAGTTGTGTAGATTTCCATGAAGAAACAAATGATGACATTGGAAACAGCACCGAAACCATCCAAAGTGCTGTTTTTCTAGAACGATTTTGTTGCACTTCAAGGTTCCGATTCGGGTCCACTATTCATCGTTGTCTATAACGCTGCCCTGAAAAACAAAAACCACGAAATCACTGCGAGTATTGAGTGAAAGAAATGGTCAACTCAATGATAACTTCAACAATCTCTATGAAATATTAAAAATTCAAAGATAAACGAAATTAGGAATTAAAAAATTACAAAATATAAGAGTATACATACCATTATAGTTTATATTGTTATAGTGAATATTTTCATTAGTTGGCTTATTTTGAAGTGGAGAATTCAAAAATTCCAATGGGGATTCAAACCAGCTCCCTTTTGGCGGTATGTTATTGGATTTTTGAATCGATACAATTATATTTAACTTGAAAATATCGGTAATTCATTTGTTTGAAATATCTTCTGCTACAGCTTGGTTATTGCTCTTGAAGGTTGATAATTTTTTATGAAAATTATCGAAACATTGTTTTACTGCTGCCTCAATCTAATTTGTAACATTTCTTGTTGGGAAATTAATTGTATTCCATCAGATTGGTACAAAAGCAGATTCTGCTATCTGAACTATTAGTCCGGTCAATTTAGACATTCGAAGTTACCTAAATTCCCACCAAGCTGCTAATCGGTACGATTGTTTAAAATATCATTAAAAACAAAATTTGAAAGTTCCCCATCTTTCCCCTGTAAGGAAAAAATTTTATTCAAGGTCAAAGGTAAAAAAAATGAGTTTTTCGCGATTTTCAGCAAAACGGTAAGTTTTATCATAAAAATATTTCAAACAAAAATTGTAGATCATAAAATTATCTACTAAAAATTACTTAATACTTTTTTTCTACGAGCCACCGTTTTTGAGATATAACGATTCAAAAAGTTGTAATCGTCATAATATGCAAACGTTTCCTCGCCACCTATGAGGTAGTGTACTTAGCGCGTTTTTGTGGTTTCCCCTGTAGGCCTATTCCACGGGTCAGTTTTGATCCTGTTTAATTTGAAACTATTGAAAAATAATGGATATTAGCAGAGATTGAAAAGATAAAAGCAATTCAAGTTAAAAAAAAGTAGTGAAATTTAATCGTCCGAATCGTAACTTTCAAAATCTTCTTCTTCTTCTTCTTCTTCTTCTTCTTGATCTTCTTGTTCTTGTTCTTCTTCATCTTCATCCTGAGTGCATGTAAACTGCGTTAATAGCGATGTATCGCATGTTGCCTCGTTGGAATCAACCGGATCCTCTACTGTTGGTGATTCAATATTAGAGCACAACCGGCCTTGACAATGTGTACATGCCGGAGAACAGAACAGTCCGACTTTTTTGCAACCACATTTAGCACTGCATCCCTTTTTGCAGTTGCAAAAAATCGAGTTTTTCCGGCGCAGGTGGAAGTAAAGTGTGCACTCGTTCTAATAAATTGTTGACCAACTTCCAACCCCAGTCTGTAGGGTCTAGCTGATAACCAAGCCACACTTGAACTTGGTAATATACCCCAAAAAGATGTTGATGAGCAGCAACTGAGGTTGGAGGAAGACAAGCTAATTGTACTTGTTTTTTACTTTTGGTGTTTTTAACGAAACATGCATTTTACCTGATATTCTTATAGTTATAACTTATGTATATTTTATATTAGTAGTGTAAGTTACAATAACCGATAGAAAAATATTTTAACGTATATTACAACTATAGAGATGTATATATATACGTGGCGTACTCATGCATATTATGACGATTACAACTTTTACAACTTTTTGAATCGTTATATCTCAAAAACGGTGGCTCGTAGAAAAAAAAGTATCAATTAATTCTTTGTAGATAATTTTATGATCTACAATTTTTGTTTGAAATATTTTTATGATAAAACTTGGCGCTTTGCTGAAAATCGCGAAAAACTCATTTTTTTACCTTTGACCTTGAATAAAATTTTTTCCTTACAGGGGAAAGATGGGGAACTTTCAAATTTTGTTTTTAATGATATTTCAAACAATCTTACCGATTTTCAGCTTGGTGGGAATTTAGGTAGCTTTACTCTTATTTTTTGGTCTAATTTGACCGGACTATATGAAGTACGGCATACCTTTTAGAGGTCATTTTATGTCCCAACTGTAATATTGAAATAAATTTGAATGCGTTTCGATAAATATTTGAGCTCTGTTCATACTGAAAGAGATAGTTGTTACACTTTTTAAGTGACCCACTGTTGTTAGTACTGGCACTACGTATTAGATATTTTTCGATTATTTAGTTAACTACTCACAATCTCCTTTGATTCGTTTTGAAGATATAATTTTATACCTTGTCCGAAGTGTAGGAAATAAAATGATATATTTGAATGTTCGTTATTTTATTTTCACCACCGTCAAAAGCCCAGGCGGCACACTGACGTCAATTTGACGACAATTTTTGGTCATCTGTAACGTACTGCGACTTTGAAGATGACGTGAGGGTAACATTAAAATGACGGGTAAATGTCACAGTCCAAAGACGTCATTTGTAACGTCATTGCGTCGTCATTTGTAACGTCATGTGACGTACTTATCACATTCTAGTGACGTCGTCAGCTGACGTAATTTTAACGTCACTTTTTTTAGCATTCATTGAATGAAATACCTGGAAATATATTAATATTATATATTACATTAATATTAATAATATGTATTATGGCATGGCATCACACGTTAAAAGGTAAGGGCTGCGTCTTCCCTAGCTCGGACAAGTATTTCGAAGACTCTTGAGGGTTGCACTCTTAAGGGTGTGCATCTGGTTGGCGGAAATAACAATGATTTATTTTAATATTTATATTATTAATGAAAAATTGATTAGGTAATCCAATCTGCCGCTTCAATCTATCCAATATTATATTCGTCGGCAAATCTCCAATAGAAAATATACTGCCCTCTACGACCGTTGAATTAAATCTTTCAGAATAAACCCGTTGTATCATCATAGTCATCATTAGTTCTAATCGACAGTTAGATGTATGTCTCTGTCTCTCCCATGATATCAACCATGACGTGTGATTTCACTTATTTACTGAGAAGTAAATTAATCCAGATTAGGTATATCTACTACGGTGCTTATGGGTGTAAAGGTATGAATACTATCGGTATTGCTAAGACATAACATGAATCACAAAAATTATTTATAAGGGATTCCTTTTGTAACCAGAGAGAGGTGCTTCATTTTCACTGTTATAGAGATATTTTTTGTCCAAATATATTTTTTATTTGATTTAATCTTCAGATAACTTCTCACTAAAATATAAAAGATTCTTAATACACAAAAAACTCTTCAGAATGAAACGAATTCCTCGATCATGCGCCTCAACTTACCTAAATGCAGGTACAAAGTCTATTAAGAATAAACAGCGAAACCAGAAAGCTTTTAGTGAGAAGAATATATTGACAGACTATGAATGTTTAACAAATTTATTGTCTTGACAACAACAAATTCGCACCTTTCACCACAGAGTGTATAAAAAATGAGTTCGAGTAATTGGAGAAATATATTTATTTTATTTTTACATTATCTATTATTATTATTATTAGTAGTAATTGTTTTTCAATCAAAACTTGAATTTTTTAGCTGCTTAACTTTTTGTTTGCAACTTCTTCACTTATACAAACTTTTATATGGACGCCTTTTTCTGTAACCACACTTCAAAATGTAATCTTGAATGTATCTGTGATATACGTATAATATAAAAAAATCAATTTAACATATGTAACTAAGGGGTAATTTTCTAGATAATACGAAATGAAGCATTTTATATTTTGGTGACATTCCTGGAACTATCACATAGTTACTTATGTAACATGTTCATCGCAATATTATCTACCTCCTCCAACGTAATAAAATAACGTTTTGCACCGATATCGCGCGTAATGTTCAAATTTTTTTCCTCGCCAATATTACGTTTGAATATTTTGCCAATATTTTCATAATATTGTACCAGTATTCTCACTGGCATGCTTACGTCACTAACCTAGAAAAGTAGGTGCCTTTTGGTTATGGAAGGAAACCATTACATATATCAAGGGATCTGTATGTATAAATGTCCCAGCCAAACATCGTGTGACAAGAATGGTTATGTGATGTAACAATGTTACACCAATGCGATGTTAATTTTTTTACCTATATTCGACGGATATTTGATATTACAGTCACAATATCACACCACAAACACCTATTTGACGTCAACAAAGCTACCAAGTCATGTTATCACATTGAGACATCTATGAGATGAATATTATAGGTTACATTTTCATATCGCATACAAGTATGTACTGTAGATACTACTACTACTACTACTTCAGTGTCAAATCATCTCGATTTTTTTCAAGAAATCGATAATTTCAGTTTTTCCAAAACAATTTTATAATTCCATACTTCCTTTCTGTTATGTAACATTTACCCCGTTTAGCCCAAACGGTATCTATTACCGTTTAAGATATCGACGTGGTGGACAAACTTATCTTGGACTCACTGTATACAGGGTGACCCAGGGTTAAACCGACAAACGTTCAGTATCGGTTTTTTTAGGTGAAAATAAGATTTTGTATTCATATAAGCATGTGGCAAAACTTGATTCGTTCTCAAAATACAGGATGTCAAAGTTAATTTTTTTTTCAATTCCAGGTACATTAAAATAATTAAGCCTCCTATCACCGCAAATAAACATGCTCATATCAGAATCAACCAAAAGGTTTTTGAGTAATGAATAAAAAACTGATTTTTTTATGAAAACTATATTTGTACAATAGTCCTAAATGTAGCCTCTAATCAATCAATATTTTTTTTTCATGTTACATCGCATTCCATGCCTAAAAGACGTCACAAAGATTTTCCTTGAGGCGGACATTTTCATATTGCCTCAATGTATTGGATAGGTACATATGTTTGTGAATACAAATGAGATGTCGAACGTCACAATGTGATGTCACGTTTACATGTTTCTCGTATCACATGGTTGGCTGGAGTGTCTGTGATTTACATATAATATATCAAATTTATGTAACATTTGTAACTAAGGAGTGATTTTTCAAAAAATACCAAGTAAACATTTTATGTTTTGGTGACATCCCTGATCGATAACGTACTTACGTAACATGTTTATCTCAATATGACCTATTAAATCACATTTAGGTAACATTGTATTTACTTGGACCCTGCATAAATATTCAAAAGCGTTGTGAACGTTGGTGATGCATTTCCTTATCGTTAGTTACAAACGAGCAGAATCAATATTATGATCTCAACAGCAAACACGATTCGAGATTAATGTCGAAACCATCTCCGCTCCAGGTCTATGACACTCGACAACATACGCCCTGCGTCACAGACCAGTGTTTGAACGTAAAAAACAATCACGCGAACTCATCAAGTTCACAAAAGTCAATATAACATTAAGGAGAATTGTTCGCGCGACATGTAAACAAAAGATAACTTGACAGCTGTCTCTGTGATTTGTGGCCGCGGTGCGACGACCCGACGACCGCCTTTCGGCCATCTTGGACGCCCCTGTGCATCGAGACGGCGCCCGCCATCGATCGGAATCAGTTCGCGATACCCCCTGGACCCGTTACATCGTTCTCCCGGCCCAAAACATCCCGGAGATCAGTGACTGTGCATCCCGAATTCATGAATGGGCGATGCGGGCGTGAGAAAGGGTGAGTCGGCAATTGTTTCTCCAAGCCTGCTTGATCGAGAACTGATTTATTTATGTCGTGCAGATCCGGGATGGCCTAGCGCAACAAAAATCGCTGAATATTGTAGTTTCGTGTGTTGATGAAGTCGTTTCCAACTGCTGTCGGCTCTGCGGTGATTTGTGGTTATAGACGTACATTATTGATCTCTGAACAGCTCCAAGCGATTTCAATTAAGTCACTTGTTATGGGCTTACGTACTTTACGGCAATCAGTTAAATCGTGTTCGACGCTCATAATTCATGTCGGTGAGATTCGAAGAGCATATATCACATTTCGAGCAGTATAGGCTGGGAACTTGAATTGATAATAACGTTTTTTCGTGTAGCGGTTTTTGAAAAATACAGTGTTATATAGGTATAGTGAATACATACATATTTCCTTGTTTCAAGTAGGTATATAATTTTCAGTAACACACGGCTTATCTAGTGATATTCCCACTTTCTGATTGGTACGTTTTGTGGATGAAATCATGAGTTTGTTGACGAAGTTTACAGCATGCTAGCCCAAATGATTCATGAAAGAAATATCAATCGATACTGCGCGCTGACACACCCCCTGTTCATATGTTTATTTATGTTCTTTCGGCTTTCTCTCTTTGAAGTTTCAAGGACAAAAAAAATTGAACCGTTTTTTTGCTAGAGTATTCTTTGCTGCTTGGAAACTGAATGTTTGAACAAACAATAGAAGAAAAATATTGTCACCTTCAAACAATACCCGACTAACCTGTATATACCTACCTTCTAAAAATAGTTTGTAGATAAAAACCAGCAAAATCGCATTATGGATCTTTTTTTTAAATAAATATTGCCAAGAAATTACTTTTTTTTTTTGTTTTATACAAATATCTCAATAATCATGGAAAAAATCGCGTCATAGTCAATGGAACTTTCATAGTGCATTGAAAAACATACAAAATAGATTTTTGTACGACCAGATCGGTGCATTTTCCACTGGAAAAATCCCTCGGTCCCGTAAACACCTCTCCTAAAAATTTGAATGAATGCATATGGCAAGTGATACCGCATTTGGAAGGTATTTGCTTCCAGATTATCAAGCACCAAGGAACATTGGAATTAGTTTTCGAGATAGTTGATATTGAAGTTAAAAATTTGCTCTTAATTTTATCAATCATTAAAAGAAGAATATTATCTAATTTTTTCCAAATCCTTAGTCTTTGGGTATGCAACAGTTTGATGTTCTTCACAGTTCGATTTTATTTTACCGAGATTTTGTTGCATTATCCGCGCTCTCTATCTAGCATTCAGGGGAACAAGGGAATCATTGTTTGTAATCAAAGTAACGATTTCCTGATGTTTTTCACTATTTTTACAGATTTTTTTCGATTTTATTTTCGGGAATTTTTGCAGCATTGGCCACTTCTTACGCGCTCTTCATCCAGCCTTCATGGGAACAGGGGGTTAACATTTTTGCAATCAGATTGCTCTGTGTCATGTTTTTTAAGGACTGTTCCGATTTTATTTTCGCGAATTTTTCAGTATTTTTCTAGGAGAGTGATCCGAGCCCCTCGACTGATAATTTTTTTCTCCGTAATTTTCCACTATTTTCACGGATTTTTCTGACTCTATTTTGGTTAGTTTTTGCAGAATTTTCCACTTCTTACGCGCTCTTTATCCAGTCTTCATGTAGACCAAGGAGGATAACATATTGGCAATTAAATTATGACAGTATCCGATGTTTTTCACTATTTTTATGGATTTTTTTCAATTTAATTTTTGGGGGTTTTTGCAATTTTTTTCCAAGAAGAAGAATGGCCCGAGCCCCTTGATCAACAGTTTTTTTGGCGTAATTTTTCACGTTCAACACCGACTCCAACGCGTTTTTTTTTTCTGGCTTTCAGAGGGAACTTTTTGATACTAAATATTTCGAGGGTTTCTGGTTTTTCACTATATTTTCAAATTTTTCCGATATTATTTTCGCGAGTTTTTGAATTTCTTTTTGAGAAGAAGGGGGTTCCACGACCCCTGATCGCGATTTTTTTACCATAATTTTTGACACCCCAAACTTTCGGAATCTTTTCTGAAAATCTGTGCGTTTTTGCACAATCAATATTCTCTTATTCTGAATATCCTGCATGAATTCCTTCACGATTTCGTAATGTTAGGACAAATAAGATTCGAACCATTTGAGAGTGATATCCCTGAAACCATAAAGACGAGGAATAACAAAACACATCATACTCGTTATATAAAAGAGACAACATTGCATTCCTTCTCAAACATTCTGTAATGCTTTTTTCGTCGAATTCTATGGTGAATTTGTTACATTATTTCCTCCATCCTACGTAGAGCTTCAAAACTTTACATTTTCAAAATAAATTTTCTCTATTATGATTGCATCAAATTTGAAAAATTTAAGATTGCTAAACAGATAATGAAAATGTCTTTCAAACAAGGGGCCACGCAACCCCCTTTCTCATTTAAATTTTTGAGAGGATCCCCATAATTCAGATGGGGTGCAAGAAGGGGGTAATTTTTTACACTATGTATTGGCAAATTGAGAATAGAAATCGACCTGTTTCAGGTGTTTTTTGAACAAGAATATGATAATTCTAAAAATAAATTAACTTCATTCCTATAGACCGCCCTGTATATTAGCAGATGCGTCGTTCAGAACGAGCTAGACTAGTAATCTTTCGAAGGGTTGAGAACGCATTGTTTTGACGAGTTGGTCCGTTTCAGGTCTGGCTCTAGCTCGTTACAAAACAGGAAATCGAAAAAATTAAGTTATTTCAAAAAGTTTTTGAAACCCCATCACAGCATCTGATTCCGTTCCATCGTTTGATTCCAGGTGAGATGCAGTCACCGTCGTGATACATCAACCCAAGCTCGTCCGCCTCACCAGAATGAGCCGTTCCAAAGAAAAAGTCTCCGGCATGTTCAGAAAGCTCTTCAAGTCTTCCACGCGCGACGGCGAAGGCCCCAGCAAGCCCAGCACGTCGGGCGCGGGGCCCGGATCGCCCGCCAGGCGCCTCCTACGCGGTTGCAACACCGTCTCTCCCGCCACCTCCCAGACCAGCCCCATATTCGGCTCCAAGTCCAAGCGAGACGAGACGCAAACCAAAACCGTCCGAGCGCGGAGACTCATGAAGGAACTGCGCGACCTCCAAAGACTGCAGGACTCCAAAACCGACCCGATTTTCTCCGTGGAGCTGGTGGACGATAACCTCTTCGAGTGGCACGTGAAACTCTTCAAAGTGGACAGTGAAAGTGACTTGGGTAACGACATGAAAGACTTGGGCGTCGCGCACATCCTCCTCAACCTGATCTTCCCCGAGAACTTTCCCTTCTCGCCGCCGTTCATGCGCGTCATATCCCCCAGGATAGAGAAGGGGTTCGTCATGGAGGGCGGCGCCATCTGCATGGAGCTGCTCACCCCCCGGGGCTGGGCCAGCGCGTACACGGTGGAGGCGGTCATCATGCAGTTCGCCGCGAGCGTGGTGAAGGGCCAGGGCCGGATACAGAGGAAGAACAAGGGCCAGAAAGTGTTCAGCAGACGCACCGCGGAGGAGAGCTTCAGGTCGCTCGTCAAAACTCACGATAAGTACGGCTGGGTGACGCCGAGTCTGGCCGACGGATAGACTTAGGGCCTTAACCGTAACTGTTCGTAACAAATCCGTTCCGTTTTGTGTCAAATTTAGATTCAGCTGTAGATAGAGGTGTGAGTGCGAACTGGCATGAAATTGGCAGTAAATTTTCAGCAGTAACTTTCGATCCAGCAGTAAAACCACCAGTGACAGCGCCGTCCTAAAAAATATAATTTATACAGTTTTGCATAAAAATTGAGTTACTATAAAGAAACTTCTTCAGAATAAGAACTTTTCACAAAATGCATATGCCGTATCGATTTCATCCACTTGCAAAGGGGATGAAGGGCAGAAATCAACCGTACAAAAGAATTGAAATGGGCACATGCCTTCAGAAAAAAATCTGCCAACTTGAACTCCACAGAACACGTTTTTGTTAACGAAATGAACGTCCTGTATTAATTTCATCCTTTTGTAAAGAGGATAAAGGGTGAAAATATTGAAGACATGTTTATAAAACATTGAATTTTCTCTTCTACAAGAAAACTTAATGAAAAGTGGTTTAAATATCAACCTGCCGTAAAAAATTATACAAATACCAGTGAAAACCGTATAAAAATCCGTTGCATTTGTCCAAGAGGTTTGATACGGACGAATGTAACGGATTTTCATACGGTTTTTGCACATTTTAATCCTTTAAGAGGGTTGATTTCAACCCTTCGTCCCCTTTGCATTGGATGAAATTGATACAGGACGTTTCGTTTCGTGAACAAAAACTTTTGCTGCGAATTTCAAGTCGGCAGGATTTTTCTGAAGGACTTTGTTCAATTTGATTTCGTTCGGAGGCTTGTTTTTGACTCATCATCCCCTTTGCAAATGGATGAAATTGATACAGGGCGTTCATTTCTTGAACGAAAACGTGATCTGTGAATTTCAAGTTAGCAGGTTTTTTCTGAAAGCCTCTGCTCCATTTCATTTCTTTCGGATGGTTGATTTTGACCCTTCAACCCTTTGCAAATGGATGAACTTGATACAGGACGTTCATTTCTTGAACGAAAACGTGATCTGTGAATTTCAAGTCAGCAGGTTTTTTCTGAAGGCCTCTGCTCCATTTCATTTCTTTCGGATGGTTGATTTTGACCCTTCATCCCTTTGCAAATGGATGAAATTGATACAGGGCGTTCATTTCTTGAACGAAAACGTGATCTGTAAATTTCAAGTCAGCAGGTTTTTTCTGAAGGCCTCTGCTCCATTTCATTTCTTTCGGATGGTTGATTTTGACCCTTCATCCCTTTGCAAATGGATGAAATTGATACAGGGCGTTCATTTCTTGAACGAAAACGTGATCTGTAAATTTCAAGTCGGCAGGTTTTTTCTGAAGGCCTCTGCTTCATTTCATTTCTTTCGGATGGTTGATTTTGACCCTTCATCCCTTTGCAAATGGATGAAATTGATACAGGACGTTCATTTCTTGAACGAAAACGTGATCTGTGAATTTCAAGTTAGCAGGTTTTTTCTGAAAGCCTCTGCTCCATTTCATTTCTTTCGGATGGTTGATTTTGACCCTTCAACCCTTTGCAAATGGATGAACTTGATACAGGGCGTTCATTTCTTGAACGAAAACGTGATCTGTGAATTTCAAGTTAGCAGGTTTTTTCTGAAAGCCTCTGCTCCATTTCATTTCTTTCGGATGGTTGATTTTGACCCTTCATCCCTTTGCAAATGGATGAACTTGATACAGGGCGTTCATTTCTTGAACGAAAACGTGATCTGTGAATTTCAAGTTAGCAGGTTTTTTCTGAAAGCCTCTGCTCCATTTCATTTCTTTCGGATGGTTGATTTTGACCCTTCAACCCTTTGCAAATGGATGAACTTGATACAGGGCGTTCATTTCTTGAACGAAAACGTGATCTGTGAATTTCAAGTTAGCAGGTTTTTTCTGAAAGCCTCTGCTCCATTTCATTTCTTTCGGATGGTTGATTTTGACCCTTCATCCCTTTGCAAATGGATGAACTTGATACAGGGCGTTCATTTCTTGAACGAAAACGTGATCTGTGAATTTCAAGTTAGCAGGTTTTTTCTGAAAGCCTCTGCTCCATTTCATTTCTTTCGGATGGTTGATTTTGACCCTTCAACCCTTTGCAAATGGATGAACTTGATACAGGGCGTTCATTTCTTGAACGAAAACGTGATCTGTAAATTTCAAGTCAGCAGGTTTTTTCTGAAGGCCTCTGCTCCATTTCATTTCTTTCGGATGGTTGATTTTGACCCTTCATCCCTTTGCAAATGGATGAAATTGATACAGGGCGTTCATTTCTTGAACGAAAACGTGATCTGTAAATTTCAAGTCGGCAGGTTTTTTCTGAAGGCCTCTGCTTCATTTCATTTCTTTCGGATGGTTGATTTTGACCCTTCATCCCTTTGCAAATGGATGAAATTGATACAGGACGTTCATTTCTTGAACGAAAACGTGATCTGTGAATTTCAAGTTAGCAGGTTTTTTCTGAAAGCCTCTGCTCCATTTCATTTCTTTCGGATGGTTGATTTTGACCCTTCAACCCTTTGCAAATGGATGAACTTGATACAGGGCGTTCATTTCTTGAACGAAAACGTGATCTGTGAATTTCAAGTTAGCAGGTTTTTTCTGAAAGCCTCTGCTCCATTTCATTTCTTTCGGATGGTTGATTTTGACCCTTCATCCCTTTGCAAATGGATGAACTTGATACAGGGCGTTCATTTCTTGAACGAAAACGTGATCTGTGAACTTCAAGTCAGCAGGTTTTTTTTTGAAGCCTTCTGTTCCATTTCATTTCTTTTGGAGGGTTGATCTTAACCCTTCATCCCTTTCGCAAGTGGGTGAAATTGATACGAAACGTTCATTCCATGTATACAAACTTGTCCTGTGCATTTCAAGATGGCAGGATTTTTCCGAAGGCATTTGTCCATTTTTGTTCTTGTGAAGAGGTGATTTCAAACCTTCATCCACTTTGCAAATGTATGAAATTGATACGCCGGAACGTTCATTCCATGTATACCCACTTGTCCTGTGATTTCTCAAGATGGCAGGCTTTTTTCGAAGGCATTTGTCCATTTCAATTCATCAATGGGCCGTGATGGTCATGATGGTAGAGCGCTTGTCTCTCAACTTAAGGGTCATGGGTTCGATTCCCAGCATGGTCATCGGTCTCGTGCATGGCATCTTACGTTAAAAGGTAAGGACTGCATCTTCCCTAGCTCGGACAAGTCTCTCGAAGACTTTTGAGGGTTGTTCTCTTAAGGGTGTGCAGCTGGTTGACGGAAATAACAATTTTAAAAACAATTTTTAATAATTCTTTTGTAGGGTTGATTTTAATCCTTCATCCCCTTTGCAAATGGATGAA
Organism: Chrysolina americana; assembly: GCA_958502065.1. Lineage (NCBI taxonomy): Eukaryota > Metazoa > Arthropoda > Insecta > Coleoptera > Chrysomelidae > Chrysolina > Chrysolina americana. Next base: position 1,149,084 of record OY293413.1, on the reverse strand, counting down.
AGTGATACGGCATATGCATTTCGTGAAAAGTTTGGTTGATTGATGATCTATTTATTTTGTGGAAATTCATGATGAAATAAGAAAGGAAGAAAAAAAATTTTTATAAATTTTGTCCAGTTTCCACCAACGCTAACACTTTACTACTTTATTACAACCGGTTTCGGCTCTTACAATTTTGCATGCGTTTGAACCAATAGTCGAAGCGCTTTTTCCATTGCGAATAAGGCACCTCCAAAACATGTGAATCAAATGCATCAACCGTTTCTGCAGACCTCCAAAAACGTTGACCCCGCAGTTTATCTTTGATCTGAGAAGAAATCATTGGGTTTCAAACAAGACTGTACGGTGGGTGACCTATAGAAACCGAGTACATTGAGCCATTAGCGCTTTTAGTCAGCCAAGCGTGAAAATTGAAAACGTTTAGAGACCGCTCTTAGACCGCTTTGGAGGAAAAAAAAATACTCACAACACCACCATACTTGACAGTATTTACCTGGGGACGATTGCAAATACAAGCAATTGAAACGTTGTGAAAAAGTGAAAGGAGTCAAACATCTTTCAACCCATCAGTACTCCTGCAGGCACATTGGTGAGCCAAATGCTAGGGATCTTCTTCGAGGACATCGAAGACCTTGGCCTAACCAAAACTTTAACCATTGCTTTTCTTAGGTCAAGTGAAAATGTAACAGATGCTGGAAATTTTTCAAAAACTTCTGCCTCTATACAGTGTCCCACTTCTCATGAAAAAGAAAACCGCATCTTACGTAACTATTGGAGTGAACTCTGTAAATTTTCGGACAGGGTAGATATACCGAAAATGAGTCTGAATCTTGTCTGAGGGTCAATCTGAGATGAGTGACATACACTGTGTGCCAGAGGCGTGGAAATATGGAATTCAGCGAAAATAATACTAGGGGACAAGGAAGGTGACTAGTTTTAAGGGATTCTTAATCAAAAACACTTCAAAATACTTATATCAATTGGGTGATAATATCAGAAAACCTATCAAATACTCAACACAACATTTGAGAATGATTTATGAATACTGTCAGGTACCGGAAACTAGAACTTGAATCTAACAATGATTCAGAAATGATATTGATAAAATTGATGCTTCAAATACCACTTGACACTTCAATTAACCCCAGAAACGTTTTCTTCTCGCTCAACCTGTTGAATCACTAATATTACTCACGCAAACTGACACCGAATAAAATTGCTCGTGTTTCGGATTTACAATTTAATCGTGAAGTTTGGGCTAGTTGGGTTCGTGAATGAAAGTTTCACGATACTTTGAAAATTGAGAATGTATCGGCGAAATTGTGCCTTCTTGAAGTAAACGCACTTGAGAAGAGGTCAACTGCGTTGAAAGAACACCAAAAGTGTGGGGATTTTGGGGTAATGTTGGTCAATTTCTAGGAAAAGAAGATCTGAAACAAAGTCATTTGGACCCTGAAAGACATTTAACTGACAAAACAACCAAAGTGTCTGATATCAACGTCATTGTACTGTATAATGAACTTCTACATGTAAGTTAGATTTCGGATCATGGAAAGAACAAAGTCGCACCAAAAAAGTCTTGTGTGTGATCAAAAACAGAAACACACAAACAGTAGAAATCTGTTTACAAACTTGTGGATTCCATTAGGAGTGTTACTAACAATACCCGTGACAGTTGCTGTCATATGTCCGTCTGACAGCAGTAAAGCCTATAGAAAATTGGTGAAAACAGACAATAGCATAGCATGTGAGGATGAAGGTCGACAATTAGTATTATTTTCCGTGGCGACTTAGGACAACTGATTTTTGGTGGCGTATTCACTTCTCGGCTGATGTAGGACCACCTCGGGTGATCGGGTCCTCAATTTACAATACCGATTCGCTAGTAATATCGATCTATCGACGTACCTGAATGTTTATTGAGGATGACTGATTTTTCAGCATTTTATCGACTCAAGAAGTTGCTATCTCAAAAATAACTATTCCAAAAAACAAATATCCTCCACGAAATCACATTTCCAATCCTTATACGAAGAGGTAATTTTACTGATGAACAGATACAGATATTTACGAAGGCGTAGAAGGGCCAACTACAAAATATTTTTCAAAATAGTTGAAATTGCCACTTCAAAGTGACAATTGTCACTTTGAAGTGGCAACTGTCACTTTTATCTGACAATTGTCACTTCAATCTGGCAATTGTAACTTTAAACTGGCAATTTTTTTTGCCAACTCCATGCAAATATATTGTTTTTTAGTCAAATTCAAAGTGACAATTGCCAGTTCGAAGTGACAATTGTCAGATCAAAGTGACAATTATCAGATCAAAGTGACAATTGTCAGATCAAAGTGACAATTGCCAGTTTGAAGTGACAATTGCCACTTCAAAGTGACAATTGCCACTTCAAAGTGACAATTGCCACTTCAAAGTGACAATTGCCTCTTTGATCTGGCAATTGTCATTTTGAAGTGACAATTATTACATTGAAGTGGCAACTGTCACTTTGAACTGGCAATTGTCACTTTGAACTGACAATTGTCACTTTTATCTGACAATTGTCACTTCAATCTGGCAATTGTAACTTTAAACTGGCAATTTTTTTTGCCAACTCCATGCAAATATATTGTTTTTTAGTCAAATTCAAAGTGACAATTGCCAGTTCGAAGTGACAATTGTCAGTTTAAAGTGACAATTGTCACTTATTCAAAGTGGCAATTCCAACTAATTTGAAAAATATTTTGTTGTTGGCATTGTACCTAAATCAATTTGTTAAATATGCCAAATTTAACCATCCTATAGAAGTTAAAATAATTTTGAATGGTGATCCCATAACATTCTTAAACGCTGTATTCATAAATTCACCATACTAATTACCCGCCTTGTATAGATAGGCGTAAATATTCACTGGGTTTTGCTCTATTGCTTTCGAAGATACAAGAATGAATTTGTACTGAACTTGGTCATATGACATCGCATTTTGAATAATTTGAAGCCAAACTGGCATAGTCACTTCCGATTTTCCTGGATTTGATCCAAATGTCGTTTTTCAAATAAATTTCCTTGCAAAACTTGAAATCTACAAACAATTTTCATCACTTTTTCGAAGCAGAAATGAAGTTTACAACTATTATAAAGTTGAGAGTACATTGCAAGAAAAATTCTTTTCGGAAATATAGAGGGTGAACTAATTAATGTGAAAACAAATCCCCTCTCCTTGTCCGCCCATCCACGTAGCTTCAAGTCATCGCAATCAAACGTAGTTAAATGCCGACCCCCTGATTATGATTCATCAGTGTGAAACTGCGGCAACGATATCAAAAATACCACATGTTATATTTTTATTCACTTAAAAATCATCAAAAACTTGTTTTGACCTGGGTCACAAACTGTCTTCAAACTGATTTTTGGAATACACTCGATTTGCTCTGTTACTGTTACGTTGGACTTACAGTACCACAAACAGGAGGATGATTTTTACATTTTTTGTAGGAGGTGACTATCTATTTCCGCCAAATTTTGACTTCTCTGTTTGTTCCTAAGGAACACCAGATTGTAATCTTCCCAATTGTCACAGAGTATACTACTTCAAGCTATTTCAGAAAAGGCAGCCGAGGAAGCAAGAAGAATCCTTCGGGATCTAGGTAAAAACGTTAAAATCAACTCTCAAGAAACAAAATGTACTTCCTCAAATTATTTTCTTCGTAAACTCAAGTGAAATATTGAAATTTCCTTTTAAACAAATCAAACTACTCGTGACTCAACTGTCTAGTTGATTTTATAGAAGATGAACTAAAGAAATTGTAAAAATGTCTTGATGAGATGAAAACAAAATCGAATTCTTTAAACAAGAATTTTTGTTCACTATCGAGTGACACACTGTACATAAATTATTGTTTTTAAACCACAAGATTGTCTGGAAATCACACAGACACAAATAGTGATGATGTATATTGACATTTTATTGGTTGGAATCATAAATACAAGCCATAAAAATATTTCACTTCACCATTTTCTTCGAAGCTTTGTTAGTTGGTAGAAGTTTTATTGAGTTTATAAAAATTATATTTCAGATGTTATACCTTGAATAAATTGTTCAAATTTTGACAGATGCTCACGATATATTTTATATAACAGACTTGAGTACCTGTAGATATTTAGCTTTGATACTGGAGAACTGGCAGCCATAGGTCAAATGAATATTAGTATGATAAATGGAGAGGAAATAATAATTTACACGTATCAAATGCCAAGACTATAGAAAAATATTCTTATATGACGTCTTTTTGTGTCTTTTGAGAATGCCTAGACTTTCTACTTATAATGCAATGTAGAACACAAAAATTTGCCACTCGACTTGGGGTCTAGAGAAAATGATATACATTATTTCATTATACAGGGTGTCAATTTGAAAACTGCCCACCCTTAATATCTTCCTTCCAATAATAATATGAGGAATTGAAAAAACAGGTCAATTTTATTTTCAAAGGGGACACTTTCAAGGAACATTTGTAGCCCTCGTAGTTCAACCCCCTAGGAGGGGTAGATGTTACCCTTAGAATCTTAAATGGGAAGAGTGGTCAAGTGGCACATGATTTTGATTGGCCTTCAACTATTTTTAATTTTAATGGTACCCTGAATTTTTATTTTATTGATATCGAGGATATTAAGGGTGGGAAGTTCTCAAATTGACAACACTGTATATTCACAATAACTCTTGACTTGTAAGTTTTTGAAAGACACTGGTATTCATTTGGACCGTTGGATGCTCGTCGAAGCCCATTTACAGTCAGTATTAATTGAATAATGTTGGATTATCGTGATTTGTTGTTACTATATGTGTATTTAGTTCTTACATGTGTAAATTTTGTCTTCCGATATATTTCTTGAATAGGAGGTAATTTCATCGTTATTATTAAGATATGGATATTCTGGACGTGGATCGTGTCATTTGAATTAATCTGATGAATGTTAACTGAATATATGAATGTTTTTATTATGACTGCGTTTTATTTTTGTCTTTTACAATACTTGAAAATATAGTTAGTGTTATATTTGTTTCAAAGTGCATGGTACGTATTTGTATGGTCTTTATCAGGAAAACAAATTAATTTAGCTATATGCGTCAAAATACTCATAGGGAAGATCTCGAAGTGCAGAATCCAGATCTGCGAACACTTGGTTTTCGAGATATTTGCAATTTTGTGAGACATAAAATAATTTCAATCATTGGTCTGCCATCTCTTGGACGATAGCTAAAGTTGACTCCCAACTACGGATTCTTCGATCATGTCAATTTCGTGCCTTCCTGTTTGAAAATATTTTCTTTCAAAATTGGACCAGATGCAATTCCGCAGTAGAAAATGCTTCAAAAAGCCTCCACACCGAGTATGGCTGCTGTAGGAAGACTTGGATTTTTTGGTCCGTTCAAAAAATAAGGTTAACCCCTTTGGAAATTTTCAGGTGGAAAATGAAAAATTGATATGCCTCATAATACTCATAGGGGAGGATCTCGACGTGCCGAATGCATATCTGTTAACAGTTTTCATATAACTCGTATGGTTTTCGAGATATTTGTAATTTTGTATGACAGAAAATGATTTCAATCACTGGTCTGCCATCTCTTGGACAATAGCCGAAGTTGACTCACAACTACGGATTCTCTGATTATGTGAAGGAAATTTCGTGCCTTCCTATTTGAAAATATTTTCTTTCAAAATTGGACCTGTTGCTTCCGCAGTAGATAATGGGTTCGAAAGCATCTACATCGAGTATGGATGCTCTAGAAAGACTTTGATTTTTTGGCCCATTCAAAAAACAAGGTTAACCCATTTGAAAATTTTCAGATGAAAAATAGATATGTCTCAGAATATTCATATGGGAAGATCATGACGTGCAGAATCCAGATCTGCAAATAGTTTTCCTATAACTCTTACGATTTTCGAAATTTTTGCAATTTTGTGCGATAGAAAATGATTTTAATCACTGGTCTGCCATCTCTTGGACAATAGCCGAAGTTGACTCACAACTACGGATTCTCTAACTAGTAAACGAAATTTCATGCCTTCCTATTTGAAAATATTTTCGTTCAAAATTGGACCTGTTGCTTCCGCAGTAGATAATGGATCTACATCGAGTATGGATGCTCTAGGAAGACTTTGATTTTTTGGCCCATTCAAAAAACAAGGTTAACCCCTTTGGAAATTTTCAGATGAAAAATGAAAAATAGATATGCCTCAAAATACTCATAGGGGAAGATCACGACGTGCAGAATCCAGATCTGAAAATAGTTTTCCTATAACTCTTACGATTTTCGAAATATTTGCAATTTTGTGTGATAAAAAATGATTTTAAACACTGGTCTGCCATCTGTTGGACAATAGCCGAAGTCCACTACCAACAACGGATTCTCTGATAATGTTATCCAAATTTTGTGTGTTCCTATTTGAAAATATTTTCATAATTGGACTTGAAGCTATTCCGCAGTTCATAATGGTTTCAAACGCTTCTACACCTAGTTTGACTGCTGTTGGAGGATTTTTTTATTTTTGGCCCATTCAAGATTCCCTTTGGAAGTTTTCGGATGGAATATGAAAAATTGATATACCTCGAAATAATCACATGTAAACAGTTTTCCTCCTCCTTCATGTTGGAGTGGTCTTTTAAGAAATCTAAAAAATCGTATTTGTTGTTTCTTCTCCCAACCTCCCTGAGTTTACATAATAATTTTATTACAGCTACATCTTAGTATGTTATGAATTATACACAGAGCAAAATAGAAAAATTGAAAAAATAGACAATCGCGATTACAAAGAGAATTTCAATATGTTCGACAATAGATGTCCATGCAATTACAATAATTGTACTAAGGACTGAACTAACAAGAACGATTTTTATTGCAAAAGTACTACTACTTAAAGTTCACCTCCGCCTGCCTTTATAACTTTAAGAGAAGGGCAGCAAATGATTTCGAATAAAAATCCTGAACAAATTCCCTTGAATGAGTAAAACGGCATTGCTAGAATCGGCTAGATGCAGCTGGTTTACCTTAAAAGAGTTAATCTGTTTTGCATAACATATTGCTTGCCCACATCTATGTCAACATCGTTTCCTCAGAATTCACACATGTTATCAATGAAAATTCAAAATAATCATGAATCATTCAGTCCGCCCCACCCGCTGTACATAACGAAGTGCAGTGGCGGCTCGTAAAATACTCAACCAATAAAACTCTTGGGAAATTCATTTTTATGTCCCGTTGAATGTCCTGTTCTTTACGGTGGGAGAAACTTTTTTGTAAAAATTTGAAAGCAGCCCAACCAGCAGATGGAAGATAATGTGGTATTGATTTTTGGCAAGATATTTGCATAAAATAAATACCTATACAGGTTACAGTTTCAATCATATTCTAAAAATTACGTTTAGTTGATTTGCACTAAACTGAGTTTAGTTGAAAAGTCCAAAATTTATTTTTCATATTAGTAAAATTCATTAATTTCTGAATATGAACACCAAATTTGAAGTCGATTCCGAGTCAATTTACGATCTTACAAAGGAGTTTTCGACGTTTAATCACTTTTCTATACTAAACCTTACCTCTGAAGATAAGCCAATCATATATTCTTGGAATGAGCATGAAATTTCGCTCCAAAATTGTATCGTTATAATTTTTCTATTCACTTTCGCGAAATTCTATATATTTTGAATACATGCTCAGAGAATTTGAATTCGATTTCGAGTGAATTGGAATTTTGACATGCCTTTTCCAGAACCTCTGCAAATTCGAGTTGAATTTTTTTATTATTTTATTAAAAATCAGAATTAGCGACTAGAATTTTAGTTTTAGAGAGGTTTTTGAGCATAACTGTAAACAATTAGAGCCAATTTATGAAAAGATTCAACATCGATTTATCACTTAAGATTTAAGAATCTATGAAACCTGCTATGGTCAAATTTTGAATATTAAATATTTTTACAAATTCACCTTTAAGGCTGAAACACAAAGGAAGTTTTATGTTTTTAGTTTTGATTTTCATAACTTTGGATAATTTATTAACGCGAAACCATCATTGCCATTATTATTCTGATCACGCCTCATAATCAATCTGGTTGGTAGAATTCAAGCTTCATTTTTCAATACTGTTTTGCGTCTTGTTTTACTTTAACAACTGTCATCCAAAATCCCAAAACTTAAAACTTATTACATAAAACATCCATTGTGTCTACGGCTTTACTGATGATAAAGCGTGAGCTGTGAAAATGCAGTGTTGCCAGAAGGCTTCAAAAATCTAATAATTTACTGATACTAATTCCATCGAATCCTGTGTCTCCGCCTATGGTTACGTTATATTGCGTGTGTTACCAACAACCAGACATCGCAGGATTCTTATTAAGATGCTGAATGTAGACTTTTGAAGGTCCAGCAGCTGATGCGCGCGCGTAGCAGTCTGGTCAAGACGAAAAGTGAAACTGAAATGACTTGAACTAGCGTTCAACCGGATTTTCATTATTGAGTTATTCCAGTAATAAATATGGGTAAATTCAAGTTTCCGCATTGTTGCCCCGAAAGACTATCCTGTTTTCGTGCCAGTTGGAGCCCCAACAATGATTTGAGCTTGCAGCCTCTGCCAAAACCCAAAGAAGCAGGTGAGATTTTGTTTCCTCCTTTCAGGGTCTTTTGATAATGTGATCCTCACCACCGACTCATTTATTCCCTCCACATGCCCCAATAGACTCACCAATGCATTTTTTTACTGTCCGATAAAATAGATTCAGTAAAGTTTTCTGTGCAAATTTCTATATTTTTCATCTTACACTCAAAGGCAGAGATTGGATAACAAACTTGTCACTCATTGAAAAATTGCCTTGAGATTTGAACCAGTTCATATTTATTTTTTAGAACAGTCTCATTTGAAATATTTTCAGTAGTGATATCTCTAGGACATTGATAATAGACGAGACAATTTCATGACGACCGAAAGAAGGCTGAGTTAGTAAAAGTACAATTATTAAAATTCAACTTAACATTAGATCCGTTGCTGTTCTTGATCGAGATTTAAGCATGGTTTTATAGAAATGTGATTGCTAGACCAGTAATTTTCCCACTTTTTGCCAATTCCCTAACAGCAGAGTGATTTGTTATCTTTTTGACCTTTACATTCGAGCCAATTGCCTCAGCAGCAGATTTAGTCTATCCATTTATTGTATTTTTATTATTTATTATCGTATAGTTTTTGTCAGTTTAATTTTTCCAGTGTTGATTTGGTTTTAAGAACAGTCGTGGTGAGGTAATATTGTCGTCTCGTTTTGATATCAGTTTATGAAAAAGACGTATAGGACAGCTTTGTCTTTCACTATTGGAAACCAACCATTTACTACTTGTACAGATTTTAGAACCACCTTGGCACGTTTTACTGACCACCGGATTGTATTCAATGCGATTTATTGGAGAGTTATCGTTATTTTTCTCGATTTGATAAAAATCCACTAGACAAGCAACTGCCTCTCCTCGTCGCCATGCTAATTCTACAGCAGCAATATGGCAAAATTTACGCATAAGACCTTCAGAAATATTTTCATCCCATAGCAATATTATTTTGTCAACTTCATAACGAAACTGAACTGGACCTACGTTAACGAAAATAGATGAATTTTTGTTAAACAGATTTCGAAGCTCTTTCAGTTCTATAACAATGAATATGAATATGCTGACTTCATCAATATACAGTGAGGACCAAAAGTCCGTCTACATATTACAAAAAAATGTTAAATACATAAGTTGTAGGGTTTCATTCGATCTCTTTAATAGTTTAAGTTTCATTCATACAGAGTGTCTCAAAAAAGCACGGTGACTTAGAAGTTAATTTTTCTAAATGGGACACCCTGTATTTCATTGCATTATTACATTCTACGTTGAATTCTGAACAAGTTTGATAAATGGTTTTCTATCAAAAAAGTTAATAGTTTTGGACTTATGAACACTTGTAAATAATTATTTCGACTACTTTTGCACCAGTTCACGAATAAATTAATGAGGTAGCCTATGCACGCTAGGCGCATTTATTCTATCCATGACAACGAAAAAAAACTCTTATCTGTTTTTGCCAAATGTCATTGACATTTTGTAGGTTTTCAAAACTTTGTTTCAAACGGTTTTCAATTTCTCTTGTTGATTAATATGGCTCGTTCAGTAGCAGACAAAGTTGAAGCCGTTATCATATTTGGTGAAGCTAACCGAAATTACCACGCTGCTATTCGCATTTTCAATGAACGGTTTCCAGAACGTCCGATGTGTCGAAAATATCTGCAGAAATTGGTGGCAAAATTTAACCAAACTGGCACCGTGAAAGATGCTCCGAGATCTGGGAGGCCGAAAATAATTACGGAAGATGTTGAAATTCAAGTACTAGCCGAAATGGTAAATAACCCACAACAATCAACTAAGCAAGTAGCTGAGACATGTGATGTTTCTAAAACATCAGTAAAGAGGGTTTTAAAACAAAATAAATTCCATCCTTACAAAATAAAAATTTTGCACCAATTGGTTGAAGATCATCTAAACCGGCGACTTGAATTTTGCGAGACCATGGCAGAAAGAATTGTTGCAAATCGACTTTATTTGCAACACATCTGCTTTAGTGATGAAAGTACTTTTTACCTAAATGGAAATGTGAATACCCAGAATTGTAGATATTGGAGTGATGAGAATCCCCATGAATTCCGCGAGGGGCATACACAATTTTCCCAGAAAATTTATGTTTGGGCTGGTATTTTAGGTAACCACATTGTAGGTCCCATATTCTTGGAAGAAAATTTAAATGGTCCCAGATACCTCGAAATCCTGCAAGACACAATAAGTCCCAGTATCGATGAGATCGTTGCGCAAAACTCACATGAATTTTACTTGGATGTAATATTTCAGCAAGATGGAGCACCACCACACTATTTTCGGGAGGTGAAAAATTAATTAGATGAAAGGTATTCAGGTAGGTGGATTGGACGTCGAGGTACAACAGAGTGGCCAGCTCGCTCACCGGACCTCTCACCGCTTGATTTCTTTCTCTGGGGCTATGTGAAATCCGTAGATTTTAAGAAAGTTTGTGGGTCGTTAGATGAACTGCGCCGTCGAATTATTGAAGTGTGTTCAGAAATAACACCTCAAACCTTGATTAATGTTAGGGAAGAGTTTACAACCCGACTATTTATGTGTCAAGAAATGCATGGTGGACATGTCGAACATCTTTTGAAATAGATAAAAACTCACCGTTTTTAGTTATAAATTAAAATATCTCTTCAGTTTTTAATGATTCTTGATCTGTATTTATGGACTACCTTATTTGTTAATAAAATGTTTCAACTTCATTTGTACTAGTTTTTCGTGAGATTCAACAACTCTAACAATTGTAAAATGGTACGACGAGGTAAGTTACACATGGTGCCATCAGCAGTTTGCAACATTGGATAGCTTTCAAAAAGTTAGGATAGGAAAGTGGAATACATTGTGATCCATTTGTTACGATTTTCTCATTGAACTGGCGCAAAAGTAGTCGAAATAATTATTTACAAGTGTTCATAAGTCCAAAACTATTAACTTTTTTGATAGAAACCCATTTATCAAACTTGTTCAGAATTCAACGTAGAATGTAATAATGCAATGAAATACAGGGTGTCTCATTTAAAAAAAGTTCTGTATGAATGAAACTTAAACCATTAAAGAGATCGAATGAAACCCTACAACTTATGTATTTAACATTTTTTTGTAATATGGAAAATGAAGAAGTTACGGGGGGGGCGACGGACTTTTGGTCCTCACTGTATATTTAATTTTGTTTAGAAAATTATGATTTCAATAATTTGCTGGTAATGAAGATGAAACAAAAACGACGAAGTTTTAGCAGAATTATTTCATGACTAAGGCAATTGAAACCTTGATAATACTGTAAAAATAACCAAAAAACGTTCAATTGTGATTTTTCTAGTAACTAGATGCTACAAAATCACGTAACTTTTTGCCAAAACATTGATGCAGTATATTTTTACTAGTAGTCCTAATAAAAAAGTGATTTTCATAAGCCTCTCCACGAGTCAATACAACATGTAACCAAATGTCTATGAAAAAATGTTCCTTTCAATCGGTTTTTCTTGCGTGTAATGTCGAATCTCAATTATAAGTTGGCTTGCCACCAAATGTTCCATAATTTGTTACCCATTGTATATTCCAGATCAAAAATAAACCGTATTGCCAAAACAACTCGAAATTCATCAAGGCTTCTGGTAAATTACTTTTAGTTTATTGATGTATATAAAAATAGACCACGAACAAAATCTGACAGGATGATGAGTATTTGTAAACTAGAGTCGTTTTATGTTTGGTATCAAAATGTAACGTTAAAAATTACCAAAATAATGCAGACAGCTCTGAAAGTCATGCGATCTAATACGTAATATGAACTTGAAAACTACTGTAGAGGAATAGCTCGGTATCAACGAATGTTCATGAATATATTGTTCAAAATGGGCGACAAAGTAGAATCTTCAGCCATACAGAATTTCGGTTGATAGAATTCGTTAATGAACTGGAAAAGATGGAAATAATCAGACGGTCAGGAAAATCTCATTACTATACGATAACTATAGTTCGTATCACATTTCAGAGAATGTTTCTACACATCATATATTCTTTTCTGGTACTAATTGCTCATAAAATATACCTCACTCCTTTGTGTGTACAAACAAAACATTCAGAACGCTCTTAAGTGGGTTTGTATGTTTCACAAAGAATGTTTGAGGAATCACATCGATACCTTAGATGCAATACATGTGGCAGGGTTATTTTCGTATTATAATCATGATCCTTATTGCAAATCCAAGGTGAACTTCTTGAGAAAAATGACTAACGACGTCAATTCTGCAGTGCGAATTCCGTTTGTCATAAGATATATTACACAAATGAAATGTGTTTAGCGGGGGCGTCAGTTTGATATTTATTATTCATTTATTTTTCGTAATTTGTATGACGTAATTTTCAATGCAATGATAATGTGTGAATACCAAAGGTAACGTTTGAGTTTATAATTGTTTTTTAAATCGAGTCCATTGACAAATACCTACATCACACATGAAAAATTCCTGTCGATCTTTCAACCCATTAAGATGAATTAATTTCAAACTTGTGTCATCAAATCGATGATCGTGGTCCAAAGCATGAACACTCGATTTTTCTGGTCTCAAAAAACGGTTCTGAGCAATGTGCTCTTTAAACCGTACTTCCATGGCTCTTCTGGTTTGACCCACATACGTTTTCTCGCAGGCCTCCGGAAAATGTTATGAGAAAATAATAGCTCGCTTCAAAATAAGTATTGCGTGTTATTCAAAAGACTTACCAAATTACCTATACCAAAACCTGTTTTCAGAAATTTCCCATTAGCATATGGTATTTTGAGCGTTTTTCAAGATGTTGTTTATATGTTTATGCATTTTTTTAAACATATTTTGAATGTGCTTTCCATTATTATTTCACTTTCAGATATTACGCTACAACACATCTTTCAAAATTGTTGATCATCGTACAAAATCAACTTGATTGCTGTATATTTGACAACAAAATTATGTTTCAGATATCACAGACGGCGTCTCTGTAGATGAACCGGACATCTTAATAATCAGAGAAATTGACCCCTGCATCGGAGTGAACGGACCTTTTCATCACACTTCACGGTATGACCTTATGCATCGGGAATTACGCCCGCAATTGGTAGTGAGGAGAGGTCAAACTTTTCAACTGAACATCAAATTGAGTCGCCCCTATAACGAAGAGAGAGATGGGATATCGTTCATATTCACTGTGGAAGGTATATAAGATTGAATCATTCAATTATCACTTATAATTGCCCGAGAGGTTTGTATTGTACGAGGATATATTGAAAAATTCTTAGCCCAAAATATTTTATTACTCAACATATTCTCCTCTTAATTTGATACATTTATTAAAGCAACCCTGCAACGGCTCTGGACCTTTCAAAAAAAATGGTTTCTTCTTGCTCTGCAAACCAGACCTCTACAGCTTACCTCCTCGTTGGAAGAAAATTTACGACCTTTTAAACTTTTTTTCAGTTGAGGAAAGAGATGATAGTCGGACGGAGCCAAATCTGGTGAATAAGGAGGGTGTTCTAGTAATTCAAACCCTAAATCACGAATTTTTTGCATGGCAACATGAGATTTGTGTGCAGGGGCGTTGTCCTGCAAAACCAAAACACCTTTGGATAGCTTTCCGCGTCTTTTCTCTTCAATTTTTTCCCGTAGAGTGGTCAGTAATGTCGAATAGTAATCTCCAGTTATTGTTCTACCCTTATCCAAAAAATCAATCATGATTACTCCATGGCAATCCCAAAAAACTGAAGCAAGAACTTTTCCAGCAGATTTTTGGACACGAAACTTCTTAGGTCTTGGAAAACCGGAGTGTCGCCATTCCATCGATTGTTGCTTTGTTACTGGATCGTAGAAATGTATCCAAGTGTCATCCATAGTATCAATTCGGTTTAAGAAGTCTACATCGTTTTCAAATCGAGCACAGATCGAACGCGATGCTACTACCCTTGCACGCTTTTGGTCAACATTCAAACATTTGGGGATCCATTTTGCAGCAATTTTTCTCATGTCCAAATTGACGTGAACTGTATGATGAACGCGTTTGTATGAAATATTCACTGCTTCAGATATCCGTTTTAGCCCAATCCGACGGTCTGTTAAAATCATGCAATGAACTGCATCGATATTTTCGGGGACTGACACAGAAATTGGCCTTCCCGATCGGTCATCATCTTCAATGGAAAATTCACCTCTTTTGAAGCTTCTAGTCCAACTTTTTACGGTCGCATACGAAGGACAATGATCACCAAGGGTATTAAGCATATCTTCGTAAATCTGCTCACCTCTTAATCCTTTCAAATACAGGTACTTGATGATGACTCGATACTCCAATTTTTCGATTTTCACAATTTCGATGGACATATTTTTTCTTTTAATTTATTGCGTTACTCTGGTTTACTTTTTTGACGTCAAACTTTACACTGACACTTCTAATAAGTTATTGTTTGTTGCTATGGTAACGCAATATTTTGTTTATGCAGGGAACTGGTCTAGGCTAACTAGATATCAATACATTCTCGTAGTTATACGAGAAAAACTTTCAACTATTAAATACTTAAATAATCAGTGCAATGTTATAAAAGTATCTCGTTTTTCCATTGACTTTTCAAATATTGGGCAAATATCTTCCTCTAAAATATTAGTCGTAATTGTTATCGAAATTAAAGGATTACACTCGATACGTCCAGTTTCTTTTCCATTATCTTCAATTTCAGATACGAAATAAGTGGTTTTGCAGTGAGCTGCTTCTCCTCCGCGCCAAGCTAATTCAAACGCCAAAATATGATATAATTTCTTTCAAACTCTTTCCGGTTCATTTTCGTCGTATAATCTGGCCGTTGCAAATCAACGTGTGAATTAACAATGTCAATAAAGGTACACTGCTTTTC
Source organism: Chrysolina americana (assembly GCA_958502065.1). NCBI lineage: Eukaryota > Metazoa > Arthropoda > Insecta > Coleoptera > Chrysomelidae > Chrysolina > Chrysolina americana. The sequence goes on along the minus strand of OY293413.1, from coordinate 1,133,550 downwards.
AAATTAGAATATATATGTCGAAATTCTTCTTATGTCTATATCGTTTTATTTCGTGAAGATTTTTCAAAACTCTTGCTACTTTACCATAGCAACTTTTTGTAGACTAATCAAATATGCAAATAAAACGTATTTACAAAGTATCGTATAACCCAGGCCACCCTCAACTTTTCATTTTTAAATACGGACCTGTATGTTTTTGAATGCCAAGAGTAACGTTTCACGTTGGTATAGTATTTCCATACGAACTACAGAGTGCTTTGGAAGTATCGAATAATTACCAGTAAAGTTTCAACATTCAATTCCATAATAGCAGTATAGTAAGCTCGGGTAAGTGTGACCGTGATTTTCATTAGTTCGCATTGAATTTAGTCCATCTGATGAAACTGAACTAATATAACAATGAACTTTTGCAGGTATTTGTAATACGCCACAGAAAACTGTTGAAAAACGTATCTATTCAGATATACATCTCCATAGGTCACACTTCCCCGGAAATTTGGGGCAAGTGTGATTCTGGCCAAATTTAAAGATATTAATGCACGTAAATCTCTTTTTGGGGCAGGTGTGAGTAAACAGTAAAGAAACTTTCACCACAATTTATTTTTTTCGAGATATCTTTATTCAAAACATAGGAACTTTTTAATATTGGATTTGAAATGCCCCATTGGAAAAAAACAAAAAATAATCGTTAAAGTGAACATTTGTTGAAAAGAAAATTTTACAGGTAGAAATCTGAAAAATTGAATGAGAATTTCATTGATCCCCATCTTCTGACGAGTGGTGATGGAAGCACAGTTGTTATTTCATCCTCAGAAAGTGTATAAATGTCTTCTACATCTGGCCAGGTATATTGTTTGGCTCTCTGAGATTTCCGTATATAATTTCGTACTATAGCTGAAAAAATATTACTGTTTAGATTGGCCAAATGAACCAGGTTCCCACTTACCCCGACAGATAGGTCACACTATCCCCAATAACATTTAATTTCGGGGTAAGTGTGACATGCAATGGAAAAATGTAAAAAAAACAACTTCATGAAAAAACGGCAATCTATAGTCAGATTCATTGTTTAGGCAGAAGAAAAGTGTATAAAATGGATTCTTACCTTAGATTTTAACGATACACTCAAAGCTTGAAATAAACTCGTTATACTCGTTCGGGTTGATGAATTGTAGGTTAGAAATTTGGGGGAAATATTTGGATTTCACAAGATCTCTGTTGTATTTTATATGATGGTTATGGATTCATTATGAGTGTAGGCTATTCGTCAATAGTTGGCATTGGGCTGTCGCCTGGTTTAGCGAAGATAGCGAGCAAACTCACACTTGCCCCAAATTCACACTTACCCGAGCTTACCTTAACTGAAATGTATCAGAGAAAAAGAAGTGAATCAATGACAAGATTTGTTTTATAACGTTTGAGTTCAGCAGAACTCGGATTCGAACAAATGAATGATAGAACACTCGACTTGTCCTCGAACACAACTTTTTCAAACCAAACATGGCTTTTAGCTGTTTGAAAGCATACAAAAAAGTGATTTGTTCGGACGAAATAAATTTTTGATGAAGGTGATTTGCAATCGTTGCCTAGTCTCTCATAGATCAGATAACCTTTTTTCTGTTCGAGTAAATTATTTTATTTTGTCCAGACGAAGAAAAACCCACCCATGGAAATGGCACCATGGTTGCAGTCCCGCTTCTAAATAAAACAGACAAATATCTACCATGGAACGCCACTCTGGAAAAATCGAATGGCATCGTCATCACAGTTCAAGTGACGGTTCCCCCAGACGCCATAGTGGCAAAATGGCGGTTAGAAGTCGACACAAAAATAATCGACGATGGTGCCTACAGCTATTGTTGGGACACAGGTGGGTGTAATATTTATTACAGCTCGGGAAGGAATTACCGAAAAATTTGCATTCCCAAATCTCAAAAATTATTCACGGAAATACCACAGAATGAAAAATATTGATACTTACGTTTTCTTATCTCGATTTCTATGAATAACAGTTTGTGCATGCGAAAACAAATGACTCCTCATTTAGTGCGCAATATATAGTAATTATTTTTGAGATAGCCGCTACATTTTCACTTTTGAGGTAAATCAATTTAATTTGATTATCAGCATTGACCTTTGATTCATTGTTTCAAATCTGGAAATATTCTCCGTTTTCATATACACAGTGCATTCCATTCAAAACGAGCCACCCTGAATAACTTTTGGTACAATGATTTTCAGGAAAAATGACACATTTTGACACATTTACATTAATGTTATTTCCCCTATCGCATTGGCCAGATTAGTTCTGATTGGATCATGCGGATTGCCTATTGGGAAGTGTTGTGGAAAGGAATTTTTGCTTCTGACAAAGGGAAACCGAAAACTCACGAGATAGAAGTAAACATCGTAGGCGTATTCAAATTTCTGCCAATCATGTGCGAGTAAAGAGCAGTGGCCGACGAAAGACCGCGAAATTTAAAATTCATGAAGAAGACAACAGGGACAGCTTAATTAATTTTTTTTATCTGAAATCAACTGATACGGAAATATGTATATCGATTTGGTTTTCCATAGACATTCGTTGAATTCCCTGACTTCTGCTCAAAACTCTCAAATTCCCTGACTTTTCACAGAATGGCCACCAAGGTCTCCGGATCTCACTCCTTTAGATAGAATTAACAACATTAAAAGGTTTGAGACAGAATATCATGAGGCATTGCAGTGAAATAACTCCCGAGATTCTCAACCATGTGAATGGAAGCTCGTTTGTACCATTGTATGAAAGTTGGTGGAAATGTTTTTGAACATTTATTATAGAGAATTTGTTTCATCTCATTGTCAAGTCATCAGATTTTGATTCAAGAATAAGATGCCTGAAAACCCTGGTGTGTCGACTGATTAGATTTTGTTTAGATTTTTCTGAAGACAAAACAAATGAAATCGTGGTCTATCTCTGTAATCGGATCCAGAGATGGCGCCTCGTCCTCATGTCAATATTCCAGGGACAAAGTGATTGTGATTGTTGTTGATTGAATTTGACGGAATGTCAATATACTTTTTAAATATCATTCTAAAGCAATATAGTTTCCATACTCGAAGTGGAAGACCAAATTTTTGGTTTGAAAGTCAAAATAGTTGTGGCAGAATCAAAAATTTCGTAGTGCAATATTATTGACTAGTAATGATGTTCGTTTCTTAATTTGTCTGTATTTTATATTATTTTCCTAAATACGTTGACCATAATCCGTTTTTTTGTGGACAAAATTCAGAGAGATGAACACAATAATTAATTTATGTCTAGTACCGAAAGTGAGTACCTACTACTTAAAATCTGTAAAATATACTTTGGAACTTAAATTTTATTTCTTTTAACTCGCCATGCTCTAATAAACATGGCAAATATTTTTTCAATCAACTGGGTGCGTGTTGTTATACCGTACTGTTTCTTTAAATATTCCATAAGTTCAAGTTGCGAAAGTTCGTGACAAAGTAAAAAAATCACCACTTCTACTGAAATCTATCAATTTTGCATATATCATCAAGCTTGTTTAGGTTTTCTTATTTTACCATTCGTTTTCATAAAATCTTTTCAGTGTGGTTAGATCATCCAAAAATAAATTTTCTATCGAGAAAGAATTGCACAAAAAAAGAAACATCTTCACTATTACACGACATACAGTTTTTAAAATAGCGAAAGACCATGGTAACACACAACTCATCACACATATCACTTCTGAAAAGCAATTAAACTCAAAATAACCTACAAAATTATTACTTTATATATACTTCATTTTAGAGAAATGTAAAAGGAAAACAGATACTTGCGCATGCGCATGTTGGGCAGATGTCATATAGGCACAAGCACAAGATTGATAGGTTCTATAATGGTGAATTTCCATGCAGCTGAATTTCAAAATACTTTTATGTGAAAAGTGTGATTTTTTTTCCTTGGTGTTTTGGCATCGACTGCTATGATCATTAGCCGTGAAATGTGTGATTATTATTTGTGCCAGTAAATTGCATATCAGCAAAATAAAAATTATATAAACTTCTGTTCATGAAAATTCACCCTAACAAGAAAACCGACGGTGGCGGTTCACGAAGTATCGCGGGATTTTTGGGAAATATGATCTCGTTGGGGAACGTAACGTAATCCAATGCCCGTCGAGGCATTAGCTAGGGAAACAGTGGCTTTCAGTCCTAAGAGAAGCGCGTTCAAATGAATTCGTTTCAAAAACTTGAAATTAATTCAGGAGTTATAAAATATTAAACGACCTTCGATTTCATTTGTGGTTTTCGCAGGTTTATACATTCTATTCAATCCTTGGTGCAAGCAAGACCAAGTCTTCATGAGATCTGAGGAATGGAGAGACGAATCCGTCTTGAACGACGTTGGTCTGATTTGGAGAGGCACATACAACAGACTGAGGCCGGTGATATGGAAGTATGATCAGTTCGAAAAAGATGTTCTCGATTGTTCCATGTATCTGGTCAATGCCGTTGGCAAGGTGAAGAGCAACTATAGGTCAGATCCAGTAAAAACTACAAGGTTAGTGAAAACGAATAGATTTTTCTTCAGGAAGGGTGTAGATCAAGGACAAATTCCTTTGATGCCTTTGACCAGCATCCAATGAACCACTTAGAAGTCTCTTTGAGTTTCTGTCCATCAAGCAATATAATATTGCCTGTCACGTATATGATTTCCATATACCAACGATCAAATATAAACCTTTTTCAGGGCTCTCGCTGCAGCTGTCAACTCAGCGGATGACTATGGAGCAATTATGGGGAATTGGTCAACGGACCATAGCGGTGGGACAGCTCCTACTAAATGGTTAGGCAGCAAGGAAATTCTACAGAAGTTTTACAAGAAGAAAAAACCCGTAAAATACGGCCAATGTTGGGTTTTCTCTGGAGTCCTGACGACAAGTGAGTAGAACTGACTTCCAACAGCTGATACTGGTTTAGATTTATATGTAATCTTTCGCTTCCAACACAGTTTCTAAATGTGGTCACATAAAAAAAGCGAAGACAAGGGCCAATAACTCCCCAGCAAACACACTTGTTACATTTACGTAAATCTGACATGAAATCAACAGCACATATTTATGTAAAATAGTTACGTAAATCTCATTTCAAAATTATGTAAAAATTGTATGTAGGAATGCCAATACGTAAAAAACTCACGGTCAATATAGTATTCTTCTGTTACTTAACTGCTACGTTAAGTTGAAATTCAACCTCTATTGTTTTATTTTCGTCAAAATTCACAAGATCTTACGTATTTTTTATTCAATCGAATAATATAACTATTTAAAGAAGTTACATCGTAGTTATGTGAAAGTTACATAACATCTAATATTTATATTAGTTTGTAACGTAATATTTACTTGATATTGTTGTGTATATGTGTTGATGAGGGGCATTTAGTTATAACAGGGATGTTAATTTTACATAACATAGTTACGTAACAAGTAATATTAGTTATGTAACAATAATACGAATTCACATAACTGTGTTTGCTGGGTCAGTACTGAGGACTTGAATACATTTCTTGTTATATGAACCTGTTATACATAGAGAACATTAGCCCTTGTCTAAGGAACAAATGAAACATTATTTGGATAACGAGCTTTCGCGTCTGTAAAATAAAAAATTGCCTTGCTGAACCTTATTTTATTTTCAATCTAGTCTGTCGAGCACTGGGCATACCTGCCAGGACCATCACCAATTACTCCTCAGCTCACGACACCCAAAACTCCCTGACGGTGGACTATTTCATGGACGAAACTGGCGCCATCATGGAGGAACTCAACTCCGATTCAATCTGGAACTTTCACGTCTGGAACGAGGTTTGGATGGACAGGCCCGATCTCGGAAGTCACTACGGAGGCTGGCAAGCCATAGACGCTACTCCGCAAGAGTTGAGCGAAGAGGAGTACAAGTGTGGACCGGCTTCTGTGGCTGCCGTGAAACAAGGGGAAGTGTTGAGGCCGTATGACAATAATTTCCTCTTTTCGGAAGTTAACGCTGATAAGGTGAGCCATCAATTGCTTGAAGAAGTGTGTTATTTTTTCCAAAGAGAATCTGTATATTTCCAGACCCTACCAACACAGGTACATTCTCGGGACATCCCTGCGATGTCCCATCTACGACATCCACTGGATGTTCTCTATGGGACATCCCTGGGAAGTCCCAAAACATGTCACTGTACCAATACAAAAATTACATATTTTGGATGTTCCTGCCAATGATTTACGTTTATTCTCATAGCCCTCTCAGTATCCAAACAGGGAAGAACGCAGTGCTCTTTTTGTCACTGAAATCTCGTTCTGTTGTAGATATTCTGGAGGTACGCCGGTCCAACCCAGCCTCTGAAGCTCCTCCGCAAAGACACTCAAGGTATCGGCAAACTGATCTGCACGAAATCCCCCGGAGCCTTCGAGAGAGAAGACATAACCTACACCTACAAACATCGAGAGAAAACAACAGAAGAACGAACCACCATGCTCAGAGCATTACGCCAGTCGGAAAGCCTCTTTTCGCGGTACTACCTCAACGAAGACTTCAACGACATCCGCTTCAACTTCAAACTCATCGACGACATCAAAATCGGCCAGCCGTTCTGCGTGTGCCTGGAAATGAAGAACAAATGCAAGACCAAGGCCTACCAGGTGGGCGTCATTATACGAGTCGAAGTGGTGACGTACACCGGGAAAATTGGCGACAACGTGAAGAACGAGCAGTTCTCGGTGACGGTTCAACCGGACGCCGTTCATGAAGTGAAGCTGGAACTGACCTACGAGGACTACGGCAAGAGACTGATAGACCAATGCGCGTTCAATGTTTCCTGCCTGGCCAAGATCGAGGACACCAACTTCGAGTACTTCGCACAAGACGACTTCAGGATAAGGCAGCCTGACATCAAGATCGCCCTCAGAGAGACTCCAGTCGAAGACACAGAGGTCGCTGCTGATATATCCGTCGAGAATCCTCTGCCTGTCGCTCTGAAGAAGGGAGTTTTCACGGTGGAGGGGCCGGGGATTGAGGGGAAATTGAAGGTCAAGGTGAAGGAGACTGTCCCACCTGGGGGTATCGCGAAGGGTGAGTTCAAGTTCACCCCTCCTCGTACGGGAAGGCACACCATCGCGGCTAAGTTTTTTTCCAAGCAAATGGAAGATGTGGATGGATATCTCATCATCATGGTTGAGCCGAAGAAGGAACAGTTGGATGGTCAGCAGTAGCGTTAACAAATTTTATTTTCGACTGATGTATTTTTATTTACACTTATTTATTTGGATGTTTAATAATTTTTTGAAGTAAAGTATCTTTGTAACTATGGTTTCATTTTTGTCGAGTGATATAGTCTCTTTCTTCAATCCAAAAAATCGCTAAAAAACGAATTGAAGATTTCATACGAGAACGAAAGGAAATGTCGAAATTAATTATATAAAATTTATTTGTCATTTTACCAGGTTATAACAAAAGTAATTATAATAAATAAAATAATAACGATGATATTACTTGTTATAAAATAAAACAAACAGACATAGAAATCCTCCAATCGAGAAATCTGACAGCCCATACTCATTCTTCTATTTTGACTTTTGTACTTCCATGTATGTTGTGGATTTCCTTGGAGGTGAAATTGAAAATAATTTTCTTCACTCCACTTCCTTTAGCAGTGAATGTTTCAGAAAAAGTGACCAACTCTTTGGGTTGAATATCACGATACTTGGTATTTTTTGGTTTCCTTGTTCCAGGTCCTTCCGCTGAATAGGAAGAATCCGTCAAGGCCACATCAAGAGGATTTCGGAAACTAGGAAAAATTTCAATTAACAAAACCCATCGAGCGAATATCTACGAAATAATAAGGAGTAGGTAAAAGATTGAAACGTGAGCAGTATTAAATGAAGTGAAGTAAACAATAAGAAAGTGAAAATTGAAGAGAAGGATATGAAAAATAAAAGTAAAAAAGTAAACAGTAAAAGGTACGAATGAGAAATAAAAAGTGAACAGTAAGAGGTACAAGTGAAAAGTAAACAGCCAAAAGTTAAAGGTAAAAAGTGAAATATAAAAAGTACGTGTCGAAAAATTTAAAACGAATAAAAAAGAAAATAGTTTACTGAAAAAAGTGAGAGGACAAAGTATGAAGTAGAAGCTTGACATTGAAAAATGATAAGTGAACGTTAAAAATAAAAATAACTAGAGAAATATCCTTATTAATAAAGTTACTTCATTATCAACACGAAATCTCAATACTCAATAATGAAGAACTAAATAGTTTTGATTCCCACGAGCCCTAAAGAAGAAAAAGGACTTTGCCAAACAAGTACAGATCCTTTGTCTCAAAGGGTATGGAAAAAGTCATCAGCATCGAATATATGGAAAGACAACAACATATATTTATCATCAGAGATCAATATAGAAGACCTGCTTTCTCACGCATTTTTGTAGCTATTTATTATAAAATATGTTGAAATTCTGGGGCAATCAATGTTTAATCAAAGAGAATGGTTTCTGGGCTTCGGACTTCGAGCTTTCCTAGATTACCCATTACATCCAGTTCCGGAATACGGAAGTGCTCTGACCACAAGACACCACTATGCCCGCCTTAATAGAGACGCAATAAAAATACACAAAAAAAAATAAAAATAATTTCAACAGAGGAGGAATCCCTTAAGATTAACAAAACCTGGTACCCAGTCCTGGAAAACACGAAAACAAAACCAGCAAATAACACCACCGTTATACAACCACTTCAACACCCCACAATCGAGCAGGCAAGTCAGGGTAACCATGACACCGTAATCATGCAGGTAGACGATGGCAACATCCCATCCGGTCAGGTAACCCAAACACCCCAAGCGAAACAGAAAATTATTCAAAAGAAAGTAATCAACCAGGCTGTGGCTATTATCCGGTCAACACGGGGTAAACATCCACATCTCAGGGATGTCAATATCGTCAAAAATGGGATTTAGATGTCCTTGTGATATCATATCGTTGACATTCCTGCGATATTACACCGCGACATCCCTTAGATATCAAAATCAATAATAGCCGAATATAGATATCTCGGCGATGTCATATTGTTGTCATTACTGCGATATCACACTGCGACATCCCTGTGATATCTAAATTAGTGATAGCTGGATTTAGATGTTCCTGCGATGTCAAATTGTTACTTGCCATAGACGTCATACTGGGACATCATTTAGACATCAAAATCTATACCTAAACATTTCTGCTACTATATTTTTATTGAGTTATCTCCAGATCAGGTGATAATAGGACTTTCACATACATTCCCTTGACTGCCGACCACAAGGACGCCATCTGTCCTCCACCACGGTCAAAAGGGGAATCCTCAATTTGTGTTAAATGTTTATTTTGAAGTAACGCGGTCAGTTGGCAAGAAGTTGGCAACACAGATCGTATTCAATGTTGGTCAACCTGAAAGCGGAAGGCGACTGCGTGACCGGCTGTTACTGTATTGTATAACCATATTTAGTTCTAGTTCTTTGTTCTTTGTATCGATGCATTGATCGAAGATCGAAGCTTTGTCGCTTTGAATGCTTTCTATACTGCTGATGTTCTGATATTTCCAACTGGATTGATCACATTTGCGAACTTTAGTGTCCATAAAGTGAAAGTAAAATGTGTGTATCGTTGTTGAGTATCAACAAAGTGAGATTCCATTATTTCTTTCCTTACTACCTGGCATTGAAGCTTTCAGCGGTCTCATATTGTTTCATTGATTTGCAGATGTGGTGATGAGCCTTCACGGAGATAACGCAGCCTGTTTCATTTAGTTCAGGAATGCCAAACAAAGGCTCGACAGGAAAAGGAACCAAAGCAATGGAGTTTTTTAATTGATTTATTTTCATTTTTTACTTTGTTAATTTTTAATTTTGTATTTTATTTTGTTAATGTTGTGCCACATTGTTTTAATTTTTTGAAGATTTTTTTTTATTTATATTTTTGTTATTTTTATTTTTTTCACATTGAAAATATATTTTCTGTTTCTATTTGTTGCTTCTGTCTGGAATATCGCACAGACGTTGACGTCTCTTGAATATAACGGTGAAGAAATCGCTGCTATGTTGCTCTGTTACATCCCTGATACGTTACTAGGAGGCATCTTTGCGGCGTCTCAGAACTACATCGCAAAGACGTCTCGGAACTACATCGCACAGAAGTCGCCAGCATGCATCATGAGTGTGACAAAAGTGAGTCGCTGAGACGTCTGTGCGACGTAACGATGCGAGTCGCAGGTCACGAAGTGACATCGCAGCAATATCTTAGAGATGTATCTGTGTTGGCTGTGTAATTGCGAGTACCCTTCAACTGCCGTATCAGTATCACGCCGCTCTTCGGAGAAGACAAAATCAACGTTAAAGATGCTGCAGTTATGAGCGAACCGTCCGTAGAAACTGCCTCCACGGAGGTGAACCGACCACGGCCCCAAAGCCTGGAAACCATACTCCCTCATTATATTTTCGGCCGTGGAAGCCTTCAGTTTATGTGTTGGCTGTGTAATTGCGAGTACCCTTCAACTGCCGTATCAGTATCACGCCGCTCTTCGGAGAAGACAAAATCAACGTTAAAGATGCTGCAGTTATGAGCGAACCGTCCGTAGAAACTGCCTCCACGGAGGTGAACCGACCACGGCCCCAAAGCCTGGAAACCATACTCCCTCATTATATTTTCGGCCGTGGAAGCCTTCAGTTTATGTGTTGGCTGTGTAATTGCGAGTACCCTTCAACTGCCGTATCAGTATCACGCCGCTCTTCGAGAAGACAAAATCAACGTTGAAGATGCTGCAGTTATGAGCGAACCGTCCGTAGAAACTGCCTCCACGGAGGTGAACCGACCACGGCCCCAAAGCCTGGAAACCATACTCCCTCATTATATTTTCGGCCGTGGAAGCCTTCAGTTTATGTGTTGGCTGTGTAATTGCGAGTACCCTTCAACTGCCGTATCAGTATCACGCCGCTCTTCGAGAAGACAAAATCAACGTTGAAGATGCTGCAGTTATGAGCGAACCGTCCGTAGAAACTGCCTCCACGGAGGTGAACCGACCACGGCCCCAAAGCCTGGAAACCATACTCCCTCATTATATTTTCGGCCGTGGAAGCCTTCAGTTTATGTGTTGGCTGTGTAATTGCGAGTACCCTTCAACTGCCGTATCAGTATCACGCCGCTCTTCGGAGAAGACAAAATCAACGTTAAAGATGTTGCAGTTATGAGCGAACCGTCCGTAGAAACTGCCTCCACGGAGGTGAACCGACCACGGCCCCAAAGCCTGGAAACCATACTCCCTCATTATACTTTCGGCCGTGGAAGCCTTCAGTTTATGTGTTGACTGTGTAATTGCGAGTACCCTTCAACTGCCGTATCAGTATCACGCCGCTCTTCGAGAAGACAAAATCAACGTTAAAGATGCTGCAGTTATGAGCGAACCGTCCGTAGAAACTGCCTCCACGGAGGTGAACCGACCACGGCCCCAAAGCCTGGAAACCATACTCCCTCATTATATTTTCGGCCGTGGAAGCCTTCAGTTTATGTGTTGGCTGTGTAATTGCGAGTACCCTTCAACTGCCGTATCAGTATCACGCCGCTTTTCGGAGAAGACAAAATCAACGTTAAAGATGCTGCAGTTATGAGCGAACCGTCCGTAGAAACTGCCTCCACGGAGGTGAACCGACCACGGCCCCAAAGCCTGGAAACCATACTCCCTCATTATATTTTCGGCCGTGGAAGCCTTCAGTTTATGTGTTGGCTGTGTAATTGCGAGTACCCTTCAACTGCCGTATCAGTATCACGCCGCTCTTCGGAGAAGACAAAATCAACGTTAAAGATGCTGCAGTTATGAGCGAACCGTCCGTAGAAACTGCCTCCACGGAGGTGAACCGACCACGGCCCCAAAGCCTGGAAACCATACTCCCTCATTATATTTTCGGCCGTGGAAGCCTTCAGTTTATGTGTTGGCTGTGTAATTGCGAGTACCCTTCAACTGCCGTATCAGTATCACGCCGCTCTTCGGAGAAGACAAAATCAACGTTAAAGATGCTGCAGTTATGAGCGAACCGTCCGTAGAAACGGCCTCCACGGAGGTGAACCGACCACGGCCCCAAAGCCTGGAAACCATACTCCCTCATTATACTTTCGGCCGTGGAAGCCTTCAGTTTATGTGTTGGCTGTGTAATTGCGAGTACCCTTCAACTGCCGTATCAGTATCACGCCGCTCTTCGAGAAGACAAAATCAACGTTGAAGATGCTGCAGTTATGAACCGTCCGTAGAAACTGCCTCCACGGAGGTGAACCGACCACGGCCCCAAAGCCTGGAAACCATACTCCCTCATTATACTTTCGGCCGTGGAAGCCTTCAGTTTATGTGTTGGCTGTGTAATTGCGAGTACCCTTCAACTGCCGTATCAGTATCACGCCGCTCTTCGAGAAGACAAAATCAACGTTAAAGATGCTGCAGTTATGAGCGAACCGTCCGTAGAAACTGCCTCCACGGAGGTGAACCGACAACGGCCCCAAAGCCTGGAAACCATACTCCCTCATTATATTTTCGGCCGTGGAAGCCTTCAGTTTATGTGTTGGCTGTGTAATTGCGAGTACCCTTCAACTGCCGTATCAGTATCACGCCGCTTTTCGGAGAAGACAAAATCAACGTTAAAGATGCTGCAGTTATGAGCGAACCGTCCGTAGAAACTGCCTCCACGGAGGTGAACCGACCATGGCCCCAAAGCCTGGAAACCATACTCCCTCATTATATTTTCGGCCGTGGAAGCCTTCAGTTTATGTGTTGGCTGTGTAATTGCGAGTACCCTTCAACTGCCGTATCAGTATCACGCCGCTCTTCGGAGAAGACAAAATCAACGTTAAAGATGCTGCAGTTATGAGCGAACCGTCCGTAGAAACTGCCTCCACGGAGGTGAACCGACCACGGCCCCAAAGCCTGGAAACCATACTCCCTCATTATATTTTCGGCCGTGGAAGCCTTCAGTTTATGTGTTGGCTGTGTAATTGCGAGTACCCTTCAACTGCCGTATCAGTATCACGCCGCTCTTCGGAGAAGACAAAATCAACGTTAAAGATGCTGCAGTTATGAGCGAACCGTCCGTAGAAACGGCCTCCACGGAGGTGAACCGACCACGGCCCCAAAGCCTGGAAACCATACTCCCTCATTATATTTTTGGCCGTGGAAGCCTTCAGTTTATGTGTTGGCTGTGTAATTGCGAGTACCCTTCAACTGCCGTATCAGTATCACGCCGCTCTTCGAGAAGACAATATCAACGTTGAAGATGCTGCAGTTATGAGCGAACCGTCCGTAGAAACTGCCTCCACGGAGGTGAACCGACCACGGCCCCAAAGCCTGGAAACCATACTCCCTCATTATATTTTCGGCCGTGGAAGCCTTCAGTTTATGTGTTGGCTGTGTAATTGCGAGTACCCTTCAACTGCCGTATCAGTATCACGCCGCTCTTCGGAGAAGACAAAATCAACGTTAAAGATGCTGCAGTTATGAGCGAACCGTCCGTAGAAACTGCCTCCACGGAGGTGAACCGACCACGGCCCCAAAGCCTGGAAACCATACTCCCTCATTATATTTTCGGCCGTGGAAGCCTTCAGTTTATGTGTTGGCTGTGTAATTGCGAGTACCCTTCAACTGCCGTATCAGTATCACGCCGCTCTTCGGAGAAGACAAAATCAACGTTAAAGATGCTGCAGTTATGAGCGAACCGTCCGTAGAAACTGCCTCCACGGAGGTGAACCGACCACGGCCCCAAAGCCTGGAAACCATACTTCCTCATTATATTTTCGGCCGTGGAAGCCTTCAGTTTATGTGTTGGCTGTGTAATTGCGAGTACCCTTCAACTGCCGTATCAGTATCACGCCGCTCTTCGGAGAAGACAAAATCAACGTTAAAGATGCTGCAGTTATGAGCGAACCGTCCGTAGAAACGGCCTCCACGGAGGTGAACCGACCACGGCCCCAAAGCCTGGAAACCATACTCCCTCATTATATTTTCGGCCGTGGAAGCCTTCAGTTTACGTGTTGGCTGTGTAATTGCGAGTACCCTTCAACTGCCGTATCAGTATCACGCCGCTCTTCGAAAAGACAAAATCAACGTTGAAGATGCTGCAGTTATGAGCGAACCGTCCTTAGAAACGGCCTCCACGGAGGTGAACCGACCACGGCCCCAAAGCCTGGAAACCATACTCCTTCATTATATTTTCGGCAGTGGAAGCCTTCAGTTTATGTGTTGGCTGTGTAATTGCGAGTACCCTTCAACTGCCGTATCAGTATCACGCCGCTCTTCGGAGAAGACAAAATCAACGTTAAAGATGCTGCAGTTATGAGCGAACCGTCCGTAGAAACTGCCTCCACGGAGGTGAACCGACCACGGCCCCAAAGCCTGGAAACCATACTCCCTCATTATATTTTCGGCCGTGGAAGCCTTCAGTTTATGTGTTGGCTGTGTAATTGCGAGTACCCTTCAACTGCCGTATCAGTATCACGCCGCTCTTCGGAGAAGACAAAATCAACGTTAAAGATGCTGCAGTTATGAGCGAACCGTCCGTAGAAACTGCCTTCACGGAGGTGAACCGACCACGGCCCCAAAGCCTGGAAACCATACTCCCTCATTATATTTTCGGCCGTGGAAGCCTTCAGTTTATGTGTTGGCTGTGTAATTGCGAGTACCCTTCAACTGCCGTATCAGTATCACGCCGCTCTTCGGAGAAGACAAAATCAACGTTAAAGATGCTGCAGTTATGAGCGAACCGTCCGTAGAAACGGCCTCCACGGAGGTGAACCGACCACGGCCCCAAAGCCTGGAAACCATACTCCCTCATTATATTTTCGGCCGTGGAAGCCTTCAGTTTATGTGTTGGCTGTGTAATAGCGAGTACCCTTCAACTGCCGTATCAGTATCACGCCGCTCTTCGAGAAGACAAAATCAACGTTGAAGATGCTGCAGTTATGAGCGAACCGTCCGTAGAAACTGCCTCCACGGAGGTGAACCGACCACGGCCCCAAAGCCTGGAAACCATACTCCCTCATTATATTTTCGGCCGTGGAAGCCTTCAGTTTATGTGTTGGCTGTGTAATTGCGAGTACCCTTCAACTGCCGTATCAGTATCACGCCGCTCTTCGGAGAAGACAAAATCAACGTTAAAGATGCTGCAGTTATGAGCGAACCGTCCGTAGAAACTGCCTCCACGGAGGTGAACCGACCACGGCCCCAAAGCCTGGAAACCATACTCCCTCATTATATTTTCGGCCGTGGAAGCCTTCAGTTTATGTGTTGGCTGTGTAATTGCGAGTACCCTTCAACTGCCGTATCAGTATCACGCCGCTCTTCGGAGAAGACAAAATCAACGTTAAAGATGCTGCAGTTATGAGCGAACCGTCCGTAGAAACTGCCTCCACGGAGGTGAACCGACCACGGCCCCAAAGCCTGGAAACCATACTCCCTCATTATATTTTCGGCCGTGGAAGCCTTCAGTTTATGTGTTGGCTGTGTAATTGCGAGTACCCTTCAACTGCCGTATCAGTATCACGCCGCTCTTCGGAGAAGACAAAATCAACGTTAAAGATGCTGCAGTTATGAGCGAACCGTCCGTAGAAACGGCCTCCACGGAGGTGAACCGACCACGGCCCCAAAGCCTGGAAACCATACTCCCTCATTATATTTTCGGCCGTGGAAGCCTTCAGTTTATGTGTTGGCTGTGTAATTGCGAGTACCCTTCAACTGCCGTATCAGTATCACGCCGCTCTTCGAGAAGACAAAATCAACGATGAAGATGCTGCAGTTATGAGCGAACCGTCCGTAGAAACTGCCTCCACGGAGGTGAACCGACCACGGCCCCAAAGCCTGGAAACCATACTCCCTCATTATACTTTCGGCCGTGGAAGCCTTCATTTTATGCTCAATCAATGTTTCATCGTGTTTGAAACCATATGAGGCTCCATATCGCTTTTCAGAAACAAGTTATCTGTGAAAACCCATCGATTCTCGTACACTAAAATTGTCCGAGAGTTCCATCAACCATCGACAGCTGTTTCGTTGTTTCCCACTCATCGGAACGGCTCGAAATTAAAATGAATGCACTCCGAATCAGTACTCTACAGTAGCAGAGAGAGTGTAATTGCGAGTACCCTTCAACTGCCGTATCAGTATCACGCCGCTCTTCGGAGAAGACAAAATCAACGTTAAAGATGCTGCAGTTATGAGCGAACCGTCCGTAGAAACGGCCTCCACGGAGGTGAACCGACCACGGCCCCAAAGCCTGGAAACCATACTCCCTCATTATATTTTCGGCCGTGGAAGCCTTCAGTTTATGTGTTGGCTGTGTAATTGCGAGTACCCTTCAACTGCCGTATCAGTATCACGCCGCTCTTCGGAGAAGACAAAATCAACGTTAAAGATGCTGCAGTTATGAGCGAACCGTCCGTAGAAACGGCCTCCACGGAGGTGAACCGACCACGGCCCCAAAGCCTGGAAACCATACTCCCTCATTATATTTTCGGCCGTGGAAGCCTTCAGTTTATGTGTTGGCTGTGTAATTGCGAGTACCCTTCAACTGCCGTATCAGTATCACGCCGCTCTTCGAGAAGACAAAATCAACGTTGAAGATGCTGCAGTTATGAGCGAACCGTCCGTAGAAACTGCCTCCACGGAGGTGAACCGACCACGGCCCCAAAGCCTGGAAACCATACTTCCTCATTATATTTTCGGCCGTGGAAGCCTTCAGTTTATGTGTTGGCTGTGTAATTGCGAGTACCCTTCAACTGCCGTATCAGTATCACGCCGCTCTTCGGAGAAGACAAAATCAACGTTAAAGATGCTGCAGTTATGAGCGAACCGTCCGTAGAAACGGCCTCCACGGAGGTGAACCGACCACGGCCCCAAAGCCTGGAAACCATACTCCCTCATTATATTTTCGGCCGTGGAAGCCTTCAGTTTACGTGTTGGCTGTGTAATTGCGAGTACCCTTCAACTGCCGTATCAGTATCACGCCGCTCTTCGAAAAGACAAAATCAACGTTGAAGATGCTGCAGTTATGAGCGAACCGTCCTTAGAAACGGCCTCCACGGAGGTGAACCGACCACGGCCCCAAAGCCTGGAAACCATACTCCTTCATTATATTTTCGGCAGTGGAAGCCTTCAGTTTATGTGTTGGCTGTGTAATTGCGAGTACCCTTCAACTGCCGTATCAGTATCACGCCGCTCTTCGGAGAAGACAAAATCAACGTTAAAGATGCTGCAGTTATGAGCGAACCGTCCGTAGAAACTGCCTCCACGGAGGTGAACCGACCACGGCCCCAAAGCCTGGAAACCATACTCCCTCATTATATTTTCGGCCGTGGAAGCCTTCAGTTTATGTGTTGGCTGTGTAATTGCGAGTACCCTTCAACTGCCGTATCAGTATCACGCCGCTCTTCGGAGAAGACAAAATCAACGTTAAAGATGCTGCAGTTATGAGCGAACCGTCCGTAGAAACTGCCTTCACGGAGGTGAACCGACCACGGCCCCAAAGCCTGGAAACCATACTCCCTCATTATATTTTCGGCCGTGGAAGCCTTCAGTTTATGTGTTGGCTGTGTAATTGCGAGTACCCTTCAACTGCCGTATCAGTATCACGCCGCTCTTCGGAGAAGACAAAATCAACGTTAAAGATGCTGCAGTTATGAGCGAACCGTCCGTAGAAACGGCCTCCACGGAGGTGAACCGACCACGGCCCCAAAGCCTGGAAACCATACTCCCTCATTATATTTTCGGCCGTGGAAGCCTTCAGTTTATGTGTTGGCTGTGTAATAGCGAGTACCCTTCAACTGCCGTATCAGTATCACGCCGCTCTTCGAGAAGACAAAATCAACGTTGAAGATGCTGCAGTTATGAGCGAACCGTCCGTAGAAACTGCCTCCACGGAGGTGAACCGACCACGGCCCCAAAGCCTGGAAACCATACTCCCTCATTATATTTTCGGCCGTGGAAGCCTTCAGTTTATGTGTTGGCTGTGTAATTGCGAGTACCCTTCAACTGCCGTATCAGTATCACGCCGCTCTTCGGAGAAGACAAAATCAACGTTAAAGATGCTGCAGTTATGAGCGAACCGTCCGTAGAAACTGCCTCCACGGAGGTGAACCGACCACGGCCCCAAAGCCTGGAAACCATACTCCCTCATTATATTTTCGGCCGTGGAAGCCTTCAGTTTATGTGTTGGCTGTGTAATTGCGAGTACCCTTCAACTGCCGTATCAGTATCACGCCGCTCTTCGGAGAAGACAAAATCAACGTTAAAGATGCTGCAGTTATGAGCGAACCGTCCGTAGAAACTGCCTCCACGGAGGTGAACCGACCACGGCCCCAAAGCCTGGAAACCATACTCCCTCATTATATTTTCGGCCGTGGAAGCCTTCAGTTTATGTGTTGGCTGTGTAATTGCGAGTACCCTTCAACTGCCGTATCAGTATCACGCCGCTCTTCGGAGAAGACAAAATCAACGTTAAAGATGCTGCAGTTATGAGCGAACCGTCCGTAGAAACGGCCTCCACGGAGGTGAACCGACCACGGCCCCAAAGCCTGGAAACCATACTCCCTCATTATATTTTCGGCCGTGGAAGCCTTCAGTTTATGTGTTGGCTGTGTAATTGCGAGTACCCTTCAACTGCCGTATCAGTATCACGCCGCTCTTCGAGAAGACAAAATCAACGATGAAGATGCTGCAGTTATGAGCGAACCGTCCGTAGAAACTGCCTCCACGGAGGTGAACCGACCACGGCCCCAAAGCCTGGAAACCATACTCCCTCATTATACTTTCGGCCGTGGAAGCCTTCATTTTATGCTCAATCAATGTTTCATCGTGTTTGAAACCATATGAGGCTCCATATCGCTTTTCAGAAACAAGTTATCTGTGAAAACCCATCGATTCTCGTACACTAAAATTGTCCGAGAGTTCCATCAACCATCGACAGCTGTTTCGTTGTTTCCCACTCATCGGAACGGCTCGAAATTAAAATGAATGCACTCCGAATCAGTACTCTACAGTAGCAGAGAGAGTGTAATTGCGAGTACCCTTCAACTGCCGTATCAGTATCACGCCGCTCTTCGGAGAAGACAAAATCAACGTTAAAGATGCTGCAGTTATGAGCGAACCGTCCGTAGAAACGGCCTCCACGGAGGTGAACCGACCACGGCCCCAAAGCCTGGAAACCATACTCCCTCATTATATTTTCGGCCGTGGAAGCCTTCAGTTTATGTGTTGGCTGTGTAATTGCGAGTACCCTTCAACTGCCGTATCAGTATCACGCCGCTCTTCGGAGAAGACAAAATCAACGTTAAAGATGCTGCAGTTATGAGCGAACCGTCCGTAGAAACGGCCTCCACGGAGGTGAACCGACCACGGCCCCAAAGCCTGGAAACCATACTCCCTCATTATATTTTCGGCCGTGGAAGCCTTCAGTTTATGTGTTGGCTGTGTAATTGCGAGTACCCTTCAACTGCCGTATCAGTATCACGCCGCTCTTCGAGAAGACAAAATCAACGTTGAAGATGCTGCAGTTATGAGCGAACCGTCCGTAGAAACTGCCTCCACGGAGGTGAACCGACCACGGCCCCAAAGCCTGGAAACCATACTCCCTCATTATACTTTCGGCCGTGGAAGCCTTCATTTTATGCTCAATCAATGTTTCATCGTGTTTGAAACCATATGAGGCTCCATATCGCTTTTCAGAAACAAGTTATCTGTGAAAACCCATCGATTCTCGTACACTAAAATTGTCCGAGAGTTCCATCAACCATCGACAGCTGTTTCGTTGTTTCCCACTCATCGGAACGGCTCGAAATTAAAATGAATGCACTCCGAATCAGTACTCTACAGTAGCAGAGAGAGTGTAATTGCGAGTACCCTTCAACTGCCGTATCAGTATCACGCCGCTCTTCGGAGAAGACAAAATCAACGTTAAAGATGCTGCAGTTATGAGCGAACCGTCCTTAGAAACGGCCTCCACGGAGGTGAACCGACCACGGCCACAAAGCCTGGAAACCATACTCCCTCATTATACTTTCGGCCGTGGAAGCCTTCAGTTTATGTGTTGGCTGTGTAATTGCGAGTACCCTTCAACTGCCGTATCAGTATCACGCCGCTCTTCGAGAAGACAAAATCAACGTTAAAGATGCTGCAGTTATGAGCAAACCGTCCGTAGAAACGGCCTCCACGGAGGTGAACCGACCACGGCCCCAAAGCCTGGAAACCATACTCACTCATTATATTTTCGGCCGTGGAAGCCTTCAGTTTATGTGTTGGCTGTGTAATTGCGAGTACCCTTCAACTGCCGTATCAGTATCACGCCGCTCTTCGAGAAGACAAAATCAACGTTGAAGATGCTGCAGTTATGAGCGAACCGTCCGTAGAAACTGCCTCCACGGAGGTGAACCGACCACGGCCCCAAAGCCTGGAAACCATACTCCCTCATTATATTTTCGGCCGTGGAAGCCTTCAGTTTATGTGTTGGCTTTGTAATTGCGAGTACCCTTCAACTGCCGTATCAGTATCACGCCGCTCTTCGAGAAGACAAAATCAACGTTGAAGATGCTGCAGTTATGAGCGAACCGTCCGTAGAAACTGCCTCCACGGAGGTGAACCGACCACGGCCCCAAAGCCTGGAAACCATACTCCCTCATTATATTTTCGGCCGTGGAAGCCTTCAGTTTATGTGTTGGCTTTGTAATTGCGAGTACCCTTCAACTGCCGTATCAGTATCACGCCGCTCTTCGAGAAGACAAAATCAACGTTGAAGATGCTGCAGTTATGAGCGAACCGTCCGTAGAAACGGCCTCCACGGAGGTGAACCGACCACGGCCACAAAGCCTGGAAACCATACTCCCTCATTATACTTTCGGCCGTGGAAGCCTTCAGTTTATGTGTTGGCTGTGTAATTGCGAGTACCCTTCAACTGCCGTATCAGTATCACGTCGCTCTTCGAGAAGACAAAATCAACGTTAAAGATGCTGCAGTTATGAACCGTCCGTAGAAACTGCCTCCACGGAGGTGAACCGACCACGGCCCCAAAGCCTGGAAACCATACTCCCTCATTATACTTTCGGCCGTGGAAGCCTTCAGTTTATGTGTTGGCTGTGTAATTGCGAGTACCCTTCAACTGCCGTATCAGTATCACGCCGCTCTTCGAGAAGACAAAATCAACGTTAAAGATGCTGCAGTTATGAACCGTCCGTAGAAACTGCCTCCACGGAGGTGAACCGACCACGGCCCCAAAGCCTGGAAACCATACTCCCTCATTATATTTTCGGCCGTGGAAGCCTTCAGTTTATGTGTTGGCTGTGTAATTGCGAGTACCCTTCAACTGCCGTATCAGTATCACGCCGCTCTTCGAGAAGACAAAATCAACGTTAAAGATGCTGCAGTTATGAGCAAACCGTCCGTAGAAACGGCCTCCACGGAGGTGAACCGACCACGGCCCCAAAGCCTGGAAACCATACTCCCTGATTATACTTTCGGCCGTGGAAGCCTTCAGTTTATGTGTTGGCTGTGTAATTGCGAGTACCCTTCAACTGCCGTATCAGTATCACGCCGCTCTTCGAGAAGACAAAATCAACGTTAAAGATGCTGCAGTTATGAGCAAACCGTCCGTAGAAACGGCCTCCACGGAGGTGAACCGACCACGGCCCCAAAGCCTGGAAACCATACTCCCTCATTATATTTTCGGCCGTGGAAGCCTTCAGTTTATGTGTTGGCTGTGTAATTGCGAGTACCCTTCAACTGCCGTATCAGTATCACGCCGCTCTTCGAGAAGACAAAATCAACGTTAAAGATGCTGCAGTTATGAGCGAACCGTCCGTAGAAACGGCCTCCACGGAGGTGAACCGACCACGGCCCCAAAGCCTGGAAACCATACTCCCTCATTATATTTTCGGCCGTGGAAGCCTTCAGTTTATGTGTTGGCTGTGTAATTGCGAGTACCCTTCAACTGCCGTATCAGTATCACGCCGCTCTTCGAGAAGACAAAATCAACGTTAAAGATGAAGCAGTTATGAGCGAACCGTCCGTAGAAACTGCCTCCACGGAGGTGAACCGACCACGGCCCCAAAGCCTGGAAACCATACTCCCTCATTATACTTTCGGCCGTGGAAGCCTTCAGTTTATGTGTTGGCTGTGTAATTGCGAGTACCCTTCAACTGCCGTATCAGTATCACGCCGCTCTTCGAGAAGACAAAATCAACGTTGAAGATGCTGCAGTTATGAGCGAACCGTCCGTAGAAACGGCCTCCACGGAGGTGAACCGACCACGGCCACAAAGCCTGGAAACCATACTCCCTCATTATATTTTCGGCCGTGGAAGCCTTCATTTTATGCTCAATCAATGTTTCATCGTGTTTGAAACCATATGAGGCTCCATATCGCTTTTCAGAAACAAGTTATCTGTGAAAACCCATCGATTCTCGTACACTAAAATTGTCCGAGAGTTCCATCAACCATCGACAGCTGTTTCGTTGTTTCCCACTCATCGGAACGGCTCGAAATTAAAATGAATGCACTCCGAATCAGTACTCTACAGTAGCAGAGAGAGTGTAATTGCGAGTACCCTTCAACTGCCGTATCAGTATCACGCCGCTCTTCGAGAAGACAAAATCAACGTTAAAGATGAAGCAGTTATGAGCGAACCGTCCGTAGAAACTGCCTCCACGGAGGTGAACCGACCACGGCCCCAAAGCCTGGAAACCATACTCCCTCATTATACTTTCGGCCGTGGAAGCCTTCAGTTTATGTGTTGGCTGTGTAATTGCGAGTACCCTTCAACTGCCGTATCAGTATCACGCCGCTCTTCGAGAAGACAAAATCAACGTTGAAGATGCTGCAGTTATGAGCGAACCGTCCGTAGAAACGGCCTCCACGGAGGTGAACCGACCACGGCCACAAAGCCTGGAAACCATACTCCCTCATTATATTTTCGGCCGTGGAAGCCTTCATTTTATGCTCAATCAATGTTTCATCGTGTTTGAAACCATATGAGGCTCCATATCGCTTTTCAGAAACAAGTTATCTGTGAAAACCCATCGATTCTCGTACACTAAAATTGTCCGAGAGTTCCATCAACCATCGACAGCTGTTTCGTTGTTTCCCACTCATCGGAACGGCTCGAAATTAAAATGAATGCACTCCGAATCAGTACTCTACAGTAGCAGAGAGAGTGTAATTGCGAGTACCCTTCAACTGCCGTATCAGTATCACGCCGCTCTTCGAGAAGACAAAATCAACGTTAAAGATGAAGCAGTTATGAGCGAACCGTCCGTAGAAACTGCCTCCACGGAGGTGAACCGACCACGGCCCCAAAGCCTGGAAACCATACTCCCTCATTATACTTTCGGCCGTGGAAGCCTTCATTTTATGCTCAATCAATGTTTCATCGTGTTTGAAACCATATGAGGCTCCATATCGCTTTTCAGAAACAAGTTATCTGTGAAAACCCATCGATTCTCGTACACTAAAATTGTCCGAGAGTTCCATCAACCATCGACAGCTGTTTCGTTGTTTCCCACTCATCGGAACGGCTCGAAATTAAAATGAATGCACTCCGAATCAGTACTCTACAGTAGCAGAGAGAGTGTAATTGCGAGTACCCTTCAACTGCCGTATCAGTATCACGCCGCTCTTCGAGAAGACAAAATCAACGTTAAAGATGAAGCAGTTATGAGCGAACCGTCCGTAGAAACTGCCTCCACGGAGGTGAACCGACCACGGCCCCAAAGCCTGGAAACCATACTCCCTCATTATACTTTCGGCCGTGGAAGCCTTCATTTTATGCTCAATCAATGTTTCATCGTGTTTGAAACCATATGAGGCTCCATATCGCTTTTCAGAAACAAGTTATCTGTGAAAACCCATCGATTCTCGTACACTAAAATTGTCCGAGAGTTCCATCAACCATCGACAGCTGTTTCGTTGTTTCCCACTCATCGGAACGGCTCGAAATTAAAATGAATGCACTCCGAATCAGTACTCTACAGTAGCAGAGAGAGTGTAATTGCGAGTACCCTTCAACTGCCGTATCAGTATCACGCCGCTCTTCGGAGAAGACAAAATCAACGTTAAAGATGCTGCAGTTATGAGCGAACCGTCCGTAGAAACGGCCTCCACGGAGGTGAACCGACCACGGCCCCAAAGCCTGGAAACCATACTCCCTCATTATACTTTCGGCCGTGGAAGCCTTCAGTTTATGTGTTGGCTGTGTAATTGCGAGTACCCTTCAACTGCCGTATCAGTATCACGCCGCTCTTCGAGAAGACAAAATCAACGTTAAAGATGCTGCAGTTATGAACCGTCCGTAGAAACTGCCTCCACGGAGGTGAACCGACCACGGCCCCAAAGCCTGGAAACCATACTCCCTCATTATATTTTCGGCCGTGGAAGCCTTCAGTTTATGTGTTGGCTGTGTAATTGCGAGTACCCTTCAACTGCCGTATCAGTATCACGCCGCTCTTCGAGAAGACAAAATCAACGTTAAAGATGCTGCAGTTATGAGCAAACCGTCCGTAGAAACGGCCTCCACGGAGGTGAACCGACCACGGCCCCAAAGCCTGGAAACCATACTCCCTGATTATACTTTCGGCCGTGGAAGCCTTCAGTTTATGTGTTGGCTGTGTAATTGCGAGTACCCTTCAACTGCCGTATCAGTATCACGCCGCTCTTCGAGAAGACAAAATCAACGTTAAAGATGCTGCAGTTATGAGCAAACCGTCCGTAGAAACGGCCTCCACGGAGGTGAACCGACCACGGCCCCAAAGCCTGGAAACCATACTCCCTCATTATATTTTCGGCCGTGGAAGCCTTCAGTTTATGTGTTGGCTGTGTAATTGCGAGTACCCTTCAACTGCCGTATCAGTATCACGCCGCTCTTCGAGAAGACAAAATCAACGTTAAAGATGCTGCAGTTATGAGCGAACCGTCCGTAGAAACGGCCTCCACGGAGGTGAACCGACCACGGCCCCAAAGCCTGGAAACCATACTCCCTCATTATATTTTCGGCCGTGGAAGCCTTCAGTTTATGTGTTGGCTGTGTAATTGCGAGTACCCTTCAACTGCCGTATCAGTATCACGCCGCTCTTCGAGAAGACAAAATCAACGTTAAAGATGAAGCAGTTATGAGCGAACCGTCCGTAGAAACTGCCTCCACGGAGGTGAACCGACCACGGCCCCAAAGCCTGGAAACCAAACTCCCTCATTATACTTTCGGCCGTGGAAGCCTTCAGTTTATGTGTTGGCTGTGTAATTGCGAGTACCCTTCAACTGCCGTATCAGTATCACGCCGCTCTTCGAGAAGACAAAATCAACGTTGAAGATGCTGCAGTTATGAGCGAACCGTCCGTAGAAACGGCCTCCACGGAGGTGAACCGACCACGGCCCCAAAGCCTGGAAACCATACTCCCTCATTATACTTTCGGCCGTGGAAGCCTTCAGTTTATGTGTTGGCTGTGTAATTGCGAGTACCCTTCAACTGCCGTATCAGTATCACGCCGCTCTTCGAGAAGACAAAATCAACGTTAAAGATGCTGCAGTTATGAGCGAACCGTCCGTAGAAACGGCCTCCACGGAGGTGAACCGACCACGGCCCCAAAGCCTGGAAACCATACTCCCTCATTATATTTTCGGCCGTGGAAGCCTTCAGTTTATGTGTTGGCTGTGTAATTGCGAGTACCCTTCAACTGCCGTATCAGTATCACGCCGCTCTTCGAGAAGACAAAATCAACGTTAAAGATGAAGCAGTTATGAGCGAACCGTCCGTAGAAACTGCCTCCACGGAGGTGAACCGACCACGGCCCCAAAGCCTGGAAACCAAACTCCCTCATTATACTTTCGGCCGTGGAAGCCTTCAGTTTATGTGTTGGCTGTGTAATTGCGAGTACCCTTCAACTGCCGTATCAGTATCACGCCGCTCTTCGAGAAGACAAAATCAACGTTGAAGATGCTGCAGTTATGAGCAAACCGTCCGTAGAAACGGCCTCCACGGAGGTGAACCGACCACGGCCCCAAAGCCTGGAAACCATACTCCCTCATTATATTTTCGGCCGTGGAAGCCTTCAGTTTATGTGTTGGCTGTGTAATTGCGAGTACCCTTCAACTGCCGTATCAGTATCACGCCGCTCTTCGAGAAGACAAAATCAACGTTAAAGATGCTGCAGTTATGAGCAAACCGTCCGTAGAAACGGCCTCCACGGAGGTGAACCGACCACGGCCCCAAAGCCTGGAAACCATACTCCCTCATTATATTTTCGGCCGTGGAAGCCTTCAGTTTATGTGTTGGCTGTGTAATTGCGAGTACCCTTCAACTGCCGTATCAGTATCACGCCGCTCTTCGAGAAGACAAAATCAACGTTAAAGATGAAGCAGTTATGAGCGAACCGTCCGTAGAAACTGCCTCCACGGAGGTGAACCGACCACGGCCCCAAAGCCTGGAAACCATACTCCCTCATTATACTTTCGGCCGTGGAAGACTTCATTCTATGCTCAATCAATGTTTCATCGTGTTTGAAACCATATGAGGCTCCATATCGCTTTTCAGAAACAAGTTATCTGTGAAAACCCATCGATTCTCGTACACTAAAATTGTCCGAGAGTTCCATCAACCATCGACAGCTGTTTCGTTGTTTCCCACTCATCGGAACGGCTCGAAATTAAAATGAATGCACTCCGAATCAGTACTCTACAGTAGCAGAGACAGTATAAATGAAAAGTAACTTGTGATTTCTACAGTCACTTGTTGAAACTTGATTTGAAATGCGCGCGAGCCTTGGAATCCAAAGTTAGATGATTATTCACTCATTGACAGACAGGCAACAATTTCGTTGTTCCTCAAATCTTACCTGAAAGTAACTTCGAAAGCCTCTCCGATTTTCTGCACTCCAGCCACCGTAGTCGTCACCTGGGGCATAATGAAAGTAAAGTCGTCCTCCTCGCTCCACACTTGCTTCGTCTCCTCGACGTTAGCGATCGCGTACAGTTTGATGATACTGTGATCCACCAACTTCCCGATATATTCCGCCGGCGTGATCTCCAACCTCAGAGTCTCCTTCTGTCCACCTTTGACCTTCACCGTACCCTTGGACTTCTGCAGGTCTTTCGCGTTGGTCCCCGTATAATACACCGAGCTGGCCGAAAGAATGGCTCTGATCGTTCTCTCCTCCTCGGATTTGTTCTCGACTTTGACTTCGACGACGAAAGTGCGGCCGAAGGAAACGGTGTCGATGTCCACCAAGTCGAAGGTGACGTCCTCGTTGCCTTTGCCCGGGATGTCGTACAGCTCCTGCGCTTTGGGGACCCCCCGGACCGCGTTGTACACGGCTAGGCGTTCCGCTTCCGTTCCCTCGTGGTTTTTGTAGAGTTTGGTCACGTCAGCTAGGTCACTGTCGCCATCGTCGTCGGTTGGGCCCAATTTTTTCGTGACAATTCTCCGACCGACGCTGAAAAATGAAGTGACGTTGAAAAATACTTAATAAATAGCTAGAAAAGAATCACAACTCACTGGTACTGATTGATCGAGGTCCTGCTGAATCCCCAGTCGGACTCCTCGTCTTCCTGGAAGTGGACGATATCGGCGTTGACCTCAGAAAACACGAAAGGAGTGTCGTAGAGGTAACCAATTTCTCCCTTCTTGACAGCAGCCACCGAAGCTGGTCCACACCTCATCACTTTGTCGCTCTGCTCTTGGGGAGTGGCGTCTATGATCTGCCAGCCACCGTAGCCAGCAGGAAGGTCGGGTCTCGTCATCCAAACGTCGTTCCACACGTGGAAGTTCCAGCAGGAGT
This sequence comes from Chrysolina americana, assembly GCA_958502065.1. Taxonomy (NCBI): domain Eukaryota; kingdom Metazoa; phylum Arthropoda; class Insecta; order Coleoptera; family Chrysomelidae; genus Chrysolina; species Chrysolina americana. The sequence goes on along the minus strand of OY293413.1, from coordinate 1,105,704 downwards.
CGTTGCAGGTTCCGTCGGGGCCGCTTTCCAATTTCTCGCCGAACATGTCGAAGTATCTGGAAATGGACAGGTGGAGCTCATTATTTTGATACTACCACGGCATTTTGTTTATTTTTTGTTTCGCCCAATATTCATTATGAACAACTGGTTTGTTCCTATCATTGAAATTATTTGATTTTTCTCTTTAATGGAATTTTTGAATTGATTAGAAGTCCTATAACTTTTGTAACAAACAAACGCCACTGCATTTATTCTATTTTTTCCCAGTTTGAAAATACAGAAAAAAATTCTCATTAATATAAACAGCGATAATAATATTTCACGGTAATCATAGACAGTTGAGTCTGTATGGAGTCATTTATGAGAATTGCCACCTCAGGCGACTTGAATAAGACAATATGAGCTCACTGTTTTAAAATTATGAATTGTCTCGATCACATATTCTGAAAATGAATTATGGTGGATTACGTAATCCAATCTTCCGCAAAAAAACCTATACAATAGGTATGGTCGTCGGCAAGTATTCAACAGAAAACAACTACTGCCCCCTACGACCATTGAATTATGTCTGTTTAATACTTGGCAAAGTTTTGTACAAGAACCACTTTGCAATGCATTTCAAATATCAAAGCTGAAATTATTTTTCAATTTAATTGGGGGAACACCTCCGTACCGGTTTCATGGTCATTGCCAATCATCAGCGAAGGCTAGTTTGACCCAATTGAATCGAAAAATCCATTCATCCTAATTGGAAATCCCTGAGACAAACACTGAAGTATGAATTCAGCGCCATCTCTGGGTTCCAGATTAAAATGCACTCCGACTACGTGTCGACTTCAATATGAAGCCAGCAGTGTTGCCATTTATCGGATAATTATCCGATTTACGGATAATTTGAGGTGCCCGTGGATAATTTTCGGATCCAATAATTTGCCGGATAATTTTCGGATAATTTCGAGAAAGTTCGGATAAAATTCGGATCTTACGATTTTGTTTATTTTGTGTTCTGTGTCATGGAACACAAAATCTTTTCATCAGGTTTATTTTGTAATTTGTTCGGGTTCTGAGATCTAATGCTTGCGTTAAAGTTCTGTGGCTTTAGCAAGGTAAATGGAAAGCTTAAAGCTTGGTACAGCTCTTCTGTCTCTTTTGCTCCACTGGAAGGGAACACAAAAGAGCTGCCTGTACCAAGCTTCTCATTGCTGAAAACTGCCTATATATTCAAAAGTACTACTGCTGCATTTGAATATTCCCATAAATTTTAAGCGAAACTCCATCTGCTTGTGAATTATGTAAGCATTACACAAAACTAGAGGCAAGCTAGGTTATTCTTAAGCCCGTGGCTCACGGTCACAATAGTTTCATCAAACCGATTTGAAGTGACGTCATTTATATTGTTTTGTTTCAAACAATTATGATGAAACTGATAAAAATGACTTCAATTCAAGGCAGTTTGATCAAATTATTTCACCGTGAGCCATTTGCTTTGAGCCTATATGGCTTACGTCGTATAATTAGAAAATCTTCGAAATTACGTCATTCCTATTGTTTGTTTCAGGCATTTTGAATGAAACCGATAAAAATGACGTCACTTCAAGGCTATGGTCAAAGTATTTGACATCGAGTCACTAGCTTTAGGTGGCGAATACGAGTTTTACCAAAATAAAAGAAATTAATTTACGAGTTACATTATTTCTAGGAAATATCCTTTTCATTTTTCAAAATCGGATAATTTCGGATAATTTTTGAGTCGTCACTGGATAATTTGGGATTTCGGGTCCGGCAACACTGCCAGAAACATCATGAAAGATGGGCGACACTACTTGACGGAAGATCATAAAACTAATAATGAATTATGGTGGATTACGTAATCCAATCTTCCGTCAAAAACGACCATACCTATTGTATAGTTTTTTTTGCGGAAGATTGGATGACTTAATCCACCATAATTCATTATTAGTTTTATGATCTTCCGTCAAGTAGTGTCGCCCATCTTTCATGATGTTTCTGGCTTCATATTGAAGTCGACACGTAGTCGGAGTGCATTTTAATCTGGAACCCAGAGATGACGCTGAATTCATACCTCAGTGTTTGTCTCAGGGATTTCCTATTAGGATGAAAGGATTTTTCGATTCAATTGGGTCGAACTAGCCTTCGCTGATGATTGGCAATGACCATGAAACCGGTACGGAGGTGTTCCCCCAATTGAATCGAAAAATAATTTCAGCTTTGATATTTGAAATGCATTGCAAAGTGGTTCTTGTAGAAAACTTTGCCAAGTATTAAACAGATATAATTCAATGGTCGTAGGGGGTAGTAGTTGTTTTCTGTTGAATACTTGCCGACGACCATACCTATTGTATAGGTTTTTTTGCGGAAGATTGGATTACGTAATCCACCATAATTCATTATTAGTTTTATGATCTTCCGTCAAGTAGTGTCGCCCATCTTTCATGACATATTCTGATAACTGGCAGTATGATTTCATGCGGGACATCAGAAGTTGACAAAGTGGTGAACCTTAGACCAGTTAAAAATCCCTTTTTTTTTTCAATTTAGATAAATACCAGAGAAAAGGGTTGCTCAGTTTCCAATTTTATACCTTTCCTTCAAATTTTTAATGTCAGTCCAACTTTTTTCTAATTTTAAATTTTTTAAAATCTTTTGCTCTACCCATTCGAACGAAAGATATAATTAAAATTTCATAACTTTAATGAAAACGAGACTTCAATGTTATATCTTGCCCAGAAAATACCCACATCGGCCTGTTACCAAAAAAAAAAATGTATCTCCAGAAAATCGTCTTTGTCAGTAGCGTGCTGAGCCAGGGTGCGGAGGTGCTGTAGCACCCCGGCTCCCCCCTTGTCCAGAGCCCGCCAGGGCCCCCTTCCCCATGGTTTAGTAATAAAAAAACAACTCCTCGGCTATTCATCACTCTATTTTAAAAAACAGGGACGTCCACTACTAATTGCTGCGTGATGCCCCTGGATGTAAAATGATTGTCAACATTCGCTTAGGAGGCTGAAATGCGAAAAATCTAGTTCCGGCGGACGGCAAATCAACGCGCTACGAGTCGGCAACAGTGGAGGGTGCGGAAGTTGAACAAATCGCTACTTGTCAACAGTAGTCGATATCGCTTCATATATCTCTTTGAAGCTCTTCACCAACTGGGTTATAGTAACACTACAGATGGTAACAGCTCTCCTGTTTCTGGAAATTTTCACTTATGCAACCCCATTGTCAAAATATCTGCGGTCTAGATTTCCTAGCAGCCTGGCACCGACCAAATGAAGTCATTCAAGAGTAACACCGACGGAATAAGGAATAACTTCAATACGATATACGAGAAAAGTTTAGATTTTTGTAACATCGTTTTCCATAAAACTGATCACCTAGAAAAATTAGATATGCAACAGGATTTCGCTGAAACTAGAGCAAGACGAACGAAGAAAAAGCCAGATGAACTTTGTGAAGACGAGTCAGCGGACTGGACGCCGCAAGTTCGATACAAAGTCGATACTTTCACACTTATATTAGACAGGCTCAGTACAGACTTCAATGGACGATATTTGAAGAATGAATGGCTATTGAAAGCCCACGTTTCATTGGATCCGAAGAGATTTGATAAGATGAATTCAAATTTATTAGAATTCAGAGAACTGTTATTTGGCAAAGTGTGAAGAAGTACAAATAATAGAAGGGCTAACGTTGATTTCTAAAAACTTCTCAGAATTATCAAAACTTCTGAATAAAGAATCCTTCAATGAAAAAGTGCATGAATATCGTATCTAAAGCGAATATGATGAAGATGGAAAATGTGTAAAAAATAAACCTTCTAGTTCTGCTACTTGTAAAAATGGCAAAACGTATTTTTCATGCGTTTTTTTTATTTTATATCAGTATCATTTTCACGGTGCTGCTTATGAGAATCTTTTCACATTGTATCAGTTCGTTCCTACTGTATGCAGGTATAATGTGAAAGAACTTTTTCTAAATTGAAAATAATTAAAACCAGATTACGGGCTTCAATGAGGAATGAGTTATTGGAAAGTCTAATCATAATTAGCACGGAGACAGATCTTATTCCAAGTGTTGAGTCAATTCTTGACTCATATGCAGAATCTTAAAAAAAAATCAAACTTTTGCTGAAAAAGTAGTAAAACAATCTGTCAGCACGCGCCTGGTCTTTCTTATTGTTCATCCAGTTTTTCATTTCATTGTAAAACTGATTCGGATTCTCAATGCATGGACGTTAATATGCCAGCAAACGATTATTTTTCTGGACAATAATTTAGTTACAAACCAACTCGAAATATCATAATTTTCTGTAAACTAAACAATGGCCTACAGTTTCGTAACTATTCAACAGATCTGTACAAAACATGATATAAAATTTCGTGATTTCAAACAATACAATACTAATGCAACATCTCGGGAAGAAATTAGTACAATTGATCGAATCGAAATGAAATTTTCCCTCAGAAGGCTTTTGAAACAAATTTATAGCTTTGGCGAATGTCAACTTATTGCGTTCAACAATTCGAGTTGTGTACAGATTTTTGTACATTTATAAAATAAGGTTTATGTAAGTTATCCACACAAGACAAAGTGGAAATCGTTCATTTATGTAGTGAGAATGTTCCATATCAAGATTTTGCTTGTATTTGCAATCACCGACATCCAGGAAGAAATATTCACGTTAGTACCGTGAGAAGAATCTCATCTCCAAATAAATTAAACTCCGCCCTTTTCTTTCAAAAGCTGTAATATTTGAAAGAAATAGAGACGTTAATCATCATTATTAGTACTACTATTAAAACATTCAAAGAAGCTGACTCCGTGGACAATCGTTTCAAGAAACCACATAACCCAATAAGGCATAATGAAGAAGAACAACTCAATGTTTGTTTGAGCATTGTTCAAAACGAAAAAACTCATATTAGCATTAGTCAAAATATAGGGGTTGGCACAGAAACTGTGAGAAGAATTTTGTACAAAAATAATTTCCAACTATATAAGCCAAAGTTCGTACACACTCTTAAAGAAAGAGATTTCGATATTCGAGTAGGATTTTCATTCTGGTTCAAAGGTGAGAGAGAGTACGACATCACATTTCCCTACAGGATTTTATGAAAAGACGAGGCAAAAAACTTCCATATGTTGCAAACTTTGTGCATAACACTGTATAAAGGTCATACATGACTATCATCACAGAAAAAATACTTCAAGCCTGAGGACGAGTGAAGATCACACACATTGATTATTATTTTGCAGTAGATACCCCCACCCCTCGCGAAGCCAGAAGAGGGATGCAGAGCCAGAGAGAAAAAGGGACCAACATATTCACTGTCTACCGCAATCATAGACACATAAATGTCCAATAAGTCTTTAGTGGTTTTTGTACATAATCTTTGCAATCTAGATAGTTTGTTGAAACTACACTCAAAGTTCAAACATGAAGATATCTCATGAATAATGAATAGACTATTACCAATGACATCTCAATGTCAATCACAAACCCTGATTACACTTACACAACTTTCATTTAGGTAATCGAGGACATCTCAAAGTGATGGGGGGAAGTGGGAGTGGTGGGGGGAGGCCCAGAACAGGCTTAAATCTCCTACTACATCTCTGTTGCAGATCGATACACTCAACAATCGGCAGAGATGAAATAGGTACTTTTATTTCATTATTTCACTAGTAGTTATGATATTAAGAAACATTTTGATTGTGGTAAAATAAATTCCTCAAAAATTGTACTCACTTATCTACAGTCAGCGAACTGTCGGTATCGTGCGCAGATACATAGTTTGTGGTAGACCTGCAAGGGATACCCAACGCTCTGCATACGGTGACGGTGGCCGCAGAAAACACCCAACACTGTCCATACTTCACCGGGGTTCCCCCGGTAGTCAAATACTGTTCTAAAATGGAGGTAGAACCCGTCCAAGCGAATGGCGACGTCCCATCGGCATAGTCTCCTTCCCATTTGCCCTCCAGGAGGCCTCCGTCATCGACAGCATTTATCTGGAAATTTATTCATCTGTTTAAACGTGTGATAGGCCATCTTTGCATAAACAGCATATAAAGCGGAAAGAAAGAATACATTTTTGTCGAAAAAACGTTATTTTTGGAAAATATTGGACTTTGAAAATTTCGGAAAACTCTGGCAAACTTTTGGGAACCTCTGGTCAGAGATCAACGGCCTCTAGATGTAACCAAAGCGGTGACAAAAAAAGGCCGGTGCGTAATGAATAACTTCGACAATGTTGCCGACGTTAAATGTTGTAGGATGGCATGATAAAGTAAACTATATTCTTTCAGTTCCCCTTTAGCTTCGAGGTAGGCTTAACGCAGGTACTCGGAGCTGTGGGGGTCGCTGAGTTGGCTTGACCTCGGCCGCAACAATCTTCATCATTCAGTTCCTCTTTAAGGGCAAAGCTCGCGAGCTAATCGATTTGGAGTCGTATATTGTTTGTCGTGGTATTCTTCGATCGTATCGCTCCTTGCATTCATCAGGATATTTGTGACTATTTTACGTGCATTTCAAAGATGAATTTTGGTTAAATCGTTTGACGACTACATACGTTTTATGTAGGCAGGCACCTAGATAGTTGGAACCTAGGTGAAATAACAACGCCCTTCAACAGATGCGACAACAAGGTAGTTCTCAGCGTGCTTGTGACTCAACTGTGTGAAATCAAATTCCGTTTATTTTCAGCAACTTTTAATCCCCTGTTATGAAATGATAATGCCTCATTGCCCTCATTTTGGTTCAATTCAGTGTTTTTATTTCGGTTCACTTCGAAGCCAAATGTAATACATTCGGTTTACGAAATAATAATAAACTGGCAACGGTGCGGCAATACGAGTAATAAACGCAATAGTAGAAGATAGGCGCCCTATGAACTGATTAATGAAACCAGTGCTTCCCAAACAAGCGTGAGTAAATGAGTCTATTTTTGGAGATTTTCAAGGAATAAAACCCTCGAGCTTTAAGCTCTCGGGTTTTATTCAGAACATCAAACCTCCGAATTAAACTCGATAAATTCCCAAACAAAATCGTTTTCGTTAAAATTGAACAATTTATTTGCTGATAAACGAGGTCTTGTTATATTACCCCCGATTATTTCAAACATTTTTTCGGGTCCAACAATAATAATAGTTACAACAATTTCGTTTTTAACTTGGGTTAGGAATATGAGGTGTTTCACAGTATCAATATTAGATTCAGGCATTCAGGTTAGTTTCATGTAAATAATAATAATAGTTTAGTAAGCTCGGGTAAGTGTGACCGTGATTTTCATTAGTTCGCATTGAAGATAGTCCATCTGATGAACCTGAACTAATATAACAATGAACTTTTGCAGGTATTTACTTCGAAGGTCAGTCTTTGTAATATGCCACAGAAAACTGTTGAAAAACGTATTCTATGAATGTTATTTATATATTACAATAAAAATCTCCATAGGTCACACTTCCCCGAAAATTTGGGGCAAGTGTGATTCTGGCCAAATTCAAAGATATAAATGCACGTAAATCTCCCTTTGGAGCAGGTGTGAGTAAACAGTGAAGGAACTTTCACCACAATTTATTTATTTCGAGATATCTTCATTCAAAACATAGGAACTTTTTAATATTGAATTTGAAATGCCACATTGGAAAAAATCAAAAAATAATCTTGAACGTGAACATTTGTTGAAAAGAAAAATTTACAGGTAAATCTGAAAAATCGAATGAGAATTTCATTGATCCCCATCTTCTGACGAGTGGTGATGGAAGCACAGTTGATATTTCATCGTCAGAAAGTGTATCAATGTCTTCTACATCTGGCCAGGTATATTGTTTGGCTCTTTGAGATTTCGGTATATAATTTCGTAATATAGCTGAAAAAATATTACTGTTTAGATTGGCCAAATGAACCAGGTTTCCACTTACCCTGACAGGTAGGTCACACTTTCCCCCATAACATTTAATTTCCGGGTAAGTGTGACATGCAATGGAAAAATGTAAAAAAAACAACTTCATGAAAAAACGGCAATCTATAGTCAGATTAATTGTTTAGGCAGAAGAAAAGTGTATAAAATGGTTTCTTACCTTAGATTTTAACAATACACTCAAAGCTTGAAATAAAGTCGTTATACTCGTTCGGGTTGTTGAATTGTAGGTTAGAAAATTGGGGAAAATATTTGGATTTCACAAGATCTCTTTTGTATTTTATATGATGGTTATGGATTCATTATGAGTGTAGGCTATTCGTCAATAGATGGCATTGGGCTGTCGCCCGATTTAGCGAAGATAGCGAGCAAACTCACACTTGCCCCAAATTCACACTTACCCGAGCTTACCTTAATCTTAAAATTTGGCGTTTCGTTATATTTAAATTGAGGGTAGCTGTATTATAAATTTGAGGGAGTTATGAGGGCGAATATGAAAGAATAATAATAACAGTTCATATTCAAACTTGGCTATAACTTTTGTTGTAATAATAATAGTAGTGAGTTAATTTAAAAATATGGCTATTGATTTATTATCGGGAGCGTTTCAAAAGTGAATGTAAGTCTAATAAGAATGATACTTGAGTTGTTGACTTTTAGAAAAATGCATGTTCGACAGTAAAGCGATCTTTGAACCCCTTAATTTCGAAAAATGATATCGGTAACCGCGAAAAGTTTGAGTTATTGATCCGCGACAAGTTGCTTTTCTATCGCTTCTAGACTCCTGAAAAACTTACAATGGCGGAAATGGCCCTGGAAACCATTATTGGACTTCCTCTCTTCGCTGCCGACAGTTCGGATTTTTCCAGTAAAAACACGGCTGTCGGTAGAGAAATTTCATCGAACTGGCCAAAGATCCAGTGCTTCCCGTTCGGGTTTTTGAAAGTGCCACACCAGATTTTTCCCGTTTCGTTCATGATGTATTCGTTCCTTTCTTCCTCGTTTTCCATGTATACGCCATCTTCAGGGCACCATGGATTGAAGAGGATGTAGATGTCGTCAGGGATCTGAATTAAAAAATCAACATCACCTTGTCGTTAATTCGAAATCAAGCCTTTATGATTATGAAGCCTTAGGAGTGTTCTAGTTTTGGAAAATATTTTTAGGATGAAAATATTTATAAATAATCGAACAAAGTTACAAAAATGCAATTTTGACAAAAGCGGACGAGTGTAAAGTTGTGGTCGCTGAGCCTGAATTGAAGAGAAGGTGCTTCTTGTGGTTTTTCTGTTGTTATCCGCGGGCTACTTGATTTAACGATTCCAAAAGAATCGAAATCAGAAATTTTGTTTTCTTTTTTAGACTTTTCGGATCCCGTCTGCCTTCATCAGATCAATCTCTGGTGGGAGACTTTTGTAGAATTATTCGTTTTCGTAAAGAAAAATATTGCGGACTTTGCAGGTGATACTGTAGAAATTTGCATAGAAAAAAAAACATAGTTTTAATGTTGTTTACAAAACAATCTTTGACTGAAATTCTTCAGTTTTAACTGACTGTCTCCATGATAATGCATATGGATGTTTCTTCTTTCAAGTTATGGTAATTTTTACAAAACAGAGAGTTTTAATGATTCATGGATTAATTATTCAGATATATTGAAATTAATTCCTGAATATTCTGCTTGGAAAAATTGGCTTAAAATAACAAGAATGTACAAAGTGGAGTTTTGCCGTTTGTTAGAAAAAACAAGTCATGAGAAAGGATTAGTATTATTTTGAAATTCCTAACATTGTTTTTTTTCAATAGAACACCCTGTATATTACACCATTTTTAGATTCTCCCATATATTATTATGCTTTTTTGTTGATAATATTCTATACCTATCTCGATTCCATATCATACAGGGCGAGCTAAAATTACTATTTTTTCCGTTATTCATAAAAGTGGTCAAAGTTTTCTCAATTGAGACGTTTTTGGGGAAAAAATATATTTGAAGAATTCAATTTCAGGTAGCTGTGGAAATATCAAGAGCTTATGACGGTTTGGTGACTTTTATAAGTGCTGCGTAAATAGTTTTTGACGGTGTTTCAAAAAATCTCCCTAAAAATTATTCGGAGCGACGAATCAAATTTTACGAAGGGCGGAATTTTTAGTAGAAGGAATAAGTATTCCGGGGCTGATCATTGACAAAAAAATGGGTTTTCCACAACAATTTTGCCTAAATATTTTTAAAGAACAACAAAATTTGTTTTTGAATTTCTAATTACACACCAAATCCTGAGAGATTTTCGACTAGTGAGGATGACTGCTGCCGATTTCCTCAGAATTGTGCCTTTAGAGGAATATACGAAAAGCCAGATCATTCCTTACAGGAAGTTTCCAAGGAATCATACGAAATGTTTGACGATCGTTGGTTTGGGCATTTAGGGCCGTGGGATTGGCCACCGAGATCACCCGATCTCACGCCACTCGACTTTTTTTATAGGACATTTCGAAAGAAGGGGTGCACAGTACAAGCTACCAAGTTCTAGGCTTCACAAGTCACAAGATTTGGTTGAACTTGATTTTTATCGTCCACTGCATTTTTATTTGAATTTTTCTCTCTTTGTACCGGCAAGGAGAAGAATCGGGACATTTCTAAAGAACAACTGATTTATTTAGACCTCATACTTTACTATTAACGAAACCTATCCAAAACACGAGCTACGTTCGAGATCTTTTTTCTCCATAATAATTAAATTCAATGAAGAACTGAGAGCTAAAACATTGTTGAATGAAAAAAGGTAATGTTGAAATAAATATATTTAATAAAACTCTTTGGTTATGAGGATAATGAGTTCAACTAAGATTCAACAAATAGAATATTTTTTGATTTTACTCTCGAAAATCGTCAGTTTGTTATATTTTTCATTTCATTTGGAAATGAATTGTGAATATTAGTGTTCCGTCTATATAAATACCTAATAATTTAGTAACTATTGTATATTTAATAGATTCAGTTCCAAATACTTAATAGTGCATCAACGGCATTATTAAACATATTTTTATTTCAAAATATACATAAAAATGTGGTTTTACTAAAATTCAAAGTGAGTTTCACAACTTGCGCAACCAAATTGAAATCTCTATGAGATCGCCTTTCATATTTTCACGTATCTCGTTAACATCGTTTGCAAAATATATTAACGTGGTGTCATCCGCAAATAGTTGAGCAAAAGAACTTCGTGTTTAGATATCCAAATCAAGTTTCATCTGAAAATTCTAGGAACGACACAGATATCAACCGATCAAGTGAGTCTTGAATTGTTTTGAATCAACAAAAGAGCGAAGGAAACTCTGGAATCATGTAGATATACTAGTTAGCATATAAAACGGTAATTTTCAAACCAAAAATATCACTAAATAACCGGATGTCTTCAAGACAGGAGCTAAAGTCTTGAATAAAAACATAATCACGAACACCGTAAATGTAGTGACAATTTACGAGAATAATTAGTAATATATTCTATGGTGAGTAGCAACAATAAATAACCATATCATTACCATACAAATTAAATTACTTACGGTGAAATCTTTGCGGATTCCTCGTTGGCCAGATACTGCTGTCGCTATGGAGATTTTCCAAATGCCTACCGGCACGTGTGGAGGAATACGTATTTGCAAAACGATGGAGGTGCCTTCGTTTTGGTTCAGCATGACGCCCCATATTTGGGAGCTTTTCGGGAAGTGCTTGAGTTTCGGCAATACCGGGCGAACGGCCTTGGTGCCCGATACGGGGTTTGGTTTCTCCCCTGAAAATATAAGAACCAAATCGTCTACACTGTATTTCCAAAAGCGACAGTATAAAGTAATCATAGAAAGGGAGCTAGAGACTACCAGAAGATGGTGCCTTTCTGTGGGGTTGAGAATTAACTCATCGAAAACCACAGTGGTACCATTCACTAAAAGAACAAAGTTTCGGCACCTCGATGGAGCAGACTTAGAATGGAAGCAAGAGGTGAAGTACCTAGGGCTTACCCTTGACTCAAAACTACTCTGGAACAGACACGTAGAAAAGATCGTTAACAAGGCAAAATCATCACTGATGGTTTGCAGGAACATTGCAGGAAAAACGTAGGGCTGTAACACACCATGATAGTGAGACCTATGATCACCTACGGAGCAGTAGTGTGCCACGGCAGAACCGAACTACTCGCCATAACAAAGAAAATCCTGGAGGAAGTGCAAAGACTAGCATGTCTTTGTATAACAGGAGAAATGAGGTCTACTCCAACAGCAGCAATAGAGGCAATTCTGGACCTCACTCCTCTCCATATCATGGTGAGGAGAACTGCTTGGGAAGCAAACCTAAGGTTAGCTAAAGGCGGATTCAAAGGGACAGCACATAACGTAAGGGGCTCGACCCCCACCGAAAGTGCACACCTTGCCGATTTCCCAACTAACAAAATTACCAGGAAATTTGGTTTTGAGAAATTATTTCTAATGGAATTAAATACCAAGAGTGGATGGAGCATAGAATCCATTCGAGCACTGGGAAAGAATACCATAACATGGTACACAGACGGGTCCAAAACTCCTGCGGAACTGGAGCAGGAGTCTTTGGGCCTCGCACCAAATACTCCGAACCCATGGGCCAGTTCCCCAGTATTTTTCAGGCGAAAATTCACCCCATAGAAAGGTGCATTCAATTCAACCTCGACAGGAAATACCGGAACAAGGTAATCGCAATCCTCTCCGACAGTCAAGCATCCATCAAAGCGTTGAGCTCATATAACATCAACTCAAAGATGGTCTGGGAATGACTAGACAAACTCATTGATTTAGGCAGGAACAACAAGGTGATCCCCCTCTAGGTGCCGGGGCACGTCGGAGTGGAGGGCAATGAACAAGCAGATACCCTGGCACGAAATGGGGCATCAACGCCGCTGATCGGGCCAGAAACATTCTGCGGACTTGGAAAATCTTACTTCCAAGAAGAACTCAATAAAACTGAAGAGGCAATGAGAGCAACATACTGACAAAGACTTCCAGGCAGTGCCGGTTTATCCTATAAGCGGAGTAAGCGGCCGCTTATGGCCCGGACCCTCGAAGGGGCCCGGTTGTGACACGATTTGTTTATAAGTGTAGTATACCCAGAAAATTTTATTGTTATCTCTGTTATGCATATAGAAAGTGCCAGTCTAGACCTAATAGATAATGACGAATTGATTAATGCATTCGCGGAGAAAAAATCGAGAAAAAGATTTGTTTGATCTTCGTGTAATATAGTTTAATTTTATATTTTACCAAAGAAAATTCTTTATTTTACTTTTCTTGTTTATTTCAATGATTTTGTTTACTCTTCAATATTTTATTTATTGTCATTTCGTTTTTTATGTACCTGTAATCCTATGTACAATTCGAGAAAAATATATATTTTCGGTTTATCGTTTTTTTAACAGAATGCTTTTCTATTTTACATATTTCATTTCGTATTATACCAAAGAACATTTTTTATTTCACACTTTTATTTATTTGAATTATGTGTACAACATATGATTTTTTTCTCCAGCATAAAATCACCAATTAATGAAAAAGAATATTGTGCTTTAAATATATTGATCGACCATACATTTTTCAATAATTATAATAATTAGGCACATTTCTGAAACATCCACTAAAAAACCTAAAACACCATTAGATTGCGAAAAAAATTAATAAAATATTTACACCCAGTTATTGTAGTTGTTTAAAGATATTTTCCGTCGACCGTTTATTTACGATGTATTTTAACGCACTCAAAATCGTTAATTAATGACCCCTGTTAATGAATGATTTTCTATTATTCAACGATTAGTAGCTGTGTTAGTACTATCTGTCAGTATTTATTTGATTGTTGTGATTCCTTAAAATTCTACGTTTATTTTGAAATCAAAAGATGGATAGTGACGAAGTTCTGTAAAAAAAATCAGAAAACATCAAATATATCAGTAAACTTGGCAGTAGCATTGATAGCTAGATAGTCACGCAGCCGGCTGGTAAAATGCTGGTTTGAGTCCTGAGGTGAAGGCAAGGTCGAGGGTTCAATCCCCAAGTGGTACCATTTTTTTTTAAGTTACGGTCAATGGAAAAGTTTTGTAACGAACTCGTGAATTAAAATGGCGATTAACAATCTCGAACATTAACGCGATCGCTCCGCTCACGCGTTGAAATATCTCAATTGTTAATCGCCCTTATTAATAATTCGTATGAGTAAAATAAATAGTTATTAAACTGAAATTTTTACGTCTATATCCATTTGATACTGTGTTCAATGAATTTATATATAAATATGTACGAAGAAAATGTTATTTATCTCCGACGACATACAGGAAGCTGTAAAATTACTGAATGTGTCTTTAATAGCAGGAAATCAAGATTCCGGCAAAAAAAAGTATGATATTCTATCAAATCTTTTGTCGATTACAATTTTTGAGACGTTACTTAAAATCAGCTAGTCGAGATGCGCTTAAGCGATTTTTCCAATAATGAAAAATACAAATTTTCCAAAACTCGATTTCCTTCAATATTAAATATTGCATTAATTGACTTTGATCGTCTGTGAATCTTTTAAAAATGCAAAATTCCCGCAAAATTTTCTTCTGAATCCGAAAATGTACTTGTTTTTCGAATTAGGATGCTAGTTCAATCAGAAACTGTCGAATTAAATTTTTGAGTTATTATTCGGTACGAGTTCGTCGAGATACGTTTGAGAAGGGTTTGCTGTTTTTCGAAAAATTAATAATTAAAATTTTCGAAAAAAGGTCCAACAAGAAATTGCAGAGGTTCGGTAAAAAGTCCACGAAATCTGTACTTGATATGAAATCGATAAAAAATTCGAAGAGTATACACAAAAAAGGTTGAATTATACGAATATGAAAAATAATTTGAAAATAAAAATATTTAGCGGGAAATTACAGCTCTCAACTCCGGATGAACTTTTCAACTCAAGAACGGTTCAAAATAGAGCAATTCTGCGAACGCCAATCGATTCAGGATGGCAAAATTAGTATATTCTGGGAATTTAGAGTCGATCGACGAAATAAAAGAATATAATCGAAAAATGTCTAAAGGGGTAGACCCCTAAAAATCATAAAAAGTACAAAATCATTGGATTCACTTGAAATTAACACTATAGACCCAAAATTTTATACTGATTCCGAAAATGTAGGATTCAGATATGCTCAGATACAAGGTGTACCATAAAAAAGCGATAAAACGTCAAAAATTTTCTAGCACTATATTTTCAATTTTTTTTATTTTTTTTAAATCGCAGACTGCCCTCAAACGTACTTATCTTGACGAGGTGATTTCGAATAACTAAAAAAAAGATGAATTCTACGAGTATGAACAAAAAATTGAAAATTGTTAGCAGGAAAAAAAATGTATCTTCCAACAAAAAAAAGCAAGCATTCCTCTTGTGTATCTTTACGAGCTGATTTCTAAACAGACCACAAAAATTAATTTTGGTGCAGAATGGAAATAATGAAAATTTTCGACTCAAAATTGTAGACACTTCGTAAAAAGCCTATGAAGTCTTCAATTCACTATGAATCAACTTCAGATCCGATATGCGTATTCAAAAATAAGCAATATCCCAAACTTTGGAAGATTTTTATTTTTACTCTTCAGAAAATCGAAATCCTCCCTCTACTATATTTTGGCGAGCTGATTACGAAACTACAGAAATTTATTTTGGTGGCTCTGTAAGAATTCCATGAAATCTTCAATTCATTCGAAATCGACTTCAAACTTGATGTGCACATTCAGAAAGGGTTGAATTCCACAACAAAAATTAATGGAAAAATTATGAAAACCAAGTTTTGGAAAAACATGAAAGGTTGAATATAGAGTAATTCTGCGATCGCCAATCGATTCAAAATAATCAAATTAGTTTCCACTATCGATCTGAAATGGAAATATCAACAGAAAAAATTTTAGAATGAACAATATTCCAAATATTCGAACATTTTTGTTTAATATTTTGCAAAAAATTGCACCAGAAAAAAGAAATAATAAAAGTTTTCAAGTTGAAATTCAAAATCGATGTGCACATTTAAAAAATGTTGAAAATTGTTGAATCAATTATTGTTTTCAGATTACTCTCCACTGCCTTCTCACCAAATCCAAAACTGAGTCTGATGATGTCTTTCTCGGTGTTATATTCCCTGTTGAATTTCAATGCCAAGAAGAAATCGGCTCCTCTCCTCAGGATACAGGTTGGTGTCTCAGCTTTAACCAAATCAAATTCGTCGGTATGGTGTAGTTTGGCATTGTCTTTGATGTACAATTCAGTACCAGATATCGTCAGAGGTTCCATACTTCAACTACAAGAAAAACAAATACCAAATCATTATTATATATAATACTATAAACACCTATTTTCCTCTCAATTCTAGTTTCATATCTTTCAGTGAATAACGGAAAACGAGGCAACAAATACTTTTGTCTTCAGCGACTTTTCAATAAATTCAGTGAATCATTTCCTGTTATTTTCAAGAATAATACTATTCCTCACCTTATGAGATATAAAATGAGGTGTTTGTATAATGATTATTTAATAACAATCACCAAACCGCAAGTACACAAAAGCTGTGATTATTCACTTAGTTTGCTCGATCTTTTGTAAATCAACAGGTACTACTAGGTGATTACTTTCTGAAAGGTTTTCGTTGCTCTCATTTACTTCTTTTATCTACACAATTTTTCTACAGGCTCATTTTTTGCTAGACGTATTTCGAAAAATTAATAGAACTGAAATCTGAACATTTGAAACAGAGTGATATTTACGGTGATCTACCTGTATAAAATAATTGGACCCCCCCTTTACTTGCCGTGATAGCGACAATTTACGGCAACTTTCTCATCTTCGAAAGCTTTCGAATAACAACTTCTCATCATCAAAACTCATTGTTGGGGCGTCAGAGCAGTGCGGTAGGATTTTAATTATTTTGAAGTGATCTCAAAAATAGGATTCGAGTTGGCCCGATTGGTGGTGGGCCAGAATACATTCATTCTTGTCCGAATAACAACTTCTCATCATCAAAACTCATTGTTGGGGCGTCAGAGGAATGCGGTCGGATTTTAAATATTTTGAAGTGATCTCAAAAATAAGATTCGAGTTGGCCCGATTGGTGGTGGGCCAGAATACATTCATTCTTGTCCGAATAACAACTTCTCATCATCAAAACTCATTGTTGGGGCGTCAGAGGAATGCGGTCGGATTTTAAATATTTTGAAGTGATCTCAAAAATAAGATTCGAGTTGGCCCGATTGGTGGTGGGCCAGAATACATTCATTCTTGTCCTAATAACAACTTTTCATCATCAAAAGTCATTGTTGGGGCGTCAGAGGAATGCGGTCGGATTTTAATTATTTTGAAGTGATCTCAAAAATAGGATTCGAGTTGGCCCGATTGGTGGTGGGCCAGAATACATTCATTCTTGTCCTAATAACAACTTTTCATCATCAAAAGTCATTGTTGGGGCGTCAGAGGAATGCGGTCGGATTTTAAATATTTTGAAGTGATCTCAAAAATAAGATTCGAGTTGGCCCGATTGGTGGTGGGCCAGAATACATTCATTCTTGTCCTAATAACAACTTTTCATCATCAAAAGTCATTGTTGGGGCGTCAGAGGAATGCGGTCGGATTTTAAATATTTTGAAGTGATCTCAAAAATAAGATTCGAGTTGGCCCGATTGGTGGTGGGCCAGAATACATTCATTCTTGTCCTAATAACAACTTTTCATCATCAAAAGTCATTGTTGGGGCGTCAGAGGAATGCGGTCGGATTTTAAATATTTTGAAGTGATCTCATAAATAGGATTCGAGTTGGCCCGATTGGTGGTGGGCCAGAATACATTCATTCTTGTCCGAATAACAACTTGTCATCATCAGAAGTCATTGTTGGGGCGTCAGAGGAGTGTGGTAGGATTTTAATTATTTTGAAGTGATCTCAAAAATAGGATTCGAGTTGGCCCGATTGGTGGTGGGTCAGAATACATTCATTCTTGTCCTAATAACAACTTTTCATCATCAAAAGTCATTGTTGGGGCGTCAGAGGAATGCGGTCGGATTTTAAATATTTTGAAGTGATCTCATAAATAGGATTCGAGTTGGCCCGATTGGTGGTGGGTCAGAATACATTCATTCTTGTCCTAATAACAACTTTTCATCATCAAAAGTCATTGTTGGGGCGTCAGAGGAATGCGGTCGGATTTTAAATATTTTGAAGTGATCTCAAAAATAGGATTCGAGTTGGCCTGATTGGTGGTGGGTCAGAATACATTCATTCTTGTCCTAATAACAACTTGTCATCATCAGAAGTCATTGTTGGGGCGTCAGAGGAGTGTGGTAGGATTTTAATTATTTTGAAGTGATCTCAAAAATAGGATTCGAGTTGGCCCGATTGGTGGTGGGTCAGAATACATTCATTCTTGTCCTAATAACAACTTTTCATCATCAAAAGTCATTGTTGGGGCGTCAGAGGAATGCGGTCGGATTTTAAATATTTTGAAGTGATCTCATAAATAGGATTCGAGTTGGCCCGATTGGTGGTGGGCCAGAATACATTCATTCTTGTCCGAATAACAACTTGTCATCATCAGAAGTCATTGTTGGGGCGTCAGAGGAGTGTGGTAGGATTTTAATTATTTTGAAGTGATCTCAAAAATAGGATTCGAGTTGGCCCGATTGGTGGTGGGTCAGATTACATTCATTCTTGTCCTAATAACAACTTTTCATCATCAAAAGTCATTGTTGGGGCGTCAGAGGAATGCGGTCGGATTTTAAATATTTTGAAGTGATCTCAAAAATAGGATTCGAGTTGGCCTGATTGGTGGTGGGTCAGAATACATTCATTCTTGTCCTAATAACAACTTGTCATCATCAGAAGTCATTGTTGGGGCGTCAGAGGAGTGTGGTAGGATTTTAATTATTTTGAAGTGATCTCAAAAATAGGATTCGAGTTGGCCCGATTGGTGGTGGGTCAGAATACATTCATTCTTGTCCTAATAACAACTTTTCATCATCAAAAGTCATTGTTGGGGCATCAGAGGAATGCGGTAGGATTTTAATTATTTTGAAGTGATCTCAAAAATAGGATTCGAGTTGGCCTGATTGGTGGTGGGTCAGAATACATTCATTCTTGTCCTAATAACAACTTGTCATCATCAGAAGTCATTGTTGGGGCGTCAGAGGAGTGTGGTAGGATTTTAATTATTTTGAAGTGATCTCAAAAATAGGATTCGAGTTGGCCCGATTGGTGGTGGGTCAGAATACATTCATTCTTGTCCTAATAACAACTTTTCATCATCAAAAGTCATTGTTGGGGCGTCAGAGGAATGCGGTCGGATTTTAAATATTTTGAAGTGATCTCATAAATAGGATTCGAGTTGGCCCGATTGGTGGTGGGCCAGAATACATTCATTCTTGTCCGAATAACAACTTGTCATCATCAGAAGTCATTGTTGGGGCGTCAGAGGAGTGTGGTAGGATTTTAATTATTTTGAAGTGATCTCAAAAATAGGATTCGAGTTGGCCCGATTGGTGGTGGGTCAGAATACATTCATTCTTGTCCTAATAACAACTTGTCATCATCAAAAGTCATTGTTGGGGCGTCAGAGGAATGCGGTCGGATTTTAAATATTTTGAAGTGATCTCAAAAATAGGATTCGAGTTGGCCTGATTGGTGGTGGGTCAGAATACATTCATTCTTGTCCTAATAACAACTTGTCATCATCAGAAGTCATTGTTGGGGCGTCAGAGGAGTGTGGTAGGATTTTAATTATTTTGAAGTGATCTCAAAAATAGGATTCGAGTTGGCCCGATTGGTGGTGGGTCAGAATACATTCATTCTTGTCCTAATAACAACTTTTCATCATCAAAAGTCATTGTTGGGGCGTCAGAGGAATGCGGTAGGATTTTAATTATTTTGAAGTGATCTCAAAAATAGGATTCGAGTTGGCCTGATTGGTGGTGGGTCAGAATACATTCATTCTTGTCCTAATAACAACTTGTCATCATCAAAAGTCATTGTTGGGGCGTCAGAGGAATGCGGTCGGATTTTAAATATTTTGAAGTGATCTCAAAAATAGGATTCGAGTTGGCCCGATTGGTGGTGGGTCAGAATACATTCATTCTTGTCCAAATAACAACTTCTCATCATCAAAACTCATTGTTGGGGCGTCAGAGGAGTGCGGTCGGATTTTAAATATTTTGAAGTGATCTCAAAA
This sequence comes from Chrysolina americana, assembly GCA_958502065.1. NCBI lineage: Eukaryota > Metazoa > Arthropoda > Insecta > Coleoptera > Chrysomelidae > Chrysolina > Chrysolina americana. Next base: position 1,085,512 of record OY293413.1, on the reverse strand, counting down.
ATAGGATTCGAGTTGGCGCGATTTGTGGTGGGTCAGAATACATTAATTCTTGTCCAATTAAAAACTTATCATCAACAAAGGTCATTGCCAGGGCGTCAGAGGAGTGCGGTCGGATTTTAAATATTTTGAAATGATCTCAAAATTAGGATTCGAGTTGGCGCGATTTGTGGTGGGTCAGAATACATTCATTCTTGTCCAAATAACAATTTGTCATCATCAGAAGTCATTGTTGGGGCGTCAGAGGAATGCGGGCGGATTTTTAATATTTTGAAGTGATCTCAAAATAGGATTCGAGTTGGCGCGATTTGTGGTGGGTCAGAATACATTCATTCTTGTCCGAATAACAACTTCTCATCATCAAAACTCATTGTTGGGGCGTCAGAGGAATGCGGTCGGATTTTAAATATTTTGAAGTGATCTCAAAATAGGATTCGAGTTGGCCCGATTGGTGGTGGGCCAGAATACATTCATTCTTGTCCAAATAACAACTTGTCATCATCAAAACTCATTGTTGGGGCGTCAGAGGAGTGCGGACATTTCTGCTTAAAAAACGGACGAGTGATGATAAAATTTTTGAAAAATCTCTCGTTATTTCCTAAGCAATATGTATCAATTACGTATAGGACATGCTACACATAATGAGATCAGAATTTGATTTGCAACTCAGATTTCAATTCAAATCACACTTTATCACCTCTATGAAGAATCACCGTGTACAAGACATGAAAGAGTTTGCTAAAAAACTCGTTTTGAAATCCATCGATGGTCTGAAACCTGTTCTTGGAATTTCGATACAATGTTTTCTTTCGATGTTTTCCACTCACCAACATTGTAGATAAAAATATATCGTATTGACTATTTATAAAATGCACATGTGGCCTTTATCTCATTCAGCTGACTAGTTAAAAATATTGAATGCACTCAAAAGTATTAATAACTATGATAACACTGAATATATTGTCCAAAAGCATGCGGAATAATCTGAAACATTTCAAGTAATTTGGTAGAGTTTTCTGGATGCAGATTTTCGTCTAATCTTAGCCAAGTATACCAAAAATCTTTAAATTTGACGCGTTTTTCTGTAAGGAAAACGAAATTGCCTAAACATGCAGGATTTTTCATCATAGATGTTCATTTTGAAATCAACGGAGAAAAATATTCACTTATAGTTGCACGAGAGGTTTGTATTTTATAGGGTAAATTTGGGTTGCCTAATGAGAAACTGTTGCCTAGCTATAAGACAAGAAAAGGGTGGATCGTTTTTAGGTTACAATAAGTGTTTCTGCAGTAAGCTGCTTCTCCTCCGTGCCAAGCTGATTCAATCGCCAAGATGTGATATAATTTCTTTGGAAGTCCTTCCGTTTCATTTTTCATCATACAATCTGACCATTGCAAATACTTTAGTTTACTTTTAGCATTACGTGCAGCTCGTGATGAATTGAACTGAACGTCGTTGAAAGGGTTGAATACAATATTGAATTCGTTATAATATTTATTTTGTAGCATGTTAGCGGTGGTGTATAAACAACAAAGAAAAATTCAGTGACATATAAATGCATGATGCAATGCAAGCTTTTGGTCTCACCATCCGTTTATTCCTAGAAATGACTTGTGGATTCACTCTTGCATCTGTGAATGATTAATGTCTGAATGGCAAATTGAATGAATAAGATGTGATTTTTTTGTTTAAGTGCGAATCTCAGTAGGGGGTTTCAACAAATTTTATTGGAATTGTAAATGTAGATTAAGATCTCCAGAAGTGGAAATCGACAATATTTAAAACATTTAATTGTACAGAGCAGCAAACACAACCATGTTAGTGTGTAAGTACAAAAGAAAGGAAAAGACAACAGGAAAGGAAGAAGTGGAAGTTAACAAAAGTTTTATTAAAGGAATAAAGAATAGTGTATGAAGAGTTAGAGTTTAGAGAGTATTACGTTTGAGCCTTCTTTTTAAAAATCAATCTTTTTCCGTTAAAGACGATTTGACAGGAGACAAAAAATTCGCGGAAAAGTTCATAAAATCTCTCAAAATATTCCATTCCGCGGTCCAAAGAATTTTTTTTACTCATCATTTCTTTGCTAGCATATGTTTTTAAACAAAAAATGGTTTCTTGAGGAAAAACTTTCCCCAGCATTCAGTCTGATGGACTTTTGAGATATCTTCTGGATGTCTATGAAAGACATCCTCTGGATATCCATATAAATTCCTATAAATGTTAGTTGTATGTGATATGCATGGAAAAGGAATCACTTGAGAAGTTTGAAATTTCATTGGAAGATATGATCTTTAGTATTTCAAACTTCATGCCAATTACATAATATACTATCAATTACGGTTTTGATGGATGAGAACTTGTTTTCTTGAGGAATAAAATATGCTTGAAAATTTAATTGGCTTTTGAGTTCAGATCACGGATTGCCCGATTGACCAATCAGTTTTTGAATAAAGAATTCAAGATAATATTCGAATGTTACAGTTATTGTTCTTATAATATAATATAAACTAAATACTCGTACAGATGCTTCAGTTTGCGCTACATACAAAGTCTTTTAGAAAACCTTAGTGAAAAATTAAGAAGGTCTACTTCACTTAGCTTCAACTATGGCCAATAAAAAACCCGAAATTCGAAATCCTATCGGAAACTTTTTATTTGAAAAATTGTTTAAAACAGATTCATGTGCAACCAAAAATTAATCTCAAATTTTCAAGATACTTGTGGCACCAATAATCACATTTGAAATTTTTTAGCGAAGACCTAATCAAGATATTATGTTGTGATTTTTGTGAAATCTTGATTTGATCTGCATGAATTATATTTTTGACTCGAAAAATATTTGAAATCCCCAGTTTTATTTCAAACTTCTATTGGACTATACTATACAACTTTTCAAATGAACGTTTTTTTATTAAAAAAACAATACATTTCCATAAAAACGAAGATATTCGTGAATTCTACTCGATAAAAAAATCTGAAGAATTAAATTTTCAAAAACTAGGACATCGCATAGAAAACTAATCAACAAAAATTCGTTACCTGCAGGAAATCAAAGCTCACAAACGAACACAACTGTATAATTTTTATTTTCGCCCTCCGGGGAACTTTTATGGCAGAGATTCCACCTAACCAGTATTTATAAACAAAGTTTCAATTGCAACTGAACTCCTGGCACCTTTTCTTGACTAGTTATATCAGAGACACATGATGCGGCGAATATTTTATAACCTCGCGGTTGTAGTATTTCTTCGAGAAGTTGTGACTAAGAGGGAAATTCACGAAATGTTGTGTTGCTGGAAAGTAATCATAACAGAATTTAGGACAAGGTTGAAGTAAATTCGGATAATTTCTCCGAGGTTCGACGTACAAGAGAAAGATAAGCGTACTAATTCGAAAGATACGAGATAAATCCTATTCGTGGTAAGGAGCAGGAAATGTTCTTCGATAAACTGATTGGCGGGTGGCCCAATTTTTCAAAATAATTCAGAATGACTTGCAATAAACTGTGTTCTATAACCAACAATACAGGTATTTCGTGAAGTAGTGGAAGAACTTGTTGAAAATTCAAGGAAAAACGCTCAAACTTGTTAAAGGTCCCCGCATGAAAAAATATGGAAAATTGGCTTGGTCGAAATTAGTAAAACGTCGTAGTTAGGTGGGTTTGACATATAGAAAAAATCTGTTTTGTTGGTTTAATTTTGTGAGTGTATAACGAGAACAATTGAAGGAGAACTGGACTTCACGTTTTTCCTTCATGACAAAGTCAACAAACAGAATGTACGATACTGGAGCCAATCTAATCCGCATATTTTTAGAGAGGGACATACCCAGTTTCCTGAGTAGTTAAATGTTTGGGCAATATTACAGAAGTTTAAAAAAAATCTTTTAGTAACTGAAATTAAATCTCGAATGAGACAAATTGTATTAAACAATCAGGAAGAGTTTGAAAATCGTGAAATCATATTTCAGCAGGATGGGACAACTCTCCAAAGTACAGAATGGCCACCAAGATCTCCGGATCTTACACCTATAGATTTTATCCTTTGAAGTCGAAAATCTACGCTACTGAATGCCAAAAAATAGAAGAGCTGGAACGCAAAATAGATGAATGAATAGATGAACAGACTTTTATCAACGTAAGAGAAGCTATTTATAATAAACTCTCTTTACGCCTCTTACTAGTCGAATGCATTAGGAGATTTAACCACAAATTAATAACAACGTTTAGTTAGCACATTTTTTGTGGAATGTCACTTTTCAAACGTTAATATTCCGAAACGAAATGAATTTAGGAGTGTATAAGAGAAGACTGTCAAGAATTATGACTAGATTTGGATTATTTTAATTAAAACTACGTAAGTCATCAGTTTCACTTAACATTAGCACTACATAAGTATGCAAAAGTTCATGTCTATTCCGAATAAGTGATTTCTGTATATGCTCAGATACACGGTTTGACATAAAAAAGCAATAGAACGTCGAAAAAAAGTGCAGAGGTTTCGTAAAAAGCTTGTGAAATGTTTTTTGACTCGGAATCGACTTCAAATTTGATGTGAATATAAAGAAAAGATTGAATTTCACTAATCTGAGTAGAAAAAAAAAATTAAAACTTTTTTGGAGGTACATGCCACCTCTCATCTCCAGATGAACTTTTCAACTCAATAGTGTTTGAAGATAGAGCAATTCTGCGAACGCCAATCGATTCAGAGTGATAAAATTACTTACTATAAATCAAATTCTTACTGAGAAAAAAGAATTACTCGATAAAAGTCAAGGGGTAGACCCCTAAAAATCATGAAAAATACAAAATCATCAGTTTCACTTCAATTTCACAATTGTATACTCAAAATTTCATGATAATTCCGAATTGCAGCGTATCTGATATCATCATTACCATTTTTGTGTTTGTGGACCTTTTGACAATTACTTTGTTTATGGAAATAAATATTTGTATTGTATTGTATAGTGTCGCGTTTTCAAATTTTCGCCCTATAGATGTAAATTCAGTCAGTTTTCTGACATATAATTTGGCACTCATCAATTAGTTTGAAGTATAAATGGGGCGAAATGCTGGCGGACTCTAGTGAATCTTTCCCGCTTTCCTTGGAAAACTCGATCGAACATGACACGACTGACGACCTACTTTACGAGTTACAGTTGCGCCAAAAAGACCTAAACGAGCGCATCATATCTCTGAAAGCCGTCACAGACACCGTCAAAAATAAACTATCGCGCGAAAGAGAACTCTGGATGCAGGAACTGAAAGAAACGGTGAAGCTGGAAAGGCAGCTGAAGAAAAAGCGAGAATCGGTGGAAAGCTTGACGACCTTCCAAGAAGACGAGTACAAGCGGAAGCTGGAGGTGTTCAAAGACTTCTTGTTCTTCAGTCAAACCAGCGAGAAGCTCAAGAAAATCCTGATGGAGGATAATTATCAGAAATGGCTCTCGGATCTTAGTGTCGAATGTAACTTGGAACTCGACAAGGTGGGTCAAAGTTTGACCGCTCTGAAGCCGCTGAAGAAGATTGTGTCTCAATGGAATGTCCAAAGCGAAGCGGACAGTGGGATTTCGGAAAACAAAGATAGTTTTGAAACTGAAAATGAGGCGGACGTCCTGGAAAAAATTAACGATTATGAGTATAATTCTAAGATGAATCTAAACGAATTATAGTTTGTCTCTTATTTAGTTTGATTTAATTTGACGACATAGAATTGTTGAATCAATATTAATTCTCATTGGCAATCAAGTTCATTCCGAACTATTCAAAATTTGCTGATTTACTTGATTTTCACTCTCTCTACAATAGGAATATGAAAAGGAAAACCTCAAATTTCTTCTTACAAATATTATAAAATTCATCACCTTAATTGCGAGATGCGGGAAAATGGCAGAAAGAGTGTCTAAAAACTAAATAGTTAACTGAAATAACAGCTAGAGAAACATTTTTAATCGAAGGGTAAAAAACACACCTGAAGAAAGAGAGAAGCGAATTTTTTTGAGTAATTACTTTTGTGTCGCCGATCAATTCGACCACGAAGTATACTAATTTCATCATTCTGAATCGATTGGCGTTCGCAGAATTGCTCAATCTTCAACCATTCTCGAGTTGAAATGTTCATCTGGAGTTTCGCTCATATTTTTTTCATTTTTATGCCAAACCTTGTATCTGAACATAAACAAATCATATATTTTCAGAATCAGCATGAAATTTTGCGTGTGAAGTGCAAATTTCAAGAAGATCTGATTTTTTTGTATTTTTCATGTTTTTCAGAGGACTTTTTGCAATTTTTCATGAAATTTAGTTCCACGTCGATCAACTCGAAATCCTCAAAGTATACTAATTTCATCATTCTGAATCGATTGGCGTTCGCAGAATTGCTCTATCTTCAACTATTCTCGAGTTGAAAAGTTCATCTGGAGTTGAGAGAGAGAAAAAAGTAAAAAAAAAAAATTCTACTTATATTAGTGAAACTCGATCTTTTCTGAATATGCACACCGAATTTGAAGTCGATTCCGAGTCATTCAGAGATTTCACAGGCTTTTTGCGAAATCTCTGCAATTTCGAGAATCCATTTTTCATATTAGTTTAATGATAATGCGTCAAATAGTGTCGTCCTTCCCAAGATCGTCTGTGTCACAAAAATTTCGGAACATTTGATAGAGCGCGATCGGCTACAAAAAGTGCGGAGTCCTTTAGGTTAATTTCTGAAAATAATTATGTTTACTGATAATCAGGTCGTTTGAAAATGAATCACATACAACCACTTTCGTCTGAGCATCTTATTAGCAAGTGTAATATCATCGAACATTATGAATAATGCATTACAGCGTGTAATCGTGATACGTAAACAAAATATCAAGTTACTTTTCGTGTTTTCCATTAGTTTGCTGATATTAACAATTGAAATTTGATATTATCTGCTATTGACAATTCTTTCGCCAGATTTTTTATTATATGATATTAAAATGTTTGAAAACTGTGTTTTGTAAATATCCTGGTTCAAAGGCAGTTTTGGGGAATTTTTTCCGTCGCGGAAATCAAATTTTGTGAACATTATCGACATTAAGGAATTGTAGACTCAAAAAATATCTTGAATCGGCCCGTAATGAATTAGGTATCCGTGTGAATTCCTGCTTACGAAAGGATTTACAAAACCCGTTATAAACCCATATATCTATCATCTATAATTAAGTATAGTAATTAAACAAAACTATAAACTTACAAAGTTTTGGGGTCTATCCATAACGGGATTTTAATTATTCAAATGTATCGTTATACGTCGTATAGGCGATTTATCTTTGTTCTAAAGATGATTACTGTCTAGTTACTTTGGAAATAAAGTTCAGCAATATTTGCGTTCATTTAATTTTTTTTTTAGAAAAGCGTTAGGAAACAGAATAAGTACGAGCAAAAATAGAATTTTTGTACAACTGTCAAAAAAAGTTGACATTTCTGCATCACTACTGATGCGTAAATGTTTATTTTTTTTCACTGCCAAAATAATTCACAGAATAAACATGAATCTTTCCTCGGTATTCGACGCTTTTGTTCTTAATGAGCTGGACCAATTTTAAAAACTTTCTTATATCAATATTTACCTTAACATTCAGTATAGTTTTCAACATTGAGTAGACACTCCATAACGTAGAAGGTTTTATAAATTTTGATTCTTTCCCAAAATAGCACATTTTCAGAAAGCTTTTTTACATGTTTCTTGTCGCACCATTCACGAAATTGGTCATATGTTTTCGCATATCTCAACTTGGATTTGGCCGGTAACATACTTACTTACTATTTTATTTGCTTTCTCAGATATTTCTGATAGGGTATCACTATGTACTACTATCATAATCAACATCCATCTTCTTGAAAATAACTTGAAATCGAAGCAACTACGAGCAAACACAGTCAAACACGCGGCGTGCCAACAAATCGTTTCTATAGTAACGACACACAGAAAGACCACTAGATGCTGTGAAATTGTATTGGAAGTATTGATAACATTGAGGATAACATGTATGGAAAAGAGAAGTATTAGGTATTTAGTTACTTTGGACTTAATTTTTTCAGGCAGGAAACATTTTTGAATACGATTTTACTGAAAACATTGAATAATATTTTCAAGACAACAGTCGTCGTTTAAAAGCGATAACTTATCGGGACAAAAAACTACGTCAAGATGTATTGGAAGATTGGAAGTATTTGTTTTCAATATATTTCAGACAATGTAAGTTCACATTCACAGTTGTACCAAAAATGTTGATTGTTGCTCATAAAAAATAACTATTTTCCATCCCTGTATAACTATAAATTCAAAAATGGAAACCGACTTGTAGCAATTCTCCATAGCAACGGACTTCTTTACAAACACAAACACCCCTCGCCTCGTTTGGTTATGTTTTGGCTGGCCTCAAAAAGCATGATAATAACTGGACCTTTCGAATTGACATCGAAGGGTTCAACAATGTGAAATGGTAGTATTAGAGGTCTACAAGAAAAACATAGAAGTCAGATATAAAAGTACGTTGGTATCGAAAGCTACGTTTTTGACGCTTTTGTGTGGACTTCTCACATATACGTTGCCGGTTATATTCGCATATAACAGCGGAGGTAAGTGAATATATAGTATAAATTGTACTTACATGGTTTGTGTTGATGTTGATGACTGCTGGACCAACGATTCATATCAAAAAATCTTTTATTCAAAGAGCTTTCGCTAAAAGTTACTCCATCGGACTCGGTCTCAAATACTTTTCTAGTTATGCCCTTTTGCATCTTGAAAATGGACCAATTTCAAACACGAACTTTTCAATAAAAAATCGCACAAAATGCCTTCGTTTTGTCGACACTATCCAAACGCTAATCAACTCGATCACATTTCACATTTAGATACAAGCATAGCATTAGTATAGAACCATTTTCTATGTATAAACACCAAAAACAACAATTTTATATAAAAAAAATAATCATTCCATTTAAACTTAAACATATACATAACCTCCTTTTTCATTCGTAGTAGGTTGGTCACTTGGAATCTGCACCGCCTACTTGGTATTCAAATATGTAAACAAATACCTTCGATTTTTTTTTACACTTGTTTAATCTGTGTCACGGCTAGATTTACTTAAAATACAGTGCACTGAACTGATGCCAATCAGTTGTAAACCAAATTGAAAAATTGGCGAAAATTAAACAATTGAACATATATATGAACGGGAAGTCATTTGTCCAGTAGAGTTTGTTACCCCTGAACTGAACTTCACCTGACTTCATAAATGAGGTTCTATTGGAACATGATTTTTCGTGCTTTCAGATCACTTCAGGAGCTACTCGGAGCTACTCCCTGTGGCAATTGGAAAGCGGCTTATATTTGAGTTGAGTCAGCGGCGCATATTCCAAATGACCAACCTTTAACCGCAGGAATGAAAATTACTGAAAAACTATGTTCATGAATATGATTGAGGTCAAATTTTTGTGAAAAACGTTGTTTTTGGTACTTGTGATTGTGGAATATGAGTTGATTAGGATCTGAAAAAAGTGTCAACAAAAAAAGGAGACATTTTGACCGATTTTTTACACCAAAATTCATCTCTGACTACGATATGCTGTTATTGTGTTATGTATTTGCTCTTAAGTTTAAATAATCCTTGTATCTGTTTATAATTCTTCAATTCCTAACAGGATTTTGGTTGAAGCAAGACGTATTTTATGAACAACCGAAAGTTGATCTACAAGGAGATTATTTACTCATTGCCAAAACTGATAATTTGAGCAACCCCATAGTCTGCAGTACATATGCTTTCTACAAACGGCATTTGGATCATCTAGACTTTTGTTCCATAATTAAGGTACTTGCATCTGTTGTATCGACAAAAATATGACGCCGCATGGAAATTTAATTTTATAAAGACAGCTCCTATATATAAGCACAGTATATAATGCTAAAATAACTCCTAAGGTCATAACTCAAAATACAGGGTGAATTTGGAAAGAACGTACATTAAAAGTGTTTCAACTCGTTCAACTCACAACTTAATTTTTCAGATAAGAGAAATTGATCAAGATGAAGATGGGAAAAAAGATAAAATCATCGTCAGTTTTAGGCTGAACCTGTTTGATTATAGAATTGATACAATTAACCTCATTCTTCCAATAAAATATGAACTTATTAATGTAAGTATATATAACCACATATTACACTGTGATATAGCAACTACACATCAGAACACTCAAGTTGAAAGTTTTTCCAGACTAATAACTTATTAAATTTCATACATTGGCCTCTCGCCATTAGGGAAGTTTCCTTTGAGGTTGTCAATAAGTTTCTTGTTATTTCTGTCAAATAACAGTGTTATGTAGGTCTGAATAACTTCGCCTCATAATAATTCGTTCTAACTAGGGTATAAAATTCCAGTAATTGTCAAATAATTGTCGAGAATTTGTCGTGAACGGAAAAAAATTGTTGCTCTCTTAGTTTTTTCATTGTAATTCTTGATATATGAGGAAATTTGTAGTAGTTGGCAACGCCGCTTCTATATAAGTGCTTTTCTAATTGAACCACTGTCAAATATTATTATATTTTGATTGTGCATTCTATTTTTCACAATGAGCTTTTCATTTGTTCCAAAAAGAATGCGTAATCGAAATATATTCGACATTAATTTGATTAAATGAGCACAAATTATCCTTTAATGCATGCGGTGTTGCCAATCACTCAAAATTTCCCCATATATCAAGAATTCTAATAAAAATACAATAATAAGCTATAAGAAAAGATTTTTCGCTTTAGTTTTACGTCAAATATACTTCGACAATTACTCGACAATTTTTGGTTACTACAGTGATAAAATTTGATGTTTATTTGTCGAGTTATATTAGTGACAGTGCTAACTTAATACAAAGTTAGCACAGCCCCGCCATATAAAAAAAACTATGAACGCGACAAATTCTCGACAATTATTGGACATTTAATGGAATTGGTTCAATCGATTTTTCGGCGAGTAGCTTTGCTAACTTTATATACATCAAATATGAATGGCCCTATTATTGATCCTTGTGGAACGTCTTGGTCTTTTGCATCTGAATTATTAAAATTATTTATCCATACAGAATTTTACTGAATGAGTTGAGGACTCTGAGGTAACTAATTTTGAATATTTTACAGTTGCTTTCGATTGTATTTTTCAGGGTGAATGTCCACTTCAAATGCAATCTGCGATTATTTACCAACATTACTTACATCCGAGTGCAGGGACCAATTTGCAAATTTTTTCGGATTTGAAGATTCACCAAACAAATCCAATACACTGTGATAAAAATAGGATTAACAATTTTTACAACACTCCCATCATAGATGATGAATATGAAGGCGAAGAAAGCTATAATTTCGATACAGAAAATATTATCGGAAAGTACCTAGAAAGAAATAGTGAGTATATTTCAGCTAATTTTTTTCCAATATTGAGTAAACATTTATTGTTCTTTTTTTCAGTTACAACACATTTAACAAACATATATACAAACATAAAGAGCGAAAACAAAAAAGTGTTCAACCTAAATCTATCAGTTCGATATCCTCAACACGTGATATACTATAAGCCAGGATTCTGGCAAATATTGAAGGCGGCCTGGGTACAATATTCCGCAGTTTACGTTATTATTGCTTGGTGTTCAATGAAAGTAAAGAATTATTTGTTCAAAAACAGACTGATCTTCTACTACGAGGATTCCCCCCTGAAGAAAAATGTGTGACAAAAAAGTGTATTCAATAAATCTAAAATGAAAACTTGTATTTTAATAAAAAAACTGAACTATATCAGTCTATGAATCAGGAAAATCAGTAAATATGAAGAGAGTTTTTCATTAAAACATAAATATTGCAAATAATTATATAAGTAAGCTGTAAACTACCACAGTTTTTTTACTTACTTGAAATTCCAACAGAACTAAATGTTCTTTCATCAACACATCCCAAATCTAGCTGAAACAATGTTCAAATTTTTACTGGAGCTGAATTCAAGTACCAATCAAGAATATCTTGATACAATATAGAACTAAAATTTTTTTATGATTTGCACATGAATTCTTGCTTCAGTAATCATTGAAACTTTGTAAACTGTATTTTCAGCAGAATATAACTAAGCATTCATTTCATCGTTCAATACTTGTAGTCTTCTAGTGTCAAAATCTTGGCCGCAGTGTTGTTGCTTCTGTTATCCTCCACCATGATGGTATTCCTCAGCATATCGTCTACTTCGACAAACAAATATTGATATTCAAAATTGCCGGCATCATTCTGAAAATAATTGATACGCACAGAAATTAATATAACTCTCTGCCTCAATTGCTCACCTCTACCATATCCAACTGCGCAGTACCAGTATGAAATGACCCTTTCAAATGGAATTTCATCCTCATGTGCTTCCTACCATCCCTTCCTGCGTATATCAAGTGCGAAACGTGCTGTCTTCGACCTCTTCTGGTTTCTTCGCCGTATGCTGTTATGGGGTACCCCAGCTTATCTTCCACCCTGTGGTCAGCAAGACATTTTTTCACGGCCTTAGAGTAAATATTATTCGGACTATTACTTGAGAAAAGTTCACTGAACACAGCGTAAAACAATGAACCAGTTACTCCTACTCCTACTAGTATTATTCCCAAGTATGACACGGTTTTGGTAGTTTCTTTTACTTTTTCGCCCAGGGATTTGACGTTCGTGTCCAATTCTGTTTTTCTTGATGTCGTCAGGCCACTTTCGTTCGTGGTTTTATACCTTTTCACTATATGTTTACATACTATTGGAGTAAACCTTAAAATCGTGCGATAATTTCCTACTATAGGATTGGCTAGATGAACAGGAAACATGCTTCACGAATAAAAGTGGTGGATTATGTATTCATAATCTTATGAAGTTCAAAAATAATGTATTTTAAAATAAAATGTACCGCTCTAACCTACAAATTAGAAAAAATTAAGTGTGACACGTGACAGTTCTGACAGTTGGTACGTTCGGATTTTTACTGGTCTGCTGTGTAATGTACACTACACGTGACTACACTATGAATCAGGTGTAGTTCAGTGCAAATATTGAGTTTAGGCCAAGAAAAGTGCTAATTAAACTTCACGATCAAACACAGAAAAATATATTATATACTTACTATGAATACTATAATATATATTTCTATGGGTTCAAACGGAAGAACTTGCAAATTTTCCTCTGATAGCTCTGTTTGAATCTGCGTTGAGAGAGCGGGCATAAGATTGGATACTGATGCGCGGGGAAGTAGGAATAAGTAGGGTGAACTTATTTTATCCGTAGTCATTGACAATTTCTGATTATTTCGAATGTAGTCATTGTAGAATGTGGTTCATTTTTGGTTTCCACCAAAACGAAAATTTAAAGTGACAGGTGACAGATATATCTTGGAATGAAATTGTTCTTTAACTATTATTTGCTCGATTGGATCTGAGATCACTTGGTACATATCGAGATCTGCTCGCTCTTTTCGCTTTCCAATTGCCAGAGGTAGAAACACCCATTGGAGCTTGTTACCTCTGAACTGAACCTAATATGAACAGCACTTGACTTTATATATGGGGTTTATTGGAACATGATTTATCGCGTGATCCGTCGGGAGCTACCCGGAGTTACTCGGAGCTACTCCCTGTGGTAATTGGAAAGCGGCTCTATCCTCAAGGAGTGCTGTTTTTTTGGAACGCATGCATTTCTCAAGAAGGGTTCAGCTCTGAGAGTTTTATCACAAATGAAGCCGCGAATTACAATTTGCAAGTAATGAATGCATATTTCAACCGCATTTAAACGTGGAATTGATTAGGTTAGGAGCACAAATTTCGTTTGGGAGAGATTTACGAGCACACTTTTTGTTTGAGAGAGATTGAACTGCAAACAAAAACAAAAATGTGTGCATAGTTTTAGAATTCAGTGTTTTTGCATTATACAATTGCTCGGAAGTAAATTGTGGGTATATAATTATTACCTATAATGAATGAAAATTGCGGATTTATATTTGATGGAAAAGCAGATTTTGTTCAGATATTCCATTATCATTGTGTGCTCAAAACCCATTAAGTTCTGTTCCTCTGTCATACACAGAATTCAATTATATTATCAACTCGACTAAAAGATATCTGGAATAGGTATCTTGATATTTGATATTCTTTCTGTCTTCACACCTTTGTTTTAAATCTATTTAATCCGCACTCAACGTTCTGATTGGCCAAAGCCGAAAAAGTTCGAATTTGACTTTAGATTAATTGGAAGTGCGTCATCGAGTCATCGTGTCAAATTCAAATTGATCGAAAACAAAATGGAGGATGGATGTAAAATTATGTGATTCGAATTACTGTAGGCTATGCGCCGAAGAAAACAAAAATGGAACACATTTATTCACAGAAGATGAAAATACAAACAGTTTAGTACTACTGGTCAATAAGTATTTACCGGTGACGGTGAGTTTCGCAAATGTTTCAGTTATGAACTTGAGTAGCTCTGTAGAAATGACGTAGGTGGGAAATTCAAAATGAAATATTGCAGGTCGAAAACGACTCGAAGTTTCCGAAATACATCTGTCCAGGATGTCACATACAACTGGAGGCGACAAAACTCTTCATGGATCTCATAGTAGAGGGCCAGTCAAAATTGAGGACCATGTACCATGCCCAACAAGAAAAGCTCCAGAAAGAAGCTAAACAAAAACAGCAACTAGAAGCTGCGTTGCATACTGTGAATCCGAATAGCACAGTTGAAACTTATTCAATACAAACTGATGAGACTGGAGACAAGTTCTTAATTCAAAGTATAGTCGGAACTTTGCCTAAATGTGGATAGAGGTCTAGAATTCTGACCACCAGTAGTTTGTGCTGAACATACTAGGGAATTGAATTGGATATATTCAATGAAATTGAATAGATATTCTTGTTAATTGTGGCGAGTAGATAAATAATACTATACAGGATCAACACTGGTGGTCTGAATTACATTTCTTTCCACGCTATTTTTTATTACTCACTTCTATTATATTTTTTTTCTTGTAGTATATACAGATGGGCCTTTATTTCCTCCCGAACATGAATTATCTCTGAAAGCTGAAGGTCTGGAGAAGCCAAGGCGAAGAAGAGGAAGGCCACCAAAGCAACTCACCGATTCGAATAAAATAAAGTCAGAACCAGAGAAGAAAGATGAAGGAGAGCCTGAACAATCTCAAGGAGAGGATGACATCGGGGAGGATGGGAGGAAGCGAAGGAAAATTAAGGCTCCTTCTAGATTTGCAGGCGAAGTCCAGGTACTGTGAAAATCATTATAAATTTTCAATTTTTGTTATAGTTATTGTTATAGTGGCTGTTTTGAATGAAATTTGAATAGCTGTACCTAATTTTTTAAAGTGGCATGTAAATATGAAATTTCTTGAACTCGTCCTGCTTTTCATACTGTAGATCCAGTATTGCAAATGATTATTCGAAATTCTACTTGATAAATGGAAAAAAATCGTCGTAATTGATGGTGTGTGGCTGGAAAAGATATGTGGTACTGTGGGAGTGCCTCAGGGCTCAGTCCTAGGTCCTTTCAGGTTCACTGGATTTATAAATGATATACCATAGTCTGGCAAGTCCACTGATGTGATAGTTGAGTTAGCAGTTGACACAAAACGTTTGTCGTTATCAAAAAATCTTATCAGGAATGTTTTGAGTTTAATGAATCCTGTTCAAACGATGGTTTATTGATAATTCTGAGCAAGACATTTTTATTTGTTTGTTACCAGCTCTTATTAATCAGCCCTTGGCTTCAGGGGAGTGATATTGAACTGGAAATAGCGAAAATATAAAGTGGTGTGCCTCAAGGTCCAATACTAGGGCCAAAATTATTCCTTATATACATAAACAATTTGATGAGTATGAATATCACAGGAAATTCACTCTCTTTGCAGATGATGCTGCCATTTTTGGCCTTCTGACAGATTTGGATGGAATCACATCTACTGATATGAAGAAAGTATATTTCGGAAACTAATATAGTAACTTTAGGAGTGCAGATTGATTCTGAATTAAAATTTGACGACCATGTTCATGGTTGTTATGCAGTTAGAGTAGTCACACATAATCTGAGTTTGTCAGAGCAGCTGAAACTATATTAATCTATGGAATTCTGTTTTCGGAAGTTTGTAGTGGTTATCTACTACAAAATATTCTAGTTTGGGGGAATTCTGGGTAATAATTCTGGGTTTATAATGAATATCGCTGTACTGTTTTGATTATAAATAGGGTATTGGGTATGAATCGCTCTTTGACGATTTTTCAAATTCATCTCGATGTTTTCAAGGGCAAAGAGTTGGAGAAAATCCTCAAAGAAGAGGGGGTGTTAGATGATGAAACTATCCAAGGTGATAACGGTTTCAACCCATCGGTGGACGACACTGTTATAGGAAGAACTGAAAGTGGCACTGGCGAAGATTTGGGCGAACCTATTTTCATACATCGTCCGAAAATCAGATCCAAATACGGTGCGTGCATATACATTTTTTCAACACAATCAAAATCCAGTATTTCAGTGTGGTTTCATAAGAAATTAATGTCATACAGGACATATTTTAAGATAGTTTATTGTATATTTTGTATTCGTTTACTTACAGGTTATATGAAAAAGGGGAAGAAAAGATTCAAATGTGATATTTGTACAAAAGAATTCTTTCATCCGGGACGCTGTGAACTTCATAGGAAATCTCATAACATTTACTACGTATGTCGATTCGGGTGTGAATTTCAGAATAAGGATAGATCCGTGGTTGGGAAGCATCAGCTTGAAACTGGGCATACTGGAATATCAGTAATTGACAAGCAGGATTCTATTGTGAGTATATTTAGTATTGTGTCAGCGAAATTTGGATTTATAGAGTATAATGAAACTAAACTCTGGACCTATAACTATCTCTGCCAGCTATCTAAGGGATTTGTAATTTCTGTCCATGGACATCCGGATCTGTTTAATTAGTTCTCTATTGGACAGTCTTTCACAGCTATCCAATGGATGTACAATGTGTGTCCATGGACATCCGGATCTGTTTTGGACACATTATGATGGACATTCATTGGACAGTTTCAAGTAATTTTCCATTGGACAGTCTTTCATAGCTATCCAATGGATGTACAATTTCTATCCAGAACATCCGGATCTGTTTAATTAGTTCTCTATTGGACAGTCTTTCACAGCTATCCAATGGATGTACAATGTGTGTCCATGGACATCCGGATCTGTTTTGGACACATTATGATGGCCATTCATTGGACAGGTTCAAGTAATTTTCCATTGGACAATCTTTCATAGCTATCCAATGGATGTACAATTTCTATCCAGAACATCCGGATCTGTTTAATTAGTTCTCTATTGGACAGTCTTTCACAGCTATCCAATGGATGTACAATGTGTGTCCATGGACATCCGGATCTGTTTTGGACACATTATGATGGACATTCATTGGACAGTTTCAAGTAATTTTCCATTGGACAGTCTTTCATAGCTATCCAATGGATGTACAATTTCTATCCAGAACATCCGGATCTGTTTAATTAGTTCTCTATTGGACAGTCTTTCACAGCTATCCAATGGATGTACAATGTGTGTCCATGGACATCCGGATCTGTTTTGGACACATTATGATGGCCATTCATTGGACAGGTTCAAGTAATTTTCCATTGGACAATCTTTCATAGCTATCCAATGGATGTACAATTTCTATCCAGAACATCCGGATCTGTTTAATTAGTTCTCTATTGGACAGTCTTTCACAGCTATCCAATGGATGTACAATGTGTGTCCATGGACATCCGGATCTGTTTTGGACACATTATGATGGACATTCATTGGACAGTTTCAAGTAATTTTCCATTGGACAGTCTTTCATAGCTATCCAATGGATGTACAATTTCTATCCAGAACATCCGGATCTGTTTAATTAGTTCTCTATTGGACAGTCTTTCACAGCTATCCAATGGATGTACAATGTGTGTCCATGGACATCCGGATCTGTTTTGGACACATTATGATGGACATTCATTGGACAGGTTCAAGTAATTTTCCATTGGACAGTCTTTCATAGCTATCCAATGGATGTACAATTTCTATCCAGAACATCCGGATCTGTTTAATTAGTTCTCTATTGGACAGTCTTTCACAGCTATCCAATGGATGTACAATGTGTGTCCATGGACATCCGGATCTGTTTTGGACACATTATGATGGACATTCATTGGACAGTTTCAAGTAATTTTCCATTGGACAGTCTTTCATAGCTATCCAATGGATGTACAATTTCTATCCAGAACATCCGGATCTGTTTAATTAGTTCTCTATTGGACAGTCTTTCACAGCTATCCAATGGATGTACAATGTGTGTCCATGGACATCCGGATCTGTTTTGGACACATTATGATGGACATTCATTGGACAGGTTCAAGTAATTTTCCATTGGACAGTCTTTCACAGCTATCCAATGGATGTACAATTTCTATCCAGAACATCCGGATCTGTTTAATTAGTTCTCTATTGGACAGTCTTTCACAGCTATCCAATGGATGTACAATATGTCAGTCCATGGACATCCGGATCTGTTTTGGACACATTATGATGGACATTCATTGGACAGGTTCAAGTAATTTTCCATTGGACAATCTTTCATAGCTATCCAATGGATGTACAATTTCTATCCAGAACATCCGGATCTGTTTAATTAGTTCTCTATTGGACAGTCTTTCACAGCTATCCAATGGATGTACAATGTGTGTCCATGGACATCCGGATCTGTTTTGGACACATTATGATGGACATTCATTGGACAGTTTCAAGTAATTTTCCATTGGACAGTCTTTCATAGCTATCCAATGGATGTACAATTTCTATCCAGAACATCCGGATCTGTTTAATTAGTTCTCTATTGGACAGTCTTTCACAGCTATCCAATGGATGTACAATGTGTGTCCATGGACATCCGGATCTGTTTTGGACACATTATGATGGCCATTCATTGGACAGGTTCAAGTAATTTTCCATTGGACAATCTTTCATAGCTATCCAATGGATGTACAATTTCTATCCAGAACATCCGGATCTGTTTAATTAGTTCTCTATTGGACAGTCTTTCACAGCTATCCAATGGATGTACAATGTGTGTCCATGGACATCCGGATCTGTTTTGGACACATTATGATGGACATTCATTGGACAGTTTCAAGTAATTTTCCATTGGACAGTCTTTCATAGCTATCCAATGGATGTACAATTTCTATCCAGAACATCCGGATCTGTTTAATTAGTTCTCTATTGGACAGTCTTTCACAGCTATCCAATGGATGTACAATGTGTGTCCATGGACATCCGGATCTGTTTTGGACACATTATGATGGCCATTCATTGGACAGGTTCAAGTAATTTTCCATTGGACAGTCTTTCACAGCTATCCAATGGATGTACAATTTCTATCCAGAACATCCGGATCTGTTTAATTAGTTCTCTATTGGACAGTCTTTCACAGCTATCCAATGGATGTACAAT
Organism: Chrysolina americana; assembly: GCA_958502065.1. Lineage (NCBI taxonomy): Eukaryota > Metazoa > Arthropoda > Insecta > Coleoptera > Chrysomelidae > Chrysolina > Chrysolina americana. Next base: position 1,065,952 of record OY293413.1, on the reverse strand, counting down.
GTGTGTCCATGGACATCCGGATCTGTTTTGGACACATTATGATGGCCATTCATTGGACAGGTTCAAGTAATTTTCCATTGGACAGTCTTTCACAGCTATCCAATGGATGTACAATTTCTATCCAGAACATCCGGATCTGTTTAATTAGTTCTCTATTGGACAGTCTTTCACAGCTATCCAATGGATGTATAATGTGTGTCCATGGACATCCGGATCTGTTTTGGACACATTATGATGGCCATTCATTGGACAGGTTCAAGTAATTTTCCATTGGACAGTCTTTCACAGCTATCCAATGGATGTACAATTTCTATCCAGAACATCCGGATCTGTTTAATTAGTTCTCTATTGGACAGTCTTTCACAGCTATCCAATGGATGTATAATGTGTGTCCATGGACATCCGGATCTGTTTTGGACACATTATGATGGCCATTCATTGGACAGGTTCAAGTAATTTTCCATTGGACAATCTTTCATAGCTATCCAATGGATGTACAATTTCTATCCAGAACATCCGGATCTGTTTAATTAGTTCTCTATTGGACAGTCTTTCACAGCTATCCAATGGATGTACAATGTGTGTCCATGGACATCCGGATCTGTTTTGGACACATTATGATGGCCATTCATTGGACAGGTTCAAGTAATTTTCCATTGGACAATCTTTCATAGCTATCCAATGGATGTACAATTTCTATCCAGAACATCCGGATCTGTTTAATTAGTTCTCTATTGGACAGTCTTTCATAGCTATCCAATGGATGTACAATTTCTATCCAGAACATCCGGATCTGTTTAATTAGTTCTCTATTGGACAGTCTTTCATAGCTATCCAATGGATGTACAATTTCTATCCAGAACATCCGGATCTGTTTAATTAGTTCTCTATTGGACAGTCTTTCATAGCTATCCAATGGATGTACAATTTCTATCCAGAACATCCGGATCTGTTTAATTAGTTCTCTATTGGACAGTCTTTCATAGCTATCCAATGGATGTACAATTTCTATCCAGAACATCCGGATCTGTTTAATTAGTTCTCTATTGGACAGTCTTTCACAGCTATCCAATGGATGTACAATATGTCAGTCCATGGACATCCGGATCTGTTTTGGACACATGATGGACATCCATTGCATGTACTGTGTTTGTTATTAGGGATGACAATTATTTATACTAGGTTCCTAATACAATATCTGGAATTCATCACGAAGGACGAAGGATAGTGTGGTGTTCTCTTTAGAGGTTGAATAACTGGTAAAATAATCTTGGATAGATTGTACACGACCAAGTTTCTGGAGCTGGTTATCAGTCTCAAGGGATATCTGTCTTAACTTTATATATTTCAGCTATAATTTAATTAAATTTCGTCATTGTATCCTTCCTATCTTTGTACCTAATACGCTATTGTGTCCACGTCGTCTCTTTCCCTTTTTTCATGTGCTAACTTTTGAATCAGTTTTAGTTATCTAGCGACTCGATTGACCCGTCACTAATTTTATTTTAGGGCGGCGTTCTTCAACTACCGGAAGGCGCTGTAAACGCCGAAAACCCCCCTCAAAAGCAACCGAATCCGCAACAAGAATGCCCCGAATGCCACAAAACGTTCTCGAACAAACAGAACCTCGACGTCCACAGTCGCACAGTGCACTCCAACGAAAAACCGTTCGAGTGCACGAAGTGCGACAAACAGTTCGCCTACTCCAACAGTCTGAAACTGCACATGATGAAGCACGATAGAGAAGACGCGGTCAATCCACCCATCGACTACCCTTGCGACGTGTGCGGCAAGGTTCTGCAACACCCGAGCAGCTTGCTGTATCACCAGGAGACGGAACACAGCAACGGCAGGCGTTTCGTCTGCACGAAATGCAACAGAGGTTGACTATGTTTTTATTCGAAAATTCACAGTAGGTCTTAGAATGAAGGCTTCCACGGCCGGAAGTGTAATCAAGGAGTATGGTTTCAGGGCATGTGGGTCGTGCTCGGTATACTGACAAAACCCGGTATCCAGCCCTGAAAACACGAGAATAAATCCGTCAAATACCACCACCGCTATACGACCACTTCAACACACCACAATCGAGCTGGTTAGACAATGGCAACATCCCATCCGGTCAGGTAATCCAAACACCCCAATCAAAACAAACATTATTCAAACTGTATCAGTATTTGGTCGCTCTTCGAAAAGACAAAATCCACGCTGAAAATGCTCACCGCAGTTGTGAGCGAAACCCCAAATCCCGGAAACCATAGTCCTTGATCACAGTCGGTCTTTTCGTCTTCTACACCGTATTTTGAATCTAGCGCCGTAAAACAAAGTAATGCGTCTGTTCAATCGTGCAATTGAATGACTTTGAATCGTTGATTTACAGGCTTCAAGCATCGCCAGCTGCTCCAGAGGCACCAGCTGGTGCACTCGGACGAGAGGCCGTTCGCCTGCGACAAGTGCGACTCGACGTTCAAAACGCAGGCGAACCTGATGAACCACGAGGCGGTGCATACGGGCGAAAAGAAGTTCTGCTGCGGCCAGTGCGGCCAAAAGTTCGCGCACCGCACCTCGCTCAGCCTGCACCAGCGCTGGCACGAGGGCCACAAGCCGTACGTGTGCGAGTATTGCGACAAGTCGTTCTCGCAAAAGGGCAACCTGTCGGAGCACACGAGGATCCACACCGGCGAGAAGCCGTTCTACTGCGACCAGTGCGGCAAGTTCTTCACGACCTCGTCGCAGTTTAATATTCACGTCAAGCGACATAACGGTGAGTTGTCAAAGTCAAGATAGCTATTTATGTAATAAGGATCATAGTGACGTTTATTATGGTAGTAGTCGTGGATATTATCGGGCGCGTTATGAGAATGCTCCACACATCCTACCGACTGCGCCAAAAATTAGTTTGATTCATTATTTGAATAGGAACTTTACAAAATGTTAATAGTACGAACACTAACAAAGAAAAGTTGAAGAATAATCTATATTTAGAAACTGAGATCACTTTAAAATATTTAAAATTCGACCGCGCCCCTCTGACGACCCGGCAATGACCTTTGATGATGAGAAGTTGTTATTTGGACTTTGGACAAGAATTATCCAAGCGGGCCAACTCGAATCCTATTTTTGAGATCGCTTCAAAATATTCAAAATCCGACCGCACTCCTCTGACAACCCGGCAACGACCTATGCTGGTCATTCTTCAGTGACTGGCCAGACGTTGTTTGATCAAGATTGCCATATTGCCATATAATATAGCCATATAATTTTTCCATATTGCCGCTTGGGAATAATAACAGGGATCCAAGTACTATATACAAGGGTTATGTTATCCTCGGCGTATTCTCTACATTATGATAATTGTGTTATTTGAATATGTATAGTTTTATACTAATAGTAATATGTTGTTATTAATGCTTTATCATATAAAATTGCTTTATTGCCATATTCCATATAATATTGCTATATTGCCATGTAATATGAGGCCAATTTTCATCGAATAACGTCTGGCGAGTCGCTGAAGAATGACTATGAGTACCGCTGTATATGTCATCTTGAATGTTGCTTCCGTTCTGAGCTATTGTCCAGCTCTCTCCTTATTGTATTCCTCATAACTCGTCTTTTATTTTTAGGCGAAAAACCGTGGACGTGCGAGCACTGCTCGAAGAGCTTCCTCCACAAAGACAACTTCAAGGCGCACGTGCGACGCCACCTCGACCAGCGTCCATTCGTGTGTCCGCAATGCCCGCGCGCCTTCACCGAGCCGTGGGCGCTGAAACGTCACGAGCGCACGCACACGGGCGAACGGCCGTACAGTTGCGACCATTGCGACAAGACGTTCGCCGACAGATCCAACAAGAACAAGCACATGCGCGCGCACAAGTTCGCCGACAACGTCAAGTTCGTGAGCAAGGCGGCCGTGAACGGAGACGGCGCGCCGTGGTTCCCGAACGGCGACGACGCCGCCAGAAGGACGTTGCATGTGACGCAGCTGACGCAGCTGGTCGACCGCCAGGGGAATCCCATCAGCATCAGGACGGAGTCCGGGGAGACGGTACCCGTGTTAACGACGGGGGGCGAGGAGGAGAGCTTCCAGGGATTGATGCCGGACGGTACGTTGGTACCAATCGAGATTGAGAGCGTGGAGGAAAAGGAAGACAGTGAGGTTAGTACTACTCTTTTAGTTTCAGTAGCGGAATTTAGAGACAGTTGCGGAAATTCGAGATAGTAGCGGAGTTTTCATACACTAGCAGTATTCCGAGACAGTAGCGGATTTCCCAGACAGTAGAAAAAATGCTAGACAGTGGCGGATTTCCTAGACAGCACGGAATTCCGATGAAGTAGCGGAATTTCGAGAAAGTATCGCAATTCTGAGGCAGTAGAAAAATTCTGATGCAGTAGCAGAATTCCAAGACAAACGGAATTCCGGCGCAGTAGCGGAATTTCCTGACAGTAGCGGAATTTCGGGACTGTATCGAAATTCCGGGACATTGGCGCAAGTTCCAGACAGTAGCGGAGGTTCTAAACTGTTACGAAATTTCTAGAAAGTAGCGAATTTCTGAGGCAGAAGCGGTATTCCGAGACAGTGGCGGAATTCTCAGATAATGGCGGAATTCTCAGATAATAGCGGAATTTCTGATCAGTATCAGAATTTCCTGGCAGTGGTGGAATCCCGGAACAGTTTCGGCATTCCGGGATAGAACCCGTCACAGAATTTCTAGACAGTAGCGGAATCCTGAGACAGCAGCAGAATTCCGAAACAACAGCGAAATTTCTTAGATAGTAGTCTAATTCCAAGGCAGTTGTGGAATTCCGAGACACTGGCAGAATTCTGGCGCAGTAGCGGAACTCCGAGACAACGGAATTTCGAGACAGTAGCGGAATTCCGTGTCAGTAGCCGAATCAGTTAGCCCTGTGGAGCTAGCGCAATACGTCACTGAGTAGCGAGAGTTTTTTCAAAAAATTATAACTATAGTGTACGAGCAACCCTCAGAAGTCTTCAAGAGCAAGTGTGATCTACGGAAAACGTAGCTCTTACCTTTTAAACTGTGATGCTATGCACGGTGGTGCGTTATTCGAAATTATATTACTTTTGAACACAGTAGCGGAATTCTGATACAGCAGCGGAATTCTCAGACCAAAGTGGAATTACAAGTTGTTATCGAAATTCTGATACCGTAGCGGAATTCCGAGAGAGTAACGGAATTCCGAGACAGTAGCGGAATTCTCAGATAATAGCGGAATTTCTGATGAGTATCAGAATTTCCTGGTAGTAGTGGAATTCCGGAACAGTATCGGCATTCCGGGATTGAACCCGTCACAAAATTTCTGACAGTAGCGGAATTCCGAGACAGCAGCAGAATTCCGAAACAACAGCGAAATTTCTTAGACAGTAGTCTAATTTCAAGGCAAAAGCGGAATTCCGAGAAACAAGCGGAATTCCGAGGCGTTAGCGGAATTCCGAGGCAGTAACGGAATTCCGAGAGAGTAGCGGAAGTCCAACGCAGTAGCGGAATTCGGATATAAAAACGGAATTCCGAGGCAGTTACGGAATTCTCAGATAATAGCGGAATTTCTGATGAGTATCAGAATTTCCTGGAAGTAGTGGAATTCCGGAACAGTATCGGCATTCCGGGATTGAACCCGTCACAAAATTTCTGACAGTAGCGGAATTCCGAGACAGCAGCAGAATTCCGAAACAACAGCGAAATTTCTTAGACAGTAGTCTAATTTCAAGGCAAAAGCGGAATTCCGAGAAACAAGCGGAATTCCGAGGCGTTAGCGGAATTCGGATGTAAAAACGGAATTCCGAGGCAGTTACGGAATTCTCAGATAATAGCGGAATTTCTGATGAGTATCAGAATTTCCTGGAAGTAGTGGAATTCCGGAACAGTATCGGCATTCCGGGATTGAACCCGTCACAAAATTTCTGACAGTAGCGGAATTCCGAGACAGCAGCAGAATTCCGAAACAACAGCGAAATTTCTTGGACAGTAGTCTAATTTCAAGGCAAAAGCGGAATTCCGAGAAACAAGCGGAATTCCGAGGCGTTAGCGGAATTCCGAGGCAGTAACGGAATTCTCAGATAATAGCGGAATTTCTGATGAGTATCAGAATTTCCTGGAAGTAGTGGAATTCCGGAACAGTATCGGCATTCCGGGATTGAACCCGTCACAAAATTTCTGACAGTAGCGGAATTCCGAGACAGCAGCAGAATTCCGAAACAACAGCGAAATTTCTTAGACAGTAGTCTAATTTCAAGGCAAAAGCGGAATTCCGAGAAACAAGCGGAATTCCGAGGCGTTAGCGGAATTCCGAGGCAGTAACGGAATTCCGAGAGAGTAGCGGAAGTCCAACGCAGTAGCGGAATTCGGATATAAAAACGGAATTCCGAGGCAGTTACGGAATTCTCAGATAATAGCGGAATTTCTGATGAGTATCAGAATTTCCTGGAAGTAGTGGAATTCCGGAACAGTATCGGCATTCCGGGATTGAACCCGTCACAAAATTTCTGACAGTAGCGGAATTCCGAGACAGCAGCAGAATTCCGAAACAACAGCGAAATTTCTTAGACAGTAGTCTAATTTCAAGGCAAAAGCGGAATTCCGAGAAACAAGCGGAATTCCGAGGCGTTAGCGGAATTCGGATGTAAAAACGGAATTCCGAGGCAGTTACGGAATTCTCAGATAATAGCGGAATTTCTGATGAGTATCAGAATTTCCTGGAAGTAGTGGAATTCCGGAACAGTATCGGCATTCCGGGATTGAACCCGTCACAAAATTTCTGACAGTAGCGGAATTCCGAGACAGCAGCAGAATTCCGAAACAACAGCGAAATTTCTTGGACAGTAGTCTAATTTCAAGGCAAAAGCGGAATTCCGAGAAACAAGCGGAATTCCGAGGCGTTAGCGGAATTCCGAGGCAGTAACGGAATTCCGAGAGAGTAGCGGAAGTCCAACGCAGTAGCGGAATTCGGATATAAAAACGGAATTCCGAGGCAGTTACGGAATTCTCAGATAATAGCGGAATTTCTGATGAGTATCAGAATTTCCTGGAAGTAGTGGAATTCCGGAACAGTATCGGCATTCCGGGATTGAACCCGTCACAAAATTTCTGACAGTAGCGGAATTCCGAGACAGCAGCAGAATTCCGAAACAACAGCGAAATTTCTTAGACAGTAGTCTAATTTCAAGGCAAAAGCGGAATTCCGAGAAACAAGCGGAATTCCGAGGCGTTAGCGGAATTCGGATGTAAAAACGGAATTCCGAGGCAGTTACGGAATTCTCAGATAATAGCGGAATTTCTGATGAGTATCAGAATTTCCTGGAAGTAGTGGAATTCCGGAACAGTATCGGCATTCCGGGATTGAACCCGTCACAAAATTTCTGACAGTAGCGGAATTCCGAGACAGCAGCAGAATTCCGAAACAACAGCGAAATTTCTTGGACAGTAGTCTAATTTCAAGGCAAAAGCGGAATTCCGAGAAACAAGCGGAATTCCGAGGCGTTAGCGGAATTCCGAGGCAGTAACGGAATTCTCAGATAATAGCGGAATTTCTGATGAGTATCAGAATTTCCTGGAAGTAGTGGAATTCCGGAACAGTATCGGCATTCCGGGATTGAACCCGTCACAAAATTTCTGACAGTAGCGGAATTCCGAGACAGCAGCAGAATTCCGAAACAACAGCGAAATTTCTTAGACAGTAGTCTAATTTCAAGGCAAAAGCGGAATTCCGAGAAACAAGCGGAATTCCGAGGCGTTAGCGGAATTCGGATGTAAAAACGGAATTCCGAGGCAGTTACGGAATTCTCAGATAATAGCGGAATTTCTGATGAGTATCAGAATTTCCTGGAAGTAGTGGAATTCCGGAACAGTATCGGCATTCCGGGATTGAACCCGTCACAAAATTTCTGACAGTAGCGGAATTCCGAGACAGCAGCAGAATTCCGAAACAACAGCGAAATTTCTTGGACAGTAGTCTAATTTCAAGGCAAATGCGGAATTCCGAGAAACAAGCGGAATTCCGAGGCAGTAACGGAATTCCGAGAGAGTAGCGGAAGTCCAACGCAGTAGCGGAATTCGGATATAAAAACGGAATTCCGAGGCAGTTACGGAATTCTCAGATAATAGCGGAATTTCTGATGAGTATCAGAATTTCCTGGAAGTAGTGGAATTCCGGAACAGTATCGGCATTCCGGGATTGAACCCGTCACAAAATTTCTGACAGTAGCGGAATTCCGAGACAGCAGCAGAATTCCGAAACAACAGCGAAATTTCTTAGACAGTAGTCTAATTTCAAGGCAAAAGCGGAATTCCGAGAAACAAGCGGAATTCCGAGGCGTTAGCGGAATTCGGATGTAAAAACGGAATTCCGAGGCAGTTACGGAATTCTCAGATAATAGCGGAATTTCTGATGAGTATCAGAATTTCCTGGAAGTAGTGGAATTCCGGAACAGTATCGGCATTCCGGGATTGAACCCGTCACAAAATTTCTGACAGTAGCGGAATTCCGAGACAGCAGCAGAATTCCGAAACAACAGCGAAATTTCTTAGACAGTAGTCTAATTTCAAGGCAAAAGCGGAATTCCGAGAAACAAGCGGAATTCCGAGGCGTTAGCGGAATTCGGATATAAAAACGGAATTCCGAGGCAGTTACGGAATTCTCAGATAATAGCGGAATTTCTGATGAGTATCAGAATTTCCTGGAAGTAGTGGAATTCCGGAACAGTATCGGCATTCCGGGATTGAACCCGTCACAAAATTTCTGACAGTAGCGGAATTCCGAGACAGCAGCAGAATTCCGAAACAACAGCGAAATTTCTTAGACAGTAGTCTAATTTCAAGGCAAAAGCGGAATTCCGAGAAACAAGCGGAATTCCGAGGCGTTAGCGGAATTCGGATGTAAAAACGGAATTCCGAGGCAGTTACGGAATTCTCAGATAATAGCGGAATTTCTGATGAGTATCAGAATTTCCTGGAAGTAGTGGAATTCCGGAACAGTATCGGCATTCCGGGATTGAACCCGTCACAAAATTTCTGACAGTAGCGGAATTCCGAGACAGCAGCAGAATTCCGAAACAACAGCGAAATTTCTTGGACAGTAGTCTAATTTCAAGGCAAAAGCGGAATTCCGAGAAACAAGCGGAATTCCGAGGCGTTAGCGGAATTCCGAGGCAGTAACGGAATTCTCAGATAATAGCGGAATTTCTGATGAGTATCAGAATTTCCTGGAAGTAGTGGAATTCCGGAACAGTATCGGCATTCCGGGATTGAACCCGTCACAAAATTTCTGACAGTAGCGGAATTCCGAGACAGCAGCAGAATTCCGAAACAACAGCGAAATTTCTTAGACAGTAGTCTAATTTCAAGGCAAAAGCGGAATTCCGAGAAACAAGCGGAATTCCGAGGCGTTAGCGGAATTCGGATGTAAAAACGGAATTCCGAGGCAGTTACGGAATTCTCAGATAATAGCGGAATTTCTGATGAGTATCAGAATTTCCTGGAAGTAGTGGAATTCCGGAACAGTATCGGCATTCCGGGATTGAACCCGTCACAAAATTTCTGACAGTAGCGGAATTCCGAGACAGCAGCAGAATTCCGAAACAACAGCGAAATTTCTTGGACAGTAGTCTAATTTCAAGGCAAATGCGGAATTCCGAGAAACAAGCGGAATTCCGAGGCAGTAACGGAATTCCGAGAGAGTAGCGGAAGTCCAACGCAGTAGCGGAATTCGGATATAAAAACGGAATTCCGAGGCAGTTACGGAATTCTCAGATAATAGCGGAATTTCTGATGAGTATCAGAATTTCCTGGAAGTAGTGGAATTCCGGAACAGTATCGGCATTCCGGGATTGAACCCGTCACAAAATTTCTGACAGTAGCGGAATTCCGAGACAGCAGCAGAATTCCGAAACAACAGCGAAATTTCTTAGACAGTAGTCTAATTTCAAGGTAAAAGCGGAATTCCGAGAAACAAGCGGAATTCCGAGGCGTTAGCGGAATTCGGATGTAAAAACGGAATTCCGAGGCAGTTACGGAATTCTCAGATAATAGCGGAATTTCTGATGAGTATCAGAATTTCCTGGTAGTAGTGGAATTCCGGAACAGTATCGGCATTCCGGGATTGAACCCGTCACAAAATTTCTGACAGTAGCGGAATTCCGAGACAGCAGCAGAATTCCGAAACAACAGCGAAATTTCTTAGACAGTAGTCTAATTTCAAGGCAAAAGCGGAATTCCGAGAAACAAGCGGAATTCCGAGGCGTTAGCGGAATTCCGAGGCAGTAACGGAATTCCGAGAGAGTAGCGGAAGTCCAACGCAGTAGCGGAATTCGGATATAAAAACGGAATTCCGAGGCAGTTACGGAATTCCGAGACAGTAGCGGAATTTCAAGGCAAAAGCGGAATTCCGAGAAACAAGCGGAATTCCGAGGCAGTAACGGAATTCCGAGATAGTAGCGGAATTCTAATGCATTAGCGGAATTTCGAAGCAGTACCGGATTGAGTTACGGAATTCTGATTCAGAAACGGATTTCCGAGGCACTAAAGAAATTCCAAGGCATAGGCGGAATTTCGATATGATAGCGGAATTCCGACGCAGTAGCTGAATTTTGAGACAGTCGCGGAATTCTGATATAGTCGTTGGGATTTCTAGCAAAAATCAACACCAGAATTAATTGTTGTGTGTGAATACAACCAATATTGGCAAATTTTTTCGTTGATTTACTCATGAATTGTTGATGAATTTTATTAGACCGTGTGAATTCGCAATAATAACTATATCTAAGCTTTCACAAGGTTAAAATTGTTTTCTAGACCGCTTTCCACTAGAGAGCTGTCACCCCTCAACTCCACCTGACTTTGTGAATAGGTTTGATTGGAACCTGATTCTTACGTGGAATGTCGGATCACATCAGGAGCTTTAATAATTCGGTATCCCTTCTAGTCCTCCCTTGGGGTTGGGTGTTCGGGATTGTGTACTGCCACCACGATTTTAGACAAAGATACTTCAGTATCCTATCTTTTCAACTCCGGTCTACTTATTTTGGGAGAACCACAGGGTTCCATTTCAGGCCCACGTTCATTCTGTTTCTATATTTTGGATTTTCATCAGTGTATTCGGAAGTATACTATTCGTTCTGATTATTCTCAGGATTGTTTGTCTTTTCTACAATATGATTGGGCCATTTCGTGATTGTTTGGTATGCTTTGGAAATCTATCCTCCATTAATGCAACCGCATACAATCAGTCCTGTTGACCCATAGTTGTTTGTGGTGATACTTTTTTGGAATCACCAGTAAGTATCACTTTGCGTGAAGAAAACTTGGATTTTGTCAAAGTTATCAGATATGTAAGAAATGATATTTCAAAGTGAGTGTGGTCACATCTAAACGGAATGTTTTTTTTTTTTTTTTACTTCAGGGTGTTGAACTCGGCTTGTTGGACGGATCGAGTCAGGAACCGGTCATACTGAGTTCCGACAGTATATTACAGGTGAACGGCGGTACTTTGGATCCTAATTTACAGTTGTTGACTGATGATGGCAGGCAAGAAATGTGCCTGGTTACCTATGCGATAGATGAAAACGGTGAAGTTACCCAGGAGCTGGCGGTGGATCAACTACTTATTCAGAATTGATTGAAATGTTTTTATTATTGAATTTTATCGGACTATTGAATGCCATACAAATATTTATATTTATTAAATATCAAAAATGTAAGATGTGATATCGAATTAAATGATTTTTAATATTATCATAGTTTTTTTGGTGGGAAAATTTTGATATAGGTGGCTCCATCTACTTTCGATGGGTTTAATATGTGTTCTGTGGTGATACAACAGTCGATGCTTCTGAAATAAATCGGTATTGGAGCAAGACGCGAATGCCATCTAGCTCTATAGTTAGCAAACAAGAATATTTGACGTCCTGATGCCATACTGATGCGCCACCTGTAGTGAATAACAGGAACTATAAAAAAGTAGGTTTCTATTAAATTCAAAATATTTCATCTAGTTTTCTCCTTTGGGATTTCAATATAATTCACACATTGGAGAATTTTGATTCTCGAATCTCATCTCAATAGATATAGATGGTATCTATAAACTATCCCTGTTTTTGCAACGGTCCAACGTTACGTCCAAGATTACGAAGAGATATTTTCTCTCTTTCCCTCTTTCGTAGCTGAAATTTCGTCGCCCTCTAGCGGTTGGTACTTTCATTACTTCTAACGACTACTACGACTAACGGATATTGTTCCCCAAACAATGATATACGACCTGACTGGGAGACCAGAGTACTAACGCCATCTATATGTCGTCTCCTATCGGATCCAATCAATATCCCATTTCATTGTTTAAAGAGAACGACAATGCCAAATGCAGTAAAGATATTGAGTTTGGCTACCAAGCCATAGATGGCGGGAACAGTGTAGTAAAATTTCTTTCAAAAAATATGAATTACTCACTGAAATATAACAGCATTGCCTACCCTTAGGACAACGATAATAGACTATATTTTATATTTCAGTGGAATAACATAACAAGGAAGAGTCAACAAAACCGTTTACACTCTTGACTTTTGAGGTCTATTTCTTTTTTCCTACAAAAAATTTCCATGCTTCGCTTTCTTGAATGTTTCAAAAAATTAAAATCTTAACACCACAAGCTTCTCAGAGATGGCGATACCTATTCATTCTCTATTTATTTTTAACTCTGTGCTTGCTCATCTTGATCATAATATGGATAAAAAGTATTTCTTCTGACTCTTATGAGAAATGTTCGTTGAGTAACAGGTATAATTACGCACAAGCCACGTCCCGTGTGTGATATGACATGGGCTGTGGCCAATCAGCGACAAGCAGCTACATTACTCAACAGTTGTAAAAGTAAGATATGATGTTCATTGACCAGTACCCAGGATATCAAAGGTTCGTGACAAATATATTACCGAGGTGGTGGAAGGATGATCAACTTTTATTCCTATATTAACTATATTACGAACTATTTCTGTATTTTCCACTAGGCAATAGATATAAATTAATTCAATTTCAATTGTTTCTACTAGAAGAATCATATCGGTCTGTTTCACGATGCTTGTCATTTGTCCCTTGTCCCTGGTCCCTTGTCCTAGTCTCTGTCCCCCAATCCTTTTCCATTAACCCTTGACCATTATCCCTTGTCTCTTGTCCTTTTCTCTCTCCCTTGTCCCATGTTCCTTGTTCCTGGCCCTTTGTCTCTGTCCCCTTGTTCTTTGTCCTTTGTCCCTTCTCCTTGTCTCTGCCTCCTATCCCCTGATCTTTTTCTATTGTCTCCTTGTCCTGTCCTGTTGTCCTTGTTTTTGTCCCTGATCCCTTGTCCTTCGTCTCTTTTCCCTAGTCTCTTGTGCCATGACTCTGGCCCCTTGTCCTTTATCCCTTGTTTCTTGTCCCTGGTCGCTTGTTCTTTATCCCTGGTCCCTAGTCTCTTGTCCCTGGTTCCTCGTCCTCGTCTCTGTCCCCTGATCCTATTACATTATCCCTTGTTCCCTTGTCATTGTCTCTATCCCTTGTCACTTAATCCTAGTCCTTTGTCTCTGCCCCCTTGTGTCTTTTCCTTGTTCTTTGTCCCTGGTCTTTTGTCATCTTCTCTGTCCCCTGATCCTTTTCCATAATCCCTTGTTCATTATCCCTTGTCCATTGTCCCCTGTCCCTTGATCATGGTCCCTTGTCTCTGTCCCCTTGTTTCTGTCCCTTGTTCTTTGTCCCTGGTCCCTTGTTCTTTGTCCCTGGTCCCTTGTCCTCGTCTCTGTCATCTGATCCTTGTCCCTGTTTTTGTCCTTAGTCCCTTGTCTCTGTCTCCTTGTCCATTTTTCATTGTCTCCTGTCTCTTGTCTCTGGTTCCTCGTCCTTTGTCCCCGGCCCCTTGTCCTTGTTTCTGTCCCCTTTTCTTGGTTTCTGGTCCTTATCCCCTTGTATCTGCCTCGTTGTCTCTTTCCCCTTGTCACTTGTTCTTTGTCTCCGGTCTCTCATCCCATGTTCCTTGTTCCTGGTCCTTTGTCTCTGCCCCCTTGTTCTTTGTCCTTTGTCCCTTGTCCTTGTCTCTGCCTCCTATCCCCTGATCTTTTTCCGTTGTCTCCTTGTCCCTTGTCTCTGCCCCTTTGTGTCTGTCCTCTTGTCACTTGTTCTTTGTCTTCGGTCTCTTGTCCCTTGTCCTTGTTTTTGTCCCTGATCCCTTGTCCTTCGTCTCTTGTCCCTAGTCTCTTGTGCTATGACCCTGGTCCCTTGTCCTTTATCCTTTGTCTCTTGTCCCTGGTCGCTTGTCCTTTATCCCTTGTCCCTAGTCTCTTGTCCCTGGTTCCTCGTCTTCGTCTCTGTCCCCTGATCCTATTACATTATCCCTTGTCATTGTCTCTATCCCTTGTCACTTGATCCTAGTCCTTTGTCTCTGCCCCCTTTTGTATTTTCCTTGTTCTTTGTCCCTGCTCTTTTGTCATCTTCTCTGTCCCCTGATCCTTTTCTATAATCCCTTGTTCATTATCCCTTGTCCATTGTCTCTGTCCTCTGTCCCTTGGTCATGGTCGCTTGTCTCTGTCCCTGTTTTTGTCCCTAGTCCCTTGTCTCTGTCTCCTTGTCCATTTTTCATTGTCTCCGGTCTCTTGTCCCTGGTACGTACGTCGACAAACAAACCCCTCTCGTAGTAGGCATTTCAACGTGCAGATGAATTATCAAGTTTAAGAAGTGTTTTCCGTAATAGCATCGTGATATCGTCGGCGACGAACAAGCAGCGCATCGTTTCGCATGCTGGATGGAGACGAGAGGCAGCAACACCAGCTAATTCATCATATCGAAGGTGGCTGTGCCCTGTAATTATCCGAGGCGCCGCTCGCACCTTCACTTGTCTCACAGGCCGCCCTAGCCTACTAATATCACCAAGGCGATTAACTCCGTATGGAAGAAATACCGCCGCGACCACAAGCGCAGATGAGGGAGGGATTGGGGTACGGAGCTCAGAAATGTTCACTACTGAAGATAAGAATTCTCAAATTTTTTGTTTCCTGTAATAATAATTCGGCCGACCAGAACCTTAAGAAATATATTACTGAACTAAACTCTAAAACTGGGATGGGTAACATAAGAAGTCTGTGCCACCGAATAATATCAAATAAACTCATACGGATGGTTTATATTTGTTAATTTTTGAAAAACTATGCTGAACGGGAGTTTTCAGTGGAAATATTTCATTGAAATAGTCGATTACGATTCACCAAAACATGCTTTTTGTGCAAGTATAAAAAATATGGATCAACGCCGTCATATATGAATACAGTGGCTATACACCCCTTGTGGGGTTAGGCCGCAAAAGCTGTCTAGATCTAGTTTTTTGGGTAGATCACGCCCAATCTATCAATTTATGCTTTTGGTTTTTTCTTGACAGATTGTCACTCCTACCCTGTGTAAATCCTCTTCCACTTCCTGCATTCATTTTGATCTTAGTCTTCTTTCCTCCTCTGGAATCCCATTGTCCCATTTTCCCGCCCTCCATACATCTAATTCTGTGTTGTTTTTTTACACATTATGTCTTCTTTTAATTTCTATCTAATTTCTAGGTTAGTTCTTATTCTGTATTCTTCCTCTGAGATTTTTTTTTGTCCTAATATTGCTCTTATAAATTTACTGTAAAATTTCCTCGGCTTTTTTTGTCATTGTCATCGTCTCCGCTCCTTATAACATAATTGGTCTTATTATGGTATTACAAATATTCATTTTACTATTCTTCGTTAATATTTTTTCAATTATGTTTGTTTTATTGGCGAAGTATGCTCTGTTTGCGTTTAATATTTGTTTCTGGTATTTCTGGTCTTCTCTCTCTCGTTTTACTTATCATTACTCCTAGATATTTGAACTCTTCTACTTCTTCAAACTATCTCGCTCCTATTTTGATCTTTCCCTGTATTTGTTCCGTTCCTAATCTCGATATTTTCGTTTTTCTTCGTTAATCCTAAGCCCCATTATTTCCCCTTCTCCTATAATTTCTTCCAGCACATCTTTCAGTACTCTTCTGCTGGTCTTGGTAATTATGGCTAGATCATCAGCATACGCAATAACTTGTCTTCCTCCTTCCTGGCCTAGGATTTCTTTTGTTAATTCCCCTATTGATATCTAGTTAGCCTAGACCAGTTCCCTGCATAAACAAAATATTGCGTTACCATAGCAACGAACAATAACTTATTAGAAGTGTCAGTGCAAAGTTTGACGTCAAAAAAGTAAACCAGAGTTACGCAATAAATTAAAATAATAAATATATCCACCGAAATAGTGAAAATCGAAAAATTGGAGTATCGAGCCATCATCAAGTCCCTGTATTTAAAAGGGTTAAGAGGTAAGCAGATTTACGAAGATATGCTTAATACCCTTGGTGATCAGTGTCCTTCGTATGCGACCGTGAAAAATTGGACTGCAAGCTTCAAAAGAGGTAAATTTTCTATTGAAGATGATGACCGATCGGGAAGGCCAGTTTCTGTGTCAGTCCCCGAAAATATCGATGCGTTCATGACATGATTTTAACAGACCGTCGAATTGGGCTAAAACGGATATCTGAAGCACTGAATATTTCATACGAACGCGTTCATCATATAGTTCACGTCAATTTGGACATGAGAAAAACTGCTGCAAAATGAATCCCCAAATGTTTGAGTGTTGACCAAAAGCGTGCAAGGGTAGTAGCATCGCGTTCGATCTGTGCTCGATTTGAAAACGATGTAGACTTCTTAAACCGAATTGATACTATGGATGACACTTGGGTACATTTCTACGATCCAGTAACAAAGCAACAATCGATGGAATGGCGACACTCCGGTTCTCTAAGACCTAAGAAGTTTCGTGTCCAAAAATCTGCTGGAAAAGTTCTTGCTTCAGTTTTTTGGGATTGCCATGGAGTAATCATGATTGAGTTTTTGGATAAGGGTAGAACAATAACTGGAGATTACTATTCGACATTACTGACCACTTTACGGGAAAAAATTCAAGAGAAAAGACGCTATTCAAAGGTGTTTTGTTTTTGCAGGACAACGCCCCTGCACACAAATCTCATGTTGCCATGCAAAAAATTCGTGATTTAGGGTTTGAATTACTAGAACACCCCCCTTATTCACCAGATTTGGCTCCGTCCGACTATCATCCCTTTCCTCAACTGAAAAAAAGTTTAAAAGGTCGTAAATTTTCTTCTAACGAGGACGTATTAAAATCTGTGGAGGTCTGGTTTGCAAAGCAAAGAGAAACATTTTTTTTGAAAGGTCCAGAGCCGTTGCAGGGTCGCTTTAATAAATGTATCTAATTAAGAGGAGAATATGTTGAGTAATAAAATTTTTGACATTGAAATTTTGTTTGGTTCTATAGTAGGCTAAGAATTTTTCAATATATCCTCGTATTCTAAATTGGGTTGAATAACGTCGTTGAAAGTAATTCCTCCTGTTTTACCCCTTTGTTGATTGTGAATTCCTCTGTTTCTCCTTTCTGTGTTCTTAGTTGTTTTTATCGTCATCAATATCAGATTTCTCAGTTTTTGTGGGATTTTCAACTCTTCCAGTGCTATCTTCTATCACTTGCTCTAGTGTATGAATCGCGTCTATGGTTGATTTCCCTCGTGTAAATCCGCTTTGATATGATCCTATTATGTTTTTTGTGATAATTTTACCAACCTTGATTGTATTATTGATGTCATTATTTTATACCCTGTGTTGAGTAGTGTTATTCCTAGGTAATACTTACAGGTTTGTTGGTCTCCTCTTTTGCTCAACGGGAATTTCTAGTAAACTTTCATTCGTCTTGTCCGAATTAGTAAATACTATACACTGGGTGTTCTTGATATCTTCGACAATATATTCAAATAGGCCATGTCATCGATATATGATAAGAAAAGCACAGGACCAATTACCGAACCTTGGGGTACATCACAATAAATCAGATGGAATCGTTAATTGCCTGTTTTGACAAATCAAATACACTAAAATCTCTATGATGCGAGTGTTTGAGATTATTGAGGAGTTACGTGTAGTTTGAAAGTAATTTCATTGAGCTTAGTAAATTAAATTAGATTATTTTTTATTTTTATTTTTCATACTGGCGCAGAGACCTCACCAAAACGGCCTATACGCCACTGATATATGATGGCTACTTACATATTCCAAGACTTATTTTCTGAAAACAGTAAAAAAGTGTTTTGAAAGTCTCGCTGGCCATACCTGCTATTTTCAACTCATTTACAAGTCGGTGCAATTAGGATATTTTATGCCTTCTTTGTGAGATTATTGAAATTAAAAGTCGAGAAAAACCATCAGAGGCTATTATCAGCGGCGAAGCTAATTTTATATTTAGTACCTGCACGAAAATCAACTGACTGAAGACTGGGTGGAAACATATTCAGGTGGTATATACAGGGTGAAGATTCCAATTCAGTTGAGTTAGATGAATGGGGTTCATTTCCATGTATACAAAGCATACAACTATCATTGTCTACGGTCCGGACTGAATGCAGTCAAGTATCTAATAATTTTAACAAGAGCGACGAGCTGTAACTTTGGAAAGTTGAAAAATAATAAATTAACGTGACAGGATGAGACAGCGATCTCATTGAAAAATTATCACCGGTATGTTTCTATGAATTTTTGGTACGTTGGAGGGTTTGATCTCTTGCAAACAAATGTTCATGAGTACAACAAAAAAAGACAGAAGATTGAGCCATTTTTTCGAGGCCATGAAGTTGGAAAATGGCAATTTTTTTTATGAAATTGTTAATCGACTCTATTGAACAGGGTTTCATCGGGACGAGAAATCTCGTCTCGAAGGCACTTTCTCGTCTCGTCTCGATGTTTTTTTCGAAGAATATTTCTCGATTCGAGACTCTTGAGATTTCGAGAGTCTCGAAAACAAAAACTGAATATTATCAAAAAATGCTATATATAGGTTATATCGTATAACACAAGGCCTAGGCTGCACCAAAATACAGGGTATAAAATTTCTATAAAAAAAATACGTTAAAATACAGAGGCTATATGCTATAAACTAAAAGCCACGTATGACAAATAAACCGCCGAGTACCAGCACAAAAATAAACAATAAAAACAGCAAAAAATTATAATTAAACGAATCCTTGATGATTTAAGTTAATCTTTTATTCATACATTTGAAATTTACCTAGGTACGAAAGATGAAGGTTTAAAATTGTTTCTATGAAGAGAAAGAATGTACCAGCACCAGCAACAAACTAATTTTTTCTAATCGAAGCAGTCGTCTGTTGAAAAAAAATATCGACATCACTCAAATTATTTGATCTCAATTATTTCTCTCCATAGTATTTTATTTTATCTCTTCTGGCGTATTTAGAGCTGTGAGTTATTGCAGCACATGTTTTTTCGAGAACGATAAATCTCGAAATAATTTCTCGATCTCGAAAAATCTCGAAGTGTTTTTCTCGATCTCGTTCTCGAAAAAGCCCATTAGTCTCGTCTCAAGCTCGTCTCGAAATCGAGACGAGACGAGAAATCTCGAATTTCGAGAGTCTCGTGAAAGACTGCTATTGAATCTACTTGAATTCATGGAGTATACTAATTCAATAATTCTAAATCTATTGGCGTTCGCAGAATTGCTCTAACCTCAACCGTTCTCGAGTTGAAGAGTTCATCTGGAGTTGAGAGGGGTCATTTCCCTTTGAATATTTCTTATAACTGTAGTGAAATTCAATATTTTCTGAATGTGCACACCTATTTTGAAGTCGATTGAATCGATTGGCGTTTGCAGAATTGCTCTATCTTCAACCGTTCCCGAGTTGAAAAGTTAATGTGGAGTTGAGAGGGGTCTTTTTTCTTAAAAAAAAGTTCAAAATAATTTTTTCACACATATTAGTGAAATTCAATCTTTTCTGAATATACCAACTAAATTTGAAGTCGATTCAAAGTCAATTAGAGATTTTACAGGTATTTTACGAAACCTCTGCACTTTCGAGTTGAACATATTTTTAGTCCAAGGAGTTTTTGAGGTTTTATTAATTTTTCATACCGAACTTTGTATCTGAGCATATACAAATCATATATTTTCGGAATCAGCATGAAATTTCACATATATAGTGGGAATTCCAAGTGAAATTGGTGAGTTTTTATTATTCGTGATTTTTAGGGGTCTACCCCTTGGAACTTTTTCGAGTATTTTTTTCCCATTTTAGATCGAATCTATATTCTTGGAGTATACTAATTCGATCATTCTGAATCGATTGGCGTTCGCAGAATTGCTCTATCTTCAACCGTTCCCGAGTTGAAAAGTTCATGAGGAGTTGAGAGGGGTCTTTTTTATAGAAAAAAATTTTAAATATTTTTTTCATGCATTTTCGTGAAATTCAACCTTTTCTCAATATGCACACCAAATTTTAAATCGATTCCGAGTCAAATAGAGATTTCCCAAGCTTTTTATGGAACCTCTGCAATTTCTAGTTGAACATTTTCGAAAATTCGATCATACTAAGGAATTTTCGACGTTTTATTCCCTTTTATGCTATACCTTACATCCGAGCATATGCAAATCAAATATTTTCAGAATCAGCATGAAATTTCACATATATGGCGGGAATTCCAAGTGAAACTGATGATTTTGTATTATTCGTGATTTTCAGGAACAAATATATATTTATAAAGGTCAATTAAAAATTTAGTAACGCTACAATAGACTTAGAAGTTGAAAAAATGTACTGAAACTACATAGAGCAGCAGTACTTCATGGCTGTGAGCAATTCATTAAAAATACTTAGGAATTTTCATTCTCACCCTTCATGTAGAGTTTGAAGCATCGAACTCAATACTGATTTTTTCGAAAAAAGTAGTTTCACGCATAATTCCAATGCGTGAAACTACTTTTTCGATTTCTTTAAAGTAAAAACGGTTTCCATTCAAATCCACCCGCACCTAACAATTCCGAGTCGTTCATTTACGAAAGAATTCCAGTGAAATAGCGCCTAATGTCATAATTTGCGTAATACTATAACATTATTTGGGGCTTCCGTCGATATTCAATGTGCCAACTACAATGCTCACTTGTAACAATCTGAAGCCATTGCCCGATATTACGCCTGAAATATTCATCTCATTTCCTCAATTACCCTTTGTCAGGATTCTATTATATGCATCAGAAATAATTTTCCGCATCTGACATCAGAGCCCTGAGGTATATTTACACCCCATATAATTTGAAAAAAGCGAATGCGAAAATTGCCTGTTATTATGTAATGGCTTCTTCAAAATGGATACGTCGTAGTAACAATGAAAACCGCACTACAAAGATTGACTTTATTTAATATTCATACATAGCAGTCATGGCCTGTTCTATTGAAAGTGAGAATATATTACGAGGTTGCAGTGGAAAATCAAGTTGTTTTTCAATAAAGGAATATCTGGATAGTGATGATCTGTAAATGATTTGTTTTCTCTTTCATATGCAACAATTGTCATAAATAAGGTCATAAAGGTTCAGATTGCAGATATGAAGTATCTAAAGCTGAAGGAAGTACAGAAGTTAATGAAGAAGTTTTCATGATTTCAGAAAAGAATAATACTCCTGAAGCTGGTTGTTACAATTCCTCGTGGTTTTATATAATTGACATGAACTTCAATCGTTTTTTTATATTATTTTTCTCTCCATTGCCGGTTGACTCAAATACAAATGAATAATAAATGAATCACAAATTGGAGCAAAGATCGACAATCAACACACATGATTTGTCAAGAAATGTATTATTTGACGGAATGCAAGAATTTTTTTCGACCAGACTTGACATGGGCGACGCGCATAATCAGAATGGTTTCTCTTATAATCTCTGTGGTTATATTGTTTCCCTCACATATCTCATAATTTTTCCGAGCTGTTCTAACGTTATGGCTTTCGTTTTTCACAAACTATAAATAAAATCTAGTTTCTCAGATTTTTCTTTTTACATAATTTATTTTATACAATTATTGTGATGATAGAATGGCCAACCGGGGCTTAGTTATCGATTTGTGTTGAAAAAATCACATAATTATCGAGCATAAGTTACGTCGTGTCTATGATCTCACCAGAAGTGAAAATAAAGGAGCCTTAAATTCTGGTCTTAACCGTCCTTTATAAAGGCAGGCAGTATTTTAATTAAGTTGTCCTTATTTCAGATTCAGATTATGAACTGCAATATCTCTCTATTAGCTCATTGTACCAAAATTAAAACTGTGCATGAGAGCTCCGAACCTTTTTATGATATTTAGTATGAGTAACTATACAATTCACGAGAATTA
Source organism: Chrysolina americana (assembly GCA_958502065.1). Classification (NCBI taxonomy): domain Eukaryota; kingdom Metazoa; phylum Arthropoda; class Insecta; order Coleoptera; family Chrysomelidae; genus Chrysolina; species Chrysolina americana. Next base: position 1,043,676 of record OY293413.1, on the reverse strand, counting down.
AATCGTATGAATCTTCATTACAAAATATATGGACTATTTCGCATATTTTGTCCAATTCAAAGTCACCTGTTCCACGGTTTTACACAGGTGCGTAACGTTTTTGGCGAATTTTTTAGTTTTATAAGTTTGCTCAACTGTTTTGGCGAATGCGTCCGGTTTAACTACCTAAGTTCTACGACATTTTTGTGAATTTTTATTGTGTTGGAAATCATCAAGTGTGGAGGAAGAGTAAGTCACAAACTGCCAAAAATACCATATTTTCTCAAAGGCAAGACCTTCTCAAACTATATTGGATTTTTCTTGTCTTCGGAACCAGAACATAAGTGATTATGAACCATTTCAAGTATGGTACACTGTTTATCTCTAATAACTTTGAAAACCTTCCGGACTCTTTCCAGGGCTCAGTAGTTAGGACCGACAAATTAATCTCAATTGACGTTCCTCAGTTTTTATCTTTATAATCAGTGTCACCGATCTCATTCACTCCGGCATAGGATTACTATTCGATGAAATGATTTCGCGATCGTCCGTTGTTGATCGAACAAGCGAACGCTGCATCCCAGACAGCTCGATGTTGGCCAGCCCGAGGCGGTCGGTTCTTTGTTTCACACCTTCGACCCGTTCCAGCAGTTAATTAGTTTCAGCATCTAATTATCGGAGCGGGCTCAGTTTTCGTGTATCCCATAAATAATCGGGGCTCGAACTGAATCAGTGTCGTGCAGAGAATTATCAAGCAATAAACTCGAAAATTGTAAAAATCGTGAATCATTGTTCGCTCACGTCGAAACTCAGTTCTAACGTAATCAAGACAGGACTGAGGCATCCCACTTGTACTGGTCATTGATAAATACGAGTTCAACTTTCTTTTTATTATTATTATTATTATTATTATTACTTGGCGAGGCTGTCTATCGGTCAAAACCCAGGTAGTACTTCTAAGAATCGTTCTACTCATAGAAACAGAAAATGAGAAAGGTGGAGCGAAAATAAAGAAGCGAGAAACGAAGAACAAAAGTGAAAAACAAGAAGCGAGATACAAGAAGCACGAAATGAGGAACGAGAGGCAAGAAGCGAAAAAGAGGAATGGGAAAGATGAGCGAAAAATAATGAGCAATAAACGAGAAGCGTTTATTGAGGAGCCAGAAACAAGATACAAGGAGCCAGAAACGAGAAACATGGAATTAAAAGCACAAAATAAGAAACGATGAGCGGGGAACAAGAAGCGGAAAACGAGTAATATTCAGCGAAAAGCGAAGAAAGAGGAGTGAAAATCCAGGAGCGAAAATCGAGGAGCGTAAATCAAGGTGCGTGAACGAGTAGCAAGTATTGAGAAAGAAGAAGCAAGAAAAGAGGAAGAAGCTTCGAGGAACGAGAAACAAAGAATGGACACGATTAATAATGAGCGAGAAACTATAAACGCAGAGCGAGAAATGAGAATCAAGAAACGAGAAACTGGGAACGAGAAGCTAGAAACGAGAGGCGAGGAGCGAGAAATAAGGAGCGAAAATCGAGAAACATTTAGTAACAAATCTAGAAAAAATGAGCGAAAAACGAGAAGGCAAGGAATGAGTAAGAAGGAACGAAAAACGAGAAGCGAAGATCAAAGAGCTAGAAACAAGATACAAGATACAAGGAGCGAAAAACAAAGAGTGAGAAACGAGAAGCAAAGAAGGACAAGCATACAATGAGGAGCGAGGAACAAGAAGCGAAAAACGAGTTATAATGAGCGCGGACCGAAGAAAGAGGAGCAAAAATCGAGGAGCGTGGAACAAGAATCAAGAAACTGTAAATGCCAAGCAAGAAATGAGAAGCAAGAATCGAGAAACTAGAAACGAGAAGCTAGAAACGAGAGGCGAGGAGCGAGAAATAAGGAGCAAAAAACGCGAAACATTGAGCAACAAATCTAGAAACGAGAAGGCAAGGAATGAGGAACAAGGAACAAAAAACGAGAAGCGAAGATCAAAGAGCTAGAAACGAGATTCAAGGAGCGAAAAACAAGGAGTGAGCAACGAGAAGCAAAGAAAGCAAGCATAAAATGAGGAGCGAGGAAGAAGAAGCGAAAAACGAGTTATTATTAGCGCGGAGCGAAGAAAGAGGAGCGAAAATCGAAGAGCGTGAAACAAAAAACAAGGAGCAAGTAACGAGGAAGAAGAAGCACGGAATGAGGAAGAAGAAGCACGGAATGAGGAAAAATCTTTGAAATGAGATGCAGAGCGAGAAATAAGAAGCAAGAGAGGCGAGGAGCGAGGAACATTGAGCGAAATACGAGAAGGCCAAGAACAAGGAAGGAAGAGTGAACGGAAAACAAGGAACGAAAAGCACAAAATAAGGAACCAGTAGCGAGGAACAAGAAGCGAAACCGAGATATAATGAGCGAGAAGCGTGAAGCAAGAAACAAGGAGCGAAAAACCAAGAGTGAGAAGCGAGAAACGAGTAGCAAGTATCGAACAAGGAGAAGCTCGAAATTTGGAATAAAGTTTGAGGAGCGAGAAGCAAGGAACAAAAAACAAAGAAACGTGGAACGAGTTACTTTTTGTTTCTGTATTTAACATTCGAAATCAGATTACATGTAAGTGTAAGTTCTAGCGATAGCTTTCTTTGAACTAAAGCTTCTGTAATACTTTTTTATGACAATGTATCTTTATAAGGTTTTGAGTATTATCTATGATTGATCTTAATTTATTGTATATATTATATCTCTCGATAATTTCGGTGTGAGGTAGTTTTTGAGGTAGTTTTCACCCATTCCCCCTCCACAAGCACGTCCCTGCTTCGAAACGAAATATTAGCTGATTGTCGGCCATCTATCCAGCGGTACCTTTTAACGTTTAGTGTCGAAATCATTACTTAGGTGTAAACTTGAGAGGAAATTGCCCTCCTTCTCATAACTCATTATACCTACACTAGTGCAATCATTTAAAATTAATGGTCCTGATTACATCCAAGCTTAGATTAGGTGAGATATTTCAAACCAGTTGCTCCGAACGAAAGAGATTGTTGAGAACTAACCTATGAGATTTTCTTCAGTATTGGTTGTTCTGATCGATGATTCCAAAAACTATGTGTCTGTTTAAATTGTTCATGGGATTTGAAGCAATAAGGTCAATCTTTACCACAGTGTGTTACCATGGTTATTTATGTATCAAGGGAATTATAAGGGCCTTAATTACCGTTGGCAAAGTTTGTGTCCCGAGGCCTCTGGCCCAAGGGAGTTATGTCCCTAAGCTTATAGTATCTCGATCAGAAATAATAATAATTAAGAACATTCTTCTCTGGTGTTGAATTATCTTTCTACGTCAATCTCCTACAATGGGGGCCATCAAAGACATTCTCCGAAGCTATGGTAGGATTTTGTTTTCACCCAAACTCTCCACTTCTGCCGTAAACTCCTCCGAACGGTCTCTGTGCTAAATCCGAGTGGGTTTTCTCGGTACGACGCTCGTCTAGTCGAGAGGCCGAGAAACGTAAAAAATGACACATAATCGTCGAGCGGAACAATGCGTGTTGATGTGTTGTCCGGGAGCCGGCCAATTCTCCGTGGTCACGCGCGGCCTCGTCGGCGGATACCGCAATTACTGCCCAACTTCAAAGGCCCGCCGCCATCGCCGCAACGCCTCCGATCGCCGGCGAAACGCACGGATTTATTATTAATATTCACAGCTGCGATCGGTTCCTTTTTCTTTCTTCTTCTTCGGCACCCCGGGCCTCCCCTCTCCCATGAAGAGAATAACAGCCCCAAATATTGAAAAGTAACACTCATAGAATTTAGGTATAGATCGAAGCATCATAAAATGGCAGGTATTGGTCAAAATAAGGCGTATTCGCCAAGAACATCAAGCAAACCAAAAACGTCACTAATTCGTCAAAAACAAAGCGTTTGTGAAATAGACCAAACAATTCCTTGGGTAGAATCACATGGTTTGATGCTCGTAAATGGTTCACTGTTTTCACAGTTTTAGTATGAGGAGGTCTAGGTGCATTCGTCAAAAACATCAAGCAAACCAAAACCGTCACGAATTCGTTAAAAACAAAACGTTTGTGAAAAAAATTATGAAGTAGACCAAAGAATTCCTTGGATAGAATCATATGGTTTGATGCTCGTAAATGGTTTACCGCCTTTGCACTTTTAGTATGAGGAGATATAGGCGCATTCGCCAATAACATCAAGAAAAAAACGTCACTAATTCGTCAAAATCAAAACGTTCGTGAAAAAAATTGAGGAATAGACCCAACAATTCCTTGGGGAGAATCACATGGTTTGATACTCTTAAATGGTTCACCGTTTTCGCAGTTTTAGTATGAGGAGGTCTAGGTGCATTCGTCAAAAACATCAAGCAAACCAAAAACGTCACTAATTCGTCAAAAACAAAACGTTTGTGATAAAAATTGTAATATAGACCAAAGAATTCCTTGGGGAGAATCACATGGTTTGGTAACTCAAATGGTTCACCGTTTTCGCAGTTTTAGTATGAGGAGGTCTAGGCGCATTCACCAAAAACATCATGAAAACAAAAACATCACTAATTCGTCAAAAACAAAGCGTTTGTGAAAAAGACCAAAGAATTCCTTGGATAGAATCACATGGTTTGATGCTCGTAAATGGTTCACCGTTTTCGCAGTTTTAGTATGAGGAGGTCTAGGCGCATTCGTCAAAACATCAAGAAAAAAACGTCACTAATTCGTCAAAAACAAAACGTTCGCGAAAAAAATTGAGAAATAGACCCAACAATTCTTTGGGGAGAATCACATGGTTTGATACTCTTAAATGATTCACCGTTTTCGCAGTTTTAGTATGAGGAGGTCTAGGTGCATTCGTCAAAAACATCAAGCAAACCAAAAACGTCACTAATTCGTCAAAAACAAAACGTTCGTGAAAAAAATTGAGAAATAGACCCAACAATTCTTTGGGGAGAATCACATGGTTTGTTACTCTTAAATGTTTCACCGCTTTCGCAGTTTTAGTATGAGGAGGTCTAGACGCATTCGCCAAAAACATCAAGCAAACCAAAAACGTCACTAATTCGTTAAACACAAAACGTTTGTGAAAAAGATTATGAAATAGACCAAAGAATTCCTTGGGTAGAATCACATGGTTTGTTGCTCGTAAATGGTTTACCGCCTTTGCAGTTTTAGTATGAGGAGATACAGGCGCATTCGCCAAAAACATCAAGCAAACCAAACGTCACTAATTCGTCAAAAACAAAACGTTTGTGAAAAAAATTCTGAAATAGACCAAAGAATTCCTTGGGGAGAATCACATAATTTGATGCGCGTAAATGGTTTAAGTACCGCTTTCGCAGTTTTAGTATGAGGAGGTCTTGCATATGATGAGACGGTATCATAATCTCTTTTCTAGCAATATTGAGGCTGTTGACGTGACTGCTGAACATTATTCAAATAAACATGATGTGGCATTCGCATCAAACTGAACAGAAGAAACCACGTTACATTTGGAAATTCGAACGATCGAGACGGATACACAGAAAAAACTCGCGAATGTGTGTTCGCCTTGGGCGAGCTTTTATTTTACAAAACAAATTAGTGGTATAACAGGCAGAGGCTATAAAGTTAAATTATTACTTCGGCCATACATCACCGAAGACTTTTAGGACGATTCGACTTCCACAAAAACCTTATTGCAATTTCATTCTCGGGAACCTTTCGATGACTTAAACTGCAATAAACGCCGTCCACCGCTCTTACGCAGCCGCGCCGTTAAAAATTCGTTTCGCCAGGGCCACATACGGGGTGCTCGAAACAGTTATAAGTGTAACTTGTTACGGAGTAGTTGCTTCCTATTCAGGTATGTTTTTAAGTTTTCTATTGAAAAAAAAATTGAGGGTTTTATTATTTTATCAACAATCACCTCGTAATTGAAGTTTTATCCACACTCATGAACCATATAAAGAACCACTTTATCCACTAGTGCAGGGGTTCACAACCGGTGGTACGCGTTCTATCACAGCTCTACCGCAGGGACACTCATTTGTAAACAACTGTGTGTCACCGCTTCCCGAAACGACCAGAAAGAGAGAGAGACATCTGTGTTCCAGAAGATGCTTCGAACGCTCTCGAGTGCTACTGGACGTATAAGAGACGCGACCACGAGAGGGAAGGATGACTCCGAACAGAATATTTGCACTCAGTTTTGGCGGGAAAAGTAAATGTTCAGTTTAATTAGTTTGTGATTGTGCAATGTTTATATGTTCACTTAGGAGGCCTTACCTTCGAAAAAGCTTCAAGAAGTATTTCTCTGAAAATTATTCAAAAGTGGACTGGATCAGAAATCCTTTTTTGGTAACTTCACCAAATGAATTGGAACTGAAAGTTTTATCGATCTTATAGAAGATAGTTCCATGTAAGATTATTTTAAAGAGAAATCTTCAATTAACTTGGATCGGATGTAAAACCGAGTACCCATTGAAAAATCGCAAACATTCCTCAAATGAGCTGATTCCGAATATGACGTTAAAAATCGAATTCGACAAAGGGGTAACCAAAAAAGGCAATTTTTTCGACGAAAAGATGCATCTATCCACAAAATCGACGTTTTCTGAGTGAACTAACGTTCAAATTCGAAGAACGAGTACATTTTCGGATTCAGAAGAAAATTTTCTATCGGATCAAGTAATATTCGCGGGAATCTTGCATTTTCAAAATATTCACAAGTGATCAAAGTCGTGTCATGCAATATTCGATATTTAAGGAAATGGGAATGAAAATTCTTATTTCTCGAAAATTCGCAAACATCCCTCAAACGTATCTTGACGAGCTGATTCCGAATATTACTTTAAAAATTGAATTCGGCAAAGGGGTAACCAAAAAAGGCAATTTTTTCGACGAAAAGATGCATCTATCCACAAAATCGACATTTTCTGAGTGAACCACCGTTCTGAATAAAAAATCGAGTAAATTTTCGGATTCAAAAGGAAATTTTCTATTGGATCAAGTAATACTCGCGGGAATCTTGCATTTTTAAAATATTCACAAGTGATCAAAGTCGAGTCATGCAATATTCGATATTTAAGGAAATCGGACGAGTTACTTGTGTGGTAGTGGATTTTCTAAACTCTTGTACATAAAAAATAAACAGAAGCAGAATAAGTGTTGAAGAGAAGATGAGTTCCATTACTCCTAAAGTTAATATTTTAACACAGGCAAATAACAACAAAGTTCGCACTGAACACTATAAAAGTATACCGGGTGGCTACGGAAGTATTGCCTACGGAATATCTCAGTTATTGTATGAAGTAGGTTTGTGAAATTTGGAGCGTCGATATAATGACATAAGAGCTAGAATTTGAGCATATTGACATGTCGAAGTTAACTTCCGGTCTGACCGGAAGTAACATCAACTTTCTTATTTTAAATGGAAACCCTATTTTTTTTCTTTTCGCATTATTCAGCATTCAATTCCCTTTCTAATGACATATCACAAGTTGGTATCTAACCAGAAACTAGATCAGAAAAAAATTATTATTGAAATTCACCCAGTAGGCCGTGGAAGCAAAATGAAAGCCAAAAATTGAAAAGTTGGCTATGGAAACCATACGTCACTTGATAACAGTTGCTACTACTGTGATATTTTATTTTCATTCGTCGGCGTTATAAAAAGCCGCCAAAAAAAATATTGGAAAAATTGGGAAAAAAACAATACTCTGTAGGTCCATAACTTAAATAGGAACATACAACTTTTTCTTGCCTGTACTATTCAGCATAACCATTCCTTTCTAATGATATAATAGAAAGTAATTTTTTGAAATGAAATACCAAAAAATCCAATTATTATTATTCAAATAACGAAAAAACAGATTTATCGAAAAAAAAAAATTCAAATTGATAGAATTAAAGATAAAACAAATTCAAAACAAATGTTCGAAATGCATTCCCTCAGCGTCAATACATTTATTGACTCTGGTGATATTTTCATGTAAAACGTTTCTCAACATTTGGGGCGTGATATCTTGGAAAGCTGTACGAATTTTTACTTCTAGCTCATGTAGAGTTGTAGGCTGTGTGGAATACACCCTATTTTTAAGATGCCCCCATAGAAAAAAGTCGCACGGAGTAAGATCAGGTGACCTTGGTGGCCACCTGACTGGACCATGGGTTGTTATAAGTCTCTCTTGAAAGCGATTTTGAAGATAATTTCTCGCTATTCTTGAATTATGCCGAGGGGCGCCATCTTGCTGGAAGTACATTCTCTCAGTTATTTCCGCTGGTAGGTTGTTAATGAATTCCGAAATTTCATTCGTTAAAAAATTAAAGTATCTCTCTCCGGTTAGTTGGCCTTGAAAAAGAATGGGGCCAACAATATGAGTTCCAACTATTCCTGCCCAAACATTCACACCAAATCTCTCCTGGAAGCCACCTTGTCGAAACCGGTGCTCGTTTTCTATCGCCCAGTACCTGAAACAAAAGACCGTTCACACTTTTAGCACTTTACACTTCGACTATCGACAATAATCCAAATAAAGTACAGTACCTACCTTGTATTATTCCTGTTAAATAATCCATTGTTGGTAAATGTTGACTCGTCCGTAAACAAGATATCATAGTTAAATAGGTGATTCTCAGCATTTTGTCGAAGAAACCAATTTCAATATTCCAGGCGCCCTTCACCGTCATTTTCATACAAATGTTGATGCAACTGATACTTGAAGGATTTAAATCGATGTTTTTTCAAAATTTTCCTAGCAGAGTCCTTACTTATAGCTAATTCGGCGCCAATCTGCCTTGAGGAAATTGTGCTATCATATTGTACTAAAGCTAATACATTAATTTCAGTTTCCTCATTAATAACAAATGCTTCTTGGTCTTCGTGAACATCAGGCTCAGTTCTTAATTTTTCTTCAAGCCACTGGAAATACCTTCTTGACGGTTGCTGCCTCCCTGGATATTGCTCTAAATACAATCGTTCAGCGGCATAAGAATTTTTTAAACATTCACCATAAATGAGAAGCATGTCAATTTGTTCGGTTCGTGAATAACGGGGCATTTTTTGAATATTCCACTAACTGATTTCGATTTCCAAACCCTTTTAAAATGGCAGAATCAAAAACACTACTTCGAACGTCAAAATAATATGGATAGCAGCGTTCGTGAGAGCTCTCGTTTCTTTTTTGTTTCATTCCAAAATACATCTTAATCAGCCTACTTGTTAATATTTTGACTCGAATGATTATTGCAATGGAATGATTATTCTGAATAGCACAAACATCGTCCATAGGTAGATATTAGAATATCTATGGACGATGGCACATACCAAGTACGTTTATGTTCCTATTTAACCTAGAACCTACAGGATATAATTTATCATTCCACATTATGTTTAATGTTATTTTTGCGTATGGCGATAATAGAGCAAGAGCAACTGTTATCAAGTGACGTATGGTTTCCATAGCCAACTTTTCAATTTTTGGCTTTCATTTTGCTTCCACGGCCTACTCGGTGAATTTCAATAATAATTTTTTTCTGATGTAGTTTCTGGTTAGATACCAACTTGTGATATGTCATTAGAAAGGGAATTGAATGCTGAATAAAGCGAAAAGAAAAAAAATAGGGTTTCCATTTAAAATAAGAAAGTTGATGTTACTTCCGGTCAGACCGGAAGTTAACTTCGACATGTCAATATGCTCAAATTCTAGCTCTTATGTCATTATATCGACGCTCCAAATTTCACAAACCTACTTCATACAATAACTGAGATATTCCGTAGGCAATACTTCCGTAGCCACCCGGTATTTTGTGTGATGATTAATTTTTTGCTGAGTTTGTACTGACTTTTTATTGGTATGTTTTAAGACCTAAGGGTAATAAATAAAACTGTAAATTAATACCATTTTAATCATTTTATTTCTCCTTCATTATAAGCATGTTATAAAAAAATATCGAACCATTAAACATGAAGTTTTCTCAGGAATTTAATTCAAGAAGTCTTTCAACATTTTTGGAAGGGTAAATATTATACGTTTATTAAAATATTTAGGTCTGGTGGTACGCCAAAATTTCTCAAAAAGTCCAGTGGTACGCAGGTGCAAAAAGGTTGGGAACCCCTGGTCTAGGATACTCAGGGATTCGACCTGGTGTCCTAGAGGCTCTGTTTGAGATAGCATTCCCTGCTACCATTCAGTCTTCGGAATTTTTTCGATTTTCCTAGATCCGCCGTGTTCTGTTCTTGCGTCATACAATCCCCGTATTCGGGCACTAGTGACTAAGACCCGGTTCTCAGAATCAGACTGAGTAATTGTCGGTAAGAGCCTTTCTTCGCTAACTTCGCAAGTTTATTAGTTTTGTTTGATGCGTTTATGGACGGTCGAGAACTAAAATAAATATTACATGTGTGCAACTCAGAAGCCTGTCGAATGCGTTTAATTTCGAAAGAACAATGCTCGCATTGTCGGCGTTTAAAGTACCCGCGGAAGATGATGAGGTGCTTTGCGGTCGGGTGAATTATTGACTGCTGAGGTCAGCTCAAAGGCGCGCCACGAGATAAAGAGATGAAAATTGATATCTGATAACGATCTCGACGAGGAAATATCTGTTCGAAAAGGTAAGCTTAGATATCTGCGAGTAGAGCAACTTTTTTGGACTATTTTGTTATTGGAAATGTTGTAAATCGTTAATATGAAATTTTTTTGACAGTAAATGTTGTTATTTTGGGTCATATGAAACAATTTCACCCAATCATGTCCTTCGGAGTCGATCTCTTTCGACAAATTATGAAAATAAACTCGTGCAGTTTTTAGACAACATGCTTTCATGGAAAATTATCGATAATTTTGAACCACTCGTTATCACACAAGTAACAAACAGTGTATCGTTCAACCATGCTACATATTGCTCTTGAAAAAATTGATGTATTTCCAAGACTGCTTCGATGATTGAATAATTCATTGTCCGTTGAAATTTCAAGTTTTAGTAACTCCGTACATTTTTAGTTTGCCACAAGCAACACAGGGTAATGAGGAATCTTTTAACACTACGTTTAATATCTCGTTTGAATGGTAAACATGTGGTTTTTGAAATTACTACTAATAAACACCTTTTATGTACCCAGGCAATGATTAGTTTATGGCAATGCTTTTAATTTAACTGTTCTAAAGTGAATGAGAGAAGGATTTTAGATGAACGATTTCGTAAAACCCATTCTTTTAGGAAATCAGTCTCAACTAGTTTCTTTAGTCAATGAGGGATACATTTTAAACGAGGTTTGAATGAAAAATGAGGAACCAAGAGTAACAGACTATATTTTCACCACAATCAGAAAGTATGAATGAAAGACAATTAAATTGAATCCGAAAAAAACAAGTTATCGTTTGAGACATTTATATTACATTGAATTAATATTTCAGGTGGAGTATTATGAAATTCCATATCCCTTATTGTCATTCGAATATTCACTTAAAATTTTATTTGAATTAAAGCTTTTCTGAACGTACTTAGGGGTTGTAGAAAACAAGTTAACCAACAGTTCAAGGAACTAGAAATTTCATTGGCTAATCCCTAGAAACTGACGAGAGTTTACTTAAACTGTTGGTTAACTTGCTTTGTACAACCAGCCCTCATGTTATCACGACGCCACCATTTACATCTGTCACTGACATTTTTGAAATCCACTGCAATCTATGTCGTTTAGTGAAATTACGGAATATTAAGGATTGTTTTTTTTTCGTCTAGTGAAATATCACTGAAAGCGCTTGAATCCAATTGCTTTAAATCCAGAGCAGTATGGAACTGCAGAGAAACCTTAAACCGACTGGCACAACACAACAACGTTAACCTAGTCTGGATACCAGGTCACACGGGCCTAGAAGGAAACGAAATAGCGGACGCCCTAGCAAAAGGGGGGGCCGAAACAACGTTCACTGGGCCAGAACCGGGAATCGGTATAGCACATAGCACTGCCAAGAATGTCATAACATCCTGGGCTGACAACAAAAGACTCGAGTACTGCCGTAGTCTACCGGGCCTAGCCCATTCCAAAGCATTTATTGCTTGCACAAGGAAAAAACAGGACTCTGACAAGCTGCTAGAACTCAGTAGAGCACATCTCAGAGTTATAGTAGGTTTGCTCACTGGCCACTGCAAACTCAAACACCACATGCATAAAATCGGACTTGCACAAGATGCAGAGTGCCGCCTATGCATGGAGGAGGATGAAACGGCTAAGCACATTTTATGTACATGCCCCGCAGCGGCCAGAACCAGTTTTTCAACATTTGGCAATACAACAGTAAGGCCAGAGAACCTGGTAAATTGTTCTCCCAACGTACTCCCCAATTTCGTTAAGAGATTGGATAAACTGGGAGAAATATAACCATAGGGTGAGCCACAATAGGCCATTGGCCGCAGTGGAGGGCCTGATATGGGCCCACTCACGTTCAAACCTAACCTAACCTAACCTAGTGAAATATATCAGCCATCAACCAATCGTACGTTTGTTTCCTATTTGACCAATCAACGCGCTCTATTAGCGACTATTTGCATGGTTCACAATAGTCATCGATTATTTCATTCACACATTGCTACACCAACGAAATTTCATGACCGAAGTCACATGATATGTGATATGAGCGGCTATTTAGGTAAACAACCGGATATTTAGGTAAACACGGCTATTCATGTAAACAAAGCTTCCTTTTGTTTGTATAAATGTCAAACGTTGGCAACTCAGTCGCTCAAAATTGAAATATATCGGTTTGGGTTGTCTTCTATGACATAAATCAATGCATAATATATAAGCAAATCCATCCCAGAAAATACCGTGAAGAGTAAAGAGTATGGGCATGTTTTTATATTCACCAAATTGGTGTGGTGGATTCCATTCGACCAATAGTAACACTGTAAATTTCAAATGAACAAATCAAAGGGCGAGTTTGCAATCCACCACACCAATTCCTCGGTAAAGCTCTCTAAAGCTAAAGCTCTCGGGAGTTATTCAGATTATTGATGTTCATATGGTCTCATTACATTGTCAAAATACAAGGTTCTCCCGACAGAAGTATGAAGAAAATAATAGTCGGCTAGTTGTCATGATCTCGGGATATTACTTACGACTATTCAGCATGATACCTATATCTCCAAATAAATACATCTTAAACGTCGAATGGAATCGATTGTGTTGAAGCTGTATAAGTATCCGAAAATGAATCGGTTTGGTGAAACCAAAAACGAAGAGATAGATAGGGTTTTCGAGGCTACAATCCCTGACAATACAGTGTCATTCATAAGACTGATATAAAGAATTGGATTCAAGAAATAATCTTCATAAATATAACACGACCTTGATTAATTGTCGACTATTTCATTGCTGCTAAATTTCTCTTGTATTTATTAATTTTACTCTACATTATTTTGGCATTAATAATCACAGATGAAAGCCATCGAGCTTCGCTCTCGGGTTTTCATCAGATTATTAATGCCAAAATAATGTATCGTTAAATTATTATAAAATACAGTCGACATTTAGATGCAATAAAAATAGTCGACTATTTATCAAGGTCTTGTTCCCTTGAATATAGTATTTACATACTTGAAATAACATGCAAAATGCAGAAATTTATTATTGCTATTCAGAAGCAGACAATATCGTAATTTTAAGCGTTTATACCTAAAAGTCGATTCAGATACATGCGTGCCCATGCCGGGTTTTTGAAACAAGTACGATTCACACGCATATGCAGATACACATCTCTGAGAGTAGTGGTTCGCACGAGACCAACGAGACGAGATTTCCATAAAGTCTTGTCTCGTCTCGCCGATGAAATGATAAATCTCGTATCGAGTCTCGTCTCGCAGCCTCCACTCTCGTCTCGTCTCGCTTCTCGTACGAGAGTCTCGTAAGGAATGCTTAAATACTTGCCTGTCGGGAAAGAAGATTACAATTGTTGAAACATAACATCATGTATTTGAGAGTAATACATATAAACAAAACAGCCGGTATGTTTAAGAGATCTCGTGCCATTAAACATATCTATAATAGAAAATTTCCACTATTTTCCACTATTGAAATATATATGTTTCTTCATTACTCCGAGGCATAGAATAATATTTTTGATGCTCCTGCATCCATTTTCCGTCGGAAAGCGTAGGATTTACTGCATACAAAATATCATAATCAATTACAAAATCCGATTTCTATCAAGTTCTCAAGTCCGCACGTAAAAATATTCACCTGCGAGACTCTCATACGAGACGCGAAACCTCATGCACGATACTCGAGACGAGACTAATAAAAGTCTCATCTTGTCTTGTCCGAGTATCGTCTCGAAAACGAGACGAGACCTTGCGAGACTCTCGAAAACGAGACTCTCGTACGCATCACTACCTGAGAGCTCCCCCCAATTCACACAACAAAAAATGACGGAATTAAATTTCTTGGTGAACCGTCTCTTATCGTTTTCACTCAACAAGGAGAGAATCAACACCGAGAAAATTATTATTAGGGAGTTGCTGAACTGAACAGTTATTCTGTAGATTTGGTAGACAAACCGAATGAACGATTTCATTATTTCCACCCGATTCTGTCAACATCTCCATCATCCTCATTACCACGGCCGTCTCCATCCGCGTTTCTCAAGAACTACGACTTCTGTCCGTCAGTTCGAGAAACGTGCCAAGGCGATTACATCGCCCGATTGCTAGATTGATGGATTAAAAAAGAAGTTTAGTGAAGTTGAGCGGTGTCGGATCGAATTAGCGACTTCGTGTGTGGCAGCACCTACATCAAAGCAACGCGAATTAGCAAATAAAATTATTAAGTATGTTCCTATAGCGCTTGTCGTGAGGTAATAGTCGATGCGAAATACCGACATTCGATTGTTTAGTAGTTATGGCGGACGATAAGTCGGGACACTAATATCGTTCGATTTGTAGGCTGATTTTTCAGATCCCACGTCGGATTTTGGCACTCCCTCGATGCCACTAGACATAGTTCAAAACATTCAAAAAAATTATCAATATCAAATATAGATAAAATACATCATACAGTTATACGGACATATAAATAAATAAATAAAAGACACAGGGTGGGGGTAGGTTCTGGTTTCAACCGCTTCCAGGGAGAGATACTTTAGTCCTGCCCTCCTATTTCCAAGGGGCCGGCAAAGTCGCCCCACATCTGACCGGAGGCAGACCCCGTGTTTTTATGTGGGCCAAATGCACGTGAGTGGTTTGGTCTCAGCCTGGCTGGTTCAGACATTACACCTCATTTCCTAGTCACTCATGGAACAGGTCTAGTGCCTGGTATACAGGGTGTTCCAAATTAAGTCGGCACCATTGCCAACTCCGTTATTATTGATGCTACGAATTTGGTTAAATGGGCAAACTAGTAGCATTTTTAAAGGCATTCTCGATGCCGAAAACAAAAAAAAATTGACAGTCGCGTTTTCAGAATATTTCATAAAATGATATTTCTTTCAGAGGAACACCCTATTTTTTTTCATGCATTTCGATTCGTGATAACATAACAACAAAGCTCATATCACCTTTCTTCCTGAAGTGGAAGATGAGCGACTTATGTGGGAATATTTATTTCTTTCACTAGTACAAAACATTTCTTTGTTGGCGAATAAGACCTCATGATTGTCCAATCACATAATTTTGGTACTTATACGAATGACAATATTTTGTTACTAATAGCACAATAAGACAGTAAAAAGAAAAAATTGCGCTGAGATGTGAACTCGTGAAACCCGTGATCATCATGTCGCACCACTCAATTGACACCACTGAGCTATTTGATATTAATGTATAAAACGATAATTTTCATCTTAAAGCCATTCCGCTATCCGCATTCATTTTGTGAATCAAAATATGTCTGCTGTAATGATAACTTTGAAGCCGTTTTTGTACAGAACAGGAAATACTGTTGGGTCATATAAATGTGTTTGATTTGATAAAACATAATTATTATGAGCAATCAAGTTACCTTGAAACTTTGTTGAAATACTATTTGTCAAATATTCTCAAGTATATCATGACAATGTTATAAATTATTGTAACTGTCAACTACTGTTCGAATATATTTCTAAATACCATTTTCCCGTCAAGGAAAATGTGATACGTTAAAATCCTACTTGGTATGTCAGAAAATAGCGTAAGAGCACTCCAATACTACAGCAATTCGTTTCCCGATCGTAAATTACCCAATTGACGTTTTTTTTGCTGTGCTTCATCGTCGATTCAGGAACAATGAAAAAGTTTTTGAGGAGAGGAGAACTAAAAAACATTTTGTAATATCTGAAGATACATAAATTGACGTTTTATCCTACTTTGAGGTAAATCCAAATAATTCCATCATACATTTATCTAGAGAAAAAGCTGTTCCACTGTCTGGTATTCAACGAATTCTGAAGAAACATAAGATTTCTCCTTATAAGTTAAGATCAGTGCAAACACTACAACCTGGTGATCCTGAGAGATGATTGGGGTTTTGTCGGTGGTTTATGAATAAATGCAGACAAGATCCAAACTTCTATAGAAATATTATATGAAGCGATGAAGCTAATTTTTCAAATCATGGGATGTATAATAGGAAGAAATTTCATTATTGGAGTAGACATAATCTATTTCTAGTCCATCCCCACAATCCGCAAATACGATTTAGAATATTAATGTTTGGTGTGGTCTTTTTAAAGGCAGAATTATCGGTCAATTTTTCTACCATGGTTGTTTGAATGGACCCCGTTACATTAATTTATTAACAAGAGTGTTGGAAGAGTTTTTCGATGATTTTGATCTGTAGGCTCGTCAGATGATCTATTTTCAGCAGGATGGAGCAGCAGCACATAATGTCAGTGGCGTAAAAAGAATGCTGCGAGGCTATTTTGGAAACAGATGGATTTCTACAAATGGTCCTGTTAAGTGGCCCCCTTGTTCACCAGACATGACACCTCTAGATTTTTATTTTTAGGGATTTCTGAAAAATGAGGTGTATACAAAATGAAATAAAATAATTTAGATGAACTGAAAAATTATATTGAAACTATAATCAATAGAATTGATGGTCGAACTGTGTTGAATGCCACACGTAATATCAATAAAATGGCCCAAATATGTGTTCAACAAGAAGGCGTTGTTTTTGAACATTTACTCGATATTTTATAGCGCTTTATCAATTCCGTTTATTATAAATATTTCCTATTGATAAAACTGTCTTATTTTCACCTTTATGAAAAAAAGTCAAATGAGATTTGTTATTGAGAATGTTATTACGAATCGAAATGCATTAAAAAATATAGGGTGTTCCATTGAAAGAAATATAATTTTATGAAATATTCTGAAAACGCGACTGTCATTTGTTTTTGTTTTCGGCATCGAGAAGGCCATTAAAAATGCAACTAGTTTGCCCATTTAACCGAATTCGTAGCATCAATAATAACGGAGTTGACAATGGTGCCGACTTAATTTGGAACACCCTGTATAAGCCCCTAGTGCTTTCTCGGGGCATTAAAGTAGCTTCAGTCAATCTACTTTGAAACTCTTACCGAGATTCTAATGCTGTCCATCCTTATCTTGGACACACTGTATATTATGAACTAGAATGGTGATAGTCCCTTCCCATGTTACCGTAATTTCGCAACTGCGGGTATTTTTACACCCTGTAGATATTTTCGGTCGGATTGAGATTCTCCCGGCACCAAAACATCTCTCATTTCGATTCCGATATTATTGAGCCTTGCCCGAACAAAACATGCAAAACAGCGTACGGTGCGGCAAACATGGAAGTTCATATAACCAGAAACTGTCAATTTCGTCATCGCTACTGGTGAAAAATCCCTTGTTTGTGTAAACAGCGTCCCCAAAGGGCAATAGCAATGGTGGCACCATCTGTGCCCTGCTCTCCCCTCCTCGGCGGGCGAGATGCGCCCAAACTACGCATACTAATGTGTCCTAATTTGCATGTTACACGCACTCAGTTCACTTCGTGTGTGTATGTGTGTTGACACAGCCGCTACACGGTCAATATGAGAGAAATTTCACCCCGGCGCACCATGTCAATCAACATAATATCTATACCGGGTGGGCCACTTAGGCAACCCTTAATAACCTGAAAACACTGACGTATCGAAAATTGCCGACTTCATCTAGTTGGAAAGTTGGCATTCCATGTGGAACGTGGAAGTCCATAAGAAGTACTCAAATCCCTAAAGATCGCGCTTTCCACTCATACACAGGGTGGTTCAATAATAGAGAAAAATCGAGTAGTTTCATGAAAGAGAGAGACACGTATAGAGAATTCATTGTTGACATACCCTACGAATCGATTGAAAAAGGAAAAAGAGCAAGAGAAAGACAAATAGAGGAGCAACGTCGGGAAACAGAAGAAGAAGAAAGAGCTAGAAAGAAACAAATACAAGAAGAGCGCCTGCAAAAGTTTGGGGGGGGGGAAAGCATGCATCAGTCAAATTTTCCAAGAAACCGAAAGAAATATCTCAGAAATTCGTGGCGATATCAACACAGTCCGGAGGATGATAAATTGAAGAAGAAACTCAATGCGGTGCAAGAACATTCAAAAGCTACAAAAGCAAATCAAATAGTGCAAGATCCAAGATTGCAGTAACAGGGTTGCCATCTCAAATAACCACCGACTTTGACAGGTAGTCACCTTGGTCCGATAGTCACCTTGGCTCCTATATCGTAGACAGTTCGATACTTATTGTAGAAGGTCGCATTCAAATCATTCCAACCATTTCAAATTCCCAACTCTGCTCCAAAACGTTCAAATCTCCCTTCAAAGACAGAGTCTCCCCAGCTCTGCTCAAAAACAAACTAGAATAAACCTTTTCTACAGGCGTGCCTGTGATTCATCCTTCTTCTTCATCTGGCACGGATGGACGGGTTTTGAAGCCTCTGCACCATGCATCTGTGGAGGTTGCTCCAGCCGTAGTTTCGGTGGTCTCTTTGGAGTTTCCTCTGCTAACTTGTGTTCTGGGCGTATCTTCGGTTCCTCTAGTTCCCTTTTCTCGGAAGCCTGCCCGGTGGCACTCAAAGTTCAGTTGAAGCCTTCAAGAAGAAACTCAAAGCAACAATATAAAGCATGTGTTTGGCAGATCACTAGAGGAATCGAAATTCGAGCAGATCCAATCCTTCAAAAACAGCCAACCCAGAATGAACTTTTTCAATTGTGACGAAAGAGGTCACTTGATGTTAAATTTCAGGGTGAGGGTACCAACACTTCCGTCATCACTTGCGAGGAAACCGTCACATTTTTAGAGGATAAGATGATCTAGTTTTCAGATTGGTATCAGGAAGACTAACATCAGCAGGCAGCATATCGTGGCGAATGATGGATGGTGCCAGTAGAGCTTCCAGGATCATACAAGCCAACATAATTGAAATAACTACTGAAACTCTTTATTGGCTGTTCTAGAACTTATGTTCCACTATATAAAAAACCCAATTATGAGAATAGAAACACTTTAAGGGTAGTTTTATAGTTTAAGCATTCTTTATTATAGTTGTGGTTAGTGTTTGGTAGAAGTGTCTAGTGTAGTTTTGAACTACCAAGTGAAGTAGAGATTGCTGAGCTGGTTCTTGGCCTGAGCTTAACCTGGCGGTTATTTTAGAACCCGAAACGTAACAGTAATTCAACCAATGATTCCTGACAACAGAGAGCGATCTGTACACAACGGCAGTAATCTCAATAAACGTTTCCGTTCCATCTGCTCCACGTTGTAGAAACCAAATGGTTCGAAAATAATTCACCCTTTCTTAGTTTAGAGTGTGAAATCCGGGTGCGAGACAGAATTCGCCTCGATCCTCATTAAAGTACGTTAATCGCATTTAAATTCGCTGTTTAAATATGGAGCTGCATCATAACTCATCGAAAAGTCAAACATGCCTAACGGGGTTCGCCAAGGGTTCGGATTCGGGTCGAAGATTTATGGTCTTGACATCGCAAAGAGCAGAGAATGTGGTGTGAATTTCCAAACTTAACTGGACTCGCAACAGAATTAACTTGAGGCTGATCTTGCTGGAACAAATCGAGTTCCCAACGAACATATTTTGTTCGATATAGACTGAAATTCCTTCGATCAACTGATTAATTAATTTATGGCATAGTGGCATCTATTAGAATTTGTAGAGACAAACAACATTATAAACTGTGTGCAATCAGGATTTCGAGGAGAACATATCTACTCTTCTTAAATTTGTCCAATGTGAAGTGTTACCATTCGGCTAGAATACTTTTTCATTATTTCATCAATAACATTTTTAAGTAATAGTGTTGAGAAGGCTTCTGATGTTTTGTTTCTGTATAATACACAATTCATGTTGATAATGTAGAAGATTTTGATTATTCTTTCTATTTTGTTGTCCACTTTCCTCTCTTCTAGTATTTTCCACAGCTTTTCCCCATAATTTCACAAGTGAAAATGGACAAGAATTCAAAACATTCTAGACACTTCTCCGCTTTCCCTAACTACATGAATCTGTCTAGCAACAAATAATTAATAATTTGAACTATTTTCATACTCCGTCAAATAGAAATCAGCGATCGTCAGTAGAACACAGGTAGAAATAATGGACACGGAAAAACCCCCTATTATACGTATAATTACTCCAAAAGCCCACATCCCACCGAACTTATTACTACCATCAGCGCTGTTTGAATTTATTAGGCAATGCCATCATCGCCACTCAGCTATTCATTTATTCTTGCAGATAACCATCTTCAGTGCGTTTTATTACTAATTCATGTTTCGGTAATATACTATTCGGGGTAATTAAGCGATTTTTGTCTACAGACCTGTTTTATTTTTTATGACTTTTAGCGTTACTTATGTATCCTCTGTGAGAAAGTGACGTTTTCATTTTTTTGATTTATTGACCGAGAATAACGGTTGCGGGAACCATTATGGAACAAATTCGAGGCTTGAAATGTTCGTACATCCGACTTTCAAATAGTTGATTGGCACTTTCAGTTAGAAAAGAATGCGTACAGATTCTATATTCACCACTTGGAGAATGTTAAAAAACAACACGAAGAATTAGTGAAGGACACAAAAAATGTATTTTACTCGTGCAATAGTATATTTGTGCAAAAAGTGCAGAGAGGTGCTAATTTCTCACGAGTTTGAAAAAGTTGCGGCACGAGCGCAAGCGAGTGCTGCAATTCAAACGAGTGAGAAATTGCATTTCTGCTCGTGTTACACACTATACTTTTTCTACAACACCCTTTTTGCTAAAAATAATACTATACTATAAACTGTTTGTATGCATTTTCATATTTTCCTCTTGAAGTTGAAGGTAGTAAATTCAATGACAATGAATTAACTTGTTCTCTTAGTTCTGGCGGAGTATTTTCAATTTCAGAACTGTCGCTATCCATTTTAGTTCAATCTCTTTAAAAATTGACGGGACAAGAATATTTTACGAATATTTTATGCTTGACGTTTTTTGACATTCAAATGATTCGATAGATGTTGCTCCGTTGCCTAGCAGTGTGTATGTGGGTATTTGAGACAGCAGTAGTGATGTCTATAATTTTTGTTCAAAATATTATGAATTTGAATAGACTTTGTCTATTCATTCTTGAAGTTGCCTGATCGAATATCCCTTCGAAATGCAGAATTTTCAAAATATACTTTCACCTTGCTGTCACGAAAACTGTATTGCTTAGAAATTAGGTACTGAAAAATTTTGGCACAGAAATGTCACTTTGCGGCACACTAATGTCAAATTTCAATTATTGTGAGAAATAATCATGTTTGCGAACGTAAAGCTATGCAGAAAAGCATGTTTTGGAGTGTAGTTGTAGAAAAAAAAAATTCTTCACCAAAAGTGCGTGATCTGTCATAAAAAACCTCATTGATAACTTTCTCGAAAATATTTCAACTGAAATTGATGACTAGATTTGTTCGGATCCTTAAGTTATAGCTGACAGCTAAAACCGTTTCTATATCCAATCTTCTCATGGTATTAAAAAAATACAAAAAAAAACTTTTAAATCTTTTGTCTACTTTTACTAGTGAAATTCAAACTTTTCTAAATGTGCACACAATATTTGAAGTCGATTCAGAGTCAATTAGAGATTTCGCAGGATTTTTACAGAACCTCTCTAACTTCGAGTTGAACATTGTCGAAAAACCGATCGTGTGAGAGACGTTTATCACTTTTCTATGCTAAACTTTGCATTTGAACATATAAAAATCACGTATTTTCGGTCAGCATGAATTTCTACATATAAAGTGCGAATTTTTAGTCAAACTGGTATTTTTGCATTTTTCATGATTTTTAGGGGTCTCCCCCTTTGAAATTATTTTTATTTTTTTTGTTTAGCCAATCTATTTGGAATTCACGGAGTATACTAATTTGATGGTTCTGAATCGATTGGCGTTCGCAGAATTGTTATTTCCTTGATCGCTCCCGAGTTGAGAAGTTTAGATAGTTTTAAATAAATTAAAGAAATTAGTAAAGTATATCAATGTCAGTTGGGTTTCGTTTTTTTTAATAAAGTTTTATTATTTTTCTATTGTGTATTGAACCATCGAATAATGCGCATCTGGCAAGGATTTTCATGTAAAACCAGACGATGGAGGTCTAAAACAAGAGTAATAACGCGACTACGTTGTTTCAGTGCATAACAAGCAAGTCACCAAGAATAGTACTCCAATCTCTAACATACCACTGTCCCGCGAAGTTTTCTAGACAGAAATCACGTCGAGATAACTTCACATGAAAAATGTGCACCCTTCTCATTCAAGTTGCGCTACGTATGCAAATGCGATGTCCATCCTTGCATGAATATTTCATAGGTGAGTCCTCACCTATTGTGGAAGTGACAGTGAAGAGGGTCCGCGTCGAATCGCATCCACTTTTTAACAGCATCCATTACCTTCGGGGATGTCACTCACAACTTGGTGCCCGACCCGATCGGGATGAGCTTCTGCTTTCCGGATGGAAGACGGATCGCTTGAGAAGTTAGAGTATGTTGCTTGTTTTGTACTTTTTCGAATGTTTTATTGGAGGTCACAGAGGTCAAGATTACTGCGTAGTTTCGGATAGTCCTGTCAAAAGAGACAAAAAATTACCCCAGACTTCGGAAAGCACAACACCCTATATAGCCAGCATTATTTTGATTTTTTAGAGCACGAAAAATAATGCAGTCTCAGAAAAAACATCCATTTATCTGTTTCCTCAGTGAAGATATGGATTTACTCAGGAAAACTGAAGAATCGATAAATTATTTTGACATGATGAGCTTATAAGGTATAAATGACGAATAATATAGGTCCAAGTATCGAGCCTTGCGGTACTCCACCATCAAATCCATTGTTTCTTCCTTCAGTTCAGCCACTGGGAATCGTGTCGTAATTGAGACAATTCAACGAGATTCGCGACTACAATTATCTCACCCTGACGCCCAGGGCGAATAAGTCAATCCGCACAATAAGAAGGGATACACCCCTCGAATTATTCGATTATATCCGGAGATCAGCATTTAATAAGTAACATCCGTATCACACGACTCCGCTAATCTCTGTCTGTCGGTGTGTACCCCTGTTGTACTCTATAACCCTATTTGTGTTATGTAAGCCACCCCTGATCCATATTCTCCCGCATCCCTTTGTAATATCAAAGTTAATGTCCCTCGCTATGTTTGCCTCTGTAAATAACCGATTTATTTAATGCTAATGACAATCAATTTGGTTTGGGGTGCTTGTATATTTAATCGAACATGTGGTAGAATAATTCGGTTA
The DNA here is from genome assembly GCA_958502065.1 of Chrysolina americana. Lineage (NCBI taxonomy): Eukaryota > Metazoa > Arthropoda > Insecta > Coleoptera > Chrysomelidae > Chrysolina > Chrysolina americana. The sequence goes on along the minus strand of OY293413.1, from coordinate 1,019,968 downwards.
CTTGAGTTCTGTTTGAACCCCGTTTGCTGATATTACTGAATATGTGAGAGGTACAGAACATTTAAAAATAATTAGTCAGAATTTGCGATAATATAATATAATATAATATAATATATATATATATATATATTATATTTTACCATGAATTTGTTTTTTTTTTGTATTTATTTTCAACTGGTTAGAGGAACACCACTTGTTGATATTTTCTAATGTATATAGTAATAAGTGTTGTTACCATCTTCATTATCTGAACATGTAAAATAGATAGAGGGTATCATCAGCAAATAGATGTGTGGGTCAACGTCCAGCTGCTTTTACTATATCGTCAATATATAAAAGAAATTACAATGGATCCAAGACACTACCCTGTGGAACACCTATGTCATTTTGGATTTCACAGTTTAGGTATAAGGTAACAATTATGGCAAAAAAAAGGATTTACAGGAATAATTGGAAATTTTGGAATGCAGTTTCTGAAGAATGTTGAGTCAATTACCGTAAAACAAAAAATCTCGAATAGTTGAGAAGTCCAAAGGGACCCCTAAAAGTCATGAAAAGTACAAAAATATCAGAATCTACGCAAAATTTCATGCTGATCCTGAAAATATATGTTTTGTGTATGCTCAGATACAAAGTTTGGAATAAAAAAGAAAAAAATATGAAGGAAACTCCAGATGAACTTCTCAACTCAATAATGGTTGAAGATAGAGCAATTCTGCGAACGCCAATCGATTCAGAATGATGAAATTAGTATATTCCGTGGATTTCGAGTCAATCGACGTAAAAACAAAAATCATTGAAAAATCGAAAAAGTCCTAAAAATCATGAAAAATACAAAATCAACAGATCTGCTTGAAATTCGCACTATATACGCAAAATTTCATGCTGATTCTGAAAATATATGATTTGTGTATGCCCCGATACAAGGTTTGGCATATAAAAGAAAAAAAATGTGAAGGAAACTCCAGATGAACTTCTCAACTCAATAATGGTTGAAGATAGAGCAATTCTGCGAACGCCAATCGATTCAGAATGATAAAATTAGTATATTCCGTGGATTTCGAGTCAATCGACGTAAAAACAAGAATCATTGAAAAATCGAAAAAGTCCAAAGGGGTAGACCCCTAAAAATCATGAAAAATACAAAATCAACCGATCTACTTCAAATTCGCACTATATACGCAAAATTTCATGCTGATCCTGAAAATATATGATTTGTGTATGCTCAGATACAAAGTTTAGCATAAAAAAGAAAAAAATATGAGGGAAACTCCAGATGAACATTTCAACTCGAGAATGGTTGAAGATAGAGCAATTCTGGGAACGCCAATCGATTCAGAATGATGAAATTAGTATATTCCGTGGATTTCGAGTCAATCGACGTAAAAACAAAAATCATTGAAAAATCGAAATAGTCCAAAATCATGGAAAATACAAAAAAAAAACAGATCTACTTGAAATTCGTACTATATACGCAAAATTTCATGCTGATTCTGAAAATATATGATTTGTGTATGCTCATATACAAGGTTTAGCATAAAAAAGAAAAAAATATGAGGGAAACTCCAGATGAACATTTCAACTCGAGAATGGTTGAAGATAGAGCAATTCTGCGAACGCTAATCGATTCAGAATGATGAAATTAGTATACTCCGTGGATTTCGAGTCAATCGACGTAAAAACAAAAATCATTGAAAAATCGAAATAGTCCAAAATCATGGAAAATACAAAAAAAAAACAGATCTACTTGAAATTCGTACTATATACGCAAAATTTCATGCTGATTCTGAAAATATATGATTTGTGTATGCTCATATACAAGGTTTAGCATAAAAAAGAAAAAAATATGAGGGAAACTCCAGATGAACATTTCAACTCGAGAATGGTTGAAGATAGAGCAATTCTGCGAACGCTAATGGATTCAGAATGATGAAATTAGTATACTCCGTGGATTTCGAGTCAATCGACGTAAAAACAAAAATCATTGAAAAATCGAAATAGTCCAAAATCATGGAAAATACAAAAAAAAAAACAGATCTACTTGAAATTCGTACTATATACGCAAAATTTCATGCTGATTCTGAAAATATATGATTTGTGTATACTCAGATACAGGGTTTGGCATATAAAAGAAAAAAATACGAGAGAATAATACTAAGTTTATTTCCAGAAAAGTGGTACTTATATATGCATAAGTACATGAAATAATATGTAATATAAAATAAAATATGCAGAGTTAGGTGCATGAAAATAAACGGGCTTATCATTGAAGCTCCTTGAAGAGCTTTTGTATGATAGTAAGGATGATTGGGTACATGTTTCAGGTTAGTTTTTTTGGTATCTTGATTAAATGCTACCAAATTCAGAGCAAATATTACTTTCACATTTTCAATATAATGGCTCAATTCGAAACCAATTTTCAGCCAATATGGAGTGCTACCTGGAGTTTAGCATAAAAAATTAACAAAATTTCAACATTTTCAAGTTCAAACTCTCTCGCACTTTCGAATTTTCGAAAATTTTCAGCTCGAAATTGGAAAGGTCCGTAAACGACCTATGAAATCTCTAAATGACTCGAGAATTTTTTTATTTCACTTATGTGGGTAGAAAAAAAATGTTTACTTCTTTTGGAGGGAAATGATTCCTCTCAACTCCAGATGAACTTGAGAATTGTTGAAGATTAAGCAATTCTGTGAACGCCAATCGCGTTAGAATGATAAAATTAGTATTATTTCTCCATAGAACATACAACTGGTCTAGATATCAATATATCCTCGTAATATTGACAGGTTCACTATTAATATCTTCGACGCTAGTCTTTTCCTGCTATGACGCCCTCTAGCGACCGTAATAAAGAACACGTTCTTAGTGCCATTCGCTCTGAAACAATAGCTCCGTTTATCCTGTGGTAAATATCGTACTTACTCTGCAATCAGCACTTTTTCCGGCGCTTTTATTACCCCGCGAATGTCTTCGAAGCAGCAAATACTACGTTATTATCTCAATCGGATCCCGTAACTCATATTAGAATAAAAACCATCCACTATTACAATTCACCTTTCGAATCAGATAACTCCATTCAGAATAAATCATGCTGAGATTGCACCGACATAAAATCATATACCCCTTAGTACAATTCCTCGAAAGATAAGATTCTCGCAATATTAAGCCCCTTGGTTTTATACGAGAAAATTATACAACTCTGACCGCCACATTATACGCAAAACAAACCTTTCTTATGCCGTTACTCAATCCCGCTTCTGATTCTCGTAGCGAAATCTCCCACAAATAAGTTTTACTGCCGCACCACTTATGTAGATCAGAGCGGGCAGCGTGTTTTTGACAGGATTGAAAGCAATAACACTAACATAACTCCGGATCTGCGTCCTTAGATTGGTCAAGCAATCTAGATGGCAGATATGCCTTCGCTTGTTTTGCATCGCTAACCGATCCTGATTGTGAAGACTGAAGAGAGATGTTTTGTGCTGATAGATAAATAAAGAGATATTATGGCCGTACGGGAACAGATGGCGCTAGAAGAGGTCTTTGTAGCGGCGACACGATCTCCGGATTCTGGTCAAGCGGCTGCCGGTTTGTGATAAATGTTGCTGATGTTCAGATGGAATCGAAGACTGCGGCGAGTGCTCGATGCTGATGAATGCAAATGTTGTTTACGGCTTTTTGGATACAAAGGGGCAACATTTTCACTTGAAAGTTCCCAAAAAGGCCCGTTCCACACAAAAAAACTGCACATTAACTAAAACATGGAACGAATCATTTAAACTTTGACCATATCCTGCAAGGATTCAAATCTTCCATATCCTCATGGAGCAATTAGAACATTGAATGCGAATGTTTTTTAGGGTTTCTTGGATTCAAATCGGCAACATTTTCACTTGGAATTTCTCAATAAGTTTTGTTCCACACAAAACACCTCCACATTTACGAAAACTTGGGATGAGTCATTCAAACTTTGACCAATCCTGCAGGAATTCAAATCTAGCAAACTTCCATATCCTCATGGACCAATCAGAACGTTGAAAGCAAATGTTTTTTGCCGTTTCATGGATTCAAATCGGCAACATTTTCACACGAAATTTCTCAATAAATTTTGTTCCAAACAAAAAAAGTCTCTGCATTTACTAATTCTGGGATGAGTCATTCAAACTTTGACCATATCCTGCAAGGATTCAAATCTTCCATATCCTCATGGAGCAATTAGAACATTGAATGCGAATGTTTTTTAGGGTTTTTTGGATTCAAATCGGCAACATTTTCACTTGGAATTTTTCAATAAGTTTTGTTCCACACAAAAAACCTCCACATTTACGAAAACTTGGGATGAGTCATTCAAACTTTGACCAATCCTGCAGGAATTCAAATCTAGCAAACTTCCATATCCTCATGGACCAATCAGAACATTGAAAAAAAATGTTTTTTTCCGTTTCATGGATTCAAATCGGCAACATTTTCACACGAAATTTCTCAATAAATTTTGTTCCAAACAAAAAAAACCTCTGCATTTACTAATACTGGGATGAGTCATTCAAACTTTGACCATATCCTGCAAGGATTCAAATCTTCCATATCCTCATGGAGCAATTAGAACATTGAATGCGAATGTTTTTTAGGGTTTCTTGGATTCAAATCGGCAACATTTTCACTTGGAATTTTTCAATAAGTTTTGTTCCACACAAAAAACCTCCACATTTACGAAAACTTGGGATGAGCCATTCAAACTTTGACCAATCCTGCAGGAATTCAAATCTAGCAAACTTCCATATCCTCATGGACCAATCAGAACATTGAAAAAAAATGTTTTTTGCCGTTTCATGGATTCAAATCGGCAACATTTTCACACGAAATTTCTCAATAAATTTTGTTCCAAACAAAAAAAACCTCTGCATTTACTAATACTGGGATGAGTCATTCAAACTTTGACCAATCTTGCAGGAATTCAAGTCTAGCAAACTTCCATATCCTCATGGACCAATCAGAACATTGAATGCAAATGTTTTTTACGGTTTCTTGGATTCAAATTGGCAATATTTTTACTAAAAAACCTCTACATTCACTAGAACTTGGGATGAGTCATTGAAACTTTGACCAATCCTGCAGGAATTCAAATCGACCGAACTTTCATATAGGCGCCCCTTATGAACCAATCAGAAAAATGAATGCAAATGTTGTCAAGCGTTTTTTTTATTCAATGGGTAACACTTTCACTTGAAATTTTCCAATAAGGTTCGTTCCACACACACCTCTACATTTACTAAAACTTGGAATTAATCTTTGACCAATCCTGCAGGAATTCAAATCTATCAAAATTCCGACTGCCAGTAGTAATAGAAATTTTCAAATAATCCCCTGTCTCCCGAATCCTAAGAAAAACGTTGCACAGATATCTGTCAGATTTAATTCAACGTCTGTCGTGGTATGAGCCAGGGAAGTAGAAGAATCTGTCTGAATTTCGGAGATTATAAGGGGTTTTTTACTAATCAATTGTGTCTCTTTCCTGAAGCCATCAGACTTGGTCTGATATTTTCAAAACTCCCTAATTTTAGTCGGTATAAATTCCAGTTATTTAATAATGACCCAAATGTGTCATTTCTGAAGAAAACTCAAGCATGTATAACAATAACGCTGATGGGAACAATTAAAAAAAAAATGAATCGCCAATTATTCCGTGTAAATATAAGAATAGAAATAACAGCGAACGTACAAAGAGAGTAATGAACAATGTGTCTAACAGGCGTGAAAGAACTGCTCGCGTGAAGGCAACATTCCCGCAAAGTCATAATAATTGAATCCGGAGTTCTGAAAAGATCAAAGGCTACACGCAAAGTAACTACTTCCAAAAAGAGAATAATAGTTATTCATGTAAAGGGAACGTTTGTGTTAATTAGCGACAACAGGTTATAAATATCCATATTAAATTAACCAAATGTGTTTTCATATAACTGATAGATTTCGTTTTCGTGTTTGATAATACATATTATGAACAAAGATACATGCGTGCCCATGCAAGGTTTTTGACTCTCGTGCCTGAAAACTGCATGACCATTCATAAATAGGCCTTTCATTTTGTTTGGTTCTGTAATAATTTTGTCAATGCTGAAGTTATGCCACTTATTTGAGTTTTTCAAGTAATCCTGACGAATTTTGATTCAATTGTAAGTCATCTAGATCACCTCCAGAACGAATTATGGTAGTCTTTGAAATGTTCAAGGATGGAAAATAACACGATTTTTTTAATTTTTCGATGTCTAGGCATATATTTCTTTGAGTCATTTTTATTTTTGCCATGCCATAGTTTTGTGTTGAATTTTCTTTGAATATCCACAGTTTTCAGGTCATATAATATAAAGTAATAGGCCAAACACCGATCCTTGTGGAACTCCGCAGTTTATGCTACCTAGAGATGAAAAAGTAGTTGTTTTGACAAATTGTGTTCTTCCAGTCAAGTTAGATTGTAGCAATTTATGCAGGGTTTCATTTATTCCATAGTGATACAGTTTCCGCAACAGTATTCCATAGTTGAAACAGTCGAAGGATTAGGATAAATTACAGAATTCTCTTACGACTACTTTTCTTCGGTATAGGAGCGAAAATATATTTATTTTTCACTTGTCCATTACTGCCTTATAATACCTTGGAACGGTTGCTCGGGGTGTTATGGAGGCCATTACGAATCATAACGCCCGTTAAATGATTTTTTCTGTAGTTCAATAAATAAAAAAAGGACTAAATATTTTCCCTCAAATTGAAATTACAATTTTCAAAAAAATTGATACCAAGTTTGAAGTTCTGTGAGTTGACCGATGATGAACTCCTCAATGTGCATTCGGTTTCGTTCGGAACGTTAACATTTTCCGGGGTATCATTGTAGCAATTTTGTTTTTCGAGGAGGTACTACTCTTCCATTTTCCATGTAATTTTAGTGTTTCAAAGGAAGCACCACCTTGAACAAGAAGCATTGACGATGTTCGGCGTGGACAATGTCCGGTGTAAACTCTCGGGTTTTCCAAATTGAGGTATTTCGGTATGATGGAAGGAACACTTCCTATAATATTTTTACTCAATGCATTCATTATTTCTGCAGGTTGAAAAAACCTACATTGCTTACATCCTTTTGGTCATAGTGCAATGTACTTTTTAACTAAGTTCAAGGCACCTATATCGCTTTTTTCAACAATGGTGAAACTTTTTGAGGTGCAGGTCTTGGTTTCTGGTACCTTCATCAGTATAACGGATCCTCTGTCTTCAGTGTCATCAATTGTCATCTTGACCATTTCATAACGTCTTAAGCCTTCAAATAAGCCCATTACCAGAACAACTTTATGTAGCAGAAAAGTATCATCTGGAGCTTTTCTTATGAAAAGTAATACTTGTCCACCTTCCAACACCTTTGATTTTTGAGAAATGTATCCTTTTGAATTAACTTTCAGAAAGGCCATCAGTTGACTGAATGCTGATATATTAATGCTTTCTTTAACAATCAATGTTGATTTCAGCTGTGAGTATTTGGTCCATAGACTATTTGTACTATATTTTTCAGACTGAAATAATGTAAAATAAATAAAAAATATTAATATTTTTTATGAGATAAACTCACCAGTTCCTGGAAGTATACCATTAAGACAGTTTCATTTACGGTATTCGCTCTGTTTTCATTTTTCCATTTCAAAAAATGGTCATACTCCTCGTATAAGTATTTGGATTTCACAGGCAGTAAATTTCCTAACGCTTTTTCAGCTTTGAGCGTCACATTTTGTGGGATCTCCATAATTATTATGAATAAGACCGTTTTTAGTTTTCTGCACTAACAAGCTTGTCAATTCTTACAAAAATGCAGCGACATTTTATTAAATAAACAACCCTTAGTAACCTTGTTTCCATGGCAATTGCATAGAAGCTCACTTGTGCTTAGTTGCGGACCAGAACGCAGTAAATACTATGAGAAGAAATTTATGAAGTAACGTCGTTTAAGATAATTTTTTCGTGAAAAATAAAATCATGTTGCACCACGAGGTTTACTAGATCCTAACGCCCTTGGTACATAAATAGCCATATCGCGCGTATTTTTCTTTGCTTGGAATCCTTACTGAGCATTACCTCTCATTAAATTATTACTACTAGGTAGCTGTGTACCATAGTGACATTTTTTTTCGGACATTGCTCTTTGATAGAAAGAAGAATACTCTATAAATTGTCTAACGATGAACTACAATTTTCTTTTTTTTCAGAGATATTGGAACTGAAGCGACGTATTGCATCCTCTATCATATTTCCCAAAAGCCAGTCCACCTCTGTTACATTAGCCTCCTCAGTATTGCCTCTAACCGCAAAACATCCCTGTCTTGACTTCTCCAAATTCAATAAACGAAACACAAGTATTGCAAAGCCCCCGAACGTAGTTTCGCCAGTCTTTCCCACGTCCATCAGTATATTGTGCGATTGTATACATTTCGCGAACCCTCTTTGAATATCCAATAGCACCACCAAATTTCCCGGTAATCCCTTGGTTATTGTCCGTGGCAAAGTGTGTACATACTGCCTCCAGATATGACAGGTTGACGGTGGAGGATTTTTCGATACAGAGGCGTTGCAATATATTTGCTATACAGTTTCATTGGAGGGATTTGAGATATTTCGAATGATTTCAAATAGACAGATCTATTATTCAATCACCGTATGGAAAGAAGTTGCGATTAGTATCAATATACGAGGGTATATGGAAAAATCTTTAGCCTAATAAATTTAAAGAAATATTTTGACTCTAACTCGACCAATTTCGTCATTCAACATGATGACGCCCTCAAAAGAAAACGCAAATATTTTCTGCAAATCAGGCATCCTCAGCTCTACTGCATTTTCGTCACAATCAATGTCAAAAATAGCTTCAGTGTTTGAAAATTATAAATATCAGTAAAAAAGCAGACGGAAGGAAATAAAACATATCCACTTATATCAGTCACTGATGTAAATACTGATATTCATGTAAAAATATATAAGGGTACGGTCTTCTTTATCTCCATTATGGTAAAAATAGATGGCAGTCCCAAAGAACTGAAGCAAAAACTTTTCCAGCAGAATTTTGAATGAGAAACTCTTAAGCCTTTTCAACGATTGCTTTGTTCTTTGTATTTTTGAAATATTACCTAAAAATCATGAAAAATACATTATTATCAGATCCTCTTGAAATCCGAAGTAAGTTCGTAGAAAAAATATTATTTGTGGATGCTCAGATACAAGGTTTTGCATATAAAAGAGAAAATATATGAAGGGAACTTCAGATAAACTCTCCAACTCACCAACGGTTGAAGATAGAGCAATTCTGCGAACGCCAATCGATTCAGAATGATGAAATTGGTATACTCTGTAGATTTTGAGTTAATCGACGAGAAAATACATTTCTTGCAAAATCGAAAAACGTCCAAAGGGGTAGACCCCTAAAAAAACATAAAAACCCAAAAAACGCAGATCTACTGGAAATTCGCACTATATACGCAAAATTTCATGCTGATTCTGAAAATATTTGAATGGTGTATGCTCATATACAAGGTTAGAAATAAAGAAAAAAAATATGAGGGAAACTCCTGATGAACTTTTCAACTCGAGAACAGTTGAAGATAGAGCAATTCTGCGAATTTTGAGTCAATCGACTTAAAAATAAAACTATTAAAAAATTCAAAAGAGTTTAAAGGGTAGACCCCTAAAAATCATTAAAAATACTAGATCATCCGATCCATTTGAAATTCGCACTATTTACGAAAAATGGCCTGCTTCTGCATTTGGCATATATGAAAAATAAATGAAAATTATCGATTCCAAGATTTTTAGCATGACAGCTTTCTTTGCCGAAATTCGCCCCCATCAATCATATTCGAAATTATAAAATTGTGCCAAATTCCATTTGAATTAATTTTTGGTCAAATATTGTACATTGGTGACTCTTTCAAACGATATATTTAAAATTGACCTGTTATATACAGTGTGCGGAAAACAGCTTGCCACATAATGTGAATGAAAATGTGCAAAATCTTCCTTATTTCAAATGGTACACTCTGTATATTATCGATCCATAAGAAGTGCCAACATGCTCTATAAATTTCATCAAATTTTTCCTATGGTTAGAAAAAGGGTTTTTTTTTTTCGATAAATGCGAATTCTTCCTATTTCTTAGTTATAATCTTGGCGAACGACCTTTTTTACGGCTAAATCCATCTTTGACAACTGCTATCGAGAGATGTGTTATATTTGAATTAGTGTACTAATTGAGAACGCATTCCATTTAACTTCGAGAGACCTCAAAAAACCGTCTTGATGAGGAGGAAACTACGAAACAGCTGCCGACGGATGTTGAGCTGTCGAAAACACTCTATCCATTCTACAGTGTTTCTATCCATTGAACAGTGGTTTGGTTTACTAATATTTCAATCATATGGGTATTTTTCCGGGAAAACATCCCGGAAGTTTTTTTTTAACATTAATTTTGGATCTCGTATGCTTATGATGCACGAAATAATATTATGAAGGCATTCTTAAGAGCATACTCATGATCTATGCACTCCTTATTCAAAACGTTCGGTGATAAGAGATCCAAGTAGCTACTACGTACGTAGTCAGTTGTTTCATCAAAGTTCCTCGTGTCGTGTGGAAATAGTGGCAAAGTGAATTCCACCGGGATTATCTGCAGCAAACGTATCTCCTAAGCCCATCCATCCATGACGAAGTGGCAAATTTTAGTATGCAGGTCTCGACTCCAGTGCCTTCTGCTATTCATCGCTACGTTCAAATGCCTGCGGCTCATTTGTGACTAGGAATCTCTAATCCGCCCCGGCTGGCGGCCAAATACTGATGTGCGGCTTTTTAATAAAGTCGGATGAAGGGGGTGAGTGGAGATTCTAGTCCGAGGTGGCTGTGGGATTATGGGATCGGCGTTAGCGATGAGTTCAAGAGTTGAGGATTATGCATTGTGTGTTTATCTTGGAAAAAATCCATGTTGGAATTTTTATTGAGTGTTTTGTCAGTGATAATAGGTGTTTCGGTAGTTACAGAGTTGTTCCTTAAACGGCATTGATGTCGTAATAAATTGAGGACGATAAAAATCCACTTAGCACCCCGATTTATACTGCTACCCTGTACTATGATGAAAATATCAATTACCGTTGATGATAGCATTTTTGTATATACAAAACCAATGAAGTGGATCTTCTGGTCCTGATTAGGTAGATATTATAAGTATTACTTTCGATTCTTACATCTTCATATTCATCGGCCAACAACAAGAGGTTTTTATCCAAAAAACAATCACCAGGATCATCAGTTTCAATGGACGAAGTTGCTTCGAAGGAATCAGTAATAACTTCTGAAGATCCATCATGCTACTGCGGACACATGTGGAGAATATGGAATTGATGCAGCTAGAAACAAATCCACAACAGGCTGATATATATTTTGATCTAGAAGCTGCTCTGGCTATATACGAGGATGTATTGATATCTAGTTAGCCTAGACCAGTTCCCTGCATAAACAAAATATTGCGATACCATAGCAACGAACAATAATTTATTAGAAGTGTCAGTGTAAAGTTTGACGTCAAAAAAGTTAATCAGAGTTACGCAATAAACTAAAAGAAAAAATATGTCTACCGAAATTGTGAAAATCGAAAAATTGGAGTATCGAGCCATCATCAAGTACCTGTATTTAAAAGGGTTAAGAGGTAAGCAGATTTACGAAGATATGCTTAATACCCTTGGTGATCAATGACCTTCGTATGCAACCGTGAAAAGTTGGACTGCAAGCTTCAAAAGAGAAACATTTTCCATTGAAGATGATGACCGATCGGGAAGGCCAGTTTCTGTGTCAGTCCCGAAAATATCGATGCAGTTCATGGCATGATTTTAACAGACCGTCGAATTGGGCTAAAACGGATATCTGAAGCACTGAATATTTCATACGAACGCGTTCATCATATAGTTCACGTCGATTTGGACATGAGAAAAATTGCTGCAAAATTAATCCCCAAATGTTTGAATGTTGACCAGAAGCGTGCAAGGATAGTACCATCGCGTTCGATCTGTGCTCGATTTGAAAACGATGTAGACTTCTTAAACCGAATTGTTACTATGGATGAGACTTGGGTACATTTCTACGATCCAGAAACAAAGCAACAATCAATGGAATGGCGACACTCCGGTTCTCAAAGACCTAAGTAGTTTCGTGTCCAAAAATCTGCTGGAAAAGTTCTTGCTTCAGTTTTTTGGGATTGCCATGGAATAATCATGATTGATTTTTTGGATAAGGGTAGAACAATAACTGGAGATTACTATTCGACATTACTGACCACTCTACGGGAAAAAATTAAAGAGAAAAAACACGGAAAGCTATCCAAAGGTGTTTTGTTTTTGCAGGACAACGCCCCTGCACACAAATCTTATGTTGCCATGCAAAAAAATCGTGATTTAGTGTTTCAATTACTAGAACACCCTCCTTATTCACCAGATTTGGCTCCGTCCGACTATCATCTCTTTCCTCAACTGAAAAAAAGATTAAAAGGTCGTGAATTTTCTTGCAACGAGGAGGTAATAAAAGCTGTGGAGGTCTGGTTTGCAGAGCAAGAAGAAACATTTGTTTTGAAAGGTCTAGAGACGTTGCAGGTTCGCTGTAAAAAATGTATCCAATTAAGAGTAGAATATGGTGAGTAATAAAATATTTTGACATTGAAATTTTGTTTGGTTCTATAGTAGACTAAGAATTTTTCAATATATCCTCGTAAGTATCAACTATTAAAAGGCGAGTATAGAAAGTAGTATTTGAATCGTTGATCAGTCCCAAAGTGTGGAATTCAAGCCTTGCATATTCCAAAATTGGAAGAAGATTCTAATCACCACGTTGTCATACCAATTGAAATATCTGTAGCGTAAAAATCTGTCACAAAACATCGGCGACTCCACCCTCTTAAAACAGCGCCAGGGCTTTTAAAAGTGTATATTTTATTCCTGATAACTTTACAGCAGAGATTGGTCCCTTGTCGCCCTTCTGTCAGTTATATGGAGAGGAATAAATAGGGATTTCCGGAAGAGGATTATTGGCTAATTGTATCAGTGCATGCTGACTTTTTCCAACGGAGAAGCTGTTATTGAAGCTATCAAGGATTTAATAACAGTACTTTGGGATGAAAGTGATTTATTGTTGTAACGGGTCCGCCGCGCGCGAGAAGAAATTAAAATTTTATGACAGTTTGGCTTTTTTGGAGACGTTCTTGTCGTGACGAATACTGACATCTGTGGGATTAGGTTGGTATCACAGCTGAATTGATAAGCTCTGAAGGCATTTTGTAAAAAAGAATGGGAATTTTTTCACTCTTCCAGTGAAATGACACCGGCATTTTTGAAGAGTTTGCTTTAATTAATGATTTAATTGCTTATACATATTGTGATCATTTTTGAAAGTTGCTTAACTCAATTTAAAAACTTTCGATAAATACAAAAAAACAGCAAACAGCTAACTTTTAATTATTGAAATGTCCTATCGACAAACACCCCGTTACTCATATGGAAGCCCACAATTAAAAAAAATCTTTAAATATAATTGTGTAGTTGAGAAAAGCAAATTCAACAATGACTTTGGCAAAGATAATGAAATCGCTCAGTAGAATACAAATATACCCGTCACCTATTCAAACAGTTGCATTACGATAACAAAAATAAAGGATACTAGTTGTCAGGAAACTTTGTTACGAAGAAGAGACGTCAAGAATAACTAGTAATGCCGGTTGTGAAAAGATTTGTTGAGAATTATAAATCCAAAATTTTAGTAAAATTTTGTAGAAAGTTATATAATTTCAATTAAAATAAGTTTTCCAATGCAGTTTCTGTGGTACTACACCCTGCCAGGCTATACGTGGTCGTGCATGTTAAAGTACATCCAGTGTAAGTTGCAGATTTTGAAAGATGCTTGTGTTCGTCAAGCGAGGAATTCGAGGCGGCATGATTCAGTGCTGCAACAGGCGCACCACGGCTAATAATAAATACATACTCAGCCCTCCACTAATTCACTACATCTCGATGTGAACAATTTGTACGATTCGGCTATGATAGAATATCTTCCGTACGGAGGATTCGGATAAATGGAAAATTTTACCGATTTCAATGTGCTTGAAGTGTCAGATAATTCACCCATCCGAAGCTGTGGAAAGTGCGTAAAAAATCCAATGGTGTGAAATACTGCGTTGTCCAAAATAAAATCATGTATGGAGACTATGTTGAGTGAAATAATAAAAAAAAAGTTTTTCAATAACTAATCTAATTGGTACATTTTCTGTGGTCCTACACCCTGCCAGGTTATACGTGGTCATGCATCTTGAAGTACGCCCAGTTTGAAGGATGTAGACATGCTTATGTTACTGATTTCAATGAGCTTGAAGTGTCAGGTACTTCACCTATCCGAAGCAGCTGTATACCTGTAAACTATAGGGTGGAAAGTGCGTAAAAAATCCAATGATGTGCAATACTGCGTTGTCCAAAATAAAATCATCTATGAAGACTATGTTGAGTGAAAGAATAAAAAAAAGTTTTCCAATACCTAATCTAATCGGTACATTTTCTGTGGTCCTACACCCTGCCAGGTTATACGTGGTCATGCATCTTGAAGTACGCCCAGTTTGAAGGATGTAGACATGCTTATGTTACCGATTTCAATGAGCTTGAAGTGTCAGGTACTTCACCTATCCGAAGCAGCTGTATACCTATAAACTACAGGGTGGAAAGTGTGTTAAAAATCCAATGGTGTGCAATACTGCGTTGTCCAAAATAAAATCATCTATGAAGACTATGTTGAGTGAAATAATAAAAAAAAAGTTTTTCAATATCTAATGTAATCGGTACATTTTCTGTGGTCCTACACCCTGCCAGGTTATACGTGATCATGCATCTTGAAGTACGCCCAGTTTGAAGGATGTAGACATGCTTATGTTACTGATTTCAATGAGCTTGAAGTGTCAGGTACTTCACCTATCCGAAGCAGCTGTATACCTGTAAACTATAGGGTGGAAAGTGCGTAAAAAATCCAATGATGTGCAATACTGCGTTGTCCAAAATAAAATCATCTATGAAGACTATGTTGAGTGAAATAATAAAAAAAAGTTTTCCAATACCTAATCTAATCGGTACATTTTCTGTGGTCCTACACCCTGCCAGGTTATACGTGGTCATGCATCTTGAAATACGCCCAGTTTTAAGGATGTAGACATGCTTATGTTACCGATTTCAATGAGCTTGAAGTGTCAGGTACTTCACCTATCCGAAGCAGCTGTATACCTATAAACTACAGGGTGGAAAGTGCGTTAAAAATCCAATGGTGTGCAATACTGCGTTGTCCAAAATAAAATCATCTATGAAGACTATGTTGAGTGAAATAATAAAAAAAAAGTTTTTCAATATCCTATCTAATCGGTACATTTTCTGTGGTCCTACACCCTGCCAGGTTATACGTGATCATGCATCTTGAAGTACGCCCAGTTTAAAGGATGTAGACATGCTTATGTTACCGATTTCAATGAGTTCGAAGTGTTAGGTACTTCACCTATCCGAAGCAGCTGTATACCTGTAAACTACAGGGTGGAAAGTGCGTAAAAAATCCAATGATGTGCAATACTGCGTTGTCCAAAATAAAATCATCTATGAAGACTATGTTGAGTGAAAAAAAAAAAAAAAAAGTTTTTCAATAACTAATCTAATAGGTACATTTTCTGTGGTCCTACACCCTGCCAGGTTATACGTGGTCATGCATCTTGAAGTACGCCCAGTTTGAAGGATGTAGACATGCTTATGTTACCGATTTCAATGAGCTTGAAGTGTCAGGTACTTCACCTATCCGAAGCAGCTGTATACCTATAAACTACAGGGTGGAAAGTGCGTAAAAAATCCAATGATGTGCAATACTGCGTTGTCCAAAATAAAATCATCTATGAAGACTATGTTGAGAGAAATAATAAAAAAGTGTTTTTCAATAACTAATCTAATCGGTACATTTTCTGTGGTCCTACACCCTGCCAGGTTATACGTGGTCATGCATCTTGAAGTACGCCCAGTTTGAAGGATGTAGACATGCTTATGTTACCGATTTCAATGAGCTTGAAGTGTCAGGTACTTCACCTATCCGAAGCAGCTGTATGCTTGTAAACTACAGGGTGGAAAGTGCGTTAAAAATCCAATGGTGTGCAATACTGCGTTGTCCAAAATAAAATCATCTATGAAGACTATGTTGAGTGAAATAATAAAAAAAAAAGTTTTTCAATACCTAATATAATCGGTACATTTTCTGTGGTCCTACACCCTGCCAGGTTATACGTGGTCATGCATCTTGAAGTACGCCCAGTTTGAAGGATGTAGACATGCTTATGTTACCGATTTCAATGAGCTTGAAGTGTCAGGTACTTCACGTATCCGAAGCAGCTGTATACCTATAAACTACAGGGTGGAAAGTGCGTAAAAAATCCAATGATGTGAAATACTGCGTTGTCCAAAATTAAATCATCTTTGAAGACTATGTTGAAGGTTTGCAAAATCAGTTAGAAAAGGTGACTTCGCAACGGCTTTATTCGTTCGTTCGCTCACGATGTTTTCAGAGTTGGACAAAAAAAATTGCTTTGAGCATGATGACAAATGCTGTTTGATTGCCGGCTCTCATGTTACTCTGCCATGGGGACATTACAGTTTTTCAAATATGTAATTGTTTCAGAAAACATGGCAAAAATATTGGAAAATTTCAGCTATCAACAAATCTTCAGAACCACGTAATCATCCCTAGTGTACAATTGCCTACCTTGAAGATGTGTTGTGAAGTAATGAATCTAAAAAAACCAAAGCCAAGCCGGTAGCGTCTCAGATATTACCAAGAAAAATGTATTTAGAATCTTATTTATACCTTCCTTCATCGTGAAAATAAAGTGGAACTATTGCAACATTATTTCACCGTGTTTTATCACAAATTGCCATAATATCCAGAACCTTTTCTTCAAAAAAGCTGCTGAACACAGCTTGCGCAATTCCTCAAAGTGATACAAACTTTCCAAAATTTGATTCTAGAAAGAAAAAGTTAATTGTCAAAGGAGTTATTAGAAAAAATAAATGACTGAACTTATGCCTCCGATTGCTTTACTTTCATCTACGGGTTTTTTTGCATCCCTAAGATTTTGGACAGGAATTGTTGCATATCTCATTTTCATCGTGGATATTAATTGCTGTTCAATGTGAACTAAATTATGTGATAAATATTACCGAATACTAGTGAACCATATTTTTCCACAAATTTAAAGAACCCATTCTGACTTCATTAATGCAAATATATTCGATCCGCGAACGAAGGTATTTCCATATAATAAGATTTGTACACTTTTGAGCAGGTGGTTTGCTTTCGTAGGAATTACTGCAAAATCCTGCGAGCAGGGAGAAAATGCCTGGATTTTTAAGCGGCACCGGAAAGCGATACACCTGCAGATATTCCGTAATCACGAAACCCTTGAATATTGAATCAGGCCGTTCTCGTATATTTCATGAATGTGTTACGTTGCACTGCGGAAAAACAAACAACACACCATATCCGATATTCGTTTCGGGCTGGGAGATTTTTTGTGATGGAAAAACGGAAAGGACGCGGAGTTTATGTGAATATATTTTCTATTTTACGAAGAGGGCAATCCTGCAATGCAATCCTCAGAGGATGTCGTTAAAACCGAGGAAAATTTTATGGAAATTAGTGTTTCTCTTCAACGTCACAAGGCTCTGTATGTCTTCGGTGACAAATTTTTGGACAATGAGCATCAAAATCAAATCAAACAAAGTTCTAGTAATTATCCTAACAAGTACAATAAGAGTTTACAGGGTGTGAAAATTCTTTTGAAAGGTTCAACTTGTATCTCTTTTATAGAAAGCAATATGTGAGACTATCAACATACTGCAGAAATTAAATGTGGAATACCCCAAGGCTCTGTACTAGGTCCTGTTTCATTCCTTTTATCTGACCATTTTAGCAATTTCTGAATTTTTTTCCTGTCATTAGATAGCCGTGCTTTTTTCTGACTCCATAAATGTTTTTCAGAAATCGCACCCAGATCTTGAAATGCAGTGGACTTGAATGAAACAAGTCTTCGTTGAAATGAACCCTTTCTGCATCAGACCTTCACAACTATCGCCCGACGAAATCGATTTCACCGAGTCAAGAACACTGCGACAAAGTCTGCATGTAGATTAAAGAGAAAATCTTCCAGAACTGAGAGCAATTACCGGAATGTGAATTGGTACGTATAATAAACTGAGAATAATCCAAGCTTTATCACAGCAGAAGTTCAAAACGACCTCGTTTAGGAGGATAGCACGCCGAGTTCATCATAACCGCTAGATGTGAAGCGATTAGACTCTATGGAGATGGCGACGTGGGAGTTAGGCGGGGAGTTTCGTCTCATTCTTGGTCACTTCAAGGAGATCGCAGATTTTTTGATTTTCTGTAGCTGGAGCCAACAGAACGATCCAATTAAAGTGCCACGAAATTTTATATCGGAAAAGTTGACGATTACTCAAGATTTGAGTGAGATTCACTGCGCATGAATATCCAGAACAGTCTCTATTCTGTTTGGAGTAGTATGATACTATTCAAAATAGGTAGCTCAATACTTCATTGTACATTTTTGTAAAGCTTTCCTCCACTCACCACCAGACCCTCTGCGATCTCAAAGAAAGTGAGCTAGAGACTAAGAGAAGATGGTGCCTTTCTGTGGGGTTGAGAATTAACTCATCAAAAACCACAGTGGTACCATTCACTAGCAGAACAAAGTTTCAGCACCTAAGAGGTGAAGTACCTAAGGCTTACCCTAGACTCAAAACTGCTTTGGAACGGACACGTAGGAAAGATCGTTAACAAGTCAAAATCATCACTGATGGTGTGCAGGAACATTGCAGGAAAAACGTGGGGCTGTAACCCATCAATACTGCCATGGATGTACACCATGATAGTGAGACCTATGATCACCTACGGAGCAGTAGTGTGACACGGTAGAACCGAACTCGCCATAACAAAGAAAATCCTGGAGAAAGTGCAAAGACTAGCATGTCTTTGTATAACAGGAGCAATGAGGTCGACTCCAACAGCAGCAATAGAGGTAATTTTGGACCTCACTCCTCTCCATATCATGGTGAGAACTGCTTGGGAAGCAAACCTCAGGTTAGCTAAAGTCGGCCTCAAAGGGACAGCACAGAACGTAAGGGGCTCAACCCCCACCGAAAGTGCACACCTTGCCGATCTCCCAACTGACGAAATTACCAGGAAATTTAATTTCGAGAAATTTTTTCGAACGGAATTGAATACCAAGAGTGGATGGAGTATAGAATCCATTCGAGCACTGGGAAAGAATACCATAACATGGTACACAGACGGGTCCAAAACTCCTGCGGAACTGGAGCAGGAGTCTTTAGGCCTCGCATCAAATACTCCGAACCCATGTTCCCCAGTATTTTTCAAGCGGAAATTCACGCCATAGAAAGGTGCATTCAATTCAACCACAACAGGAAATACCGGAACAAGGAAATCGCAATCCTCTGCGATAGTCAAGCAGCTATCAAAGCGTTGAGCTCATATAACATCAACTCAAAGATGGTCTGGGAATGCCTAGACAAACTTGATGATCTAGGCAGGATCTAGGCGTGGAGGGCAATGAACAAGCAGACACCCTGGCATGAAAAGGGACATCTCAATGAGAGCAACATACTGGTAAAGACTTCCAGGGATAAGGCAGGCCAAAGATCTCCTCGGCAACTTCAACCGAGCAAGAAGACACTGATTAACCTCAGCAAAACTAGTCTAAAGACAATCGCGGGATTTCTGACAGGGCACTGCAGACTCAAAGAACACCTGAGGAAGCTAGGCTTACAGAAGGACAGCACCTGCAGATTCTGTAGGGAACATCCAGAAACATTTGTTCTTGCCTACTTTCCCACACGCATTTTAGTTTTGAAAGTGTCACTCTCCCGCACTAGTGCAGGAAAAAATCACTTTCGTGCACTAGTGCAGGAAAAATCACTTTCGTGCACTAGTACTTAGGCGTGAACACATTAATTTGGTAAAATGCCGGCAGAAATCGCTACCTACTCAGACCTACAGAGATCACAGGTCACACTTTTAGACGATCTTCGGCAACGATTCTAGCAGACTTAAGCGAAGAGATAATCAACACAAAATCTCTTGGAGCCAAAAAAGACAGGGATTTATGAAATTAGCTGCAAGCATAGCGAGAAAAAGTATGTGGTTCAAACTAGAAGGGCCATTGAAGTACGGTTCGAAGAGCACATTGTTCATATCCGTTTTTCGAGACAAGAGAAATCTAGTGTGTCCCAAAATGCTTTGGATCACGATCACCGATTTGATGACATAAGTTTTGAAATTAATTGGACAGGTTCATGGATGCATTCGAAAAAATTATTTTGCCCCGTCACATTTTCAGTCTACTCGTGGGAAATTGCCTTCGACCCTCGTGCGGGAAGAGACTAATTTCCGTCCGCTCGTAAGAATCGCAGATTGATAGTCGTCTTTTCGCGGAGGAACTCCTCACCTACAGACTCTGCGGCGACACGACAATTCGAGCATTCTGCTATCTCGCGAGCCATCTCCGGAGGGGTTGGCGTCTTCTTTTCACACCATTTCCGCGCATCCGCCATGTTTTATCCCCCCAGCTGGTCCTCCTAATGCTCGTCGCCGACTAATTATCATTAAACCATCTAAATGCTAATTAATGGGGGCTATATTCGCTTCGCGATTGTACCCTGCGGACGGAATGCTAATGAACTGCTCTCTTTTTGCCGTGCTTCGCTTTCGCCGTTTATCTGCCCAAGGGGTGGGTGTCTGCAGCTCGGTGAAGAGCTGTCGGCACTGCAGTTTTGTTTCTATTCGCGACAATGTGAAAAGTCTTTTTACATCATCATTATCGAACTAGAGAAGTATGGTATAACAGGAAAAGCACTCGACTGAAAAGGAGGTAACTAAAATCAACGACACTACATCAACTGCAGTCCTAAATGAAGTTGGCGTACCTCAAGGAATTACATTGGGTCCATTGCTATTTCTGCTTTATATCAACGATATTGTTTACTCGGTTGAAAACTGTCGAATTCATTTATTTCTGTTCCGAAGACATTCAAACCCTTACAGATACACTTTTCGTGGATTTGGAAAGTATTTCCTAATAATATAATACCAGTTTATTGAAACTCAATGCTAAAAACTAAATTCATGCTAATTAGCAACCACAAAAAGTATGCAGAGTTTATAGATGTGTGGAGGAGTCCCACTCTGTAATGTTGTATGGGACATGGGAGTACACAATGCTCTGCTCTGCTCTGCTCTGCTCTGCTCTGCTCTGCTCTGCTCTGCTCTGCTCTGCTCTGCTCTGCTCTGCTCTGCTCTGCTCTGCTCTGCTCTGCTCTGCTCTGCTCTGCTCTGCTCTGCTCTGCTCTGCTCTGCTCTGCTCTGCTCTGCTCTGCTCTGCTCTGCTCTGCTCTGCTCTGCTCTGCTCTGCTCTGCTCTGCTCTGCTCTGCTCTGCTCTGCTCTGCTCTGCTCTGCTCTGCTCTGCTCTGCTCTGCTCTGCTCTGCTCTGCTCTGCTCTGCTCTGCTCTGCTCTGCTCTGCTCTGCTCTGCTCTGCTCTGCTCTGCTCTGCTCTGCTCTGCTCTGCTCTGCTCTGCTCTGCTCTGCTCTGCTCTGCTCTGCTCTGCTCTGATCTGCTCTGCTCTGCTCAGTTGAGTGTAACTGACATAAGAGAGGGAGAGAGAGAATAAATGTTTGTTATATGTAAGAAAAACCTCTTGTTGACAAACACATGTATGAAATTTACAGTAAATGAATGAACGTAATTATATTGATAAACAAATCACATGATATAAGTAATGATAGAAGCATAAGAGCGATTTTTGATAACTTTATCTGACGGTTTTTCACAAATGTATTTAATGTTGCGCATATCTTCCGTGTTTTCCCTGTAATGTTCTGTTCATTTCAGTCGTGTTATTTCATCTGCATCTACTGTTTCCCACAATTTAGTATTATTTGTTTGATTTCCTCTAATTTTGGCTTCGAAATAATCTACCTATGTCTTCCTCCAAATATCATTGAGTTTGTTTCTGTTGCTTTGATAGGATTCCCTTGGAGTATAGTATAGTGATTAGGGTTTTTCAATAATTTCTTGATACATGTTGTTTCTAGTGTTAATGGATTTGATTATTCTGTTAGTGATCCAGGTTTCCCTTCTTTTTTGATTAATTTTTATTGTGTTTGTGCAGTCAGTGATGTGATGAATTCTGTTGTTGTGATTACGGCGTGTGATATATGAGGTGATGCTGTAGGTTTTCCGGGTTTTCCTACAGCTGAAAAGTGAATACATCACCTAAAACATCAGTAAGTCGCCCCGGAGCGCCACGGCAAATAA
This sequence comes from Chrysolina americana, assembly GCA_958502065.1. Classification (NCBI taxonomy): domain Eukaryota; kingdom Metazoa; phylum Arthropoda; class Insecta; order Coleoptera; family Chrysomelidae; genus Chrysolina; species Chrysolina americana. The sequence goes on along the minus strand of OY293413.1, from coordinate 997,492 downwards.
TAATAATAGCCGTCCTCTTCCCGCACAGGCTATGCCTTTGGGTACACTCAACGAGTGTTTATTTGGGAGTATTATTATATTATTATTATTATTATTATTTGATATATTTTTATACAGTTTACATGTGGAAGTTGTCATTTCAATTTGAAACAATTAATAGTTTTGATCAATAAATTTTTTCATTGGGAATAATGTTCATACGTTGATGACTCTTTGTTTTTGAGAGTTCGGAAAAAAGAACTATACACTAGTATATCTAACAGCATTGTCCTCAAGTTGTTCCAATTATGGAAGCATAACTTACAATTTAGTTTTTGTTTCTGAAATTACCCAATACAACGCATTAGCATTCTTACTGAAAATACCCATCAATCGCGATTCAATGCTCTGAGAATCTTGCCAATGGTACCCAGTTGCGTTTCATCAACTCTGAGGTGGTCCATAACAGCAAATCCATTTATTCAATCGCTATCTTCTGTTGTTGTCTACCGTACAGACATTTTCTACCGTACCCATCCCTTTACACTCATTCTAACATCTGTCAGCCATTCGAAATTATTTCCCCATCGAGGGCATTCAGGATGTCGAGGACGAGGACGCTGGATGCAACACAATGCAGGATAAAAAGGATAAAAAAGATAAAAAAGTTGAAGCTTCCATACATTTACCTAAAACCCTTTGCGTATGTCACGTAGAGACAATAAAATATCGGAACGAAGTGTAGCCCCTAGTCGACACATCTACTTAAACTAATAAAATCCACATTGAAGAACTTTGACTATACAGGGTGGTCTAACTCGATTGAAAAAGGATGAATAAATTTTTGACTTTTCATGATAAAACTGTTGATATTTGAGATAAGTCGATAGTTTAAGGATTGCGACGAAAATATTATCGACAGAGGAGAATATCTGTAAAATAACATAAAAAAACATTAACAGTAAACCGATAGAGTCCGCTTCCAGTCAAAAATGCTGTCTTCTCCTTATCGTCCTCGAGTATGCCCACTTGCCAATACCCGCTCTTCAGATCTAGTATGGAGAACCAACGGTAACCTGCTAAAGTTGTTGATGTGTCGTCTATCCTTGGTAAAGGGTAGCTATTCTTCTTCGTGACATCATTCAATTTCCTATAATCCACAAAGAATCTCGTGGATCCATCGTTCTTAGAAACTATCACAACAAGTGCGGACCAAGGGCTCGATGATTCTTCAATGACACCATCTTTCATCATCTTGTCAACAAGCTCTTCCACCTCATGTTGTTTGGCAAATGGAACTCTTCTTGGTGGTTGCCGAACGGAATGGCTTGGCCGGTATCGATTCTGTGTTTGACCTGATTAGTTCTTCCTGTTGTTAGTGAATCAAAGATGTCGCTTTCACTTCTGTTGGAATTTTAAGCAGCTCTCAGCTTTCTGCTGACAAGTGTTCGAATTATTTTTCAAGCATTGTCATAACACTCTCTGAGGCTCCGTTTTTTTCATGATGGTCACCCAAATCGTAATTTGCTACCCATGTGATAGGTTCACAGATTCCAATGATATCGCCTTCTTTAGCTGTTATTTCTATGCGATACACGTTGGCAACTCTCACAGGAATAACTTGTTTTGTCTTTACCAAGGCTCGTGCAAGAACTAAATTGCTAGGTGATTCAACCCATGGCTGTACTATTCCAACGCAGCACCCAGGGTCTTCATCTAATGTAGCACAAACTACTTCCTCCGAAAATCCAGGAATTTTCACGGTTTTCACTAATCGCAGTTGTCCTTCCTGCTGGAGTTATGAGAACAAATTATTCTCCTCCAGGCTATCGGTTATTCTTCTTAGCCTGTTAATAGAAATGACCCTGGTGGTTCTATTATTGCTAGCCAGCATACGTCCCGATATACTGGCTAATTCTAGTTTTCCTGTCACCCAATTGAGGACTCGCTGGAAGACATTGTCCTCACAGGTAATTGCGAATGTGGTGGCATTCTTACTCTGCAATCTTTTTCAAGATGTCCCAGTTTTCCACATCTATAGCATGTCCTGTTCTTCTGAGTGCTTATTTCGCTTATCAAAGATTTAATCTCATTCAGAACCTTCTCGAATGAACTAGTAACTGCGCTTGACCGTTGTTCAGGTTCTTCTATTTATACGGTTCGTACTTTCGGCCTCGAGGTGTTGAAGGCCTCCTCCTAAAGAACGTGCCAAGGCAGCGCTACTCCTCTTCAAGTGTCGCAGAGTCCTTTGGATTTCGGTGTCTCTCAGTCCATCTACGAATAACTGCACCACTAACTGTTCCTTGAAATCTCCCGGTGCTTTTGGGTAAGCCAGCTGAATGACTTCTCACATTCGCTTCAAATTCTTGCAGACTTTCACCTGATTTTTGAGTGCGCGTTTTCATTTGAGCCCGATACAGCTGTTCTCGATGTTGATCGCTATACCCCAACTCTAATGCAGTAACCAGGTCTTTATATTTATTTTGCTGTTCGATGGGTATCGTCTGCAACATACCCAAAGCTGGTCCTCTCAAAGCTACTATAAGTGCTGTAGCTTTTTCTTCTTCGCCCCATCCATTAGCTACTGCTGCAGCTTCAAACTGTTGGCGATGCATGGACCAAGAGGACTGTCCATAAAAATTTGGTGGTTTTATGGGAATTCTTGATATGGCAACCCTGTCTCGACGACTTTGGTTCTTGAGGAGAGCTATCTGCTTTTCTATTCCTTTCACCTCCTCTCGCACTGTATCCACTTTCTTCTCAAGCTCATCGTCGATTTTCTTGACGTCTTCCTTTAGTTCCTCCATTTGTACTTCGGTTTTCTGTAATACAAGTTGGAAGAACTTGTCTTGATGTTCTAGAACGCTCTGAAGGTCTGTTTTCGTTTGTTTTTCTATTCGTTCTAATTCGTTCTTTTGTTGTTCGAGAATTTAACATCATATTCAGTTTTTAACAACAAAATATACGAGCAATCAGATGATGTTTCATAAATCTACACTTGTATCGACGATGTCAGTATTATCTTCATAGTAGATCAGACAGGAGAAATAGAAGAATCATTGCAAAAAGTTCAGGATTCAAGACTGGAAAGTACAAATCAGGTGAGATCAAGCCGGGACTGCCAACTCTTTCTGATAAAAATGGTGACTGTCGAAAATAAACTTTGTCCTGCTTCTTGGGACCGCCCTGTATATGGATTTCGAGTCGTGGTAAAGAGAGCTTATGGTTATGGTAATCTTCGCTCGTACGGCCACCCACAATTCCAGTTGAATGAAGAACATTCTTGAGGCTTAGCGTTCGCCCCATGGTGTTGATGGCAGTGATAAACAAGGTATTATTCGAAACCTTCAGGTATCCGATGACATAAAAAATACTTGTTTGTATTGCCATACACACACTGTATGATTAATGGCGTCGTTAACAATGGTGAATAGGACATTCCCTGCCATTACGACGGCCCGGTTAACTGTACGAATCTGTTCGAGGATAGAGGTGGAAAGTGATGTCTTGTGAAGAATAGTGTGGAGAATCGGATGACAAAACAATTTGGAAGCTTCGCAAGGTCTGCGTTCGGCTATTGGCGTCGAAAAAATCAGTCAGAAAGTGTTCGAAATGTTATGGAGAAGGTTATCTCTACCAACATCATAAGTGCATATGAGTTTTTTTTCGAGTATATCTGCGATTTTTGATAGAAGGTTTGATTTTCAGATTGTCGAAGATTACAATACCCAAAGAACCACTCAAAAAATTTAAAACCTTTGCTGTAGATACAATTCGAAGATGACAAACTACCCAAATACCAAATCTAGTACACTCAGCGCGCGTTTCGCCTACAAATTTGGCATCTTCAGGATTTCTTGAAGGGTCCCAACTTTGTTTTCATAAATGGCAACATATATATTTCATTAATTTTTTGGTTTTTGCATGAGATATGAAACGTACTTTGAGTAGAGCTTTGTTTAAAAAATATTAATGGTTTTCAAGATTGTCAGCATAACACCCTTTTTTCCAAAATTTTTCACTCATAATATTAGAAATTATGACGTTAAAAAGGTCGTTCATTCAGATTATGGCTCAGTATGGGGCTCTTGAATTATTTCTGTTCGACGTTTGCCGACAATCCTATTGTATAGGAAAATTTGCGAAAGGCTGGATTATTTTTATAATCAAATTTTGTTTTGAAATTTATTGCCTTTCGTCAAGTACTCTAGTTCCACATGAGAAATATTTAAATATTTTTCATGATGAAAATTTTAATTTTATGATGATTTATATAATGCTCAGACTGAACGTTTAGCATGATCCATAGTACTCTTGTATTATCGAATTTTCGATTCAGAATGATGCTATTAGTATACTCTAAGAATTTTAAGTCGATCGACGAAACGAAAGTAATTAGTCGAAAAAAGTCTTAAGAAAGAACCATGAAAGATACAAAAATATCACATCCACTTGAAATTGAAAATATAAGGTTTGTATATGGTCAGATACAAGGTTTAGCATAAAAAATTAATGAAACGTCAACAATTCTTCTTCCAACTCCAGATGAACTTTTCAACTCGCAAACGGTTGAAGATAGAGAAATTCTGCGATCGCCTGTCAATTCAGAATGGTCAAATCAGTATAGATAAATAGATAAATAGACTTCAAATTCAATGTGCATATTCAGAAAAGATTGATTTTCACTATTATCACTAAAAAAAATAGTCTTTTTGGAAGGAAATGAAGATCTTTTGTACTCTTTTCATGCCAATAAATAGTTGTATGTTAATATAAATCAGAAAAAGTATTGGTCCCCGTATTGATCTCTGTGGAACACCGCTGTTTATGTTGGCCTTGGTGTTGTGGTTTTCACAATCTGATACCTACTTGTTAGATAACATTCGAACAATTTATGAGCGATACCATCGACGCCATAGTGTTTCAGCTTGCGAAGCAGTACACAATCGAACGCTTTGGATGAATCACGAAATATTAGGATTTAGAAATGAAAATATGGCATCATGGGTACTCTTTTTTAACTAGAATCCAAAAAGTCATTACATAAAACGCTCTATTTTTTCATACTACTTATGTTTGTTACAATATCATTACTGCAATCGGTCTTTAACGATTACTTTCGAGGAATATCCTTAAGTATATAACTCAGTATCATTTACGGCTGTAATGGCTTACAACTTAATCCTTTCCTTGACTGATCTGCTAATCCGTTTAAGGCCATCAATGAGGGTATTAAAAATCAGCAAAGATCCAAGTAATGGTTAGAAGATTTTGACCGTAATGTTTACGGAATTCTAATGATTATAAATAATATCCAAACTTCTTCACAAAGGTAATAATTGGTAATGATGGTGATGAAAATTGTGAAACTGAAATCTAAGAAAACTCACCCGAATTGTATTCTTCCCTCCAAATCCTACGCCCCTGGATATATCCCGTATGGAACACCTTTGTATATTCATAACTTTAGACATATCGTAAATTTACCTCACCTGAAAGGTGCCACTATGTCTTTGGGGATTTCTTTGGGACTTGTCTCTTTTATTAAAGTCAATTTTGTCACAAATTCCCACCTGTTGTGTTGGAATATGTGTTTTATCAACTAGTTTTTATTCAACTCCTACCTTTTGACAGGACACAAGAAGATGATTTATATTGTTTCGAGTTGTGAGAATTCGGGTAATAAAAACAAATTTTCGGAGGTGAGATTCAGAGGTGTTTTTAACGTGTAGGACCATTAAATGTTTCGTGTTTAACTTGCAGTCGTGGTTTTTGAATATTAGATTAAGGTATGAATTGTTGTTTTTAACAAACTCAGCTTTATTAGATTTCCATTGTCTAGTTTGGTTTGTGAATAGAAACTTTCCTGTCAGGTATACAGGGTGACCCAGGGGTGCGAGCACGGTCCAAAATTATTTTTCTATCCAAGCTCGATTTTTTTTTCCAACGATATAGGTCCGCCAATGAAGCACATTTTGAAAATATTATCTCATGAGTATATACAGTTCTGTATTTTTTTTTATTGAAACCCACATTTTTGTTACAGTTTGTATTTTCATGACTTTTAAGTGTCTATCTACCCCTTATTTTCGAGAAACTCTTTTTTTCGTCGTTGATTATCTTAGAATTCACGCAGTATACATATGCTAATTCAATCATTCTAAATCGAGTTGAAAAGTTTATCAGGAGTTGAGAGGGATAATTTCCTTCCAAAATTGATTTTAAAAAAATGTTGACTCATAGTAGTGAAAAATCAATCTTTTCTGAATACCCACACCAAATTTGAAGTCGATTCCTAGTCAATTACAGTTTTCACAGGCTTTTAACGGAACCTCTGCAATTGCGAGTTGAACATTTTCGAAAATTCGATCGTTTTAGCTCTTTTTTTATGTCCACCTTGCATCTAAGAATATATTAATCATACATTTTCAAAATCAGCATGACATTTGGCATATGTAGTGCAAATTTCAAACAAAACTGGAGATTTTGTATTTTTCATGTTTTTTTAGGACATTGCGAATTGAACTTTTTAGAAAATTCGATCGTTTTTATGTCCACCTTGCATCTGAGCATATATAAATAACACATTTTCGAAATCAGCATGTAATTTTGCGTATATAGTGTGAATTTCAAGTAGATCTGATTTTTTTGTATCGATTTTCAGGGGTCTACCCCTTTGGACTTTTTGCGATTTTTCAAGAAATTTATTTCCACGTCGATCAACTTGAAATCCACGAAGAATACTAATTTCATCATTCTGAATCGATTGACGTTCGCAGAATTGCTCTATCTTCAACCATTCTCAAGTTGAAGAGTTCATCTGTTGTTGAAATGAGTCACTTCTGACGTTTTACCCCTTTTATATGCCAATCCTTGTACCTGAGCATACACAAATCACATATTTTCAAAATCAGCATGAAATTTTGCATATATAGTGCGAATTTCAAGTATATCTGATTTTTTGTATTTTTCATGATTTTTAGGGGTCTACCCCTTTGGACTTTTTGCGATTTTTCAAGAAATTTATTTTCACGTCGATCAACTTGAAATCCACGAAGTATACTAATTTCATCATTCTGAATAGTTTGGCGTTCGCAGAATTGCTCTATCTTCAACCATTCTCAAGTTGAAGAGTTCATCTGGAGTTGAAATGAGTCACTTCTGACGTTTTACCCCTTTTATATGCCAATCCTTGTACCTGAGCATACACAAATCACATATTTTCAAAATCAGCATGAAATTTTGCATATATAGTGCGACTTTCAAGTATATCTGATATTTTGTATTTTTCATGATTCTAAGGGATCTACCCCTTTGGACTTTTTACGATTTTTCAAGAAATTTATTTCCACGTCGATCAACTTGAAATCTACGAAGTATACTAATTTCATCATTCTGAATCGTTTGGCGTTCGCAGAATTGCTCTATCTTCAACCATTCTCAAGTTGAAGAGTTCATCTGGAGTTGAAATGAGTCACTTCTGACGTTTTACCCCTTTTATATGCCAATCCTTGTACCTGAGCATACACAAATCACATATTTTCAAAATCAGCATGAAATTTTGCATATATAGTGCGAATTTCAAGTATATCTGATTTTTTGTATTTTTCATGATTTTTAGGGGTCTACCCCTTTGGACTTTTTGCGATTTTTCAAGAAATTTATTTCCACGTCGATCAACTTGAAATCCACGAAGTATACTAATTTCATCATTCTGAATAGTTTGGCGTTCGCAGAATTGCTCTATCTTCAACCATTCTCAAGTTGAAGAGTTCATCTGGAGTTGAAATGAGTCACTTCTGACGTTTTACCCCTTTTATATGCCAATCCTTGTACCTGAGCATACACAAATCACATATTTTCAAAATCAGCATGAAATTTTGCATATATAGTGCGAATTTCAAGTATATCTGATTTTTTGTATTTTTCATGATTTTTAGGGATCTACCCCTTTGGACTTTTTACGATTTTTCAAGAAATTTATTTCCACGTCGATCAACTTGAAATCCACGAAGTATACTAATTTCATCATTCTGAATCGTTTGGCGTTCGCAGAATTGCTCTATCTTCAACCATTCTCAAGTTGAAGAGTTCATCTGGAGTTGAAATGAGTCACTTCTGACGTTTTACCCCTTTTATATGCCAATCCTTGTACCTGAGCATACACAAATCACATATTTTCAAAATCAGCATGAAATTTTGCATATATAGTGCGAATTTCAAGTATATCTGATTTTTTGTATTTTTCATGATTTTTGGACTTTTTGCGATTTTTCAAGAAATTTATTTCCACGTCGATCAACTTGAAATCCACGAAGTATACTAATTTCATCATTCTGAATCGTTTGGCGTTCGCAGAATTGCTCTATCTTCAACCATTCTCAAGTTGAAGAGTTCATCTGGAGTTGAAATGAGTCACTTCTGACGTTTTACCCCTTTTATATGCCAATCCTTGTACCTGAGCTCACACAAATCACATATTTTCAGAATCAGCATGAAATTTTGCATATATAGTGCGAATTTCAAGTATATCTGATTTTTTGTATTTTTCTTGATTTTTAAGGGTCTATCCCTTTGGACTTTTTGCGATTTTTCAAGAAATTGATTTCCACTTCGATCAACTCTAAATCCATGGAGTATACTAATATCATCATTCTGAATCGTTTGGCTCTCGCAGAATTGCTCTATCTTCAACCATTCTCAAGTTGAAGAGTTCATCTGGAGTTGAAATGAGTCACTTCTGACGTTTTACCCCTTTTATATGCCAATCCTTGTACCTGAGCATACACAAATCACATATTTTCAAAATCAGCATGAAATTTTGCATATATAGTGCGAATTTCAAGTATATCTGATTTTTTGTATTTTTCATGATTTTTAGGGGTCTACCCCTTTGGACTTTTTGCGATTTTTCATGAAATTTATTTCCACGTCGATCAACTTGAAATCCACGAAGTATATTAATTTCATCATTCTGAATCGTTTGGCGTTCGCAGAATTGCTCTATCTTCAACCATTCTCAAGTTGAAGAGTTCATCTGGAGTTGAAATGAGTCACTTCTGACGTTTTACCCCTTTTATATGCCAATCCTTGTACCTGAGCATACACAAATCACATATTTTCAAAATCAGCATGAAATTTTGCATATATAGTGCGACTTTCAAGTATATCTGATTTTTTGTATTTTTCATGATTTTTAGGGATCTACCCCTTTGGACTTTTTACGATTTTTCAAGAAATTTATTTCCACGTCGATCAACTTGAAATCTACGAAGTATACTAATTTCATCATTCTGAATCGTTTGGCGTTCGCAGAATTGCTCTATCTTCAACCATTCTCAAGTTGAAGAGTTCATCTGGAGTTGAAATGAGTCACTTCTGACGTTTTACCCCTTTTATATGCCAATCCTTGTACCTGAGCATACACAAATCACATATTTTCAAAATCAGCATGAAATTTTGCATATATAGTGCGAATTTCAAGTATATCTGATTTTTTGTATTTTTCATGATTTTTAGGGGTCTACCCCTTTGGACTTTTTGCGATTTTTCAAGAAATTTATTTCCACGTCGATCAACTTGAAATCCACGAAGTATACTAATTTCATCATTCTGAATAGTTTGGCGTTCGCAGAATTGCTCTATCTTCAACCATTCTCAAGTTGAAGAGTTCATCTGGAGTTGAAATGAGTCACTTCTGACGTTTTACCCCTTTTATATGCCAATCCTTGTACCTGAGCATACACAAATCACATATTTTCAAAATCAGCATGAAATTTTGCATATATAGTGCGAATTTCAAGTATATCTGATTTTTTGTATTTTTCATGATTTTTAGGGATCTACCCCTTTGGACTTTTTACGATTTTTCAAGAAATTTATTTCCACGTCGATCAACTTGAAATCCACGAAGTATACTAATTTCATCATTCTGAATCGTTTGGCGTTCGCAGAATTGCTCTATCTTCAACCATTCTCAAGTTGAAGAGTTCATCTGGAGTTGAAATGAGTCACTTCTGACGTTTTACCCCTTTTATATGCCAATCCTTGTACCTGAGCATACACAAATCACATATTTTCAAAATCAGCATGAAATTTTGCATATATAGTGCGAATTTCAAGTATATCTGATTTTTTGTATTTTTCATGATTTTTAGGGGTCTACCCCTTTGGACTTTTTGCGATTTTTCAAGAAATTTATTTCCACGTCGATCAACTTGAAATCCACGAAGTATACTAATTTCATCATTCTGAATAGTTTGGCGTTCGCAGAATTGCTCTATCTTCAACCATTCTCAAGTTGAAGAGTTCATCTGGAGTTGAAATGAGTCACTTCTGACGTTTTACCCCTTTTATATGCCAATCCTTGTACCTGAGCATACACAAATCACATATTTTCAAAATCAGCATGAAATTTTGCATATATAGTGCGAATTTCAAGTATATCTGATTTTTTGTATTTTTCATGATTTTTAGGGATCTACCCCTTTGGACTTTTTACGATTTTTCAAGAAATTTATTTCCACGTCGATCAACTTGAAATCCACGAAGTATACTAATTTCATCATTCTGAATCGTTTGGCGTTCGCAGAATTGCTCTATCTTCAACCATTCTCAAGTTGAAGAGTTCATCTGGAGTTGAAATGAGTCACTTCTGACGTTTTACCCCTTTTATATGCCAATCCTTGTACCTGAGCATACACAAATCACATATTTTCAAAATCAGCATGAAATTTTGCATATATAGTGCGAATTTCAAGTATATCTGATTTTTTGTATTTTTCATGATTTTTAGGGGTCTACCCCTTTGGACTTTTTGCGATTTTTCAAGAAATTTATTTCCACGTCGATCAACTTGAAATCCACGAAGTATATTAATTTCATCATTCTGAATCGTTTGGCGTTCGCAGAATTGCTCTATCTTCAACCATTCTCAAGTTGAAGAGTTCATCTGGAGTTGAAATGAGTCACTTCTGACGTTTTACCCCTTTTATATGCCAATCCTTGTACCTGAGCATACACAAATCACATATTTTCAAAATCAGCATGAAATTTTGCATATATAGTGCGACTTTCAAGTATATCTGATTTTTTGTATTTTTCATGATTTTTAGGGATCTACCCCTTTGGACTTTTTACGATTTTTCAAGAAATTTATTTCCACGTCGATCAACTTGAAATCTACGAAGTATACTAATTTCATCATTCTGAATCGTTTGGCGTTCGCAGAATTGCTCTATCTTCAACCATTCTCAAGTTGAAGAGTTCATCTGGAGTTGAAATGAGTCACTTCTGACGTTTTACCCCTTTTATATGCCAATCCTTGTACCTGAGCATACACAAATCACATATTTTCAAAATCAGCATGAAATTTTGCATATATAGTGCGAATTTCAAGTATATCTGATTTTTTGTATTTTTCATGATTTTTAGGGGTCTACCCCTTTGGACTTTTTGCGATTTTTCAAGAAATTTATTTCCACGTCGATCAACTTGAAATCCACGAAGTATACTAATTTCATCATTCTGAATAGTTTGGCGTTCGCAGAATTGCTCTATCTTCAACCATTCTCAAGTTGAAGAGTTCATCTGGAGTTGAAATGAGTCACTTCTGACGTTTTACCCCTTTTATATGCCAATCCTTGTACCTGAGCATACACAAATCACATATTTTCAAAATCAGCATGAAATTTTGCATATATAGTGCGAATTTCAAGTATATCTGATTTTTTGTATTTTTCATGATTTTTAGGGATCTACCCCTTTGGACTTTTTACGATTTTTCAAGAAATTTATTTCCACGTCGATCAACTTGAAATCCACGAAGTATACTAATTTCATCATTCTGAATCGTTTGGCGTTCGCAGAATTGCTCTATCTTCAACCATTCTCAAGTTGAAGAGTTCATCTGGAGTTGAAATGAGTCACTTCTGACGTTTTACCCCTTTTATATGCCAATCCTTGTACCTGAGCATACACAAATCACATATTTTCAAAATCAGCATGAAATTTTGCATATATAGTGCGAATTTCAAGTATATCTGATTTTTTGTATTTTTCATGATTTTTAGGGGTCTACCCCTTTGGACTTTTTGCGATTTTTCAAGTAATTTATTTCCACGTCGATCAACTTGAAATCCACGAAGTATACTAATTTCATCATTCTGAATCGTTTGGCGTTCGCAGAATTGCTCTATCTTCAACCATTCTCAAGTTGAAGAGTTCATCTGGAGTTGAAATGAGTCACTTCTGACGTTTTACCCCTTTTATATGCCAATCCTTGTACCTGAGCTTACACAAATCACATATTTTCAGAATCAGCATGAAATTTTGCATATATAGTGCGAATTTCAAGTATATCTGATTTTTTGTATTTTTCTTGATTTTTCAAGAAATTTATTTCCACGTCGATCAACTTGAAATCCACGAAGTATACTAATTTCATCATTCTGAATCGTTTGGCGTTCGCAGAATTGCTCTATCTTCAACCATTCTCAAGTTGAAGAGTTCATCTGGAGTTGAAATGAGTCACTTCTGACGTTTTACCCCTTTTGTATGCCAATCCTTGTACCTGAGCATACACAAATCACATATTTTCAAAATCAGCATGAAATTTTGCATATATAGTGCGAATTTCAAGTATATCTGATTTTTTGTATTTTTCATGATTTTTAGGGGTCTACCCCTTTGGACTTTTTGCAAATTTTCAAGAAATTTATTTCCACGTCAATCAACTTGAAATCCACGAAGTATACTAAATTCATCATTCTGAATCGATTGGCGTTCGCAGAATTGCTCTATCTTCAACCATTATTGAGTTGAAAAAATCATCTGGAGTTTCCCTCATCTTTCCATCATTTCCTTCAAAAAAAAAAAAAAATGTTTTTCTACTGATAGTAGTGAGAATGAATTTTTTTTGAATATGAAACGAAAATATGCATATTTAGTGCGAATTTCGAGAGAAACTGATGATTCGTTTTCCACCGAATTAGAAGTCGATTCCGAGTCCATCATTGATTGATGACAAGCGTAGACGATAATTAGGAATTTGCAGAGCAAGATAAACATTTTTCCGAAAGGTCCAGAGACCTTGTAGGTCTATTGTAATACATGTATTAATTTAAAAGGAGAGAATAGTAAAATGGTTTGACTCCCATATTTTATTTGCTTTCATAGTAGGCTACAAATTTTTCAATACATTGCAGTATTCCCAAGTTCACTGAGAAGCTGCTGAAACATTTTATCTCGTCTCTTGATGGATTGTCTCATCATTCATGTAGGCGTTTTTAAATTTGGTATTTACTAGAAATTTTCCAATTTTCTGTATCAGTACTAAGGATATTGATGACAATATATGATGCAGCTCTTCATCTCCTGTTTCATAAACAACAGATATTTTGTATAGTCTAGTTCCTAAATTGTAGATAGTGACTCATCGGTTGTACGGTTCATAATTCATATAAAGCAGGTCAAAAATTTAAACAGAAATAAGCTAGGTACTTTGGCTTCGAATCAAGTTTTACTTTGCCACTTTCGTACATTTCCTCCGCACTTTAAAATCCCGTAAAAACCATAAAATGTACAATTTAGGAACTAGACTATAGTTAGTCCCTCAGTTTTGAGAAATTCAAGAACCCATACTATTACTCGCATTCCCTCATAACAGGGTTTTCTGTTAGCAAAAACAATTAAATACTTCTTCAGTTGTGTAGCATCAAGTTAATTTCAACTATTGTATTCTGATATTCGAAAAGTTCCAAACTGCAGAAACCGTCATATACGAGGATATATTGAAAAATTCTCAGCCTACTATAGAACCAAACAAAATTTCAATGTCAAAATATTTTATTACTCAGCATATTCTCCTCTTAATCGGATACATTTTTTACAGCGAACCTGCAACGTCTCTAGACCTTTCAAAACAAATGTTTCTTCTTGCTCTGCAAACCAGACCTCCACAGCTTTTATTACCTCCTCGTTGGAAGAAAATTTACGACCTTTTAAACATTTTTTCAGTTGAGGAAAGAGATGATAGTCGAACGGAGCCAAATCTGGTGAATAAGGAAGGTGTTCTAGTAATTCAAACCCTAAATCACGAATTTTTTGCGTGGCAACATGAGATTCGTGTGCAGAGGCGTTGTCCTGCAAAAACAAAACACTTTTGGATAGCTTTCCACGTCTTTTTTCTTTAATCTTTTCCCGTAGAGTGGTCAGTAATGTCGAATAGTAATCTCCAGTTATTGTTCTACCCTTATCCAAAAAATCAATCATGATTACTCCATGGCAATCCCAAAAAACTGAAGCATGAACTTTTCCAGCAGATTTTTGGACACGAAACTTCTTAGGTCTTGGAGAACCGGAGTGTCGTCATTCCATCGATTGTTGCTTTATTTCGAATCGTAGAAATGTACCCAAGTCTCATCTATAGTAACAATTCGGTTTAAGAAGTCTACATCGTTTTCAAATCGAGCACAGATCGAACGCGATGCTACTACCCTTGCACGCTTTTGGTCAACATTCAAACATTTGGGGATCCATTTTGCAGCAATTTTTCTCATGTCCAAATTGACGTGAACTGTATGATGAACGCGTTTGTATGAAATATTCACTGCTTCAGATATCCGTTTTAGCCCAATCCGACGGTCTGTTAAAATCATGCATGAACTGCATCGATATTTTCGGGGACTGACACAGAAACTGGCCTTCCCGATCGGTCATCATCTTCAATGGAAAATGTATCTCTTTTGAAGCTTGCAGTCCAATCTTTCACGGTCGCATACGAAGGACATTGATCACCAAGGGTATTAAGCATATCTTCGTAAATCTGCTTACCTCTTAACCCTTTTAAATACTGGTACTTGATGATGGCTCGATACTCCAATTTTTAGATTTTCACAATTTCGGTGGACATATTTTTTCTTTTAATTTATTGCGTAACTCTGGTTTACTTTTTTTTACGTCAAACTTTACACTGACACTTCTAATAAGTTATTGTTCGTTGCTATGGTAACGAAATATTTTGTTTATGCAGGGAACTGGTCTAGGCTAACTAGATATCAATACATCCTCGTATAATAATCTACAGAAAGAGATGACTTTCAATGAAAAAAAACAGATAAAACTTCTTGACATTCTGCTACCCACCGTACACACATTGTTCGAGCCCACAATGACGTCCTTGAGTAATTCCTCGCCCTAAACTAAGGGCGACTGTTTCGACCCATAGAGGTGCTAAATTCGGAATAACTGACACTCCAGCTACCTCAACGGTCAATTAAAGTCATATTCATTCTGTGGTTCGGCACAATGGATTTGTTACGAATAACAAAAACACAAGGCGTTCTAGTTTCTAGAAAAGGGAGAAAGAAAGGCCCTTCTTTGGTGGGCTAGAGATCCTCTTCTCCTAATAGATGTCACCATTATAAACAGGATGAATTTATGGGGTTTCTACAACTGCGATTGTTGCTCGGCCTAAGCCTGCTTCGTAATGTATACTCTGTCGCTGTCGGGAGTGGCCCAGTCGGGTAGCCGTGGTGAACCCTCGGAAAAGATGTCGAGTAATTGGCAGGTCCGGCGCGCAGTCATGCTCCACCTGGACCATTTCTAAAGAGCAATTCACACGGTTATCGTCCTCGTGCCTTCTTCATAACCACAACATATTTGTATCGCTCTGCTCTCGTATTTGATTGAATGGATTTTAATGAATGTCTTGATGGACGTCTTGCTGGAAATATGATCCGCAGAGAGTGCGAAAAGAGGGTACTTTTTTCGTATGAAATGTTCGTGATTTTGTCGTTATAACTTTCTATTGGCAATATTAGTGGTTACATTAATTCGAACGAAGTTCGAAAAAAATTTGAAAGTTCGAAAATAATAGTCGGAAAGTTCGAAAATAAAAGTGGTTGATAATAATTCTATATAACGTTTACTTTTGAATAGTTCCAATTCGGAATTTTTTGTTGTGATATTGTTGTTGTTCAACAGTTTTCAAGTTGATATGGTGTTGACAAGGATCATTTCCTTCCAAAAAAAAGTTTGAAATTGATCATATAGTGTAGGAATCAACATGAAATTCTAGATATTTAGTGCGAATTTCAAGTGGAACTGATGATTTTGTATTTTTTACCTTTTTAGGGGTCTACCCCTTCAAACTTTTTACGAGTGCCCTTTTCTTCATGTTGATTAATGGCGTTCGCAGAATTGCTCTGTTTTCAACCGTTCTCAAGTTTAAGAGTTCATATAGAGTTGACAAGGGTCATTTCCTCAAAAAAAAAATTGATTCTTTTTCAAATAAGTGAAATGGATCTTTTGTGAAGATGCACTCCAAATTTCAATTCGATACCGAGTCAATTAAAGTTATTGTATTCTTTTTACGGGACCTCTGCAACTTCAAGCTGTGAATTTTGGAAAATTACATCATATGAGAGATTTCTAGACGTTTTTTCATTTTCATGCTAAACCTTGCATCCAAACATTTGCAAAGTGATCATATAGTTTCAGAATCAACATAAAATTTCAGATAAATAGTACGAACTTCAAGTGAAACTGATATTTTTGTATTTTTAACGATTTATAACGTTTGGAACTTTTGGAACTTTTGGAACTTTTGGAACTTTTGGAACTTTTGGAACTTTTGGAACTTTTGGAACTTTCGGAACTTTTGGAACTTTTGGAACTTTTTTCAAGTAATTATTTCTTTAAGCCAATTGACTTGAAATCCACAGACTATACTAATTTCAACATCTGAATCTGATGTGCTATGTAGAATTTCGAGGATGATTCAGATAATGTTTCAAATACATAAAATAGAAGGAGAAAAGTTCTTCTATAGGTGATGTATACATACATACGATGTTGAAAAAACATAAATGAAAAATAAAACTCTACTTTAGTGAAAAAATATGCCGAGAATTTGAACTCATATATACAGGCCGTTTCTTTTATCATGTGGTAACATTGCTATATTCTAAACCGTAATAGAAA
This sequence comes from Chrysolina americana, assembly GCA_958502065.1. Classification (NCBI taxonomy): domain Eukaryota; kingdom Metazoa; phylum Arthropoda; class Insecta; order Coleoptera; family Chrysomelidae; genus Chrysolina; species Chrysolina americana. The sequence goes on along the minus strand of OY293413.1, from coordinate 980,530 downwards.
CAAAGACGATTAAATGGGAAAAAATGTAACTATTGTGGTGAGCAGTACATTGGTCAGAGAAAATCTACGGGGACTCTCGCCCTTCCCGACTTATACTGGGAAAACTAAAAATGCTGTTTTCAGTATTTTACGAAGAGAATGGTTATTTCATAAAATATAAAAAAATGAAAGAGGAAAGTTTTATTATATTCAAAATGTACAAGAACTACGTAATGATAAATTTTTTAATTAAATGTAAAAAACCGAAAACAGCATCAGGGAAGGGCGAGAATCCCCGTAAATTTTCTATGACCATTTTACTGCTCACCACAATAGTTACCTTTTTTCCCATTTAATCGTCTTTGTATCTATTACGGTTTAGAATATAGCAATGTTACCACATGATAAACGAAACGGCCTGTATAGTCTATTTCTGCGAATGTTACAAAAATAGGTAATATGATTTCTGAGAAACATCAAGCACGAAAAAGTTACGTCTCTATTGAATAGCCTTTGAGACGATGCTGCAGATGTTAATTTGAGTCATTGCTTTTTTTCTAAAGATACGGTACGGTATTTTATTGTACAGTTTTATAACTGATCAGTATTTTTTATTGAAAAATCAAAATCTTTTCTCGTCCGACTTTAAATCTGCCATAGTGATACCTCTCCACATAGTAGGTACTGTTGATGACCCTTACAATGTCAGGTCAATCTCTATGTTATTAACACTGTCTGAAACCATAGAAAAAATAGTTAAACGTAGAACGATTTGATGCTGGAGAGAACTTGGTCTTTCCAAACCCTTCGATTGTGTATGCCATGATATTCTAGTGTAGGAGTTTTTTTTATTGTGGTTTCTGGAGTAGGTATAGCTATATAGAAGGATTCAGATCGATATCTTATTGGCCGAAGTCGAAGAATATTACTGTATGATAATAGTCCCCAATTGCAAGGTACTTGTTTGTCCAGAAATATGTCCAAATCCACTCAAATTATTGACATTTTTCTGTTTAAATATGGTCCTTGCACAACACAATATTGACGAAAAATCTTTGGGAACCAACGCATCTTGTGGCGTCAAAATCAAACAATAGTATATTGTGTATCTAGTAGTAAAAGCAATACATTTCCGGACGACAATGTAAATTGTTGGCCGAGGCGATAAGCCGAGGCCAAGCATCAAAGTCTGGGAAAGTGCTTTTACTACGAGGTACATATACTATTTTTTCTGAAATCGCAATCATAAATTAAGGAATTATACTTATTGTTTGCGTGCATTCATTTACTGTCTAAAATGTATACAAACCGTCAAAAATTTTCCCGTATCGTTTGGTGCCGAAAACGGTCCGGTAAAGTTCGTTGCTTTGCAACGGACTAAAATACTAGATTAGCGTATTTTGAGGCCTGAAGTTGCTCCGAGAAAGTGGGCATTCTTGAACGATTTCAGAAAAAGAGATATATAGCATAACTAAAAGCATCTTAAAATGCTTCACAGCATCAATTGACTGATTTTCTTTACGAATAATTATTAATTACTGAATTAGAAGAAGAGTCATGTTGCTTTACGGATATATAAATAATATTTATCTTGTCTTTCTCCGAGATGTTAATCAAAATCATGTGAAATAGAATTGTTACTTTGCTTGTGCGTAAAACACGAACTTCCTGGACATTCTTCACGTCAGAAAACCAACTATAAATTATAAATATTTATTAATGGAACGCACGAAGCGAGATGTACATCTCTTATTATTAACGATTCTGAGATCAGAGAGAAAAACCCGCTCTGATTACGATCCTCAACATATTTGATTGGTTATCGAATATTTCAACCAATAATACAGTAAAATTATGCTCAAAATGATCCTCATCGGGAAAGTTGAGGGATAGTTTTGATTTTTTTCATTTTACGTTTTTATTGGGGTGCTGAATTCTAGCTAGAGGTTTGCAACAGAATTTCTTGACGTACATTAAAAAAAAACGAAAAAATAAAAAAATTCCACTTATTTGGCGTTTTTTGCGTATAATTTTGAAACTATCAACTTTAATTTTTCTGGTGAAAAAAAAATTTGCCAGTATTAAATGATTCACGGTATTTCCATCACAGAAATAATTTGCTCCACCCCATAAAATATTAATGTTTGATCAATCGAGCTTTTCGATATAATAAACTAAACAATGACAGTTGTACAGTCGAAATTCCAAACAAATTCCAGTCATAGGATTTTGTAAACGAATAAATTGATTGAGATGTGATCTGTGATCTGAAGCATACCAGCTTTCACATCAAATAACTGTAATTCGTTACGGCGAAGTGAATGTTAATAACATCTAGAAATTTGTTTAATTACGTCGAGATGAAATCTCATTTAAATTGATATCTTCGCGCTATTTTTACTCGTGAATATTTTTCGATGTTTTCTCTATGGACTATAAACATTACTTCTGATTAATACATACTAATTATTTTATTGGACATTTATCACTTTTATTGCATGAAGGAATACAGCATTAAAATACATGTTTCCACATTTGGAACTTTATATCTATAAGTGTTTTGAAAAAAAGTCAAAACTCTTGAAATTAAGCTGGAAAATTTCTCTATGGTCTATCAGTAAGGTCTGCTACAGTAATGTTTTTCAGAAATTAACATTATCTGTAATTTCTCACCACCAGCAATTTTATTTGTGAAATTCTTTTTCATAAAGATAAGATAATAAAATTAGTACGTACAGTTCGATTATTGTATCTTTACCCATGCGTCATCATCACAATACCACAATTCTTAGCTTAGAAGACAAATGTGAACGAATTTTGATTCGCTCATAGCGGTTGTTAGAAAGAAATGTTCGATAGAGGGTGTGTGATTTCTTCGATCATAAATTCATGACGCATGGGTAAAGATATAATAATCGAACTTAACATAAGTAACCGTATTCATTATCAGTTTTGTATGCTTTACTTAACAAAATTAAAATTATCAGACAATTTCAACATCTTTTAAATAATACGATAGTCTGAGAAAAACCAAAACAGCTCTATGTTCGTTTATATTTCTTTGTTCAGCAATATCTACGTTTTTATATAGATTGAATATTGATAGGTTATAAATTTATTCAAATATTAGCCATTTATTATTAATTTATATATTTGATCAATAAGAAGAAAACATTTGGGTAATCTGCCATCACATACTAATAATATGCGTTAGAAAAAATCAATACGTGGTACCGGGTATGTCAAAGGTCATATACTTATTACTTACATTGGACCAAAATTATATTACACACTTCCTAAGACAATACAAAATATCACAAGTCTGTTTCTATTAAAAAAAATGAATGAAATCTCACCTCAAAGAAAATCAATTGTTATAATTCATCAAACATCGTTAGTTATCATTTTGAACAATATTCCTTTCATTTCACATAAGTACATTTATATTTTATATTTATAGTTTAATATACATTATAATTTACACTTTACATTTATATTTTAAATAAACAATTTTATATTTTATACTTCAAATTATCATTAAATCGTCAATCTAAATCTGATTCTCTCCGATCTAGTAACACAACTTAGATGAGTAATACTCAAATAGTACTGAAGGTAATCTTTTCATAATGTAATCCCTCAAATCATGACATTGTTGCCATGTCGCAATTTTTTAAGAATACAATAAGCACGTCAGCTAGATTTTGATTTCTGTCGGGTATATTCATTGCAACGAAAACCCAAAAATACTGTCTTGGATGAAATATATAGTCTGGTCTGTACGGCAACGCTGCACTTGATATTTGACAAAACAACAACAAAACATTTCTGTTTGTTGTCGTCTTTGGCTTATTGGAGTGTCTTTTTCGTGAGTGAAGGGCAAATACTGAGTTAATTTGTGTTAAACAGTCGTTAGTTTTTATAATTAAGCAATGGTGACGCATTGTGAACTGTGTAAAATACCATTTGAATCCACAGAGAAAAGAAATTTTGTAAAATTACCACGAAAATCGTTCAATTTCAATTAAATTTAATTTTGTATTTTCACAACTGTAGTTTCAGTACTTTCCGGTAATTCTACAAATATTTTCAATCAATTTGTTGTAATTCTACACACGTTATTTTACAGATGTAATTTCCGGATTATTTTGTGTTTTCACAAAAGCAATGTAATTTATCCAATTCCTGTATTATGGCAGTTGACATCTTTTTGTATTTTAACAAATGTACTTCAACATATTTTCTGTATTTTGGCAAATGTGATTTCACAAATACTTTTCACTGTTGCATATGTTATTTTATGATCTTTTTTGTGTTTTCACCAACGTAGTTCAACAGATTTTCAGTATTTTCACAAATGTAATTTCATGAATGTTCTGTAATTTCATGAATGGTATTAAACCAATAATATGTACTTTGACAACTGTAATTTCAGAATAATTTGTACTTTTACAGAATTTATGTCTTGGATGTTCTGTATTTTCATAAGATTTTAAAAATAAATAATGTTAATGACAATACGATTTACGGGGATAGAAAAAGGCAATGATTGAATGTCAGTAATATTCACTTCATGTTCAGTTCTTTTGGATTTCCCTCCACTAGCCAGTTGAATTTTTATATGGTACGGTTGTATCACTTCCAGTGCAGCTCCAATTTTATTGACGAGCGAACATCAATGACCTGTCTCCTTAAATTTGTTAGACTTCAATATTTCTTTTCTATTGTCGAATACTTTGAATATTGATCATCTAAAAAAGAAAGGATATGAGAAATAATAAAAACAAAAGGTATGGGAATATTTTTTTTCTCGTCATAAACCTGAAAATTATTCAAAATTAGTAACTTTGCTTTTTAATTCAAATGCAAATTGTGCCCAATTTTTTTGTGAGTTCAAAAACAGAATTAGATTTACCTGGATATGAATTAACGTTCTTTCTCCTCACAAGAGAAAATAGAAACAGCTTTTTACATCAACTTACTACTATACTGAATAAGGTACGGTACTGATCCATAAACAAATCTATCGAAACAGTCCTGAAAAATAAAGACATATAACAATGATGTCACTTGAAAATATTGCGATCTTTACCCAATTTCAACATTTGAAATGTTTAGTATTGTATTAAAGATCTATTGATATCTTCCAAAGACTCTCCCCATTCAATACTTTTTTATCTATTTAACAATTTTCTCAGCTATAGATTCAAAGCTTTTTTGTAATCTGATCTGACGTTGGTCACTTTGTTGACATGTCATATGATCGTCAATTCCTGTATGACAACTGTCCACTTATTTTGTCTTTTTTGTACAGAGTTCCCTTCATCCGGTGGATTCCAGAGCTAAATCGATTATGAGATCTTTTATAACAGTATGTTTTTCATACATTTTCGAGACTAGGTACTTGCAATCCAACCCTAAGCACTTAAAACTAACAGAACATGCATTTCAGCGGTACCATAGATGCAACTCATACTTCTTCATAATTTTGTTATTAACGAATTACATCATGAATTAGGACTCACCAGATAATCAATTATCTAAAATGTAACGAACTTAACAAAGGCACTTCTAATCCACTCTTTTAATGGCACAATCCGTACAATTTTGTGTTGTTTCTTCGCTTATTAGAAGAAACATCCCGCTTTGCCTGCACATGCCACTTGTCATGTGACCTGACGTCAGAGTCACGCCATCAAAGGGGGAGGTATAAATTTCATCAGTCCTGTAAATCTTTACCACTGTCTTTGTATTTTCACATATGTATGAAAATAATTCACAGACCCTTTTACATATTTACAACAGTGGTTCTGTAAATTGAGTGAATATTTGTACAGATACTTACATATCCTTATTGAAAACACAGAAATTTTGTATATATTAACATAATTCTTGTGAATAAATTCAGTGTTTCTGTAATATTCATGAAGCATTTTTTTAAGTGAAATATCGATGTTACTACCCGAAATTTCCATGCGAACTGAAAGTAGTGATATTACAATAGTTATGTGAAACTACATAACTTATTTGAAAAAGAAGGAATTGACAAATAATGAATAACGGTCTTCGCCATCACACATCGATTCTGTGATTCCAAACTATATTTGTGTTATCACATCTCTGTTTGGTAATCATTCACATATTATTTACACATGTATTGTGAGAATGTAACGAAGATTTGTACTCTTCCGTGTGTACTGTAGATATATTACAAACATTTTGTGAAATTACGCTACAACCATTAAAGTTTCAAGTTGTCTTGTTTTTAACAGAAATATTTTGTATTTTAGAGGTAAACGTCGATGTGAAATTATTTGCCATGTTGAATGGAGTAATTTTTACATCGTTTTCGAAGTAATTTAACCATTGTAACTCGTCTATTTTTCTCTGTGGAATATGTCATATCACAGGTGCCAGTGTCGATACTATCGAGAAAGGTGAACCGAATTGGAAAAGAGTAAAATGACATCATTATGAAAAAACATGTCTATTAGGGCATCGGCTGTTCTCAAAATCCTGTGAAGATTCTTCCATCATTATTTCAGGTTTCCATTCCATACTGGATTTCCATTATTTCTATTTTATTGAACCTCAATATTTCTGTAAACAATGCATGACACTGCCGATGAGGAAAGATGTCTCTTACAAACAAATTTTAAGGCGTGAACGGCGAGTTACTCATCTAAGTTGTATTATTTGATCCGAGCTTATTCTAATGTATGACATTGTTGATTTTTCAGAAACAGAGCTGTAACCCATTCGTCTTTATAATCAAACTCTTATATTAGACTAAAATATTTATTTTGCGTGTATTAGTCAATTTGGCCATAAATCTAAGTGTGAATTTATGCAGCACCAATTAACAATTATCAAGTAGCAATTATCAATTAACAATTACCAAATACAAGTTGAACTCCTTGTATTACAATGAATGCATTCATGCAGACAATTAACAATTATCAATTATCAAGTAACAAGTAGAAGTTGGCCAACTTTTATCTTTCTACTCTAATTGAACCAGATTTTTTTCTAGTGCGCAACTAGTATGGATGATCGTGGATTGGTCAGTATAATGACGGAAAGCATCGAAAATCAACAAAAAAAATGTTTGAGTAGCTTTCATTTCAATGATAATCGTGAATGCACAAAATTGATTATAAACATTTGGAAAACGAATAGAATCTGAATGTTTAAACAGTTTCCACGACAAAGAGAGGTTAACTCAAATGGCACGGATCTGCTTTGTGCGCATGCTCACTTGTTCCTTGGTAATTGTTAATTTGACAACACAACTAATGAGCGAGAAAATAGAAACACTCATCCCAGCGGAGATAACAGCTATGCATCCCCCTCCCCCACCATCAGAAACGACAAGGTGTATCGAACCGATCGAACGCGTATAATACAATTAACACGATCCGACTTACAACAAAAGCCTGGTCACTCCCTGCCCATACAACAGGATAGCGCTACATAGTATGACAACTAGGATAATAGGCAGCCATAGTCGGATTACGCTCGCCCCCGGTGACCAGTGGGTGGCCTTTCAAGTGATATCAAGTGGTCTGTCTACATAGCATGTCGCCACCGTTACCACAGCTTTCTGATTGATAGCTCCAGTCACGCGAAGCTGATAGCAGACCACACGCGACGCCCCGCCCCAAACGGGCACCGCCCACGGCTTCGCCCCGCCTCCCGGTCGCCGGGGAAAGCGACGTTAGCCGTTCTAGCCTGCTAGGCCGAGCGGGTGAGTTAGTTGAAGAGTGGGCAGCACTTGTACTGGACATGTGTTAATAGCTTTGACGGTTTTGGTGACTCTGGTGATTTGTGACAGTGTTGTGATGTTGCTGGGAGTGATGCCCGAAGATAACGTCCCTGCGGGACTCCTCGCGCCCACGGCGAAGAGCCAGAGGGCGACGGACTTTTCGATCGCCGCGATTATGGCCAGAGGCGCGTCTCCGCCGGACGGCGAGAGTTTCCTGGCTAGGGAAATACACTCCGACGGTAAGTTGCCAGCTCATCGCCAAAATTTTCTGTCGTTTTAATTTTTTCGGGGCTTTGGGAAATATTTAAAAGACTCGAGACTCAAAATTAGGACTGAAAAGACTCAAAGACTCAATCTAGCCTTTGACTGAAAGACAACCGATGGCTGACAGAATGAAGCGAAGGTTTAAGTACTGAAAATTGACTCAGATGACTCAAAATTTCTATTTATACAAGATTTAAAGTATAGATCTTTTTCCCTCGAAGATTACAAGTGATATTCATGACTTTTGGAAAGTAGCTGGGGCATTTTTTAACCCAAAAGGGAGCCTAACAAACTCTTAACAATGAATATATGTAGATATGCAGATAGTTTATTCGTTTTCAATTTACAATATTCACAATGGAAATATAAGTGAGCGAACACAAAGTACACAAAGTACAGATACGAAAATATATCATGTATATCAAAAATAAAATAGATATTTTTGTTCCGTAGGAACACAAAGACAAAAGCAAAGTACCTACCTATATACCAAATGAATTACAATTGAGACGATAAATTTGTCTAGGGTAAAAATACGTAAAATAAAAGAAAGTATAGATACAGAATATATCACATGTAAACAAATACACACACACACACACATGTATATTTATTCATATATACACATGCACTTACATATCTATATATTATAAAAAATATCACAAATATAACTTTTCAATTAGGGTATTTTTGAATACCTTTTTTGGTACAGATTTCATTTTTCAAGTCAGTTTGTTATACAGTCTGCATCCAACGACATAGACGCTTTTTTTATACAGTGCAGTGCAATGAGAATTGGGCTGTAACATATCTACTACGGCCATGAGTGTCATGATCATGTTAAAGCAAGCACATTTTGGTTTTCAGATTATTATAGAAATATATATACACCTCCAAAATATATACGCCGTATAAAATGTCAGAATTTTGAGTTTTTTTCTGTAGGTAGTGCTTATGTTAATATTTTCAATAATGCGTAACACGTATTTCTGTAAAGTAAAAGCTCTGTTTAGATAAGCGCCAAGTAAGTATTCCATATCTCATATGAGAGTGAAAATTGGAATGATACAATGTAACAAAAATGTGTTTGCTGCATTAATATTTCAAATTTTTGGTGCTATAGCAATCACTGCGAAGTTTCTTGAATAATTAGCCAGTATATTGTCCATAATAACTGATGCCAGTCGAAAGTAACTTGGATCAGTTTCACGTCTTCAGAGCAGAAAAATTGTTTTCTGTGTTTTTAAATATTATAGATGGAAATAATTTTTTTCATCCAAAGCCTATAGTGTATGAATAAAGATGTTTCTGCTAGAGATGTGGAAAAAACTGAAACTCATAGCTTTGTACAAAATGAATAAAAGAATATAAATTGCTGATAGCTGTCACTCCCTACCATTTTTTTCGTCCTAATTGATATTTTCCTTCAAGTTCTTCATTTTTTTTTGGGTGACGCGAAAAGTTCATGTCGCTCTGAGATCACAAGTGATATTCACGACTTTACGAAAAGTGGATGGGGCATTTTTCAACCCAAAAGGGAGCCTAACAAATTTTACATTCGGAAAAGGCTTTATTGTTTTTCAGAATATTCCTTACCAAGATCAATGCACTTTTGAATGCGTTTGAGGCAAGTATCTGTAAACAACAAAAATATCACTCGTATCACAACACCATTAAAACTGTCAAACTGTACGATGTCAATGTCAGATTTGACATATTCGCATCAGTGTTGCCATAACGCGAAACGTAAGAAGCAATCCTCATAAGAGTCACTCAGATATCTTTTTTCCAATGGTCAAAATATGCAATGATGGCCAAACATAATAAAGTTTAACGAGTGTTGGATAAAACTCGCCCAAACTGAAACCGGTATAACTAGTAGGTATATTATTATCCTCCATTGTTCTTTTGGCTTCTGTTCTGAAGCGATGAAGTGGCCGCCATTGTTTCAAAATTGGCTTTTTTAATTAACTCGTTTCACTCCTATAGTATATTATTAACTTTGCGTCCTGGCTAAGCATATTCTAGTGATTATCTTATTAATTCGCCATATTTCTTAATTAAAATAAACCAATTTTCTATAATGTGGTACTAGATGGTCTAGTGGATTTGAAACAAAATTTATTCTACAAGAGATCTAAATAAAAAATTCAGCTTCAAGGACACAAAGCAAAATTCTCAGCTTCATAGTATAATAATAATCATGTTTATGAGAATATTACTAATAATATTGAACGTATTTTCTTGACATCATATTTTAAATGTAATGCTGAATTTTCGAAATAGATTCATAAAATGTTGAGTAGGTACTTAACTATATCTAGTATTCGTCAACTTAACCTTACTAGATATTGGGTAGTATGAATAAAAGCTAGCAAATGCTTCTACTATAGATTTGTCCTTCTCTCAACTGAACACAATGAATACGTCTGTTTCAAGAATTCAGAGTAAAAGCATTTGCTCAAAGTTTATTCATACCACCCATTGTTTCAATTCTCATTATAATATTAGTACAAAGTAATATAATTTGAGGACTTGCATCTCTGGGTAAGCTTTCGCAAAGAATATTTATATTTAAAACTTTGAGATGCTCGATTATCTCCTAAAGTAGATAGAAAGAAGTTTTATGGTTTTTTCAAGTCTATCACAATGGAAAAATGAAGTATACATCAGGATTATTCAGACAGTCATATATTACATCATATAAATTATTCCATATTTCGCATACATTATATTTGGGGTATAAAATACGTTTTTAACGCAAACACAGCTCGATAACAAACTTCTGTTCACAAACAAGTAACAAAGCAACAACAAAACTCCTATGATCAACGGGTACCTGATTCAAATATAGCGGGAAGCCCTCGGGAAATATAGCACAGGCCCACGGGACGCAAACTTTGCCATCGGTAATTAAGGACCTTATAATTCCCTTGATACATAAATAACTATCACGATTTGGTTTTCATGTCGGGGTAACTAAGAACCTACTTGACCTACTAGACCTAATAGACCTACTAGACCTACTAGACCTACTAGAATTGCACCGTTTTAAAAGTTAGGTTTCGTTTTGTCGATGGAGAAGTTAGTTTTTGGAATAATGAAAATGTTTGAAATGATTTACCACTTAGTCAATTGACTAAATATTATCTTCATAACGGTTTCGATCTTTTTTAATAGGTCGTCTATCGCGTTCAACCTGCCCGGACATCGACGACCCTCTTGAAGACGACGACGTGGAAGTCGATGTCGAAGAATGCTCCGACAGCGAGTCTTCGCGCCAAACGAAACCGAAGTTGAGAAGAGACAGTCCCGCGATTTCCGACTGCGGTTCCGAAACGGTGGACTTTGACCGGGACTCGCCGGATACCGTTACCGGCAAAGTAGCCACTCCCAAAACGCAGAAGATCCTGTGCAACTGCGAGGAGCTGCTCAACGTAGAATGCCACTTGGAGACCAAGGACCTCTGGGATAAGTTCCACGATCTCGGCACGGAGATGATAATCACGAAGACGGGAAGGTAAGTGTAGTTTAATTATAATAATAATAATAATACTCCCCTATAAACACTCGTTGAGTGTACCCAAAGGAATGGCCTGTGCGGGTAGAGAACGGCTATTATTATTATTTGCCGTGGCGACTAAATGATGTTTTGGTGGCGTATTCACTTTTCAGCTGTAGTAAAACCTACAGCATCACCTCGGGTGGTCGGTGTGCATTCCAAGATAGCACCAGACGAGATTGGTTTTATGTTGTCCAGTAATAAATTGTAAAATGTCAAAATTGTTGGCACAACTTACTTTTTTTAATGATACACCCGGTATATCATTAAATATTTAAAAATACTTCTTTTTTTGTGTTTACAAAAATAAGCCGCATTTGCTTGCCCTTTCTTTTCATTATTTTAGCGCAAATTGGGTAAATATGATTAAAATTGTGATTTTTCTAGAACATCAAGGTACCTATCCGCGTTAATAATTTTTTTCCCAAGAATTACAAATAGCAAACAATTTGAAACAATTAAAAATATTTTTTGCACCTATAAGTGCTGCTCAACTTGACCTCCACCATTTTCAACGCACGTAATATATAATTTTTTGTATGTTGTCAGATTTTAAACAAAGTGTCTCTGTTGTTTTGTACCTGTCGAATGGCATTCCTTATTCTTATCTTTAGATTGTCCAAAGAATAGCACGGCGTAGAATCGACAATATTTTTAACGCGACCCCATAAAAAAATCACACGGTGTTAGATCGGGACTATTAGGAGGCCATCTTCTAAAAGCTTTTGTAACACTACCACTTTGTCAATAGATATCGAACATTAAACATTTTTCTTCTATGGAATTTACGTATGACATTTGATAATTCGTGCGAAACCCTGATAATTCTTGGAAACAAAATAATAAACGCGGGTATCTTGATGTTATAGAAAAATTGCAATTTTAATCATATTTACATGCTAGAGTAATGGAGAGAACGAACAAGTAATCAGAATAAAGAAGTATTTTGAAATATTTGGTGATATACAGGGTGTACCATTTAAAAAAGTAAGTTGTGTCAATAATTTTTTACATTTGACAATAAATAATTTTTTTGACTGGACAGCATAAAACTCAACGAAAAACACTACAGTTCCTTTTTAATCGACGTTTTTCCTCACAAAATAAATATTTAACAGCTTTTCATTATTATTATTGTTGATTATTTATTTTTTAATTATTTATTCAACATATAACACGTTTGTTTTGCGTACCAGAAGGTACAGTACAAAGTATGAGAGATTAAATTGAAAAAAATACACTTTAAGGGTATTCATCCCTGAGAAAAAAGGGGGTCAGAAACGAATTTTTCTTTATGATTGATAGATGTATGGATGTAAGAAGACAAAAATAATTAAAAAAATATTCTTCAAGTATTAAATGAATGAACAGCATATTTCCCCTCATGTTTGGGCATTTTTGTTCATTTCCACCATCAAAACGAACGAATATTTTCGTGTGGTTTGATCTGAGTAATGAAGTCCATCATTTACTTTGTTAAACGTCGATCTCACTTCTTTTTTAGAAGCTTCAATTTTTGTGTAAATAATTTCACAAAAATGTATTTTTTTTGCCATTCTTGTAAAATTATTTACACAAAAATCAAGGCTTGGAAAAAAAATGTGAGAATGACATTTAACTAAGAAAATGATACACTTCAATACTGAAATAGAACCACATAAAAATATTCGTTCGTTTTGACGGTGGAAATGAACAAAAATGACCAAAATTGAGGGGAAATATTCTGTTCATTCATTTAATACTTGAATAATATTTTTGTTTGTTCACACACTAATACATCTCTCCTTCACTCGAAAAAGAAAAAATCGTTTCTGACTCCCTTCTTTTTGAGGGATGAAGACCGTTAACTACCGATACTATTCTGCACGCATAAATTGCAAACTTTTTCAATCACATCAAAATCTAGTCAGCCAAACCCCCTCGAAGTGAAACGATTTATAACACACTCTTGATAGACTCAACTAATTCTGGTTCGATATCAATTCGGAAGTCGATAAAAACGAATGTTTCCCATTATAATAATATCTCGATTTCGGTGTTACTGATGATTGTAATCCAATACAAGTATTGTGTATTTCAATTGCAACACACCCTCTATACTAGCTGCACGTGATGAGAGGGAAGCGAACAATGTTGAGGGGAGTGAATGTATGTAAGCATTAAATTGACACTTTCGCTGGTGTACTGGTTTCATTGTAGTCAATATACATTAAATATTTCCTAGATGATAGCAATGTATAAAATGAAAAGTTGTTACGATGAAATATGCAGGGTGGCCCGTAAAAAACGTACCGCAAGGCACTACAGGGTGGGAAAGAATTTTTCGCCAAGATTGTTCGTCAGGGGAACACATTATGACGCAAAAAGCATAATAAACCTTCAACCTTGAAAATAGTGGTTTGGTATTGGGATAAACTCCTGTGTATTCACATAACAGCCCCTTGCGATTACCGAAATCATCTGCTATGCTCCCTGTAAGAACTTAGGCAATCGAAACATTGATTTCCATTTGCTTTTGTTCGGACCCTATCCGAAATGCTTTCGTGGATCGTATAGGTGGCTCTTTGCCTACTTTTCCAGTGGAAAACTGAGATATTGTAGGAGTATTTAATGAAATAAATGACAGTTGAAGACCAGAATAACTACTTTTTTCAAAATGGCGCTTCTGACGTGAAAAGCTGCGAGTACGGTAGCGGCACAATAGCCACTGCTCTATTATTTATTTCTGAGTAATCGTAGAAGTATTTGACGAAATAAATGGCAGTCAAAGACCAGAATAACTACTCACTCCAAAATGGCGCTTCTGACGTGAAAAGCTGCTAGTACGGTACCGGCACAAGAGCCACTGCTTCTTTAATTATTCCTTCGAATATCACTTCTGTGTATTCTGGAACGTTTTGTGCGAATACAATTTCACTCGTCGCACGTTTCGTCGACGAAGTGTGCGTCATCAGGGGCTACACGCTTGCTGTTTGCCAATAATTAGTATGCAAGCTTCGAGCCGTACTATCCTGATAATTTTTCGACGAACTAGTGCATGCGAAGTGTCAGCTTTTCCCTTTTCGCCTTTCACCACTAGTTTCGTGCATGAATTTCCAACGATTACCCAACTCATTCGAATTTTAATTCTGGGATAATTATGACGGATGGCTATATTTAAGTTGTGCACTATCCATTTAAAGTTGATGAGAATCTCTCTTACGTGGAATTTCGAGCTCGTAATTTCATAACCGTTTTTTATGCAAATTACCGCATCCACTGTGATAGTTCTATCGGCTCTACCACTATAATTCAATCTCGCCGACTCGTTTTTCACGCCACACAAGCGCCGAGAAGATTGTAATTGTTTTCGTGATTCCATACGTTCATGATAATTTTATAAACAATAAACTAACAGTCGCTTCAGTTGGTTTTTTCAAAAAGAAAACATTTCTAATCGTGATTGAAAATTGAATTCGAAGGCGTAGATGTAACGACAATGAATTATTTAATATACAGGGTGATCATTTCGAAACGGGTATGGTCTAGGTTCAAATCCTGATGGATATCCCGAAATGTGTCTGGGGATATGCTGGCCTGATTTTATAATAAAAATGTACAAATTCATAATTCACTTATTTATTCATTAATAAATACACACAAAAAAGAAAATATGGAAGAAATTAGCTTGTGCAGTAAATTAATTTCATTAGGAGTGGTTCTTTATAAATCTGATGACATTTCTAGAAGATGAAACGCTTCGGCTCATAACTCTTACTCTTCCGCTTCAAAACAGCCTCTAGTTTAACGAACTTGGTGATATTTCGTTTGTCATGTAAAGTCACCATCGATTTTAGCATTGACCATTTAATTCATAAGGAATTCGGACTATTCGTTTCTGACGGCAACGAATAGACACAATTACTACCAAATCTACCGAAAAACAGAAAATACCTCACTAGTTCTTGAAAATATGCCAGAAATACAGTTTCATGTTTGTATTTTTTGATCACAAAATTATACCAATTCCTTCCAGCTGAAATTCAAAATATCTCAAGATCAACTACATTCAAGCACAATCTGAAACTGTTTATTTTTTCATTGCCTTGAACAACAATGTATGAATTCATAGTCTCATTGTCTAATCAAATTATTCGACTCCAAAAAAACCTAATACTTACCTTGGATATCCATCAATAATTTGCAATGCAAAAAAAACTGATAACATCTCATGTTTAGTAACGTTTTCCCCTTTATTTACTTTCACAATTATATTTACCCATACTTGTATTCACTTTTGCACCTATATATTGAATTTTAAATTTTTATTGACTTCCATACCTATATTTAAATTTATAATCGCCAAACCTTCACCTCCATATGCCGATTGAGAATGGGTCATTGCTGCCTTCCTGCTCATCTCTTTGAAATTGAAATAAAAAACTCTTGATTTATGCGATTGCCGAAAAGGTGGTGATGTCAATCATGTTATTTGCATGTCCTAATAACAAAAAATAGACAGAAATCCAAAAAAACAAATGGAAGAAGAAGAAATTTATAATTATATCTACTTTTATTCTAGTATTGAATTTTATACTTTAATTGACTTTTACACTTATATTTATGTACTAAAAGCTACACCAACATTTATGGCACACTCCAAAAAAACTATTATACAATTTTGTACACATTTATTACAAATTTGCGTCCCATCCAAAAAAATTTTACACTCCCCGTTTTCTGGGAAATGGGCGTGGGCTAACTTTAAACTAAAACTGCACCACGCACTTGGTATTTTTTTAAAATACGCAATTATTGTTGATCGAAAAGCTGCTGAAATTTCTTACACATTAATTACGAATCATTAACGTGTTGAAAGTTCCAATATTTTGATCCCCAAAGGGTTAAATACCCCTTAATTATAAATAAATCCCCAATAAATATGGACCCCACGTGGCCAGTGCCAGCATTTTTCACAAGATTGTTTAAAATTGTCCTGCAAACTATCGAAGAGTTGAGGATTACAACATAAAGGACCCCCAAGGTGTATACAGTGTGTCCATTCAAGTTGGCGACATACGAAAAACATTTTTATTATTCACTTTCGGAAGAAAATTTAGTTCCCTTCAAATGTTCTGAGAATTCTAGTATTAAATTTTGAATGATCAAATCGTGAAACTTGTCAGCTGTATACGAGTAGAGTCAAAAAATATGAATTTGGTAATAGAGTGAAATACTTTCATTTGTGGCAATATCGAAGACTGCTTTGATGAAAAGTTGTAAAGAAATAAAACTCACGTTTAAATGTGCATTCATGTCCATTCAAATTTCGACGAGTGGGCTGTGTTAATAAATAGTTATGTCACGATATGATAGGATATTCTACTTGAACTGCATTTCATCGAGTATTAGAATTCTTTACAGTATCCCACAAGCTTCTATTAAGTGTCCTTTGGTGCGTAAATTTTCTTCCGAAAGTGAATAATAAAAATGTTTTCCGTATGTCGCCAACTTGAATGGACACACTGTATACACCTTGGGGGTCCTTTATGTTGTAATCCTCAACTCTTCGATAGTTTGCAGGACAATTTTAAACAATCTTGTGAAAAATGCTGGCACTGTCCACGTTGGGTCCACATTTATTGGGGATTTATTTATAATTAAGGGGTATTTAACCCTTTGGGGATCAAAATATTGGAACTTTCAACACGTTAATGATTCGTAATAAATGTGCAAGAAATTTCAGCAGCTTTTCGATCAACAATAATTGCATATTTTAAAAAAAGTACCAAGTGCGTGGTGCAGTTTTAGTTTAAAGTTAGCCCACGCCCATTTCCCAGAAAACGGGGAGTGTAAAATTTTTTTGGATGGGACGCAAATTTGTAATAAATGTGTATAAAATTGTATAATAGTTTTTTTTGGAGTGTGCCCTTAATGCTGGTGTAGCTTTTAGTACATCTTATATTTGGAGTATGGCCTTCTTTACGGTTGTTTCTAATTCTCTTCCCCCCAGTTCTTGCTTCAAGTCCACCAAGCGAACTTTTTTCGAAATGTTTGATTTCGTGCACAACGTTCCGATTGCTTTTATCCGCAATCGTCCTCAGGTGAATACTTGGTCTTTTCCAGTTGCTTCTGTACTTCTCTTAGGATTCTCTTAGAGGTTTATCTCCGCATAGTTCTTTTCTTGTTGCGTTTTATTTTAAAAATAAGTTTGGAAGGGGTTTTTTATCCGAAAAATCACAACACATCCTCATTATAATCACAAACGAGGATTAGAAATTGCAAACTGTCACTTATCAAGTACTTGCTATGCTTATGAATTAAAGAAGTAGTAAACCATATTTTTCTTATCTCTCTTGCATTAATGAACTCCGGGTATCTATGAATTATACATTATACATATGCAACCGACTTACCAAACATGAATTTTCACAAAATAAACAAGTCATTAATCACTTTGGATTATTCATTTGCTTTTTCCCGTACCTGCTAATTATTACCCAAGATAATCGATAGTACCAATAAATCCCCAGTGGTATCTTAGATCATCCATTCATAAAACATCTGCCTCTTACATAATGTCTTCCAATAACGAAAGATACACGCTGGATATATCAACAAAAGCATATTTTTGATAGTTCGAACTGGACCGTCCGAACGTAAACTTTCACTGCACCTTAGGTATATCTGAGTTTCTATCGAATTAACATATACCTACCCAAATTCTTCGAAAGCTGAAAATGATATATGACATACGTCAGATTAGGATCGGACTTGATATGCAGGTGCTTTTGTAAGAGACCCGATAAAAGCTCAGTTCGACTAACGCGAGTTGATTTTGTGGAAAAATTCGGAATTAACTTTCCTACAGGTGTTTCACGCTAGAGAACACTTCTTAATCGATAGGGCAAACATTTCATGCTCCTGGTATTTTTGAGGCAAATACGAATCGATGTAATTGGATCGATGAACTAGATTAGAGTAGTGCTTTGTGTGTTCACCTTTTTTTTTGGTATAACTAAATTGGGTTGAATAACGCGGAAATCTTGCAGTTTTTCGAAAGTGGGACGAAAATTCTTTATGAAGGATTAAATTTTTAAATATCAATTTTTGTAAATGATAAATGTGAAATTTTTCTTATTACTTATGATCTTTCGACTTAATTTCTCAGGAAAGAAAAAAAATCAAGTGTAAATATTTGTTAGAATTGAATATAGAATGCAGTGTATTGAGAATGAAGGATTTCAATAGAAGTTTAAAAATAATTCAATTTCTATTCTGTATAGTATCTTCGTGATATTTCAGAATTATTTATTATTTACAAAAATATGCTATTACATACCATAAAATAATAATATTCCCCACAAAACCCAACTTTCAATCGATACGTTAAAATTCACATATATATTCAAATGAAAATAATCACTAAAAAAAGGTTTTTTTAAAATTAAAATAGTTAAAATAGTTTTACAGTTGAAAACTTTTTGATAAATAAATAGATATGGTTATTGGTCAATTCAAAAAACTTTTTCAAGTTAAGAGACAAGTCACAAGAAAACTCATAAGAAAAAACATAAATATTTGACAATTCTACAATTGAATATTTAATATACAGTGTGGTCCACTAAGTGTGCAACAAATGGGAAACTTGTTTATTATCGATTTCTCAGAAAATTTTATTCTTGACAAAAGTTGGTGCATGTTCCAAAACTATACCAAGTGTACCTGAAATGGCTTTATGACAAACACCATACAGGATAGGCCAAAAAATATAAAGTTCGTTCAAGATTAAAGTACCCTTATTTCAAAAAATATAGAAATATGTTGGAGAGAAAAGTTGCTTAGAATTAAAGGTTATGTTCAGATACGAAGTCATGGCCTGCTATTCGATTTTTTTTTCGTTTGGAAAATATTGAATTACCCCCGTATGATACATATTTTTACTATTTTGATTTAATATGTATGTGAAGTAGCCACAATCAAATCAGTTTGGAGTATTTTTTATCAAATTAAAGTGTATTTGTAAAATTTACTTGGATTTGTACTTTTTTAGGTGACCGTCAACTTCTTGTTTGTTGCAACGATATTTAACAGAACTCTAAAATAAGACAAATACTCTTTTTAACGAGGCAAATACTTTGTCAGTAATAAAATTTTCTAAGAAATCGATAATAAACAAGTTTCCCATTTGTTGCACACTTAGTGGACCACACTGTATACCAATATGATACCCTTATTCTTATACTAATATATACATATCTAACATTGAAAATATTCAAAAACTCAAAGACAACACGACTTTATTTAAAATAATCAGTGAACTCATCAATATCGTAAGGACTTATACTTAACATAGCTAGTTTACATTTTTCTTGAAATCATCGATTTTGAAACGTTTATATTCATTGGGGAAAATATTATAAAGCATAAGGCCTATTACTTAATGGTAGGAATTTTGGTACAATGGTGTACGATTTCTTGTATTATGCAGATAATTTTCCATTCCTATATTATAATTATGTACCGATTCATTTTTTTAAATATATACATCAACAGTTGTTCTACCGTTCCGTTCTGCGTACTATTTTGATAACGTTCTTGAAAAAACATATATTGCATTTTGCTTGGATTGAGGAATGTAGCATACACTCATTCATTTTTCTGAACGAGAGTGTTGTGTCGTCAGCACATAAACAAGAGAAGGCTCCTGATGAAATTACAGGCAACTCATTAATATAAAGTATAAACAACATCGGCCCCAAAACAGAGCCTTGGGTTACTCCAATTCCATTCGGCATAGGTGTAACAATAATCAGAATCAATTTCGTTTATCATACACAATTAAAAATTATATTATGGTCGGTAGTTTGTCCAAAACCAGAACCTACAAACCGAAAACGACTTTAATCTAAAACCATTCCTTTTTTCCCCTATGCTAACAGTTCCTGAAGATGATGTAAACTTTATTAGGGATACGTTCGGATATCGACTATTTTCTTATGTAATTTTAAATTTCTTAGTATTTGAATTATATTCACAAAACTATATATTTATATATTGAAATGGAAGCGGTCCCGATCGAGACCCTTGTAGTACTCCCATCTTATACGACTGCTCTTCGCACTAAAATTCGTTGGTATGCAAATACCTGCCTCCAATTATACAATTCAGGCGACTAGCACTGCACAATAAATTACATTTATTGTCGTTAATTTCGGAACGAGGCGGAGGTGCATTGCGCACAACTAACAAATTACCGATCAGCCCCACAATTAGGGCAAGGTAAATGAATTATGTAAACCTTTAATTAGGTAAAAGCTGCGCCGCGTTTTGGATGATTTAGTGTAGATAGCGGGAGAGATGGTTGACAGTTAGGCGTCCCTGTGGAAAATGACAGAGTTCGATAGGATATCGACGAATGGAATGGTGACAGGTGGCCTGGTATGGTTTTCATCATTGATTGCGAGTATTGATACTAGGCCAGGGGTTGAATGCCGTTCATGTGCGGGTTCAAAGTTCTCGTTTGTCGCGATTTTGATTAACATATCTCATCTACCACCTAGTGGTGTAGGGTTATTTATTATTTACAATTGTTTATCACTATAATTATGTTCTTAATCTTATACAAACTTCGCCTATTCTTTCTTGTTTCTTGCTAAGTTTAATGCATCTGTGTAAGAGGTTCCCTTTTTTTTCAATTTTCATAATTACACTATCACATGTTTGTCTTGATCTTCCCCGTTTTCTTTTTTTTTTCTTTTAAACTTCTGTGTTGCTTGTACTTCTAATCTCCCCCTATCTCTTTACTCCTTTTACTCTTTTTGAATACTTCATTTCAATGGCCTTGATTCTAATTTTTTGTCTTTGTGAGAGTACCTAGGACTAGCATTCAAATGTCAAAATCGGTCTATATACTGTTTTGATTACATTCATTTTAGTTTCTTAGAAATTTCTTTTTCATTCATAAAGGTTTTATTCATTGAGTAGTATAGCTTTAATGTATTCTGTATTCTATTGTTGATTTCTAATCCTTGTTTTCCATTTCCTTGTATATATTTTCCTAAATATTTGCAATGTTGTACTTGTTCTATATACACTCCTTCAATTTGTATATTTATCGCTTTTCTATCTTCCTTAAAAATCACCATCACTTTTGTTTTGTTTTTGTTCATTCTCAACTCGTATTCTTCAAAAGTTTTATTCCATATCTCTAGATTATTTGTAGATTTCGTCCTTCAAACCAGCATAATGCGATATCTCACATTGTCAGAATTGATAGGTTTCTTCCAAGAAATCTTCAAGTATTGAATAGGCCTGTCCATGGTTCAAATCTCAATCCCATTGAACGTCTTGAAATTTAACATAACATACGTAAATATATAATCGTCAATTTTCAGTATTGTAAAGATATTCCGAGATCTGGAGCTACCAGACAATCTTCAGTCAAATATAAAAAAGTAAAAATACAATGAAGTTTGAACATTTACTTCCAATATGAATTCCGGAAGGTGTTCCATGTTGCTGCTGATCAGAAACATCAGATATTTCTT
This sequence comes from Chrysolina americana, assembly GCA_958502065.1. Taxonomy (NCBI): domain Eukaryota; kingdom Metazoa; phylum Arthropoda; class Insecta; order Coleoptera; family Chrysomelidae; genus Chrysolina; species Chrysolina americana. The sequence goes on along the minus strand of OY293413.1, from coordinate 958,431 downwards.
GAAGAGTTGATTCCACAATTTCATCAGATATTTTAATTTGTTTGGAAGAAGATGGACAATTCAATATTTTGAAAGAAATCTCAATTTTGTTATTCAAACTATCTCCTATATATGCTTCTGCTATGGAGGCAGATTTCCAGCCACCTTGACGTTTTATGGATGTAATGTTGCCCCCTCCCCTGCATTGGCTAGAAGAGTTACAGAGCTTCTTCTGAAACAGTGACCTGTGTAGCTCTCATATATGTGTTTTCCAACCATTTTGCAATCAAGCTGGGAATTTCTCCTATTTTATTTATCCTCACATGTTGGTTAATACATTTTCCTTTCGAATATTTCAAAAATATTCTGTTAATTATTGTACGAGGCGGCCGTAGTGCTCAAAAATAGCTATTTTATTCCTGTTTCCCCTAGATTTTTGAACATTTCTGTTGTTAATTTATCTGACTTTTGACAGATCTATCTATATTTCAACAATAGTTGCAGATCAGAGACACAAATGAGTGGTAAACACGGGGTGTTTCAAAATCCAGAATAATCTTGATGCTGAATTTTGATACCCCCTGATTATCATATCATAACCTCGATTACTGCTACATAGTTCAATATGGTCATCTACCAGTTGTTTTTCTGTGTATGCCATAGAAATGTTGGTCTGCCTCTTAGTTAAAACGACTTTTTGCGTTTGCAAAATATGTGCCGACCATAATGACAGGGCACAACAACTCTTTCCAATTACGTATGGTGATTGCAGCGTTTATCGGGACCTGACAAAATTGGAATGAAAGTGCCAAATTGCCAATGGATCCGAACGGGCAACGGCAAGTTATTGGCGGTGGCGAAAATTTATTTTTGCACGTGATATTCAATCCGGCGGTATTGAGTTGTTAATCACGGTGTTTAGTCTCAAGAGCAGGAATTGTGTCTCCTGAGGGCAATTGTCTGAACAACCGATGAAAAATAGGTTGTTACTGAATCAGAAAAACTGATCCGAACTCAAACCAAAATTCCTTTTGTCAGTCGCCCATTTCGAAAAAAAAAACCATAATTTTTCTAACACACGAATTTTCTGAAAAATATTCGTGGTAAGGAAATTTCACACCAGTTTTAAAAATAGTTGGATAATCAGCCCTATGCTGCATCACTTCCGTCAAAAATATCGTCACCGTTATTCGCCATTTTTGTTATTTTGCTATTGCCGGAAGTGATACAGCATAGGGCTAATTGGCATTTTTTGATGGATTTGAAATTCAAACATCAGTAGGCTTCATATCTCAATTTAAAAGGATAATAAACACCGCCATTTCTTCTGCGAGTCCTTAAAAGTGAAATGTATATTGTTTTTTTTTTTTCATGAAAACGTCTCGTTTTGGGAAATAAAACCAAAATAATTAGAATAGTTATTTTTGTATCAAGTGCGTGACATAAGTGTATTTCAATGGCACATGAGGGTGTTAATTTCTCGAATGTGTCATGAAAACACGAATTTATACACGAAATACAAGCAACATTTTTTGTACAACTGTGAATGTGAATTTACATCGTCTGAAATATATTAAAAATAAACACTTCCAATACGTCTTGACGTGATTTTTTGCCCCAATAAGTTATCCTTAATGTTATCAATACTTCCAATACAATTTCACAGCATCCAGTGGTTTTTCTGTGTTGTTACTTTAGAAACGGTTTCTTGGCACGCCGCGTGTTTGACTGTTTCAATGTGTTTGCTAGTAGTTGCTTCAATTTCAAGTAAGTTTCAAGAAGATGGTTGTTGATTTTGATAGTAGTATAGCATGTATGAAATAGTTTGAGATTTAAAAAAAAATTTGAATTGTACATCTTCTTCCAAACAAATTAAAATATCTGATAAAATTGTGGAATCAACTCTTCAAGAAATATCTAACGTTTCTGGTCAGCAGCAACAGGGAACATCTTCGGGAATTAATGTTGGAAGTAATTGTTCAAACTTTACTATAAATTATTATTCTAGTAAATGAAATTGTTTTATGAGGAATAATCAATTAATAAACTCTGTTAAAAATAAATCATTCAAAAAGTAATATTTCATGTTCATTTTGTGAATTATTTTGGCATTAATTTTTTTTTCATACTGAAAAAAAGTGAACATTTATGCAGAAATGTTTCTTTGACAGTTGTACAAAAATGTATTATTGCTGCCGTTGACCTACTTTTTTGAGTCCAATCCTTATATTCAGGCTATTCAAAATGTAAGTAAACTATAATTTAAGCTACATATTTGCATTGATTTAATGTTTCATAGTTAGAGACCGTTTGATTAAGAAAATGACTAATTTATTATATTCAGGGTACTGCAGATTGGTGACAAATCTAAATTTAGGTGATAGAAAATCCGGTTCTTATCATTTTTGATACTACTACAATCCTTATCGTTATCTTTTTTTTTCGCGTCCAATTCATCTGCGACTGTATTTTCTTTGGTGCTTTAACCTTACCGTCGGATTCAATCGTTTTTTCTGCGATCTACTATCACTCGATGCTTCTACCCCAACTTTAGATTCAACCATTCTTCTATCCTAACTACCAGTATGTCATTCATTATTGTATTGTTGCTAAAATTTTCATCAACGATCAATTTTTATCTAATTCACTAGGATTCCTAGCCGTTTTAACCTTCCCAATTATCCCTATCAACGTATTTATCATTACTAATTTCTCACGATTCAAAAACTGACGGATCACGTAAAAGTCTAAACGAGCCATCATAACTGATGAACAGATAAGGGGCGAATGATCCCCAGGACGTCATTTGTCTAATGGGGAAATTATATACGAATTATTGCCCAAAAGACAGAGATAACCGCCCTATCTTTACGAAGATCTAGAAAGTGAAGAAGAGACCGGATACAGAGCCACCAATGTTCAAACGCTAAATACAGGGCTCGTTTATATTTCCGAAGTAACAAACACATTTTGGAAGGAATTATAGTTTGTAGCCCCCAGGGGGTGAACGAATCAATACCTTGACTTTGTGAGTGCATAGAAAAAAGTTATAGTGTGTCCGATCCTAGCTCTCTATATTGATTTTTCTCGTTTATGACTGTATTCAGTGCCAACCACGACATTGACAATATTTATGTTAAATGCAATGAAATTTCGGAAATCTATTGAGGTCGTAAACAGGACACACTTTTGAACCACCCACCTCGATGCAAGTACTGTAGCTGGACTTGTGATTTACGAGTACCCACCCGCTGACTCATTTATTGCCATCTTCGGTTCATTTCTTCAAAGTTCCATCTTTTGCTCCCATTGTGGAGGTTGGTTTTTCTCGAGAATGTCGACTTTCTAATTTGTTATCGTCAGTGTCTGCCAATTTGGCGAAGCGTGTCTCTGTCAGTGGTGGAGGAGCTGAATCGTTTGTTTTGACAGGTGACCTTCGTGAAACGGGATTCATTTCTTTGTTTGCTTTATTATTTGAAAGGACCTTGGGATGTATTGCAGAGATTCAGCTGACATTCATCAGATTGTTTCTTCTTTCCGACGTTGAACGCATTTTTTGAAGAGCAATATTCAGCAGTTAGATTCTAATTTCGTCATCGATTGGCGTTCGCAAAATGGTTATCTTTGACAGTTCTCGAGTCGAAGAAGTTCATCCATAGTTGAGGGTGGTAATTTTCTACTTTTATTTCCCTATTTGTGAAATTTAACCTTTATGCTCCCCGATTTTTAAATCGATTCAAAGTCAAATAGAGGTTTGGTAGAGTTTTTACGAAACCTCTGCAATTTCGAATAAATTTTTTTGAATTTTTTTTATTAAATCAAAAAAATCGTCAAGTTTCCTCAAATGTATCTGAACAAAAATTAAATTCGACAAAGAATTAACGAAATGAGGGCAGGGCGATTTTTTGGCAAAAATTAAAAATTGTTTTTATTTCTTTAATCCTTTCTCGAATTTCATTTTTGAGGGATTCAGAATCAGCTCGTTGAGATACGTCTGACGGAACTTTGGGATTTTTCGAGAAATGAAAATGTTTTTTTTTTTCGAAAATTTGATGATAAGAGAGAATTTTTGCTGTTTTGTCGTTTTTTTACGGTACACCCCTTTGGACTTTTTTCAAGTAATTATTTTTTTTTTGTCAATTGGCTTCAAATTCACACAATATACTAATTTTGCCATCCTGAATCGATTGGCGATCGCAGAATTGTTCTATCTTAAACCGTTCTCGAGTTTAACAGTTCATCCGGAGTTGAGGGGAGTGATATCTAGGAAAAAAATGTTTTCGGCATTTTTTCACCATATTCGTAAAATTCAATTATTTTTGTATATGCTCTCTGAATTTGAAATCAATTCAGAGTCAAATAGAGATTTGGTATGCTTTTTGCGAAACCCCTGCAATTTCAAGTTGAACTTTTTTTGAAAAATTTTTATTTTTAATTTTTCAAAAAATTGTAAAGTTTCCTCAAGGGTAACTGAACGAGCTGATTCCAAATCTTACCTCAAAAATCAAATTCGACAAAGGATCAAGAAAATAAGGTAAATTTTTTTGTCGGAATCGCAAAAAATTTCGTTATATCGAGTGAAACAGTTTTTTTTTATTAATGCTGAGATGAATGGAATTGAAAATTACTCATTCCTCAAAGAGGGTAGGTCAGTGATGATTCATTCTTTAAACCATCCCCTTAAAAAAATCAATGGGACCGAAATCGGGTCAGCGCGCTGGCCAATGAATAATCCCTCCTTGATATCCAGCGATTTGACGGAATACAGATGGCCTGAAAGCTGTCTGTGTTGACCTACTCTTGAACTGATGAGAAGTTAATACCTCGAAACTAGTCTGCATATGATTCCCCGTCCGAATAAAACAAAATTCTGCTGATTTTTACAAGAAGCAATTGCTATAGTGTCATATAGTGCCATAAAGAAGATTGTGCAAGGTCGAAAACTTTGTATTTAATGGTCATCGAGATACATGGACTGCTTTTCAAGCAAACCACGCATAGAACTTTTAAAAAATATTAAAATAAACTCACTCAGTTTATTTTAATATTTTTTTCTCAAAATATCAATTCAAGCTATTTTTTCACATTTTTCGAGAGCTTGTATGTATTCACAGTATTTGTGATTTGTTTATTTTTCTTAAATTGCCGCCATACCAGTTATCAAGGATTTTTGGGTTATCAAACATGCACAATCCATAATCACAAAGAACTTTTGGCAGGTTCCATTCGACATATATTTCAGAACGTCAACATTTTCCTTCTACATTCGTATAGTTTTATTTGACATCGTATTTCTTTTTATTTGCAGACAGTGTGAGGTTTTTGTAGGTGGGTGTCCGAAAAAATCATGTCAAGAAATGAATAAATATCCTACACAAAACCAAACTTTCAATCAATACATAGAAAATATAATTCATTACTAGGTATAATATTTTTGTGTTACACTCTTTATGGCACTGCATTGTGCCAGTTTGATCAGAACCTACCCACTGCGCCAATCATCCCACTTCGATTGATCCATGACGTATGGGACACCCACATCGTATTCAATAACACGATTATATCGTTTAGTATGAGTATCATTTAAACAAAATTAATCGCCCCTCTAGTCCATTGACATTCCCAACCTATCATTTATCTTACGTCTGCACGAAGACCAGGAGAATGTTGTGTGATAGATATATCTTCACAACTACCGTTAGAGCTCCACTAAAATATCAAATAACATCTTGTCTGCATCTGTAATAGCCGCACTTACGTTACGTCTCTGTTAAAAATTAATGAATTCCTTTCAAAAGACAAACATTTCGAAAGAAATAAACTGTATAGGAATTCGTGTGATTTAATGCCCACGTCGCAGTTGAAGCTGTAGACAACAATACCGACTGGGTCCTGGTTATGATTCAAAAAAACATCAACGGAGTTTCAACGGTACTTGACAGCCTGTTAAACTGCGTATGTATGCAATGAATTCAGATCCAAGTTCAGGTGGTCTGTCTGCAATTATACGTTCTTGAAATGTGTCAATGCTATCAATAATGATAAATATAAAATTTATGTTGACAAGGTGTTTGAGTTCGCTCGAAGATAATTGAGGTTGTTTGATTTATGACGAGCAGAAGTGAGTTGAGTTTTTGATATAAATCACTTTCATTTTCCTTCAGTATATGGATTTTGGTAGAAAGCAGATGATTTCCAAGGTTCTAGGACTTCAGATTAGTTTGCCTTTTTGAAATTGTTTTAAACGTATTATTGACAAGGAAAAAATGTAAACATTTCACTATTTTGTTTCAGTATTGCTGTTTTTTCTGCAAATAATTATTAGCAGTGAAACATTTTTTATTTCATCCAACAATAATCTTAATCAGACTATTGAATAAAAGTGACCCTATTCGTTTCCAATGGCTTACTCTGTATACATGTATATAATATGTCAGCATTGTGCTTTCCAGTCAAAGTACTCCTCACTCAAAATGGAGACCAAGAAATTTCATTTTCCCATTAGAGCTGGATAAAGGATTACCATTCACGTTGATCGTTGAGTTACTTTTTTTTGCCTTTGCCTCATTCAAGTTAAATTCATTCACACTGAAATAGCTGGTAATTTTTTGCTACACACCACTGTCTACCTTCTCTGTTTTTGATGTTATAGGACCTGATATCATCTGCATAGTGGATACTCTGATCATTGTCAGTCACATATAATGTGAACAGTATAGGGCCCAATATTGAACCCAGGAGTACTCCTCTTTTAAAATTCTGTAACATGCTATCGAAGTTTTGGGCCATGCTGGCTCTACGGGGATATCGTTAGAAAACGTCTTCCTTTGTTTTTTAAGTTGGCCTGCTTCGCTCAAATTAAATTTTAATTTCACCTTCCGGCATGTCGCTGTAGTCGTGCGCGAATTTATTCAAAACGCGAGGAAAACATAATAGCCCGGTGATAAAATTGTGCTAACGGTACAAACGCGAGAACATTCTAATTGTGAATTCGTGAGTAGTACTTTCAGTTCTTTGTTTTTAGGAAATAATGGAGGTGCTTAAGTGAGTTCAACAAATAAGGTAATTACCATACACTGGTAACCATTATTAAACTTCATTTCGTTATGATTGATGTGCACAATTAGAATTTTTAATTGCCCGCATAGGTTGTTGCCTTGTGAATTAGTTCGCTTCCGATATACTGACTTTAGTTAACAACTTTTTCATCGACGTTGGATTATAACAAAAATATCCACACACTTATGTAACTGCATATACAGCAACTCGTTTGAACAGGGGAAAAGTGTCATATATATTTTTTTTTATTTTGTAACGAATCTTCCAGGTTTCCGGAGAGAACCCCCTCAGAAGCTCCTAGGAGCTTGTGCGAGCAAGGAAAAGATCCGGGACCGATGACCGTGCTGGGCTTTGAACCCACGACCTTATGCGTGTAAGGCGAGCGCTCTACCACACGGCCATCACGGCCCATATTACTATCGACATTTGTCGCATGGAATATGACCTGAAGGACTTTCCATTGTTGCCGACTTTTTCTAAGGGTATATTCTAAAAACAGGAAAATGATGAGGTTTATTTAATTCTGCTGTATGTTAAAGCATGTCTTACAATAGACGATTTTCTAAACGGTAGTCATAGAATATCGTTTCAATGTGAAAAATCTCACGAAACAAACCCTAAATGACTTTCTAGGAGAAACTCGTTGATTCTTAAGAATGCCATTCGGCTTTGGTAATGCCCCGTCCACTTTTCACAAAAATTGCAAATGTCTGTTGCATCAAGCTTTTTAGGATACTCAGTTTTATGCCTTTGTTTTCGACATGAAGTTGCTTTTTTTTCCAGTGTAGAATAGGACAAGTAGGGTATGACAGTACAGCAGGTACAAGTTGATTTTCATAGACTCCGATATTTTTCTTGTTTTTCAGATCCAGTTTTGTTATGTTTACACAAGGTGTTATCTGTTCTGAAAGCAATATCAAGTTCAATTCTTCAATCCGCTGATCCAACTATCGACATTTGTCGTATAAAATATAATCTCAAGAAGAGATAGAATCTGAGGGAGGAAATATACGATTTTTTCCACGAGGTTTTCGTTATTGCAGATGTTCTTTGAGGGTATATTCCCTCCATCATATTTCTTATTTCTCGAAGCATGGACCCAAAGGACCATATCTGTCAGAAAACGACTACTGACCCCTACGAACATTGAATTACATCCGACATCTGTTTGCACAAATATTGTTCGTAGAGGAAAGTAGTAGTTTTTAATGGGACTGCCAACCTCTTGGAGCTTGTCTTTCGATCACTCCCCCCTTACGCCGCCATTGATTATGCACATACGAGGTATTCCTGATCTGTCACGGAAGTAATTCCAACAAATTGCCGGTATGCATCGTCCGCAAGTATTGTCGTGTCGCCATCAATCATTGGCATTACGATCATTACATTACGGAAGGCATTAGGTACACATAGACGCAGTACTGATTGCTGACGACAATGATGCTTTGAAATCCATCCTCTCACCATCACGGCTTTTTGTTAAATCGTCTGTTAGATCATTTAACACTGTATAAAGATGGTAAATGAGCGTAACTGATCCGCGTGATATATGTGGTCGAGGTAATGACTAATTTTGGGTGCAGACAAAGGGATAGACATTAGTTCTGCAACTTTTATCAGAAACAAAAGAAATACTCACAGAGCGATGCAGATCTGCAGCTTACTGTTGAGTTATTCAGAATCCTGAAAATTGGGTTGCAAAGGTCGTGAACAAAATATGTAGATGCGTATTTAATTTCTCAGAACAAAACTATGGATTCGGTCAAAAAATTGTTCTTCATATCATGATTCCATAATTCGCATCACGTAAATGCGATTGACATTTATCTGGTTCCTGACCTTGTTCAGTTAAACGAGATATTCAGATTTCGGTTCACCTTCTGGGCCACATAGCAAACCCTGCGGCACATCCCTACCACTGTTTCCACAGTTCTGTCACAGCACACTTTATTATTACACTCGTAGTTATCCCCAATAATTTTCGTCCTCTCGACTTTATGTGCCTCGGAAACTATTAAATACTTTCAGTTATGAATAAATATATGCATTTCATTAAATGTTTGAGAACATAAATACGCTGGAGACACTTAACAACGTCCTAATCCTTCGAAAAATACCTGCGATCGGGGCGAATGCCATCAACACTCATATTTATTCCTATGATTAAAATTTTTGAAAGCCATAACCGTTAAGATAATTCAAGGTGTATTTCAGTTTAATATGAAAATTATTAATATTGAAGCAGTTAAAGAGTCATATATTTCGTATGGTAATTTTCTAAATAAACAGAAGTGTGACCAGCCTAAGTTTCCAAAAGGCGACTCGAAGAATTTTTGAACGACCATATAGGTGGGTACATGAGCGCCACAAGTGAAGGGTTGTGTGTGGCTGAGTTAATATGTAAATATAAATTATGGACGATGAAGGAATATACTATCAAAAAAAAATCATTTGCTGTAGAGGAATGATTGGAAATGTCTAATTAGCGATATGAATTATTTTCCAAAATCCTGGACAACTTTTCATGGATGTGTACAAATGTTCACTTCTAGTGTGGCGATCTTCTGAAGCTTCCTCTGGTGTAACGATTATGTTTCTGAACTTGAAAAATTTGATCTGATATCATTGACTTTTCTCTCAACGAACTTCTTTATCTTAACCAGCACTTCTTCTGTAGATGACCAGATCTCTCACAGTTATAGCATTGTTTCTTATTTAATACCTGTAGGCTTACATTTTTGTGGAGAAACTCTGAGGAGAGGTACTTGTTAGTGGCTCTATCTAAACCAAATTCTGATATATTATCATCATCAATGATTGGTGAGAAAGAAAGACCATTCCTTATAGTTTTCAGAGCTATAGCAAACGTAAAGTTTTCCAAAAACACATCATAATCTATTTTTTCAATATCAAAAATCGCAAAAATGTCATCCACAATTTTGATACTTGGAGTACGATCAATATGGTAAATAATTTCTAAGATCTACATTATTTCGTTTTGACGCTTTTTGAAGGACCTTTTCATTAATCCTATGGTTTTGGGCTCTGTATAAAAAAATGTTCTGATCAATGAAAAAATGTATTTGAATTGACATCAAGGTTTTTAAAAGCAATATTTATTTAACTGATTGAAAAGTATACGTTGAACAAATGGATACGCTACCCGCCCATGTTATACCAACCATTCTATTGTAATTGGCAGACACTTGGTATGGGACACTCCAGTAAATAATATTTTCAAATTATGGTTAGCATTTTTAGAAACGTGGGTGGAAACCCGCTAAGATTTTTATTGTTGTTGCAATTAAAGGGAAATATCACCGTTTCATTACAGGCGATTCACAGAGCTGAAACCTCTTGCCAAAACCAGTATAGCAGCAGGCAAAAAACTTAAAACAAGAGGTTCGTCAATTACGTGCAGGTTGCGGTAAGAATTAAAGATGAAGGAGTTCACCTTGCGTTTATTATATTTTTATTAATAATTAACAAGTTGTCAGTGAACGAACTCATTAGTGCAAATTTAGTAAGTGGAACATCCATGTCAGTGTATAAAAATTATGTTAAACAACGAAGATGGTCTCGTAGGAAAGCTCACTTAAAGTAAACTACCCGTGTTTAGTTATGATTACACTTCAGATGTAGTTGAACGGGGTGTTTGTAGTATCTACAATTTCTGACTCGTCTCCAGCAACACCTTCTTGTGTCATCTGTTGATAACTAAAAGAATTTCAAATTATTGTCACATTACGATTCAGTTTGACCAGGAGCAATTCACCTTTTTCAATTCTTCAGAGGATAAGATAACCCCTACTACTAGAAATGTATGTTTTCTTCATCCAAGACATATGCATCGATTTTTGCTCTAGATATAGTTTTCCCATTGTAGTGGAAATTCATAATTAATTAGCCAGTTTGATTGGATTCGGTTCTTAAAGAATACGATAGTGCTGGAACTGCATTCTATCAGTAGTTGACAATACATAATAATAAACAGTATCGGTAGTTCCATTTCGATTCATTCTTTCGAAACAAGCTTTCAACATGCGTAGGTGAGCACTTCATTAAAATATTTCCACGGCAGTACATTTATTCGTATCCATTTAGCAAGTTGGCAGGTACGTCACTGAAGAATGTACTACACATGTACATAATTTATAATGTTTATTCGCACCTGTGAACATTTCAACGGAGGATGGTAACGCTAACAAGAATTCCTGGTGAAACTTTATTACAATAGCCACAATCATAATAATTTCGGTTTGAAAGCGCCAACGTGATAATATATCAATATTACGGTTGTTGGAAGTTCAGTCGCTACAGGTAGAAGATATTTTCTGTTTATTGATCTACACTCGCGGTGCTAAAAATAGGAAAATGATGAGGTTCATTCGTTCCTGCTGTATGTTGAAGCATGTCGTATAATAGACGGTTTAGTGATGGTCATAAAATATCGTTTCAATATGAAAAAACTTACGAAATTATCACTAAATGACTTTGTAAGGGAAATTCGTTGATTCTTAAGAATGCCATTCGGCTTTGGTAATGCCCCATCCACCTTTCACTTAAATATCAAGCAAGTTTCTGTAGTATCAGGATATCGCATCTGAACAAAATTTTCCTTGACGATAGTCCTATTTTGAATTCCTTTTGATTTATTTTAACAGTTCTAATTGGCAGTGAAAAGTTGTTATTATACTCAAAGGTGACACGATAACGACTCAAAAGTGAGGTTTTTTGAGCAATTTGCTATTATTATTTTCCGAAAACACTTGTTAGCAAATATCACACTTGCACTGTATCGATTGTTAAAATTCCGAACATTATTCTCCAAAAGTGGTGGCACCCTCAAGGTTACAGAGCTCATTATTTTTGTTTTGGTAAGTTGTGAAAAGCCGCAGTGGCAAGATAAGCGAAATAAAGATAGCGAGTCGAAGCATTTTTATTGATAGGTGAACGAATATTGATGTATGGCAAAATGAATTGCACACCTTGTTTCGTGTATTGATAACATTTTTTGTAGGCGATAATTATTTGTCGGTATTCAGAGGTCGTTTGTAAAGTGCCTCGTGCATGATGCTCAGTGCCGGACTGCTCTATTTAACAGCTGAGAGTTAACTTAGTAAAAATAAAAGGAGCATCAAAGAAAAATACTGTCCTACTTGACAGGTTGTCTTTCTGAAAATTGGGCGGATAATTTTGAATAATAATAATGAGTCCTGGTACTTGACTGTTCTGAGGAGGGAGTACGAGGATATATTGAAAAATTCTAAGACCACTATAGAACCAAACAAAATTTCAATGTCCAAATATTTTATTACTCAACATATTCTCCTCTTAATTGGATACATTTATTACAGCGAACCTGCAACGTCTCTAGACCTTTCAAAAAAAATGTTTCTTCTTGCTCTGCAAACCAGACCTCCACAGCTTTTATTACCTCTTCGTTGGAAGATAATTTACGACCTTTTAAACTTTTTTTCAGTTGAGGAAAGAAATGATAGTCGGACGGAGCCAAATCTAGTGAATAAGGGGGTGTTCTAGTAATTCAAACCCTAAATCACGAATTTTTTGCATGGCAACATGAGATTTGTGTGCAGGGGCGTTGTCCTGCAAAAACAAAACACCTTTGAATAGCGTCTTTTCTCTTGAATTTTTTCCCGTAAAGTGGCCAGTAATGTCGAATAGTAATCTCCAGTTATTGTTCTATCCTTATTCAAAAAATCAATCATGATTATTCCATGGCAATCCCAAAAAACTGAAGCAAGAACTTTTCCAGCAGATTTTTGGACACGAAACTTCTTAGGTCTTGGAGAACCGGAGTGTCGCCATTCCATCGATTGTAGCTTTGTTTCTGGATCGTAGAAATGTACCCAAGTCTCATAGTAACAATTCGGTTTAAGAAGTCTACATCGTTTTCAAATCGAGCACAGATCGAACGCGATGCTACTACCCTTGCACGCTTTTGGTTAACATTCAAACATTTGGGGATCCATATTGCAGCAATTTTTCTCATGTCCAAATTGACGTGAACGATATGATGAACGCGTTTGTATGAAATATTCACTGCTTCAGATATCCGTTTTAGCCCAATTCGACGGTCTGTTAAAATCATGACATGAACTGCATCGATATTTTCGGGAACTGACACAGAAACTGGCCTTCCCGATCGGTCATCATCTTCAATGGAAAATTTACCTCTTTTGAAGCTTGCAGTCCAATTTTTCACGGTCGCATACGAAGGACATTAATCACCAAGGGTATTAAGCATATCTTCGAAAATCTGCTTAACTCCTAACCCTTTTAAACACATGTAGTTGATGATGGCTCGATACTCGAATTTTTCGATTTTCACAATTTCGGTGGACATATTTTTTCTTTTAATTTATTGCGAACTCTAGTTTACTTTTTTGACGTCAAACTTTACACTGACACTTCTAATATGTTATTGTTCGTTGCTATCGTAACACAATATTTTGTTTGTGCATCAGGGAACTGGTCTAGGCTAACTAGATATCAATACATCCTCGTGATAGATTATTTGCCGTTGGAAAGCATCAGTACTTAATTTCTTAACCTTATTCCCTTCGAGCTCAAAAATATGATTTTTGTTTCATTACGAGCTCTCCGAGCTCAAAAGTCTGATAGAAGTTTATACAATTTTTTGGATTTTCAAACCGCATTAACTTTTGAATAAGTGAACCGATTTTCACGCGGTTGGTTGGCAGCATTCGACGCAGTTTTTCAAGCTCCATGAAGAATGATTAAGTTTGATTGATCGAACTAGAAATTTCAGAGTTCCAAAAAAAACACTTTTTTTCTGTTTTCTTTCGACAACGATAACTCACGAACGAATCAACCGAGTCTGACCGGACTGGCGGTAATCGACGTGGTTTTTTTATTTTAAAAGCTGATTAGTTTTTGAAATCGAAGGATACGGCCGTTTAAAAGTTATTCCAAAAAAAACAATATTAAAAAAAATCGTAGTTTTTCAGATTTCTCAATATTTACCGGTACGAATCGGTTCAAATTATACTCAAAATCTAAGTGTGGCCAAGCCAAATAGATAGAGAAAGAGTGAGAGAGAAATAGTAACGCGGATAGGGGAATATAGGCATTACGCAGCTGCACGCATTAGACTTTATCGACGAATTTTTGTTATTTCGGCTTGTGGAAATCGTCAGATTATATATTTTTCATTATCCTTCAATTATTTCCTTCAGAATGAAAAAAAAAAAAAATAACCACGTGTCGAGATGACGTTCTTTTTACAACTTTGTATCCCTCCCCTTCCTTTACGTCACTCTCAAATTGTCAGATTAGTAGAATATACACTTTTTAGCATGTAATTAACTCACCCTACCTTAATTTGATGCGCGCGCTTGAGAATTTCTGATGATCAATTTTTTTTACTCATCTGATCCTTTATCCTGGACCTTATTTATGAGGTCCATGGAGGTACTTAACTGGATACAAGGTATCCCCTTATATATTAACCTGCCGCGCTTCAGTAAATCCCGAAATCCCCGCTTGGATCCCCTGCTATAACAAATGGGAAAGAAGTAGGTACTGAGTGATAATATAAATAATAATGAAAAGCCTTAGCAAATGTTGATCAAAACAGGTGACTATCTGCATGTTAGTACTTCTGGGCTAGCCCGTCGCTGGATTCTTGCTCACCTCCAACACATAATTATAAACATTTTCCTGCAACCATTAGCGGAAATACAATGTAAAAACTCGCGATGATAGCTACTGGTGTGAATTGACACAGCGAAATAAATCGCAAAACGCCTTATTGATGGCATCCACAGGGGCAGCTGAGGTCGCTTCCAGAAATTGGTTATAAATTGAATAACATGATCGCTTTGTGCGGCGGCATCCACCTCGACCATAAATAGAATCGAGCATCCGGCCATTTACAGCAGATAGGGAGGAAACGAAGGACAATTTACTGAGCTTAAGCAAGAGAAATCAATGAACAGATCCGAAGGGGAAAGCCAATTCGAATTAGATGCTCTTCCCGAAAGTATATCTTCTGGAAATGTGTCGGAGAACACCCTAACTGTGAGCTGTGTGCTTAATTAAGGGTTGGATCTGTGTAAATCAAATCACGACACGAGGATTTAGGTGTTGCTCAGACGAACTTGGGGCAATTTCGCTGAAAAATTAAGAATTTACTGGTTGAGCGCCATAAAGGGTTTTCACAGCAGTCTGACGACGTTGATTGAAACTAATTGAAGATTCGATATCAGATTTGTAATTGAGAATCACTTCGAACTTCGAAAGAGCTTTGAAACTTTCTTCCTTGACTAAAAGAGTGTGAATGCCTAGCTTCAGAGATATCTGGTCGCAGTTTCTGAGAATGATTTCTGGAATTACCTCATTATTCAATATTGATAGCAACTGACAACTGGGAAACTGTTATCTCTGCGATTGAAATTGGAAAAAATCCGTTCACAATCCTTTACAAAGGAACAAATACTAACAAATCACCTTCATGAATCCTCATTTTTAAACTTGTCGACACAGCCTACTGGACATTCTTTTATTCAATTGTCACTATGAAATATGTCGTAACGAATGGAGGTTGATACGGCAAATAAAGAATGAAACCAAAACCGAATGGTCTGACAAAGTTAAAGGTGAATTATAAGATATTGTGACCAGCTCGTTACGGCTATTGTCCCGGAACCACATCTGTCCTCCTTGTTGCGTTTATACACGTTCCCGAACGCAATCAACGTCCTACTCAAAGAATGTCGCTACTGCCCCCAGAACAGTGTTATTTACAAAAATAATGTTGTTCTGCTACCTAGATGCTTTATTGGTTCTTTGACTACTTTTGTGGATTTGTGTAGGATAATGTGAGGTTATTATACGATACGCCTCTGCTATACACGCATAATGGTCCATATTACATGAATATCTATTTTAGAGCTCAATGAAAATACATCAAAATGAACTGGCAACAAATTATTTACGCAAAAATGCCCACTGACTGATTTTTCAATAATAAATTGTAATACGTTGAACACGAAATTTATCAATTTTCCTTGTATCATTCAAATTTCCAGGTATGCATAGGTATCAACCAGAATAATCAAATAAATCCGCTACATTATTTTCATGTTTTGTTCACGGTTGGCTATTTGCGATTGGTAAAATGGAATTATTTACTTGAGTGAAATCAGTAACTGAAACAAAAACAATTCTCGCAGTGATATATTAGCTAGACCCAGGCCTGGTCCAGTCAAATTTCAAGTTTTGTCAACAAGATTCTGTCTTATGATAATGAAGCATATTTATCATTATTATTTCAAGGGTTCAGATTCGATTTGTCTCACACAAAATAATACATCCCGAGCAATATTGAATTATCATTTGTTTTGTATGTAGCTTTTTGATTTTCAAATATAATATAAAAACAACAAGGTCTAATATGAACCCTTGTGGGACACCCACGTTCGAGTCGATGTATTCGTCCACACTTTTTCTTATTGAAAAATACTGATAAATTGTCTTCTATCTCCTGCAAAATTTTCTATTCAGTTTAATATTCATGCATTTTGTGAGGTACCTATTCATGAAAAAATAAAGTATCTATGACTGAAAAATGATCGTGTTCCGTTTAATCCAGGCCAAGTTGCAACTTCGAACGATTCCTCCAGCCATTATCATTTCGATGAGTGACAACCACGATGCATTTTTTGTCGTACCTGGTGGCGAACACTAATTATCGGCAATATCACAAGGTGTAAATACAAACTGAGTTGGCGTCCAACGAATGTCACATAGTTGATGATGAAATCGCGTGTAGCGGCCAACTGTCTGACAATTGTAAAGTATATCGTAGCATCCGTTAGTCGCCTTTTATCATTAAACCTCGCCGCAACTTCATTTATACTCTTGGAAAATTAGGCAGAAACTGCGCCGAACCGCGAAATACTATTTAGCGAGTAGGAAAAAGGCTACAAGACTTTGATAGGAATATTAACTCCGAATACACAGACTCTAGATCCAGGGGAAGGCAATAGGGTTAATGGTGACAATTAACCCCCACTGACGTAGCACCGAATCACTTATTTTGACATATTTTGTTGAAATTTGTGGGAAATGGATGAAATTGCACAAAAATTGCCTTCCGCCATGAATAAATTTCAGTAGAATTGCCCCCCTCCTTGAATGAGAATCTATAACGGTGCCTATTTTGGTGAAACACTCTTGAATAACGTCAAATATTAACGTAGAAAATTGTATATATTTTTTTAAAACAAAGTGAAAATAATTAAATATTGTACATATCACAAATTGCAAGGGAGCTACTCCATACGTTCCTTAGTATCATCTGACTAGCTCAAGGTACAAATGGATTCAATAAATTGGTGATGAAATCGATGGTTTGGGTGATACTTTCTACCTAACCCATCTTTCTCAAAAATACTCTCGTTGAACAAGATTTTCCATAAAACGTCTAATTCAACTGGAGTACCAAACCTCGCTACAATTTCGTTCATTACTTACTGTTTTTATAGGAAGAAATTGGATGGTTATGTACGAGGCCAGCAGGCTATGGTCGAATTGGGGAACGTAAAACTTATGAGGTGACTGAAAAAAAATTAATCATCTGCGTTTCCGGGAAAAAAAGATGGAGAATGGATTTTGATTATAGTCGTTTTCGCTTTGTAGATGCGAGTTTTGGACAAACTACCGACTCTAATGTCATTTTAACTTGTGTAAAGTAAACGAAATTGATTCTGATTAATATTCTCGAGAGTGTGTGATAGTAGGAAATGTTAGCGGGACTATAATTTGGTTGGAATGTTATTACACGAATAGGACGATAGAAAATCCTACTGAGAAGTATTTATTCAACATCACGAAGATTTTTTTTGGATATTGAATTCTATGATGAAATTGGATCTAAGTAAAGCAGAGTAGAGTGAGGCAGGGTAGGATGGAGTTGAGTGGATAAGACAACAGAAGAGTGGAGCAGAGTAGACTAGGACGGAGTAGAGTGAAGAAGATTGGAGTACACTAGAATATAACAGAGTAAAATAGAAGAGAATGAAGTAAAATGGAATAAAATAGAGAATAATAGGGTAGGGTTCAATAGAATAGAGTAGGGTACATTAGAGTAGAGGTAAGGTAGTAATAGTAGTAGTAGTGGTACTTGCCAACTTATAATTACCGCGATTCTTATGAATGCTTTGAGAGGACGAATGATCCAATCGAAGTTTTTCTGCATTGCACCAAGAGCAGTAGCCCTCTCTGAGATGGTACATGGCGAGAATACATGCTCCATGGTCTTAAGAGTACCAGGAGCAAACCGCCTTTGCTACCCAAAGTATTTGGGGTTATGTGTAGGGTGTTCAGGGCTAGAGTAGAACTCCTCCTCTGCTAGTTTACGGTGACTGGCACGTGTGGATGTGGAGAATAAATTATTATTATTATTAATGTCGTTACTACGGCTGTTTATAAAAAATCTTCAAACCGTTGCAGAGGATACGCTACTCTTCATACTATTGACGATACTGCAGAGAGGAAAATCCGCAATAATTTTTTGTCGAATGATGATGACCTATAACTTTTTAATCAACATACGAATTGATTTATGTTCCAGTCAAGGCAGAGTCAGATACATGCGTGTATTTTTAACCCTGTATGAGAAATGCATGCCTGTCGACGTTTACACCTGTGCGTGAAAAACGCAGGGTGAACTCACACGGAATTAGGGCATGTTCTGGTATAAATGAAAGAAGAGGAAGTGAAAAATATGTCGGGATTATTTGAAAAACTCAAACAGCATTACTTACTCCAGCTTTCAAAAAATTATCACAAGGACAAAAAATATAACCTTGTCATAGAAATGCAAGTGAAAGGAACATTTGTAAATTATTATTATTATTATTATTAATGTCGTTACTACGGCTGTTTATAAAAAACTTCAAACCATTGCAGAGGATACGCTACTCTTCATACTATTGACGATACTGCAGAGAGGAAAATCCGCAATAATTTGTTGTCGAATGATGATGATCTATAACTTTTTAGTCAACATACGAATTGATTTATGTTCCAGTCAAGGCAGAGTCAGATACATGCGTACCCCTGTATTTTTAACCCTGTATGAGAAATGCATGCCTGTCGACGTTCACACCTGTGCCTGTCGGCGTGCGTGAAAATCACAGGGTGAGCTAACACGGAATGAGGGCATGTTCTGGTATAAATGATAGAAGAGGAAGTGAAAAATATGTGGGGATTATTTGAAAATCTTATACAGCATTACTTACTCCAGCTTTCAAAAAATTATCACGGGGGCAAAAAATATAACCTTGTCATAGAAATGCAAGTGAAAGGAACATTTGTGAATTGTCATGCAGTTTTCAGACATAAAAGTAAAAAATGCATATGCGTGTAAATCGCGCGTGCTTCAAAAACCCTGCATGGGCACGTATGTATCTGAATCGGCCTCAGAAAATACCCAAAAATAAAATGATATCTTGGGTTTCAAGCAATAATAAAAAAATATATAATTTTCTGGAAATAATCGCCGACTATAGCAGAACTTTGCATGGGAACAAGAACTATTCAAAATAGGGGTCCAATATTCCTGAGTCGAGTTTAATTCTACAGCTCAAGTTTCATGTTAGCTAGAACGGATTAAATACATATTTATATTGTATGGTAAAGTCTGCAACTAGTTCTCATTGTAGAATATACTGGGCGTGCAAAGATGATTCTACTGAGTCAAGTACCCATTTTTAAACAAAGTGTCTCCCTTTACAATCCTTCATTATTAGTAACTTCCTTCCAACCACTTGAACGCGATAATTTTTTGTTGAAATAATGCCAACTGCAAGAACATTCTTCAAAGATATGGCTTTTTTATTGAGTTCAACCTAACATCATCTCTTGAAATCATAGCAGAACTGTAAAATATAATCGAATCAATCTTTGATCTATTTATGTATTCATCTAATTGATCTACCAAACATTTCATGCGCACTAAATTGCGATTCAAAATTAAAGTGGTCCTTTTATCTCGATCACTCACTCAAGTCCTCATCAAAACTTGTTTCGCGCGAGAAATTCCATCAAAGTACATCAATTGTTACAAAATAATCTCAACCCCAATCTGCTAAATGTCCGAGAAGTCGAGAGTAAAGTGTGTGAAATGATTGAATGTAATCGCAGAGGGCTTAGGGGGACGTCGGCATTGTCCTGATTAATGACTCTGGTGGCAACCCAACAATATCCTCGGGACGCTGTAGACAAACTATCAATTAAACAACTCGATTAAGCTCATAAAAATAATTAAATGACTCGTAATCGCAGCATTTGCTCGCAGGAGTAATCTGCGCTCTGCCGAAGCGATCGTCAACTTTTCAAGGAATTTTTGCACCTGGAATCATCAATCAGGTGCTATTTAGCTTCTAGGTATCGCGAGAACAGTATACACGGTCGTTAGCCGGCTTGAAATGAATTTCATGAAACTCTGAGATTATTACCGTAGGTGTCAGATGATGTTCTCATATTAACGAAATGAAAACATTTTCTGGAGGTTTTCGAATGACTAAAGTTGTAAATAGTTATGATAATAACAATAATAAAGGCTTTTATTGGTAGAAGAAAACTACAGATTGGCAGTACTCTAACATTTAGCCTGAGGTTGTGAAAAACTATATGATGAGAGGCACAGTTGATTTCAAAACGAAACTCAGCTCCATTGAATACGATAATATTCCTATCTTTTAAATATTCACACTGAAATGAAGCTACGTAGCTTTTTATCGTTCAGAATGACAGTTTTGAGACATTGAAAGACTCATATTGGCTGTGAGAATGGGCATGTATTGATCACAGCCTAGTTTCAAAAGCATGTTGAAAAAACAAACGGCGTGAGGAAGTTAAAACGAAAGTTTGTTCCTAGTGTTGGAGAGTTATCTGGTGATAAATTTTCTTCACATATAAAATTCTATTTATTGAATTACTCAGATACATTTCCACAGGATTGTTGAAAAATTCAATCCGTTCAACTGTGATTTTATTACTACAAACGATAAACTGAAACATTTTCTTTAAAAAACTTGTGTTTGGACTTGCATTCTTGTCAGATCGCCAAAGTAATTTTAGAACAAAATTCTTCTCAACTCACAGCTTCTTCTGGCAATCACTCTGCGATGTAACATTTTGATGTATCAACAAATCATTTTCACAGAGAGTGTGTAGCAGTTCTTCTGAGGAACTGATGGTGTACCTGGGATTGAGGATAATCGAAATACAAATGTTCATGAAATGCTGTATTTTTAATTCTCTTTGCTGAAATTCCATAGAGAGCCTTAATTTTTTGCTACTTCTGTGTTAAAAGCGCACTTTCATGAAAGAGTCGACAGACAAGATATCCTCTTGAATATTTTATAACAACCTGTCACTAACCGCCAGGTTGAAAACTCTCCAGCTATTTTTATAGTCCTCATCTGGCTATCATAAAACCATTTTCAAGACCCGTAATCATCACAGAAAATCCCCTTTCACATTATGTAGAAAGATGCCTTAAACTATAGCACCTCGCTGCATATAATGCCTCTTTGAAGACTTATTGGTGGTGTGTTCAGTGTTAAAGTGGCTAATTACAAAGCAATCATTAATAAATGAACCCAGCTGACTCACATCTGCCCGTCAAGAGGCACCCTTTGAAACAAAAAGAGGATATTATGATAAATATCTACTTATAATATTATTTATTTATGTTCTCATATTACTTTGCATGTGAATATAATAATTTTAGTGCGTTGTGTATGAAGTACGGTCGTTTTAGAATGGCACAGCTGCCACAAAAAATCGTCTCAGTTTTTAGGATTCATGGAATTGCATTCGTGAAATCTCAAGTGATTGAGACGAAAAAAAAAATTTCAAGTGTTTTGTAAGCGTTTTCTAAACGGATTGTAAAACTGAAACTGCAACAATTTCCGACGCTGAGTACTCTCGTCGTCGGAGGTGGCGTCGGCGAAAACCAGATGCGTCGCGCCATTGCAATGCCGATCGATACGTTGGCAGATGCCTCTCGGTGAACGGCGGATCGCACCACGCCCCCGGGAAGCTGGCAACGCTCGCCGCCCCCGCTGCTGCCCCCACCCTCCTGTCACCAAAGTCCCCAATAATGAATGAGCTGGCGGTCGAAACTGAAACGATAATTCCACGATAATGGCAATGCGCGACCCCACGTCAATTATTATGGCTACGTGTGTGTGCGCGCAGTACTTTGTTTTCTTTTGTGTCACCTATCACGACCGGGGGTATGGATTTTTTTCAATCAAGCGTTGCGTAACGCGAGTGACATCGCGGGGCTTGGAGTGGAAGCACGGCAGTTGAATTTTGTCACAAACAACGGGGCTTTTTTTACTATTCATCTACGTTGTCTGTTTATATTTCGTTTATAACGCACTTGATAATGATCACGTCGTTTGGAACACATTTTTATGAGCTATTAATCTTTAACAGCAAAAATGGATGGCATAGGAATACATAAAGAGTCCTATAACTGGGCAGAGTCACATCTTTTAAGTCATATAAAAGACAGTACACCTAACGATGTGTTTGATCGTCTTCAACCTACAATGGGGAGCCACAAGGTTCGATATTCACCTACCCATGCTTTACCACCGTTGTCAGTGATATCACTGTTCGCTTCCCAAGCAAAAATAAACCACTGAAGTCTCCCTTTCATAAAATTCTACGGCAACTCTAGGAAATAGAGGAAAGCTCTTCTGAAATAGTCATTCCCCTTTTTCGCGTTTTAGATTGATTTTGTCTTCTTGAATATGTTTGTTCATTTATCAGTAGCTCATGAGGAACAAGTTATTTTTTCTCGATATTTTGTCTCGATTTTAGTAAGTTTGCGGTATCATCTTGCTGGGACAAAATCCTCACGTAACATGCTAGATGAATGAATACCATTCTGTTCACTATAGAGTATAATAAATGTAACTGATTATGAGATTATTTATGATATATTATATAAATTACCCGCTAGTATGACTACTGAATGAAAATTCAAACGTGAAAACATCACATGCCTCCCTACTTCCATTCAGCTTCTGACTCATGAAGGCTGTTCTTTAAAACTAGTTTCTATTGCTTGCTCAGTTGGGCCAATATACTTCACGTTTCATTTATCACGGCTGACTATCATGAATGTCCGACTTATTGTCATTCAATCAATATTTCGAGCCACACGAAGCCTAATGTTATTCCTTCATTCATTTCCGCCGACACCTTTATCCTAGCTCTAGGGGGCATATCCGTGTGTATTATTATTCCCACCGAGATGACAGGCCAGCGTTATCCGAAAAACAATTTGAGACACGTATGCCCAGAGAAACCATAGAAGGAAAACCTCGGAACTATTATCGCCGGCAAAAAATCGAAGAAAACCAAATAATTTTTACACCTCTCGTCACGCGATCGTTCATAAACACGTTCTGATGACGTGGGATCAAGTCGGCCGAGGAAGCCGAAATTACAGGCTGTCGACGTTGAATGGAGGCAATTTGGGCATTTTAACACCACGTATTTTCAAAATACGTATTAGCAGGTACCCACCAGGATACATTCAGCGTCTGTTGAACGCGTTATAATATTGGTTATTATTGGTTATTAAGCTCTTATCAAATTATATACACATCCGCGTTCTCTTTTTCATCGCCGCGATCATTCGGTTTAATTAGCTGGGTAATTAGGGCTTCCTGAAACGATTGAAGCTTATACACCGCTGCTTATTAGGTTTTGGTGTGGGTTTTTTCGATTGCTGCCATCTAGTGCTAGATATCGAATCAAATCAGTTTTTATTCATTCAAAGAGCCCATCTGGGTGCGGAACGCAGAACTTCGCCTGATTTCTGGCAGCAGATTTTCTGCTTCAACTGTTTCCTTTGGCAGTTTGACTCGAAAAACTTTCAACCTAAAAACGCTCCACCTTTGGTGTCGCGTTTTAAATAGTTGACAGTTTTTCTTATCTAATTGCTAGGCAACAGTTATTCATTAAACAACCACAATTTACCCGATTAAATACAAACTTCTCGTACAATTCTAAGTGAAAATCCACCTTCTAACACCACTGTAATGAATAATACGTAGTACGGTAGGATGATACAAAGCATATCAAAAACATTCAAAAGGTTCATCAATGTTATAACAGAGATTTTTGTATGAAAATTGTATCATGAAGTTTCAAATTTGAAGAGTGTAGTTTGATTTCTCGAGTCTTCAGGTAATTGAAGATTCTTTATTAACTGACGTTTATTTTTAATTTTGTGAATAGCATCTTCCATTATGTAGAGACATGCCAGAGAAAGATTGATTTCAGCAAATAGAGGTCCATAAGATTGTAGAATAGTACTTACTCCATGATACATATTAATATCGAAGACTTCACCTATCAGGAAGAAAATGTCGCAAGAAAACTGTAGAGTACCACAATGTGAGTTTCTTAGGACGGTTCTCCTCTTCATATATATTTTTTTTGTTGATAAATCGTATCAAAGCGCCATACTTGTCGTTTTCTACTCTTTCCCTCAACTCCAAACAGGCTCGTCGCATTTAGGCCACAAAGATGATGGAGAGTATTCATTTGAGAGTTTCACAAATTGATGAAGTAATACCGTTTCTCCAGCACCTTGAACCTGTTTTGTATTGAAGGCATTCTCTTTCGTAATTGATTTTTGATTTATCCGGAAAGAGATCTGATCTAACAGTGTTAGCAGCCGCAAATATATTTTCAGGAATATCAATGTCTGCCATGATTTTTGCCACAGTTTCAAATAATTTTTAATTAAGATTATATTAATATTTATGGGCACGCTGAAATGACAATAACCAAAGGTGTTGATTTTATTATCATCTTGTTAGTGATACGATACAGCTTTGAATGTAACTAGATTATTATGCAATTTAAATGAATCTCGGAAGGTGCATCAGGCGACTCGGCACGAAGCGCCTCGTCGCCTGGCAACGTCCTCGATTATTACAATTCGCATAATAATCTAGTTACATTAATAGCTATAGTTCAGCTACTCACCTCGGACTAAGAGGCACACCATCATATCATTTTCAGCTATATTAAAATGAATACATCACGATTCCATTCCAACTGAATATAAATTAACCCTCTTGCATTTTAATTAATGAGTGTAAATGAACTTAGTAAACCAAGAAGTACCAACTTCACATTCATCATACATTTTTCTAAACGTCGAAGCACAACATAATTCGTCGTCCTAATAAATTTGCTGACAATTTTATGCCGTCTTAATTTTATATGACCACGTATCCGGCTCTTTACTAGCATCTGGGAAATAAACTTTTAATTATATAGTCAAGGTGATGGGGCATATGCCGGAATATTATTAATATTCGTGTAGACTCAAGACATGAATTTATAGGATTCAAATGAATGGCTGATTGAGGAAATAATGATAATATTAATGATATAATGCTGAAACGGTAGAATCAATAATTAAAAGGAAGCATGAGTGTTCAACGTCGATAGCTTGTTCTACACTGAGAAAAATCTAAAATCAATATAGGTACAACGGTGTTTTACGGTAACAAATAAACTAAGACAGAGACGACATGTCGGATACTCAGACAGTTTTGGTCTTGTCTTGTGATGATTCAAACGACAGTGGCCTGTGAGTAGGCCTGTTAGACATCGCAGGTCATCCCCTAACAGTGTTATGGCCAAATTCTTCGAGGAGTGTATGTGCTTACTTGTGGCACCTTATCTTGCAAGAATGTCTGCAGTTTCGTTGCCTTCCATACCGGAGTGTCCAGGAATCCAGACCAGAGATAGACTGTTGAGTCTTCCTATTGAGTAGAGTCTTCTCTGGCAGTTTGACACCAGCTTAGATGTTGATCTATACGAACCAAGTGCTTTCAAAGCCGCTTGACTGCCCGAGAAAATTTTAATTCATCTTTGTGTGAGGTTGGTTTCTTCCAGTCTCTCTACATATAGATCGATGGCGTGAATTTCCGCCTGGAATACTGTCGCATATAATCCTAGACAGAATGATATTTCTGTTCTAGATATACGACTGTATACACCTGCACTAGAACCTGAGGGTATTCGTGAACCATCTGTGAACCAACAGTAATCTGCTCTCAGTAGTTCCTCTTCTTGGAGGACCAGGAGGACCCAGTCGTCTCTCTTCGGAATTAGAACGGTATAAGGCAGGTCAAAATTTACTGTTGGAGGCATTATATCAGAGGTCATTAGCAGAATGATGTGAATTTCAGTGTCAATCAGTTCGATAAACCTGTTGTATACAATTGGCAATATGCATGATTCTGCAAGTTCTACATCCAGCCTCAGGAAGATGTGGAAAGGAAGGAGATCTAGTAGGATTTCCATAGCTGCTGACGGTGTGGTGCTGATGGCACCCTAAGGGTTATACTAGTCAAGCAATTCCCGATTGGTATGAAAACTCTTCGCGTCAAAGCTGATGAAAGGATCTTCACGTCCCAGTTCAATCCCTTTGATGGTAAGAAAGAGATTTGTTTTTGAGGGGAACTGTGACCAACAGGAGGGAAAGATTTATTGGAATCAGCTCTCTGATCTCTGATAGTGACCACGAAATGGTTGGAATTTTTGACGATTGAATGCTGGTACCACTTTAGGAAGTATTTCTTCTTGGGTCGTGGGGTTCCGGAAACTGGTGACTTTCGGAAGGCTGTAGAGATGAAGTGGTTCACTGTAATGTGGCGTAAGACGTGTACTTTTCTCATCTGGAATGGAGGTCTTGTATTTTCTTAAATCTGCCCTGGACATTTTTACAAAGCCCTGAAAGTAGGAGCTTATTTGTTAACATATTTAGTTCTTCAAATAAGTTCGTGGACCTTAAAGACATTTTCATGGAAATCTCTGATTGATTTTAATGTGTTTTTATGCTGGGAAGGCAGTGTCAGGATCAAAAATATATTGTTTCTTCTGACACATGTTTATGAAAGTTGATGGAGAGGAAAGGCTGCTTAAAAAAATAATTTTTATACACTGAAACACTGAATTGTAACTGTTATGATAATCGTGCATAGAAAAATGTATGTTGATATCCTGGAGTACCTTTTTTCTTCCTGTTTCGTATGAATCCCTTGTATTGTTGGATGCGTAATGTGTCTGCGAGATTTCGCATCGCTGAATTCAAATCCACTGAAATTTCCTGCGACCCGATTGTAATGAGTAATTCTGTTGGTTCCAGTATTTTTCCAGCGAAATTAAAACAATACAAAAATGACTGGCAGTTCCTATGATATACCGAGAATTAATAAGAAAATAACGGTTGCATGGGACTTCTCCTTAATGAGAACTCCAAAATGCATACGTTAATGATGATTAGGCAAGTTTTTCGAGAAAATTAGTTAAGAGCTCCACGTTGAGATTGCTAATCATATATTCCACTTCCACTACGCTTACCCTGCTCTTTAGTCCCACTTCCGGCGGCAGCTCATTATAAATTCAACATCTGAAATACAACGCTGTTAACTAAAATTCATTTACACACTCTTAATTAATAATATCCGAATGAGAAATGACTGGAATATGCTAATCTAGAACAAACAAAAGAAAATGGGTAAGTGCAATCGGACGCCTTTTTGCACGGAGAAAAAGGCAATTTGAATTACAGCAAATTCGATAAGGATCTTCGTGTACCAGATTCTTAATTACTGATACGCAATTCTTCATTAGTTACCCACAAAACGCTTGTTCATTGCAGCGAAAATAAAAAAAGGGATCCAATTATTTGTGTAGTATCAGGGAAAACTCTCAATTTTTCAACCCACTTTGGAGGCATCTACCCAATTTTTCTGATAATGAGTCCAGAAATTATTGAATCTATGCATCGTCTAACGGCAATGTTACTAACAAAGAAAGTAGTTTCCCCTTCGAAAGCCTCACTAATATTGTATTTTCAGCTCCAGACTATTTTCTTGAGCAAATGATGGGCGCTTGAATCACACACAAGATTCTTTTGAATACATTGAAATCACTGGGAGGCCCAGAATGCTCTCTTGAGGTATTCCAAGGAGCATACGAACCTTTCAAGTACAATTATTTTTGTATCGATTATCTTAGATTGAAATTCACCAAACAGGTAACTCTAAAAAACAATAACAGGTGCTTGGATTGGTTAAAATGATCAAAATTCCATTGTAGCATATGAAATATGTTCATAAGATGTTACAGACATAAATCTTGTTCATTAAAATTCCGATAGGCTGTTTATTTCTATATTTCCATATGTTATTGATTTTTTTGAATGTTGTTTACAAGAACATGTGAGTGAAATACATTTGAAATAAATTCAAAATTAAATTAGTCATTAGTTATTTCATCGTTATTTTCGACAACACTGTCTTCAAAGAGTTATGTCATGCTTGAGTTTGTACAACATAAATGTATGATACACTCTGTGGCATAGAGTTGCAGAGTTTCATAAAAAATGGTATATTTACTGACGAGTAGTTGGAAATAATTGGACACCTAGTTATATAATTATTTGATTATTTGTTGCTGAACCAGGTTTCTGCTTGGCCTCGCCTTCTTAAGCTAGTTTATGTTGGGAAAAGTTAGAATATTCATAGTATGTAGCATAGCATGTCGATTTCACGTTATTGAGATGGTGAAAATGTCGTTGACATACATTATAAATAGTAATGGCCCAAAGATGTATCCTTGAGGTACTTCATGACTAATTTCCTCTAGTTCTGAGATGTGGTCATCTATCATGTGTAATTTACCTTTTACCAAAGACCAAAGAGTTTATTAGGAAGAAGAGGAAACATCACTACACATACCATGCCGAGGCTGATGTTCCTAACGCTGGGCGAATTAAGATAAACCGACAGCTCCCAGATACATGGGAGTTCTAAAAACAAGCCTATGGAGTCTGGTAACGAATACAAGGCTAGATAGAGAATTATAAACGATTTCGAGGGCACCCACGAGAGCACCAAACTAATTTAATCTAATCATGTCGTGCTTTTGAATAAATGCTTTTCAGCAAGGTGATTTTTTCCATTCAACATGGTTTTTTGACCTGAATACATTTTCATACTTAGATAAAAAAAAAACAACTTCGCGATGACGGAAAAATCCTCTAACAATAAAAACATAACAGAAGTTATTGATTGACAGCCACCTATCAATACGTCCTTTATTTATAGAAGAATAATGGTTCCCAACATCAAGGCTGCGACATATCAAGCTATGGGTGTAATTTATAAGGTAATAAAATACATGACGACAGATATTGCAGGGTGCACGACGAAGGCCAGTTATTTTTTAATGAAAAAGTCTGAGGTGGTTTCATTATTCATTTTATTGCGGTGGTCGCCACGAAAAGGATAAATAAATAATCGGTCAAAAACAGCGATGCGTCAAAATCGAGCAGCAGGATTATTTTTTCCCTTTCGACAATATCCTGCGATCATCAATCTCATTTGAATATATCACGTATTGATAAACTGTAAACTTCAAAAGTTCAATTATCTGTGAACTTCGCAAAAAGAAAAAAACGTATGGTTACGTCTTCAAAAAGAGGTTAAAAACATAAATCATGAACATAAATTTATAATATAGTTTGTCTCTGCACTGTACTTCGATTCCACAGATTGTGATATACTCGCTAATAAATTATAAACTGTAAGTACTCATGAAGAATTTCTTGCTTGGGTACGATCTTTTTTATAAAATCTAGAAAATTTCCTGCAAGATGGTACAATACTGACTTTGTGTGAGGGGTTCCACAGGGTTCAGTTTTGGGGCCATTCGTATTTTCATTAGGTTTATATAAATATCTTAACAACAAAATATGATGGAGTATCGATTCGTACATGTTAATTTCAGTAACGCATTACTTCACCACATTTTTTTTTGTTGCAGGCGGATGTTTCCCACTCTCAGAGTATCTTTCACCGGCATTCGCAGCGACCAAAGGTACGCCGTGCTTCTGGATGTCGTACCCGTCGATAACAAACGCTACAGGTACGCCTACCACCGATCTTCCTGGCTGGTTGCAGGAAAAGCGGACCCTCCTGCTCCCAACAGACTGTACGCCCATCCAGACTCGCCGTACTCAGGAGAGCAGCTGCGCAAGCAGGTGGTCTCCTTCGAGAAAGTCAAGCTCACCAATAACGAAATGGACAAAAATGGTCAGGTGAGTCGAATCAGTTCAAGCAGATTTTTCCAGATATGTCGCCTTTTTCCTATTCCGATGCAGCAACTCCTTTGGGAGGTTTTGGTATCGGTTCGGAATGCGCTTGGTTCCTCAAGGATCTTGATGGGGTCCTTTCCTATGGAACTTTGTCAATTTCATTTCCTGATATAATTGAAGTCATGTACCAAAAATTCGGAATTATCTTGTTGTCCTCACGAAAAGAAAATCTTTTCAAAAATGTAAATTGTTTGAACATCTGTTTCAGTTCAAAGAATAACTGGGAAATATTATTATTGATGGTTAATATATCGTCTCTGAACGGTTCTGTCATAAGTTGCGCCTGTAAAACGCTATTCATATAACAAGTATTTCTCAAATTATTCAACCATGACTTCCAAGGTGATTTGAAGTCTTATCCAAAGACTTCACTGGCAAAATCTTCTAGAGGGATTGATTTTGTTCTTTCTTATAGTATTTGATTTTGGACTGATCTGAAAAAAGGAGGATCAACTATCAATGGTTTATCATGAATTGGAGATTCAAAATGGAATGGGAACGAGGAATAGTCCCAAAAACCACTTTGGATAGCAATGCTTATTCCTTCTATCAAAAAAAAATGTTGAACGACTATCATTCTTCCGATATAGTGAATAAATGACAGACATTCATGGCCATAAACACCGAAAGTTTCAACAATTACTTGACAAAACACATAGATAATGCCAAGATCCTGGTATTTCTTACGCTTGGTTGAACATCTAACATTGTCAAGAAGCATGGAAACTTGTTGATGGATAGCTAGCTGATTCTAGAGAAACCACGCAATCTTTCCAACTGACTCGAAACGGTGCCACTTGTTTATTTATAAATTCCTATCATACAATCCTGCTGCTATTACTCTCTTTGTGATGAATATCATATCTCGTGAAACCACTCTTGTGAAAAACGATTTAATTAGGTGGAGTTGCCTTCCAACACGGAAGATACAGGAATATGTCTATGACAAGAACGCTCTTAGCAAGCAGCAATAATCGCGAACTTGATGAGATAAGAGAGATAACATCGAGATCGTTTCAGTAAGTGACGGGCATTCGCTGTTTCTCAACAAGAGAATGCATTTCTGATGTCTGGATGAATAGTTTGTATTACACGTCGGTAGCTAGTTAGATGAATAGACGTTTGATGCAGAATAGGTTTCAAATCGATGGTTGAGTTCATACGATTGGAGAATTAATTGGCATTCATAGGATATAACATATAACATGCTTGTCTCCGATTAAAATAGTTTTTATCATCGTTTGTTTCAAAGTTGTAAGTGAAAACTTGATTTTCTAGTTTTGTATCCGCATCATCTTCATAGATTTTCACCACTCCTCTTTACCGATTTGTATCATTCTTAGCCTTTTCATTAAAACTTCTCATAACAATATTTCGGGCAAATATTTTCCAACATGAATATACTGGAGTTTTATCCCAACACCAAACCGCTATTTTCATTTTAATTTTAATTTTAATCTTCCTCTTGAAGATGGTCACTTGATGACCGAAACACGTGTCGAAAATAGTGGTTTGGTGTTGGGATAAAACTACGGTATTCATTACTACATCAAAGGTTCCAAACAGTACAGTGCAAGTATTTTCCAACATACTTGTGATTTTCATGACAATTCGAGATGTTCTCGAGCAACTTTTGATATCATTTCTAAAAAGTGAATTCTGATACTAATTTTCGACCATTCGGAGATAAATTATAATATTTTTAATAGAAATTAGGCATCCTAGAAATATAACTTTTGCAGGTACTTCGAACACATTATGAAACCAATTTAGGTCGTTTGAGAGACAAATAGAAAAGGTAGAGAAATGGTTTTCACTCGGATGACTCACAGATATGGATTCAGAGGAGTTCCAAAATCTCTCTTCAGCTCTTACTTACATGATTCCAAACAATAGATATTCGAATTTTCTTCCAATCGAGTCTGAAGTACCACAGAGCCCTGTTCTAGGACCTCTGTTGTTTATTATTTATATAAATATCTGTTTCTATCACTGATTACAGTCTAGAGGCAACTCTGCATACGTCTTTTGAAAAATTTTACACAATGACGATACCCCTCTACATTTGTCTACTACACTATTGGAAATCCATAGTCATAAAAACAGACATCTGGCCAATTCACAGATTCATCAACACTATACTACAGCGAATCTTCTGAGACCACCTAGGGTGGAATTACATAAATCTTATATCAACTCATTCAATGCAAATCTCTTTTGCGATTTTCAACTCGAAATCCACGAAGTATACTTCTGTCATTCTGAATCGATTGGCGTTCGCAGAATTGCTCTATCTTCATCCGTTATTGAGTTGAGTAGTTTATCTGGAGTTTCTTTCAAATTTTTTTCTTTTATATGCCAAACCTTGTATCTGAGCATACACAAATCATATATTTTCAGAATCAGCAAGAAATTTTGCGTATATAGTGCGAATTTCAAGTAGATCCGGTTCATTTGTATTTTTCATGATTTTTAGGGGTCTACCCCTTTGGACTTTTTGCGATTTTAAATTATTTCTGTTTTCACGTCGATTGACTCGAAATTCACAGAGTATACTAATTTCATCATTCTGAATCGATTGGCGTTCGCAGAATTGCTCTATCTCCAACCGTTCTCGAGTTGAGGAGTTCATCTAGAGTTTCCCTCATATTTTTTTCTTTTATATGCCAAACCTTGTATCTGAGCATACACAAACCATATATTTTCAAAATCAGCATGAAATTTTGCGTATATAGTGCGAATTTCAAGTAGATCCGATTTATTTGTATTTTTCATGATTTTTAGGGGTCTACCCCTTTGGACTTTTTCGATTTTTCAATGATTTCTGTTTTTACGTCGATTGACTCGAAATTCACAGAGTATATTAATTTTATCTTTCTGAATCGATTGGCGTTCGCAGAATTGCTCTATCTCCAATAGTTCTCGAGTTGAGGAGTTCATCTGGAATTTCTTTCATATTTTTTTCTTTTATATGCCAAACCTTGTATCTGAGCATACACAAATCATATATTTTCAGAATCAGCATGAAATTTTGCGTATATAGTGCGAATTTCAAGTAGATCCGATTTATTTGTATTTTTCATGATTTTTAGGGGTCTACCCCTTTGGACTTTTTGCGATTTTAAATTATTTCTGTTTTCACGTCGATTGACTCGAAATTCACAGAGTATACTAATTTCATCATTCTGAATCGATTGGCGTTCGCAGAATTGCTCTATCTCCAACCGTTCTCGAGTTGAGGAGTTCATCTAGAGTTTCCCTCATATTTTTTTCTTTTATATGCCAAACCTTGTATCTGAGCATACACAAACCATATATTTTCAAAATCAGCATGAAATTTTGCGTATATAGTGCGAATTTCAAGTAGATCCGATTTATTTGTATTTTTCATGATTTTTAGGGGTCTACCCCTTTGGACTTTTTCGATTTTTCAATGATTTCTGTTTTTACGTCGATTGACTCGAAATTCACAGAGTATATTAATTTTATCTTTCTGAATCGATTGGCGTTCGCAGAATTGCTCTATCTCCAATAGTTCTCGAGTTGAGGAGTTCATCTGGAATTTCTTTCATATTTTTTTCTTTTATATGCCAAACCTTGTATCTGAGCATACACAAATCATATATTTTCAGAATCAGCATGAAATTTTGCGTATATAGTGCGAATTTCAAGTAGATCCGATTTATTTGTATTTTTCATGATTTTTAGGGGTCTACCCCTTTGGACTTTTTCGATTTTTCAATGATTTCTGTTTTTACGTCGATTGACTCGAAATTCACAGAGTATATTAATTTTATCTTTCTGAATCGATTGGCGTTCGCAGAATTGCTCTATCTCCAATAGTTCTCGAGTTGAGGAGTTCATCTGGAATTTCTTTCATATTTTTTTCTTTTATATGCCAAACCTTGTATCTGAGCATACACAAATCATATATTTTCAGAATCAGCATGAAATTTTGCGTATATAGTGCGAATTTCAAGTAGATCCGATTTATTTGTATTTTTCATGATTTTTAGGGGTCTACCCCTTTGGACTTTTTGCGATTTTAAATTATTTCTGTTTTCACGTCGATTGACTCGAAATTCACAGAGTATACTAATTTCATCATTCTGAATCGATTGGCGTTCGCAGAATTGCTCTATCTCTAACCGTTCTCGAGTTGAGAAGTTCATCTGGAGTTTCTTTCATATTTTTTTCTTTTATATGCCAAACCTTGTATCTTAGCATACACAAATCATATATTTTCAGAATCAGCATGAAATTTTGCGTATATAGTGCGAATTTCGAGTAGATCCGGTTCATTTGTATTTTTCATGATTTTTAGGGGTCTACCCCTTTGGACTTTTTGCGATTTTAAATTATTTCTGTCAATTGACTCGAAATTCACAGAGTATACTAATTTTATCATTCTGAATCGATTGGCGTTCGCAGAATTGCTCTATCTCTAACCGTTCTCGAGTTGAGGAGTTCATCTAGAGTTTCCCTCATATTTTTTCTTTTATATGCCAAACCTTGTATCTGAGCATACACAAATCATATATTTTCAGAATCAGCAAGAAATTTTGCGTATATAGTGCGAATTTCAAGTAGATCCGGTTCATTTGTATTTTTCATGATTTTTAGGGGTCTACCCCTTTGGAATTTTTCGATTTTTCAATGATTTCTGTTTTTACGTCGATTGACTCGAAATTCACATAGTATATTAATTTTATCTTTCTGAATCGATTGGCGTTCGCAGAATTGCTCTATCTCCAATAGTTCTCGAGTTGAGGAGTTCATCTGGAATTTCTTTCATATTTTTTTCTTTTATATGCCAAACCTTGTATCTGAGCATACACAAATCATATATTTTCAGAATCAGCATGAAATTTTGCGTATATAGTGCGAACTTCAAGTAGATCTAATTTTTTGTATTTTTCATGATTTTTAGTATTTTTTGCGATTTTTCAAGAAATTTATTTCCACGTCGATCAACTCGAAATCCACAAAGTATACTTCTGTCATTCTGAATCGATTGGCGTTCGCTCTTTAACCGTTATTGAGTTGAGTAGTTTATCTGGAATTGAGAGGAGTCAGTTTCCCCTTTGGACTTTTTTCGAGGAATTTTTTTCTTCACTGATCTTGAAATCGAATAAAAATGCCTCATAATTTTATAACAAATTTCTTCGTAACAGCCCTCAGCCATAAATTGCCATAAAATTATCAATGTCCTAGGGAAATAGTACCGAAAACAGATGATTTTCTATTCACCAATTTGACATTTTTTTAAATTGACATATTCGTTAATCATTTATTATAGGTATAGGAAAATTGTTCTTCCCCGCCCAGCTTTGAATATGTTTTCTAGATAACGTAGTCGATAAACTATCTATCTAGAATGATTTAACTTTTGATGCGCCAAAACACGTCTGCAGCGTCATTTGCATGTATGCCCCATGTAGCAAACTGCCCCAAATCTTCTGTTACGTTATATACAGCCAACTTCTCAATGCATTACCTCGTAAATTCGACCGACGAACTAGAAAATTTAAATGCCAATCGTCACGAAATCAAAATTGAATCCAACGGCGTATTTATTTAATTACGCGCATTGGTGAGATTCCTCTGGCGAGGCCATGAATCGGCCCCCCTGACGCCAGACCTGCTACGACCGCTCATATTTCAATCTCCATGAAATGGATTTTAAACGAGATGCCTTGTTAGCCTCTAGGTGAGAAATTTGTTGTCGTTGGGACTCCCCGGGGTGGCTAACAGTGCACCAGGTCGTATCTTGAGGATTTTCCACATATCGTACGCAGGTGATCGGTTTGAAAGAACGTTTTGTAAATAACCATCTCGCAGTCACAGCAAGAGACTAATGCAACTGCGACACTGCGTTTTCTCTGGCTTTCAGTTTATATTGTCACATAATCATAACTCCTGGGTTTATTATGCGTGACGTTTCTTTCACTTGTAGCTTTGATTAATACTACTGGAGTGACTTGTGTTTGTTT
This sequence comes from Chrysolina americana, assembly GCA_958502065.1. Taxonomy (NCBI): domain Eukaryota; kingdom Metazoa; phylum Arthropoda; class Insecta; order Coleoptera; family Chrysomelidae; genus Chrysolina; species Chrysolina americana. The sequence continues at coordinate 922,134 of OY293413.1, read as the reverse complement.
TTTGGCGTCGTAGGGGGCCCTGCTCGATTTGATGTTGTCGACTGTTCGAAAGTGAAGTCCGAAACCATCTTCAGTTAATAGTGAGAAGAATACAACAGGCATATCGACTGTCGCGTCTCTATTTTAGATACCAGTCCTCCGATAATTGAAAAAAAAAATTATGACTCATAAACACTTACTTCAATAATGTAAGAATCACTTATCAACGATTCTTCAAAGCACTTCACTTCACCCTCCACAAAAACAAATATTTTCTATTGCAAGAAGTTCTTGGGAATACATTCTAAACTGTGGTTTCAATCTGGCCTTTTTTGGCAATACTTTTCGTAAGATGTACTTTTGTTTTGGGTATTTCATTATACTTGTTAAATTAACAAAAAAGTGTGCAATACTTCAAGAATAAGACACAGTAAGGCTGCTAAGTAAAAATACCGAGTTCAATACGTGATATCAGATATTCATTACCAACCTAATTATACGTATCAAAATATAAGGAATCTCATCCTGATCTAGAATACTTTTCCAGCCTTGTTGATTCTGATCTGGTAGGATATTCAGATTTTTTTAAATCTCCCACACTAGACTTGAGGTCACTTGTTGTAATCTGGAACTCATAGGTTCTTCTAATTACCACAAGAATATTTTTTATTTTTGTCGACATTTACAACTTGTTGATTATACGTTTGCTTGTAGTCGATGTAAGACTGAGAAAAACCTTGGTCGACTGGTGATATCTTCCTACATCTGTACATTTACAACTCACATTTAAATCTGAACAAGTTTAGTTGGTTTTTTAATTCCTCTGTTTTAGTATTGATAAACTTTGCCTCTGCATCTTGTGCAGGTAGCAAGTTCAGAAGCTTTCAATGCTTGCTTATTTTCATTTTTCCTACTGTATTGCAACATTATTTATTACTGATACATTGATCGGAACTTTTTTTGAAGGGAAATGACCCCTTTCAACTTTAGATGATGAACTTTTCAACTCGAGAATGGTTGAAGATAGAGCAATTCTGCGAACGCCAATCGATTCAGAATGATGAAATTAGTATATTCCGTGGATTTCGAGTCAATCGACGTAAAAACAAAAATCATTGAAAAATCGTCAAAAACTCAAAATCATCAGATCCACTTGAAATTCGCACTATATACGCGAAATTTTATGCTGATTCCATGGATATGTAATTTATATATGCTCGGATACAAGGTTCAGCATGAAAAATGAATGAAACCTCAAAAATTCCCTAGATCAAAAATGTTCATCTCGAAATGGCAGAGGTTCCGTAAAAAGCCTGTGAAATCTCTAATTGACTCGGAATTGACTTCAAAATTGGTGAGCATATTCAGAAAACATCAAATTTCACTAATATGAGTGGGAAAAAAATTAAGAAATTTTTTGAAGGGAAATGACCCCTCTCAACTCCAGATGAACTTTTCAACTCGAGAACGGATGAAGATAGAGCAATTCTGCGAACGCCAATCGATTCAGAATGATGAAATTAGTATATTCCGTGGATTTCGAGTCAATCGACGTAAAAACAAAAATCATTGAAAAATCGTCAAAAACTCAAAATCATCAGATCCACTTGAAATTCGCACTATATACGCGAAATTTTATGCTGATTCCATGAATATGTAATTTATATATGCTCGGATACAAGGTTCAGCATGAAAAATGAATGAAACCTCAAAAATTCCCTAGATCAAAAATGTTCATCTCGAAATGGCAGAGGTTCCGTAAAAAGCCTGTGAAATCTCTAATTGACACGGAATCGACTTCAAAATTGGTGAGCATATGCAGAAAACATCAAATTTCACTAATATGAGTGGGAAAAAAATTAAGAAATTTTTTGAAGGGAAATGACCCCTCTCAACTCCAGATGAAATTTTCAACTCGAGAACGGATGAAGATAGAGCAATTCTGCGAACGCCAATCGATTCAGAATGATGAAATTAGTATACTCTGTTGATTGGAAATCGATCGCCAGAGAAAAAAATTACTCAAAAAATCCCAAGGGGTAGACCCCTAAAAATCTACAAAAACTCAAAATCATCAGATCCACTTGAAATTCGCACTTTATACGCGAAATTTTATGCTGATTCCGGAAATATATGATTTGAATATGCTCAGATACAAGGTTCAGCATAAAAAATCAATAAAACGTCGAAAATTCCCCAGATCAAAAATGTTGAACTCGAACTGGTAGCTTTAGATGGCGCCATGTAACCCATTTCTTTGCTTCGCTGCAGCTATGTTGAAAATAATTGGAAGTATCTTTGAGTTACCATCGTTGCGTAACTTCAAAAAGTACGAATACGATGCAGACCAACATTCCAGGTTACCAAAATGAATATTTCAAAACATGATGCTAGCGCCATCTAGTAGTGGAACTCACAAGCTTTATACGCATTGCTAAAAAGTAATAAATTTATAAAGCGGAAGGTTTATGTACTTGATTTTTTAGTATTTTTCTTAGAATTTTCCCTCAAAACACTCCTGGATATGGTTTCTTATGCATGGCTATAACGATCTTCGAGTCAAAAATAAACCTCCCCATTCCGTATCACATTTCTCGATGGCATACATTATCGCATACGGATTTGTTTATGATAATGACGGCCATAATCATTAGCTCATAAATTATGCAATTGACATACTTTCACGGCCCTATCACGACGGGGTCCTAATAATCATACGCCATTAGCGCGAGTTCACAAGCGCGAGCACGAAAATAATTTTCCCCGTTTTGAAAAATTGCGTTCGGTAATTTCATGTTTTCACGTCAACTGTTTAAGTTACTCGTGATTGATCTGTGCAATAATTTTTCAACGTTGGCCGTGGATTAATAGCTACGCTTTATTGCGATAGCGAACTGGGATTTAACATTTTTCACCTGAATTGCCTGATAAAAGCCGCGTAGTGCAGTCATACCGGGTTTTTTTCAGAAAAACATTCCGAAAGTTTTTTCTTCAAAGGTTTTTTATGTATTTTTGGTCGCTGAATTCGATTCTCAACTTCACCATAAATATTGTGTGCTTGGATTATTAAAAAACCCAAAATACTCATATGTACAGTCGAAGATGGCCATGACCAAGTGATTTCTAATCTTCATTCGGATCTGATGCGGACAAGCTCCGACTTAAATTAAACACGGCTCGGTTGCTCGTATTTTATTAGGGTACAAGGTGTTCTTTTGTAAGGCTAATGAAGAGTTGTCAGCCGTAGTTTTTGATGAATGAATTAATGTAGCCATTGAGATAACGTTAATGTTTTTAACTGGCACTGTAAATCAAATCGCTATCGGAGGCCATTGCGGCGGCTGATAATACAATTGGGGTTGAATTATTTCCCGCGCGAGATGTTGGCGTTTGATAAACGGAATTAAGTAATTAAAAGTGCGGAATTCGGACGAATAAGAAACGATGGTTTCGATATTGCGTTTCATGCCGTAACATACTCAGAATGTGTTGTTTTCGCCGAAAACAAACACTAAATGGTGGAAGATTTAATAATTTTTTCACTACGAGTTTCTTATATTTCACTGAGTACTAAGCATTGAAGAACACAGAAATAGGATTGGGAGAAACAGTTCTTTTATGTGTTGGCCCCCTCGATCACCAGATCTGACACCATTGGATTTTTTCTGCTGGGATATTTGGAAGAAAGTGTTCATGAAACCACAGAACTTGAACGGGTCAAAGGAGAGGATGAGGCAAAAGTGTGTTGAACCAGACCCGTCAAAATTTGGGACGGCGTTATGAAAAATGTATAGAGCGTGGATGGGATTCATTGCCTGATTTCTAAACAAAATAAGTCATGCAGAACATTCACATTTGAGACATTTTCCTAAGAAGAAACAATATTACTTTACAAAAATGGCCACCATCCAACTTCCACATTCTGTATCTTGAAAACTATCTAATATATCAGAATTCTGATAATGACATCGAAGAATTACTGTAAACTCATTACAAAGCAACGAAAATACTGTTTCCAGTGACATTTTCGATTTTTTTAAAGCGACTTCAATATGTCTCCAAATGATGAGGAAGAACTAATTTTATTGACCATAATTATTATTTTTATCGGCATATGACTGAGGGCGATATGAAGCGCGATATTTACGAGCAAACAGTCACCTGTTCTGGGACTTTATGAATGGTATAATCTACGGCAAGTGGGCAGCACGATGGCCACTATCTTTCGAACATGATAAGTGCGCAGTGTCGGGGTATCGGGTGAAAATCATCAGTTTTATATAGCAAATGAAATGGAGTCATGCAGGACAAAGAACTTGTGTTCTTTACGAAATATTATGGTCCTTCGAGCCGGATTTCAGCCAAAAATCGAATGTGTCTGAAAGTCCCAGAGAAATCACAAACAGTATGTACTAATTCGATTATTAATGATTTTGATCGTGTTTATGTGAATATATTCTGGTCGGATTTGGTTTAATCTTGGTCCATGAATATTCAAGAGCCAAAAAATTTAACGCCACTTCATTTTAGCTGGCATACGTTAATCAAAGAAACAACATGGTTGTCAGATATTGGTACTTCGCAGCATCGTCTTTGAAAACTGAGATGTGATGATATTCATTGTTTCGAATTATATTATCACATGTATGTCAATCACAGAAGTAGTGATATATAGGCTAACTTATTCTCATATATCATTATTACATAATCCTGTGATTAAAATACACATAAACTTATCACAAATTCAATTATATTCGCTTATGAATATTTTCGAACACCCCTTATTAATTTGGCACCGAAACGCCACTGGTTTCGTACACACTTGACAAAAGTCGTTTACCACCAACAAACTGTGCATGTTATTTCGAACCAACTACTAAATAAATAATAACTACTGAATAAGCTTCGAAATGGTTCCACCGGATTTATAAATTATCATTTATTAGAAGACTTTTATTTTCGTCTCTACAATTCTGGTCGAATTTGAATACGAAAATTACATTTGTTGAAAATGCTCCTGTTTGGTTGGACGTTAATGGGAGTCTCAAGTGTCATATATTGGTTTACCATACACAGGGTGTGTGAAGTGACCGTTATACCTTATACGAAATTTTATACTACAGGGTTGCAGTTTCAGTTGATTGAAATCAAATACTGGATGTTGATTTGATATTATTTGATTTGTTAATTATAATTAGCTGTGATATACAGGTATAAAATCAGAAGTTGGTGCACTGGCGGTGTTTTATCGGGGATAGCACCACAAGATGATTTTTATTTAGTATTTATTAAATCTACGGTTAGTGAAAGTACAATTATTAAAATTTTCATTGTTGTTCTTTACTATAGAAGATCTGATTATCATGCATAATATTTTTAATCTTGTTGTTGTGTTCTTGATCGAGATTTAAGTATGGTTTTATAGAATTTTGATTGCTATGATCAGTAATTTTCAGCAATAATTGTTCTTCTACACCACTTTTTGCCAAATCCCTAACAGCAGTTGATCTACTCCAGTGATTCTTCATTATTTTGTCCTTTACATTCAAGCCAATTGCCTCAGCAGCAGATTCAGTCTATCCATTTATTGTATTTTCATTATTTATTATCGTATCATTTTTTGTCAGTTTCATTTTTCCAGTGTTGTTTTGGTTTTAAGAACAGTCGTGGTGAGGTAATATTGTCGCCTCGTTTTGATATCAGTTTATGAAAAAGACGTACAGGACAGCTTTGTCTTTCACTATTGGAAACCACCCATTTACTACTTGTACAGCTTTTAGAATCACCTTGGCACGTTTTACTATACACCGGATTGTATTCAATGCGATTTGTTGGAGAGTAACCGTTATTTTTCTGAATTTGAAAAAAATCCACCAGACAAGCAACTGCCTCTCCTCCTCACCACGCTAATTCTACCGAAGCAATATGGTAAAATTTACGCATAAGACCGTCAGGAGTATTTTCATTCCATAGCAATATTGTTTTGTTAACTTCTGACAAATATAACGAAACTGGATCGGACTTATGTTCACATGGATCTGCTTGTAGTTTCTTCCTGATTGCATCTTGAGTTGGTATAAATACTATATTTTTAAACAGGTCAATCATAATATTATAGTTATTATATGACTTTTCTTGCCAAAGTTTGCACGAAACGTTCCACATTGCGTCTTCACCGTTTCTTTTTAAATTCGGTCCCGTCTTTCTTTCTCATATTGACCTCTCCATCTTTTATTTTCAACGCCAATAATTATTCCTCTAAGCTTCTATATTCATTTACCTAATTCATATTCTCGTTCGCAGTGAAATCCCATGAATATTCCCCAAATATATTTGTGACTGTAGGTTGTATTTCTGGGAATTTTTTCTTTGATTAGCGCATTTATACTTTGAACACTCGCATTGCCAAAACGTGACATTTTGATATTTATTTTGAATTAAATCGTCAAACTCAGTCGTTTTGTCATAGTAATTGATAATTGCACTGAATGAAATTGTCAGCGTAATGTTGACATGATTGGGTGAAATTGTTTCATAAGACACAAAATAACATTTGAATGGTTGTTAGAACTGTTAAGAAATTTTCACAATAATTATTAGGTTTCCTTCAGCTCGGAAAAATACGCGAAACAACCTTTTCTCTAAAGCTATTCACATCTTTTTCCTTATACCAGTTTGAAAATTTGTTCGTATCTTTCTCGTGATTTAGGTACTAGTAAACAGGTCTAAATTCACCTCATCTAAGACCTTTCAAATTGCTTCTGGGAGCTCTTCGCCTGACTAATCCATCAAAATATTGTTTTTATTGAAAATAATTTGAAAAATGCAGATTCTGTCACTTCGACAACGCTTTGACTTGAAACTTTGACGTCTTGGATATTTATCATAGCAAATCTTTGGTTACCACACCAATTGGATTGTTATGTGGATTGATTTTGAGAAATGTATAGGGTAGATATATAAAAGTATCCCAATTTTTATTCCGTTTCAACTAATAAAAAATTGCGAAAACAAGAAAAATAGTATAGGTTTGATTAAATATTAAAACCTACATTAGTTTAAATATTAATGATATACAGGTAAAATTAATGAAATGTACATAAAATATCGTTAAATTGACATATATTACTTTCCCTCACTAGTGTGGGAAAGCGAGAAAAACGCACTGTCGTAGAAAAACGTGATTTTCAATGACAATTGTACAAAAAATCAATTCTGCCTTTTCAGCGAGATCTTTTGGCAGATTATTTTTGCTTGAACTCATATTCCTTTCTTCCTATGTGAATAGACTATCAATGGGGCGATACAAATTTTGTATTTGGGTAATTTAAATAATAAAACTACGAATTCTTTATATTAGATTTCTGTAATCACTGGTAAGAATATTAATACAAGTAAGTTCATTTCACCTACTATAATGAATTTTACACACAAACCGAACTCCACAGCACAGAGAACAACTATACTTTCTTCATTCCCCTTGTTGCTTCCAATACCTCTACACTGGCGGCCACTGCTATTACGATAGATAAACGCGGTTGACACGGTGAATGACGTACGCGCTTGCGTTCAATCCACCGAAACAAGTGAAGTTCCCTGTCTAGCGGAGCGATAGCTCAAGCTGGAGTTGCTAAGCAACACGTTTCCTAACTCTTGCTGCAATAATGATTGGTGGCACAGAGACTCACAATGGCTGCCATACTGTCTGGTGCTCGGCGTTGTGATAAACACACTATTTGCTTACGGAAAGGAACGCGGAATAGGGACGAGGCGAGGGGAAGTCATTTGCATGTTGGTTTAGGGGGTACGGGAGCGATTTAGCGGCCAAATTTGCTGGCGGGCGGTTGCAGTAATATAGACGGAAGGATTTGTTTATCGCCAGTGGACAATTGTGAGGTTATGAGGCTTGTTTGGTAAAAGTAATCGTTCTGGATTGCGGTTTTGATTCATTGCCGTAGTCCGATGATGGATACGAAGTCATCTGTTTTCATCGAAATGATGTAAATGAAATAGACAGCGATAGATGACGATAAAAGTAACTTCAGAATGCGCTTGCGCAAGACTGATATGTCAAGAACAACAAATCCGTTGTCAGTTGTCAGTTTATAGCAGACTGAAGCGGGATTTATTCGCGAAGTGCGTTCCCACTAGATGGCGCTCAGAATTTAGGCGCCAAACTGTGTAATGGTGATCAGCCTACAAATTCCATAAGAGACCATAGTGTTTATTTAATTTTATTCTCATTCAAATTTGAATAAATTGCTGAAGATGTCGATAATTGAAATATGTTAATCAGCCCTTTCCATATACGTAGTCATTGCCACTTTTTTCCTTATTCTATGTTTTCAATGGAAAAATTATGTAAAGAAACTTTGTGTTTGGTACTATTGATGATGCATTAAGCATTGGGGCACTGAGCAAATGCGCCTATTGTTGGGATTGCTTGATTCTGTCGCCATTTCGGATATTATATTCTGAAACTATGAATATGAAGGAATATCACCAAACTCAATTTAATGTCCAAAACTCAATTAATTATGAGAAAACAGATAAAATAGATACACTAGCTCTTATGGCAAAACAAGACCTTGCAACATTACATCAGTTCAACGAAATAATTATAGGTGTCGCACCCTTCGTGCAGGTCGCGAATAGATTGTGTCGCAGCCGCCGCCGTAGCCGTTGCCGCAGCAGTACACAATTTTTTTATCAATTTATAGTTTTATTTGGCGTTCAATGAGCGCGTGCGAGGTATCCAACTGAAATGCGGAAATTTGACATTTGACATATTTTCAAATTGTTTTTAATCCTATATATAAATAATATTTTTGTTTATTTGACTTACCACCGTGTCGTCGTTGAAAGAAACAAATACATAACCTGAACTCTGTGACCCCTTCTTTTATTTTTGACACAGAAATCTTAGAACACTAAACGTCTGCTTCGGGAATTTCTAGTTCCATGTCATTTGCCGCTGTCGCAGCCGCCCGAGATAAAAGATGGTTATCTACCGGCAGCAGCGGCAGCGTCAACTGCAACGGCAGCGGATCTATAAACGTACATATGTGCAACGGCGCATTCATCTTCGTACTGCTACGTCAACTGCAGCGGCTGCGATTTATTATGCACAATGCTCTGAATAGGTATGAATTACGCATATTCTTTGTATAATCATCTTTGTGACATATTCGCACCACTATAAAATACGTATCTGATCTTGAAGAAGCTGATTTTTTTGAATTTCCTTTTTAAATACCCGAAAAAAGTTTCTGCTGGGGTGCTATTTTCAAATAGTTTCGTATGCGAATTCGAATAACTGTTTCATAATTGAAACCGAACCATTTAAAAATAGCTCCCCTGGAATATTACATGGAAAAATTTTAAATAATTCTAACAACCATTCAAATGTTGTCATTTTGCGTCTTCTGAAACAATTTCACCCAATCATGTCAACATTACGCTGACAATTTCATTCAGTGCAATTATCAATTACTATGACAAAACGACTGAGTTTGACGATTTAATTCAAAATAAATATCAAAATATCACGTTTTGGCAATACGATTGTTCAAAGTATAAATGCGCTAATCAACGAAAAAAATCCAAGAAATACAACTAACAGTCACGAATATATTTGGGGAATATTTATGGAATTTTGCTGCAAACGAAAATATGAATTCAATGAACATGGAAGCTTAGAAGAATTATTGGCGTTGATACTAAAAGATTGGGCGGTCAATATGACAAAAAAAATGGACCAAATTAACCTGTTTTAGAACACACTATTTGAACCAGCCCGAGATGCCCGCGATGCAATAAGAAAATACAAGCAGATCCATGTAAACGTAAATCCAGTTCAGTTTCGTTGAATTTGTCGGAGTTTAACAAAATAATATTGCTATGGGATGAAGATACTCCTGAAGGTCACATACGTAAATTTTACTATATTACTACTGTGGAATTAGCGTGGCGAGGCAGTTGCTTGCCTGGTGGATTTTTTCAAATACAGAAAAATAACGATGACGCCCCAACAAATCGCATACAACTTGGTGTCCAGTAAAACGTGCCAAAAGCTGTAAAAGTAGTAAATGGTTGGTTTCCAACAGTGAAAAACAAAGCTGCCCTGTACGTCTTTTTCATATCGCTCAGACCCGTCGATTTTTATTTCAAGGGGGAACACTTTCACCAAATACACCATCATTGTGTTGTCAACCCCCTCAACCCCAGCACCCCCTACTTCAGAATTTTCAATGGGACTACTATACTTGTGATGCATCATTTTGAAGGGAATTCAATCCCAAATACATCGGTGTACTGAAATTGAGGATCGATCAAGTGTTGTTGAAGTTTTCATGAAAACTAATTTTTTCCAGATATTTTTATTTTTCATCACCTAACATGTTATCATCGTATGAAAGGTTCAAAATGTGAACCATTCAGTTCCATACAGAAGTATAAGCGATCTTCGAAATTTCTTCGCACATTGCTCAACATTTCTGGAGTCACTGCACGACACTCCACAACAATTCTCCTGCGTAGATCATCAAGAGAAGTTGGCTGGGTAATATAAACGTTGGAGTTCAAATGACCCCATAAAAAGAAGTCTAATGGTGATAAATCAGGAGATCTAGCCGGTCATTCTATTGGTCCTCGCCTTCCAATCCATCGCCCTGTGAAATTGTCATCTAAAAATTGACGTACAGGTGCAACAAAATGTGGAGGAGCTCCATCTTGTTGAAAGGTGAGCTGACCGTCAATTAACCTATCATCGTCTTCAAGTACGTTTGTCCGTTGAGGTTACCATCAATAAAATATGGACCTACAATATGGTCTCCCAGAATACCAGCCCAAACATTCAATTTCTGGGGAGTTTGTGAATGAGTTTCCCTGTACCAATGGGGATTTACGTCACTCCAGTATCTGCAGTTGTGCCTGTTCACATGTCCATTTAAATAAAAAGAAGATTCGTCAGAAAAGCACACATTGTAGAGGTAATTATTATCACCAATCAATAATTGACTCATGATTTCACAAAACTCTGTACGTCTGTCAGGATCATCTTCATTTAATTCTTGTACATTCTGCATTTTATAAGGATGGAATTTTGCGTCTTTCAGAATTCGATGTACGCTGCTTTTCGAAACTCCAGAAATAGTCTCAAGTTGTCTTAACGATTGAATGTTGTCCATCACTGCATGTCCTACAACTGCAACAGCGACCCCTTCATTTCTCATAGGCTTCTCTCGTTCATGTTTTTTATTCAGCACTGATCCCGACTCCAAGAACTTATTCATCAATTGAAGCACGTACTGATATGATGTGGTGTTTTCTGGATGACTTTCATTGAAACTTCGAGCCGTAGCTCTAGCACATCGTCCATTTTCAAAATACGCAGCTACAATGGATATTCTCTCTTGTACAGTATAAACCATTTTCGAATGTTTTCAAATTGTTGAATGCAGTGACTCGAATACATCAATTACCAAGGCGTAAACAAAGATATGCGTATACAAAAACACATGAGGGCAATTTTTTTCTCATAGAAACGTCTGTCTCACCTTCGAAACTATTATTTCTGACAGCATATTATTTTTCAATACAGTGGCGTACCCACAGTGAACCTTTCTTACGACGCTAACATTTGAGGTGATGAAAAATTAAAATATCTGGATAAAACTTAGTTTTCATGAAAACTTCAACAACACTTGATCGATCCTCAATTTCAGTACACCGATGTATTTGGGATTGAATTCCCTTCAAAATGATTTATCACAAGTATAGTAGTCCCATTGAAAATTCTGAAGTAGGGGGTGCTGGGGTTGAGGGGGTTGACAACACAATGATGGTGTATTTGGTGAAAGTGTTCCCCCTTGAAATAAAAATCGACGGGTCTGAGCGATTTTCAATTTTTTTCATGAGTTCGGATATTAGGTGGATGACAAGTTTTAGCTGGGACACACTGTATGTATGTAAACCACCAATTTTATTAGCTACACACAGACGTTTGAAATATTTGAAAATATATCTTTATCCAACAAGTCGTTCAATCCAATTTTTGTTACAGATCGTTCTGAACTCCATGCACAGATATCAACCGAGAATTCACTTGGTGAAGTGGAAGGAGCACTCCGGGCCGATCTCGGATCTGGAACAAGAGCAATATCGAACGTTCATTTTTCCAGAGACAGTTTTCACTGCCGTTACGGCCTATCAAAATCAGCTCATTACTAAACTGAAAATCGATTCGAACCCGTTCGCCAAGGGCTTCAGGGATTCTTCGCGACTCACCGACTTTGACAGGTAAGGATTTTTGATGATTTACAACGTCGATTGCGTCGGTGTTGGTGAAAGTCATATCTAAGGGTTGTGAATTGGTCATAACAGTTGTTTCTTGACTAGTTATTTGTTACCAAATTTTCATTCTAATTGATTCTAATGCCATCGGTAATTGAGGCCCCTATAATTCCATTGATACATAAATAACTATTTCCTATCGATCAGCTACACCTGTCAGATTTGAAAATGTTGCTATTTTGCATATTTTTACGTATTTCTACATATTCTCTATATCTCAACTCAACTATCATCATTTCTCGTATGTTCTACATCTCATTTCTCAACTATCATCTGTTCTCATTAACCTTTCGATACGAGATTAAACATTAAATTGAAGGGATGAAAAGTAGTTGCATCCCCGTTAATGTGCTGGCCAAAAGACCCATATGGAAGCGGAAGCCAAAAACCATAGATTGGGAGGAAGGGAGAGAGACAAAAGGTTTGGATATTTCTCAGTAATCAAAAGATATCATATGAAACAATTGTTATTTTTGTTTTCGTACCTATTTACCAAACTTGCACTAGTTCTAACAACATTGGTTTTGTTCGCGTTTTCTTAACCCCACAATGTTTTGAGTAACTCAAATTTGGTGAAATCTGAAAAGACCAGTTGAGATGTAATACACACATTTGTGGTATGATTTTTTTCTGTTTAAAAATGTTCTTTATCGCACGTTTCCAATTCGACAAAAAATCTCTTCATCGATTCCTAAGAACCCTACGTTTTTTTATATCAGGTGCATAAGAATGGCATAAAATGGTGACATTTGATTTCGATTGATACTTTTTGCAGCAACACTTTTAGAACTTCATTCCATTCATTCAACTTGTAACGCCATTTCTTCCAGTTTCAAACGAAACCAGGTTCATAGCAATAGATGCTTCTGTTATCAGCTTTGGGGCTGTTCCGCCATGCTCCAGGCATTTTTAATGATTTCTTCGCTACTTTTTACGTCGAATCCCTTGGCAAATGTTCCTCGGTATATCTACCCGACAGATGCCATGATCATCAGCTACCGTGCAGCTTTACGAGGTTATAAAAACCGCTAATAACAATAAGATAATTAGACTCTGAAAAAAATCTCTTTAACGACACCGTTGGGCGCAGCGTTCAACAAATCTAATTAAGGTATTGTGGTCCGACGATAGATAATAGACATTATAGTGCGGGAAAAACACTCAAAAACCGACGTTAAAACGGGCAGTAAATTTCGCTTATTACTTTTTCTTCGTTCCCAGCTAATATTACTTTTTTGTGACGGTTGTGAGGCATTCACAGACTGAATGTTAAGTATGTTTGCCGTAGTCAGTGCCATAAAAATACGAACGGCCGCAGATGTAACTCTTCAGAAATAAAGGAGCCAACGACGCGAAACCATTGCATACTCTGTATTTTATTGCGTTCTGATCCATTAGGTGGATCATATGATAGAAAAACTTTTTTTCAGATGCTAATGTATTATATTTTGTTGGATAAAGTCAAAACTTGTCATAGTGATCGATAATTGCAATATCGGTGTAATGTTGACATGATTGGGTGAAATTGTTTGCATATAAGACAAAATGATAAAACTTAAACGGTAGTTAGAACTGCCAGAAAATTTTCAACGTGATATTTTTGTGGAAATCAGTTGCATGCCAGGGATCAATGCCATGCATCCCACGTAACTTGAAAAAATTTGTCGAAAACGAGGTCATTTAGCCAAAGTATGCCTTATCAAGGAAACTGATACAAAAACCGTAGTAGCTATGGCCATATAATTACTCGCTAGCTAGATTATGCTTTATCCTCTCTTCAGAAAGCACCAATTTCTGTCAAAGTCAGTGGAACAAAGCTTTTTGATCAACACAGGAAAAATATTCAGTTTGATCTAGAGACATCTTCAACAGTTGGGGAACATTTTGATGGTTCAAGAATCAGTGTCTAGATTGAAATTGTTTTCAAATATGTCAAGAAAATGTCATCCAATCGCAATAAAGTTTCAAAATATGGAGTCTTCAGTACAATTGATCTGAAAAGTGCTTACCACGCAATACCTACTTGAGAAGAAGAAAAGCCATTCACTGAATTTGAAGCTTCCTTTATAGCAATCGATTCTAATGGTAGTTTTCTTGACGTCATGCAAAATTACAATTTGACCATGAATAAAACATACTGTATTCGAATATTGTTTTGTAATTTTTTTGCGCCACAACGTTTTGTCGGACTATATTCTTTGGGCCATAAAGGTTATTCAATCAATATCCATGATGTAATTTGGACACTGATAAGTCACAATGAGTTCTTCAATTCGGAAAAAAACAAATATATAACCGTAGAAACTCTGTTGGACCAAATATCAACTGTTATTTATTTATAAAGTTTGAAAAAAATTGCTTGATTCGATGAAGCGTCGATTTGGTTGTGCCGGGCCAAGTATAGAGCTTTGTGGTACACTCATAACTAACTTGGAGTTTCCCTCATTTGCTTCCTTACAAATAACACTCATGAACCACCGAAGATTTACTACAAGAATTATTTCTGGTGTAGTAGTGTTAAGCCATATCACAGAACTCTTTGGAAAACCTTTTTTTCTTCCAGTCCAGTCTTCAGGCTTTCATAAATCTGACGTTTCACTATAAAAACGATTTAGAGTCAAAAAGTCATGATTCCAACCCCGATGAAGCAATTACGTCAAAACTAATCAAATCTCTTCACCGCAAGAATCAAGGCTGGGCTACGGCAGACATATAATGAAAGACCTTCTCTGATTCAGAGATGAGCACGCACACGAGTAGTGAAAGTGATAAGTAATAATCTGGTGGAGCTCGAGGCTGGAAGTCAGTAGCGGCACCTCGAAACCCTTTAAACTAAATGTGTTCGAAGAAACTAAACGTAGGTAATTCATTCTCATAAATGTTGAACATAAAAGTCCTCAACACTGATCCTTGGGGGACCCCAATTCGATTTGGATATTTGCTGGACTTGTATGTTGTCAGTTTGTTGTTTTTTTGCGATTTGTTTAATGAATATTGAATTACACATTGTCATCAAGCCTTACATCGCACTTGAGAAGTTACGGTGTCAGCTTTGGAAGCATTCAGAAAAAGTTTACTGTTATACGACCCTTGAAGAGTGCAAAGTAGCTACCTACACACTAGAATTTCACTTTCACTTCCCAAGTTGTTTTACCTGTTAAAAACAACATCCATCATCTGCATGAGAAACTAAATGTGTTCGAAGAAACTAAACGTAGGTAATTCATTCTCATAAATGGTGAACATAAAAGGCCTCAACACTGATCCTTGGGGGACCCAATTCGATTTGGAAGTTAGCTGGAGGTGTACGATTTATTTTTTTAGCTTTTTGCGATGTATTTCTATCTTATGTAAACGCGCTTTAAGATAGGTAAGGAATTAGTCACTGGCTGGCATAAAATAATGAAAAAATTTGTCGATGTTGAAAAAATGTTCGTGGACCGCATCGCAGATCCACCACTGGCCCCTCCGCTCGCAAACCAGTCTCATTCCTGTTTTGATAGAATTTAATTTACGTGTTTTAAAATGTTGGCAGTACTGCCGGAGGTCGTGCGTCCATACGCCGCCCTGTAATTTCAGACAATGGTTGTCTTCAGAGCCGCTTTGATGATATAATGAAGCCGATGCATTTTCTCACACCTCAGGTAGGTTGTCTGTCGTGTTTTCCCAGTTATTTTCTCCTCCTCGCCTACTAATTAGGGAGACGGACGGAGAAGGGGAGGCCGGTCGGTCGGCAGGGAGGCGGGGCATCTCGCTCTCATTATCACATCAGCGCGCGACTTTGGCCCATCTCAATATTATTGATTGTTTTTGCTGGGCCGCCCGATCAATCCGCTCCGTGATTTGTTTTCTGCCTCCGTTTCTGCTCTCGATGGAGCAGGATCGGCTGCAGGAGGTCGAGGCGACAGAACATCAAGTTGACAGTGCCTTGAATAATTTCATCAATTTTTGTAATTATTCGTCAATCATAATATTAATTTTTTAATTTATTTTGTTTCTATGTTTCAAATTTCTAAATGTTTCGGCTAGCCTCTTAATAGCTTCGCTCTTTTTTCAAAAGTTCCATAGGATTGGCCCAGTAATGTTATTTCTGTGAATTTCTTATTTTAACATACACACGAGTCATTATCTTCCTCCCAAATTTTTACGAATTGTACCCTTTTTTTTGTTCGAAAGATCGTACCAGTATGTTTTCCCAAAGATATTAAGATTCGCTGTCGGTGGTTGCTCAACATTTTTTCAATTTTGAATTCAATAACGTTATCGAAACTTTGATTTCGTCAAATGGAACACACTGTATATTTCCATGCTCTCCGAACTTAACACGATTTTCATTTTCGTGGAAGTCAGAAGATTATAATTATTTGAGAAAAATACATTTTTGAATAACAGAACGATATACAAAACAATACCTTTGGTCCTGATATGAAAGTATTATCACAACCTCCAAGCCGTCGAAATAGAAAAAAATCGGTTCATCTAAACCGTAACCATTATAAATATGCTCGGAAAAAAAACATTCATCGGTTGGTTTCGTTGCGGTTAGAAAATGAATTGTATCTCGAAGAGATCCATTGCCCGGAAACTGAGAACGGTCCTGTACGAGACCCAGCTTGGTGGGCGATGGTCCTTTGAAGATTGATGCAAGCCGCTCTTCGATTGATCTAGGGGAACTGAGATACGTCCGATAAAAACAAATTTGTGTTTGTCTAATACCTTGTAATTATCCTTGCCGACTCGGTGTGAAACAAATTAGGAATTGTCGTAGACAAATTATAGAACAACGTTTTTAATGCGAAGCTGTTCTTTGTCTAGACGTCATTGAGCTTCTTTCTTGAAGATGTTTTGAATCGCCTCTGCTTTCATTGTTCTTTCTTTGATTGCCAGTGATGGAAAAAACAATAACAAGAACAGAATTTTCATTGACTTTTGGATTCTGACGTTCAACTTATTGAAATTTTGGTCAACGTGATCGAAAGAAGTGTGCGAGGTCCTTCATATCACACGCTAACTTCATCACGATATAAAACCATTTCCAGGTTGTTTTTGAATTCATTCCAACGCCGACAATGCCTGAAGAAAGTCATTCTGATGTTCAATCCAATTAGAACCTAAAGTTGGTATATTTGAACTAATAGGCACAATACGAAAACAGACTCATATCGAATAAACTTTGCGGTGTTCCACAGGGGTCAGTACTAGGGCCATTGTTGTTCTCCATCTATATTTCAGGTGCTCACAAAAATATTTCATCACCTACACTTCCCATCGCTATGCTGTGGATGCTCGAATGTATTCTTATTTAACTTTTAAAAAAATGGTCAAGCTCATCTGAATATCTACTGAGGTCATTGGAAAATTTATTCTCTAATTATCAAATGGAAATGCTGTGACATAATTTATTGTAACCGCCTTGTCTCGTTTTCGTATACCCGATACATCCAGTTTCTTCTCCATTACTTTCAATTTCAGTTGCGAAATAAGTGGTTTTGCAATAAGCTGCTTCTCCTCCGCGCCAAGCTAATTCAAACGTCAAAATATGATATAATTTCTTTTAAAAGTATAATCAGGCCATTGCAAATACTTCACATTTATTAAGAGCTGATGCACTAGCTTTTCTCTTTTCGGGTTGGGCTTGAATGATTTTACGTTTGGCATTACGTGCAGCTCGTGATGAATTAAACTCAACGTCGGTGAAAGGGTTGAAAAACATGTTAAACTATTTTGGCAACGAACATCGCGATAATTGATAAACCCACTAGTGCATTTGTCGCTGTGAAAGTTGCAGCTAACTTTTGCCGCTGTCAAAATGACAATTGTACTGTGGCTTATGCGATTTTTCATACATGAGTTGAATTGTCAATAGAAACATCTTTCTTCACAGTCACAACCTGCAGATATGGCCAATACCACGAACCAAATCAAAGTATTACCACAAACATCGGAGTTAAATTCTAATTTTTGTTACAGAGAGCCAATGGACAGCCTCTTCATGGACCAACACTTCCTGCGGTCATCGCTCCGCCTCTACTCCGGCGATCCCATGGACGCGGAAAACAACAACGCGAACTCCTTCTTCTCCTCGGCCATGGTAGAGAAAGCCCGAGCCCAGATCCAGATGTGGGGCCGCGCCGGGGCCGTCTACAACCCCAGCGAGCTGCACGCCTTCCTCCTCAACACCACCTCCCCCAGTCAACAGGTCTACCTCAGCCAACGGTCGTCGATGCCTCTGGGCATCCCCAGCCAGCTCTGGCCCCAAAGCGCGTCCTCGTGGCAGTCTTCTCTCCACGCTGGCCTGCCGCCCGGTCTGCTGGGACCGCCTAGCTCCCACAGGCATCAGATTACCCCCCCGCCGTCTTCGACTCCGAGTTCCTCGGGGTCTCCCTCCCCCACGTCGATCAGCACGTCTTCTGATCTGAGGTTACCGAAGGCGATGTTCCCGTCTGCTATGCACCACCGGTTCAGTCCGTACGCGTCGATGGGTCGGCCTACGGGCTCGTCGATTAGCCCGCCGTCGAGGTCCCAGCACTGATCGGCGTTTTGATTGGCGGTGGAAGCCGCTGTGAGCAACCAAAGAGTCGTGTAAGATGTTCTAGTATATCCAAAATCAATTGAATATTGACTTCATAATTCCCTATACCGGGTGGTCCACTTAAGACTATCCACCCTCAATAACTCCCAGAAAAATTATTTTACAAAAAATCGCCAAGACACGTTAAGTAGGTATTTGAAACTTCAACCCCCTACTCCCCAGAGCAACTCCTATAATTTTACTAAGGAATGAGGGTCATGTCATACATCATTGTGAAGGTAATTCAATTCTGATGCTAGCAGTGCAAAATTCTCTAAATTTGAAGAAGGCGTTCTCGAGATATTCGAGTTCAAATGGTACATTGTTGAATGTGAGTACATAAATTATACGAAATAGATTATCTGAAATATATTCACAAAAAATGTTCAAAATGACTTCCATTAACTCCCAGACAGTAGTAGAGTCCATTTTCAAATTCTTCTCGCGGCTTTGAAAATGTTTCTCTTGTAATTGCCTGGCATTCAGTTATAATTCTTCTTTCCAAATCGTTCAGGTCAGTAGGTTGAGTTTTATAAATAACGGATTTCAAATGACCCCACAGGAAAAAATAAATGGGTGCCAAGTCCGGCGAGCGTGCTGGCCATTCTATTGGACCTCGACGACCTATCCATTGATTTGGAAAAGTTTGGGATAGCCATTCTCGCACCTGTAATGAGAAATGAGGTGGTGCCCCATCTTGCTGAACATAAATGTTATCTGCCAATAGATTTGTATTACCATCATCATCGAGGTCCGTGTTAACAGCATCCGAAATAAGTGGTTCAATCTGATTCTGCAGCATATCCAAATAAACCGCACCATTTAAATCACCTTGGATAAATATTGGGCCAATGATTTTATTACCCAGAATCCCTGCCTACACATTCAACTTTTGGGGCCATTGTGTGTGCTCCTCTCTAAGTAGGGGGGTTGTTCTGACTCCAATAGCGAGAGTTGTATGTGTTCACTAACCCGTTCAAAAAAAAATTCTCATCCTCATTCAGTTCATCGTGAAGATGCAACTTTATACGGATGAAATTTGTGCAGTTTTAGCACCCTCATTATGAAAGTTCTCGATATGCCTGTTATGCTACTTAGTTGGCGTGTAGACGAAGTTGGGTCAACTGCAACTTTTCCTAAAACTTCTGTTCGATTAGTCTCGTTTGTAACTGAAGCCATCCTATTCCTTTTTTTATTGGCAACTGATCCAGTCTCACGTAATTTCACCACAAGATCCAAGATATACCTATCGAGAGAAAAACTAGCAAAACCTTTTCTAATAACCATTTTTCCTAATACTCACTTGCGAGTTACCTTTCTGTTTTTTTTTTTTGTTTTTTTTACGAATCTTCCAGGTTTCCAGAAAGAGGAAACCCCTGAGAGGCTCCTAGGAGCTTGTACGAGCAAGGAAAAGATCCGGGACCGATGGCCGTGCTGGGCTTTGAACCCACGACCTTATGCGTGTAAGGCGAGCGCTCTACCACACGGCCATCACGGTCTCTCATTGAAGATCCAAGCTGTTGCTCGTTGAGCAGCAAAAATAAGAATAATTTCAACATTCTCGTCTTTAGTGTAAACTATCGCAATACAAGTAGAATTGTGGCCACGTTTCGATTCTACACTATCACCATTTCACAAAAAATGGTTCCCAGAGATTAGTATTCCTTTTTTGTCATCATGTCGACAACAAAAACCTGAAACGTGTACTCGCAAATAAAATAAGATAATTGTTGGATAATTGAACATTTGAACTCGAATATTTCGAGAACGCCTCATTCAAATTGAGAAAATTTTGCACTTATAGAGTCAGAATTGAATTACCTTCACAATGATGTATGGTACGACCCTCATTCCCTATTAGAATTATAAAGGGGGTTGCTCTGGGGAGTAGGGAGTTAAAGTTTCAAATACCTACTTCACGTCACATGGTGTCCCCCTCCAAACAAAAATCGACGTGTCTCGGCGATTTTTTGTAAAATCGATTTTCGGGAAGTTATTGAGGGTGGATTGTCTTAAGTGGACCACCCGGTATACAAATACTGATTGAGTATTTTTGTAACCGTTCGCCGCCTGGAAAGCAATCAATGAAATTGTGTCCAAAAGTATGATTTTCTACTAGTTTCCAATTTAAATAACGTTTTTGGAATATTAAAGAAGGACATTGTGATAGTGACTCAGTATACTTCTGCTCAGTGTTGTGCTGGGCTCCGTTGCCAGGTGTACTAAAAATGACTTCGTTGGCTACTAAATTGGTTTCTTCGATACTAAATTCCTTCTTAATCGACAAAACGCGGGAAATTCGAATATCTGTGATGAAACAAAATGCGGGAAATTCGAAAAGCTGATATAATAATTGAAAATGCATTTTTGAATAATCTCAACTAAACTCTATACCTGTCAGTCGTGTAACTTGTCACTTGCCAGCAATAAGACGTCAAAACGAAACGTCAATAGAGAGATTAAGGATATCACAGAACACGGAACACAGAGTTGAGCGCAGCGCACAAAACAGGGTTGCGTTCGGTTGAGATACTGTAGTTGTACGTTTACGCTGTGAAATCTCATTACCTCAACCTCTCATTCCATGGGAAAGCACATATCTGACTGAATGAAAATAGCAGAATGACGTATATTGGCATGTCGGGTGAAAATACTAAATTTCCGTTGAGAATACTAGGCTACTAAATGGAGTCGAGAAGTACTAAATTCAGTGGGATTATACTCAAAATCACAACCCTGCTTCTGCTTGAAGAAGCCATTGTATTGGCAACATTACAGTTTTAGTATAAACATCAAAATGGATTTTCATCGAGAAAAAAGATTAACAAAGTTCACTACACTTGTTTCAAGAGATGTAACAAATATTATATACGGTACGCTACTGTTCTTCTTTTCATAAATAAGGCCAGACCGCCGAATTACAGGCACCAGGCAGTAAGCGCATTACTGTTTGGTATCCAAGCGGCGAACGGTTACACTCGATTATTTTATCTTCACCCGTGCGTCATCATCACAATACCATAATTCTTAGCTTAGCAGACAAATGTAAACGAATTTTGATTCGCTCATAGCGGTTGTTAGAAAGAGATGTTCGATAGAGGGTGTGTGAAGTCATATTCAACTGAGTTTGGATATATTATAAGACGTTACGTGTGTAAAGTAATATCCTTGTAAATAAGTATTTATGGTGGGAGTAAGTTATTGAGGGGGGTTAAATTGGTAGTGATATTTTGTTTGTATGTATTTGTAATTACGCATATTTTGTACGAGAGCAGTATTATCGGGATTGTAAATATTCATAATCGGTGTTTTTGTTCTCCTAGGAGGACTGACGATGTTCCTTTTTCAATAGTTGAAAAGTAAATATAGTTGCTAGATGATGAATAATAGAATTGGTTGACGAGTAAGAAGGGGGTAATCGAAAAATGTATTCCTATAACTGATTTTGTTTTTTGAAAACGATAACTGTATAATTTTTGTAAATTTAATTGTACTATTATTTTTCATTAGATTGTTTCATCCTTTATTTATGTTGAAATGACTTGTTGTTGTGTATATATATATACGTGGAATGTAAAATATATATGGAGTAAATAAATTCAATTATTTATACTTACAGTACTTTCATTCACATACCTACCTGTTACGAAAATAATTGACGAGAATACAAATTTCTAAGGATAATGCCTAAACTGGTTCTCAAAGAGTATCTATTAAATAATGGCATTATAATAAATTATTCCCTCTTGAATTTTATAACTGTAACAACAATAGTATTGCAGTATGCAATGGCAAATGGCATTATTTCAACAAAAAAAAATAATAATGGAAAATGGGATATATAAAACCTCAAAAATTTCCTTGATCAAAAATGTTCAACTCGAAAACGCAGAGGTTCCGTAAAAAGCCTGTGAAATCTCTATTTGAGAAGGAATCGACTTCAAATTCGGTGTGCATATTCAGAAAATATTAAATTTCACTATTTTGAGTAGAAAACATTATCAAAATTTTTTTTGAGGGTAATGACCCCTCTCAACCCTAGGTGAACCTTTCAACTCGAGAATGGATAAAAAAATTGTGCGATTCTGCGAACTCCAATCGATTCGGGATGATGAAATTAGTATATCCTGTGAGTTTGAAGTTCATCGGAGAAATAAAAAATATTCTCGAAAAAATCGCAATCAAATCAAATACTGAAAATCATCAAATCCACTTGAAATTCGCACTATATACGCACTGATTCCGAGAATATGTGATTTTTATATATGCTCAGATACAAGGTTCTGCATAAGAAATGAAAAAAACCTCAAAAATTTCCTTGATCAAAAATGTTCATCTCGAAATGGCAGAGGTTCCATGAAAAGCCCATAAAATCTTTAACTGACTCATAATCGACTTCAAATTCAGTGTGCATATTCAGAAAACATCAAATTTCACTAATATGAGTGGGAAAAAAATTAGGAACTTTTTTTGGAGGGAAATGACCCTTCTCAACTCCAGATGAACTTTTTAACTCGAGAACGGTTGAAGATAGAGTAATTCTGTGGACGCCAATCGATTCAGAATAATGAAATTAGTATACTTCGCGGATTTTGAGTTGATCGACTTGGAAATTAATTTCTTGAAAAATCACCTAAAGTCCAAAAAATCATGAAAAATACAAAAAAATCAGATCTACTTAAAATTCGCACTATATACGCAAAATTTCTTGCTGATTCTGAAAATATATGATTTGTGTATGCTCATATACAAGGTTTGGCATAAAAAAGAAAAAAATGTGAGGGAAACTCCAGATCAACTTTTCAACTCGAGAATGGTTCAAGATAGAGCAATTCTGCGAACGCCAATCGATTCAGAATGATGAATTTAGTATACTTCGTGGATTTCGAGTTGATCGACGTGGAAATAAATTTCTTGAAAAATCACCAACAGTCCAAAGGGGTAGACCCCTAAAAATCATGAAAAATACAAAAAAATCAGATTTACTTGAAATTCGCACTGTATACGCAAAATTCCATGCTGATTCTGAAAATATATGATTTGTGTATGCTCAGATACCAGGTTTGGCATAAAAAAGAAAAAAATGTGAGGGAAACTCCAGATGAACATTTCAACTCGAGAATGGTTGAAGATAGAGCAATTCTGCGAACGCCAATCGATTCAGAATGATAAATTTAGTATACTTCATGGATTTTGAGTTGATCGACATGGAAATAAATTTCTTGAAAAATCACAAAAAGTCCAAAGGGGTAGAACCCTAAAAATCATGAAAAATACAGAAAAATCAGATCTACTTAAAATTCGCACTATATACGCAAAATTTCTTGCTGATTCCGAAAATATATGATTTGTGAATGCTCATATACAAGGTTTGGTACAAAAAAGAAAAAAATATGGGGGAAACTCCAGATCAACTTTTCAACTCGAGAATGGTTCAAGATAGAGCAATTCTGCGACCGCTAATCGATTCAGAATGATGAATTTAGTATACTTCGTGGATTTTGAGTTGATCGACTTGGAAATAAATTTCTTGAAAAATCAGCTAAAATCCAAAGGGGTAGACCCCTAAAAATCATGAAAAATACAAAAAAATCAGATTTACTTGAAATTCGCACTATATACGCAAAATTTCATGCTGATTCTGAAAATATATGATTTGTATGTGGTCAGATACAAGGTTTAGCTTAAAAAATTAATAAAACCTCAAAAATTTCCTTGATTAAAAATGTTCATCTCGAAATGGCAGAGGTTCCGTGAAAAGCCCACAAAATCTTTAACTGACTCATAATCGACTTCAAATTCAGTGAGCATATTCAGAAAACATAGAATTTCACTAATATGAGTGGGAAAAAACTAGAAACTTTTTTGGAGGGAAATGACCCTTCTCAACTCCAGATAAACTTTTCAACTCGAGAACGGATGATGATAGAGTGATTCTGACTCTTCTTAAGTCCAGATCAGTATATTGTATGAATGAATATTCCGTAAAATGTTACTCTGACAGCTTCTGCGCCATCTCCAGGAAAGACTGAGGTAACATTACAGATATTCTAGCAGTATCCAAATTTTTCATGTCACCTTGTATGTGTGTAAACCCCATTCTGCTGTCAAATCTGACACTCCTGTCAGTCTTGTCCTCCAGACACTCACACTGACCCGTATAGCAAGCTACTCTCTGAAAGAAAGAGGTGTTAAACTTCGTTCACATCATTACACGCCATTAAATATTTATTAATTTGAAACAACCACTTAACATATCAAACAAACACACGGAAAGGCCTGTTCCTACATGTCTCCTCTCACTATTCACTCGACGTTCGATTTCTGTTTGAATAATGAATCATTGGTTTAAATATAATATGAAGGCGCCAGTTGAATGGTGTGAGATTATCAAATCTAAGGCACGCCTAGCCAGGGCCTGCTGAGTATTTGTATTATGAATTGTTTGTTGTTCATTCTGATGAAGTAAGGCGTTGCAACCTGCGAAGAAAAACATCGGTACTGAATCTGAGAGAGACGTACAGGGTGTCTCACCGAAAAAGTCCATCAGAACACAATTTTTGATCAAGATATACAGCGTTTCCATGAGAAGTGAAACAAATTAGAATTTTTCAGGAGACAGGTGTATCAGTAGTAATTTGGTGATCCCAAACACGAATCCGAAGGAATTTCGGGTCAATTTTGCCTCCTCATGCAGTGTATATCACGTAGGATGTCACCTTTTGTGCAGTGAGTTCATTTCTAGTGTATCTATCAATCCTGAAAATTTCATGGTTCTGCGTTGAAAATTATGGAAGATATAGGGGAGGTTCCATGAGAAGTGAAACACACTGTACATACGTGTGTTCATTGCAGAGTATTGAATTTTAAAAAAATATCGGTTTTCAACATTTTGTATCTTCATAATTTATCATTTCTCGATAACTTTTTGTAGAAGAAAAGTTGTTTACTGTATCAAGATGCATCACAGTTTTTGTAAAGTTCTGAACAACTCTCCATCTTAATTTTCCAAAAACGGTTACCCCCAGAGTTGTTGAGCAAAAATTTGAAGATGGCAACATATTTCACTTAAAATCTCGTGGTCTAGAGGCGAAGTGTTGTTTTGATGGTGTTTTATTTTGAGAATGATTATGTCGAATGGTTTTTTCATCGAAGAATTCCAAAATTTTTCTTGTATTGAGATATTGTAAACTGTCACTTGTCAAGTATTCATGCTTATGCCTTGAAGAAGTAGTGAACCATATTTTTCCAATCTCTTATGCATTATTAAAGTTCAAATATTTATGAATTGTACATTAGTGAATATATTATGTTTATGCATTAGCTGAATCCGCCTTTGTTACGAACAAAACAAATTTAACTGAGTTGATTGTCAATTTTTTTAATTGTGTATTCTATTTTGTTACATTATTTTGTAATCTCAACAAGAATATAAAATAATTGGACTTGTCGTTTACTACACAATTTCCTTATACAATGACAGGTATTTCACAGTGAATATCGGCATTGTTGAACTTGCAATTCCAACATTTCGTCGCTCTATAAAAAATCGAAAATAAGGCTGTCATCTCGATATGCTTTCACGTCGTAGACCACAAGATTTATGCCCGCAATAAAGCTGAATAGGCAAAACCACAGGCTAAGGTGCATTGTGACCGTCACAATTCATTTACGATTTACAACTGTAAGCCTCAAAAAGGGCAAATATTTACACCCCTTTTCAATGCAGAGCCCTTCATGAATTCTTCGGAAATTATTCCAGCCCCTTACACCTAGTGAAAAGAACGGAATGACTTTTGCCGGAATTGCTGCTATAAATTTCTCTTGACAGCCGATCGAAATCGCTGGAACTAATCTAATATGCGCTGTCAGATTTTTCAAAAAAAGCTTTTACACGTTTTAAAAGGTATAGTGTTGTATCTCCGATGTTTATATATCTATTGGCTTTTACTAGGTCATGATGATTTGCACATTTCGTTCCGTCCGAATTGTTTTCAATGGACTTTGAATAACTGCAGGTCAGTTTTGTGAAACGGTCCATAGGCATGTTGATACTGGAGGACAATGAACAGAAACATGAATGTATACAGAAGAATTTCTGAAGAATATAACATATCCTTGTTCTAGAAGATAATGGTATTCATTTCATCTTTATATCAGTTTTTTGATCCGAATGAAGAATAAGAAGAAGATCATATTGGACCTTTTCATTTACAAAAAATTAATTGCATAACTCGTTTCAATCGACCGTTAATAGTCTTAAATCCCAGTAAACATAAAAACATAACTTAAACATAACTGTTATATCACATTGTGACTTGGTGATGATATTCAGAGATATGCTTGATGTTACAGATACGTTGCGTCCATATGCCTTTGTGCCTCTTTCAAATATTACAATGTAATGTTAATTATTTAACATTACATAAATGTATCATATTTTGCGCAACTTTAATGTGACTTTATTACATACATATAATGTTACTCAAAACATCTATGCAATATTTGTAAAATGTAACATTGTAACATCAGGGTGGAGCATATATACTCATTGTTTACCAACACTTATTTTTCCTCACTTAAAGTTGTATTTCTGGAATTTCAGTAGTCACTTTTCAGTAGATGAATAACAACAATAGCAATTAATAAAGTTATTCATTTACCAAAAAGTGGCGATTGAAATTCCAGAAATACAACTTTAAGTGTAGAAAAATAAGTGTTGGTAAACAATGAGTATAAGCTCCACCCTGTATACTAAGAAATAAAATATGTATATAAGGGGGTAATGATGTAAAACATACCAATCAATCAAAAAACTTTATTGTCAATGATTAAAATCTCATGGATGTTATAAAACAAGACAGTTACATCATTACCAATTAAATTAAAATTAGCAGTATAAAAATATAATCTTGAATCACTATGAACAGACCAAAGTACCTAATAATATGACTTACCACCTGAATCATATGAAAAATTTATTGATAGATCTACCAAAGTTAAGTGTTATTAGAAGAATATAATATTGAATGAAAACCTATTTCTTTTGAAAAATAAAAACAGATATCACCGAATCAATAATTATATGGTTGTTGTCTCGGTCACTTCTCAATTCTTTTTAGTTTCTGCTCTTCTAATATCATCCAATCCATCACTATAAGTCAAACTCGTCATCTGTGATTGAACTGCAAACATCTATTACATATTCTGAAAATATAGTCATTACAGTTATCACTGAAAACTCATATTAATCTTTATGATATAAGAAAACGACAATTCACCAATAAATATTAATAATTCTATGTTGCCCCTAGAGGTGAAAGAAAAATAATTACTTACGTTTCAGTATGTCCATAATTATCAATTCAAAACTTTTGTTTTTTTTTCTTTGCCCAGTCCAGAAGGGTTCATCTTCGATTAGTTCGGAAACAACAACTGCTATTTAAGTTTTTGTAATCTGATCATTCAATAAGTACCAGTTTGTACATCAAAACTGATAGAGGAATGTGAAAGGACACTACCAAACTGAAAAGAAAGAGAAAATGCAGTTAGTTTATTGATAATTTGTATTAAACAATGCAAGTGATTTCTCTACAATCTCAAGAAACGTTAATATTATCATAGATTAATGAAATTAAGGAAGATCAGAACACTCTTTATAAAATATATAAATTTGAGTTCACTTACAAATTAAGCAGCTCCAATATTGTTGTTTTAACAAGCTAAATTCATTGGTTTCAGTTCCAAAAATTCCTTGATCAATCGGTTCAAAATAATTTGACACAGCTCCAGATGTCAGCAACCATTTCTATACTGTCCAATAGCTGATTAGCAGGAACCACAACTGATAGCTTTTCTACTATTCATAGCATCATATGTAGATACTCTCCAATCAATATTAGATATCACTACATTCACTACATAACCTAAATGCTAAAATAACAATTAGTGGATGGAGTAGTGGAAAATCATAATCTTACCATGAAAATTATGAGTTTTGCAATCCTATTGATTCCAATCACTTTTAAGTAGTTTCAATTATACTTTAATTCTATGAATTCAAAACTCATTCCATGACCGCCATGATTATTAGGATAAAATGAAGGATGGAGTCAGTGATATATTTATTTCATATTTACTGGGTAATATTGTTTGAACGTGGATATAATTTTTTTAAGTTACGTAGATGAATGACGTCATGACGTGGTCATTACCCAAAAATTACATTTAAGAAACCTTTAAGATAATATTAATTTCAAGGCTCCCTGTACACATATCAGTAATGTTTTGAGAAGGTTAGACAAAAATATCAAACAAATAACATATAACTACTCTGTCTAAGACATATCTGGCCAACATATAATCAACATTATATGTATTATCTAATGAATATCATTGGTTACATTATTTTGATGTTACATAAACATATAGTTGAAAACACTGTGTTGGAAACGTCATGATGACATTAATATAATGTTAGTTTGCCAATATCACAAAATTGCACAAAAGTTATATCTGGAAAATATTTTTGTTATGTATCATGTTTAGTGGGATGTCTATTCATCAACGAGTGCCACTCCACAATCCACATTAAAACTATATATTTCCAGTTTCTAGAGGGATAATAGTCATGTCTTCTAATTTACCTATGAAGTTTTCGAACTGGCTATATACCGGGTGTCACAGGATCATGGTACACCCCCCGTATCTCCGTTAGTTTCAAAGGTAATTGATTGAAATTTGATATATCCTATATACACAATAAACGGCACTTTTTAACCTACAAATGCCTTTTTTTCACTTCCGGTTTGGTGTAAATATGATTGGAATTGTGATTTTTCTAGATACCCGCATTATAAAGTGTTCAATTTGGCCCACCTGGTACTTATTTATTAATTTAATTTATTGTATTTATATTGATGGACGATATGTGAAATATTAATTACAAATATATATTTTCAACTGTGAATAATTTCAACTCACTAGCGTATATCAGTTTCGAGAGGATTTTATTTCCTGATAAATCATGAAGTCAATATTTCCTTTCGCATACTGTATTGTGACTTCCCCCGGGTAACTTTTGCAGGAGGGCAACTTTCCCTACGAGCTACAAGAATAAACCGTTTCAAATTGATGATTCGGTCAAGTTGGTCCCTTTTTGCCATCATTTATGCATACGTATCGTATATTAGGGACGGGTGCCGCCCTCTTCAGTCCTCTCGAAACCGAATCTCGCTCTCTGCCCGCCACAAACGTGTGAACATGCTTGTTTTGCTATACACGAATGATGATAATACGGGGATCGTGGAAAAAACACTTACAACCTGCATATTGAATGTTTATTTTTATTATTGTTAGGGGGATTAAAAAAACCGTCAGTAGGCGTTTTTCTGGAAATATAATTATGTGTACACTGGTAACACTTGTGGTAATATGTTTTTTATGATATTATATGTGTTGATATTATAATTTCGTAGAAAAATGGTATAGCAAATAGAACAATTTCGAAATTTCTACAACTTCATTGCATATCAATGCCCAGCTAAGATACTTACATTATTTCTTCTCTCTACAGTCTTTCACCGTTTAAGCTTCCTTTCAGCAACTCAATTCAGTTGGTACGCCGAAAAGAAAATGTCGTACTCTTTTTTTCAAGAAAGAGTTGTCGGAAAGGGGTTGTCAATTATATTAAATTTCAAATATGGCAAAATACTTTGTTTCTATGAAGAAATAAACTTTGAAAATTGAAAATCAAATACGATGTTTGTTATGAATAAAAATAATGATAAAAACCTATTCAGAAATCTACGACGGCGTAAAAGGGCCAACAACAAAATAATTTTCAAAATAGTTGAAATTGCCACTTTGAAGTGACAATTGCCACTTTGATCTGGCAATTGTCACTTTGAAGTGGCAATTGTCACTTTGAAGTGGCAATTGTCACTTTGAAGTGGCAATTGTCACTTTGAAGTGGCATTTGTCACTTTAAACTGGCAATTGTCACTTTGAAGTGTCAATTGTCACTTTGAAGTGGCAATTGTCACTTTGAACTGGCAATTTTCACTTTGAACTGACAATTGTCACTTTGAACTGACAATTGTCACTTCATTCTGGCAATTGTAACTTTAAACTGGCACTTTTTTTGCCAGCTCCATGCAAATATATTGTTTTTTAGTCAAATTGAAAGTACCAATTGCCTGTTCAAAGTGAGAATTGTCAGATCAAAGTGACAATTGCCAGTTCAAAGTGACAATTGTCACTTCAAAGTGACAATTGCCAGTTTGAAGTGACAATTGCCACTTCAAAATGGCATTTCTAACTATTTTGAAAAATATTTTGTTGTTGGCCCTTCTACGCCTTCGTAGAAATCAACTCAATCGGTTTTCAAATATCTTAATGATACCTATCCTGCTGCGAAAACTAACTTGTTCTATGAAATTCCCTTATTTGAAATCTATCAAATTGTCACGCACGCCGATAAGCCCAGGTGTGAACGTCGACAGGCAGGGTGGACATCTAAATCGGCCTCGACAAGTCAATGCGAATTACAATTGAAAACTACTACTACAATTTTAGCACAAGAAGAGAACTATAAAGATCGTCTCACAGAGAAAACAGTGATAGACATTAATTACTTTATATACAGTAATACCAAGAATAAGACTTCTGAATTTAGTGGACGGGACTCTTATTATTAGTGATAGGGGGAGCTGGATAATAGCACCGAAAGAAAGCTACATCCGAAATGTCATAGAGAGAGAGAGGAGAGAACTATCTTTATGTATCTAAAATTCGTGTTCTAAAAAGTTTTTAGCTCAACCGAAAGTCTTTGTCTTGAATATCGTAGTTGTATGAAAGTGAAATTGTTCTGTTTGTATCAAAATGAAGTGATGGCTTTTACGTACTTAAAATTCGAGATCTGGACATGTCGCGAAGCCACTGTGTGGTCTGCAAAACTTCTGTACTGGTTTTCGATGATAGTTTTTGTCGCTGGTAAGTGATTATTACTTCCTATTGATGAGTTTTCTTCTCTAATTGAATTGTTTCAGAAATATCTGCTTACATGTGATTGAATTTTGTTTTTTTCTTGCAAAATTGTCCAATATCTTTCTTCTAAATCAACTGCCACTTCAACAAAACTTTTTTCTGCAAGGCAACAGCCTCTCATGCACTATCAAATTTCCAATGGCAGTAATGGCACCCATGATTTTTTAGGTTCACTGAAATATGTTTTTTTTCGTTCCTTTATACACTGTTGACACTTGGAAATACATCATTATTATACTGAATTGAAAACTATGCTTAACTCAACTTACGAACTAAAAGTGTGAATAACTGGTTTCAAATTTCTTTACATATGGTGGAAATGTGTGGAGGGAAAGGTATTTTCGACCGTAATCAGAATTATTTCTTTTCATTTATTCATCCTCTTGGTAAACATAATACACACTTTTCAAAATTTGTTCGATTTATTGAAATTCAGGTCGGCCAAGTTAGTTATAATTTTCTATACTGTGTGATATTTTTTCACAATTTTGATCTATTTATTCATTTTAATAAAAACTGTCTTGTTCAAATTTGTATTTTGTTTAACTTTCAATTGTATTTTCCAGTTAGGTAGTTACTTAGTTAGCTCGTGTAAAATAATATGAATGATTTTTAAATTCCTTCTAAGTAGGAATTGAAAAGCTGTATCGAATTGAGTAGTTGTTTAGAAGACATATTTTTCGAATAACGTTTCATTGATGGACGCAGTACAATTGGAAGTTATCGTAAATCTAGTGGTCTAGTGAGATTTTTACATTTTACTGTTTCTTTAATGATTTAAATTAGAACATGCCCTAATTCCGTGCATGCTCACCCTGCTTTTTTCACACACACCGACAGGCACAGGTGTGAACGCCGACAGGCATGCATTCCTCATCCATGGTTAAAAATGCAGAGTGGGCACGCACGTATCTCGAACGGCCTCAACAAGTCAATGCGATTTACAGTTGAAAAATAAATGTTCAAGCTACCTATATCGTAATATTGATTCAGTTCTTTATGTTTATGTTTGCTCTACTAACTAATTTTAGCACAAGAAGATCACTTTATATACAGTAATGCCAAGAGCAAGACTTCTAAATTTAGTGGACGGAGCTCTTATTATTAACGTGATAGGGGGAGCTGGATGATAGCTCTGAAAGGAAGCTATTTCCAATATGTCATAGAGAAAGAGAGAGAACTATCCATAAATCGTTTTCTAAAAAGTGTTTAGCTGATCTGAAAGTCTTTGTGTTGAATATCGTATTTGAGTCCAAGTGAAATTGTCTTGTTGGTATCAAAATGGAGTGATAGTTTTTGTGTTCTTGAAATTGAAGATCTGGACATGAGTATTTAATAAATACCTTCGAAGAAATGTCGCGAAGCCAATGTGTGGTCTGCAAAACTTCCGTCCTGGTTTTCGATGATGGTTTTTGTCGCTGGTAAGTGATTATTACTTCTTATTGATGAGTTTTCTTCTTTGATTGATTTGATTCATGAAGGTCTGCTTATATGTGATTGAATTTGGGTTTTTTCCTGCAAATTGTCCAATATTATCTCCCTTCTAAAACAGCTGCCACTTCAACAAAACTCATTTCTCCAAGGCAACAGTCTTTGTCACTTTCAAATCTCCAATAGCAGTAAAGACACCCATGATTAGGTACACTGAAATCTGTTTTTTCTTCGTTTTTACACTTTTGACGTTTGGAAATACCTACTCATAGTGAAATAGTGAAAAATATGTTTGCCTACTTAACTATGGATCACCGGCTTTAAATTCATTTACATTTGAATTGGATGGGCCAAATTGGATACAACTAAAGGGAAAGTTCTCTTTTCTGACGGTACATTTTTATGATAAACCTCATGATGAAAACCACATATTGGTATCTACCTATCATAGTATCTGAGTTACAGCATGTTTTTGGAAAATGTGCATTTTAAAAAAGTTGCTGTAAGTAACTTTTTTCCTGTAAACAATTCTTCGTTTTCATGAAAACGTTTTCGAAGCACTTTTTTACGTAGGTATCTGACTAATTTGGCCAAGTCTGTTTTAATTTTCTTTACTGATTTTGCCTAGATTCGCTGTTTATATGGTTATAAAAGAAGGGCGAGTTTTCTCATAAAAAGTGCCGTTTTCAATGAAGAAAAAGTGTAGAACAGGTCAGTTCATGTGTTTACATTCTGTTAGTGATAAGAAGGAAGAATTTAGAGTGTTTTTACTGTTTTTTCTGAAGGTAGAAATGGCGCTAGGATATACTAGTTATCGCCCAAAAATTGGCCCATATCTCAAATAGTATATCATGAAACAATCAAAGCATGTGCATAAAATCTTGGAAAGAAATGAAATGAGAAGGTGGATTTCGTCCTCGACGCGAATATCATCAAGATTCTCACCATCAAATACCTAATGCCTTTTTTTTATGAAAATGCCTGAACAAAACCTTGCCAAATCTGTAGATATGAGAAAAATACCTAATCGAAATTCGAAATCTGCCAGACCTTCGATGACCTCAAATTTAATTTTCCGGTTATTGACGCTGCCCATTATCAAACGCATGGCCTTGTCGGTGTACATACAGCATACCGAGTCAAATCTTAATTTGGAATGAGCCAGAACGGCTATTACGATAAATCAGTGCAACACCCTCTATTTTACGCCGTGTTGGGCATGAACTGCATTGGGGTGTGATTGTTGGAACTTGGTTTCGATTCTGTACAGGGTGTTCCAATTGAAGTGGGCGCCATAGCCAACTCGGTCATGATGCTACAAATTTGGTTAAATGGACAAAATAGTGGCATTTTTAATTTTATGATGGTCTCGATGCTGAAGACAAAATAATGGGCAATCACGTTTTTTAAATATTTCATAAAATTATGTTTTTTTAAATAAATCTCATATGATTAAAATATAGTTGAAAATAAGACTGATAAAACGCTATAAAATATCAAGTAAACGCTCAAAAATATAGCAGCCAAAATTACGGAAACTGCCGAATGACCATTGGCGTGCGCAAATTTTTTTCAATTTCCTCTTCAGCAGCCAATACGATTTTACAACAGCTAAAAGATATAGATACGTGCGGGTAGCAGCCGAACTGGAAAAAAACCTTATATAATCATTACAGACGGAAAACTCCAATTTTATTCATTTGCTAGAAGGAAAATGACTAGCGAGCCGTCTTAAGGGGTCCAGAGGGGCGAAAACTACTTAATTAAAAAATTATTTATGGGTGAAATAACTGAGATTTCACTTTGAAAAGATAATGTAAACGTGTAAAACATCAATTTTATTCATGAGTCGGGAGGAACATGACTTGCGAGCCGTCTAAGGGGGTTCAGAAGGGCGAAAACAACTTTGAATTAATTTAAAAAATTATTACAGGTGAAATAAATGAGGTGTCACTTTGAAATAATGATGGAAACTTGTATTTCATTGATTTCAATCATGTTCTAGAAGGAAAATGACTTGCGTGGCGTCTAAGGGGGTCCAGAGGGGCAAAAACGACTTCAAAATTAATTTGAAAAATATTTACAGCTGAAGAAAACGAGGTGTCACTTCAAAATAATAATAAAAACGTGTAAAACATCAATTCAAATCATGTGCTAGAAGTCAAAGTGACACCTCATTTATTTCACCCATAAATAATTTTTAAATCAATTCTTAAGTAGTTTTTGCCCCTCTGGACCCCCTTAGACGGTTCGCAAGTCATTTTCCTTCTAGCACATAATTGAAATCAATGAAATACAAGTTTTCATCATTATTTCAAAGTGACACCTCATTTATTTCACCCATAAATAATTTTTAAATCAATTCTTAAGTAGTTTTTGCCCCTCTGGACCCCCTTAGACGGTTCGCAAGTCATTTTCCTTCTAGCACATAATTGAAATCAATGAAATACAAGTTTCCATCATTATTTCAAAGTGACACCTCGTTTATTTCACCCGTAAATAATTTTTTAAATCAATTCTTAAGGTGTTTTTGCCCCTCTGGACCCCCTTAGACGGCTCGCAAGTAATTTTCCTCCCGATTCATGAATAAAATTGATGTTTTACACGTTTTTATTTTCATTTCAAAGTGATACCTCATTCATTTCACCCATAAATCAACTTTTAAGTCATTCTCCTTCTAGCACATGATTAAAATTGGAGTTTTCTGTCTGTAATGATTATACAAGGTATTTTTCCAGTTCGGCTGCTACCCGCACGTATCTATATCTTTTAGCTGCTGTAAAATCGTATTGGCTGCTGAAGAGGAAATTGAAAAAAAGTTGCGCACGCCAATGGTCATTCGGCAGTTCCCGTAATTTTGGCTGCTATATTTCAGCTGCTAACTTCACTCCGGTTTCTTGTTGAACACATATTTGGACCCATCTCTTGGCACTACATGTTGCATTCAACACGATTCGGCTATCAATTCTATAAAGTAGTTATAGTTTCAACATCTATAGGTAATTTTTCAATTAATCTACATCATTTTATTTTATTTTGTGTCCCTCATTATTCAGAAATCCCCAAAAATGTCTGGTGAACGAGGGGGCCACTTGACAGAAATATTTGTAGCAATCCATTTGTTTTCAAAAAGTGTCGCATTATTATTTTTGCGCCACTGAAATTATGTGCTGGTGCTCCATCCTGATGATAATAGATCATCTGACGAGCTTCCAGATCAAGATCATTGATTAACTCGTGTCAATGTAACGGGGTCCGGCAAAGAAATTAGGTATAAAAATGGACCGATAACTCTGCTTCTGGATTTAGCACACCGAACATCGATACGAAATCGTCTTTGAGGATTGTGAGGATGGGCTAGAAATTTAGAAATTGATTTTTTCTGTTCTAATAACGAAAATTCGTTCTATTATAAATCCCACGATTTGAAAAATTTGTCTCATCGCTACTTGTAATATTTCTAAATGTTTTTCTTTGGATTTTATATGCATTTATTCATAAACCACTAAAAAAAACTCATTAGTCTATCAGGATCACCGGTTTCTAGTGTTTGCACTGGTCATAACTTATAAAGAGAAATCTTATGTTTTTTTCAGAATTTGTTGTATAACATAGGTACCTTCCAATGAACAAAAAAACAGATTTAAACAATGAAAATATCAATATATCACCCAGTAATCAGAATTTTCCTTCTTGATAAGTAATCAAATATAAATTGTCATCATCATTGTCATACATCTAACGTCATGTTATTCTGTCCGTTTGGTTTCAATTTCATTTTAATTCTCACGTTAGTAAGTAACCATCTATTTCTATATGTATATGAAATCCTTAAACCCAATAGAAATCCTGATTTGATGTACAAATCTCGGTACAAATATTACGGAAGTGAAACACTCTTCGTAGAAATCCTGATTTGGAATACAATTTATAAAGAAGTGAAACGCCCCCGATATCCACTTGATATTTAAAAAAATCGCAAATGATACTGTTAGAAACAAATCACACCTCTCATTTACATTTCGTTGTCAACGAATGAAGAATTGCGCTGAAATTCCCCAGAGGCAATGCCATTTCGATGAACCTGCATTCGTATGCTTGAATACATTACTGCCAACTGTGGTGCGGCATTTTTTTGACCTTGGAATCCTGAAGGAAATCTTGAAATCCGAATGAAATCCTGAAATTCCTTATGAAATCCAGAAATCTCCGGTGAAATTCAGAAATCGTACAGGAAATCTTGAAATCCGAATGAAATCATGAAATCCATATGAAATCCAGAAATCTTTGGTGAAATCCAGAAAACCTAAAGGAAATCTTGAAATTTCTTATGAAATCCAGAAATCCGTTCAAAAGTTCTGAAATCCAATTGAAATCCCTCAAATGAAAATTTGTTGTACAAATTTTAGGGAAGTGAAACACCCCTCGGTTTATTTTTCTTTCACTTTTTTTCCAATTCTAGTATTTTTGATATTCCAGCCATTCCTTTGATCTTGTTAAAGGTCCACATTTTTTTCCTTTAAAAGGTTGGTTTGGGTTCTGGTCAAAACACATTTTTTTTTAAAGGTGAAGAAATATATCGATTTGGTAGACATGCTGGTGTAACACTTCCAATCAGTTATTCTTTTCCAATAGGAAACTTGCCTTGGTCAAACGAAGTACCTATTGCACCCATTTGTCTTTTCAGTGGAGTTGACTGTGAGTAATATTTTATCTATTCGAACCCTCTCCACTTGTGATAGTTTTGTCTGTAGGATGGTACTATTATATTTGTTGGTACTGATGTTTTTTAATCGTGTTTTGTATGTTTGGAAACTATCTTCTAACGGTGGAAGCACCAATGCCGGAGTGTCCCTTGATTTTTTATCGCCTGAAATCTTTTCCCGAATGCCACTTAAACTCGTTAGAGGACAGCCGGTATACTAAACTCCCAATACACGCAAATTTGAATTATTAATAGCCAGTTAATCAGAGTTCGATCCCGCGAGGAGTATTTATGAGGTCATCGAGCAGTGCTGAGCCGGCTCAGCTAATTTGTAGCGTTCATAATGAATACCAGCGGCATCAACGGCGGCGGCCCGACTTGAAATCAATTAGTGCAACACTTCACCGGATAATTCGCCGCTCTTTGGTTTTGCTGATGCCTGCGAGGCTCTGCCGTTTGGTCTGAGTGGGCCCGCGATACGTTCGAGACGGGTAGTTGATAAACTCGATAGTCCAGGAAAACGAAATGATTCCATACGTTCTGGGTTTTGTTCTAGAATTGCATTGCGCTTGATTGATTTCATTTCAAGTGTCTATCTGAGAACTGGAATGCAAGGGGGTCCATTTGGGATATTATTATTATTATTTTATTGCTAATTTTTCTAAAATTATTTATGCATGTAAAAAATTGAGAAACCATTAAAGTCGTTCATTATTATTATTATTATTATTCCGAAACTTGCCTCAAAAATTAAATTCGTCGAAGCGTTAACGAAATAACGACAATTTTTGCGATTCTGAGAAAAGAATTGTCCTCATTTCGTTAATCTTTTAACGAATTCAATTTTTGAGACGATATTCGAAATCAGCTTGTTGAAATAAGTACGTTTGAGAATAGGTTGTGATTATTTTATTAGTAAATAAAAATAAAAAAAGTCGAAAAATTTTGACGTTTTATAGATTTTTTATGGTACACCTTGTATATGAGCATATCCAAATCATATATATTTGGAATCAGCATGAATTTTTGAGTATATAGTGCTAATTTCAATTAAATCTGATGATTTTGCACGTTCGATGAATTTGGACTTTTTAGGGGTGAGATTTTTTCTGCCGATCGACTTCAAATCTGAAGTATCTACCAATTTCGTCATGCTGAATCGATTGGCGTTCGCAGAATTGCTCTATCTCAAGCCGTTGAAAAGTTCGTCTGAAGTTGAGAGCTGTTATTTTCCGCCAAAAATATTTTTGAATTTTTTTCGTCTCATTTTCATTAAATTCAATCTTTTTTGTATATGCTCACTGAATTTGAAATCGATTTGGAGTCAAATAGAGATTTGGTAGGATTTTTACGGAATTTCTACACTTTCGAAAGGATCCTTTTTCCAAAAATTTTTATTTTACATTTTTCGAAAAACCGCTCACCGACATCTTGCGTATTTTGACGAGCTGATTCCGAATTATGTATCGAAACTTGAATTCCACCAAGGATTAACGAAATGACTGATTTTTTTGAAATTTCGACAAAATCATTTTCAGTTCTCGCTCAATTGTTCATCAAATTTCAGTTTTGATCATATATCGGAATCAGCTCGACAAGATTAATTTGGGGTTACTTTTTTCAGAAAAAAAAATTAAGAAAATGTGCTGTTTACGGCATATGAAAAATATTGTCCGTTGATATATTCGTTTCACTGACTTTACTAATTTTGTCATTATGAATCGATTGGCGTTCGCAGAATTGCTCTGTCTCAAACCGTTCTCGAGTTCATCCAGAGTTGAGAGCGCAAAATATTGTTTCGAATTATTTATTCATATTCGTAAAATTCAACTGTGTTTGTATATGCTCACAGAGTTCGAAAATAATTCCAAATCAAACAGAGATTTGGAAAGCCTTTTACGAAACCTTGCAATTTCGAGTTAAACCTTTTTTGAACATTTTTATTATTAATTTTTAGAGAAATTGTAAAATTTTCTCAATCATATGAATGAATGAATGAATGAATATACAGAGGTTCCCATTTGGAATGAAGAAGTTCAAGTCCATTTTCGAAAGTGCCACAACCTTAATATATTTTAGACAAATATCGTCGTCGTGTAATCGTGAACTACAAAAGTTTTAAATTGGTCCCACTCATAGTTTTCTATATTTTTATTGTACATATGCAGTTCCCAGAGGAAACCCCTGTATATATGAGTCTGTCCATCTACTGTGATTTTTTGAAGTAGAAGTCAAAATAAATAATTCCGAATACGGTCGAAAATACCCTTTTCTCCACACATTCCACAAAGTGGATGAATGGGGCAAATATCTGACAAAAAACAGCTACTTCCCCATACGGACATTGAATTACATCTGTCATCTGGTTTTGCAAGGAGGAAATGCGATATTTCCTGTGCAGATTGTAATAAAGTAATAAAGAATATTATTCTTCATTTTGTTGGGAATGACCACCTTTGATTTGATCTTCTCCGTATACACAATTCGAACTTTGCTCGTTTCATCAGATCCATATGTATTTCAAGAAAGGAATCGTATAATCTAGATCGTACAGTTGCTAAAAGTCAATTCGGCGTGTTCGCCGAAAGAGTTATATGCCAATTTTGTTTCGATGGTGTGTAACGGACGAAAAGGAAATTGCTGCTTTCGCAGCGGATACAACTGACAACTGATTGAGGTAGGTCGAGTTAATCAGATGAATACACAATGCCTTTCGCAATTACTGGGCTTCATTGTTCGGAATCTTCGATGTGTACGATTTGTCTTCACAACTCAATGATCAATGACTCCACGTGATTAATTGGCTCGTGACGTACGAAGTAGGTGTGAAGTCACCTGTGTATTTTTCAAATAACGATGTAGCCGATTATTTTATCATTGTTACGAAATTCCCTTGAAAGATTCATTCGCTCATATAGATTTCCTGGTTTTCACACTTTTTCATTTTCAGATTGTAAAAGCTTAAAATCGCCCTCCCACAAAAAATGAACAATACAAGAAACTGGTTATTCTAGCATGTTCTTTGAATTTCAATTGAGGTCGGAAATTTATTTGCTTTAGGCACAGTAAGCATACGATGGAGATATACCGGGTAATTCAAATTCTAGGGCCATCTTTGGGATTTCGAAAACTGTAAGAGATACAAAGATGGTCGAATTTGCAAAAATTTGCTCATTTATGTGATGAACAATATGCCGTTAAGAAAGTTTCAAAATTCCGAGTATATCCGGAGATATCCGAAAAAAAAAAACGAAATTTTAAACAAACATTTTTATTTTTTTTCTGGCGTTAGTTGACGATAAATATCAAAATAAAACAGCATTATTAAATTTTTCACATAGTTGTTAAAATGCACTGAACAATTTTATGGTTAAAAACGGAAGACAACTATTGACGTAATTTTTTGCAGGATAGTTCTAAATACTTATGTAAGTCTAGAACGCTATTCTTCGGAAAATGCTCATTAAAAATAATAAGTCAGGGTACCATTGGAAATAGAATTATTAGCCCATAAAAATGATGTGTGACTTGACCCCTCTTCCCATTTAAGATTCTGAGGGGGTTGAACTATGAATGAATGCTACAAATATTCATCAAAAGTGTCCTCCTTGAAAATAATATTGACCTGTTTTTTCGATTTCTCATCATTACGTATACTTGAAGAAATACGAGGATGTATTGATATCTAGTTAGCCTATTAGACCAGTTCCCTGCATAAACAAAATATTGCGTTACGATAGCAACGAACAATAACTTATTAGAAGTGTCAGTGTAAAGTTTGACGTCGAAAAAGTAAACCAAAGTTACGCAATAAATTAAAAGAAAAAATATGTCCACCGAAATTTTGAAA
The DNA here is from genome assembly GCA_958502065.1 of Chrysolina americana. Taxonomy (NCBI): domain Eukaryota; kingdom Metazoa; phylum Arthropoda; class Insecta; order Coleoptera; family Chrysomelidae; genus Chrysolina; species Chrysolina americana. The sequence goes on along the minus strand of OY293413.1, from coordinate 880,197 downwards.
ATCGATAAAAATTGGAGTATCGAGCCATCATCAATTACCTTTATTTAAAAGGGTTAGGAGGTAAGCAGATTTACGAAGATATGCTTAATACCCTTGGTGATCATTGTCCTTCGTATGCGACCGTGAAAAATTGGACTGCAAGCTTCAAAAGAGGTGAATTTACCATTGAAGATGATAACCGATCGGAAAGTCCAGTTTCTGTGTCAGTTCCCGAAAATATCGATGCAGTTCATGTCATGATTTTAACAGACCGTCGAATTGGGCTAAAACGGATATCTGAAGCACTGAATATTTCATACGAACGCGTTCATCATATAGTTCACGTCAATTTGGACATGAGAAAAATTGCTGCAAAATGGATCCCCAAATGTTTGAATGTTGACCAAAAGCGTGCAAGGGTAGTAGCATCGCGTTCGATCTGTGCTCGATTTGAAAACGATGCAGACATCTTAAACCGAATTGTTACTATGGATGAGACTTGGGTACATTTCTACGATCCAGAAACAAAGCAACAATCGATGGAATGGCGACACTCCGGTTCTCCAAGTTTCATGTCCAAAAATCTGCTGGAAAAGTTCTTGCTTCAGTTTTTTGGGATTGCCATGGAGTAATCATGATTGATTTTTTTGATAAGGGTAGAACAATAACTGGAGATTACTATTCGACATTACTGACTACTCTACGGGAAAAAATTAAAGAGAAAAGACGCGGAAAGCTATCCAAAGGTGTTTTGTTTTTGCAGGACAACGCCCCTGCACACAAATCTCATGTTTCCATGCAAAAAATTCGTGATTTAGGATTTGAATTACTAGAACACCCCCCTTATACACCAGATTTGGCTCCGTCCGACTATCATCTCTTTCCTCAACTGAAAAAAAGTTTGAAAGGTCGTAAATTTTCTTCCAACGAGGAGGTAATAAAAGCTGTGGAGGTCTGGTTTGCAGAGCAAGAAGAAACATTTTTTTTGAAAGGTCTAGAGACGTTGCAGGTTCGCTGTAAAAAATGTATCCGATTAAGAGGAGAATATGTTGAGTAATAAAATATTTTGCCATTGAAATTTTGTTTGGTTCTATAGTAGGCTAAGAATTTTTCAATATATCCTCGTATATCATAGGTGGGATGTTTTAAACTTGACACCCTGTATATTAATTTTTGCTGTATACTCGAAAATCATTCATCCCTAGTTACTCATTCAGCCGAGCCACTTTGACACAAAAGCAAATTCAGTTTTCAAATAAAGCCGGTCCCAGCGGCACCATACTTTTCCCGCACATCCCATTTCCATCTGGCAACACGTGGCCATCCGCAGTCAGCATTTTACAAGGTTCCCGGTTATTGCAATAAAACTTTTAGTTGATCTCCCGCTCCCCAAAACGCCTCTCTAATGTTGTACTGGGCGAGGCCGTAAATAAAGTCGATGTGCGAAAGCGAGGAATTCTCCCTAAAATTGCATTCAAATTATCCATGAAATGGAAAATATAGTAGATTACAACATTTTTATTTAACGGCCCGAATTTATTGTCTAACTTTTCGTCTGGAAATGTGGTTCGTGAAAGTTTATGTTTTTCGGAATTTTTCTCCGCATAATGAAGGTTATTTATGTCGGCAGGGGTGGAAATTTTTTCATGTATTTCGCGAGGGTATAAAACGGGAGATCCGCAGGTGATTTATGTTAGTGACTGGTGTTCTTTGAGAGTGTTTGAAAGAAGGAATGAAAGCTGGAAACGTGGAGAGTATGAACTTGCGTTTTCTGCTTGATAATTTTTTCGTACTTTGTTCTGAACAGAATTTAATAACCCAAGGTACTCTTCAATTACTTGATGAAATTTCAGTGTCATTCTTCAGGTCACTTTAGGAAAAAAATTATTTATGGGCAAACACTTTTTGAACAACTTCTTGTAATAAGAATTTTCGATATTGTCACGAAAAAAAAATAGTTTACCATTACCAAATTCTTGTCTTTCAAAACTACTGATATACTACTGAAAAATTTCAAGATTTGATCATTCAAAATTGTGTTCCAGAACATGCCAAACTTTTTATGAAGAGTGATATTTTTTCAAAAAAAGTTTCGGACATACAGTGAACACACTGCGAACATCACTGTCTCCATTTTTTCCCAAATGTTGATTTTTCGAGGGGGGAATCAAATTTTGGATTTGTCTTAACTGAAAACTTGGACCTCATAAAGTGAAACTGATACGTAAATAACCCATAAACAATTTGCATACATTGTTATATCTGATGAAAGGTACTGTTGGCGATGATAATAATTCAATCAGATATTCTAAGGGTTGATATTATTCCATCATTAGTACATTTTTATCCTTAAAAAATGATAATGTCCACGGAAACATATGGTTCCAACTAAACGCTACTTCCCGTCGTGATGCTGACCAAGTACAGAATTATTTCGATGAGGAATTTTGAAACAGTTGGATAAGATGACGTGGTACAGATCTCACACCACTCGACTTTTTCTGTTAGGTTGCCAAATGGACAGTCCAAGTGGCCAGCATGAATTACAGATCTCACACCACTCGACATTTTCAATCATGTTGCCAAATGGTCAGTCCAAGGGGCCAGCATGAATTACAGATCTGTCACCACTTGCATTCTCCTATAGGGTTGTCAAAATCATGATCTATGTCTCCAGACTTTATAATTCAGGAAGTTTGATGATTCGCATACGAGAGGTGATGAAGGAAAGTCCGACCACATTTCAATGAAACATCAATCTTTGACGTTCAACAATACATAGTGTATTCGTAGGCGTTCCAAGTTATGTTATTTTCAATAAAGTACCCATCAAACTACTTTGCTATTCTTCATTCTTATAATGACTGTTTTTTCAATGTCTTCAATCATAGCTCTAATTCTACATGTTATAGTTGAAATATAAACAGAAATAGTGTCTACTTTCCTGATACTCTCTTCAGCAGGCATACAATTGACAGTATCCTTTTCGCAAGGAAAAATAATATATCCTGCAATGTTGTGGTTTTTACCGGTTTTAGCAATATAGTAATTAATTTTATGTAATACTTTAACCGCATTTTCTTTGGCTTTGTTAACTCTACTATGTTTTTTGCTTTGAAAGACGATAGAAAAAACTGCTTGTTGTTGAGAACCATTGCTCTATAAGAATGATAATGCGAATGAAAATATTTATCATCGGCGAAATCTATAGGTACTCTAAAAAACATTGTGATTAACAGTGGCCCCAGAAATGAGCTTTGGAGGACACCTAAAATGTAAGTGTCTTGTATTTGGCGGTAATTAGTAGTGGACAGTTCTGTAATGAAGTGAATTTTTCTCACGATTGTTTTGGCGCAAAGGCCGATTCTGATTGTTTCTATTAATTTGCGTCCTCCAAGAAAAGTTCTCACAACAATCTTTGGACCAGGTCAGAAAGTAACCGTGTCTAATACTAATTTCCCTTTTCTGAAATTTTACAAATAAACGTACACCTACTAATTATATACCATTAAAATTAATAACCGCTGAAAACACGTCATGGTTCTTGTTGAAATACAGGAAATTTACAAGTTTTTGTCGGAGGCGATCAAAAAATAATTACCTACATGCTGGCGTGACACTTCATGAACCCGGCCAGTCAGCCGCAGATGCATAGGGGGATTTCTTTCTCATTTCTTCGATTCACGTGTCCAGGGTCTTGCATCTGTTCGAAAGTGATTTTTTTATGTTTTCTTACATTTTGTGGAGACTTTCTGTGTTGGATGGTAGAGTATTTATAATATACTGCAAGCATTTATGTGAAACTTGACGCATGTCACTTGGAATTTGGTATTCTTCAGGGATCCTTTTTGGGTCCGATTTCGAATTTTGTTTTCTCACTTACTTCTGCACCAACTCCAAAAATCTCCAAACTGCTGATTGAATGTAATCCAAAGGCCATTTGAAGATGGAAGCAGGGACCCACTCCCTAATTTGAAACATTTGAGAGAGTGGTTGAAAGCGAAGAGTATTATTTTAATGCTAATTTGTAATTTTTTGATATGAAATCGAAGAGATCCAGGATTTTTTCTTTCACGTTTAATCTCTGATAATGCCATTGATTATGAAATGAACAAAGAGTTTTCGAACCTCTTACTTGGAGTGATTCTTTCGTTTGTTAGGTACCCACCACTCACCTGATACACCCTTCTATTCACATCTCGATAAATTTATAGTCAAACCGGGCGAACACAACCAGTAGTAAATTCCAAACGGGCATAAAACCTGACAAGAGGCAGGTGTCACATATAAACTTATACACTTTATATTATATTTGAAAACAACTTAATTGCAATTCTCGAAAATGATTCTCGAGCTTCTATAAATCTGACTCCTTGAAAGGAACAAGTTTCTGCTTTGGTGACTATAAATCAATTTTTAAATTATGTGGACACACAGTTTACACCTAGAGGATATTATTGTTTTTGAAACATTATACTTTCATTATTAAGTAGGAAAATATAAACAGTGTGTCGGTCCGAAATTAATTGCCCACTGTTTGGGCGTCACGAACTCCTTGGATCTGTTGATTTTATTTCATTTGTTTTTGTCTCGCTGCCAGTCTTAAGTTACAAAGTAAGTAAGAGAGGTATGTAATAAACTCCTTAAAAAATAAACCTAGTCGAGATATATATGGTCTTAATGTTGAAGTTATCAAATGCAAAAAAAATATAATTTTTATCCCCCTTAAAAAAATATCGTACCACTTGGGGATTGAACCCTCGACCTTGCCATCACCTCAGGACTCAAACCAGCATTTCACCAGCCGGCTGCGTGACTATCTAGCTATCAATGCTACTGACAAGTTTACTGATATATTTGATGTTTTCTGATTTTTTTTTATACAACTTCGTCACTATCCATCTTTTGATTTCAAAATAAACGTAGAATTTTAAAGAATCACAACAATGAAATAAATAATGACAGATAGTACTAACACAGCTACTAATCGTTGAATAATAGAAAATCATTCATTAACAGGGGTTAATAATCAACGATTTTGAGTGCGTTAAAATACATCGTAAATAAGCGGTAGACGGAAAAATGTATTAAAGGAATGCATTTTTCCATCTGTGCTAAAAAAAAAAGGCTCTAGTAATACCTATTTTTAAAACTGAAAATCCAAATTATGCAACAAATTAACAGACTCTCTTTACAATCAAAATAACGTGAAAAATATACGGCTCGAAAAATTATTCATCACTTTGAAAACAATAACACATTAACAGACTGTCAGTAAGGATTTTGAAAAGGAAAAAATACCGCAAGGGAAATATAACAAAAATCCATGAAAAGATAATATTTTGGAATCTGAGTAAAGAATTTGACTGTGTATCACTTAAAATTCTCTTGAAGAAATTAGAAAAAATCAATTTTTCTGCAACAGTGTGAAGTTGGTGAACTCTTATTTGGAAAATCGTTTCCAAACTGTGAGAGTTGGAGAAAATCTATATACCTAGACATAGAAATAAATGATTTAACTACAAACCATTGCCGTCGAAAAATATGCCACAATTACCCCACTTTTGGCAGTGAAATTCTTCAATAAATTGCAACAGACGAGAAGATCATTTCCAAATAACGTAGTCAGAAATGATTGTCACTTCCTAATGTTTAAAAAATTGATATAAACAAATACGGTGTTCATGGAATAATTTAAAATATTCTTTTGGCAACAATCTTTGATGCAAATTATGATTTTTGAGAATAAAATCGTTCCTCAAATATTTTTTTCATTGCTTGAAAACGGATTTGTTATTTGAAAAATTTTTTGTACCACCTGTAATTATTATTGCCATCAGAGCCATTTTTTATAAATGTCAATCTATCTTGATCTCTGACAACTGAAAATAAAATGTTTTTATTTAAATTTTCATTGTTCATTCAATAAACAATTTATTGTGAACAATAAAAAATTTGTTTTTCTACATCATGAAAAAACAACCATTAAAATTTATTTAATTTTTTCGTATTTTAAAATTTTTCCTCTGGTTCACTCTATCATTATCTGCTGGTTTTTTATGTTTAAACTAATTAAAACTTATAAACTAATTAATATTTAATGAAAAAACCTAAGACTCATTTATTCTTCATTAATTAAAGAACAAATTACGTCTAAAATACAACCCTTACTCAATTATTGTTTACAGTATTTATTTAAAAAAAATGTCAGAATTTTTTTTTCAACTGTCATGTTCAAATATGTTGTAAAATATGATAAATATGACTATATTACTTATGTAACTTTTTATCTGACGTATATTTATCAAAACTTTTAACTTATAAACTTGATTTTTGGGATAGTCCATTTTCTTTTTTAATCTCTTTTCAATTCAGTTTCAATTTATTTGTACCTGAACTGTTATTTGTCATTAAACAATTTTAACGTTATTCTTGAAGAAAACACTTATATGAAACTGACTATGAAATATTGAACATATATTATTTGGTATCACTATTATTCAGCTTTCTATCTCCTCTTAATTTTAAGGCACTCCAATTGACTAGAAACTGTCTTAGGATGATGAAATAAATTACATATTTACAAAAAAAAAAATAAAAAAAAATGTCAAACAGTATGAACGATGTAGGAATGTAAGCTTACACGGCTGGCGTCAATATTTTGGTTGGTTTCCGGAAGACCACGGCAAAACCCGGAAACCAACCAAAATATAGTTTGAAAGATATTTGCAAGAAACTGTTTTTTTTTCAGTTAATTGTTAATATCTTTTGCAATTTTTGCAAGCAGATCTTGAATTTTTTCAAAAATCATTACACACTATCCAAAATCGAATGACACCTCGCTCATATTTTTCGAATGCGAAAAAAAAATTTAACCAAAAAAGCATTCGTTGACAAGACTATAAAAGATTTTGTAAATGTCCGAAAAATTATAAATGGAAACAAATAAAGACACAAAATGATGAATATATATTTAGTAAAATTGAATTTAGGTTTTTTGAAGAATATCTTTCTCCCTCCCCATTCGGTCTATGAGACCGGCGGAAGGTTAAAACGCATAAAATAGTTCCTGGCACACCCTGTATTAATAATTTATCCCTTTCAACTTTCCTCAACCGGAGACTTTCTCCCCTGTCAGTGTATTCGCAAATGAAATATATCCGCATTCATTGGCATTATGGCATAATTTCTTTAACACCAAACCACTGAGGCCACACACATCGACTTCTCAATTCCTCGACTATTCGGAGAGAGACGGGGCTATCCATACTACTACGGCGGAAACAAGGACGGCCGACGAAGAAGTGATTTGGGAGGAAAATGATGTATTTCGTGACAGATGAACTGTGAATCCCGTTCCACTAAATCATTTCCTCGTAAGTTTCTAGCATGTTTTTGTGACACGTCGTTAGGTGACACCAGATCTGCTTGATGTGATATGAATTGCCTCGGACTGGCGGGAATGTATGCAATGCCTTTTTGAAAAGTGGCGTTATTCGAGATTTAACTAGAAGCGGAAGTTCTCAGCTGATGTTATTTTCCGTGATAAACAGGACACTATGCAAAATGGCGTTGGCTATTTTTTTTAGATATGGTGATACGGCATCCTTATTATATATTTAGTCCGATATTGGACAATGTTTGAGCTGAAAACTCTGACGAGAAGGACATCATGCTCATTGGCTTCTATTCCTGAAGATGGGCAATGACTAGTTCTAGCAGAATTCTCCACAACGGATTCAATATCCCTCGGAACATAAAGAAACACCGGTGTCTCGTCAATACCGTAAGAGTGTCGTAGAACACTCGTAGCGCCGCGTTATACCTGTGGATATAGGCTAGGACCGCATGAGCTGGACAGGCTGAGAGCTAATGGTCTCAGCCTACTGAGAAAAGCATCAAATGTCAGGTTTCTGGATAAGCCAAGGTCTTCAATGCTCTTGAAGAAGACTCCATGCATTGGCTTATTCTTATGTAGCTGTAGGAGCCTTTCACACTCCGCAGATTTGACGTGGGCTTTTTGCTGAACGGGTTCCAACTCAGTGACAGAGTTTGGATTCGAACGTTCAGAGTCAAATACGAGACCGAGTTCATCGCCTACGCGGGTTGCTGATGATCGCATACTAAACAGAGAAGGGGATCTGAACTCCTGATGACTTTACAGGCTCCATCCAGTGCCATTCTGTTATGTAGACACTCAAAAGTCCACTGCCTCCCCGTTGTCTGGGGAACAGACGATTTAGGATGCAAGCTGCTATGAAGATGCATCATTTTGCGATTTTACGTCGAGTTGTCGCAGCTCTTCCTGAGTCCATTTCATTGCTCCAAAGGAGTAAAGTAGAATCGGAACGGCAAGCATATTGGTTGCAGTAACTTTGTTCTTCCCCGTCAGTTATGATGACCAGCTCTTTCGGAGTTTATGCTGATACTTACCGCGGAGTTTTCGACTGTGGTTACTTCTTGGGAGCAGCTTTGTTCCACTTCTAGGTAAGTATACGTATCTCCAGCATCAAGATTATGTAGGATAGCATGCGTGTACTCTTGCACCACCTTTAAGGACTGATGAAAATCCTTCTCTCCAGAGGCATATAGTTTGAGGTCATCCATGCAAAACAGATGGGTGACCTTTTACCTCTGGTTGCTGGGGATGCCGCAGCTGTATCCGCGAGTTTTCCGTAGTGCAACAGACAATGACAATAGTGACATGCAGAAGAGAAGAGGGCTGAGGGAGTCTCCCTGAAACATGTCCCTTCCAAAGATAGTCTGTTCTGTTTGGACTTTGACTTGCGCAGTTCATTGAGCTCAAGATGACGAGCCTCCTGCAGAAATATTCGAACTGCTGTTGGATCATTTTCAGATTGCCGACAGAACTCCTAACAGTCCAAATAATTTCCGAAAGGCTAGGTCATGTAGTGATTTCAATTGAGGATGATTTCTTTCCTTACATGTATGTAATATTTAATTTTTCTCACGTAGGTTACACAAGATTTCAGTGTATTTAATATTATCCTTTACTCTTGTGAGAGTGAGGATAACATTCAGATCATTATTAATGCAAACTCTTGCCCGAATGCTATCTTGAGTCTCATCAATATTGACGTTTATCCAACACTCTTGGAATATGTGCGAACAACATCTACTGGCAGTTAACAGTCCCAGGAAGTACACGTTAGCCGGTCATTATGCAATCACTTGACTACTTTTTAATTGACGTTCACCTGGTCGAACGAACTTGTTAACATATAACAGACTGAAATTATTCAAAGTACCAGAAAAGCGAAGATTAGCCAGCCCCTATATTCTGTCGCAAAATTTTAATGAATAAAATGTTCGACAAGATTATTGATTATACCAAAACACAATTGATATTCGCGTCGGAGAGGAAATGCGGGCCTATTAAATTTCTGGAAAAATTGGCAGATGATCGTTAGAGATAATATGAAAAATTCAATGCAAATGTTGTTTTAGCTGAACAAAGAGGTGAAGGAACTTGGGGACTTCGCCGGAACCCCTAGCAACCTGTGCCTAGGCGAATTAAAGTATACATGTTTACTTCACTAGGGAAAATTAATCTGTTAGACGAAATAAATATTTCACTGGTAGTAAAGGAATTTATTTTTGACCGGGATATTATAATCTTATATCATCATAGTTACGCTATCAATAAACAGAGTCTTAACTCCCTTGGGATATTATAAATTCTATAATTTCCTCTACCTTGCACAAGTAAAAAAAAATGCTATTATCTTGGTACTTAGTAATAAAGAGTTTTTAACGTAACGTTTACTGACTAAAGATCCCCGTTATTCCCCTCTGAATATCTATATATGCACAAAATGCACAAAATTCATAAAACGTACAACGATCACTTTTGAAAAAAATGCAAAAACACGTCAAACTGTTTTTTTTATTCCGCATCTTTTGAAATAAGTTACAAAAATAACACGTCAATGTTGTCAAAGTTATGACGTCATCAACAAATTTTTTTAATGGGAAACTAAGAGTTTTATTACATTATGTGATAGAGCTTGTGTTTTTACACAAGGGAAAAATAGTTGCAGTAGGGCTCACATAAGCAAATCAACGAGAAAAGGGATAAAAAACGAAATAACAAAACCAATTATAAAAAGAGGTCAAACTTAAACTTATCTAGTAAGAACATTTCTTATAAATTTTTTCAATTGTTTTACTAAAACAACGGTTTGTCAGTGTCAGTCGTACAATTAGTGTCACCACAGTTTTATTATTATGGCTCGTTTAACCGAAAGAGAAAGGATAGAAATTCTAATGATGGTAGGTTACGGCGATCGCCTTCGAAGTCATGAAGAAGCATGTGCTTTATTTAACGCAACACATTTTGAAAGACCTCCAATTGCTAGAAGCACAGTAAGCAGAATTGTTGCAAAATTTGATGCAACGGGAAGCGTGAGGGATGCTCCAAAATTTGGACGACCAGGAATAAGCGACGATGTGAAGTTAGATATTTTGCTGTCAGTAGAAGAACACCCTCACGCAACTACAACAGAAATTGCCTTACAAGAAAATGTTAGTCAGTCGTTTGTAGTAAAGATGTTGAAAAAAGAAAAACTACACCCATACAAAGTTCATCTTGTTCACGAACTCTCAGAAGATGATCCGGACAGACGTTTGGAATTTTGTGAAATCTTCATGCGGCATTGTGACGAAAATCCAAATTTTCTTAATAGTGTAGTATTTTCCGATGAGGCAACGTTTTGTCTAAGTGGTTCTGTAAATCGACACAATTTTCGCTACTGGGCTCGGGAAAATCCCCACTGGATGCAGACAAAACACACCCAGCGTCCCCAAAAAATTAATGTTTGGGTAGGAATCGTCCGGGGAAGATTTATTGGTCCTTATTACTTTCGCGGGAATTTAACAGCTGAACGATATTTGGAACATCTTCGTATGGCAGTGCTTCCGGACCTACTTGCGGCATTTCCGGATCCAAATAATGGGGACAACTTGGATCTCAGTATTTGGTTCCAACAAGATGGCGCACCATCACATTATGGTCATACTGTTCGAAGGTTTCTGGATAACCAGTTTGAAGGACGGTGGATTGGAAGACGTGGACCAATGGAGTGGCCACCTAGGTCACCTGATTTAACCCCCCTTGATTTTTTTCTGTGGGGACATTTGAAATATCGGGTCTACATTAACCGGCCAGACAATTTAGAAGACTTAATGGAAAGAATTAGACACGAAATGACTCGTATAACTCCGCAGATGATCGAAAACTCTATAAATGCGGTCTACCATCGTCTTGGCCTATGTCAGTTAGTAAACGGGACACAGTTTGAACAATTCCTATAAGAAATAGTTTTGGTTTAATGGACTGTTTAGTTAATTGAAAAGTTATTATGAAACTTACGTTTATTTCGTTTTTTATTCATTTTCTCGTTTTTTTTCTTATGTGAGCCCTACTGCAACTATTTTTCCCTTGTGTACAAACACAAGCTCTATCACATGTGATAAAAATCTTAGCTTCCCATTAAAAAATTTGTTGATGACGTCATAACTTTGACAACTTTGACGTGTTATTTTTGTAACTTATGTCAAAAGAAGCGGAATAAAAAAAACAGTTTGACGTGTTTTTGCATTTTTTTCAAAAGTGATCGTTGTACGTTTTATGAATTTTGTGCATTACTTTATCATAACTCTGTATATATATATATATATATATGAATATTTATTTATATTTATAAAATTAAATTAGGATTTTTTAGACGCTTCAATTATTAAATAGTGATCGAAAACGTTTTTCCCAAAATCTTTTTGGGTACAATTTATGCAACTTTGTTTTTATCATAGTCCTAATCATAGCCACTGTCTTGATCATAAAATAAAATTGAAACTGAAGTAGTATTTATGCAATTTCCTTAGTTTTAGTCTTATAAAACAAAAATTGAGACTAAAACTGTAATAATAATTGTGACTGATAATGACAAGTTGGCCCGAAATTTTGAAACGTGCAATTTTGTCTCTTTATTCACTGACAGTATGCTAAATACCGAGAAAACACCGAAAACAACTCACAGATTGAATTCGTCTCCGCTTTGGAATACATCAGGGTAAACACGAGTGCTAACATCATTAATTCTTCAGGCCTTAACGGCAGGATCAAATATCTACAGTCAGGGTGGTCGGTAGCTAAAAAATCCTAGCCACCGCCAATAATTCACCTCCTAATTGTCACACACCATGTGAAGATAATTATTCGAGAAAAGTAAATCCGAACGAGAGTATCTGATACTTAATTCTTTAATTTAGATCGCATGCAGTTGCAACTGATTTGGTAATCTTAATGATCCGTAAATTGAGTGGTAGCAGTCATTTTCTTGGACATTTATGATGTTTGCCAATTGTAGGTAATGAGATAATTGCGCAGTGCGTTTGTGTGAAGTGAAACAGGAAATGGGGTAATGTCGTACTTTACGTTGTGCACAAGAATGATCGCACAGTTCTCTCGATTCTGGTTCAGGATTACTGATATCAATGGGAATTTTAATTATCATACAATATACATTCAAGAAATTATGGAAGTGCAGAAGAGTCACGGATTTTTTATTCTTTTACCCGAAATGACAACTTTTTACTGTGAATTTCGGATTTTTCTTTAAATTTTGACTTCTTTCTCTTCTAAAAAGTTCGTTGCTAGGCAACCTTCCAAGTAATAATTTAAATCAAACCAGCCGCGGCATTAAATCTTGTGCTTTTATGCCTAGTAAAACAAATAACTATTTGTTTAAATGTGAATTTTTTATTATCACAAATAATAGTATAATTTCAGAATTTTTCTTTTACTGTTATTGTATCGAACAGTACAACTTATATTATGGAATTGAATTTTGAATTCATGAACCCAACGTCGGAAATGGAATGTTTTGTTATTCGAGTTGAAATTATTCTTGTATGAAACCAATACTGTTAAAACAAACCGCCCTTTTTCAATCGGTAACTGAAAAGAGAAATCTGTTTTATCCACCGTACTATGTTAGTTTACCCAGCTGCAAGGTAGGTCGCCACTGCTGATCGTGGTGCAAACTTTTACTGCAGGTTTGACAACTCGCTTTATTTTTCGTTTCTCTATGCTCTTGTGATATTACAACTTGAAATATTATGAGAAATGAGGAATTCATTGAACATTTTTTAACTAGTTTTTCAATTATTTTTACCAGAGTCGGGATAAGGGTTATTGGCCGATAATTTGGGGGATTTTCCAAGTCACCGCGTTTGTGCAAAGGAATTACCACTGCATGATTTTTCAAGAAATGTACCATATCGAAATGAAAGGTAAATAATAAATAATAAAAATATCGAGTGCTTCTCTTGGAAGTTGATTTTTTATTCTTCATATCTTTATTCATTTCAATGAGTTCATCAATGTTTGTATCATATAATATAAAATTTAAAATTTGATTATTATTTTTGATGAGCAATTTCCAAAGAATGAATAGCCTACTAAACCTACAGAACATGGTTGTTTCTGGAAGAGTAATAGTGTCAAATATATTTCTTCCTATTAAGAAATTTGAAACATTCCTTTTTTGTATCTTACGGTGTCCTGAAGATGTCAAAATGTATTAACGAAACGTTGACTGCAAGAAATGAAGATTTCTTCAAATCTCAGAATAATTCAGTCATAATTATCATTTGTTAAAAAGCAATCAACTATCACCTCTCCGAGTCCGACCAGGAAATTCCCTCTTCGCCCGTACTATCCGCCCCCGTCCCTCCCGAAACGTCGTCGTTATCGTCATCTCGAGCAGCACTTCCGAAGTCCTCACCTCGCAGAGGCAGCCAATCTCGAAATGGCTCTATCCGACTCGATGCATTATAGATAACACCCGAAATACGGACGCAATTCCGGCCAAGTACGATAAGACGCTAACGGCTTCAACTTTGCACTCTATCGCGGCTGTTTTCGGGGCGTCGGCGCTTTGCCGGTCGACGTCTGTCGGCGTCTCGAGCTCTTGACTCCCGAGGAAACGCTCCGTAGGACGGTCGCTCGAGCGAAAAGTCGCCGTCTGGTGTTTCTGGTCGGTTTTCGGAAATTTAAAATAAAACTGGTAGACAGAGGTTGCTCAAAGTCCGACATTTTCTCTTTGAGTAACTTTACACGAGTATTTTTCAGATGTCAGTCAATATACGTCTTGGTATTAGCCAGAGTAGTAGTTGATTTTGATACGACACTCGTGCTCCAGGGGATATTGAGTCCCTTGTGGAGAATGAGAAGTGCCGATTCCATTGGAACTAATCATTCCCCATCCTCAGGCAAATACATGCCATGATTTTCGTCATTGGGTTTTCGGCTACTGGCGAAACGAACATCGTCCGAAAAGAGGAGAAAGAACGGACTAAATATCAAGTTCTACCTTTTGAACTTTATCAATGCAAAATGAAAATTCTGATTGGAAATTTAGATGAAAAATTGACCGAGAACTAAAAATTATTTAGAAAATGGGGTATTGGACGCCTGTGGTCTAACTCAATGAAAACAGTTTAGTAATCCTATTGATGGAGTAAACTTTGTTAACGAAATTCGCATCTAGAAATGAAATTATTAGTGTGGTGAAGGAAAAAACAATTTTTGTTCTTATATTTTGAAAATGATTTGGTCGATATTTCATTAATCCCCAGTGGAATTCAAGTTGTTTTGATACAAAATTCAAAATCAGCTCGTTGAGATACGTAAGAGCTAGGTAAGTGATTTTTCGAAAAAAAATTCAGTTCGAAATTGCAGAGGTTCCGTAAAAAGCCTACCAAATCTCTATTTGACTCAAAATCGATTTCAAATTCGCTGAGCATATACGAAAAAGATTGAATTTTAGGAATATAACAAAAAAAAAATTCAAAATTTTTTTGGTGGGAAATACCAGCTCCCGACTCGAGAAGAACTTTTCAAATCGAGAACGGTTTGAGATAGAATAGTTCTGCGAACGCTAATCGATTCAGAATGACAAAATTAGTATAGTTTGTGAATTTCAAGTTGATCGCCGGCAAAAAAATTATTACTTGTGAAAAGCCCAAGGGGTATACCCCTAAAAATCATGAAAGGTATAAATTCATCAGAATCAATCGAAATTACCACTATATACTCAAAATTTCATGCTGTTTCCGAAACTATATCATTTGTATATGCTCAGATACAAGGTGTACCATAAAATAGCGATAAAACGTCAAAAAGTCCCTCGCCCCATCGATTTTTTCAAAATTTATATTCTTGATTTTTCGAAAAATCGCAAACCGCCATTTTATTTATCTTGACGAAAAATGTGAAATAAAAATTTTCGAAGAAAACTTCATTTCGAAATTGCAGAGGTTTCGTCTATCAAATTCCTATTTGACTCAGAATCGATTTCAAATTCGGTGAGCATATACAAAAAACATTGAATTTTAATTCAAAATTTTAAAAATACTTTTAACAGGGAAATAACAGCTCTCAACTCCAAATGAACTTTTCAAATCGAGAACGGTTTGAGATAGAGCAATTCTGCGAACGCCAAATGGAGGCAAAAAAACAAAAAATTAACTTGAAGAAAGTCCAAGGATTATACCCCTAAAAGTCATAAAGAGTACAAAATCATGAAAATCACTTGAAATTTCCACTATATACTTAAAATTCTATGCTGATTTCTTTGACAAATATTCGTCTCAAATTTTTGACTTTGTGGGATAGTGTGAACAGAAGAAGTTTCGACTTTGTCGAAATTATTCGGTTTATTATTTTGAAACTTGTCAGCTCATTTTTCGAGGATTCAATGGCCTTGCTTTTTATCTTCAGATGATTAAGATCTATCACATTTCTCAACTTTCATGATCTCTCACCACATAGTAACGCTTTCATTTATCAATCTGAAGAATTTAGTATTTTTGAACGGTATTCGTCCACACTCATCAATTAACAATCCACCCCGCACACTTTTGTCCTCTGTTGTATCTCTTTATTCAAATAAGTCAGTAATCGAACCCCGTTACAAGAGTTCCTCTCTGATAACACAGCCCTTGGGAAATCTATCACCCTTTCGAGTTATCCATAACTTATCTCAATTTAATCTACCGTGAAATGAAATGTATCTGCTCCAAAGCTGCCCCTAATTCTCTAATCGATAACGCCTTGTTATTGTAGTTAACTTTTATCATGTTAACTAAATGAGATGGAGTAATATTATCTGAACTCGATGGTCTCTGAATGGCTTTATATCGGCGGAAGTCGATTGTTATTTTGGAAGTCCATAGGTCAGGCATCATAATTTTTATCCTAGAGGAAATGGTAAAGTCGACAATTCATAGAAAAGTCGGTGAGCCATCTTATAATAGCAGAATTATATGAGTATTACGATAAAGGAGGAAATCGTGAAATGTAAAACCAATAAATTTCACAACCAATTACCTCGTTATCAAAACGATTTCTTATAAGACCTAAAAATAGCAGAAAGAAATGTATATCAATGAATTATAATCGAAAAGAAATGCATCCAATGTATATTTGTGAGAACCGATAAATCATCAAACGCAAAAACCGTAACAACTTAGTTTTCATAGATCTGAATTCTTTAAGAAACGAATGTGACTGAAATGAGAAAACTCGCCAAACTCAATGACCTAAGCTGTTCATAACATAAAACCATCAAATTCAAAAACTGACCGAACAAAATTTAATCGAAACATTATTTAATCCTAGTCGTAAAACCAACAAATTGTCCGACAATAAGTTTATACCAACGAAAAATCCGCAGAACCGAGATGTGTACTATATAAAATGATCGGAATCGAAATCTAGCAGAAAGTGTGGAGGGGATAAGCGAACGATGAATCAGCTTTGTAGAGAACGATCAACTCTCGTTATAAAACTTGCTTTTATCTCCTAGATGGCGCTCACTTGTGATCTTTAAAAATCACATCGCGTTGCACGAATTTATAATATATCGTTATTTATGTATGTTCCTTTCACGATTTATTCGAAGGTTCATATTTTTTTTTTTCGATAATTATTTTAATAAATTCAACGTGGGCGTTGCCTTACAATTCATTTATATTGACCGCACGCTGCGCCAAGTCTACATGAAAAAAACCAAAAGCTCTGTATTTCAAAGATGACTATAACAAAACATCAAATGTGCTACATTTTTGGAAAGGTAATTCTAAGCTCTATTGAAATATGCAGGAAAATAAAGGGTATCTTATTTAGAAAACATATTTTTCCATCAATAACTATGGATATCTTATAGATAAGATACTCGCGCCATTGAATTCTATGTAAAAAAGTGATTTAGAAATGTTTTCATAGAAACAGGAAATTTTTGACAGGAAAAGAGTTACACGATGATAGACACGATGATAGACATCGATATGCGGTTTGCATCATCAAGTTTGTCGTACAATTTGACCCTCAGACACAGCCACCAGTTTGGCCAATTTGGCCCACTCTGTACAAGTACAAAAAAGGTAGTTTTTCTTGGAAGGCATTCAGTTATCATTCCATCAACTCATTACTAGTAAACGGAAACAGATAAAAGTAATACAGTTGCTGAGCAAGCTTATGGAGATAATTCGGTTTCTATATCAGATGCCATCAAAGAACAATTTGACTCACAATCAAATGATGGAACGACGATCCGTTACAAACAAATTATACCGCTAATCTCTTATAAAATCCATCCTCGCCAATTTGAAGCAAGTATTCTGGCGATTCGGGTGCCATTAAGTCCATTAAATTATATTTATACCATTATAAAGGCAGTGGAGAGGCATGATTTCCAGAGTCAAATTTGATAATTACTGCCTTGAGTGGAAGTTTTGCGGACTCAATTCCGAGATAATCAACCACTTCGTTAAATGAATGTTAATAACTTTTCTTAAGAGCTTGTAATTAACGCAGGTGAGGCAGTCGAAGAAATTGCGTGTATATTGACGAGAGGTATAATTCCTACATACACACGGTGTGGTTTTGCTGGGATATATTAATTAATCCATATAGTTATTCATTTAAAAAGGTAATGGGTCTATAAAACAATCTTTTATTACCTGTGTTGATTATTCTGATCATTATAATCAACATTCCTCGGTATGGAAGAAAGTGGAGTGCTTACGCAAAACTGCAGTCGTTGATAAAAGTGTATTCCTGTCGACTTGAAATATTTTAATCAACAAAGTTGCAGATGTGCTTTGGTGAAAGGACAAATACTTCTTGCTGAATATGAATTTGTGTCGAAACAACAAGAAGTTTCTAAGAAAAAGGGTTATAAAATGCTTTCTGGCATTGTTTCCTGATTTTGGAAACGAGTCTAAAAAAAGAAACAGAAGAACTTCAACAAATTTATGGAGGTTTGCAAATCAATGCGTAGATAGCATCTAACTCCGAAAAAGAGGTCCTTATAATGAAAGTTGAGAGTATTCCTAGAAGCTCCCAAATTATAACAAGTTATAAAAAAACTGCAAACTGCGATGATGTACAATTAAATGGACACTAGAAAAAACTCTGGTAAAACCTGGGTAAAATTCTCTAGATGGCACTACATATACCATATCAGCTAAAATCTAAAAAATTGTTTGAATCCTTCTCAGAACTTATTTTCAAGACAATTTGGTCAGTGGTTATGACGATCAAGAGACAGACTATGGTGACACCTTAATTGAATGAAAACTATAGTTGTAGAATCCACGTCATTCAAAGTGTTTCGAAAAGTGTTCACCAATATTTTGTTGCATCAATATCTTCAGATTTTTTGATGCCAATACTGCTTCAAGAATATTTCATCAGCATTATTTTTAAAACAAAATAAATCATCAGTTGGGTTCATTGAACACAAGGCTGTATTAAAAAGTATCGATTTTTCTCAGAGTTTATACTTGGTTCGTTGTAATTTTCAAGGGGGCGCGTCGGGGAGAGCCGATGGAGCACAGCCCCCTTCACTTATTACACAAAATGGAGATGTTTTGTTACACTCTAACCATCTAATTTCTCGATGACGATGAAAAAATTTGTGACATTCTCTTTAAGCGCCCCCTTCTTTATCCAATCGGTTATGTTTCTGAAGACCAAAAATGCTCCAAGATATCTGTTGGAAATCAACTACTTCTATGTCTGTATGTATATCCCATTCGGAATTTTTCATCGCTCTGCACATAAACGGCAATCGCTTTTGCACTAAACAATTCATTTATTCGCCCCCTCGCCCCGGGCCACGCTCATGCAAAGCCGTAAACTTACACGTAGCGGAAACACGTCGGCTGCTCTCAAGCCAATTAGCTGTTCCGTGAAAGCCAATAAATCGCTGCTCGTTTCCGAAATAGGGTAGAACAGAGAACAGCGAGCGAAGACCACATATGAAGAGATTTCCCCCGAGTTCGCTCCTGCTAGCTGCCTGCCGTGGCTTCCAACGGGAATTCGAGCTGGATGCCGCGTTTCGGGAATTGACTGCTCGCCTACGCCGCGTTACACTTGTTTCGGTCACGCTGTGTGCCAATTGATGGAGAAAGGACCGTGGGAAGTGTCGCGATGGGAGGGTGTGATGCTGGGAATATGAAATTCGCATCTGCTAATATTCACGGAAATCGTACAATCGCCTCCTTCTAAAGACTACGGCCTTGCGATTTTTGCAAAACGCAAATTCGCAAGGACAGTCTCGGAGCTTACATAGACAGTCCTAGATATAATCGACAGCTAGTGTAAAGAGGAGGAGCTGACAGTAGTTGAGGGTTGTACTCTTAAGGGTGTGCAGCTGGTTGACGTCAATAACAATTATAGGCAATACGCATGAACCAATCAGAACTACCCTGGCCAAGGCGGTATATTTGAATCGATGCTAAGGCAGTACCTGTATGTACATAGTAGTCCCAAGTATTCAATTTACATTGCACACCACGCAGGCGCAACTAAAATAGAGTTTTGATTGGTCCATGCGGATTGCCTATTGGGAAGTGTTGTGGATAGGAATTCTTGCTCATGACTTGCATAGTACCTGTCACTTGTCACTGGGGTATTGTTTTCGGTTTTCGATGTTTCTGAATTTCCTTTGTGTTCTCAAATCGATTATATTACAAAAACAGTTTCTCCCAAAGCCAAACGTCTCCTAGCCTCATTAATTCCAAAGTGAGTACGATATAATATTTTTGTTTTATTTGCCAATGATATTCATAAGTTCCAACGATACATTCGACATAATTGGGACGACAATTCTGCATTACCGGACTATTTACATGGATAATAGTAATTTGGAGTGTGGGAACCCTATCGCGAGAAAAAAATGTCATAAATATACAAATACGAACCACAAACATTCAATTATGTTTGTTCTCTTTTTCAGATTGTGCCTGGAACTGTCCTCCATTCACAAGCACTGCAATTTGTGCTAAACGTGTGCGAGTATTTTAAAAAGGAGAAAATTGGCAGAGATGGAAACAGTGATGAAAATGTTTCGAGTATGTGGAATGAAACATTACGGAAGTGCTACACTGAGTCCTTTGCAAATTGTGTAAAACACCTGGAATCACTCATAGAAGAATGGAATGAACGAAAGAAGGTTATTTGTCAGATGAATATTGAACCCATAATCATGAATATCGCCGGTGAGTAATATCATAATTTTTTTCTAACTCATTTGAGGTGCCGTTAAAGTTAAAAAGAGTTGTTCTCATATATTTCATTTTCACTCAATTATATATTTGTTGATGACCATATATTCATCAGTTGATACCGATATATATTGAAATCAAACGAAAATTTTCATTATAGCGTTCATTCATTTACAAAACTATCGTCAATTCATATCAACAGTGAAGAGTAATATAAGTATTTATAACTTGCAACCAGTGCTTGAAAATTAATGAGCTTTCGAGCTCCACCACTAGATGGCGCCATGTAACCTATTGTTGCAATTTTTTGCAACGCGGCTTCTATGTTGAAAATATTTGAAAGAATGTTGAGTTTTTATCATTTTGTATTTTCACTGCAATGCAGATCGACATTACGGGTTTGCGAAACAGATGATATTACAAAAATCATATTAGCGCCATCTAGTAGTGGAACTCAAAAACTTAAATATTGTATGCATTGGTAACAAGTAATAAAAATATTAGTCTTCAGTGCTCATATGTATTGACGATATTTTTATGAATGAATGAATGCTTGAATTGAAATATTCGTTTAGTTTCAATATACAGGGTCCTGCCATACCTCCATTATGGTACTTTCGGAGCTCTACAAAATTAAAATGATGACACACGCGTTATTCAGTTTTTTCGGGCGTTCTCAACTTTTTTTTCAATAACTCTTAAAAATTCATTTATGGTCAAATATTCGTTGGTGACTCTCTCAAATGATATATATATATATATATATATATATATATATATATATATATATATTCAAAATCTACCTGTATATACAGAGTGCAAAAAACAACTTGTTAAACATTGTGAATAATAATTTGCTAAATCTTCTTTATTTTTGACAGAACACCCTGTATATTATCAGTCCATGAGAAGTGCCAACAAAGGCTCTACAAATGTCATCAAATATTTTCTAGGGTTAGAATCAATAGTTTTTGAAAAACAGCGTTTTTAATTTCTAGAAACCCAAAATGCCGCCCTGATGAGTGGGAAACTACGAAACAGTTGTCGGTGGATGATGAGCTTTCGAAATCAAATTGAAAACACATAAATTTTGTAATTTTTTTTCATACGTAGTGATTTTTATCGAAATATTAACCTCGTCGATTTGCATTTTATTACTTCAGACTTTGTTTTGACCAAGATTTGTCAACTTATTTCATACGATGACGTATGGCCACAATAATCCTTCCTAATCTCCCAAGAGAACTCTGAACTTTATGATCAATTTTCTAAAATTATGTACCTATACAGGGTTTTAGGTAAACAAGCGGCAAAAAGTCAAGAGCTTATTCCTTGACCTGTTCTAAGAATATTTGGTCCTATGATGATTTTTAAAAAATCCCGTTGTTTCGAAAATACAGGGCGAACAAAATATACGACATTAACAACATTTTATTATCAAAAAGTACATGTAAAGATCTTAATCTACAATGAATGTTCGAAATAACTTCCTCCATCCTGGATACAAGCATTCAATCTTCTCGTCATGGACTGCCGAACTCTTTCAAACACACCAGGGACGTTTCTAATTGAGTTACACCCAGAAATCATTCGAATTTGTCAATGAAGTAGCGTAAAATGAAGACTTCAGATATCACCAAAAGAAATAATTCAGGGGGTTTAAGTCCGAGGATCGAGCAGGCCATGCGTGTGGTCCATCTTGACCAATCCAGCGATCTCCTCATGTTGTTGTTGAGAAATATTTATTTTTTGTTGATAAACTCATGACATACACCCTACGTTTATGTAAATAAATATCGAATACGGTTATCGCAAATTTTCTTCGTCCTGTAGCTCCGAAACAAAGGGTTTTTTCAAAAATCATCATGGGTCAAAATATTCTTGCAATAGGTCAAGGAATAACCCCTCGGATTTTTGCCGCATGTGTACCTAACACCCTGGATATCCAGCGCCATCTCTTGGTTCCAGTCTGAATGCTTTTCTCTGGAACCTGAATCTAACAAGCTGCAAATGCTTGAATGACAAAAAGTAGTAAAAAAAGATTTTTTCTTCGTTCTCAGAGTATCACGATTTCTTATGTCTGTATTTCACTAGGGCGAATGAATATACCCACAAGTTTCGAGTCTTGTCCAGCTCAGTTCTTGTGTCCGAATCAATGAACCAACCAGTTCCCGGCCTAATCGAGAGCCGTCAGAAGCCGTAGAATCGGTGATTAGGACAAAGCGTGACTGTATATCTGGCCGCTCATCTCCTTGTATTGTGTTTACATGGGCCGTATCATCGTATCTGATACAGCTGAAGGTTTGACAAGCTGCTAGCCAGGACCCGCTCGAACCAGAGCAATATTCGAAACGTCACTAACAGCATGCTTGACAGCTTGACGTTTCAAAGGAATTCGGGGCAGGATTTTTTTCTGCGTTCCTTCGACCTCGTCAAATGTTGTTGAAACTGGGCTGGCTGGGTGGGAATAAGTCACCGGGTGAATATCGGTATGATTTTGTTGAAATACTCACTTCTACATTGACAATTGATCGAATTTTCGAAACTTTGTTGTTGCTTTGCTTTCAAAAGTTTTTGGAATTTTGAGTCGAATTTTCATCCGCACTTTCGTGAGGTACTAATCTGAAACCTCTAATTTTTTGCCATCATCAATACACCTTAGTATATCCTAAAATGCATCGCCTCTGAGATACAGGGTGTCAAAAGTAACAAAAAAAAAATAAGATTTTAATTTTTTTCTTGAAAACTGCAGAAGGAAAAAAATTGAAACTTAGCACACCACTCTTGCTTGATCTATGTGCTAATTTGAAGTTGAATTGTTTAATTTTCGTAAAACGGCATACTTACGGTGGTATGTTGTCATATTTTCTTTAATATTTTCTTTAAACAAGGAAGACACAGGAAACTGAGGAAACATCTTCATTTAGACATATGGAATGTTATGACTTCAAGGTCAAGTATAGATGAGCCTAACTGACGTCAAACACTCATTTGTCATTTCACTTGTCTTAGAAAATACGATTACTTTAAATTATAACATTGATAAACCTGGATTAGTGAACCGAGATTAATTTTTTTCCTTCAGATTGAACCAATTCATAATATCTTTCGAACTTTCAACATCTCAGAGGAATGCATTTTAGGATATTTAATAAAAAAAATTCACCTGAGAATGAGGTGAAGAGTGTGTGTACGAATATTGTCAGTATTATTCTGACTGCATAGAAATGTTTTCCTTCTTAAAAATCCAGATTATTGATTGAATCAACATAGGAAATATTCATACTTGTTCGACTTACTGTACTAATTGCTCTAAAAATGGCACATAAAGCTACTTGAAATAATATAATATAATATATGGAATGTTATAGTAAATCTCATCTACTATGAATTTCGGTCATGTAATAGCCAAGTCGATTCTATCAACTTGCATAGATACTATGAAATATCATCCCCAACTCGGATGATACTTCGTGGAATACTAACTATCTAGGAGATTTTAGAAATTTACTACATGAAGTAGATTGAGAAATGCTTCACTGTGATAAGCTGCCCTGCCCTGCCCTGCCCTGCCCTGCCCTGCTCTGCTCTTCTCTGCTCTGCTCTGCTCTGCTCTGCTCTGCTCTGCTCTGCTCTGCTCTGCTCTGCTCTGCTCTGCTCTGCTCTGCTCTGCTCTGCTCTGCTCTGCTCTGCTCTGCTCTGCTCTGCTCTGCTCTGCTCTGCTCTGCTCTGCTCTGCTCTGCTCTGCTCTGCTCTGCTCTGCTCTGCTCTGCTCTGCTCTGCTCTGCTCTGCTCTGCTCTGCTCTGCTCTGCTCTGCTCTGCTCTGCTCTGCCCTGCCCTGCTCTGCTCTGCTCTGCTCTGCTCTGCTCTGCTCTGCTCTGCTCTGCTCTGCTCTGCTCTGCTCTGCTCTGCTCTGCTCTGCTCTGCTCAGCTCTGCTCAGCTCTGCTCTGCTCTGCTCTGCTCTGCTCTGCTCTGCTCTGCTCTGCTCTAGTCTGCTCTAGTCTGCTCTTATCTGCTCTAGTCTGCTCTGCTTTTCTCTGCTCTAGTCTGCTCTAGTCTGGTCTAGCCTGCTCTAGTCCGCTCTGCCCTGCTTTGCTCTGCTTTGCTCTGCTCTAGTCTGCTCTAATCTGCTCTAGTCTGCTCTGCTCTGCTCTGCTCTGCTCTGCTCTGCTCTGCTCTGCTCTGCTCTGCTCTGCTCTGCTCTGCTCTGCTCTGCTCTGCTCTGCTCTGCTCTGCTCTGCTCTGCTCTGCTCTGCTCTGCTCTGCTCTGCTCTGCTCTGCTCTGCTCTGCTCTGCTCTGCTCTGCTCTGCTCTGCTCTGCTCTGCTCTGCTCTGCTCTGCTCTGCTCTGCTCTGCTCTGCTCTGCTCTGCTCTGCTCTGCTCTGCTCTGCTCTGCTCTGCTCTGCTCTGCTCTGCTTTGCTTTGCTCTGCTCTAGTCTGCTCTAGTCTGCTCTGCTTTTCTCTGCTCTAGTCTGGTCTAGCCTGCTCTAGTCCGCTCTGCCCTGCTTTGCTCTGCTCTAGTCTGCTCTAATCTGGTCTCTTCTGCTGTAAACTGCTCGTGTCTGCTATAGTCTACTCTAGTCGGCTCTAGTCAGCTCTAGTTGGCTCTAGTCTGCTCTAATCTGCTCTTGTCTGCTCTAGTCTACTCTAGTCGGCTCTAGTCGGCTCTAGTCTGCTCTAGTTTGCTCTAGTCTGCTCTAATCTGCTCTAGTCTGCTCTAGTCTGGTCGGCTCTGTCTTTGGTAAATAATAATGACATCTCATCATTTTGTCATACTTAATATCACTTGACTCGCTGAATAATTCAATAAAAAAAAATCATATTACCGCCAGAGCTTCAGTGAAGGATTGGCGGACCCACGAAATCACCGAAATATCAACAACATTACTAATTTTTATCACCAACCGATCTTTAGTGGTCACGGTCGAGATATGAAGTCCTTCGCAGAGGTATTTATTATTATTAATGGTATCACTTAGTGCTTTGGAAATGTTGCTCCTTCATAATACATTGTTCAACATTCACGGTCCAGCAAACCAGTCTCTCTACACCTCGACGAAGAGTTCTGTCGAAATTTAAAATTCCGTTTTGATATGTGGGTCTGTTCGATGCTGTTGGGCGGTGAGCTCTTCTTGAAATAGTATGGGCAGTGAGTTGGGTGAAATGAATGTTGAAAATTCTTCGTTCTTTATATCACAATGATTGTATATAATTTATTATTCATCATAGTATCTATTCTGTTAGTTTTTTTTCACACCTGCGACGTAATTTTTTCGCACATCAGAGCCTTCAAAACTGCGTTGTAGTGAGAGTAAGTGAAAATTTATTTCACACATTGAGTAAATCCACAAAATTGAAATTTAATCTTTCACTGAGCAAAGAAAAAAATCAAATTTGACAAAACATCCAAATCAATAAATGGATATAGAGAGTGGAGTAGAGTAGTGTAGAGTAGAGTTGAGGAGAGTAGGAGACAGTAAAGTAGAATGAAGTAGAGTAAAGTGAAGTGCATTAGAGTAGAGTACACTAGAGTACAGTAGAGCAGGGCGGAGTAGAGTAGATTATAGAAAAGGGAAGTAGAGTAGATCCGAGTATATCAGAGTTGAGTAGAGTAGAGTAGACTAAATTAGAGAAGAAGTAAACTAAAGTAGAGTAGACTAGAGTAAATTAGATTAGAGTAGAGCAGAGTTTCGCAGAGTAGAGGGGAGTAAAGAAGGGTAAAGTAGAGTACAGTAATGTAGACTTGAGTAGAGTAAGGTAGAGTCGAACAGATTATATTAAAGGGGAGTAGAGTAGAGTAGAATAGAGTAAAGGTGAGTTGAGGAGAGTAGCAGACAGTAAAGTAGAATGAAGTAGAGTGAAGTGAAGTGGATTAGAGTTGAGTAGAGTACAGTAGAGCAGATTCGAGTAGGGCTGAGTAGAGTAGATTATAAAAAAAAGAAGTAGAGTAGATCTGAGTGTATCAGAGTAGAGTGGAGTAGACAAAATTAAGTAGAATTAAACTAAAGTAGAGTAGACTAGAGTAAATTAGATTAGAGTAGAGCAGAGTAGAGCAGACTTTAGCAGAGTAGAGGGGAGTAGACTAAATTAAAGTAGAAGTAAACTAAAGTAGAGTAGACTAGAGTAAATTAGATTAGAGTAGAGCAGAGTAGAGCATAGTAGAGGGGAGTAGAGAAAAGTAGAGTAGGGTAAAGTAGAGTACAGTGGTGTAGACTCGAGTAGAGTAGGGTAGAGTAGAGCAGATTATAGAAAAGGAGAGTAGAGTAGAGTAGATCTGAGTATATCAGAGTTGAGTAGAGTAGATCAGATAAGAGTAGAATAAAGTAGATTAGACTAGAATAGAATAGAGCAGAGTGGAGTATGGTAGTGTAAACTAGAGTAGACTAGAGTAGAGTAGAGTGGAGTGGTGTAGAGTAGAGTAGAGTACAGAGAAGTAGAGTAGAGTAGATTTGAGTAGAGCAGAGTAGATTAGATTAGATTGGATCAGAGTAAATTAGATTAAAGTGACCAGAGTAGAGTAGGACAGAATAAAGTGAAGTTGATTTGAAAATTCTAGAGAAAGGCACAGCAGAGTTCAACATAGTAGAGAAGTCAGTTATGTGAGTTTGATTGGCTGAGAGGTGTAGGTGTTGACCGGTGAAGTTTCATCTAGCACTGAACCCAGTTCAAGACTAATAGTTATGGAATAAACATCCCTCACGAATGTATATCGATATCGATAAACAGTCACATGCTTTGTTAAGAAGCAAGTGTGATGTGAGTGGCCGACTGAGAACTGAGAATTGAACATGCCCCCAAAAATCAGTGGAACGCCACGGCAAATATTAATGCTTTTCTCTACCAACCTTTGGGTACACTCTATGAGTGTTTAGAGGGAGTATCATAATTTGTATGGTTATATAACTTTACATTCTTTTAAAACTAGTCGACCCAATCAAAAGTATAGTGAAGAAAAATTACTCGATGAACGTTGTGATTTTAAATTTTAATACTCGTTGAATACATATTTTTCATGGAATTGAATAAAAATTTTCAATCTGTTGAAAGGATTGCGACTTCATTTCTTATTTCTAGTACCAAATTAATACTCAAAGATTTCACTATGAGATAATGTTCCGTATTCAAATAATGTTCACATACAGAAACACATATTTCAAGCCAACCAACATCGTGGATTCAGTGTTGTCTCGAAGCAAACACTCGTCAAACGTTCCACAACAAAAAGTCGCACGGACAAATGAACAAGTATTTTGTATTTGATTAATGGCTACCAGATCCGAGCGGGGAGAGGAAGAGACGGATGTCAAGACAGACATTCTAATGTGTGTTTTGATTGATGGGGACCACCAGATGAAGAAATGTCTTCGAGACATATATTGACTGGAGGTTATTAGGTCTTCGGAATTTATTATCACCGTAATGAGCAGATTGCTTGATACGCTGAATTTTACGCATTTTATAATTATACAGGGTGTTATGTAAGTACGTGGCCAAACTTGAAGTTCATATAAACATAGGTCCGGTAATGCTTCGTTTTCAAGATACAGGGTGTCAAAATGTTAAAAAGAAATCGTCGTTTTCGTATTGAATTAATTTTGACAAAAATCCTAAGACCGGAATAGACTATTTATATCGAAAAAATATCAGTAACACCCCAGTTTTTGATGGTTTAGTAGTTGAAATGTTTTAATTTGTTGTTCCACGGACTATAAAGTGATTTTTATGTTTTTTCTCATAAACAAACCAAGAGACGAAAAATATTCTGGATATAAAAGTTATAATTTTAGTTGCTCAATGTGAAACAAATATAAAAATTGCAAAAAAATAAGTTACGCACATTTTTTTCTATAAAAAATATTGGTTACGATGCCTTCCGGGACGCCATTGGACATGATACATTTGATATAGTTAGATTCAGCCCTTTACGACCCTTAATAACACTACCACATTTCAATAAAATCGGTTGCAGCATTATTAAGATAATTTCGAAAAAACCGATTTCTTTTAAAAATCTTGACACCCTGTATCTTGAAAACGAAGCATTAACGGATCTATGTTTATATGAACTTTCAGTCACTCCTTCAAGTTTGGCCACGTACTTGAATAACACCCTGTATAGAGGGTAGTTGAGAGCCAGCAAAATCGTTTCGTGGAATTTTTTTAACAATGAATCTTGTCAAAAACTACCACTTTTTGGTTTTTCACAAATGTCTTGAAAGGTGTTGAAGGAATCGTTTCATTGTTGATAAAACTTTTGTAGAGATTTGAAAGACCTACAAAATGGCTTTTCGTTCGATCCAATTGGTGCTAATGAGAAAACGCAGAAAAACCTTTAAAATGACCTTTTTTTAATTAAAATTTTTTTATATTTGAAAATTGACAAACATTTTTGCAGGAAATGGTAGATACCAACGTGTAATTCAAAGGTGCAAAAGATGGTTTTTGTCCGATGTCTAATTTTTACACAATCGCGTTATGAACAATTTTATTTAAGGGTTTATTTTGTGAGAAATCATCGCATAGAAATTTTGTATAGGGCGTTCGGGAGTAGAGATCAAAATCCACTATTTGCATACTGGTTTTTTAATTAGAAGTGCAAAATGTGTGCACCCGAGGTAGAATCGAGTAGCGGTGGAGGAGAGTGTATCATGGCGCAGTGGATTGTTTTTAATAAGTCTATTTTTAGAGGTTTTTCCGAAATTTTTTAGTGAAAAATACATCGATTCGATCGCACAAAGAAGTTTTGTAAGTTTTTCAATTCTTTGCAAAAGTTCCTTCGTGTGTAAAATGATTCCTTCAATACTTTTTGAGGGAAACCAAAAAGTAGTAATTTTCGATTTTTTTTTTTCGAAAAAACATCAAGGCGATTTTGGCGAGGCAGAAACCGCGTTTTTATCTACGAACTGTCTTTTAAAGGTAGGAAAAAAATAAAATTAATTAGAAAACGTCTAATAATATACAGGGTATTTCGTTTTAAAATCAAAAGTTGCTCTAATTTTCTGAAAAACCAGGAGTTGAAAAAATATTCCAGAAGTGCTCTATATTCCAAAATTTAGAAATTTTAGAAATACATCCAAATATAAAAAGGAAAAAAGTAGGATGTGGATATTTCACATGTTTTAAATACCGAGTGGATGAAATATTGGAAGTATCTGGAAAACAAAAAAGTTGTGGGCGTGGATAATCAGACATGGACTATCGGTCTGGAATATTTTCATCGATGCAGTGTTGCCAGTTGTCTCAAAAAACAGTAGCTACTTTGTTATTTCAACTGGAACACCCCGTATATTATTTAATTTTTTGATGTTTTATGGTATTTCTCATAACTCTCCCAGATAGTTCCCTATACTAATCTGTGACGGTTTTTGAAATAAAAATAATTTCGTTAACTTCAGAAATAACAATTTTTTCATAGCTGCATAAGACCATCAGGTATTCTGTCGATAAACTGGATCCGAGTTTCAACATACAGGGAGGCTCTGAAGTAAGTTCCTTCCGGGAACTCATAAAAAAGAGTGAAACTCAGTTTTTTAAATGGAACACCCTGTATATTATTATTATTCATTGGAAAGCAAACATTTTGTATCGAATACCATAAACTTCAGCCACACTAGCTATATTATGTATTGATTACTTTCTAGTAGTATATATACAGGGTGAGTCAGAATAAGACCGACAAAATCCGACTACAGATTCCTCACATCATTTCGAGGTGAAAAGTTCCTATCAAGGTATGTCCTAAAACGCATCCCCTCTGAGTTCCGGGGGTCGGAAGTACGAAAAAAAATTAGATTTATTTTTTCTCCAAAATTCCTGAAGCAAAACATACCAAACTTGGTACACTAATCAAGGTTTATCAACGCGATAATTGGAAGATATAATTTTTAATTTTCGTAAACCAGTGGCGTAGTTACGTTGGTATGTGGAAATATTTTCCTTCATATTTTCTTCGGACAAGTGAATGGACAAGAGAGCGGTTGACATTAGTTAGGCTCATCGATACTCGACTTGAGAGTCATAATATTCCATGTACCTAAAAGTAAAGGTTTCTGAGAAAATTGAGAAAAACTGAAGATATGTCCTGGAGTAGCAAAGTAATTTCCTCTGTAAAACAATCTCATAACAGTAATTTCTCACAACATATTGGAATATTTGTCAACCTCCTCAACATTATTGGGTGAATCGGAAACACAGTACGGATGATTCAGAATGAGACCTAACTCGGTGATTACACGACATCAATTTCATCAAATATACTATGATGAATGAATGTTCACCTGTACTATGTTTCCGATTCTTTCGACATTGAAAAATGTTCAGGAGGTTGACAAATATTCCCATGTGTTGTGAGAACATAGCATTATGCGATTTTTGCACATGAAATTATTTTGCTACTTAGGACATATTTTCAGTTTTTCTCAATTTTCTCAGAAACCTTTACTTTTAGGTACATGGAATGTTATGACTTTTAAGTGGAGTATCGATGAGCCTGACTGATGTCAAACGCTCTCTTGTCCATTCACTTGTCCGAAGAAAATATGAAGGAAAATATTTCCACATACCAACGTAACTTCGCCACTAGTTTACGAAAATAAAAAATTGTAAATTCCAATTATCACGTTGATACACCTTGATAAGTGTACCAAGTTTGATATTTTTTGCTTCAGGAATTTTGGAGAAAAAAATTTAATCAAATTTTTTTGCACTTTTGACACCCTGTATCTCAGAGGGGATGCGATTTAGGGCTTACCTTGATAGGAACTTTTCACGTCGAAATGAGGTGAGGAATCTATAGTCGGAGTTTGTCGGTCTTATTGTGACTCACCCTGTATAAAAGTCTCATTGTAATGTCAAAATTGGTCAAACTAAATTAATCAAAACTCAGTGGAAATAAGACAAAACTTTTTATTCAGTGAGTAAATCCAAGACGAATTTTTACGAAATGAACAAGTTTAATCGAACAAGATCTATCTGTCTTTTTGCGTGGGTATTTTGACGCCTTTTTTAGAATTTATGCTGAAAAGGATAAAATGAAACTCCGTATTTCTTAAAATTACTCCTTTTTTAATGTTTTGTAATATTTTACATAAATTATAATAAAATCAATAATGTAATCGTGTTAAACACAGTAACATGTTAAGGTCGAATATAATAATTTGTACACAGGCAATGTCTATAATAAGCATTAATAACAAACAATTAAATATTTTTCGGTTTCACACATTTGCATTGAAAAAACACAATTTGATTCCCATAAAACGAATACTGAATTAAATGAGAAAGAAATCGACCGGCTTTAAAATTTTCTTGAAGCTCGTTATAACCCGACAATTCATTCATCATAGCTAACCGCATCCCTAATTTGTATATACAAGAGAATACTTATGAAAACTTCCGTACAGCAATACCAAATTATCGGATTCTCAATGCAGACATACGAAACAGACGGCGAGGAAGTGGAAACATTCCCAACTCGGAGTCGGCCTCATCATGTCATTCATCAGCTCTTGTCGCACACATTCTTAGCGAGGAAGTTCGTCAAAGACAAAATAAATGATGTCTCCGCCTAATGTTCCGCCCGATGAAATACACGATGAAGCCTACGAACTAACGTTAATCTAAAATAAATTATAAATAGTCATATTTACAGACTTATGGACACATTGTACAAGGGCTTATATTTTTATCTCGCCGAAAGATCCGGCACAAATATCACTCCCTGGTCTTTATCGACTTCCGAACGCGATGTAACCTTTCTGAAACGGTTCGATTTTTCTTCCGAATACAGAAAACAGTTTTCAGTATATAGGAATGCTTCAAACATAAATATATTCATGCTGGTGTTCATAATCTCTTGATTATTTTAATCATCAAAGTTTAGCTTGAAACTCAACATTACATTTTCATGGATTTCACTTTCAAATAGTTCAAATCATATTCGTCCGAGCGAAAAAAATAGAAAGAAATTCAGAGACGAGAAATATCAATTGTGGAGTTCTGCAGGGTTCTATACTTGGACCACTCTCTTTTCATTGCATGTAATCGACCTGTTCAACATCCAGATTACTCAGAGTACTCCGGAATACTCTAATATGAATGAAGAATTCGCGAAACTAATTGTTAGTAGGTACTCTACATTAATTTTTGTTTGGAAATGCGAAATGATGGCTCATAATAATAGTCTGCACCACCCTGTAATATTATCACACCATTATAGGAGGTTCATTCACTGGAAGAACTCATTTTTATCAACACTCATTGACTAAATAGAAATATGAGAAAATTATCGACTGGAAAATAACTTTTTGCGAACTTCAAACGTTAACGTTTGGTGTCAGAAGTGGTCCTAATATTTCAAGGTATTTTTAAGAACATAACTGGCGATCAAATCGCCGATATGGTGAATATTAACGAATTCTCCAATTCTATGCGGAATTTGAATACTCGAAAACTCAAATGAGAACCATAGGAACAGTCTTGAGCTTGACTTTTTCATCGGTTGTAGAAACTATCGTATTTCGTGTAGAACATTTATCAATTCATCTTGTTAAAGAGGCGATGTTCTGAAAAAAATCCCGGAATTGATTGACCTTGAATAACATCCAGTTTTGAAAATCAATATTGTTGAACCAAAATTTCCAGAAAAGTCCATCCGATGCAAAATGTCGGCGGTTGTTTTTATTCTCTTTGATATTGTTTATTATATACAAGCAAGGATTCTAGAATAACAGAAATTGTAAGAAATATAACAAGATATTTTCGAAATATAGGTAGTAATTTTTCTTTCGACTTTTGTGATTGCTGATGTCTACAAATTATCATTAGTGAACAAATCATAATACTGAATGATGAAAAAGTATAACCATTGAAGTATGTGATTATTTATGACTCAAAAAAACAACAGAAACTAAAGAAACCACAAAATTGTACATCATGTAGTGATAAATAATTTACTTTGTCATAACGAAAAAAACTATACTTGATCCACTGGAATGCATAAAATCCAAATAATTATAAATATACTTTTCGGTGAAAATTACTTGATGCTGGAGTGAAGACATAAATATATAGGGTGTCAAGTTGAAAACTTTCCACCCTTGATATCTTCCTTCCAGTAAATATGAGAAATCGAAAAACAGGCCAATTTCACTGTCAAGGGTTCAAACCCCTAGGAGAATGTTACATTTGAAATTTTAAATAAAAAGGGGGGTCGAGTTGCACATCATTTTGATGGGCATTTAAATCTCTTTTCAATGGTACCTTCACTTATAATTTTTGATAAGCAAATTTCCGAAAAATAGCGTTCTAAACTCACAGAAGTAAGCCCGCACTGGAATGTGTTTTTCATTCTGTACGTTGATATGCTTGAAAAGACTATCGATCCCCTTATATGTACTTGTTTTGCAATGTACTTTTGCAAATCAATCTGCTACATTTCAAGCAGGAAGGTGCTCACTATTGCCCCTTGGCCATTTCCCATTTGAGTTTCTAGAGATAACATCTACCCCTGCTAGGAAATAGAACCCCTAGGGCTGAAAATATTCATCGCAAGTGTCCCCTTTGAAAAAAAAAAAATTACTTGTTTTCTAGATTTTTGATATTATTCGCTGAATGGAACATATTAAGGGTGGGAAGTTTTCTAATCGACACTCTGTATACTGTAACGTTATGCCTTTATTAAGATTGCAGAAATTCCATTTTTTTTAAATTGTGGTGTTACGGTTTCAATTATTAACACCCTCTATGACGAGTAGGTATTCTGATGTTATGCTGTTCACATAATGGTATAAAAAAGTACAAGAGTTTCCAAATTATGAAGATGTGCATTATGATGGAATACGCTATGAAATTATAACGTTCTGATTTTGTCTGTTTTGTTATGATCGATTACGATTTTATTCAAAGTTATTCCTTACGTTTTGCGGTTTCTATATTTTCTCTGTTAATAATTTGTACGACCCCAACAAACACCTCCCAGTTCCTCCATATTGACCATCAACCACAGTACGATCGAAAAATAATCACATTTCAACAAAACTACATCCATCACCTCAACGCCACATACCGGTGACCTAACCGTCACATAACAAAACAACGATTCCGCTACGTATCACAAGAAGAAAACGCCCTATGTGGGGCTGCTCGGGGACTCCCTGTCATCCCTCAAACTGGTGTCAGGAGAGGACCTCTGCGCGGGCGCGTAGGGAGAATATCTATGCTGCGCCAGAGGCCTGGCGAGGGGGGAAATCGGCGGCTGCAGTTGGGAGCTCCCCGCGGCTGCTGCTGCTGCTAGCTGGTGCTGATGCTGCGCTGCCAGCAGCGACGGTCCTAGGCAAGCCCACTGGTTCCACAGCACCCCCGGAGGCACCGGACTGCTCTGGGACGCGCTGGCGCCGTACAAGCCGCCCATGAGGGGGCCGTATGGTCCTGCTGCCGCAGCTGCTGCGCGGAGGAAGAGCTGCGATCTCGCTGCCAGGATGGCCTTTTCTTCCAGGCTGAGGTTGTTGTTGTGCGTGTCCATCTCGCCGAAGGGGCGGAGGGGAGAGCGGAAGTAGTGCTGCTCAGCTAGCATGGATTCCATTGTTTCTCTGTAATCATAGAAACTAGTGGCGATTAGTCAAGTAGTAACAGTGCGTTTTTCAGTAAAAGAAAAATGCAATGATTCCGTGATTTTGAATGGAACACAAAATATACAGCGTGTGCCATAATGTTTGCAACAGACGGGGAAATCTTTATATCATCAGCGATTCTGAAAACGTACAGTGGGGGGATCATTTCGGCATATCGAAGAACCTGGAAATTCATTTCGACATACAGAATGTCTTCAAAAACGTGTCGAAGTTTTCAGGGGGTTTATTTCTTGTCGAAAAATATAGGGGGATTTTCATGTGAAAACAAGCTCTTGTCCTTGAAAAGTAACACGCTTCCAAAAATTAGAATTTTTTCTTTTTCTTTTGCTCCTTTCAAATTGTGGAAGAGTTAAAGAAATGGAATTTTGTGGGCATAAAATAAAAAGGCTATCTATGAGTATTTTTTAAGTTAGTTCAATG
This sequence comes from Chrysolina americana, assembly GCA_958502065.1. Lineage (NCBI taxonomy): Eukaryota > Metazoa > Arthropoda > Insecta > Coleoptera > Chrysomelidae > Chrysolina > Chrysolina americana. Next base: position 844,568 of record OY293413.1, on the reverse strand, counting down.
GAGTGGAAAATATAACAAGCAACCCCCATTGGAAAATATATTGCAAAACTGCTTTGACTCCTCTGTTTTTTTCGTGAAAGTTTCTCAATGAAAAAATTTAACGCAATATCGTGCGAATGTATCTTTTGTGAATGAAATCGAAAAAATCTACTAAGTGGCTTCAATCCTGATATTTTGAAATTATTTCACTATTATCATTGTTAACTTCCAAATTAGCCATGTACCAGTAATATTTTATTTTAATAGAATATCATTTTAATAATACCTACAAACGACACAAATTATGTGTATTATTGAAATGAATACGAAGTACTCTTCTCTCCAAGCGTTTCCACCAAGTGGAAAAGTAATGGCAAACATCTGTCAGAAAACGACTACTTCCCTGGCTAATACCACGACGGATATTGAACAACATCTGACAGATATTTGTGCAACGTTCTTCCAAGAAGACCAAATTATTACAAGTGCTTATCTTGTAATTGAACAGAAGATTATCCTTGATTTGGTTGAGAATGACCACATGCAGATATGCATGTTTCGAGGTTTTGCCTCTCATCAGTGCCAGGGTAGGTTGGACAAATGTCCTGTCCCTGCCAAATGAATAATAAGTAAATGTTCAACTAATATTTCCCCACGGATGAAGCTACGACCCACAACTGAGTTGGTCGCAGCGCCATCCGCACGGAAAAACAAGAACAAACACTGCTAAGCAGCAAAGAGTAAATTTCGAATATAAAAGACCATCTTCAATTTTTGACAAGAAATTGCCTGAAATCGTTCGCACTTATTTGGAAACACCCTGTATATCAGGTGACTACCAATGTGAAAAACTCAATTTAAGCCCATATATGATATTTTACATATCTCAAATGATTGAAAATTGTAATTTTTTATTTTTAATTTGGTTTTTCAGTAATTTTAAACCTGTTTACTGAGTAACGTACAACTTTTAAGTTTGTTTCCAAATGCTTGCACAAAATTAAAAAAAAAACTGATATCTACTAGGACTTTTATTGTTGCAATGGTTCATATCAAACAACTTTGTTTCAATTTTTTACAACGTTTCAAACTTTTCAGAAAAGATTATCTTTTTTATTGCAGCCAAATAAATTATGTTTTCACAATTATTAAATTTCCTGAGGGTTAGAATCCCACACCAATTAGCAAATGTAATTAAAAATCAATCCATTTCTCTTCATGTTGCCGTAACATAAATATGTCAAAATCTATTTTTAGGTTTTCCGATATGCAGAAAGTATTTTTGAAATTTTGACAATAAAACATATTCTCATATATTGGAAATATTATGGCCCATCCTAACCCCTAGAATTATCAGTAAACAGCGATTTTGACTTTGTCTGAGATGAAGTTATCTCGAATCTAAAAACTCTTTTAATTCATGCAGGACATATTATGATATTCAGCCGATCCAAAATCCACGGCTTTTCATAAGCACCTGCGGCAGCCTTTGTGTTAGTACAAATAAGACCACTCGAATTCTTCCACAGAATACAAAATCGTAGACGCGGAGGATAATCATAAAATCTAACAAATTAGTGTCTAGAAATTATTAATAAGATGCATACCTTTCGAATTCAGTGAGCCTGGACGAATCCCTGAAGCCTTTAGCAAATGGATTGCTGTCAATCTTCAGCTTCGTTATCTGTAACAAAATAAAAAATTCAAACTCTCGGAACGCCGTACGACAGCTAGGAGATGGGCCACTTAGCGATTGATCAACGCTGTAGATGATCATCGATATTTCATCAAGATTGACTATTAAGTTTGACAATTAGTGTTTATGGTGGGAGATAACAACGTTTTAGGAATGATCCTGTACGGTTTCCATTCTGACAATACGTTTTGTTCAAATACGTAGCTCGAAGGAATTATTTCGTTCAGAAACAAACTCTGCAGCTGTACAGGGTGGTCTTCTATAGCTGTAAAAATTGTATGAAGATGTATGTAGTGACATAATCGAAAATCTTCTAGAAGAGGAGATAGTTCGTTCTACCATCTTTCTGGGCATTACCAACTTTTGTTCTTGACAAAGTACTTCAAAATAAAAGAGGGAAACACTTAAAAATTGAAGCGGGAGTGCCACAAGGTAAGGTACTAGGCCTGGTACTATATCTGCTACATATTTGTGAACATGGGAAAAAACAAACATTTACAGACTATGTCATACTCACTGCATTTGGAAACTCTCTGAGAGACTTCGAATTGAAATTAGAAACATATGGACCACAACTTGACATAATTAGTTGAAAGTCATTTCCGTACTATCATTGCATGATACCTGAGCCTGAAGTCATACGAGGCTTCTCTGAAAGTTCCATGAGAAAAGGTAAAGACTGGTTTACCTGGCAGAAATTCATCTATTTAGATTATTTCGGTTCTCTAGAAACAAATATTGAGAGAAAATGATACTAACGTTCGCGAGTTCATCTGGAGCTGAGGTTCGGAACGAAATCGTCAAAATATATTTGAGGGCACCTGACGAATTTTTGAAAAATTAATAATGACAATTTTTGAAAATTCGGTTTCCTCCAATATCGAATATCACGAAATCAGCACGTATTTTTGAATTACAATGCCAATTCATTTATAAAATGTTGATTTTGTAAATGAAAAAATCTTCGAATATTTTGTCAGTTCATCATGAAAATTTATTTTTTTGGCATGATTGAAAATCAGCTCGTAAAGAAACATTCGAGGAGGGTTTGCGATTTTTTGGAAACATGCAAAATACAAGTGTAGTAAAAACACAAACGACGCAATTTTTCAATGTTTGGAAAGGGTATAATATCTGCTTCTAAACTCCAAAAGCTACCTCGAAGTTTATGGTTTCAGGGATACGAGCTACAATTAGTTTGAGTCATACCTCTTCAGGAATCAAGTTGTAAAGATGAAAGAGTCCCACTCCATGTTAAGTAGTAATCAGGAGTGGAGTTCCTCGAAGTTCAGCCCTTGGGCCAATACTCATGTAATATCAAGAGTGGCATTAATGAAGCTTCAATCCTTGGAACTTTACTAATATACACTGTGGTCGATTGAAAACAAACAAAATCCATTCGAGTTAGTTCCTGAAGAGATTGACCAATGCTATATTTACATATGATAGGATGAGAACAATAACTACCTATGTCTCTATAGGAAGAGAGTGTCGGGTTCTACCCAACCAGTGGCTGTCATCATGAGGGAAGTTTCTTCATTTTGATACGGTATCTATTGTTGGATAATCTACTGGCTATACTCTTACTCTTCTTCAGATTTATTTTGAGCAGACATTTTGAGTTGAGATACTCTGTGTACAATTGGAGGAAATCAAGGTACAGGAAAAAAACTCGCTGGTTGATTTTAGTTTTGTCTGTTACTACAAAAGTGTGAATATCATCATGTATAGATGTCTAAAACTCAAAATTCGACCCGTTTGAAGATGCATACGTTCGTTGAAACGCCTACAGAAACTATGTTCGACCAGTGATCGCTTCAAAATTCGATGAAACTATATAAAAAACATTGCATTTCACGTATATGATATGGAAAAAAATTTGAAAAATTTTTGGCGGGCGCAGGTCACCTCCGAAAGTCAATCCCGTATCCTTGCCCATATAACCGCCATAGAAAAATACTTCCGAAAATTCTAGAATTTTTTCACTATTTTCCCGTATTCTACGCCATCGAATTAGTCATGACAAGATTCTGTAAAGACATATTTACACGATTTTTTTTCGTACGCCATCACCACCGCGAAGACTAATATTATCCAGTCGAACTTCGACGACGTAAAAGTACCCTAATACCAAGGAATTTCCGCGAATATTCCATTTTCCTGTCGGAAATTTTCTCAGCTTTCTTTCTATACATACATATTAACAAAAGTGTCTCCTTGTGGTCGAAAAATGCGAAAAATGTACAAGGTGTAATAGGGTCCTAGTAAAAAACCAATTTGATCGTTAATTACTATTATCATTATTATTTATTGTTCCTAGTCGGGACCACTATCAATGATTGTACAACCTCTGACTCTTCCACGCTCCCCAACACCCCATACCTCTTGATATTGCTCACGTTGTTAATTATTATAAACGGCACAGCAAAGAAATAAGCCCTATCAAGACTTCTGAAATTTCCTTCTCTCTTGATGTCGTGAATGTCTTGCGCTGAAGGGAGATGGTGAGTAGTGAGTTATGGCCTTACAATGAGCGGTAGCGCCGGTCTCATATGCGGAGGTGTTTTATACGACTTTCTTGTGTACCAACAGGGAACAGTGTCGAGTCGCTTTCAGTAAATTCGACAAACTGTAAGGATGTTGTCGGAGATTTACAAGCGTCCGTTTCAAAGTAGCAGGTCTAGTTGGTGAGTGCCTGTCCGATTGATGTTTTAGTCAACATCTTAAAAGAGGAAACAGTGACGATAAATTAAGCTATTTTCCATCTGGGACAGTGGATATGATTTGTCGAAAGTCTTCAACTGCGTCAGTCACAACTACCTATCCCTCCAAAATTTACATACAACGTTATGGATTCAGGGATGCCAGCTAAAATTGGTTTGAGTCATACCGCTCAGACAGGAATCAATGAGAGTGACCCACTCCAAATTATGTAATATCAGGAGCGGCGTTCCTCAAGGTTCAGTCCTTGGACCAATACTATTCCTAATGTACAGTGTGGGACATCGAAAACAAAAAAGTTGCTCTGTTAGAAAAACGTTCGGACACGTCAACTACATTTTCGAGGGGGACATCGTTCACAATGAAACTCACCCGAAATAAATTTCATTCTTCGGTGCTATAGACGCATTTCTAAAATTTCAAATGATCACATAAAGCATCAAGCAACAAGGAAAATTGGATTTTGTCGAGTCGTTTTCTAGATACTCAATGTCGAGGTTAGAAAATCACTCTTTTCATACTCAACCAATAAAAACAAGATCCGATAACGCAACTCAGTATAATCATCATTGTCAATGAATCGAATGTTCAAACTATCTGCAAGTATTGCTCTAAATGACACCTCACGTTTTGTTGCCTAGAACTTTCTTTTCAACTGAACTCGCGGAAAAAATCGGGAGGGGTCAAATGTGGAGATCTGGCTGGCCACTCTAAAGGACTTCTTCTTCCAATGCAATTTAGTGGAAACGTCCTATCCAAAAACACTCAAACGATAGTCATTCTTAATGATGTCCACTATTTGTGGATAAAAAAACTCATCTAGTAATTGCAAATAAGTTTCTCCTGTCAGATTACCTACAAGAAAAGTTGGTCCAATCAAATGGTCTCCAAATACCGACCCAGACATTCAGTTTTTGTGTGGATTTCGTAGAAGACTATGACGATTCACAGTTGAATTCAAAGAGTACACTCATCAGAAAAGCAGATGTTGCAAAGGAAATTCATATCAGCATCTATTCTTGCAGTCTTAATTTCATAAAACTCTTGCCAACCCTTTCCGCAATACCTTAGTTGAGGAAAAATATTCAGCGGCTCTAGTTTTAACTCACTCTAATGTCATTCAAACGAGGATACATTCATCACTGATAGATGTCAACAAGTGCGTTATGAGAAAAAAATTTCTCGATGTCTTGACGATTCCTCAGAGTCCTAATTTTCAAATAAGTGAATCAGAATGGAATGAGGAGGTACGGTGGAATTGGATGTGGTTTGGTGGTAGACAGAACCTTTAATTATTTGACAATGATAATCATATTAAGTTGCATTATCAGATTTGGTTTCTATCGATTGAATAAAGAACAGTGATTTTCCAACTTCAACACTACATATCTCGAAAATTTATATTTTTTATTGCAAATACCTTCTAAATGACGTATCACTTGGATAATTTATCATAAAATTTTAGAGGTTGTGGTCACTGAGGGATGAAATGTATTTTATAAACGATATCCCCCTCAAAATGTAGTTGACGTATATAAATGACTCAGTCAATATTGATATCAACGACAATTTACAATGTCTACTGATGACATGACACTGATATGGACCATGAAACATGACCTGAAGAAGGTCAAATACTATTTATGCTTCAACGCAAAGAAAACCAGCCTCCTAACTTTAAGAAACATTGTTGACCCACTATCACCATCGTAGATGAACCATGCTACATTTCTTGGTTGGAAATAGATAATAAACTAACTCCAACAACACAGGTAGGTATATTCTCTGGAAATTCCGGGGACGTTCCTAATTTTTACAACGCCATCCAAAAAGGACCAATATGGGATGTCGCATGATAAATTTGGTACCGAGGACATGGAATGTTCCAGGGACGTACCAGCTACAGCATCGACTGGATATTCTCTGCGGGACATCCCTGGGAAGTTCCAAAAATGTCTTTGTACCGACGGTTCACTGTGGGATATAAAAAGAACGTACCTGGGATGTCCCTGAATTGGTAAGGTTGATATTCCATATCCATAACCAAAGTAGTCACAATATTCTATTTTCTACATAATTCTTAACATCAATTTGTAGGAATTTTCAACCGCTTCCACTCACAGCCCAATATCGCTGGATACGGCGCTGTTCCTCCGCAACTTAAAGGTGATATTTGATTGTCGTGTTTGCCGAAATATCACCGCAAAGTCACCAACAGTTCCACGGAGAAGCGGCAATTATTCAAAATAAATTGCTCGAAAGAACTCGATCTTGATAAGCGTGCTGCAACATGTATTACCGGCTGAGCCATAAATAATCACGATAAATATTTATTTTTCATTTTTGCCCCGCGATTTTCGCATTATTCTGAGCAAAGCTCAGCTCGCGAGGAATAAATGGAGATTCGATCGAAATTGAGAAACGAAACGCCAGAAAGATTACGTAATTAAGACGTTATGGTTCGGCTTTGACGTAATTTGCTCACGATTTCATGATTCATTTCGTGGAAAAGATTGGGATTAGTGGATTTGGAGGAATGTCGTTATTTTATATACAGTGTGTCGCACTTTGAACAGCACCACCTCCGTATTTTCTTATTTGACGACCGATTTTATTTTTATTTTCAAACATGTACTACTCAAGGAGTTATTTTCAATAATTCATTTATCTCATTGCACGTTAACACGGCCGAATATGATCGATTGTATATATATGCGAAAAATCATTTTGTAATTGAAAATTGTGAACCAAATTAAATTTATTACTATTATCAATTCAAAAGAAATAAAAACTTATGAAAACACTGTATTTTTTTTCATATTTTAGTATTCTTTATCAGTCCTCCATTATGCAGAAAGCACCAGAGTAAATAGAATTATTGTTTGAGAGTCGTCACTTTCGAACTTTTGCTCCATACTAGAAGTTAAAGTATTATAGAGCCTTGAAAAAATGTTTTTATTGTCTTCTTCCAATCCTGAACTTTTGACGCCACCGACTCTACGAAATGGGCGCAATTGACACCTACCCCTGCGCGCAAAGTGAGCGCCCTCCGAGAAGTAGCATTCTCCGACTAAAGTAAACATAAATAATAGTTTTTAAATGAGACAGGACGTTTCACACGACGCGCGTGTGTGGCGAGACACATGATGCGATGTTCTCGTCGAGTGACGAATTGCCCGAAGCCGGGGATTCTGTATTATGAGGATGCCTTGCGAGTTTACATGACACATTTCACAACATCAATATGTTAAGAAGTCACTAACGATTCCCGTCTCATGCACCATTCGAGCGTCGAATTTATACGCTTCCGAATACCGGTGAGTTGGAGAGACCGTGGGTAATTGAGAGGGCGAGGGTACACTAAGAATAGTCTCTTCGTATAGTGTGCTTGTTGGAAGGACATCCGTTTTTCCGAAAATTATTTTTTGTTTCTCATAAATCCGTTCCATATATGTCAAAATTCCTTATCATATCTCCAAATTCCTTATCGTATCTCAGAATTCCCTATCCTATGTCAAAATTCCTTACCACATCTCAAAATTCCTTATCATATCTCAAAAATACTTAATTTATCTCAAAATTCCGTATCATCTCAAAAATCCTTATCCTATCCCAAAATTCCTTACCATATCTCAAAATTCCTTATCGTATCTCAAAATTCCTTATCGTATCTCAAAATTCCTTTTCATATCTCAAAATTCCTCATCATATCTCAAAAATACTTATCATATGTCAAAATTCCTCATCATATCTCAAAATATCTTGTCCTATCTCAAAATTCCTACTATATATCGAAATTACTTATCATATCTCAAAATTCCTTACTGTATTTCAAAATTCCCTTATCTCAAAGATACCTATCATATCTCAAAATTCCACGATAGCGCAAATATTCTTAGAGTTGAATAGGACCATAGCCCATGTCCATGAGGGTGATAATATAACTTTTTCCTGTTTTCATACAGGTGAAGAGTGGTGCCATCGGTAATCAGTAAGTCACCTTTACCTGCACAGGCTATACCTCTGGGTACAGTGTACAAGTGTTTATGAGCCAAGCATCTAGAGGACTCTATTACAAAAATCATTCTACTGCGATGGTCGAGGAGGACTTCATCAGGCTTATTGGCTGGTTTTTGCTTGAAGAGTTAAGATAAATTCGGCACTTCTCATTGTCCACAACAGACTCAATATCGGTGTCTCGTCTATACCGTACGAGTGTGATATACCGCTTCGCGTTATGCCTGTTGATATAAGCTGAGATCGCATAAGCTTGACAGGCTGATACCAATTGTATTAGGGTCTCGGGAGCCTCATGTTACTACAATCTACCTATCAGCCATAGCTTCAATGAGTTTTTTGCTGAACGGGTTTCAACTTGGTCACTGAGTTTTGGTCACCTAGTTCAGTGTCGAACACGAGACCAAATCATCTGATTGATTATTTGCATCTGAAGTAGAAAAGGAGGATCTATGCAATCCAATGGGTTAGAATGTTTAAATTTTCACATGAATCAATCCTGTGACCAATAGAAGAAACTTTCGTTCCTACCAGTCATTTGTGGCTCTGCAAAATGAGCTACAATAAAACGGCATTTTTCCTGTGATTAGGAATGGCTTCTTCGCCAAAATGGTCCATCCAATCTAATGTTGAATCTCTAAGATATTCCAACGAAATGTCTATCAGATGATCCATTTATAATAATCACGATTGTGGAGCAGTTGTTCCAATCATATCCACACCCAGTTCGACCTGCATACCGTCTAGGACACCCAGTACGGTGTGATTCATATTCCTCGACCATCCCAGGGTTCTTAAACAAATATCCGAATCGGACGAAACAATAATCCCCTGACCTTATGTAAAACAGGTGCAATTACGAAAATACCTGGTGACAGCGACAGGTCCATGGGACGCATCCTCAGGTACACCCGGTGTCATACGAAGAGCTAGACTCGTCTCATGCATCATAAGGCGCATCGAGACCCGGGGAGTCTCCGCATTCCACTCATTCTCCTCCGGTTGCTGTCACTCCCCGTGAATAGATAATTGGCCCACCCCAGGAGTTCCTCTTCGAATGACGACCTGTTTGCTTAGCACCCCCTCGCTGATCGGTGGTCCGGCCGAAGGAAGAGCACGGATAGACTGTCGATGCATTTTGCTGGATGTCATCTTCTGCGTGTTCGGACGCTTTTCATGACTAATTATGAATGTTGGAACGGAAGACGTTTGCATTCATTTTTGCCAACTAGGCGACCGCTTCACGCTGGATGAGGACCCATTAATAAATTCAATTTAAATCGTTACGGAATATTTATGGTAATTTCTTCGGGGATTAGAGATCGTTGGGTCGGATGATTCCATTCGAAAGGCGTCATCGGGCTTAGTTCGCGTTTGAATGCTCCCAAGAATTTGTTTCGCGATGTTTTGTGACAGGGAAAGGGTGTGAATCAAATTGCGAATCATCGACGGGTTGTTTTAGGAATAATTTTTCATTCAGAGTCGTTTTGGATGACGGCGACATCTCAGATTTACAGCAAAGTTTTCTCTTAATTCCTTTCTTGAACAAAAAACAGAAGGTGGCGCGGAAATAATAAGTAAAATATACATTCGGTTTGATGCGATTTGACGATCCTGATCCCAACTGTTTCAGGCAATTACCTTCAATTCAGTAGAACCTAGAGTGACCATCTGGTTACAAAAACATGTCATCTATTGGAAATGATTCAAACTAATCTCGCTGCGTTAATTCTTCTGTTGAAATTCACGTTGATACTAGAAAAGGTGATTGATCACTTCATGTTAATTTTTGCACATGTATTTGAAATTTACTGAAAATAAAGTGTTTCAAAATTGAGCTGCCGATATTTCAGTTATCATTTGTTTTTTTTTGTATTGGCATCTCTTCCAGTTGTATACGATCGAACCTATAATAAAATAACTAGTCTGCACCATGGAATATTTTATTATCCACCTAACATGAATTTATATGTTACCATATGGGCACACTTGGCTAATATGTGAGCTGAAATTTTATTTTCTTTTTCAGGAGAGGTTGATGTAGATAGCTCACACAAAAAGAAGCTTCCAGAAAAAATAGTCCTAGATAATCTTCTCATTGGCTTCAATTTATAGGTATTTATTGAAAAGAAAAAGGATATGGTGTCACAGGAAGAGAATTGAATGCCCAAAAATTTGTCTCGTAATTGACATAAAAGTTATGGCTAGAAGAGATCGATGATATTTCGTTCCAAAAATTGATACCTATGAATAGCTATTATGTAAATAACGATGATGAATCGTATTAAATACGACAAACGTTACTCGCATCTTGAAAAAAAAGTACAAGTTGCACATCCATATATGGGTGGTGCCGATCGAATATATTTGGATTTTTCTCGAAATCGTATATATATTCACAGCAAATGGTGGTAATGACCCATTCAACTCCAAATACATTTTTTATCTCGAGAACGGTTGAAGATAGAGCAATTCTGCTAAAGCGATTCAGAATGGTGAAATTAGTATAGTCAGTGAATTTCAAGTTTATCGGTAGAAAAAACAGTTACTCCAGAAAAGTAATGGGGGGTAGACCTCTAAAAATCATGAAAAATGCAAAATCATCAGTTTCACTTGAAATTCGCACTATATACGCAAAATTTCATGCTGATTCTGAAAATATCTGATTTGTATATGCTTAGACGAAAGGTTTGACATGAAAAGGAAAAAAAAAGTCGAAAATTTTCTTGTAAGATCGACTTTTCGAAAATGTTCAGTTTGACGTTGCAGAGATTCCGTAAAAAGTCTGTGAAATCTCTGAAACTGACTGAGAATAAATTTCAAATGCGGTGTGCACATTCAGAGAATATAGAGTATCACCGATATGGGTATAAAAATAATTTGAAACTGATTTTAGTAGGTAATTCAATTCCAGATAAAGGTTTCAACTCGAAAATGGTTGATGCTAGAGCAATTCTGCGAACACCAATCGAATCAGAATGATGTAATTAGTAAAGTCTGTAGATTTTGAGTTGATCGGCAAAACAAAAAGTAACCCAAAAAATTTCATAGGGCGTAGACCCCTAAAAATCATGAAAAACAAAATCATCAGATTCATTTGAGATTCACAACATATAGGTACGCAAAATTCAAAACATATAAGTACGCAAAATTCAATGCTAACTTCGAAAATATACGACTTGTTTATGCTTAGATACAAGGTTCTGCATAAAAATCAATTAAACATCAAGAATTCTCTCGCACGATCGAATTTCGATAATTCAGGTTATAATGCTCTTCTGATTGTGTCGCATATTTCTGGGTACCCTACACACATTTTCACAGCACGTTTTCGAATATAGAGTAGCTGACTAGTACACACATGTACATACCCTGAAAATCTTGAGTCTGACTGGCATGGATTTTGAGAAATAACTTTTTTTGTGAAGGACTGCATCAGAAAATTAAAAACTCAGAAATTATGCCTTCCAGATATACGATATCCTAAATAACTGAAATCGAATGTGTGAAAAATATTTAAATATTTCTCATGTGGAATTGGGAGTCCTCGCATATTTTCCTATGCTATAGGATTGTCGGCAAACGTCGAACAGAGATAATTCAACAGCCCCGTACGACTGCCGAATCACGTCTATCCAACGCCTGGCAAAGTTTTTCTACAAGAATATACTTTGCAATATTTCCTGTAACAACCTCCAACTGGCAATCGAAAACATGTGACTTCTGTAGACTAGTTTCGCGATTCAACCCGCTCATCAGTACAGACTCGACCACAATATGTAATTGATCTCCAATCGGTTTTGTCAACTGGCACTACGATATAACTCCGGCACCCACTAAGAAAGTGAGCAACAGAGCCATCTATATAAACCACAGAAAGATTCATGAGGCATTGGGTCGACGTAACGTTTCCAGAATTATTTTTTCCAAAAACTACATGCAACTTCATATCTAGAGTGACCTATATCAACATCACACCCCAATACCTATTCCCAACCTTTATGTACGTACTACTCCAACTTCTTCAGGATTAAAGCTCAAATTCACAAAATTATTATCTGCACAAATTGGTCTGCATGGCCATCGTTGTGCATTCCTCCTCTTAATCTCTTTATCGCGTCCAATGAAAAGGAATCTCAGCTCCGTCTTCGCCGGTACAAAAAACGACAACCGAAGCGTCGCTGTAAATATATTAACGAACACATTGTCACGTTTTTTCATCTCGTTTCGTCTCGTTAATGAACCCGACGCGAATAAAATATAGCCACCGCTACAAGACAATTATCCAGTCCAGCTGTGCCCCTCGCCATCATCTCTTCTATGTTTAGAGGTAGGCATATCGTTAAACCATCACCTAAAATTAGCACCGAGCAGAACTCATCATTTCATCGTCACCTCGCACAAAGGGAACGTTCTATTTCCGAATCGAAAAACTATAGCCGGCTGTTGATGGGTGGTCGCGCTGTTGATGATCCTCTCCAAAAACAATAGGGAATCGGCGAAATTGTCACATTGGCGATGCTGGAGCATCCATCGAGCTATCAGCGCCGGAGCTTGGGTGGCCGGAACGATCTGGCGCAGCGCCAAAAGCCGAGGTGCTAGCCCGTTAATTGAGAGATAGCTATTCGGTCAACAATATTTTGTTTAGGATGAACTTAATGCGGCGAGGTATAAATACTGTCGCGTCTGCAAGTTATGATTGAAATTCAACATCTGCGGCTGCGGAAATTTATGGCGACAAGCTGTACGACGTTTTTGCTCCGAGATCGTTGTTTCTGGAGGCTGCTTTCATCTTGATTTGTGCCGAGTACTGGTGGAATAATGGGCGTGCTGACTCAATACTATGTCTTTGTTCAAACATACTTTTATTCCTTTTTTTAGTTGGGTTCAAAAACAGCTTCGATTGCTGAACCCCGCCCATTCATCATATGTTATAATTTTATTTTTCAAAAGCTGTAGGAGCCCGTCTCACTCCGCAGCTTTTACGTGGACTTTTTGGTGAACGGGTTCCAACCCGGTGACAAAGTTTGGGTTCGTCCGTTCAGTGTCGAATAGGAGACCGAGTTGCCTTGAAAAGAAATGTTCCAATCCCTGCTTTTTCGTGATCGTATGCTAAGTAGAGAAGGGGATCTGAACTCCTGATGACTTTACAGGATCCATCCAGCACCATTCGGTTGTGTAGACACTCCAAACTCAAAAGTCCACGGCCTCCCCGTTGTCTGGGGAAGTATAACCGTGGAACGGACGATTTAGGATGCAAGCTCCTATAAAGATGCAGCATTTTGCGAGTTTTTACGTTGAGTTGTCGCAGCTCTTCCGGAGTCCATTTCATTACTCCAAAGGAGTAAAGTAGAATCGGAACGGCAAGCATATTATTAGCAGCAACTTTGTTCTTCCTCGACAGTTCTGATGATCAGATCTGTCGGAGTTTATGCTGATACTTGCTGCGGAGATAGTATTTAACAGTAGTTACCTCTTGGATGTGGTGTTGTTCCATCCCTATGTAGGTATACGTCTCTCCGGCATCCAGATGATGTAGAATGCTTCCGTTTACGAGCTGAACGACCTCTCTGTATTCCTCGCATAGTCCTTTTTTTAGATGAACCGTGGCACATTTGTCGATCCCAAACTCTATTCCGATAGCATGCGTGTACTCTTGCACCACCCTTTAGAACTGATGGAATAGTTTGAGGTCATCCATGTTGAACAGATGGGTGACCTTATGCCTCCAGTTGCTGGGAGTGCCGCAGTTGTATCTGCGGGTTTGCCATAGTGCAACGGACAATGGAAATAGTGAGACGCAGAAGAGAAAAGGGCTAAGAGAGTCTCCCTGAAATAATTCCTTAACTTATTTTTAATTCGACAATATCTCATTTCACTATGCTACAGACTCGATCACTGCTTAATTCGGTATTCTCCCACCAGCATATAAACAAATACGTCGTTTATGTAGTACTTTACAATTTTATTACAGACTCTTCACAAACTATACAATATCGACGGATACGCTGGCAAAGTTCTGTGCCCTCGGTGTCTGAAATATCCGTGGAAGTTCACCATAATTTGTATGATGTTCCATCCCCATTCGTCACTCCGAACCACATCTAGTTCTAGCTCGACGATAACTTCCATCGATTCCGTGATCGAACATGAATTTACACTCGACTTCTCACAGCATACGTCATTTCCTTACCAATGACAGCTGTCACCCATGTATCTTACCTAACCTATTCTCGTTTTGTTGTATAGGTGATGATCACCAGATGGCGCTGCTTAACTTCATGAATACACAGGAATGTGTATAGGGTGAATTGAACAAGTTATAACTCTCCGTAATTTTCAGGAGCTCAAAAAAGCGCACCAAACTTAAATAATGAGAGCGATTTTCCCCAAATGAAAAGGGGTCCAGATATTTATATGTTTGAAAAGAACCATCAAAAACCGACACACATTAGTTGCCATTAATAAAATGATCAGAAATTTATCACTGCAAACACAAATAATAGTAATGAGGTAGGTACTCGTTTTTTTCTCTAATAAACACTTGTTGAGTGTACCCAAAGGCATTATAATTTGCCGTGGCGCTCTTGAGCGACTTCCTGAATTAAATGTTCAGCTGTAGGAAAACCCGGAAACCCAAAACACCATAAAGATGTCGCCCTTCTCTTGAAATGCGTTGCCGCTAGATGGCGCTCAGAAACAGAATAGTGGTGATCAGCTGTCAAATTCAATAACAGACTAGAGGGTTCAATATTATTCTCATTCAAATTTGATCATATTGCTGAAGATATCGAAAGCTGAACTGAATTTATCACGCATAAATAATTGTTTTCGACTATAAAATTACGTAAAAAAATTGTCTATGGCACTGAACAACTACACCTTGTAATTGAACTTTTGACTTTTGCCGCTATTTCAAGTTTTCTGATTCTGAAACTATGGACAGTTAGAATATCACACAACAGTTGAAATAGAAACGTTATTTTAAAACAAAAAATCCCTGATGTGAGTACTTTCTATCAGTTCAGCCAAATGATTATAGATGGCGCAACATTTGCGCACAATGCGAATAATAATCGATGAAATAGGAATGATGGTTTTAATTGAAGAAGTATTTTTTGATGAATATTGGACATAACGTAACAATGCGAAATAACGTTATATAGACAAAAAAAATTGAAATAATATTTGATCCTGTAGCATTTATCGATGTTTTTGTCCTCAACTCAGTTACACTATAATAATTTACAATGGAATTATTTCGACTAGATTAAAATAATGGTATGGAAAAATCGTGTGATAACTCACCAATTGATTTTGATAGGCCGTAACTGCAGTGAAAATAGTCTCGGGAAAAATGAAAGTCTTGTATTCTTCTTGTTCCAAATCCTGTATGTGACTTGATGACCCCTCCCCTCTCTTCACCAAGTGTATCCTCGGTTGGTATTTGTGCATCGAGTTGAGAACCAACTGCAAATAATACATTATTCACTTACGAGTGAAATAATTGATGACCTAGCGAAAAAATATACAGTAGCAAATCACGCAAAACCTTAGAAATATGTGTGGTTTATCGGAATTTATTCATTCACAAAGTTTTTATTTAAACTTGTATACAATGAATCATGAAACTTTGGTATTATCAACTTCAAGTAACTGTTAAGCCCGTGGCCTTCGATCAAACAGTTTGATGAAATTGCTTTAAAGTGACGTCATTTCTAGGGTTCGCTTCAAATTTTCGTCACTCGAAAAATTTTCTATTTGATTGTGAGCCACAGGCTTTATATAGTTTCTATGCGGTTTTACTGAGATTCAGAATATTTCGTGGGCTAAACCTGTAACGGATCCCAATGTCTACAACATCATCAAAATCACTCACGTGTCCATGTTTGTCCATTTCGTTATTGGTCAGCTTGACCTTCTCGAACGACACCACTTGTTTCTTCAGCTGCTCCCCGGTGAAAGGCGAGTCGGGATGCGCGCATATCCTGCAAGGAGCTGGAGGATCCGCTTTTCCCGCCACCAGCCAGGACGAGCGGTGGTAGGCGTATCGGTATCTCTTATTATCTACAGGAACTATGTCCAGGAGCACGGCGTACCTCTGGTCCGGTCGGATTCCGGTGAATGAAACTCTCACCGTGGGAAACATCCGTCTGCAAAAGATTGAAGAAGAGTTATAGTAGTAGATGATTGTCTCTGACTTGGCTTGGTCGTATATTTTCATCTAAAAAGTCATGGGTTGTTAACCCTTAACTACAGTGCGACCTGGGCCACCCTGTATTCTGAATAGACACTCTCAATAATGCTGTACCAAATTTTTAGTTTATTGCAGTGAAATTAAACAATTATCTTGAAAGAATTTTGAAATAGAGTTGATCTGTTAATATAATTGATGAATTTTGGAAAAACTCAATTCTGGACAGTATCACGACAGTTTTACGCCTTTTTTTGAACTCTCCCAACACCCTGTATATTTGATGAGATTCGATTCAGTTTGGTCGTATGCGTAAGGAGAGACGAATGATCGTTCTCAAATTTAATTGCGTTTATTTAGGCGTTCAAATTAATAACGAAAGTCGAACTGGTTCCCAAATCGAAACGTCGTCAAAAAGTATCCCGTCGGCAGTTAAAATTGATTAGATTCAAATACAGAAGGAAGCTCCTACCGCGATGTTCATGAAATGGCTTTATCAATTACAACTTCGAGTCGGAAGCCGAAATCGGGAGTAGGAAGCAAGGACGTGGAGATAATTAATTTCATGTGTAGTCCAACTGTTGGATATTGGGAAATATCAAATGAATGAAGATTGGGACATCATGAAGAGGAACGACACTAATTGACGGAAGACCATTGAACTAATTAAGAAAAATGGTGGATTAAGTAATCCGAATCTCCCGCTGAAGATCCTATACGATAGGCATTGTTCTTGCAGAAAACTGTGCCAAGTATAAACAATCATAATTCAACGGTCGTAGGGGGCAGTAGTTGTTTTTTGTTGAATACTTGCCGACGACAATGCCTATTGTGGAGGATCTCTAGCGGAAGATTCGGATTTTTCTTGAAGATTGGAACCTTTGGTATGAAAAAAATTAAAGAGGTGGAAATTACCCAAAACAACGTCAATAATACCACTTGACGCGCGTTTCGCCAACAATATTTTTTGAGCTTGGGTAAAAATGTCCATTAATAAAAATGTCAAAGCAAATATTATTATTGAATAGGTGAAATGTGATTCATTCAAGATTGTATTTTTTATTACTCACCCTGCGTTTTTAACGCACGCCGACAGGCATGCATTTCTCATGCAGGATGGGTACGCCTATATCTGAATTGGCCTCATCAGTTGTGAAATGGGAAAAACTTTAGCAAATTAAGCGATTTTTCTGAAACCATATCAAACGAAAGTAACAAATTTCAACTAATTGAAATGAAATTCGTTTCATTTGGTATGTCAAACCGTAACGAGAGTCTAATTCGCTCAATCCGCACCAACGTTGCCAAATCGCCATAGATACGATTTTAAGCGCGAAATTTTAAATATACGTCATTAAAGTTTGCCGGGGGTAGAGAGAAGTTAGGTTAGTTCGTTCAGGTTAGATTAACTTATAGTTCACAAATATTCATCTAGCAATAATTGTAACTCTTCTGTCAGTTGACGAAAGAAGGTCTATAGGCAGAAGAGAGTCAATTATTGCTAGTTGAATATTCGTGAACTAGCTAATCTAACCTGAATGAACTAACCTAACGTAGACAATATAAACTTCATGAAATTTTGCGATAATATATTATTAAACACATTTTTTTGCAATTTTCAAAACATAGTCCATCCACAATTAACATTACAGTTCTAAAAGATAATCATCTAGAATTTACACGATTGTTTCAAGACTCATTCCACAAAAACTCCTCCCTACCACCGGCAAACATTAATGACAGAGGTAAATGACGTGTATTTTAAATTTCGCGCCTAAAATCGTGTCCATGGCAGTTTGGCAACGTTGATGTGGAGTGAGCGAAACCTTAAATGTCAAATTGTTGGATGTCAATGTCACATAAATAAATTCACTAAACATTTTACATAAATGTGTTTGTGTTGTCTAGATGTTTTTAAAAGAAAGTTGAATTTTTGGATAAACAGTGCCGTTTTTGATTAAAAAATAGTGTAAAACGGGTGAATCAGTCATCACTCAAAAATAGGGCTGTAACTCGCAAATTAATAATTTCCGCGGAAAATTTTCTATGAATTATCCTTTTATATGATATTCCACATCTGTGAAAATTTCAGAAAAATCGCTTTAATGACCATTTATTTAAGTTTCACAGTGAAATGGAGTTGCCATGCAATAATACATATTTCAAGAAACTTGAAAGTTCAATGTATCATTTACTCCTCAAGCATTGATAGAACTTACTCGTGCCTCGTGCCCTATGACACTACTCTGATAAAATGTCCTTGTACTTATCAATACTTTTGGGATATCATAACAGATAGTGCCAAGGCTACGACTTTCACAGTGCTCATCCAATATCTTTCAATGAATTCACTGAATTCTACTTTCACGAAAACAGGCTTTTAAATTGCACACGATTTCCTCACAGTCATACTTCATTAACGTCATTCCCCATCAGTGATCCGAACGCCAGGCTTTCGTTTTGCGTGAAGGTGAATAATTCACGGGACAAATGAAATTACTGCAACAAGGGTTTGTCACATTTTCTGACAACTTTCATGTCATGAAGCGATTCGCTTCTATTATTTAGCTCTGCCTCCCCTAATGAAGGATCGATACATTTTTTATGGGCGTTCGAGTGAAGAGACTAGGCAGGGTTTCGAAGAAGTTGAAGACTTGTTTACACCCCGCATATATACGAATCTCTGGGGAAAGAGTTACTTTGCTGATTGATGTATGAGCTGGGAAATGGAAAGTAACAGTATAGTCGTTTTATTCCATTTTCTATTCTATTCAGCATGTATTCGTTCCTGAACCAACAACTATTATTATTACTACAGTGAAATTAGCACCATATGAAATTCAAGCACGAATGACGTCCACCATTCACGTTTATTCAGTTCTTCGAAATGGTTTCACTTCAAAGTGTTGGCAATTGTCACGAAAACATATTCCAGCGTCTCTACAGAGGACGCGCAATTAGGTATCCACGAGCATGTCGAAGCGCTCGACTTCACCAGGTGACGTTGCCGTCCGGAATTGATTCACGGCCTACTCGTCTGCCAAATTGTCTATCGTCTTTTTTTATGCAACGCCAGCTCTGCAGAGGGACTGCTGGTAGTATTAACGAGTGCAGAGACACACGTATTCGAGTTAAAGAATCCAAGCTATCAGAATGGATGAATTATGTGACAGCACAAGGTGTTCCCCAAGGTTCGGTGCTTGGTGCACTTTTGAAAGGCTCTGTATCAGAATAGCGTCAGTCAAAATAGCGCTGCAAAAAAGCGATTGGTTGAAATAACGTCAAAGTAGCGCTGGGCAAAATAGCGCTGCGAAATAGCGCTAGGATTAAATAGCGTTAGTTGAAATAGCGCTGAATAAAATAGCGGCTCAAAAAAATAACGCAGAACAAAAACAGTGGCGGACAAAATAGCGTCGGTTCAAATAGCACTGCGACTAAATAACGCCGGTTAAAATATCCCTAGAAAATTAACTATTGAAATAGACGTGAATGAAAAATCAAGTTTCAAAACTAATTTTAATACAAAGGAAAGTTTAAAACAATTAACAGTTCAGAAAAAAAACTACATGGACAAATTATGAGCCACATACTGTAAATGCTGTTCAACGTTCCTGAAAGCATACGTTTGAACCAAACTGTTTTTTAGTTGGACGTATTTATTAACAGGATTTTTTTTTCAAAATCCTGAACGGTATTTAAAAATAAAGATTTCTGAAGACTTTTGTTCTTCTTTCAATTGATTGATCAATTTGTATACATGAGGACCTTTCTGTAAGGAATTGTGTCATGATTCAAGACATATCGTTTTCACCCGCTTATATTGATTCCATAAATGTATGCTGAATCGTGGCTTGCTATTATAAATCCTCTCACCACCGTTATTATATTCCCAATAGTCAATCACCGGGTTTAGTTCATCAGGAAAGTTTTCACGAATGATTTCCAGTGTGAACTGCACATTTATTCTGGGATATAACTAATAGCAAAAAGCATCTTACATTTTGTTCCTATGTTTTCGTTAAATCTGTATAGGTTTTCCATTACACAATGTTGTATTTTCCTCCATAAGCGCTATTATGTCGAGCGCTATTTTGTCCGCCGCTTTTTTTGTTCTGCGTAATTTTTGTGCGACGCTATTTTGTCGAGCGCTATTTTGTCGCAGCGCTATTTTGTCCAGCGCTATTTTTATTGACGCTATTATGCTACAGAGCCCTTTTGAAAGGGTAAGTGAGGAGTCATATGCTTTGCTCGTGACTGGCAGACTTTGTAGAAAATTCATGTGCCTAAAAAATTTCCGGCAATAATTCGAGCACTATATTTTTGGTCAGTTTTCACAAAAACTTTTTGCGTTGAAACATGAATCGTTTTGAGGTCGTATATAACAATTTCAAAGTATAGTTCTAATGCACCAAAATGCTATCTTTCTGACATTTACGAAACACACCCATTTCCATCCCTCGATGAACCTCTTTCCCATAATTCTGTGGCGCTAATTACCCGTTCCGGAAGACCGTGAGAGGCCCAAATTGAAATCGAACATGCTGCATCCGCAACAACACCTAAGAATGATGGATATCTCTCGAAAACGTGAAACACTTCAATAATATGGCAGCTTTATAAAGGCCAAAACCCTTAATCATAGCGTTCGGGATATTTATGGGGTGAGCATGTCAGGAGTATTATTTATATGGACAGGTTGGGCCCACCCCTGTCTTTCGGTTCGGAAGCCAGGTATCAACATGTTTCTCGCGGAGGAAAAGTATTATATTTTAATTACAGGCAATTTCTTTTCTATTAGCACGGTTATTGGCGTCCTGAAATACTAGCAGCTCTTATATATTTTTTCCTCATTTAATATTGCTGGGGTAGGACACTTCCCAAAACAAATGAGTAAGATATAATTTGATCTGATGCTTATTGGTAACGTACTACCGATATGAATTCAAATCTGTGCCAACACCATTTGAGCAAGGCCCTCCTCAGGGATCCGTACTTGGGCCGCTATTTTTCATCATATACTCAAGTGACTTGACGAGTTTCATCAATTGAATCTCAGCAGTAACAGAAATAATTTGTGAAAACCAAAATCATTTGAAACTTTGTAATTATCCACGTGTGAGCTCCTACCTTTTCTCCGTTTTTATTCCTAGAAATTCAACTGCTGAATTCTACCAAAACATGTTTGAAGATGCAATTGATCCTTTCTTAACCCAAATAATGATAATGATAAAGATTACTAAAATCATAGTGCTGATCAAATTCATTTCCAGCAAAATGGAGCACTTCCACAACTATGTTGCTCCTGTAAGAGAATTTTTAGATAACCGGTTTTCCGGACACATCAGATCACTTGTACATGATGGACAATAACGGCCAAAGTATGGTTCCCTGAGGAGCGCATTGCTCGATTGGTGCTGACTTGCTCTGAATATATTTGATGACTACTTTCTGATTTATGTCCAACAAATACGACTCCACCAACTTCCAGGTAATCCTTCTCGCATCAATCATTCTTTTTTCATCGCGGACAAATTGATTCTCAATATAATCACAGTGCTCGCAAAGATTTTGATATCTAACAATTCGCCTATAGAGAGGGACCATCAAATATGGAATATCATAATCAAAGCCGTGGGGATTTTTTTTGTTCGCTCTTGATGGTTATGAGTTTGACCACCTCCTGCCATTCCTCGAAGAAGCGGATATTGAACGAAACAAAAGCGCGATAAATCACGTGTCCCTTCTGCCGCCATCTCATTAGTACTCTTACGAGAGTGGTAGCCTCTAGCCTCGGATAAATTCAATTTTAAAGCCACTGATTGCGTTGAAAGTATGAATTTATTGTATCTGCCTGCCATGAATGATGTCGGGCGATTAACAAAAATTTCAATCTTCTTTCTCGTTGTTACTCAGGAAACGATGGAAAAAGAAATTAAATGGAAATTAGCCTCTGCGAGCAATGCGGCAGATGCTGAGATTTTTTGATGTGTTGGAAATGCGAATGCATCAACTATCGCTGATATGTTAACATTCATGAGAACAGTTTTGCTGCGGAAATCAATATTTGCTCTTTGAATTCCCCCCTATACCACATATCCCCGTTTTTTTCGACACAACTGGAATATGCAGGTTGATCCATGGGTGATTTTGAAGAGGTTGGTATCTCAAAAAATATACAGGCCGTTTCTTTCATCATGTGGCAACATTGCTATATTCTAAACCGTAATAGATACAAAGACGATTAAACGGGATAAAATGTTACTATTGTGGTGAGCAGTACATTGGTCAGAGACGCCCTGCCCGACTTATACAGGGAAAACTAAAAATGCTGTTTTCGTTTTTTTACGAATAGAATGATTATTTCAGAAAATATAAAAAAATGAAAGGGGAAAGTTTTATTGTATTCAAAATGTCTAGAACTACGTAATGATATTTTAATTAACGTTTCTTGTCAACACTGCCACCATCAACTATTTTTTTCAAATACGGACATGTCTATTTCATCGCAAATATTGATTAGCGATGAAATCACAATTCAGTGGTATATCACACTTGACATTTCTATAGCGTTTCATATAAAATAACTGGCATCATCAGCGACAACAATTTTTAATTACGGTCCTGTCGTTAGTTCTTTTGTAAATTGTTTTGATTTCTTCAAAACTCATTCAACTATTAGGATACTTCAGTCATTACCCAATACTTTCGATAGGAAGATACCCCAACACAACAAACATTCGTATTTTTCCTTTTTGGGGATTTTTGTATTACAGTAATCCTTTATTCAAGGCTGATTTCTCCCCATAATGCAGCAAAAGTAAGGGAACATTTAGATGCAATATTCCCAACAAAGTGTATTGGAAACAATGGATCAATTGCCTGGCCAGCTCGATCCCCAGACCTTAATCCTTTGGATTTTTTTGTCTGGGGATACATAAAGGATAAAGTTTTTTTGACACCTAATACCGATATCGACCATCTCAAACAGAAAATAAGAGATGCATGTAATAACATTACAACCATCATGCTAGAAAATTGCCACAGAAATTGTATGGACAGACAACTTATGTGCATTCAACAAAGAGGACGTCAATTCGAGCATTTAATGTAGAATTCTTTTTCTGTATTGGTTTTATTTTCTTCCACAAATTCATTATGAAATAAATTGTTTTTCTGTTTGTGTGATTTCTTCTCCTCTTAAGTAAGTTTATTTCTGTGGTAAATTGCTATCGTTCGTCTCTGAAACTGCAGAAATCTTTTATGAATTTTTATAGTATAAATACAATTTTCGTTAGATTCTGTGGAATTTATAAACAAACTAACGACAGGACCGCAATTAAAAATTGTTGTCACTGATGATGCTAGTTTATTTATATGAAAAGAGGGGACCAATCAGCTTGTTACCTGTAAATAAAGTCATACAAAGTCAGAAGAAATTTTGCGTTTCAAAGCACTCTCTGGATGGACTTGTCCGACATTTTTTAGAAGCTCATAATGGAGGGATGAAACGAAAACTGAAAACCCAAACACACTTTTTTACTTCTGATGTTTATTGCTTGAAACGAACTGATTATTTTCAACGACACTCATTTCAAGTGTACGCCAACGTACGTGAGCGTTCCAAATCAACCAAAAAGGACTTTAATTCGATTCTAACGCGCTTTCATTTCGTCGACGAAGCCGAAAAGAAAAACAAACAGAGCATCCATGCAGCGTCGAGGTGACGGCGTGTCAAAAAGCGATACAGAAAGTTGACAAGTAACGAGCAGTTCCTGTTGAAAATTAGAAGACGAGAGGCAGGCGCTAGCGGCCCTAATAAATGGAGTCCCGGATGAGTTAAAGGGTGAAACCACCAGGGAAATCAGCCGACGGATTCAAATTGAACGCAATTTCGATAATAGAACATCGTCAGATTAAAAAGTGACACGATGTTTGATTTTGGAGTACACGGTCTGATTATAGCGATTTGAATTAAATTGACACAAATGATCTATTGTCAACGTTTCGAGTATGAGAAGTGCATCTTCAAAAAACACAATTGAAGTGTTAGGACCGGGCATCAAATTTACACGACCAGTTTAGGTATACTCACTGTAATTATTTTATATTCAGTTATACACGCACACTTAATAAATGCTCTAAAGCAACTGACTAATATATAAAATGACATCTAGTCATTCGTGTACAGATATGATTCATATCTGCAAAGTTTCCATTATATAATGATATTGGATACAATACATGGTTATCCCTATTTAATGTTTTGTTGACAAACCTAACAGAGAGAGCCATTGTTTGGAAACGTGAAGAATGTTCTTTAACAAATTTAAATCACATGAAAACAAAAAATTATTCCAATTTGGTTCCGTCCTTCTTTCGGTTCAAAGAACATGGGTGGACAATTATGAGCCGCACACATCAATGAAAACACGAAAACCATATACTCTTGCTGTAGCAGCCTTTCAGTTGGAAAAACGCTCATTCGGAAGATCGTATTTTGTATTGAATGGTGAAATTACTATAGTCTGTGAATT
Source organism: Chrysolina americana (assembly GCA_958502065.1). Classification (NCBI taxonomy): domain Eukaryota; kingdom Metazoa; phylum Arthropoda; class Insecta; order Coleoptera; family Chrysomelidae; genus Chrysolina; species Chrysolina americana. The sequence goes on along the minus strand of OY293413.1, from coordinate 819,427 downwards.
CCAAGTTGACCGACAGAAAAAAAAAATCACTCGAAAAATAGAGAAAAGTCCAAAGGGGTAGACCCCTAAAAATCATGGAAAATAGAAATCCATCAGTTTCACTCGAAATTCACACTATATGTGCAAAATTACATGCTGATTTCGAAAATATCTGATTTGCATATATTCAGATGTAAGGTTTAGCATGAAAGAGAAATCAACCATGGAAGATTCCCTCGTACGATCGAATTTTCGAGAATATTCAACTAGAAACTGCAGAGGTTTGGTAAAAAACCTGTGAAATCTCTGATTGAGTTGGAATCGACTTTGAATTCGTGCTTATTCAGAAAACATTGAATTTTACTGATATTTGAATGGAAATGACGCCTTTCAACTCCAGATGAACTTTTCAACTCGAGAACGGTTGAAGATAGAGCAATTCTGCGAACGCCAATCGATTCAGAATGACGTTTTACAAAATATTGAGGATATAAGGGACGAACTTCTGAAACAATTATATCAAAATAACATGGTCGTCAATTCAAATCACTCAACGAAGAACGTTCCATACCTCCTACATGCGACGTAAAGAAGGGATGGAGAGAAACGGCGAAGGCATCACTGTCCTGACTGCAAAAGATAAGGTCATGCTACTTCAAACTGCTTTCGATATCCCAGTTGTTTGTAGTGTGCGGGACAATACCTAACTCAGAAGTGCAAGAATAGCAGGGGAGCACGGCTAACTCAGGAAAATGCTTCATATATACCAAGGAGGTGAATCGCAGAGAGAATAAGAAATATAAGAGAGCCACGAGCAACAAGAACACAATGTAAGACCACAAACTCTTGGAACTGGGATCCACAAGCAGAATAGAAGGAAACCACAGGGAAAAAATATGTAAAAAGACAACACAAGCAGACACCAGGTGTTTGGCCTTATTAGGAAGAGCGAGATGCCAGGAGTAAGGCACTAAATGAAGTGGAACTCTTTTTCTGCTTTCTTAGGAAATTCAACTTGATTTCTGACTTTGAATGTTCCTGTGCTAAGAGAACGTTACCGACATTGATAACAGTTTATTGTAGATGATGAGCTGCAACTTTCATTGTAGTAAATAAAGTGTATGACGATGATTGTTAGATCGGAAATATATGAATCTAGACTCCTTGAAGTAGTTTTTCCTCTTCGCCTGGTATCATTTCCCGGCATTAGTCGGAAAGAGCATCCGCTAAACCCCCGACGATACTAGAGAGCTCTCGCTGACGTTGAGGCATTAGACGATGCAATTCCGCTGGTACGTACAACCCAATTAAAAGCGGGAATAGAGCAACAAAATAAGAGACTTAACGGACAATTGCGCTCGGAGCGGGTCCGTTGGCAGGGGCACCAGCTACAGCTCCGTGAATCCATCAACTCGGCTCGTATGTTTTAATTAAACGTAAAGATGTTAAGCATCGGACCGAGTGACACTACAAACGGCCCATGATGGTCGCACTTCAACTACTAAAGAACGTATTTATTACTTTTCGCATCGAGACCTAGCCGTGAAGTAATTATAGGATCCCGGCAGTAGCGGTTCCGCGGGAGATCAAAGGAGGCGCACGATATTTCGAAATCGATCAGTCGAATTGAGAAATCCTCTAAGGAAAGAAAGTTTAGCGGGTATTCAATTATATTCAGCGTAGAAACCAATTATGGAATTGAATTAATCTATGCCCTAAGAAAACAACGAAAAATGCTCTAATAATCAATTTTTGTTCGAGTGTGTCGTCATTTCGATTGCAGTTAGAATTTACAAGGTAGTCTCACTTCTATGCAGAACAAATAGTATGTTTTCCAAATGAATCACCCTGTGGTTTTTCATATTTTTAAATTCTACCTGTTACCTGAAATATTCTGAAACGATACCAAAAAAAGGATACAGAATGTTCAAAAATATTCGAAAATGCTCTAGAATGTTCGAGTATACATTGAAATGTTCTGAAACGATTTCTAATGATCCGTGATACTGGTAAAATGTTCTCGAATCCTGAGAAGAGCGCTGGAACATTCGAGAAAACCGTGGAATGAATTAGAATTGAGAAATTTCTAGAGTATTAAAGAAAAATGTCGGAAATGTTCCTGACGCTTCTGAAAAATGCTGGAAAATTATAAAACGTTGGAATAAACTAGAGAACAGAAGCTCCCAAAGGTATGAGAAGTTAATGAGAAGGCATTGAAGTGAAATTCTGGAAAGTTTGGCTACCAGGGAAAAGCGTGGTTGGTGAAACTTCCCAGAAAGATATAGAATATGAATGATAAAAGTTTGGAATGATCTCGAAGCTTCTGGAAAATTCGATAAAACCGTGGAACGAACGAATGATACTGTGAAACCTTTCACAACATTGGTACTGATGAAACATTCAAGTGAAATGAGAATCCTCAGGAAATTTCTAAAATAATTAAAAATAAAGCCTAGAACGTGAAGCTTATGAAAAGTGCTGGAAAATAAGAAAAAACCGTGGAGTAAACTGAAACTGAAAAAACACTTGAGTACAATTCTGTCAAGCTCGGCTACTATCAGTGAGAAGCTTGGTGGATGGGAAGGAGACCTTCGACTTATCCCGGTTTAGCAGTTCGGCTTCCGGAGGGGTCATTCTACCTCTCAGGTGGCAAGAATTGTTCACGTGGTGGGGGAAGGTTTCCACCGAGGCCTCAACACTGTAATGGTTCTGTTGAATGTACAGAAGGCCATCGACACTGTACACGAACACGAAACGGAAAACCGTGTTACGCTCACAGAACATCGTGAGAGTCGGGAAAAAGTGGATAGGAACCTTGGAAAATAATCCAGATACGCCCATGTACCCGCGACTCCAGAATTGCACTTAATTGATTGTGTTGGGGCATCTGTTCATAATCCGTTCCGCCAAATGCGATGGATTAGGGTTATTAAAAATCTGCGGACTGACTACAAGCTATAGTGGCAGAGATTGACCACTGGGAGTAACACCAGCTGTAAAAATAAATCAGATGACAGCAGGTGTTGTCGGTCGATGAAAAATCGCGAAGCGATTGCTAGATTACTTTCGTGATGAATTTGGAAGCGGCTTCTAAAACGCGTGGTGCGTCAAAGTTATCAATAACTTTTTTCTACGACTGCTACGAAAGTACGAAAGAACGCACGTCAAACTGCAACTGAAAACTGTTCAATCCACAACAGGAAGTTGAAACGAAACCTATTATTAGTGAGGGAGCACAATAGTTGTTGTTGGAAAACCAGAAAATATGTACTTGGTTTACAGAGCAAGATATAAACATATTTATCAAAGGTCTAGAGAAGTTGAAAGTTTGGTGTCATAAATGTATTAAATTAGGATGATAGTATGTTAAATCCTATTTTTGCGGTCACTTCGAAATTTATAAAATTCGACTGAAACTCTCTGACGACCCTACACGATAACATTTGATGATGAGAAGTTGTATTTTGGTCAGGGATTAACGTATTCCGACCTCCTACAATACGCGCCAACTCAAATCCTATTTTTGCGATCACTTCGAAATTTTATAAAATGCAACTGAAACTCTCTGACGACCCTACAATGACATTCGATGATGAGAAGTTGTAATTTGGTCAAGGAATAACGTATCCTGACTTACTACAATACGCGCTAACTCAAATCCTATTTTTGCGATCACTTCAAAATTTATAAAATTCGATGAAATGACGATCATAGTAATATAAATTTGTGTTATCACCAATTAATTAATTTTGCCCTTGATCTTATTATAATTGTTATTTGTTTATCATTACTATTGATATTATCATGAATTATTCCACTTTTAACATCATAGTGATATTGACTGAGCAACTCTTTGGACACTTTTGATAAGGACAAGTACTACAACATATCGACAATTCAGCCGAATTCACGGAAAGCCATTTTCCGTAAGGAATGTGCGGGCTCCTTTGTGAAATCCTAATATATTTTCATTTCATGTAAAATTCTCTGGGTTCAGTGTGTTGACCTTTATTTTCGAGATATTCGTGATTTATTCGTGATTTTCTTTCTATTTTTTTGTTACTAGTTAGGTAAATAATTACTTATCTCTCTAGACTCGTATCTGACAAAAAAAATCTACTTCTCTGGATGGTGAATTGACGGACCTTGAAAGCCATTTGTCCGGTTGGTTGAAAGCTTCGCTCTTCCGAATCAGCAGGGAACGAAACAAAAATGTAGCAAAGATGGTACTTTTAACGAAGAATTTAATCACGCATGCCTGCCTCCCCGGCGCATGCACCAACTCCTCGCATCTCGCGCTCCGCCGCGCCGCCCAGAAAAACCCGGCAGAACGGAGCTCGTGACAGTCGAAAGAAAGATAAATTGTACAGAGCGTTCGTTTCTATCAGATGGTATTTATTATAAGTACATTAACGATTAATAGCGAGCCGCCTTGAAATTATAAAACCGCAAACATAAGTGTAACAATTTGAATTATAGTCGTACCATCTGGGTTCGAGGGATCATTATCGCCGAGATATTCGACCACAATAATCGATTGGTCCCGAGGCGAATCGAACCGGCGATCGAGATAGCGGCTCCTAAAAGCCTATAATTTCGCCGCTAATTCGTTTCGATATCTTTTCGGGATCTCCATAGAGACGGACGCCGTTCTACGGACGAATTTTGCCCGATCGCAGATATACACTTCACGCGGTTCGAAGGTGTGACCTATCGGAAACAAATAATACGACTATTTCCATGTGAAATATCGTTTTCCGATGGTTGCCGGCACTCGGCTGGCTCTCGACCAGCCTCGAACGCTGCGGAGAACCACCGCATACCGAGTGGGCAATCAGAAATGAGAGTATTCAGCCGATTATTTCTTTCGTCTATTAAATATCAGTCATCAACCAATCATACGTTTGTTTCCTATCTGACAGGACCAATCAACACGCTCTATTAGTACACAATAGTCGCCGACTATTCAGCATGATACCTATATATCAAGGAACCTGTATATCTGACTGAGTACTCTAAATAAATACATCTTAAACGTCAAATGGAATCAATCGTGTTGAAGCTGTATAAGTATTGGAAAATGAATCGGTTTGTAGAAACCAAAAACGAAGAGATAGTTAGGGTAATCGAGGCTACAATCCCTGACAATACAGTGTCATCTATATGACTGATACAAAGAATTGGATTCAAGAAATAATCTTCATAAATGTAACACTACCTTGATTAATTGTCGACTATTTTATTGCTGCTAAATTTCTCTTGTATTCATTAATTAAACTCGACATTATTTTGGGCTTAATAATCAGAGATAAAAGCCCTCGAGTTTCGCTCAAATAATTAATGCCAAAATAATGTCTCGTTAAATTATTATAAAATACAGTCGAAATTTAGATGCAATAAAAATAGTCGACTATTATCAAGTTCTTGTTATATAACCCTTGATTATTTCTGATATCGATTGATTTCTGATATCGAACATAATATTGATGCCGGATGTATACATACCTAGGAGAGAAACAAAGCAGTTCACAAGAAGTTAAATCATCAACATAAACTACGATAGAATGTACTTTGCCAGCATAGGTTTGGAAAAGGCCGAAAAGGTTGAAAAAATGAAACCTCTACAGGAAGCTTTTCTTAAAACTCGTCTAGTCAACGAGTGCTTTATGGTTCAAACTTTTGTCTCCGCCTCCAAAAAATATTAAAGAGGTGTCATTCGATTCAGAATAGCATGTGTAGATAATTTTTGATAAAAGAGCCTCTTGGAAAAATTGCAAAAGTTATTAACAATTACCTGAAAAAAAATGGGGTTTGGTTCTTTGCAAATATCTCAAAAACAAATTGATTTGAACAGCTGCAGAGGCCCTGTAGGTATATGGCCATACTGAATATCTCATCCCGGCCTGTTCATTGCAATGAAATAAGGCTGTTCACCATATACAGGGTGGCCTATCGAAAACGTACCGCAAGACATCACAGGATGGGAAAGAATTTTTCGGCAAAATCCAAAATCACGTCAAGATTTTTTGTCAGGAAAATAGGATGTACACTAATAAACTTATCTAATAGACAGTTTCAGATGATATTTCAAATATTATTCATCCTTCAACTTAAACTTTCAATAACCAACTAATCCAAAGAAATAGGTACTGAATTTAAAGTTAATTTTCATTTTGATTACGTAACGTATAATTTCCAACTCATAATTCGTGACCACAAACCGGACCTTGGAACTAAGCACGTTGTGTCCAGTAATAGTTTCGTTGTTGATGAAAGCCCAATTTCAATTCCATTTCAGAATATAATCAACACAATGCAAACATAGAAAAAAATTAATATATCCATCAAATCGCCACTGAATTTGATTCATCCTACGTGAGCTAATGTATCTTTCGGATATAGTGGTGAACAAAAATGTACAAATACACATTATAAATAGAGGAAAGAGACAGTGTCGGATTCACCACCGGGATACCAGGAAATTTACTGGTAGGCCCTCACACAAGAGGCCATCAATTTGATTTATATCCTCTGTCCTTCGTTGTCAATGATTTTGAAAGAGGAGAATTCCTTGCTACTAGTTTTATAACATTTTTGGAGGTTACAAATTATTCATCGTGAAGGAATATTAGAAATAGTTTGAATACTAAATATTTAGATGTTTTTCGATACGAGCAATGTCTTAATTTTACTCTAATTATTTAGTTTTTCTCTCTGAAGCTAGAAGACGTTCTATAATAATTTTGTCAATACTGGAGTAACGCCATTTCAGTTTTTCAAATAATTCCTATATATTTGTCACTGTATTTTAAATAATTCCGTGCCTGCTCACCCTGCGATTAGCACGCACGCCGACAGGCACAGGTATGAACTTCAACAGGTATGCATTTCTCATATATATACAAAATTCCATGCACATTCCGAAAATTAATTGCTTGTTTATGTTCAGATACATGGTTTGGCTTATACAAGGAAAACAAAGTCAAAAATGTCACGAATAGGACCGAAAAAAAAATGGAGGGAAATGACTCCTTCACATTCCAGATGAACTCTTCAACTCGGAAACGGTTGAAGATAGAGCAATTCTGCGAACGCCAATCGATTCAGAATGATAAAATTAGTTTGATCCTTGAATTTGACTCAGAAGTATTCTCAGACGGATTTTTAATTGAACACCTTAGCAGATTTTTGAAAATTTTCAACTCGCAACTGCAGAGGTTCCATGAAAAGCCTATGAAATCTCCATTTGACTGAGAATCGACTTCAGTTCTGTTGTGTATATTCAGAAATGATCAAGTTTTTTGAATATGAGCAAGAAACATTTTTTGAAATATTTTTCGAGGTGTATAACACCTTTCAACTTCAGATAAACTCTTCAATTCGAGAACGGTTTGAGATACAGCAATTCTGCGAACTCCAATCGATTCAGAATGATCAAATTAGTGTACTTCGTGGATTTCGAGTTTATCGATGAAAAACCAAATTATTTGAAATATCGAAAAAAGTCCAAAGGGGTAGACCCCTAAAAATCATGAAAAATACAAAATTGGCCAATTTACCTGCAATTCGCACTATATACGCAAAATTTCAAGCAGAATCCGAAAATGCGTGCTTTGTTTATGCTCAGATACAAGGTTTGGAATTTAAAAGGAATACAAAGTTAAAAATGTCATGAATGAGACAGAAAAAAAAATTGAGAAAAATGACTCCGGTAGGCCCTCTTGTCAACAATCGACCGCTGAAAACAGGAGAGATCAACACCACACGTCATTTATTCGAAAGAATATTTGTGTCGAACCAATATTACAAAACTAATAATAATATTATCGATACATTCATTTCAGTAATATCGGTCAATATACATACAGAGTGGTCCAACGAAAAGAAGGTAGGAACTGACGTTCTTCTTTAATTTCTACAGTGATACATGATCGGCATTTATTACACCTATAATTAATGCTAATAGAACTCGAAAAATAATTGATTAATATGAGGAACAACAGTGCTCCCAGAACTGATCCCTGCGGTACCCCAGATTAACATCATGTATTTTTGTCTCGGTGCCATTCAAATGGGACATCAAGCATGATACTATCATGCGTCTAATGCCTTGAGAATGAAACTGATATCCTAGAAATTTCAACTTTAAATACTGGGCTGTATTTAGATCAATGAAAAGCCCATACCTATACACCCACTCATGCCGCTTGTGATCCAGTTTACGAATTTACTGAACAAGACCATAGATGGCGCGATTATTCATGTACGAACGCCGCTCGAAATAATCGTACCTGATGGAGAAAAACTAAAGTCATAAACGAACTTCGGAGCTGTTCCCATTCGTACCAACCTCATGCGGCGACAAAAACTGGTGGCAAAACGAAATTTCGAGAAGATCAAAGCCGACTCGCGCGAACATTCGGTAGCCGAAATTCCGGTGGAAAAAATATTCGTTCGCGCCCCGGGTAGAGAGGTACCGTGGGCGTGGTCTAATAACAGACTGGCCGGAGAAGTTCTCGAAGTGAATTCGAGCCGGACAGCAAGTGCTGCCAACCAAGACGTGTGGAACTGTGGACAGACCACACACTAAGTTGTTAATAAAGTATAGAGTCATTAACCGAAAGCCCGGCGTACAATTCGAGAAGAACCGAGTTGTGGAAGTGTACAGGGTGACTTTTTCATCAGACGTGATGAAGTAAGTTTCATTCGCATGCAAATAGTCTTAAGCGCAACCAGAAGCTGGTGCGGAAAGGAAGGACTTGATGTCAATCTTAACACAACAGTTCCATTCACTAAGAATTTGAATTCAACTCCGACTGGAACCCAGCCAATATTTCCAAAAATAGTTGAATATATGCGCGTTATAATCGACCATGGCACATCCAAATTAACTCGCTCTCTTCAGAGCTATAGCGGCAAGCTGGATGTGCAGCATACCCTTTGGTAAGAGATGAGGTCTGAGACGAAAAAAAAATCTACTGGTCATACCGAACGATGACAGATCGCATGGTTTTACTGATATGGGGGCCAACGATGCGACAAACTTTAGCACAAGTCAGCTTGCAGAAAGTGCAGAAGAATTGCTGAATCTTCTGCCATTGGGCCTATGGGTGGTAAAAAAGCATCAATCAGTGCTTTGTGATGAATAACTTTATTAATTGCTATTGTTGTTATTCATCTACTGAAAAGTGATTACTGAAATTCCAGAAATACAACTTTAAGTGTGGAAAAATAAGTGTTGGTAAACAATGAGTATATATGCTCCACCCTGATGTTACAATGTTACATTTTACAAATGTTGTATAGATGTTTTCAGTAACATTATTGGTATGTAATAAAGTCACATTAAAGTTGCGCAAAATATGATACATTTATGTAATGTTAAGTAATTAACATTATATTGTAATATTTAAAAGAGGCACAAAGGCATATGGACGCAACGTATCTGTAACATCAAGCATATCTCTGAATAACATCACCAAGTCACAATGTGATATAACAGTTATGTTTTTATGTTTAATGGGCATACACTTGTGAGTCTGAATTTAGATTCTGTATGGGGTTTGTTGGCTATGAAACCTCTATATCATGACTTATGAAGATCTATTGATAGTATATGCCCTCATGTTCCGTGAAAGTTAACAGATGTCAGGAGAGTCGAAATACTTGGGGCTGAACCTAGACTTAGACTTAGATTTTGGAACAAATCTCCCTTGAAGACATGTCTAAACCGACAGATATCATGCCGACCAGGTAAGACTTCGAAGTGCATTTTGAAGTGGTCATAAACAACCACTAGGTTTGCGAAGAGAAAGGACCTCAATTGGCAACGGATGCCTCAGTGTGGTACAAAGATGAATCCAAGATGGATGAAGGGGTTGGAGTGGGCGTTACAGGGCCAAATTTCAGGCTCTCAAAACCCCTTGTCAAGACCCCAACCATGCTGTGGTAGCCAAAGACAGAACAAGTTACGACCAAAAGAAAGCTGGCTAGTTTGCAAAAACTGGCCCTGCTCGAAGTCACGAATATCCAGCAAATCGACGATTAGCCTGGAGGTGATCCTGAACCTCCCTCCTTGCATCTGCACATTACAGCGAAAGCAGGCAGGGATAGAATTCTCCAGACTAAAGTGGTATCGTCTGCAAAACATGTGAATGATCCATCAATATTTGTTCTAGTGAGATCGTTAATATAAATTCAAACAAAATAGGTCCCAAAACATATCTCTGAGGTACACCGCAGTATGTGATAGAAGGATCAGAACATACACCGTTTATTTTCACTATTTGAGGTCCATTCTAGAGGTATGACCTGAATCACTCAAGATATGTTCCTCTTATTCCAAAGCGATGCATTTTACAGCAAAATTCCAAGTTTTCCAGCAAGTTTTGGAAGTTTGAAATCCAAATTTACATTCTATAACATTTCCATTTCACTAATTTTTCTATTATCTTTGAATTTGTGGACAACAACGAGATTGGTCTGAAGTTTGATGGATTAGTGGTGTCATTATCTTTATAAAAAGGCATAACAAGTGCCGTCTTAAAACATGAAGGAAATATTTCAGTTTAGAAGGATTTATAATAAAAAGCTCACATGCAGTAGATACTGTTTCGCGAAGACAGATATTGAAGCTAGATTGGTTCTATCACCGCCTAATGCCTCTAGACATTCAAGGTAAAAAACCAATTGAAGGGACAAGTGGAAGAAGGTGTTATGTGCATATGTCAGAATTTGCTTCTATTCTTCATATCTGAGCAGAAGTGGTAGAAGGGGCTATCTTACATTAAACATCAAGGACGCTAACTTTACTAAAACCTATTTTTCTCACAAACACATATTTGTAACATAACTCCTTCTTCCACTTGCCCCTTCAATTCCTATCTATTTTTTTTTGCTTTTCCTCTTAGTGAGAGAATGTTCGTCCACTAAACTTTCCCCGAACTCGGACCACACCATGAAACGCGGTTCAGCAATACTATCAGCTCGATTGATTCCGAAGACATTATCAATTCTATCTCGAACCGATCTATTATATTTCAGAATACCTGCAAGTGCACAGCTCATGAATATGCAAATAAAATCAATCAATCAAAGAAATACACGCCAATGCCTCAGTCACTGACATGGAATAAGTTATGAAATGAGTCCGAGCCATCGAAACACGTACTTCATTTATGTAGTACGTAATTACCGGCAGGAATAACGAAGCGAATCGAGTAAAGCTATCAAGCAGTCGGGCACAAAGAATTGTTTCCATGAAATTTTAATTTTGATCCTCGGCGGCACAGTTTTCGTGTCAATTACAGAGCAAGATATGTGTGTATTCTGTCGTCGTTTTGTGTTTACTGCCTCCGGTTTCCGTTATTGTAAGCGAGTTTGTCTTTCAACTTGAATGATTACCAGAAATAATTGATATGAGTGTTTGTTTGCGAATGAAATGCAACCAGAGTATGAAAGAAAGGCCGTAACTTCCTTTTCCTATGCAGGAAATTGAAAAGATTGATTTCAAAAACTCTTTCACCTGCACAAGAATGAATTGTACCTAAATATATTGTTAGTAATAAAAAAAATTGTGTGTAGATTTTATTTTTATCTTCTTTTATCTAAGATCCAGTAAGATGCCAATTGAAAGCTTTTACGTCTTTGTTCTGTGATCTGTCGAAGGCTTTTGGCTTTGTTAATCACAGAAAACTCCTGCAGAAGCAACACAAATATGGTTTCCGAAGTATATCTATGATTTGGTTCGAATTGTATCTGTCAGAAGGACATGGAGTACCGCAAGGTCCTGTAATGGGCCCCTTGTTGTTTCCTCTGTATGTGAACATTTACACTATTTGCAGACGATATCCTTGGATAACAAAATACCAGAAGACATCGTCAGTTAGAACATTAGAAATGCTTTAGAATGGTTTCAATTTGTCGTTTTGTTGATACATAATTATTTGTAGTTACAGTTTTTAGTTATATATACTATTTGTATTGTGTGCATTTTATGTTTTAGGAATTCCCCAAGAAAATGAATCGAGGGAGACATATCTGGTGACCAGTAGAGGTCATTCAATGCAATGATGCTTCTTCTACAAATTCAGTGTCGTAGAAATATCAAAGCGTGATGCGTAGAAGCGTCGTCTTGTGAAAACTATGCGAAATAAATGAGAGGCATGTAAAAACTCAAAAAGTTGATACTACCAAAGAGAAGCTGGAAGTGGAACGGGCACCCCCTGAGGAAATCTACCATATTAGCGAAAAATCCAATGAATCCTAACGTAAAGCGACTCATTAGTTCGGCCTATCACCCACAAGTACCCAAAGTTACTGAACTGGACTTTCATTCCAAAGGTATCATTGAAAGACGCGCCAACGAAATGTTTTCACATTCAGAAAGAATTTCAGAGTCCTTTGAATGCTTGGGCTCTCCGTAACTAGATGGCGCCACGATATAAATTTACTTATAGGCAGATTCGTATACATGCGTGCCCATGCGAGGTTTTCAGATTACGTGCGATGTTTACACATTTGACCCATGTGCCTCACAACTGCACAACAATCCACTTAAATGCCTTTTCATTGATTCCGTAATGATTTCATGTAATCCCGACGTATTTTCGACTGTATTTCTGTATCTATTTGAACTAGAACGTGTCCTAATTCAGGATACCCATGTATCTGAATCGGCCTTAACAGGGCACCAGTAGATCTCTGAATGAATATTAAAAAAAAAACAAAAAAAAGAAGAAGAATATGAATGTTCACAACATTGTGTAAACATATTTCGAAAAGTTTAAGAAAATTATCGATATAATTTTCAAAGATAGCGCAAATTTGAGCTGTCTTTCACAATATAATTCATTTTATATCTATTCTCGACAATAATAAACTAGGAGGGATGCTATAATTCTGTATCAGAGGTCATTTATTACCGAATTTCACATGGACGAACATTCGTCTTCATGTCTCAATCTGGATTTTACAGAAAAGTGTGTTATTAATTATTAATAGGAATCACGCAAGTTTGAAACATTTTGATATATCCATTTTTTCTTGCCCAATCACAGATTTCGATATCGTCCTCGATGCACACTCATGAATCTTGATTTTTGATGTTATCTGAATAGAATGTAAATTTGTGTGTCGTTCTAGACGTGGACATTTATGAGTGTCGAGTTCACAACTAAAGATATATGAATGATATTCATAAAACTCTTTACAAATAGCTAACGATGCAAGGTGTTCAATCTTCGTTCGTACGTCGTTCCAAAATCCAGATAAAAATCACCTATCGTTCCAACGAAGCCCCCCGCTGCGCCCCGTGATATAAAACCACCCGATAAGGGTTATGCTACACCTGACACCCTCAATAACAATATCCCCATAATTCATAAAGCGACTCCCGGTATTCGATATACAAATATAAACATAGAAAATGGTAATACACACCGAGTTACCTTCGTCCTGGTTGATTATACACCGCAGATTGTGTCAGGATAACGGATATCTTTTACCGAAAATAAATGACTAATATTCAGACCATGAAAATGCACTTTCGAATGAGAATATAAATCATTCGGTGGATCATGTTCTCTCTGCGACCGAAATAAATGTACTTGAATGGAAACGATTCAAGGTCTACAGGGATTTTCGAAGGTAATATACAGGGCCTTAAAAACATCTACAATAAATGTGCAGAAAAATTGTTTTGGTCGAAATTGGACATATATTACAAATATCTCGAAAGAATCACATAATTATTATTTGAAGCATGTTGGCCAAATTTTTTTTTTTAGTGTCGGAAAACGGATTTGAATAATGCGCTCTTTGAACCGTACTTTCATGACACTTCCAGTTTGACCCACATACTTCTTCCTGCAACAAATTTCATAAATCCCCGACTTTTTCCTTTCTTTTCTTTGGTATAGCCAATTTGATAATGGTTAGTTTGAGATGGAAGCAAGAGACAATTATTTTCCTAGGATTCTCTTCCTTGAACCTCAAGAGAACATTGTGGAGCATTCCTGATATGACTCGCCCACCTCTGCCTTGATTATCTGTTGCTGATCTTCGATGGACAGAGGGGGTAAGTGACAAGGCACTCACTTTTCGACCTCTAAGAAAAAAATCAATGAGTGTGTTTGTATCTCGAAAGAACTCCAGGTAAACCTCTTCGTTCAAATTGGCGATTATGAAAAATATATCCACAATATGGTTTTGGAATATTTCAGCAAAAACCACACCACACCACCAAAACGAAAGATGAAATAAATAATGTTGATATCGAATTCTGTTAACGCGATCCTAATGTTCTTTTGAGCATAAATTACATTTGATCCACACTCATCGATGCTTTTTGCACGATCGATTAATAAATATACAGGGTGTCCCGGAACTATGATGCCAAAATGAAAGAGAAGATTCCCCTCGAAAAATAAATATGACTTTCCTAATATTTATTCTCTCAAATGTCGTTCGCTGCAGAGATACAGGGTGTTGAATATGAAAAATTACAAGTAATTTTTATTCATAACTTCCACAGTTCTAAACATTTTTCAAAAAAAAAATTAAATAATGTTTGTGTTCAATAGGTGCTTCATTTCGAAAGTCCTATTTATTTTTCAAGGGGAATCTTCTGTTTCAATTTGGCACCATAGTTTCGGGAATAATGTCTCAGTAAACACGATAATGAACTAAACATACCAAACCTCGTGTATCGTTGTTTATCTGCATAGAAACCACAGAATTTGAACATCGATATTCGTACAATAAGAGACAAGTATTTCATTCAGTGGCGATACTTTGAAAGTTAGCGTTAAAAAAAATCATCGCACATTGGGCTGAGATTACACATGTGTTCCCACTTGATAGACTAGTACCCCATTTTATTTTCGGCAACTGGTCATATTTCACCCTGTATAAACTTTTCATTAATGATCATGCAAAAAGTATTTGAAAAAGTTGGTTGATTATTGAATAAATATTTCCTGTTCACCGTTTTGAATTTTTGTAACGAAGATATCAATTATTTCCGTGGGAAATATGGAGCGGGCCAAGGACAGAGCCTTGGAGCACCCCGTTCATAACCAACGTGTTGAAATGTTTGTACAACATGTAGTCTTTAAACCTCAATCTGACAGTTCATCCTTCTACTGTTTGAAAATGGAAAAAATGTAGATTCAAGTGATGATCCTCGAATTTCCGGTTTTTTCATTTTCAGACTGTGGAAAGGTAAACACCCAAAAAAATCGTGGGAAATCTCCAGGAATTCAACAGAAAATTCGGAGAACTCACAAGTTGGACCTGACAGAGAAAGGCATCAGAAAGGCTTTACGCCGAACGACCTGACCAATCCCACGGAATAATAATAGTAGTAATAAATCAGTCGACAAGGCCTATCAAACCTTCAAAAAACTGAAAAATATCAAGTATGTTCTTGTTAAACGGATATTTGGGATGATACTTGACAATGTTGTATCACTATATCCTCTAACATCGCCATCATCATCAACACTTACAATTTCCGGAATTATTGGTATTATCAAAGAAATAGGCCTTTCGGTACGTGTAATTACTTTTGTAAGTACTTAATAAAGTTGTTTATGAAACGGTACTCATTAGAACCCGACGCTTGAAAACACACTGAGAATGCAATAAGGATGCAGAAACGAATTGAAATTTCGTTCCCACGTATTGATAATGACTCGCTTTTCATCGATTTCATCAACAATAACCAATAAGACATAAGGTAAGATGCGGCTAGTCTCACCGTCATATCCAGTGGGATTTCAATTAATTCTGAAATTTGCCTAACGACCAGACGATAAACGCGATTATTGGATTTACACAACACAGGTTGAATAAACTTTGATATTCGTGATTAGCAACGGTACTGATTATACAGAGTGTACTATTGTGTATATGCAACCGAATCAAAAGAAATAATAATGCACACATTTCCACAAAGTGGAAAAATGGGGCAAATGTCTGACAGAAAACAACTACTTCCCCTTATGGACATTGATTACATCTGTCATCCATTTGTGCAAAGTTCCTCAAGGAGAGCACTATTCGCAATTGCTGATTGTACTAAAGCCATTAAATATCATTCTTCAATTTGTATCTCCGTTAGTTTTGAAGGTAATTTATTGAAATTGGGGATATGGCATACACATAATAAGCCGCACGAAACCGAAAGTAAGAAAAAAATTATTTGTAGGTCAAAAAGTGCCGTTTATTGAGTATAATGGGATATCCCAAATTTCGATCAATTACCTTCAAAACTAACGGAGATACAGGGGGGTGTACCATGATCCTGTTACACCCGGTATAATATACAGTGAGGACGTAAAAAGTCCTTTCCCCCCCCCTTAACTTTTGAACGGTTAAATATTTGAAGCAAATTTCAAACGCTCGTCAGTTTGAAACGGCTTGGTCGAATTTCACAAACAAAGAAGTGTTGGATATAGAATCGGAAGACCTTCAAAACCAGGAGCCACTTGATCCAATTTTACATTTGAAAAAAAAAAGTTGATGGTGCCCTTTTGACACTAGGCCACGTGACCACAATAATTTTTATGTTACAAAGTAGTAAAAGTGGTACCTTTTTACCTAAACTTTACCCGACCTCGATTGCTTGTTCCGTTCAAAAGTTAAGGGGGGGGGGAGGACTTTTTACGTCCTCACTGTATAAATTGATCTAAACTTCTCAAGTTGATTAATAGTACTTATCAGCTTTGTAAATACATGTACTCATCCGTAAATAATAAATAAATGAAATAATCTCAAATGCCCCCAATTATTTGAAAAAACACCCAGTCAACATACTATGTAATATAACAACATACCAAAGGTAACTTTGGTATCGGTGTCGTTGCGATCTCGATTACAGCATGTTTTTTCATTAATTTTCGCTGAAGGATGAGATAATACACGGAGTTCTTAATCACACACTTAATGAAATAAATGAGCTAATTCAGGCAAAGATTCGTCTTTCCGTTAATTGGCATGACATTTCACATCTGCTTGCCGTTTTCAGACCACACATGAAATTTCATATCGCCACATCTTTTAGGGGGCTACTATCGAAGGTGATCATGTTTAATAGTACAAGAAAAATATGGGTTTTGGCGAAAAAAAATGAAAAGCGAAGATATTTGTTTTCCAGCATTTCTGTTTATTTTTTGCTATGGTTACTACAATTTTTTTTATTCGCGATACAGATGTTTCAGGATTTTCTTGTCAATGGTACATCTCGGTAGACCAGACTTTGAATAATGTATTACGCTACCAGTTTCAATAAAAATCATTATAGAAACATTGTAAATCTTCTCATTGAAGCAAGGATAGGACGATCTACTTCTTCATAAGAACGTGTTCTGTCACCATATACAACCAACTTATATATCTTGTCCTCTTGCTTCTCATAGAAAGGAAAATTCTGTAAAGTTCAGAGACCTACAAGATTTGTTGAATTTTCCCGGACTAATTTCCGCTTACCTTTCAACCAATTCGGACAGAGTAGGTACTCACTGAATATTAGCCATTACACCTGTTCGAACTTATGAAGATTTCTATCGTGATTATTATGTTTTATGCCATTTGGTGGACTGAAGTGCTAGGAAAACGTTTCGGGATTATATATCATTAGGGAAAAATAAATACAAATGCACCTGAGCTGATGCTTATCGACGAGATGATTTGATTCGTCGAAATGGTAATGGAGTTGTTGTAAGATTGTTTATTTCGAGTGATAATGAGATTTTAATGAGTGTAAGTAGTTTAGGAAAGTTTGTATAAGATTGGCTACAATTACTCTGAATTTTTGTTTGTTTCTAACGGATTCATTATCGAATTGGCAACTTCAATACTCTTAGGATCGTATAAAAAGTTATTTGAATCTGCTGTTTCTGCACTGATTATTTTCCCACACCAAGCTGTGAATCTGGTTTAGTTTGAAGAACTACAGGATTATTCATCTGAAATGGTTTCGTCATAGGCAAATCGTTGAAATGGCCTTGAAACTGAGCCCTGTGGAACTCCAATGTTCGCTCCACTTACAACAGTGTCTTTCCATCTTATACTGGCAGGTCTCCTAACAGAATTTTCACCTGGAGTTTCTCACTTGGTTTTTCTTTTTTGTTGTTATATTGTACTGGTAGAGCTCACAGACTTTTTTTCTCAAAAAGGAGTCTTATTGAATCTCATACCAGGTGTTATAATGAACCAATTTATAATTTTCTGATATCGAATTTACTGGAAGCATTAAAATGATGAAAAAAACCCTAATTACATCAACTACCGACCTAAGGCTGCTTCAAACTAACAAAATCGGATACACAATCTTGAAAGGCAGGTAATGAATTATAATTTCCCATAATTACCTGCACACCTGTCACTGCTTTATATTGCATTCATCGGATTCAATCTTGATCTATCAAGATTACCGTCTATTTCCTAGTTTAAACAACTCGAAAATATAGGGCGGCTCCATCATAACCATAATCAATTAGGGTTCCTCCATTAATGTTTGTTCAACAGAGAAAGATTGATTATCAAAAAATGGTAATGACCAAAATTTCATCGTCGGTATGATAATAGAGGCAAAGTTTAGATTCTTCCTCATACGGTATGAAGTGTAAAGTATTGTTTCTGTTCATACAGTGTGTCAAATTCAGCGGAAATATTTCGAAAATTGAAAAATATATCAAGTTATGCTCAAATCCATATCGAAGCAAGCTCAGGGGAACCAAATTAGCATAGAAGCCCCCTTCACCTCAACAAAATCAAAAACTTCAAATGGCCACCCCTCCATGTGTGATGCATTTTAGTAGTATCCGAAATTCGAAAAGTGGTGCATTATTGAAGAAAATACTCAAACTTGGTAGATATTGATGCGAATGTTTCTACATTTTAATACCCAGGTTCGACGTTGTAACTTTTTGCATTTCATGATGATTCAAACATTTGAAAAAACTGAGTTTCAGTTATTTTCATGAGTCCCCGGAACGAACTTATTTTTGGGTCTCTCTGTTTCAACAACATCAGTAGTCATTCATTGGGCATTACTCAAGGTGTCCCTCAAGGATCAATATTAGGCCCTTCTCTTATTTAAAGTATTTGCCAATGATCTCATATATCTGAATGAACATTTTACTAGTGGAAGATGACTGCTGAAAAACTATTTCGTTTTCGAATAAATTAAAATCCTCCTCAAATTAATGCACGGTATTATTCGATTCTCCAGCATATCCAAATATTTTTCACCAGTCAAATTATCATCGATAAAAAAATTCCTATGATGTGGTCACCTACAATTCCTGCCCAAATATTCAGTTTTTGAGGTCGTTGGGTATGAACTTGACGGTATAAATGAGGATTCGTATTACTCCAATATCGACAAGTATGCCGATTCACTTCTTCATTCAAACTAAACGTACTTTCATCCGAAAAACAAATTTTATACAAGAAATTCTGATGCGAGTTGATCCGTTCAGTGAGACTTTCACAAAACTCGATACGTCTATCGAAATCACCTTCGTTCAATTCATGAACTAGTCTAATCTTATATGGATAAAATTTGTACTTATGAAGGAGCCTGAAAACATTTGTAAGACTGATTCCTGATTCCTGAGATAACTTAGTAAGGGATTACGTATTTTCCATTAGTCTAACGTGCCCTAAAACTGCAATAGAAATAGCTTCATCGTTGATAACTCCTGAACGGTTATGTTTTTAATTGTTAATAAAACCAGTTTCCATGAATTTGTTCAATAATTCCGAAACTTGTTTGTGTCGTACATTTCTTCCTGGATAATTGTCGTTGAACATACGGGCAGCAGCTCTAGCACTATTTCCATTCTGGTAGTACAAACTCACTATTTCAATCCGTTCTCGAAGCGTATAAACCATTGCTTCTCAAGAATTCACAAGAACAGAAACACCAATTGTAACTTCACCTGGTAGGTAATCGTTATCGTAGAATGAGACAAATACAAAATGAAGAGAATATCGAATTCAAACTCAACTAGGCAAAATAAGACTTTTTTGAAGTTTACTTCAAAAAAACACCTATGAAACCTAGATAACAGATTGTACAGAAGTTCATTCAGGGTGGCTCGTTTTTAATTCAAATAAGCTTCCACACTATGAGCTTCAGACCATAATTTATTCTACTTTGTTGAAATCTGATCATCATGGAACATCTGATAATGCAAAACAATATAGGGTGATCCATAAAAAAAGTGGAGACATGCTCTGGGGATGCGATAGGGAAAGTAACATCAAAATGTGTCCCCCTGTATACTATTTTTGAAGTATTTTTTTATTTTCCCCGGAAATCATTGTACCAAAAGTTATTCAGGGTGGCTCGTCTTAAATGGAATGCACTGTGTATATAAAGTGTTGTGTATAAGAGAGAGCGTAATGAATAGCTTGCTAAATATTGAGAGAGCATTACAATTTCTCCTCGAATAGCTCGACGAACTGGCATAGTGACGTAGTCACTTGAAGAGTGGTGTGGAGATACAGGAGGGGAGAACAGCACTGCCTCTCTCTTGATTGTGTGGCATAGATAATAATATAATTTCTGTCATACCCAAGATATATATTTTTCGATACTATAACGATATCGTCAGCGTAGCCCTGGGCATATACTCCTCCCCGATCAGGGTCTATATGGAGGCTGTCTACCACGAGGTTCCACACAAGTGGGGATAGAACTACCCCCTGGAGGCAGCCTCCGTGGCTTCCACCTCTATCGTGACCCTGATAGGGAGGCTTGTATTGCCCTACAGCTCAGCAAGGAAGATATCCACTGGTTCAGGACTGGTGCAACGTGTCTGTCTCTAAGGGCTGTTGTGAGAGACGCATAACATGTGTTATCAAACGCTTCTTCTACATCAAGAAACGCTGTGAGGGCATCTCTTTAGTCAAGAGTGAGCGCAGTCTGGCAGGATTTTCAGGGTTGATAGTCGTTTTGGTACTCTGTATACTGAAACTAATAGAGTACCGTCAACTATAAAGCAAATAGCAATATTTTGCAAATTTGCATTGTGAAAAAAATCGTTATTTTTCAACGGTCCGGTCTATGCCCGTTTCTGCTTTCAAATATGTACATATCAATTTCGCCAACGCAAATCGACTCGATCGACATCCAATAAAAAGCAAACCAAACGAAGATTGAGATGTCGATGGCCGTGCCGTGTAAGACAGGAGGTCGCCGAACGAGGCCCGTGCAGGTAAAAGACTCCCTAATCGATTTTAAAAATGTTCGATGCCCAATAATGATTAGGTGACCACCAAAAAAACGCCGTTTCCCACTAACCCTGCCTAAATACTGATTGCTTGTAGAACACAGGTACCGCGTCACAGGTTTGATTGATTATTAATTTGATTGATTACCTTTAAATAACGTCTAATTATGGCGCAGCTTGGTAATGAAATTAGGGGTTTTAAAACAAACAGACGGGTATGGGGGTTTTCGTTCGATGGGGAAGTCGGTGAATGCGCGTTGTAGAATGAGTGGATCGTTATTCCTGATTGTTAAACATCGAGTATTTGATAAGGAGAGAACAAGATGCAATTACTGCTGAATATTTTGCTGTGCCATGCATCTTGCATATAATTGTTCTAAACAATTGTTTAAGCTCTGGACATGCATTGCTGCAAGAAAATAATGAAATATGAATCACAAATGCCCTGTTCTATTCTTTTTTGTCCGTTGCACTACGGAAAACCCGCGGATACAACTGCGGCACCCCCAGCAACCGGAGGCATAATGTCATCCAACTGTTATACATATATGACCGCAAATTATATCTTCGGAAGAATAGGATCTTCATCAGTCTTAAAGGATGATGCAAAAGTATACGTAAAAGTATTTAAATTGAGGCTTCGCGTGACCAAGAGATAAATGTAGTCTTGGTTTTGATGTTTCCAGACCAAGACGAGACTGGCTCAGTCTTGATATTCTTGGTCTTGGTCTTGATAGTCTTGGTTTCAGATCAAAATGCGCCTAGAAATTTGAATAAAACCCACACAGCACACAGGCCGACGCCCAACAGGCCAGAAAAAAACTTCAAACTGCAATAATTATTAACCACTGCGACCTTACAACATGCACCTATTTCTTGTAAACTGTTCTAAAATTGCAATACTTAATTTGAAAAACACATTTTCGATTTTGAATAAACAAATATTAAAGACCTACTATATGAAAAACTGAAATGAAATAAAATGCCATAACATTTTCCATCAGATTTTTCTCAATATTGTGTAGATTTAAGTTCATTATTTTTCTTTCAAGACCAAAACCAAGACTCTTGAAAGAGAGCCTTGGTCTTGGTCTCGAAAGTCAAGTCTTGGTCTTGGTCTTGAGAAGATTTATTATTAAGTCTCGGTCTTGGTATTGGTCTTGTATCAAGACCAACCCAAGACCAAGACAAGACCAAGACAAGAACAAAACAAGACCAAGACTAGTCTCTTGCTCTCGCGAAGCCTTAATTGAAATCATTTTTCAATTGTTTGCGAATAGAGTTATTTTTTTTCTCATTTTCAAATGCTCCCGAAGGTTTTTCTTTACACAAGATAAATATGACGAATCGGACTTGTTTTTAGTGCACCCTGTAAGGTATCGAGTTCTATGCCTACACTAACCTTCCAGTCTTCGTGATAATCATCTCAGTGCCGAGGTCGTTGAACTTGTCCCACAATTCTTTAGTTTCTAGGTGGCAGGTGACGTTCCGCAACTCCTCGCAGGTGCACTTCTCCTGCAGCAAGGGGTTCTTATTGGGGGTTCGCCTCCCGCTGCTCGAGTGCGACTGGGAGGGAGGTCCTGATTCTGACGTGGACGAAACGTCGACGGGAGATTCGCGACCACTTTCATTGTCCGCACTCACTATGGTACAGTCTAGACCTACGGATTCGGGGGTTGAGGGGACTGGGGACGAGGTGTCCACGAACTTTTCTGGAAAAAAATCGAAATCAATACAAAATTATGGAATGAGATATCGTAATATAATTTTTAAATGGCTTTCACGATCCTCATAGTTCAATAATAATATGTTCAATTGAAAATTGAATACCGTTGACATTTCCAGAAATATCTATGGCTAATTTTGGATTACAGATCATGACGCTGCCACCTTCATTATAAACATCCAAGGAAGGATGCTCAATTAAACTTCACACCTATCCTATGGAAATTAAATTGAAATTGTTCTCTTGGTTTTCGAAATTCAGTATTTTAAAATTAAAATGTGGATAATGAAAAATACATCTATTCATCCAGTCTTTAGGAACTTTGTCAAGAATCCAACAGATATAACTCATCAATTGTTGTAGGGGGCAGTATTTGTTTTCTATTGGAAAATACCTATTGTCTAGGTCAGCCTTGAAGATATCATCGTGTCTATATGTTGTAGTAGATCATTGATACATATCGAAAAGAGTAAAGGTCCCAAAATAGAGCCCTGTGGAACACCAATGTCCACATTGAATGAGTCTGAAGCCGTATCATCCCATTTCTTATGATTTCTCCAGAAATTCATGTAGGTCATAATCCATGCAAGAAATTTTTGTAGTTTGCCAAAAATATCTTTACCCTACATACAGGGCCCTGCAGCAAGGGCGCGGTCTTCCATATCTCCATTATGATAATAGATAGATGAGCAAAATGTTACCATTTCCTGAGTTCTACAAATTGAAAATGATGGCACTCACACAGGGTGTTCAGTTTTTTCTGGGCGGGTCCCAACTTTGTTTTTCCAAATGGGTTTCTACATGAAAAATAATAATAAGGTACTTTATATGGATTTTTTTTTCGAAAACATTGACGGTTTTGGAGATTTTTAGCATGACAGCTTTTTTTCCCAAAATTCGTCACAAAAAATATTTTCGAAAAAAAGATCCATATAAAGTACCTTTTATTTTTCATGCAGAAACCGAATATACTGGTTGCTATTTAAAAAAAACAAAGTTGGGACCCGCCCAGAAAGAACTGAACACCATGTGTGAGTGTCATTATTTTCAATTTTTAGAGCTCAAGAAATAGCTCATTGAATGATCTATCTATCTATTACCATAATGGAGATATGGAAGACCGCGCCCTTGCTGCAGGACCCAGTATATTAAAAAAACGGTTAAACATTCAAAATAGTATAAGATAACGTCATATTTCGACAAATATTGATTAAATGTGCATAAAATATACAATATTTTTCATCAGAGTCATAATTTTACAGTATTACTCACAATCAAGGCATACATTGGGAGTTCCGGCTATTTTGTCCAACTCTGAATAACTATTCACACAGAAAATCCATAGGTTGTTTAAAAAAAAAGATATTGATTATCAAGATAACCGAACAATTTCGATACTTTGCTTCTTCTTACATTTCATTGCACTCTATTCTTGCTTTCTTCTACATTCAAAACCTCGCTTCCACATACTTTCAAATTCTGATCACTTTCACTCATCCGAAAGGGTTACCAACCTGCCCATCATCTCCACATTGAGTCGCGGTCTAATTACATCAAATAACATCATATCCCTAATGTTTTCAACAAACATTTTAACGGGCACCCTTTAGGTACGTCGGCGTCCTAATTGTTGGTTTTGGGACATTAGCCCGCTGTGTAATTTACAGTATCATAACATGCGTGATCCTCTTATGTAAACTGATAAAAATCTCATCGCGATCACTGCTGCTCGGTGGCCATTGTTTTCGGGAACATTAGGCCCATTCGCTTCCGTCCAATGATTACGTTAGATTAGAACAACGAGTGGAAATTACCCAAATTGCCATCATGACACCGAGATGATCTACATGCAGTAATGAGGATCACACCAGCTTTGATTTCGACACTTTTCTGGTGCGTACAATATCTGCTAATGATTCTATATATTTTTTTTACCACAATCCTGCTCTACGACTATGAAGACCCCGAACAAGCGCTATGCTTCATGAATCATTTAAAACACATTAAATCAATCAATCATTTATTGGTGCCATGAGCCCTGGGAAAGACTCACAAGTCTCAAAGCTGACAAAAAATTTATGTGAAAGTTGAACTCAACAGAAGAGGGATAGATTGCCTTCTCTAGCGGTGTTCCAGAAAAGTAGACGACTTTATGAGGTGAGCATCATAAACGAGACAAATTACTATTCCTTGAAAATGATCTGAAACGTCCAGTAGCAGCAGAAAGAAGTATTCTAGTTCAAGGCCTTCCTTCTGGTAGTCTGAAACCTTCTATGTCATGAAAACAATCTTGTTTTTCTCTTTCTGACTCAAATAATTTGATTTTGCTTCATTGCTGGACCATGACCATTCTTTCCTTGGACATCTGAATTTTGACCTCACTCAGCAGCTCTTCTATAGATGTCCCGTTCTTTCACAGTTATTGCAATGTTTTCTTCTGTTTCGATGCCTCCCTTCTGGTATTCTGAAGCCTTTTTATGTTGAAACAGCCTTGTTTTTCTCTTCCTGAGCTTAAATAATTTGATTTTGCTTTGTTGCTGGTAAACCATGACCATTCTTTTCCTGGACTTCTGAATTTTGATCTCACCCAGCAGCTCTTCTGTAGATGACCCGTTGTTTCACAGTTATTGCAATGTTTTATTTTCTGTTTCGTGGCATCCCTTCCGGAATTCTGAAGCCTTTTATGTGATGAAACGGCCTTGTTGTTCTCTTACTCTTCCTGAGTTCAAATAATCTGATGTTGCTTTACTGCTTGTGGACCATGACCATCTTTCCTCGGACTTCTGAATTTTGATCTCACCCAGCAGCTCTTCTGTATATAGATAACCCGTTCTTTCACAGTTATTGCAATGTTTTATTTTCTGTTTCGTGACCTCCCTTCCGGTATTCTGAAACCTTCTATGTGGTGAAAAGGCCTTGTTGTTCTCTTACTCTTCCTGAGATCAAATAATCTGATGTTGCTTTACTGCTTGTGGACCATGACCATCTTTCCTCGGACTTCTGAATTTTGATCTCACCCAGCAGCTCTTCTGTAGATAACCCGTTCTTTCACAGTTATTGCAATGTTTTATTTTCTGTTTCGTGACCTCCCTTCCGGTATTCTGAAGACTTCTATGTGGTGAAACGGCCTTGTTGTTCTCTTACTCTTCCTGAGTTCAAATAATCTGATGTTGCTTTACTGCTTGTGGACCATGACCATCTTTCCTCGGACTTCTGAATTTTAATCTCAACCAGCAGCTCTTCTGTATATAGATAACCCGTTCTTTCACGGTTATTGCAATGTTTTATTTTCTGTTTCGTGACCTCTCTTCCGGTATTCTGAAGCCTTCTATGTGGTGAAAAGGCCTTGTTGTTCTCTTACTCTTCCTGAGTTCAAATAATCTGATGTTGCTTTACTGCTTGTGGACCATGACCATCTTTCCTCGGACTTCTGAATTTTGATCTCACCCAGCAGCTCTTCTGTAGATGACCCGTTCTTTCACAGTTATTGCAATGTTTTATTTTCTCTTTCGTGACCTCCCTTCCGGTATTCTGAAGCCTTCTATGTGGTGAAACGGCCTTGTTGTTCTCTTACTCTTCCTGAGTTCAAATAATCTGATGTTGCTTTACTGCTTGTGGACCATGACCATCTTTCCTCGGACTTCTGAATTTTGATCTCACCCAGCAGCTCTTCTGTAGATGACCCGTTCTTTCACAGTTATTGCAATGTTTTATTTTCTGTTTCGTGGCCTCCCTTCCGGTATTCTGAAGCCTTCTATGTGGTGAAACGGCCTTGTTGTTCTCTTACTCTTCCTGAGTTCAAATAATCTGATGTTGCTTTACTGCTTGTGGACCATGACCATCTTTCCTCGGAATTCTGAATTTTGATCTCACCCAGCAGCTCTTATGTAATGTAGTTATACCAATATTGTTTTTTGTTTCTCTCAGAAGCTATTTGATTGATCATGCGTTTGGGTTTTGGCTAATCTTCTTGTTCTCTAGGAGTCCAGTTAGAGTTGCTTCAATGGTAATTGCATGGTAATCGATTCGATGTTTTTATCGTTTTTTCGTCGAAAAAACAGCGACAAAAAAATCAAGTCCCTCGCCATGGAAACATCGAGCTACAAGGTTCGTTAAGTCAATAATTACTTGATTTTCGAGCTGATAATTAGATAATTACCGCAGTTACGGGATATTATAGCCCGTTAGAACATTAATCAAAGTGACATTTGACAAATCAACCGATAATCATGAACAGTTAAAAGTGATATTGAAATACGAACTCGCAGAAAAACAGATTATTAAAACTAACTATCGCTGATAGTTGTGTGAAAATAAGCAGTAATTTGGCGACACGCTAATTGTGCAAATTGCATCGATAACATGATATATTTGTTGTTGCCTGATTATTATACTCGGCGTTCTCAGAATTGAGTTGTCAGGTCGAACTGAAGATCGTTTCAAATCGATTATATTTATTTATGAGAAACAGGTGATCCGGTGTCTGTTCAGATATTCGTGTAGATTCAGAATGAGATAAATTGAAGTATCATGAAAGTCTCTCCAAATATTCAATACGTAAGGTAAGCTCGGGTAAGTGTAAATTTGGGGCAAGTGTGAGTTTGCTCGCTATCTTCGCTAAACCGGGCGACAGCCCAATGCCATCTATTGACGAATAGCCTACACTCATAATAAATCCATAACCATCATATAAAATACAAAAGAGATCTTGTGAAATCCAAATATTTTCCCCAATTTTCTAACCTACAATTCATCAACCCGAACGAGTATAACGAGTTTATTTCAAGCTTTCAGTTTTTTGTTAAAATCTAAGGTAAGAAACCATTTTATACACTTTTCTTCTGCCTAAACAATGAATCTGACTATAGATTGCCGTTTTTTCATGAAGTTGTTTTTTAACATGTTTCCATTGCATGTCACACTTACCCCGAAATTAAATGTTATTGGGGATAGTGTGACCTACCTGTCAGGGTAAGTGGAAACCTGGTTCATTTGGCCAATCTAAACAGTAATATTTTTTCAGCTATATTACGAAATTATATACCGAAATCTCAAAGAGCCAAACAATATACCTGGCCAGATGTAGAAGACATTGATACACTTTCTGAGGATGAAATAGCAACTGTGCTTCCATCACCACTCGTCAGAAGATGGGGATCAATGAAATTCTCATTCGATTTTTCAGATTTCTAACTGTAAATTTTTCTTTCCAACAAATGTTCACTTTCACGATTATTTTTTGTTTTTTCCAATGGGGCATTTCAAATTCAATATTAAAAAGTTCCTAACTATGTTTTGAATAAAGATATCTCGAAACAAATAAATTGTGGTGAAAGTTCCTTTACTGTTTACTCACACCTGCCCCAAAGAGAGATTTACGTGCATTAATATCTTTAAATTTGGCCAGAATCACACTTGCCCCAAATTTCCGGGGAAGTGTGACCTATGGAGATGTATATCTGAATATATAAATAAAATTCATAGAATACGTTTTTCAACAGTTTTCTGTGGCGTATTACAAAGACTGACCTTCGAAGTAAATACCTGCAAAAGTTCAGGTTCATCAGATGGACTAAATTCAATGCGAACTAATGAAACTCACGGTCACACTTACCCGAGCTCACTATAATTGAAAATTATGAGAATTTGTCAGAAATCTATATAGAATTTGGATTCATATAACTCTTGATAAACTATCATTTTTGTTATGTTTATTAAGTAGATGTTTGCATACGTACGATTCACGATACAGGATCGTCAAGAATATAACAGACCTGATTTTTACATTAAAAAAAATAATCCAAAAAAGTGCTATAAACATGTATATCTTGAATCACCTCCTAACTTTAACGCTCTCATTATTTTTTTTGTAGAGATGGCAAACTTTCGGAAAAACTTGAGACTGATATGCTGGGGTTTGTACCTTGTTACCAGGAATTTAACGAAAGCCTTTCTGGTCTACATCATCTTATGTCAAAAGTATAACTGTGATCAAGACGTTGTTCTTGAGTTCTTCTTCATCTCCAAATCAATGGCGGTAAGACTCAAAGCGTGCCAAGGGAAAATTCATCTGACCTTTGACTAAAAAAATGCCAAGCGGTAAAGAAATATGTGCAACACTGATGGATTTGGAGCTGTTCAAAGATAGTTCTGAAAGCTATCGATAGAAAGGGGCTTAATCTCCCTCAAGATAATATTCAGTTGTTGATCAAAGTCAACGATGGAGGAATACAGAGTTAACAAAGTTAAACTACTGTCCCGTGTCCCATCATAGAAGAACTTGTTAAAAATTAGTTCAGTACTTCCTTTATATCGCATAACTTTATCAGTCATAATCAGTATGGATTTCAGGAACTCAACACTCATGACGCTGTGTCAATATCTCTTTATGAGGTTTGTGACCTAACAAAAACCTTCGACTGTCTAGATCACGGAATACTCAAACGAAAACTATGTCATGCAGGCAAACTGTTGAATAAGTGAACACTCGACGCAAATTGGGACACAATCTGGAGTGCCTCAAGGATCCGTGTTAGGGCCTATACTTTTTTTGGTATATGCGTTAATGGTCTCGCAAATATTGACTTGACTGGCAAATTAACACCCTTCTGAGGGTACCATTTTTGATATAGTTTTAGGCAAAACTTAAAACCCAAGTTAAATTTCAGATTAAATTTTCAATGAATGTTTTTCCGAAATTATGTTAACTCTTTAAAAGACTAGCTGAGGGCCAAGAAGTACTAGAGCAAGCAAGCTGCAAAAAGAGATGGAAAATTACCTCATAATGGCAATGATATCGGATGAGATGCTCTTCAAGTTGAGCTTGAAAAATTTCAAAACATTCAAAGCACTTGAAGAGAATTGAAAGGAATGTCCTCTAATGCAAAATTTACTACAAGAGGCTAAAGTACAGAAAATGGTGGAGGAGCTGGTATAAAAAAATGTACAAACTCAAGAACAATAAGCAAAATAAAAAAAAGACTATTAATTTTGTAACATTCTCTCTGATCTCTTTTCGTGGCCTATAATCCATATATGAAAACATAATAATAATATTTTTTTCCTTATGATCAGAACCCCCATTTTAACAGAATGGTTTTGATAAAACCTCTGGATTTGGAAGGTACGTCGAGATTTGATTCAGCTCTTTTTGAGTCCATTTCGTCCCTCCAAAGAAGTGAAGGCCGATTCAGATACATGCATGCCCACGCAGGGTTTTTGAAGCACGTGAGGTTTAAACGCCTTTTACACACGTTTCTATCACAAGAACATATTTTATTTGGTTCTGCAATAATTCTGTCATTGCTGGATTCGGAAACGAAAATAACTCCCAAATCCTTAATCGTGCTGACATGTTCAAGCACAGTATCGTATCACCAATTTTATATTGAATTATACACATTTTGTTTTCGTGCATACGCCATAACCTTGCATTTACTTGAATTCAAATTGACAGAGCACCTACCAGTCATATAACGTGTTGAGTTGATGCTGGAGTTTCATAGTGTCATTGGTGGAAGTAATGTTGGTATGTAGCTTGACATAATCAGCAAAAATTAGCTTATTACATTGAATCTCATTACACAGATCATTGATAAACATTATGAACAGCAAAGGATCCTTGGGGAACTCCAAAAGAAGTTATATATTCCTCTAATGTGACGATGAAAGAGATGAGACATGACGAATTCAGTTAATGTTTCAAAAAATACAAATCTTGTTAGTTTGTATATCAGGAGTATATGATTTATTCAGAATCCGTGTAGATTACTTCTACCTGGCATCGGTTATCCATTTCATTCGATACGTACACAAAATATGAATCATATCTAGTACAAATGGTTACAAGAGTAATTTGCGAAAGTTTTATCGGGACAGTGTGCGATGAATTAGTTTTCAATGTCTAAGTGTGAGTAATTATGCATGTCATTAAAAACAGCAGACGATTTCATGTATCCAACTAATAGGAAAAAACGGTAATTTGAAATTCAAGCATAAAATGTTTCTCTAAAGCTATCAACAGTTATATTTGACGTGGAATGAACAAAAAAGCTATACAGGGTGTTCAAAATTAAGTCGGCAACATTGCCAACTCCGTTATTATTGATGCTACGAATTCGGTTAAATGGGCCAACTAGTAGCATTTTTAATGGCCTTCTCGATGCCGAAAACAAAAAAAAATTGACAGTCGCGTTTTCAGAATATTTCATAAAATTATATTTCTTTCAATGGAGAATGCATTTCGATTCGTAATGACATTCTCAACAACAAAGCTCATCTCACCTTTCTTCCTAAAGTGGAAAATGAGCGACTTATTTCTTTCACTATAGTACAAAAAAATTTCTTTGTTTTGGCGAATGAAACCTCATGATTGTCCAAACACCCAATTTTGGTACTTATACGAATGACAATATTTTGTTACTAATAGCAAAATAAAACAGTAAAAAGAAAAAATTGCGCTAGGATGTGAACTCGTGAAACCCGTGATCATCATGTCGCACCACTCAATTGACACCACTAAGCTATTTGGTATTAATATTAATGTACAAAACGATAATTTCCATCTTAAAGCCATTCCGCTAGCCGCATTTATTTTGTGAATCAAAACATGTCTGCTGTAATGATAACTTTGAAGCCGTTTTTGTACAGAACAGAAAATACTGGAGGGTCATATGAATGCGGTTGGAAAAAATGTGTTTGATTCGATGAAACATAATTATTATGAGCAATCGAGTTGCCTTGAAACTTTGTTGAAGTACTATTTGTCAAATATTCTCAACCTATATCATGACAATTTCAAAAATTATTGTAACTGTTAACTACTGTTCGAATATTTTTAGAAATACCGATTTTCCATCAAGAAAAATGTGATATGTTAGAATCCTACTTGGTTTGCCAGAAAAATTGCGTAAGAGCACTCCAACACTACAGCAATTCGTTCCCCGATCGTGAGTTACCTAATCGGCGTTTTTTTGCTGTGCTTCATCGGCGATTCAGGAACAATGAAAAAGTTTTTGAGAAGAGGAGAACTAAAAAACATTTTGTAATATCTGAAGATACAGAAATTGACGTTTCATTCTACTTAGAGGTATATCCAAATAATTCCATCAGGAATTTATCTAGAGAAATAGCTGTTCCACTGTCTGGTATTCAACGAATTCTGAAGAAACATAAGATTTCTCCTTAAAAGTTAAGACCAGTGCAAACACTAGAACCTGGTGATTCTGAGAGATGATTAGGGTTTTGTCGGTGGTTCATGAATAAATGCAAACAAAATCCAAACTTCTGGAGCCATGAGGCTAATTTTTCAAATCGTGGGATGTATAATAGAAAGAATTTTCATTATTGGAGTAGACATAATCCATTTCTAGTCCATCCCTAAAGTCCACAAAGACGATTTAGTATTAATGTTTGGTGTGGTCTATTTAGAGGCAGAATTATCGGTCCATTTTTCTACCGTGGTTCTTTGAACGGACCCCGTTACATTAATTTATTAACAAGAGTGTTGGAAGAGTTTTTCGATGATTTTGATCTGGAGGCTCGTCAGATGATCTATTTTCAGCAGGATGGGGCACCAGCACATAATGTCAGTGGCGTACAAAGGATGCTGCGAGGCTGTTTTGGAAACAGATGGATTGCTACAAAATGGTCCTGTTAAGTGGCCCCCTCGTTCACCAGACATGACACCTCTAGATTTTTAGTTTTGGGATTTCTGAAAAATGAGGTGTACAAAATGAAACATAATAATGTAGATGAACTGAAAAATTATATTGAAACTATAATTAATATAATTGACGGCCGAATTGTGTTGAATGCCACACGTAGTGTCAATAGAAGGGCCCAAATATGTGATCAACAAGAAGGCGGTGTTTTTGAACAACTACTCGATATTTTATAGCGCTTCATCAAATCCTTTTGTTATAAATGTTTCCTATTGATAAAACTGTCTTATTTTCACCTTTACGAAAAAAGTCAAATGAGATTTGTTGTTGACAATGTTATTACG
Source organism: Chrysolina americana (assembly GCA_958502065.1). NCBI lineage: Eukaryota > Metazoa > Arthropoda > Insecta > Coleoptera > Chrysomelidae > Chrysolina > Chrysolina americana. The sequence continues at coordinate 786,471 of OY293413.1, read as the reverse complement.
AATCGAAATGCATGAAAAAATATAGGGTGTTCCAGCGACTGTCAATTTTTTGTTTGTTTTCGGCATCGAGAAGGCCATTAAAAATGCTACTAGTTTGCCCATTTAACCGAATTCGTAGCATCAATAATAACGGAGTTGGCAATGGTGCCGACTTAATTTGAAACACCCTGTATAGAGACAGTCACATCAAAAAAAGTTTAAACTAGCTAATAGTTATCGACGATTCCAGTGATGATCTTTGAAATGGAAATAATAATTCTGAAAAATTAATCATCTATAAGTGTCGAGCATATGTCGGCTGCAGCGAAAATCTTCGAATTTTAATTGATCATCACGGACTCTCGCACAACAGCTTGCCTGTTAGTTGCCACATGCTTTAATAAAAATTAAAAGCATGCACGTTTTTAACGATAATTTCTATTAAAAGTCGCTATAAATGTCGGAAGTGAACGAATTTTTCATAATAAAACCCTTTCACATACGAATTGCTCTCGGAGCAATAAATTTCGGGTTTAGTTCGATAAAACGGACTTTAAGTTTCTCCAAGACAGAGAACCTACCTTGTAATGGCTCGACAACATGTGCCAGAAAAATTAATACGTTACGATTTTTTATAGCGTGAAATAGTGGCCGTTGTCACGCAGTGCGAAGGCATTTTCAACACTCTTCGGCAATATCAAATAACGATAGTCGCATGAAAGACTATTGTTCAATGTTCAGTTGATGGTGTTCAAGAAAAAACAGAAACACATTCCTTCCTTATATTCCAAGTAGTTACATTTCGCGTGTTTTGAAAAAAACTTGACGTATCTGCATATATATTGATACGTAAATGTTTACTTTTCTTCACTGCCAAAATAATTTACAAAATAAACATGAAATATTACTTTTTGAAGGATTCATTTTTAACAGAGTCAATTATCAATTGATCATTCATCATAAAACAATTTCATTTATTGGAATAATAATTGATGGTAGAGTTTGAACAATTACTTCCAACATAAATACCCGAAGATGTTCCATGTTGCTGTTGATAAGAAACGTCAGATATTTCTTGAAAAGTTGATTCCACAATTTTATCAGAGATTTTAATTTGATTGGAAGAAGATGGACAATTCAATATTTTGTTAGACATCTCAATTTTGTTATTCAAACTATCTTCTGTGTATGCTTCTGCTACGGAGGCAGATTTTCAGCCACCGTGACGTTTCATGGGTGTAATAATGCCCCCTGCATTGGCCAGAAGAGTTACAGAGCTTCTCCTGAAACAGTGGCCCATGTAGCTCTTATACATGTCTTTTCCAAGCCATTTTGCAGTCAAGCTGGGAATTTCTCCTAAAAAACCACGTCAAGATGTATTGGAAGTATTTTATTGTCAATATATTTAAGACGATGTATTTTCACATTCACAGTTGTACAAAAAATGTTGTTTGTATTTCGTGTATGACATTTGGGTTTTCATGGCACATCGAGAGAATTTTTGGCCTCGACCTCCGGTCTTGGCCAAAAATTAACACTCTCATGTGCCAATGAAAAAACACTCATTTCACGCACTCAATACAAAAATATCTATTGAACATTATCGTGGCAGGGTATTATGAATGACTCGGTCCACTACCACCTTTCGAACGGCTGAACAAGAACGTATACAGTATCCGCTGGGAACCAAGTAGCACCTCAAACAAGGTATCGCATGGTTATTTCTCGCATAGTTCTTTCAACTCAATGAATTTGCGAACTTTTTTCTGTGATCATTAAACTGACGTATTAATGATATATCATTTCGCGAGATACATGTAGGCTATTTTTTTCTAATAACCGTATCGTTTGGTTAATTTTACACATTATCACGCAATTGTTAATTACTGATTTTTGCATCGACAGGTAATTACTCTGTTTTTGTTTATACGTCCAGGAAAATTGTTGATTTTTCGCAAAAAATATATTATTAATATTAATTGCGATTCTTGGTGTTTATGTTTTTCTATGAGAAGGAAAACTAATTATTTTGAGAAGTTTATATAATTGATTTGAATAAAAGGATATGGATGTTTATTTGATACTCCATATTCGATATGGAATAGTTTCAATGAATTGGTTTGAATTTGAGGAAACAGTATACGTTTCTCTGAATGATAAGGCATCTGATTTCGAAGATATAAGAAACAGAGGTTACCAAGGATCGATGTTGGGGCCAATGTTATACTTGATTTACGTGATTGATTTCAAGACTCAGAAGACTCATGAGACTACGCGATTTGCTGTTCATACATATCTGTCATTCCAAAATAGAAACAACAAGGCATTAGGAAATGCTATGAAGGAAGCAGAATCGAATGATGATAAATGGTTGACAAATGAGAAATTAAAACTGAATAGAAATGAAACACATCACTTTTTGACACATTAACAACTGCCTAGAGATCAAAATGGATCAATAGAACTTCTTGGCTTTCAAATGGATCAAAAACTATCTTGAGAAAAACATGTATTTGAAAAAAATTCATCTATCAAAAGTTGATTGGACCTTTCAATTCTTTTTCCAATGGTAATTATTAGAACTTGCCTATGCTGAGATGCATAGTTTGACCAGAACTGGTTAGAATATTAGGTGGTACCGTTCCGGCCCTTCATTAGGGGTAACATTAGCCATAAGCATCGAAAAATTTACATCAAAAAGTAGTCTAATAGTAAAACGTAGATGGTAGTAAAGTTGTGTTTATTAAATGCTGAATTTTAAATATCATCAGCAAATTTATAGAGGTGGCTGGGGTTGCCCCCTCTGCCTGGGTTGACCTCTGCCTGGTTGCCCCATATGTATGCACATGAGTGTATTCTCATTATCATTTTCATTTTATTTTACCCGCTACACTCTCGGTCATTGACAATTAATTTCTTTAATTTGATTTGAAGTTAATAATATTTGTTTTGTATGGTTACCATTTTTGTTTCATTTCCAACTACAATGGTGATAGATATTTCAACTAACATCATCAAGGAGTGTGAAAATGATAATAGGCATTACTTATATTTAAGTTAGATACAAAAGCATGCACCTTCAATAAGATTTTTTTTTCAGCAGTAAAGCAACTTTGACTTTTTCCTAATTTTCAAATATCGCAATAAAAGATGTGGAATAATGCTTTAAAAGGAGACTAGGGAACTTCATAGTAGTAACTGAGACTACATAGTAGATCTTTGAATACAAAGATTTCGAAAACCACTTAATTTTGCCCAAAAATTCAAACCTAAATTAGAACAAGGCTTTCTCATGTAGACCCAGCCACAATAAGAAAAGTAGATCGTCTAAAAATAGCATTTTATATGTGTATGAAAGGCATCAAATCTTTTGTTTGATACATTTTGTGTGTGCGTTCGAGAAGGAAGATCTAGATGTATCGCGGAGCATATTGGGAAGAAAAATAAACAGCTGCCTCAAACATATACCTCATGAAAGTTATGACGGGCCTTGTTTTGCCAGTTTATACGACAGTGGAAATTTATTTTACTTTCAATATTTTAGGAAAGGTGTGAAAAATAGAACAACATTTTTCTTATAGAAAACTGACAGATTTATGTCCGTAAACTCCTCTTTTAATTAAGCATTATCAATGAATCATATTTGATTGTTTTGTTAGATAAATTATTTATTTCTCCATATGTTGAATTGTATACTGCTCCGTCAAGATAAACAATTTGGTGGTTTATGTGTTTATACTGTAAATATTTTGACTTGCTTCGGAGGGATTGGATGAATTCGTATATTTTCCGCAATTGAATTATAAGTAGATGTAGTGGAAACAAGGGAAAGAGAATGATGGTTGGTCATTAGGTTTTTCTCAGATGTTTCTTGAGATGTGGTATCGTGTGAAGACAAATTCGCTTGTTCAAATTCAAAGGAAATGTAAAGCTGAGAAAATGTAATACTTTATTTGTCATCATCATCATTCAATTCACCAATAGACAGGTGTAAAATCATAGAAATCGCTACAGATTCATGGATATACGAGGATGTAGTGAAAAATTATCAGCTTTCTGTTATGAGCATATAAAAATCATATATTCTCGAAATCAACATGGAATTATGCATATATAAGGAAAATTTCAAGTGGATCTGATGATTTTGAATTTTTCAACATTTTTAACAACTTTCCTCCAAAACCAGGATTTAATTTTTTTTTTCCACTGATATTCGTAAAATTCTTTACACTTCTTTCGATTAATTATACAGAGTATACTAATATCATCATTTAGAATCGATTTGCGTTCGCAGAATTGCTCTATCTTTAACAGTTCTCGAATTGAAAAGTTCATCTGGAGTTGAGAGGGGTCATTTCCATCAAAAAAAAAAAGTTTAAAATTTTTTTCTACTGATATTCGTAAAATTCAACCATCTGAATATGCACACCAAATTTGAAGTCGATTTCAAGTCAATTGAAGATTTCACAGTCTCTTTACGGGACCTCTGCCTCTCGGTTGAGAATTTCTGATCGAGGGAATTTTTGACATTTTTTTTTTGGTTTTTTAAACCTTGTATCTGAGCATACACGAGGATATATTGAAAAATTCTTAGTCTACTATAGAACCAAACAAAATTTCAATGTCAAAATATTTTATTACTCAACATATTCTCCTCTTAATTGGATACATTTATTACAGCGACCCTGCAACGTCTCTAGACCTTTCAAAAAAAATGTTTCTTCTTGCTCTGCAAACCAGACCTCCACAGCTTTTATTACCTCCTCGTTGGAAGAAAATTTACGACCTTTCAAACTTTTTTTCAGTTGAGGAAAGAGATGATAGTCGGACGGAGCCAAATCTGGTGTATAAGGGGGGTGTTCTAGTAATTCAAACCCTAAATCACGAATTTTTTGCATGGCAACATGAGATTTGTGTGCAGGGGCGTTGTCCTGCAAAAACAAAACACCTTTGGATAGCTTTCCGCGTCTTTTCTCTTTAATTTCTTCCCGTAGAGTAGTCAGTAATGTCGAATAGTAATCTCCAGTTATTGTTCTACCCTTATCCAAAAAATCAATCATGATTACTCCATGGCAATCCCAAAAAACTGAAGCAAGAACTTTTCCAGCCGATTTTTGGATACGAAACTTCTTAGGTCTTGGAGAACCGGAGTGTCGCCATTCCATCGATTGCTGCTTTGTTTCTGGATTGTAGAAATGTACCCAAGTCTCATCCATAGTAACAATTCGGTTTAAGAAGTCTACATCGTTTTCAAATCGATCACAGATCGAACGCGATGCTACTACCCTTGCACGCTTTTGGTCAACATTTAAACATTTGGGGATCCATTTTGCAGCAATTTTTCTCATGTCCAAATTGACGTGAACTATATGATGAACGCGTTCGTACGAAATATTCAGTGCTTCAGATATCCGTTTTAGCCCAATTCGACGGTCTGTTAAAATCATGTCATGAACTGCATCGATATTTTCGGAGACTGACGCAGCAACTGGCCTTCCCGATCGGTCATCATCTTCAATAGAAAATTTACCTCTTTTCAAGCTTTCATCTTCGTAAATCTGCTTACCTCTTAACCCTTTTGAATACAGGTACTTAATAGCCAGCCACATACTCGTGAGGAGCAAATTATTTTGGAATAATGATTTTCTTCTGATAGGATCTCTGTATAATCTGTTATACTAATCATTGTATCTTTTATAACCAGTGGAAACAGACCATTCATATAAACTGTGAAGGAGAATGGTCCCAAAACTGGTCCTTGCGAAACACCAAACTCGAGTTTATCTAATTTAGTTTTCCACGCCCAATATTATCAAATGCCCTAGAATGATCCACCAATATTCAAAGAGCAGGTATTCTCTTCTCTAAAGCAGTATATATCTCAGATGTTGGATCAAAAATTGCATCTTCTCTGGATTTTTCTTCTGAAAACCACACTCTGTGTTATGAATCATACTTGTTCGAATAAAAAGGGGCTGAAATCATGATTTTAAAATTTTCTTTACACACAATTAACTGGTCTTGAAGTTCGATGAGCTGTAGTTTTGTGATCCTCTAGTATCGAATAACATTCCGAGACAATTGTTGATAGGAGGGTTGGAATTGTTTGATAAATATTTTCCCGACAGACGCTTTCCAATAATATAATCTCCTGATCGTTCAATTCACCCGAACCATCATGATTTCATCGTCAAGCTCGAGACTTTCCGAACATCATTCCTATACTCATGTTATCTGGAAATATGACGGAAATCGTCAAACGATATGACACAAATTCTCGCTCTTACATTTTACTTTTCTATTGTCGTAAAAAAACAAAGTAACATAAGTATATAAAATTGTTCCTTATAATAATTTGTCTAGCTGAACATTCTGTCGATAGCACTCTAACACGGGGGATCTTTAACCAAACATAGCCCAATTCAACTAATGCATTTCTAACCCATCCAATACGATTCCCTAATGTATTATTTGTATACAATACAATTTTCGAGCATGCAATTTCGGCATTAGTCATGGATTTGTAACAATTGTGTGTCGATGGAGGGTCATCACTGACTCATGTTGATGAAGTCGAAGTTTTTATCGTCCTTTCAATTGAAATTAGCATGGAAAAAGTCATTTACTCAAAGTGTAAGTTTCATGTTGTGTTGAAGAACAACAGTTGCTACACATAAAAACGATCAACTTTTTGTGATGACGTTTGTAATGTGGTGGTGATTTGAAAGTTTTATAAGTGATTTGTATAATCAATCCTCTTTCTACTGATCAAAATGATGGCTTGATATATATTCAATCACTCTTTACACTTTGGATATCTTCATAAAATGTAAGAGAGTTTCTAGAGGTTGTATACTGTGCTATACTTCAGTAGCAACTTCTTCGTACCCTATTACTTTTGTCACATCTTGTTTCAATATAACAAATAGTAAGTGTTCATCTCATAAAAGGGATTTTTCCTTCTGGATGAAAGAGAGCACTTTTCAAGTTGTAAAAATGTTCTGATAAGGTTTAATTCTGTCTCTGGAGTTAGGTAGAAATATATTAGATCTCTAAGCAAATTAAACTGCATCTGTGTTGCCAGAAATTAGTTTCAAACAACGTGTGTTGGAAAACATCATTAATATTATTCTAGTCATACTTGAAAGCTCTAATGGCTTGTTCTGCTTCGTTCAAACTGAATGACAGATATATTTGGATATCATCTTCAGTATAGCGTTGATAATAGGATGAGACTATTGAAAGAAAATAACTATTAAGATGCTGCACAGCGATGGGCCTACAATCGGGCCTTGAGGTACTCCACTAACAATGTTAATCCTGTTCATAGCTTTGAATATACGATCTGGTCGATTTGTTTATTTAGTATTCCTTTAGGTCTTTTTATTTTCCAATCGTTTTTGATTTGTTTTAATCCTATATTTATTAAGAAGCTGGTTATACAAAATTTCTGCTTTCATATTTGAGAAAGTTCTTCTTTCTCGACAATATTAGTAGTTTCGTGGTAGGTATATTTTGATCAATTCTGGTATTGTTACTTCAATTCTACTATTCCCCGCTGTACAGTGTAAATTTAATTCTTAAGTATACCGCTATAGGAATAAAAGATCATGTAATTGTCAAAATTTGTGGATTTATGAATAGAGGTTCACATGAGTCTTGAAACATGAATATTTTACCGCTATTTTTGGAAAACAAATTTTGTTGATCAAAAATTGATTGAATAAGCCGCAGATGGCTATAAAATACCCCAAAAGCGATTGCACAATAGAAAAAAAATTCATTTGAAATCTCTAGAACTGCAAAGCAACATACGGCTAATTTTTTGCATAACATGTTCATCGAATTCAAATTTTCTACTCGTAAATACTCCTGAGAATTTTTTCATGAAGTCAACATTATAACTGAAGCTTACTCAATCAGTTCCAGTCATTCATCGCGCTTTTCTCTCACTATTGCAACAGAGTTTGTGATTGTTGCAAAAACTTGAAATAATGTATGATTTTTATAGGAAACAACTTACCGTGGTCTGAATCGTATTTATAAGGCTAAGTGCAGAAAGTAAATTTCTTCAAATGGTGTAAAATCTAATGGAATGGATATAACATGTGGAGTACCACAAGGATCTGTTCTCGACCCATTGTCATTTCCACTGTATGTAAAAAATTTGGCGAGTATATCTATGGGTGGTTAGTTCACAATTTGTGCAGATGGCAGGTCCATTCTTAGGAATGATAGAAATATTTATAAACTGATGCAAAATAATATTGAAAATGATCTGAAAGAAGTAGAAAAATGGTGTGATGCAAATATATCCACAATTAGTGTCTCAAAAACTAGCATTATGACGTTCAAATACAACATAGAAAAATTGCACCAAGTTATATCTTTACTCTATACTTATCAACCCTTACATCTTCACTCTGAAAGGGGGCTTTCATATAAAAATGTTGTTATTTAAAACATAAGAAATGTTGCCTCTTTATTTTAGAAACAGCCTGTTTGATCCTTGAAAATACATTGAGAACTTTATGTCTCGAGTCAATCTATGCAATTGGTCTTACTTATAAGAAACATCCCCCTCAACAACACAAAGTAGGATTTCAATAATTCATTATGGATGAAAGTTATGCAACCATCTTCCACTCTATCAGAAAACTGTCAACAGTAAAAACACAAGAGCTTTTTTTATCAGATAAATTTCGTTCTCCAACGAAATAATTTTGCAAATCAGTAATTTCACGAGAAAAACTGACCTGAAAAAATTGCGAGACCGTACGTCGAGCAATTTTGTCTGATAATATAACAAGACCTCGTATATCAGCGAATAAATTGAATTCGGACATAAATCTTCGAGTGGAAGAATGTGGCAAAAATGTTTGAGTGGAAATTCCAGAATTTATTCGATTTCATAAACGACGGTCGAGTTATATTTGATCAGATTATTTCCCAAATATGTCAATTAACCAAAAACATTTATTCCACAACGTACATAATTATTTTTATTAAATTAATGAACATTATCGTTCATTGAATTTTTCATGTAAACTCTAAGTAATCTTTACAAACTATACTTATTAGTAGCATGTATTTACTACATTGCAATCTATTTATTTCATTTAATTTTAGCTTTAACTAACGTTATCGAACATTTTGAACTTATATTAGATGTTTTGTGTTAAAACAAAGAGAATTTGAGTAGCGCTATACTTTTACCAAATATTCTTGAACATGAATATATTTTTTCTCCTGCCAAAGGTTGTTAGTGTCATTTTATGAGCGTGAATTTTTCATGTATATCAATAGATGCCAGAACTGAATAGGGCCCAGAACTGGACCCTGTGGTATACCAGCTATAACATTTTGCCCGCCTTGACAGAACCCCTTAATAGATAAGCATCGTCCTTACCCAACGGAGACAGGGTGTCCGGCGGATCATGGTCCCTGCACCTCGCCGTACGGGCCCGTCCGTGCCTCGACATGATAGCGGCGATGCTGAAGTCCGTCGCGCAAGGCCTTATCGTGCAATTGTCCTCCATCTTCGGCGACGATCACCTGAGTCGCGGACACATGTTATCACAGAAGAGAGAAACGCACCAAACGACGCTGGCGCCACTCGACATACGCGCGTCGTACACGCTAAACGCGCTCGAAAACCTATCGCTAGGCGCGAACCATTTAACCGCAGAAGCAAGCTGTTTTGACAGAATGAATATTAAACTCCCTTCGGATCGCGTTTAACGAGATTACTTTGATGTGCGGCGAAAGCCTCCAGATTGGTCGCTCCCACTTCCCACGGAAGGCGGATCCTCGACCGCCACTGATAGCGGCTCTTTTGTTTCCTCGGGCTACTTCTCACGACGCTGTTCAACGCCAACTGACCGCCACGTCGAGACGTTATCAGAGGAATGTGCCATTTTTTCGGCGCGTTTCCCCCCTCTGTCTTCTTCGTCGATGACATGTCGGCTTTTTGTTTTGGCCCCCCGGCCGCCGCGGGTACCTGGGCGGGCGTTTTAATGCCCCGACTGAGCCTTTCTTGCCGTGTTGTTTTGATCGGGCGACTTGGAGGGGGCGTGGTCGCGCGGAGGCACGCCCTCGGGAGGCGCCTCGTTCCTCGGCACGCCTCTGGATGGAGCGCACGGTCGCTTGGTTCGCTTACCTGTTGGGGATTATTTTTCTTTTATTAGACTATAATCACTTTGGAGGCTATTATTGCGGAATGTTGCGAAACGGGCGTGCTCGACATCTGGTCTACATCAAAGTGACTGTTGATTCTACACCCAATCTGTAACCCATATGTAATACTGCGAATGATAATAATGATAAACGAGTTTATTGTTCACCTACGAATACTAGTTCATATAGGTAAAGGTGTCCTTCAGATAGTTGGAATCCTATTGGAAATCCTTTTAGTAACAATTATTTCTTAAATTTGTTTTGAATATACTGGAGTTTTAACGTTGAAAATACATCAAAAATAATTAATCGATAAACTCAATTTACAGATATATACATATATAAAAACTCATGTCATACAAAAATACATGCAAATATACAAGTTTGACTTTTAAATGATATAAATTACATTCAAAATTAAATTTCCAAATTTATATAATTGAATACAATTTTTAAAAATTATCATTAAAACATTTAAAACATTTTTATGCATAATAGTAGGGTCTATCACCCAAAAAAAATTCACACCTCTCTGAGGTGATATCAGTTGAAAGATGGTTGAACTTTTCACAACCATAATAAACAAAAATCCTTTATGACTGATGTCATTGGTATCAACAACTTAATGCTGCTTGTCTTTTCATATAATGGGATGATGAAGATTGAAATTCGTTCAAATATTCCGTTAATAAAAACATTGTTTTCAATATAATAGATATCACCGTTACAATTCTATGAGAGGTAAGAAGTAGTCTACACTGTTTACTCTTTACTTTCTTCGTTTTACTTCAAGATCTTTGATCTTCTAGACGTATCACTGATGCGTCTAGAAGAGTACTTCGACCACGCCACTGAAGATGACTGCCGCAGTTGCAGTCGAAACGTTTGGAGATTTAAACCAAAGAAGACCACGGCAAAACCCGGAAACCAACCAAAAACAACAGAGTACCTATATTTTAATATAGGACATATATTTTCGTAATCAGTATTAAATTTTGCGTACATAAGTAGTGCAAATTTCAAGTGGAAGATTTTGCATTTTTTTTCCCTTCAAGAATTGTTTTTATAATTTTTCTGTTGATTTTCGTAAAATTCAACCTTTCCTGAATACGCTTACCGAATAATTTCAAGTGATCCGATAATTTTGTGATTTTTATGTTCTATAATGGTCAACCCCTTTAGAATTTTTTAGATCTGGCAGTGATGCAATTAAAGCCTGCACTCACTTGAGACATCTAGTTTTGATCATGGTAACTGACCCCTGGATACCGACCGATCTCCATCTGTTGCTACCTTGGCATTTGGAGCCCCCCAAACAAAAAAAGCTGGCGCCCGAGGCACCGAAAGGACGTTTAAGTCTGCTGTAGTCTCAGGGCCAATTGTAAGGGCTTTTCTGAATATACTAACCAATTTTGAAATCGATTCCGATCGAATTCAAGATTTCATAGTCTTTTCGCAGAATTATTTCAAGTGGATGTGATGTTTTGTATTTTTCCTGATTTTTAGGAGTCTACCACTCTAGAATTTGTTTGAGTAATTTCTCAATTTTGATTCTCGACTTGAATATACTAATGTGGTAATTCTGAATCGATTGGCGTTCACAGAATTGCTCTATCTTTAACCGTTCCCGATTTAAAAAGTTCTTGTGGAGTTGACAGGGGTCTTTTTCTTCAATAAATATTTCAAAAAAAATTTTCAGGTAAATTAGTGATAGTTATTCTGAATATGCACACCAAATTTTAAGTCGATTCCGAGTCAATTAGAGATTTCACAGGCTTTTTACCGAACCTCTGCAATTTCTAGTTGAACATTCTCGAAAATTCGTTCGTACGTGAGAATTTTTTTTATTCTATTTTTATGCAAAACCTTAAGTCTGAACATATGCAAATCACATATTTTCGGAATCAGCATGAAATTTTGCATATATAGTGTGAATTTCGAGTGCAACTGATGGGTTTCTATTTTTCATGATTTTTAGGGGTCTACCTCTATGGACTTTTCTCGATTTTTCGAGTGATTTTTTTTTCTGTCGATCAACATGGAATTCACAGACTAAAGTAATTTCACCATTCTGAATCGATTGGCGTTCGCAGAATTGCTCTATCTTCAACCGTTCTCGAGTTGAAAAGTTCATCTGAAGTTGAAAGGCGTCATTTCCATTCAAATATCAGTAAAATTCAATGTTTTCTGAATAAGCACGAATTCAAAGTCGATTCCAACTCAATCAGAGATTTCACATGTTTTTTACCAAACTTCTGCGGTTTCTAGTTGAATATTCTCGAAAATTCGGTCGTACGAGGGAATCTTCCATGGTTTATTTCTCTTTCATGCTAAACCTTACATCTGAACATATGCAAATCACATATTTTCGGAATCAGCATGAAATTTTGCATATATAGTGTGAACTTCGAGTGAAACAGATGGGTTTCTATTTTTCATGATTTTTAGGGGTCTACCCCTTTGGACTTTTCTCGATATTTCGAGTGATTTTTTTTTCTGCCGATCAACTTGAAATTTACAGACTATACTAATTTCACCATTCTGAAACGATTGGCGTTCGCAGAATTGCTCTATCGTTGAGCGTTCTTGAGTTGAAAAGTTTATCTGCAGTTGAGAAGGGTAATTTCTCTCTGGAATCACGTTTTCACAATTTTTCAATTGATTTTCGTAGAATTCAAATTTTTTTTAATATAGTCGCTAAATCTGAAGTCGATACCGAGTGAATTGAATATTTCATAGGCTTTTTACGAATCTCTGTAGTTTGGAGAATTTTTGACGTGTTGTTCCTTTTTTATGCTTAACCTTATATCTGAGAATATATAAATAATATATTTTCGAAATCAGCATGAAATCTTGCGCGTATAATGCAAATTTTAAGCGAATCCAATGATTTTGTATTTTTCATGATTTTTAGGGTTCCTAATGATCTTTCTTTCATCTTTCCAAAGGTTAATTCGATACTCATCGAATCAACTTCACGACATGGTGCAACTCATTTTCTGCTTTCATCTTGACAAAACACGGTTTCCCTTCTATCCTCTCTCGTAAATCCAATAATGCTCTTTCCGATGATTTAAACAAGCATCACGTCCACACAAAATGTCGCTATTTGACCAAACGAAATCGGATTTCTTCGATCTTTGCCAGAATGGAAAAGAAAAAGGGTCATAAAACAGTTGATCATGTAAGGGTAATACGTTATCCGACTTTTGGCTGCAATACGACAAAAAATATACGAACGTTGGCGGACGTTCATGCAGTAACAACCCTTTCAACATTTATTGAGTTCATATACAATCAAATAAATGACATAGGTTTTTAGAATTGGCAAATAAACAATTTTATTATATAAAACTCGTTATCTCCTTGCAACATTCCACTATCCTATCAAAATCATTATCAGATAACTTCTGAAAGAAGTGTATCTTGTACTGATTGAGTTTTTTGACCCGAACTTATCGATATTATTTTTTACTTCAAGTGGATGTTATTGGTTTTGTAGCAAAAAAATCTGAAACTTTAATTTGAGCTTCTTCATCCAGTATTTAAAAATCGGTTCTTATTTTGATCACAGCATTCCCTGTCTCTCTGAATTTTGTTTTTATATGTCCATCAACATAAGTATCACAAATTGAACTTCCACTATTCTCCATGTCAAAATTGCAATGGAAAGAAAAAAATTCGAATCGGAAGGGCATATATCAGATCGAAAACTTACATACGGTATCCCACAAGACACAGTTCTTGGGCCGCTGGTATTTACTATACACATACATATTACCTTGATGACGTTGTGATCTGAAGGAAAACTCATTAGTTTCGTTGACAATAAGAAGAAAATTGGATTTTTCTGCAGACGAAAGCGAAGCAAGAATTGATACGTGCATACAACTAGGTTTATTATAAGAAATTAACACTCCACAGCAGAGTTGTCTAAGCATTCTTAGCCTTTTTGTGATCACGATCACCGTGCTTACGAGCACCTTTTCAAGTTTGTGCTTAGTGCTCAGTACTTTAGGCACTCTACAAAAAGGAAAAGTGTTCAAACAGAACTTTGTTATAGAGCTGTGATTGCGTTAAAAACGTGTTTTCTATACCAAATATAATGGAGCATATTTTGAAAAAAGCTGGAAAAGCAAGAGATTCATTAATTCCATTGAAAAGTGAAGCCGTATACAAAAAAGAATACAAGATATATCTGGAATGGCTGATACGGAATAATGTTATACCAAAAGATGCCACTGAAACTGTATTTCTGGCATATTTCCAAGAACTGCTAAGGTATTTTCAGAAACGTATGGTCCGAATTCCTTATTGACAGAATGCTAAAATTGAGTGATACGACAAGAAACTGAATAAAATAAAAACCACTGAATGACACCGACTGAAAGACGTTGATCGCGGTGGAACAAATCGAAAAAGCAGCTCAAGAGGCTGTAGGCCAATAAATTATTACCAAGCAAATCTGGAGAACAATATACTGCAACAATTATCTGAGTTTATCAAATGGTGCAAAGAATATAATTGAGAATAAATTTCGAAATTTAGCTTTTATTGCAAAGAAATTTACTTCAAATCCCTAGGAATTTAAAGTACATTTTAAATCCCTACGGATTTAAAGTACCAATTTTTCCCCGAAAATAGGGATTTAAAGTAGGTACCCTTTAAAACCCTAAAGTGCATAAAGACTGTTGATTCTCTATTCAGAGTATTTTTCATACAAATTCCATATTTTTCTTATGATAAAACAGATAATACCGACCAGAAAAGTTACGTGGATTTGTAGACACCCACTAACTTTAACACCCCCGAGTGAAACGTTGCTAGCAAGCGCAAGTGACACCAGCTGGAAAAAAGGTAAAATCTACAAAACACATAAATCCCTCAAAGTCAATCCTCTCGATGGGAAACCCCGAAAAACAACTTTTCTACCGGTAGTCGGACATTGATTGTGCGGGACGAGCACATAAGTCTTTCCCCCAGCTACCACGTGATTTGTCCGCTAATCGCGGTTGTCTGGGGACTTGTAATGGGTCCCATCTAGAGTTTGTTTCACGTTCCCCGAGCCATCTAGATTCTATAAGTGGTCGGGGACGTCACTTCAATTATCCGGGGCCGGCATGCAACTTGATTCTTTTTTAACTCTATTGGACTTTGGGGATGGAGCTTCTTTGAGCTAATTGTCGGATAAATAAGTGGGGAGCTTTTTTGCCGGTTTAATTAAGTAACGGATAAAAAAGAAATGAGCGAAAGAAATCGACGATTTGCATTAATTGGAGAGGGGGATTTGGAAGAAAATGCAGTTCGTTTTAATGCAACGTTACAATTAGTAGCCGTGACTAAGATCTCTGAGTACGGTGTAATGAAAAAGGGTGGAATCCTGACTAGGCCCAGTTCAAAAACGATGTTAGATCAAATAATGCTTTTAAAGAATTCTAAATTTAACTTTCGAAAGTTCTTGCTATCAAAAGTACTTTAGTGGTATTCAAAATAGTGTCGTTCGAGTTATATTGATTTACTATATTCAACATTTTTTGAAAACTTTTTCATTTTCTTAGGTAGCATGAAATAAAACTTGTTATAGGTACATAAAACCTTTAACACTCTTTCAAAGTTTTTAATGTCCTCCACTCAAAACTGAGTAGGTGTTTTGATTCATCCTTCGTGTGCCTTTGCTTGATAGTATCATGTTAATGAAAGACTAGGGGTGTTAAATCAGGAGATGTAGGAGGCCACTCCTATGGACCCAAACGTCTAATCCCTCGATTATCAAATATGCGGTCCAATTCTAACCGGACTTCTGCTGTGCAATGAGAAGGAGTTCTATCAAGTTGACACAAATATGTTTAATATTGTTCTAGTGTCAGTTCTTCAATGGAATTCCCAATCCATGGTCCAGAAGATAATCAAATATTTTCGAGGTTTCGTCATGAATCAAATAGCCATATCGAATCGAAAACTGATTTTTTCTTGAAATATCATTTATCTTGTGGCATGCGGATATTCGATGGGTAGTACTAATTATTCCTTCTGTTGAAAAATCCTCCTATCAAAAATGTTGATCACTCCGTATTCCGTAGACGCCCCCTTTACCTCCCTTCAATTTCAACCAACACAAAGTCCGAAAAAAATTCTACATTGACAAATACTTTTCACATGAACAGATGACACATGCAAAAAATTTGTTTTGCTTACGAATATCCAAGGATTAACGCCCCGCCCAAACGGAGGGTCGCAACAAAAAATCGCCAAGTGGGTAATGCCTCAGCCAAGCCGAACGTTTATCATCTGCCATGGAAAAAAATTTAAAATATTGCTGAACACTTCGACTTGTAATTGGAATTTTATCACTCCACAGTGCCTTCTTGGAAAAATCTTCGTCAACGCACCATCAACATTTCACTTAGTTCAATCCTTTGTCGTTTTGGAAATTGTGTTTTTTTTTCATATCGCTTTACTATTTGGAAATTACGGCGCTTTCAGATGCGAAGAACTAATTTAAATGTACGTTAAAGACATTAATGATCTAAGATATTTGAATTCTATAATCAGAATCTGCCGCTCTCTGCAAATCTCAAAATTGCCTTCTTCTATAAGCGCTGATGCCACGAATTTCTAGTGGGGATTGTTCCGTTCCTAATCTCAATATTTTCGTTTTTTCTTGGTTAATCCTAAGCCCCATAATTCAACTTTTTTCTATAATTTCTTCTGATCTTGCTAATTATGGCTATATCATCAGCGTAACGTAATAATTTGTCCTACTTCTGCCCTAAGCTTCCTTTTGTTAATTCTCCTCACCACATTATATTCTAAAGTGAGGTTGAATAACGTCGTTGAAAGTGAGTCCCCCGTTTTACCCCTTTGTTGATTCTGAATTCCTCTATTTCTCCTTTTTGTGTTATTATCTTAGTTGTTTTCATCGTCATTAATAATAGCTTTCTCAGTTTTTGTGGGACTTTAACTCATTCAGTGGTGTCAAGAGTTGGTTTCTTTTCATCGAGTCAAATGCTACAAAGAGCAGTTCGAGGTTTATCTTGTGTTCAAGGGCTTTTTCTATCTCTTGCTTCAGTGTATGAATCGCGTCTATGGTTGATTTTCCTTGTGTAAATCTGCTTTGATATGGCCCTATTATGTTTTTTGTAATACTTGCCAACCTTGATTGTATTATTGATGTCATTATTTCATCACCAGACTCTCGAAATTCGAGATTTCTCGTGATCGAGATCGAGACGAGACTAATGGGTTTTTTCGAGAACGAGATCTAGAAAAACACTTCGAGAGATTTTTCGAGATCGAGAAATTATTTCGAGATTTCTCGATCTCGAAAAAATATATGTGCTGCAATAAATCACAGCTCTAATTACGCTAGAAAAGAGAAAATGAAAAACTATGCTAAGAAATAATTTTAATTCATTTTAAACAAGTTGAAACACAAGGGAGCAATGAGAATGAGATCAATGATTATCATTATATGTTTTATTAGATTTAAACAATAATTTGAAAGTCTTGTACAATGCTATTTTATATTTCTTTATTACAATAATTAAAAGATAACGATAATTACTTTAAAAATTAATTGATAGGACACTATTCGGTCAGTCTGGACTTTCAGGGTAAAGAAACTCCCATGAAGGGAAAGGGCCATAAATTCAACTTCATTTCTATTGTATTCTTCAAATATGTTAGTCCAAGCTTATTATATTACTTCTAAGAATAGTCTCATAAAATAATTTGAGTATCATCGATAATTTTTTTTCAACAGACGACTGTTTCGATCATAAAAAATGAGTTTGTTGCTGGTGCTGGTACATTATTATCTTCACGAACGAAGAAACAATTTTAAACTTTCACCTTTCGTACCTATAGGTAAATTTTAAATGTATGGATCAAAGATTAAATTGAAACATCAAGGATTCGTTTAATTTTTATTTTTTGGAACAATATTGTTTATTTTTGTGCTGATACTCGGCGGTTTTTTTGTTATACTTGGCTTTTAGTTCATAGAATAAAGAATCCGTATTTTAACGAATTTTTTTTATAGAAAAAATTTAATACTCTCGAATCGAGTTCAAGAAATTGTCTTCGAGAAAAACATCAAGACGAGAGTGCCGCTCTCTGAGATTTGCCGCTTAAAGTGGCAAATCTTAAAATCTCAAAATCGTCTGTTTCTATGAGCGTTAGTGCTGGGAAAATTATTTCTAGTGGGTATTGTAGGGTATTTCAATTCCGTAATCAGAATTCGCTGCTTCCTGAGAATTGCCGCTTTGAGTGACTGCCTAATCCGTTTAATAGGTAATCTGGGTCTGGTAGTAATAGTGGTAGTAGTAAAAGTGATCATTGATATAAAGAATGAACAAAAGAGAAGCCCCAGGACTGAACCTTGTCGCACACCATGTATAACAAAACCAAACCTAATTCCTGGAAAATAAGCAACTGTAACAATAAAATAAATGTTTATAATATTGAATCGTTGAAGTTTACAAATAAAGACCGTGTTATCCGACCAGAGTATCACGCATCTCGGTACCCAAAAAAGATACAGCATCAAACATTCGTTCGCCATACTCGAGGTGCATCTCTGCCTAATTGCACAACCCCTCGGTCTCCGTCGTTCCGTGCAAGGGTAGCAAAGCGACGTGTTAATGAGCACCCTCGTCCCGGTGACCTCATCCGTCACTGGTCCCGGGGTGGGGACGACAGAACGGCCACCCACACAGCATTAAACGCGTTAGCGGACGCCTGTACTCGCCTCCCCTCATAAATCCTCAAGTAACAAACACCCTACACAACTAAGCGGATTCTAATCTATCCCCCGGTGATATTTCACCGGGCACTCTTCTATCTGTATCGGTGCGGTCGAATTTGCAGCCGGAAGAGTCCGGTGGCCGACTGGTGTCGAGGAAACACGGTCCGAATTCGGAGGATTTCGCAAAATTAATATTTATGTGACGAGGCCCGGAAGGGGTAAATTCCTAGACTTGCAAGCAGATTCCAGAACAGATCGACAGAAAAATTATAGGAATTTGCGAGTCTGGAGTGAGTAGAGTAGAGTAGTCAGTAATGTCGAATAGTCATCTCCAGTTATTGTTCTACCCTTATCCAAAAAATCAATCATGACTACTCCATGGCAATCCCAAAAAACTGAAGCAAGAACTTTTCTAGCAGATTTTTGGACACGAAACTTCTTAGGTCTTGGAGAACCGGAGTGTCGCCATTCCATCGATTGTTGCTTTGTTTTCGGATCGTAGAAATGTACCCAAGTCTCATCCATAGTAACAATTCGGTTTAAGAAGTCTACATCGTTTTCAAATCGATCACAGATCGAACGCGATGCTACTACCCTTGCACGCTTTTGGTCAACACTCAAACATTTGGGGATTCATTTTGCAGCAATTTTTCTCATGTCCAAATTGACGTGAACTATATGATGAACGCGTTCGTATGAAATATTCAGTGCTTCAGATATCCGTTTTAGCCCAATTCGACGGTCTGTTAAAATCATGTCTTGAACTGCATCGATATTTTCGGGGACTGACATTGAAACTGGCCTTCCCGATCGGTCATCATCTTCAATGGAAAATTTACCTCTTTTGAAGCTTGCAGTCCAATGTTTCACGGTCGCATACGAAGGACATCAATCACCAAGGGTATTAAGCATATCTTCGTAAATCTGCTTACCTCTTAAATCTCATACAGGTACTTGATGATGGCTCGATACTCCAATTTTTCGATTTTCACAATTTCGGTGGACATATTTTTTCTTTTAATTTATTGCGTAACTCTGGTTAACTTTTTTGACGTCAAACTTTACACTGACACTTCTAATAAGTTATTGTTCGTTGCTATAGTAACGCAATATTTTGTTTATGCAGGGAACTGGTCTAGGCTAACTAGATATCAATACATCCTCGTAGTTAGAAAGTTAAGAACAATTTTATACAAATTTAGAAGACTTGAGAAAAACATACCATTCAGTCAAATGAATACCCTGTATCATGCTCTAGTTAAAAGTCGTTTGCGTTATGGAATTGCGGTATGGGGTGGAACTCATAGAAACCATTAATATTCTTTGGAAGTGATGCAAAAAAGATTTTTAAAACTCATTTATTCCGAACACTTTAGATATTCCTCTGGTTATTTATTAGTTTTTTCAATTGTTTGCTTCCAAATGAGTTACGGGTGTTTTGTCAATAAGACATTTCAATAATTTCAAACTATGTTGTTTGCTAAGTTGTTCATTTCTATTTTTGTATTTATGGGAAGTTTTGAAATTTACTTTATTCAGCAACTTTCAAAAATTCTTCTATTCATTCACTTATTTATTCATTCATTCATTTATTTATACAAAAAATACTTTGTGTCCAGAATGTGATCCAAATCACAATAATATCCAACAAACTATGTCACAAAATTTTTAAGAACGAGGACGAGGATACAAAGTCAAAATCGGATTGAGTGACCAAAAATACACAACGTTGTGTAAGACACAGTTGTGCAGATATTTTACACAATTGTCCAATCTTTCATCAATATTATAGTAGAATAATGAACAAATTGGTGCTGTCAACTTTTTGGAAACAAATTGTGACAAAATTATGCACAATTGTGTAGAAAACATACATTCATTTCTCTCTGAGTACATATATTAAACCGTCGAGAAAAAAAAATCGGATTATTCTTAGGAAAAAGCCGATATGACTGGGCTAAAAATTGTTTCTTAGGTACCATCCACCAATTAAAGTGCTATGAGTAGTACTGAAAATGAGTTTGGAGTAAAGTCTGGTGTTGTATGTCAAATCAAGCAGTGAATTAAGTGTTTAGTACTTATATCGAGAAAACTACTCCATGTTGAAATCCATTACGGCTGGTAATTCTATAACTGGCTTTCGCTGTACTGGTCACAATCTCGTTGCTCCTATAAGAAAAAAAGCCCACCATGACCCACCTGGTTCGCAACCGGAAATGGCTGGAAAAGTCTCGCAAAAAATCCACTTTATACTCACTACAAGCCACTTGTCGATTTAACATTGCATAATAATGGCCAAATCAGCCGCAATTAATAATAGGATAACAAAGCAGAAAATATAAGTCTAAATTACCTGCATACATTAAAACACACTCAACCGTAAAAACTAATGACTCGGTAGTCGGCTGAAATATAACAATAACAAATAACCGTGTCGGTTGCGGGTTGATACTCAAGAAATTCTATTAAATATATGCAGTGGTCAGGAGCGAACAAGCAGTATGAATATCATTATCATTTATAATTATTACTGATGCAAATAGTACCACCGAGCAGAAATGTGGGTTTTAATATTTTCTAGAGATGCCTATGGTTTTTGGCAATTATTCCAGCTACTGGAGGGGGACTGAAGTTATGTAAGAATACGAGAGCACTCGTTTCCGCAAAGTAAAGATAGATCTATTTCGAAGGCAAGAACCATCAGTGATCAGATGACGAAACAGTAAGGATACACAGACCACTTTTCAAAAGCTCTATCTCGACAATATCATTAATCCCAACCTGACGGACCATTTTTTGTACCTTTCATTGGAATTGAACTACGCAATATCATTGAGAAGCACGCACTAAATCAAATCGTGCTGTTTACCATCGAACAGCACTGTCTTGATCAGAGCAATCCCAAAGCACAGTGCTAAGTGCTAGTGAAAGCACCCACAGACGTACAAACGTGGTGCATGAGGGAAAACATCAAGGTCACCCCTCAAAAACCATTCAGAGGGAAGCTGGTCAGTTTGCAAAGACTAGTCCAGCTCGGCAAAATGACCTCAACCTGCTCCGTTGATGGAACTTCAGCACCGTCACTCTATGAAACTACCCAAATTCTTTGGCGAAAAACTACAAGTAGCTGATCATGTCAAATATTTAGGGCTGTTTCTGGAAAAAAAACTAACCAGGAACATGCATCTGCAACATGTAATCGGAAGCAAATCATCATTAATTTTTTGTTGTCACAGTTTATGTAAATGATTTATAACGGAAATTCAAAACCAATTTGGAAAGCTTCCTACTGGAAAATTAGTATCTATAATAAAACTAAGGGATTCAGGTTTCTCATTACTGATAATAGTGATAATATCCATTCAGCGTTAAAGAACTGGGTGACATTTCTGATTTTAAATTTCTAATAACTTCAAGAACTCCAGTTTCATTTGTAGAATTCGAATACGCAGTAATTTCTTTGCCTGTTTAACGTCAAATAATGTATCAAACCTCAAAATGAATGAAGACAGCTCAAAAGACAACTACATCTAGCTGGCAAACCATTATAAGTCCCCCCAAGGGTATCAGATATCGTTTAAATTCAAGAATGGGCTTCAGACAGCACACGCCCAACTCGATACTTTCTGAATCATCTGCTTCGAGTATGGGTTTTGTGTTTGTCATTGTCCGATTGAAATCTCGCATTGTATCAACTGACTGCTTCTTCTGTAGATTTATTGGCTTCTATTGTTGAGGAATAACTGGTACTGACCACTGACCACTTACCTAAGTGATTCGAAGGGGAGTGTTTTATAGGTGTCATTATACTTTGTGCTTGTTCAGTTAATACAATATTTCACCTTAATAAGCACTGTGAGGCTGGAAATTACACGACTGAAATACGTTCTCGAAATTGTTCGAAGATTCTGCATGTATGAATATGTGTGAGGTTATAAAATATGTCATATACATTTAAATATATAATTTTTATCTTCATTCTATTGTTTGAATGTGTGCTCAGTGTTTGAAATAAAATCTGATTTGAATGATGACTTTTTTCATAACATGGACATTCAAAAAATCCACAAAGTCCCCCAGATCATGAATGGGTTTCATTCACTTATTTTCCAAGATGAACATTGGAGATCTTTATTTATGAACAAATTTAGATTGAATTCTGATAAGTGTTATATTTAGAAACTTTCTGAATCCACTGGTGTAGACAGAATTTCAATAAAAATTGTCGAATTGAGGGGTTGGTTTCATTTGATTCACGACAAACCGCGCCAACTCGAATCCTATTTTTGAGATCACTTCAAAATATTTAAAATCCGACCGCACTCCTCTGACATCCCGGAAATGAGTTTTGATGATGAAAATGTGTTATATGGACAAAAATAAAAGTATTCTGATTCACGAAAAACCGTACCAACTCGAAACCTATTTTTGAGATAACTTCAAAATATTAAAAATCCGACCGCACTCCTCTGACGTCTCGGCAATGAGTCTTGATGATGATAAGTTGTAATTTGGACAAAAATTCATGTATTCTGATTCACGACAAACCGCGCCAACTCGAATCCTATTTTTAATATCACTTCAAAATATTTAAAATCCGACCGCACTCCTCTGACGACCCGGCAATGAGTTTTGATGATGAAAATGTGTTATATGGACAAAATTGAATGTATTCTGATTCACGACAAATCGCGCCAACCCGAATCCTATTTTTGAGAACACTTCACAATATTTAAAATCCGACCGCACTCCTCTGACGTCCCGGCAATGAGTTTTGATGATGAAAATGTGTTATATGGACAAAAATGAATGTATTTTGATTCACGACAAACCACGCCAACTCGAATCCTATTTTTAATATCACTTCAAAATATTTAAAATCCGACCGCACTCCTCTGACGTCCCGGCAATGAGTTTTGATGATGAAAATTTGTTATGGACAAAAATGAATGTATTCTGATTCACGACAAACCGCGCCAACCCGAATCCTATTTTTGAGATCACTTCAAAATATTTAAAATCCGACCGCACTCCTCTGACGTCCCGGCAATGAGTTTTGATGAAGAAAATGTGATATATGGACAAAAATGAATGTATTCTGATTCATGACAAACCGCGCCAACTGGAATCCTATTTTTAATATCACTTCAAAATATTTAAAATCCGACCGCAGTCCTCTGACGTCCTGGCAATGAGTTTTGATGATGAAAATGTGTTATATGGACAAAAATGAAAGTATTCTCATTCACGACAAACCGCGCCAACTCGAATCCTATTTTTGAGATCACTTCAAAATATTTAAAATTCGACCGCACTCCTCTGACGTCCCGGCAATGAGTCTTGATGATGATAAGTTGTAATTTGGACAAAAATTTATGTATTCTGATTCACGACAAACCGCGCCAACTCGAATCCTATTTTTGAGATCACTTCAAAATATTTAAAATCCGACTGCACTCCTCCGACGTCCCGGCAATGAGTTTTGATGATGAAAATGTGTTATATGGACAAAACTGAAAGTATTCTCATTCACGACAAACCGCGCCAACTCAAATCCTATTTTTGAGATCACTTCAAAATATTTAAAATCCGACCGCACTCCTCTGACGTCCCGGCAATGAGTCTTGATGATGATAAGTTGTAATTTGGACAAAAATTTATGTATTCTGATTCACGACAAACCGCGCCAACTCGAATCCTATTTTTGAGATCACTTCAAAATATTTAAAATCCGACCGCACTCCTCTGACGTCCCGGCAATGAGTTTTGATGATGAAAATGTGTTATATGGACAAAAATGAATGTATTCTGATTCACGACAAACCGCGCCAACTCGAATCCTATTTTTGAGATCACTTCAAAATATTTAAAATCCGACCGCACTCCTCTGACGTCCCGGCAATGAGTTTTGATGATGAAAATGTGTTATATGAACAAAAATGAAAGTATTCTGATTCACGACAAACAGCGCCAACTCGAATCCTATTTTTGAGATCACTTCAAAATATTTAAAATCCGACCGCACTCCTCTGACGTCCCGGAAATGAGTTTTGATGATGAAAATGTGTTATATGGACAAAAATGAAGGTATTCTGATTCACGACAAACCGCGCCAACTCGAATCCTATTTTTGAGATCACTTCAAAATATTTAAAATTCGACCGCACTCCTCTGACGCCCCAACAATGACTTCTGATGATGACAAGTTGTTATTTGGACAAAAATGAATGTATTCTGATTCACGACAAACCACGCCAACTCGAATCCTATTTTTGAGATCACTTCAAAATATTTAAAATCCGACCGCACTCCTGTGACGTCCCGGCAATGAGTTTTGATGATGAAAATGTGTTATATGGACAAAAATGAATGTATTCTGATTCACGACAAACCGCGCCAACCCGAATCCTATTTTTGAGATCACTTCAAATTATTTAAAATCCGACCGCACTCCTCTGACGTCTCGTATATGAGTTTTGATGATGAAAATGTGTTATATGGACAAAATTGAATGTATTCTGATTCACGACAAACAGCGCCAACTCGAATCCTATTTTTGAGATCACTTCAAAATATTTAAAATCCGACCGCACTCCTCTGACGTCCCGGAAATGAGTTATGATGATGAAAATGTGTTATATGGACAAAAATGAAAGTATTCTGATTCACGACAAACCGCGCCAACTCGAATCCTATTTTTGAGATCACTTCAAAATATTTAAAATCCGACCGCACTCCTCTGACGCCTCGGCAATGAGTTTTGATGATGATAAATTGTAATTTGGACAAAAGTGATTGAATGCTGACCCACCATCAAGCGCGCCATGTCGAATCCTAATTTTGAGATCACTTCAAAATATTTAAAATCCGACTGCACTCCTCTGACGTCCTGGCAATGAGTTTTGAAAATGATAAGTTGTAATTTGGACAAAAATTAATGTATTCTGACCCACCACCAAGCGCGCCAACACGAATCCTACTTTTGAGATCACTTTGAAATATTTAAAAACCGACCGCACTCCTCTGACGCCTCGGCAATGAGTTTTGATGATGATAAGTTGTAATTTGGACAAAAATGAATGTATTCTGACCCACTACAAATCGCGCCAACTCGAATCCTATTTTTGAGATCACTTCAAAATATTTAAAATCCGACCGCACTCCTCTGACGTCTCGGCAATGAGTCTTGACGATGACAAGTTGTAATTTGGACAAAAATTTATGTATTCTGATTCACGACAAACCGCGCCAACTCGAATCCTATTTTTGAGATCACTTCAAAATATTTAAAATCCGACCGCACTCCTCTGACGTCCCGGAAATGAGTTTTGATAATGAAAATGTGTTGTATGGACAAAAATGAAAGTATTCTGATCCACGACAAACCGCGCCAACTCGAATCCTATTTTTGAGATCACTTCAAAATATTTAAAAATCCGACCGCACTCCTCTGACGTCCCGGCAATGAGTTTTGATGATGAAAATGTGTTATATGGACAAAAATGAAAGTATTCTGATTCACGACAAACAGCGCCAACTCGAATCCTATTTTTGAGATCACTTCAAAATATTTAAAATCCGACAGCATTCCTCTGATGTCCCGGAAATGAGTTATGATGATGAAAATGTGTTATATGGACAAAAATGAAAGTATTCTGATTCACGACAAACCGCGCCAACTCGAATCCTATTTTTGAGATCACTTCAAAATATTTAAAATCCGATCGCACTTCTCTGACGTCCCGGCAATGAGTTTTGATGATGAAAATGTGTTATATGGACAAAAATGAATGTATTCTGATTCACGACAAACCGCGCCAACTCGAATCCTATTTTTGAGATCACTTCAAAATATTTAAAATCCGACCGCACTCCTCTGACGTCCCGGAAATGAGTTTTGATGATGAAAATGTGTTATATGGACAAAAATGAAAGTATTCTGATTCACGACAAACCGCGCCAACTCGAATCCTATTTTTGAGATCACTTCAAAATATTTAAAATCCGACCGCACTCCTCTGACGCCTCGGCAATGAGTTTTGATGATAATAAATTGTAATTTGGACAAAAGTGATTGAATGCTGACCCACCATCAAACGCGCCATGTCGAATCCTAATTTTGAGATCACTTCAAAATATTTAAAATCCGACCGCACTCCTCTGACGTCCTGGCAATGAGTTTTGAAAATGATAAGTTGTAATTTGGACAAAAATTAATGTATTCTGACCCACCACCAAGCGCGCCAACACGAATCCTACTTTTGAGATCACTTTGAAATATTTAAAAACCGACCGCACTCCTCTGACGCCTCGGCAATGAGTTTTGATGATGATAAGTTGTAATTTGGACAAAAATGAATCTATTCTGACCCACTACAAATCGCGCCAACTCGAATCTTATTTTTGAGATCACTTCAAAATATTTAAAATCCGACCGCACTCCTCTGACGTCTCGGCAATGAGTCTTGATGATGACAAGTTGTAATTTGGACAAAAATTTATGTATTCTGATTCACGACAAACCGCGCCAACTCGAATCCTATTTTTGAGATCACTTCAAAATATTTAAAATCCGACCGCACTCCTCTGTCGTCCCGGAAATGAGTTTTGATAATGAAAATGTGTTATATGGACAAAAATGAAAGTATTCTGATTCACGACAAACCGCGCCAACTCGAATCCTATTTTTGAGATCACTTCAAAATATTTAAAATCCGACCGCACTCCTCTGACGTCTCGGCAATGAGTTTTGATGATGAAAATGTGTTATATGGACAAAGATGAAAGTATTCTGATTCACGACAAACAGCGCCAACTCGAATCCTATTTTTGAGATCACTTCAAAATATTTAAAATCCGACAGCACTCCTCTGACGTCCCGGAAATGAGTTTTGATGATGAAAATGTGTTATATGGACAAAAATGAAAGTATTCTGATTCACGACAAACCGCGCCAACTCGAATCCTATTTTTGAGATCACTTCAAAATATTTAAAATCCGATCGCACTTCTCTGACGTCCCGGCAATGAGTTTTGATGATGAAAATGTGTTATATGGAAAAAATTGAATGTAATCTGATTCACGACAAACCGCGCCAACTCGAATCCTATTTTTAATATCACTTCAAAATATTTAAAATCCGACCGCACTCCTCTGACGACCCGGCAATGAGTTTTGATGATGAAAATGTGTTATATGGACAAAATTGAATGTATTCTGATTCACGACAAATCGCGCCAACCCGAATCCTATTTTTGAGAACACTTCACAATATTTAAAATCCGACCGCACTCCTCTGACGTCCCGGCAATGAGTTTTGATGATGAAAATTTGTTATGGACAAAAATGAATGTATTCTGATTCAAGACAAACCGCGCCAACCCGAATCCTATTTTTGAGATCACTTCAAAATATTTAAAATCCGACCGCACTCCTCTGACGTCCCGGCAATGAGTTTTGATGATGAAAATTTGTTATGGACAAAAATGAATGTATTCTGATTCAAGACAAACCGCGCCAACCCGAATCCTATTTTTGAGATCACTTCAAAATATTTAAAATCCGACCGCACTCCTCTGACGTCCCGGCAATGAGTTTTGATGAAGAAAATGTGATATATGGACAAAAATGAATGTATTCTGATTCATGACAAACCGCGCCAACTGGAATCCTATTTTTAATATCACTTCAAAATATTTAAAATCCGACCGCAGTCCTCTGACGTCCTGGCAATGAGTTTTGATGATGAAAATGTGTTATATGGACAAAAATGAAAGTATTCTGATTCACGACAAACAGCGCCAACTCGAATCCTATTTTTGAGATCACTTCAAAATATTTAAAATCCGACAGCATTCCTCTGATGTCCCGGAAATGAGTTATGATGATGAAAATGTGTTATATGGACAAAAATGAAAGTATTCTGATTCACGACAAACCGCGCCAACTCGAATCCTATTTTTGAGATCACTTCAAAATATTTAAAATCCGATCGCACTTCTCTGACGTCCCGGCAATGAGTTTTGATGATGAAAATGTGTTATATGGACAAAAATGAATGTATTCTGATTCACGACAAACCGCGCCAACTCGAATCCTATTTTTGAGATCACTTCAAAATATTTAAAATCCGACCGCACTCCTCTGACGTCCCGGCAATGAGTTTTGATGATGAAAATGTGTTATATGGACAAAAATGAATGTATTCTGATACACGACAAACAGCGCCAACTCGAATCCTATTTTTGAGATCACTTCAAAATATTTAAAATCCGACCGCACTCCTCTGACGTCCCGGAAATGAGTTTTGATGATGAAAATGTGTTATATGGACAAAAATGAAAGTATTCTGATTCACGACAAACCGCGCCAACTCGAATCCTATTTTTGAGATCACTTCAAAATATTTAAAATCCGACCGCACTCCTCTGACGTCTCGTATATGAGTTTTGATGATGAAAATGTGTTATATGGACAAAAATGAATGTATTCTGATTCACGACAAACAGCGCCAACTCGAATCCTATTTTTGAGATCACTTCAAAATATTTAAAATCCGACCGCACTCCTCTGACGTCCCGGAAATGAGTTTTGATGATGAAAATGTGTTATATGGACATAAATGAAAGTATTCTGATTCACGACAAACCGCGCCAACTCGAATCCTATTTTTGAGATCACTTCAAAATATTTAAAATCCGACCGCACTCCTCTGACGTCCTGGCAATGAGTTTTGAAAATGATAAGTTGTAATTTGGACAAAAATTAATGTATTCTGACCCACCACCAAGCGCGCCAACACGAATCCTACTTTTGAGATCACTTTGAAATATTTAAAAACCGACCGCACTCCTCTGACGCCTCGGCAATGAGTTTTGATGATGATAAGTTGTAATTTGGACAAAAATGAATCTATTCTGACCCACTACAAATCGCGCCAACTCGAATCCTATTTTTGAGATCACTTCAAAATATTTAAAATCCGACCGCACTCCTCTGACGTCTCGGCAATGAGTCTTGATGATGACAAGTTGTAATTTGGACAAAAATTTATGTATTCTGATTCACGACAAACCGCGCCAACTCGAATCCTATTTTTGAGATCACTTCAAAATATTTAAAATCCGACCGCACTCCTCTGACGTCCCGGAAATGAGTTTTGATAATGAAAATGTGTTATATGGACAAAAATGAAAGTATTCTGATTCACGACAAACCGCGCCAACTCGAATCCTATTTTTGAGATCACTTCAAAATATTTAAAATCCGACCGCACTCCTCTGACGTCTCGGCAATGAGTTTTGATGATGAAAATGTGTTATATGGACAAAGATGAAAGTATTCTGATTCACGACAAACAGCGCCAACTCGAATCCTATTTTTGAGATCACTTCAAAATATTTAAAATCCGACAGCACTCCTCTGACGTCCCGGAAATGAGTTTTGATGATGAAAATGTGTTATATGGACAAAAATGAAAGTATTCTGATTCACGACAAACCGCGCCAACTCGAATCCTATTTTTGAGATCACTTCAAAATATTTAAAATCCGATCGCACTTCTCTGACGTCCCGGCAATGAGTTTTGATGATGAAAATGTGTTATATGGAAAAAATTGAATGTATTCTGATTCACGACAAACCGCGCCAACTCGAATCCTATTTTTAATATCACTTCAAAATATTTAAAATCCGACCGCACTCCTCTGACGACCCGGCAATGAGTTTTGATGATGAAAATGTGTTATATGGACAAAATTGAATGTATTCTGATTCACGACAAATCGCGCCAACCCGAATCCTATTTTTGAGAACACTTCACAATATTTAAAATCCGACCGCACTCCTCTGACGTCCCGGCAATGAGTTTTGATGATGAAAATTTGTTATGGACAAAAATGAATGTATTCTGATTCAAGACAAACCGCGCCAACCCGAATCCTATTTTTGAGATCACTTCAAAATATTTAAAATCCGACCGCACTCCTCTGACGTCCCGGCAATGAGTTTTGATGATGAAAATTTGTTATGGACAAAAATGAATGTATTCTGATTCAAGACAAACCGCGCCACCCCGAATCCTATTTTTGAGATCACTTCAAAATATTTAAAATCCGACCGCACTCCTCTGACGTCCCGGCAATGAGTTTTGATGAAGAAAATGTGATATATGGACAAAAATGAATGTATTCTGATTCATGACAAACCGCGCCAACTGGAATCCTATTTTTAATATCACTTCAAAATATTTAAAATCCGACCGCAGTCCTCTGACGTCCTGGCAATGAGTTTTGATGATGAAAATGTGTTATATGGACAAAAATGAAAGTATTCTCATTCACGACAAACCGCGCCAACTCGAATCCTATTTTTGAGATCACTTCAAAATATTTAAAATTCGACCGCACTCCTCTGACGTCCCGGCAATGAGTCTTGATGATGATAAGTTGTAATTTGGACAAAAATTTATGTATTCTGATTCACGACAAACCGCGCCAACTCGAATCCTATTTTTGAGATCACTTCAAAATATTTAAAATCCGACCGCACTCCTCCGACGTCCCGGCAATGAGTTTTGATGATGAAAATGTGTTATATGGACAAAACTGAAAGTATTCTCATTCACGACAAACCGCGCCAACTCAAATCCTATTTTTGAGATCACTTCAAAATATTTAAAATCCGACCGCACTCCTCTGACGTCCCGGCAATGAGTCTTGATGATGATAAGTTGTAATTTGGACAAAAATTTATGTATTCTGATTCACGACAAACCGCGCCAACTCGAATCCTATTTTTGAGATCACTTCAAAATATTTAAAATCCGACCGCACTCCTCTGACGTCCCGGCAATGAGTTTTGATGATGAAAATGTGTTATATGGACAAAAATGAATGTATTCTGATTCACGACAAACCGCGCCAACTCGAATCCTATTTTTGAGATCACTTCAAAATATTTAAAATCCGACCGCACTCCTCTGACGTCCCGGCAATGAGTTTTGATGATGAAAATGTGTTATATGAACAAAAATGAAAGTATTCTGATTCACGACAAACAGCGCCAACTCGAATCCTATTTTTGAGATCACTTCAAAATATTTAAAATCCGACCGCACTCCTCTGACGTCCCGGAAATGAGTTTTGATGATGAAAATGTGTTATATGGACAAAAATGAAAGTATTCTGATTCACGACAAACCGCGCCAACTCGAATCCTATTTTTGAGATCACTTCAAAATATTTAAAATTCGACCGCACTCCTCTGACGCCCCAACAATGACTTCTGATGATGACAAGTTGTTATTTGGACAAAAATGAATGTATTCTGATTCACGACAAACCACGCCAACTCGAATCCTATTTTTGAGATCACTTCAAAATATTTAAAATCCGACCGCACTCCTGTGACGTCCCGGCAATGAGTTTTGATGATGAAAATGTGTTATATGGACAAAAATGAATGTATTCTGATTCACGACAAACCGCGCCAACCCGAATCCTATTTTTGAGATCACTTCAAATTATTTAAAATCCGACCGCACTCCTCTGACGTCTCGTATATGAGTTTTGATGATGAAAATGTGTTATATGGACAAAAATGAATGTATTCTGATTCACGACAAACAGCGCCAACTCGAATCCTATTTTTGAGATCACTTCAAAATATTTAAAATCCGACAGCATTCCTCTGATGTCCCGGAAATGAGTTATGATGATGAAAATGTGTTATATGGACAAAAATGAAAGTATTCTGATTCACGACAAACCGCGCCAACTCGAATCCTATTTTTGAGATCACTTCAAAATATTTAAAATCCGATCGCACTTCTCTGACGTCCCGGCAATGAGTTTTGATGATGAAAATTTGTTATATGGACAAAAATGAATGTATTCTGATTCACGACAAACCGCGCCAACTCGAATCCTATTTTTGAGATCACTTCAAAATATTTAAAATACGACCGCACTCCTCTGACGTCCCAGCAATGAGTTTTGATGATGAAAATGTGTTATATGGACAAAAATGAATGTATTCTGATACACGACAAACAGCGCCAACTCGAATCCTATTTTTGAGATCACTTCAAAATATTTAAAATCCGACCGCACTCCTCTGACGTCCCGGAAATGAGTTTTGTTGATGAAAATGTGTTATATGGACAAAAATGAAAGTATTCTGATTCACGACAAACCGCGCCAACTCGAATCCTATTTTTGAGATCACTTCAAAATATTTAAAATCCGACCGCACTCCTCTGACGTCTCGTATATGAGTTTTGATGATGAAAATGTGTTATATGGACAAAAATGAATGTATTCTGATTCACGACAAACAGCGCCAACTCGAATCCTATTTTTGAGATCACTTCAAAATATTTAAAATCCGACCGCACTCCTCTGACGTCCCGGAAATGAGTTTTGATGATGAAAATGTGTTATATGGACAAAAATGAAAGTATTCTGATTCACGACAAACCGCGCCAACTCGAATCCTATTTTTGAGATCACTTCAAAATATTTAAAATCCGACCGCACTCCTCTGACGCCTCGGCAATGAGTTTTGATGATGATAAATTGTAATTTGGACAAAAGTGATTGAATGCTGACCCACCATCAAACGCGCCATGTCGAATCCTAATTTTGAGATCACTTCAAAATATTTAAAATCCGACCGCACTCCTCTGACGTCCTGGCAATGAGTTTTGAAAATGATAAGTTGTAATTTGGACAAAAATTAATGTATTCTGACCCACCACCAAGCGCGCCAACACGAATCCTACTTTTGAGATCACTTTGAAATATTTAAAAACCGACCGCACTCCTCTGACGACTCGGCAATGAGTTTTGATGATGATAAGTTGTAATTTGGACAAAAATGAATGTATTCTGACCCACTACAAATCGCGCCAACTCGAATCCTATTTTTGAGATCACTTCAAAATATTTAAAATCCGACCGCACTCCTCTGACGTCTCGGCAATGAGTCTTGATGATGACAAGTTGTAATTTGGACAAAAATTTATGTATTCTGATTCACGACAAACCGCGCCAACTCGAATCCTATTTTTGAGATCACTTCAAAATATTTAAAATCCGACAGCACTCCTCTGACGTCTCGGCAATGAGTTTTGATGATGAAAATGTGTTATATGGACAAAGATGAAAGTATTCTGATTCACGACAAACAGCGCCAACTCGAATCCTATTTTTGAGATCACTTCAAAATATTTAAAATCCGATCGCACTTCTCTGACGTCCCGGCAATGAGTATTGATGATGAAAATGTGTTATATGGAAAAAATTGAATGTATTCTGATTCACGACAAACCGCGCCAACTTGAATCCTATTTTTGAGATCACTTCAAAATATTTAAAATCCGACCGCACTCCTCTGACGTCCCGGCAATGAGTTTTGATGATGAAAATGTGTTATATGGACAAAAATTAATGTATTCTGATTCACGACAAACAGCGCCAACTCGAATCCTATTTTTGAGATCACTTCAAAATATTTAAAATCCGACCGCACTCCTCTGACGTCCCGGAAATGAGTTTTGATGATGAAAATGTGTTATATGGACAAAAATGAAAGTATTCTGATTCACGACAAACCGCGCCAACTCGAATCCTATTTTTGAGATCACTTCAAAATATTTAAAATCCGACCGCACTCCTCTGACGTCTCGTATATGAGTTTTGATGATGAAAATGTGTTATATGGACAAAAATGAATGTATTCTGATTCACGACAAACAGCGCCAACTCGAATCCTATTTTTGAGATCACTTCAAAATATTTAAAATCCGACCTAACTCCTCTGACGCCTCAACAATGACTTCTGATGATGACAAGTTGTTATTTGGACAAAAATGAATGTATTCTGATTCACGACAAATCGCGCCAACTCGAATCCTATTTTTGAGATCACTTCAAAATATTTAAAATCCGACCGCACTCCTCTGACGTCCCGGAAATGAGTTTTGATGATGAAAAAGTGTTATATGAACAAAAATGAAAGTATTCTGATTCAAGACAAACCGCGCCAACTCGAATCCTACTTTTGAGATCACTTCAAAATATTTAAAATCCGACCGCACTCCTCTGACGTCTCGGATATGAGTTTTGATGATGAAAATGTGTTATATGGACAAAAATGAATGTATTCTGATTCACGACAAATCGCGCCAACTCGAATCCTACTTTTGAGATCACTTCAAAATATTTAAAATCCGACCGCACTCCTCTGACGTCTCGGATATGAGTTTTGATGATGAAAATGTGTTATATGGACAAAAATGAATGTATTCTGATTCACAACAAATCGCGCCAACTCGAATCCTATTTTTGAGATCACTTCAAAATATTTAAAATCCGACCGCACTCCTCTGACGTCCCGGAAATGAGTTTTGATAATGAAAATGTGTTATATGGACAAAAATGAAAGTATTCTGATTCACGACAAACAGCGCCAACTCGAATCCTATTTTTGAGATCACTTCAAAATATTTAAAATCCGACCGCACTCCTCTGACGTCTCGGCAATGAGTTTTGATGATGAAAATGTGTTATATGGACAAAAATGAAAGTATTCTGATTCACGACAAACAGCGCCAACTCGAATCCTATTTTTGAGATCACTTCAAAATATTTAAAATCCGACAGCACTCCTCTGACGTCCCGGAAATGAGTTTTGATGATGAAAATGTGTTATATGGACAAAAATGAAAGTATTCTGATTCACGACAAACCGCGCCAACTCGAATCCTATTTTTGAGATCACTTCAAAATATTTAAAATCCGATCGCACTTCTCTGACGTCCCGGCAATGAGTTTTGATGATGAAAATGTGTTATATGGAAAAAAATGAATGTATTCTGATTCACGACAAACCGCGCCAACTCGAATCCTATTTTTGAGATCACTTCAAAATATTTAAAATCCGACCGCACTCCTCTGACGTCCCGGCAATGAGTTTTGAAGATGGAAATGTGTTATATGGACAAAAATGAATGTATTCTGATTCACGACAAACAGCGCCAACTCGAATCCTATTTTTGAGATCACTTCAAAATATTTAAAATCCGACCGCACTCCTCTGACGTCTCGTATATGAGTTTTGATGATGAAAATGTGTTATATGGACAAAAATGAATGTATTCTGATTCACGACAAACAGTGCCAACTCGAATCCTATTTTTGAGATCACTTCAAAATATTTAAAATCCGACCTAACTCCTCTGACGCCCCAACAATGACTTCTGATGATGACAAGTTGTTATTTGGACAAAAATGAATGTATTCTGATTCACGACAAATCGCGCCAACTCGAATCCTATTTTTGAGATCACTTCAAAATATTTAAAATCCGACCGCACTCCTCTGACGTCCCGGAAATGAGTTTTGATGATGAAAAAGTGTTATATGAACAATAATGAAAGTATTCTGATTCAAGACAAACCGCGCCAACTCGAATCCTACTTTTGAGATCACTTCAAAATATTTAAAATCCGACCGCACTCCTCTGACGTCCCGGAAATGAGTTTTGATAATGAAAATGTGTTATATGGACAAAAATGAAAGTATTCTGATTCACGACAAACCGCGCCAACTCGAATCCTATTTTTGAGATCACTTCAAAATATTTAAAATCCGACCGCACTCCTCTGACGTCTCGGCAATGAGTTTTGATGATGAAAATGTGTTATATGGACAAAGATGAAAGTATTCTGATTCACGACAAACCGCGCCAACTCGAATCCTATTTTTGAGATCACTTCAAAATATTTAAAATCCGACCGCACTCCTCTGACGTCTCGGCAATGAGTTTTGATGATGAAAATGTGTTATATGGACACAGATGAAAGTATTCTGATTCACGACAAACAGCGCCAACTCGAATCCTATTTTTGAGATCACTTCAAAATATTTAAAATCCGACCGCACTCCTCTGACGTCTCGGCAATGAGTCTTGATGATGACAAGTTACAATTTGGACAAAAATTTATGTATTCTGATTCACGACAAACCGCGCCAACTCGAATCCTATTTTTGAGATCACTTCAAAATATTTAAAATCCGACCGCACTCCTCTGACGTCCCGGAAATGAGTTTTGATAATGAAAATGTGTTATATGGAAAAAAATTAAAGTATTCTGATTCACGACAAACAGCGCCAACTCGAATCCTATTTTTGAGATCACTTCAAAATATTTAAAATCCGACCGCACTCCTCTGACGTCTCGGCAATGAGTTTTGATGATGAAAATGTGTTATATGGACAAAGATGAAAGTATTCTGATTCACGACAAACAGCGCCAACTCGAATCCTATTTTTGAGATCACTTCAAAATATTTAAAATCCGACAGCACTCCTCTGACGTCCCGGAAATGAGTTTTGATGATGAAAATGTGTTATATGGACAAAAATGAAAGTATTCTGATTCACGACAAACCGCGCCAACTCGAATCCTATTTTTGAGATCACTTCAAAATATTTAAAATCCGATCGCACTTCTCTGACGTCCCGGCAATGAGTTTTGATGATGAAAATGTGTTATATGGAAAAAATTGAATGTATTCTGATTCACGACAAACTGCGCCAACTCGAATCCTATTTTTGAGATCACTTCAAAATATTTAAAATCCGACCGCACTCCTCTGACGTCCCGGCAATGAGTTTTGATGATGAAAATGTGTTATATGGACAAAAATTAATGTATTCTGATTCACGACAAACAGCGCCAACTCGAATCCTATTTTTGAGATCACTTCAAAATATTTAAAATCCGACCGCACTCCTCTGACGTCCCGGAAATGAGTTTTGATGATGAAAATGTGTTATATGGACAAAAATGAAAGTATTCTGATTCACGACAAACCGCGCCAACTCGAATCCTATTTTTGAGATCACTTCAAAATATTTAAAATCCGACCGCACTCCTCTGACGTCTCGTATATGAGTTTTGATGATGAAAATGTGTTATATGGACAAAAATGAATGTATTCTGATTCACGACAAACAGCGCCAACTCGAATCCTATTTTTGAGATCACTTCAAAATATTTAAAATCCGACCTAACTCCTCTGACGCCCCAACAATGACTTCTGATGATGACAAGTTGTTATTTGGACAAAAATGAATGTATTCTGATTCACGACAAATCGCGCCAACTCGAATCCTACTTTTGAGATCACTTCAAAATATTTAAAATCCGACCGCACTCCTCTGACGTCTCGGATATGAGTTTTGATGATGAAAATGTGATATATGGACAAAAATGAATGTATTCTGATTCACGACAAATCGCGCCAACTCGAATCCTATTTTTGAGATCACTTCAAAATATTTAAAATCCGACCGCACTCCTCTGACGTCCCGGAAATGAGTTTTGATAATGAAAATGTGTTATATGGACAAAAATGAAAGTATTCTGATTCACGACAAACCGCGCCAACTCGAATCCTATTTTTGAGATCACTTCAAAATATTTAAAATCCGACCGCACTCCTCTGACGTCTCGGCAATGAGTTTTGATGATGAAAATGTGTTATATGGACAAAAATGAAAGTATTCTGATTCACGACAAACCGCGCCAACTCGAATCCTATTTTTGAGATCACTTCAAAATATTTAAAATCTGATCGCACTTCTCTGACGTCCCGGCAATGAGTTTTGATGATGAAAATGTGTTATATGGAAAAAAATGAATGTATTCTGATTCACGACAAACCGCGCCAACTCGAATCCTATTTTTGAGATCACTTCAAAATATTTAAAATCCGACCGCACTCCTCTGACGTCCCGGCAATGAGTTTTGATGATGAAAATGTGTTATATGGACAAAAATTAATGTATTCTGATTCACGACAAACAGCGCCAACTCGAATCCTATTTTTGAGATCACTTCAAAGTATTTAAAATCCGACCGCACTCCTCTGACGTCCCGGAAATGAGTTTTGATGATGAAAATGTGTTATATGGACAAAAATGAAAGTATTCTGATTCACGACAAACCGCGCCAACTCGAATCCTATTTTTGAGATCACTTCAAAATATTTAAAATCCGACCGCACTCCTCTGACGTCTCGTATATGAGTTTTGATGATGAAAATGTGTTATATGGACAAAAATAAATGTATTCTGATTCACGACAAACAGCGCCAACTCGAATCCTATTTTTGAGATCACTTCAAAATATTTAAAATCCGACCTAACTCCTCTGACGCCCCAACAATGACTTCTGATGATGACAAGTTGTTATTTGGACAAAAATGAATGTATTCTGATTCACGACAAATCGCGCCAACTCGAATCCTATTTTTGAGATCACTTCAAAATATTTAAAATCCGACCGCACTCCTCTGACGTCCCGGAAATGAGTTTTGATGATGAAAAAGTGTTATATGAACAAAAATGAAAGTATTCTGATTCAAGACAAACCGCGCCAACTCGAATCCTACTTTTGAGATCACTTCAAAATATTTAAAATCCGACCGCACTCCTCTGACGTCTCGGATATGAGTTTTGATGATGAAAATGTGTTATATGGACAAAAATGAATGTATTCTGATTCACGACAAACAGCGCCAACTCGAATCCTATTTTTGAGATCACTTCAAAATATTTAAAATCCGACCTAACTCCTCTGACGCCCCAACAATGACTTCTGATGATGACAAGTTGTTATTTGGACAAAAATGAATGTATTCTGATTCACGACAAATCGCGCCAACTCGAATCCTATTTTTGAGATCACTTCAAAATATTTAAAATCCGACCGCACTCCTCTGACGTCCCGGAAATGAGTTTTGATGATGAAAAAGTGTTATATGAACAAAAATGAAAGTATTCTGATTCAAGACAAACCGCGCCAACTCGAATCCTACTTTTGAGATCACTTCAAAATATTTAAAATCCGACCGCACTCCTCTGACGTCTCGGATATGAGTTTTGATGATGAAAATGTGTTATATGGACAAAAATGAATGTATTCTGATTCACGACAAACAGCGCCAACTCGAATCCTATTTTTGAGATCACTTCAAAATATTTAAAATCCGACCGCACTCCTCTGACGTCCCGGAAATGAGTTTTGATGATGAAAAAGTGTTATATGAACAAAAATGAAAGTATTCTGATTCAAGACAAACCGCGCCAACTCGAATCCTACTTTTGAGATCACTTCAAAATATTTAAAATCCGACCGCACTCCTCTGACGTCTCGGATATGAGTTTTGATGATGAAAATGTGTTATATGGACAAAAATGAATGTATTCTGATTCACGACAAACAGCGCCAACTCGAATCCTATTTTTGAGATCACTTCAAAATATTTAAAATCCGACCGCACTCCTCTGACGTCCCGGAAATGAGTTTTGATGATGAAAAAGTGTTATATGAACAAAAATGAAAGTATTCTGATTCAAGACAAACCGCGCCAACTCGAATCCTACTTTTGAGATCACTTCAAAATATTTAAAATCCGACCGCACTCCTCTGACGTCTCGGATATGAGTTTTGATGATGAAAATGTGTTATATGGACAAAAATGAATGTATTCTGATTCACGACAAACAGCGCCAACTCGAATCCTATTTTTGAGACCACTTCAAAATATTTAAAATCCGACCGCACTCCTCTGACGTCCCGGAAATGAGTTTTGATGATGAAAATGTGTTATATGGATAAAAATGTAAGTATTCTGATTCACGACGAACCGCGTCAACTCGAATCCTATTTTTGAGATCACTTCAAAATATTTAAAATCCGACCGCACTCCTCTGACGCCTCGGCAATGAGTTTTGATGATGATAAGTTGTAATTTGGACAAAAGTGATTGAATTCTGACCCACCATCAAGCGCGCCATGTCGAATCCTAATTTTGAGATCACTTCAAAATATTTAAAATCCGACCGCACTCCTCTGACGCCTCGGCAATGAGTTTTGATAATGATAAGTTGTAATTTGGACAAAAATTAATGTATTCTGACCCACCACAAATCGCGCCAATTCGAATCCTAGTTTTGAGATCACTTCAAAATATTTAAAATCCAATCCGACCGCACTTCTCTGACGCCTCGGCAATGAGTTTTGATGATGAAAAGTTGTTATTTGGATGAAAATTAATGTATTCTGACCCACAACAAATCGCGCCAACTCGAATCCTATTTTTGAAATCACTTCAAAAAATTTAAAATCCGACCGCACTTCTCTGACGCCTCGGCAATGACCTTTGATGATGAGAAGTTGTTTCCCTTTTTTTATGTTAAACCTCATATTTGAGTATATACAAATCATATATTTTCAGCATGAAATTTCACGTATATAGTTCAAATTCCAAATGTATCTGATGATTTTCAATTTTTCCTGCTTTTTAGGACTTTAACCATTCTCCAGTTGAAAAGTTCATCTGGAGTTGAGAGGGCTCATTTCCATCCAAAATAATATTCTGTACTCGACTTTTGTAATGATCGCGATCTCAAAATATCTATCGCAATGGATGATAATGAATTTCCATAATATACTGCCATGTCCGAAGCTAATTATCATGTGGGAATAATTCA
The DNA here is from genome assembly GCA_958502065.1 of Chrysolina americana. NCBI lineage: Eukaryota > Metazoa > Arthropoda > Insecta > Coleoptera > Chrysomelidae > Chrysolina > Chrysolina americana. Next base: position 745,003 of record OY293413.1, on the reverse strand, counting down.
TCCTGAAAATCCGCTACTATAAATGTTTAATTGTCGTAATACAGATGGGCTCCAATTAATATTCCGTACTCACTCGTGCTACTTTCTAATTAATATTGTCCAGCGAAATTAATTCATTTTTCCTCGTATATGAATATTCAGTCGAACCTTTAACTACTTTACATAAACAGCCAATCAATTAGTGCAACACGGTGCAAAAAACGACATAATCACCCATCAATTTATTAAACACATACGAGCTAAAAGCTTCCTCTGACGCAAAAATCGTAATTAGCTCATAATTGCCGTGGATTTATCTCTGATTGGTCGTGTGGAATGAGTAAAGGCCGCTGGATCTGCGGAGTGTGTAATGGGTATTATTCTAGAAAAAATTACAAGACAATACGTGGTTCGGGAAACGTTTAGGTGCTTAGTGATTTTGTACCGCTATCGCTTATGGCAATCGTAATTTCAACCATAAACTGGCGCAATGAGATGCGATGATATTCTTCAGCAGTTTCTGAGATTCTATAAATTCGAGCTCAATCATTTTCATTTCATCGTTTCTTTTACAGGAATTGGCAATCGCAGGCCAACATATCTTAACATTTTCCCAAGAAAGAGTATATAGAACATTTTGAAGAATGTTCTCTTGAACCAGCAGAATGATCCCAGGAAGTGGTGGAGATATGTTGTTGTTATATTTTCCATTAAGAATTAGGGAGCCTTTTCTTAGATCAAATCAATAAACCAAAAAACTTCTGAAACAAAAAACTATAGCAAAACTGCATTTCTTAGATGTTTTGATGAATAAATCTACCTACGTTTTAAATCAATACAACTTTTGGCGTTCTAAACTAACAGAAGTAATTACTAGAACTTGCATATACTGAGATGCATGGTTTGACCAGAACTGTTTAAAATTTTAGGTGGTACCGTTCCAACCCTTTATTAGGGGTAATATTACCCTTTAGCTTCAAACAATTTACGTCACAAAATAGTCTAATAGTAAAACATAGATGGTAGTAAAGTTGTGTTTATTAAATGCTATCAAGTATATCATGACAATGTCATAAATTATTGTAACTGTCAACTACTGTTCAAATATTTTTCGAAACGCCGTTTTCCCATCAAGAAAAATGTGATATGTTAGAATCCTACTTGGTTTGACAGAAAAATAGCGTAAGAGCACTCCAACACTACAACAATTCGTTTCCCGATCGTGAATTACCTAATCGGCGTATTTTGCTGTGCTTCATAGTCGATTCAGGAACAATGAACAAGTATTTGAGAAGAGGAGAACTAAAAAACGTTTTGTAATATCTGAAGGTACAGAAATTGACGTTTTATCCTACTTTGAGGTAAATCCAAATAATTCCATCAGAGATTTATCTAGAGAAATAGCTGTTCCACTGTCTGGTATTCAACGAATTCTGAAGTAACATAAGATTTCTCCTTCCAAGTTAAGACCAGTGCAAACACTAGAACCTGGTGATCCTGAGAGACGATTGGGGTTCTGTCGGTGGTTTATGAATAAATGCAGACAAGATTAAAACTTCTATAGAAATATTATATGGAGCGATGAGGCAAATTTTTCAAATAGTGGGATGTATAATAGAAAGAATTTTAATTATTGGAGTAGACATAATCCATTTCTAGTCCATCCCTAAAGTCATCAAAGACGATTTAGCATTAATGTTTGGTGTGGTCTATTTAGAGGCAGAATTATCGGTCCATTTTTCTACCATGGGTCTTTGAACGGACCCCGTTACATTAATTCATTAACAAGAGTGTTGGAAGAGTTTTTCTATGATCTTGATCTGGAGGCTCGTCAGATGATCTATTTTCAACAGGAAGGAGCACCAGCACATAATGTCAGTGGCGTAAAAAGAATGCTGCGAGGCTGTTTTGGAAACAGATGAATTGCTACAAATGGTCCTGTTAAATGGCCCCCTCGTTCACCAGACATGACACCTCTAGATCTTTATTTTTTGGGATTTCTGAAAAATGAGGTGTACAAAATGAAACATATGTAAGAACTGAAAAATTATATTGAAACTATAATTAATAGAACTGATGGCCGAACTGTGTTGAATGCCACACGTAGTGTCAATAGAAGGGCCCAAATATGTGTTCAACAAGAAGGCGGTGTTTTTGAACATTTACTCGACATTTTATAGCGCCTTATCAAATCCGTTTGTTCTAAATGTTTCCTATTGATAAAACTGTCTTATTTTTATATTTACGAAAAAAAGTCAAAGAGATTTGTTGTTGTAAATGTTATTACGAATCGAAATGCATGAAAAAATATAGGGTGTTCCGTTGAAAGAAATATCATTTTATGAAATATTCTGAAAACGCGACTGTCAATTTTTTGTTTGTTGTCGGCATCGAGAAGGCCATTAAAAATGCTTCTAGTTTGCCCATTTAACCGAATTCGTAGCATCAATAATAACGGAGTTGGCAATGGTGCCGACTTAATTTGAAACACCCTGTATAAATAAAGGACCCAAAACAGATCTTTGTGGTGCACCGATGTCTATGTCAAACACGGGATATATTTTTCAATGATGAATCACTGATGAAGTAATCAAATAGCTATAATTGACTAGACAATAATTATAATATTCGAAACGATCTTGTTCAGTTCATCGTAATTCGTGAAAACTCGGTTGAAACTCCTAATCTAATCTACTCTGTATACACTCTCGTACTAGATTACTAGACGGTGTGGACATGTAGTGGAGAGGAGATTTTATGTCGCCAAGAATATTTCTTTTTCGTCTTCGCAACTATGTGAGCACCGCCCCGTTTTTTCAGACAATGTAACTAATAATCTCACGAGTGCCAGAATCCGCCAGGCAAATAACACCAGTAATCTTCCCCCAATTTATTCAGCAGAGGAACATAGCGTTTCCGACTTAATAGAAGGCAAATTGGTTGTCGTGTTGGTGTGGGGCTCCGCATTAAATTGCACTAAACATCGCCTTAAGCAGAAAATTACAAAATGATCTCGGGGAAGGGAGCAGCCGCATCCCCCGGAGACACTCGCAAAGTATTTTAATAAGGGATTTTTTTGTCAAGCGCTTAGGACTCCGTAAGAAAACGAGCAGATTAGAGCGAGGCACGGCCACCTGAGCTCTGAGACACCTTCGATGTGGCTTGGTTGTTGTTGGAATTTGTTTTAGGAAGTTTTTCAGGAAATTGGTTCGTTTTTTCTGAGCCCGGAGGATTTTACTAATTGTTTTCTTTGCGAACAAGAAAATTACGGAATTTTCCCGAAACAGACAATTGGACAAGTGCGAATATACCGGATGTCTCAGGATTGCGCAAAAGTCAACATCGGGGCTATTATGAAAGATAATAGTTATATATGTATCAAGGGAATTATAAGGGCCTTAATTACCGATGGATTAGTTTGCGTCCCGAGGGCCTCTGGCCAATTCATAACCTTCCCGCTATATTTGAATTAGGTACCATCAAAATAGACGAAAGTATACAAAATACTGAGCCTCATAATACAGTGAAAACAAAAAAGTACGTACGGAAACAATTTCTTACGTTTTGCAGTGAAAGAAACTATGAGCTAAATGAATCAATTTCCACTGAAATGATAGCGTCCATTTTGAAAGATTGGGCTTTCAATATGCGAAAATGTAATGGAGAAAATTATAAAGAAAATGTGGTTAAAACGATGTGGAACATTACGGCAAAACAAGTACAAGAAAAATATATGAAGGAGTTTGATAGAGTAATTGATCCATTCTCTAGTCCCATATTTTTAGCCGTACGAAACGCAAGAAATTCAAAAAGAAGGGAAATTCAAATGCTACCGGACAAGAGAAAGGTTAGTGCATCAGCATTTAAAGATAACGAGTACATAGCAATGATAGAAGCGTGGGATGAAAATACACCGGAAGGATTACAAATAAAAATTTTCTTAATTGCTTCTGTAGAACTTGCGTGGAGAGGAAATGAAGGAGCGTCATGCTTGACTCATTATTCTCAAAAAGAAACTGGAAATGATGATACTCCAACTGGTAGAATACAATATAATCCTATTTTTACCAAAACCACACAGGGAGGAGCAAAACCATGTGCTAATAATAAATGGCTTGTACCTAACCATAATGAAGTGAGTCGTTGTCCAGTGAGACTTCTAGATAAGCTAATGATGAAAAGAAGCGAAAACATCAATATTAAAACAGTTTGGATATTTCTGACAGTAAATCCCAACTGGAGAAAAGAAAAAACCCTTGGCTGGTACAAAAATATGCCAATTGGAGTGCATGAAATTAGTAAATGGACCAAAAAGTCTGCAGAATTGGCAAATTTGAATATGACAAACAAAAAATTTTCAAATCATTCTCACCGAGCCACTGCTGTTTCACAATTGGCAAAAGCAGGTGTATCGGAACAAGAACTTATTAAAATAACAGGACATGGTAATAGCAATTCTATCAAACCCTACCTACAGATAGATGAACAACATCACCAAAACATAATAAATAAGATGAGATCCAATTTTAAAAACCTCCATATTTCCAGCACTTCAATGAGCAGTGGCCACGTTTCCTGCGCCGAAAATACTCAGTTAAAAAAAACGTAGTATATAATAATTGTAACTTTCATTGCACCAATTTGTATTTAAATTAATAAATTGTTTATATATTTACTTAATTTACTCAAAAAATAATCGTATCAAATACAATACGTACTTCAAAATAAATACGGTTATACATCTCAAACTTCCTGCATAATTACAAATCGTGTCAGTTTGACAGAATATTCCTCCCGCTTCGCGGTCGGATTATTTAAACTGTCAAACTGACACTCTTTATAATTATGCAACAAGTTATCGATGTATAAACTGATTATTTTGAAGTACTTATAGTATTACTACTGATTATAGTTTTGTTGTTGCTACGTTACTTGTTTATGAACAGAACTTTGTTTACGTTAAAAACGTGTTTTCTACTCCAAATATAATGGGGGATATTTTGAAAAAATCTGAAAAAGCAATAGAATCATTGATTCCATCGAAAAGTGATGCCGTATACCAAAAAGAATATAAGATATAGCTGTAGTGGCTGACACGGAAAAATGTTATGCCAAAAGATGCCACTGAAACTGTATTTCTGGCATATTTTCACGAACTGGTAAGGTATTTTCTATATTTTTCGGTAGATTTGGTCAGTTATTGTGTTTATTCCTTGCAGTCAGAAACGTATAGTCTGAATTTCTTATGGACTAAATGGTCAATGCTGATATCGATGTTGAATATACATGAGAAACGAGATATCAGCAAGTTCAATGAACTAGAGGCTTTTTTGAAACGGAAGAGTTACAGTTATAAGCAGAAAAAGTCTGCCGTTTTATCTCCTGACGATATCATCAGATTTCCAAAGAACGCTCCAAATAAAATACATTTATTGCATTTTTTGTTGAAGGTTGTTTTGATTATGGGTTATTTTGGAGGATGCAAAAGTCAGGAACTTTTGAATATGAAGATATCGGATATAGAAGAAATTTTAGATAACGTTTAAGAGTAGTTTTTAAAAAACTTTTTGTTAGCTAAGCTAAATCTGTTAATGGTGAAGAAAACTTATACTTGTAGATTAATAAATATTCACAGCATTTCCATGGAATAACCCCAATTTACCCTCGACCTCAGCAACTACCCCAGCAAATACGATAATATTGGTGACCACTGGAATCCCTGTGGATTTATCAGTGAGCTTAGAGGAGAAATTCAATCAGTTTATCAACACCAGCAACTTGCGGTCGAGATGGCTGTTGTACACAATTACTAGTCCTACAAGCAGTGGCGTAGGGGCCACAAAGATAAATAACCCAAAATCGTTATACAGGGTGTTTCCTCAATCTACAGAGTGTTGAATTTATTTAGAAATTTCGACCTGTCTGGAAAGTTCAACTTTCATCTTGGAATTTCAACTTTTATATCAAAATTACGACCCTCATCTTGAAAGTTCGACTTTCATCTCGAAGTTTCGACTTTCATCTCGAATTTTCAACTTTTATATCGAAATCACGACTCTCATCATGGAATTAATCTCAAAATTAGACCTTTATCTTGAAAGTTCGACTTTCATTTCGAAATTTCGACTTTCATCCAGAAATTTCTACTTTCATCTCGAAATTTTTACTTTCATCTCGAAATTTATGCTTTCATCTCGAAGTTTCGACTTTCATCTGTAAATTTCGACTTTTATCTCGAATTTTCAACTTTTATATCGAAATTACGACTCTCATCTTGGAATATATCTCAAAATTAGACCTTTACCTTGAAATTTCAACTTTTATATCAAAATTTCGACTATTATCTCGAAATTTAAACATCTATTTCGAGATTTTGATTCTCATTTTGAAATTTCGAAGTTTCAGCATTTATTTCGCATTTTCATCTTTTTCCTTAAAATTTCGCCACTTATCTACACTGTTTTGGATAATTTTTGAATAGTCTGGAAGATGATCAGTAGGAACATTATTCCGTTAGTACCAAAGAATTAGAAAGTCACAAAATACCAACAAGATTTTCATGAAACTGGAGGTGTCAAAGATCGACCAAAAAGTGGAAGAGGGTTTCAAATCATAACTAAGTCAATATAACATTAAAAAAATTTGTAAATAGCAAAAATTACACCCATATAAAATCATTCGTTATAAGAATTGAGTGAAGAAGAGATTCATCGTAGAATTAAGTTCTTTGATGTTGTGGATAAATTGAACGAAAATGTGAACTCTGCGAACCACATTTTTTTTCTGCAGAGCTTAGTCGATTATTCCTGAACAATATCAATTTCAATTTGCCGGCAGAACAAATATGGTTACAACAAGTTGGGGCTCCTCTACACTTTGAACGCGTGGCAGGGGAAAACCCCGATAAAACCTTTCCTGATGAATGGATTGAACGCAGGGGCCAACTGAATGACCAGCTTGGTCTCCCGATATGACCCCACTTGACTTTTTTCTGTGGGGTCACAAAAAGAGTTCCGAGAAATGATAAGGTAGGAAAATTACAAGATTTTCAAGATGAAAGTCGAATATTCGAGATAAAAATTGAACTTTCGAGTTAAAAGTCGACATTAAAGGGGATAAAAAAACAAATAATCCCTTCCACGCTCACGTACTTCTGCACCTATGTCCCTGCAAATATAAATCAGACGCTGCAGCTGAGCCTGATGACTCACTCAGATAACGCGTGCTCGAGTTGTGAACGCAAACAAAAGCCTCGATGACCAGCGGTCAATTCTGAAAGACGTCCCGCGGTCACATGATCGATCTCCACTTTCGAACATCTGCTAGCAATTGCTACTCCGACCGAAAGTCCGAAGCGATACCAAAATGTGGGCATGTTGTGTAAGGGCGCGTTACAGAAGGATTGAGCACGATAAATCACCGAGTTGCCTAACCTGTGTCCGAGAGTCTGGAGTGGAATCGCCAGAGCAGATCTGATGAATGTTCGGAGTGCTGGTTATATTGGGTTGTACAGGATGGGCCAGATTGGACACCACTGAATAGAATAAAAACTTATGACAAACTTGATCATGATTCAAACTTGTGGAGCATGGTGTTCCTCAAGGATCAGTCTTGGGGCCACTCTTGTTTACCATTCATGCGAATGATATCAGTCGTTTTATGAACCCACATAAATATGTCTTTTTTGCTGACGATACTATTTTTATATACTCCGATATCAAACCTTGAGACAGTAACTGAAGAGGTGAATAGTATATATAAAATAATTATAATGTAGCATTTGAAATAATTATATGCAATACTAGTTGTATAATAGTAATCAGGTGGTGTTTATAAAAAAAATCATGAAAGTCAAGAAGTTTGAAAACTCAGATTGGTGAGAAAGGAAAAACTGAAGTGGTAACGAAGACTTTGTTGAAACAAAGAGAAGAAGGAAAGAGAAAAAAAAAGTCAAAACTTTTTATCAAAATGTGATATAAAATATAATAAAACAACAACACATAGACAAGTATCCTCTATAATCAGATGAAAGAAAAAAAATCATAATAGCTATTTATGTACCAAGTGCGTTATATAGATCTTAACGCCCGGAGGGCAACATTCACCCGAGGTCCTTTGGCCTATGCAATTGCCATGGAAACAAGGTTGCTAAGGGTTGTTTATTTAATAAAATGTCGCTGCATTTTTGTAAGAATTGACAAGCTTGTTAGTGCAGAAAACTAAAAACGGTCGTATTCATAATAATTATGGAGATCCCACAAAATGTGACGCTCAAAGCTGAAAAAGCGTTAGGAAATTTACTGCCTGTGAAATACTTATACGAGAAGGAGTATGACCATTTTTTGAAATGGAAAGATGAAAACAGACGAATACCGTAAATGAAACTGTCTCAATGGAATACTTCCAGGAACTGGTGAGTTTATCTCATAAAAAATATTAATATTTTTTATTTATTTTACATTATTTCAGTCTGAAAAATATAGTTCAAGTAGCCTATGGACCAAATATTCACAGCTGAAATCAACATTGATTGTTGAAGAAAACATTAATATATCAGCATTCAGTCAACTGATGGTCTTTCTGAAAGTTAATTTAAAAGGATACATTCCTAAAAAATCAAAGGTGTTGGAAGGTTGACACCGGACATTGTCTACGCCGAACATCGTCAATGCTTCTTGTTCAAGGTGGTGCTTCCTTTGAAACACTAAAATTACATGGAAAATGGAAGAGTAGTACCTCCTCGAAAAACAAAATTGCTACAATGATACCCCGGAAAATGTTAACGTTCCGAACGAAACCGAATGCACATTGAGGAGTTCATCATCGGTCAACTCACAGAACTTCAAACTTGGTACTAATTTTTCATGAACATTTGAAAATTGTAATTTCTATTTGAGAGAAAATAATTTTGAATAATAATAAATATTTTTTATGTACAGTAATAATTACAGTAATTCTGAGTAATTAAATTGCTGAACTACGGAAAAAAAAATTTAGCGGGCGTTATGATCCATAATGCCCTCCATAAATCCCCGGTTGTTATGGGTCTGTTAATAGCAACCGTTGCCAAGGTATTATAAAGCAGTAATGGACAGGTGAAAAATAAATAGTATAAAAGTTATTTATTTCTGAAAATATTAGGTATCATTTTGACTCATTTTTTCAAGATTTTGCTAAGGTACATATAAAAGAGTTCGTTAGAAACCATGCAGAAAATATATTTATTAAAAAAAATCGTTTATTTTTAAACAGTGCTCGAATGACTCATCCAATGTTCCGATATGTTCCGGAAAAACAAAAACGAATCACCATGTCACTGACTAATTCGAGAGCTCATATCTGCGAACCGATTTTTTCGGCTGACAAATGGATCATCTAGACTCTCCGACAAGCGGTCAACGTGGCCTCGACGTGGCATCCCCTATCCCCGGAGTGACAGCATTTGCATAGGAAACAAAGCGATAGCCTCTCCGTTATGACAGGCAGGCATCAAGCCCAGTTAACGACACAAAATCATAATTACCGCTATCAATTTACCACCGGTTCGCAATGGGCCTATTAAAGTGATTAATACACTTGTTTTTCCACCGTACCTCAACACAACTTCAATATGTCATTAAAAAATATTGTTTCCCTTTAAAATCTCGTTACTGAATTCGTATGAGACTGCTCGACGATCAATCATGTGACTTATGGGAATCGAAAAAACGACCGGCAACGTGGATCGCCTCTCGAAACTCTCCATATTAAGTTTTACATTTTTACAGGGCCGGACTAGGCCTCTTTCGCGGCCCCCAACTGGGGCACCCTCACCACAAAACATGTCAGTAGGTGAGTGAAAGATATATTCAACGTCATAGCTCTTGAGGATATCCACTACCTCTATGAAAATATTTAGTTCCAGGAACTGTTCTTCATTATAATCCTGCAGTTGACCATGGAAAAATGTATTCAATAATACAGTCTTCAACAAAATACAACAATTGGCCCACACGAACTATTAATTAAATCTGTTTGATTCTTGGCAGAGTTTTTAATATAACTACTTCGTAATGATCTCTCAATCTCGAAGCCAAAATTATAATCCGATTAAAATAGAGGAACATTTGGATGCTGGTTTCATGGTCCATGGTGCTCCACCGTCGCCAAGGCTAATGGAAATATATAGTTCTCACAGCGACAATAACTGAATATATCCCTGAAGTTTAAACAACTTTTTCCCCAGAAGACGAAACTTTTTTTGTAGTTGAGAGGAGTTATTTCCATAAAAAAAATATTTGCCATATATATTTGTAAAATTCAATTATTTTCGAGTATGCAAATCAAATTTGAAGTCGATTCCGAGTCAATTAAAGATTTCATAGGTTTTTACCGCACTTCCTCAATTTTAATATTGCACAAGAATTTTTGACGTTTTATCACCTTGTTATGCTAAACCTTGTATCTGAGCACATATAAATGATATATTTTAGGGATCAGCATTGAATTTTGCGTATTTACTGCGAATTTCTAGTGGATCTGATGATTTTGTATTTTTCATGTTTTCTAAGGGTCTTTTGTTCTTCGATCAACTTGTAATTTTGAGTGTATACTAATTCCATCATTCTGAACCGATAGGCGTTCTCGAGTTGAAAAGTTTTTCGGGAGTTAGAGTTATTTCCCTCAAAAATAAAATAAAAAAAAATTCTGCTCACATTTATAAAATTCAATCTTTTCTGAGTATACAAGCCGATTTTGAAGTCGATTTCAAGTCAATTGAAGATTTCAGCACCTCCGCAATTTTGATATTGTAACAGAATTTTTGACGTAAGAGTTATTTTTAAAACCCTAATAGCGTGAAAAGAGTTACCCTGTACAAGAATGCTCTAACTTATATGGGCGTGAAAAAATGAAAAGTAACACGTTCGAACTGTATTATATATGGTTCTTGATGTTACGCAAAAAATATATCAAACTGTATAATTTAAGGCATAACTGATCTACATGAGACGACCAAGACAGTTTGTCATCTATAACCACCCCAAGAAGTTCAATACACTTGCCATTTCCAGCATTTTTATTTAAAAAATTGAGTTCCTGGGTTTTATCGCCGTTCAGTTAGAGGTTATTGTCACCGAACTAATTTTGTGCTTCATTGAGAGAATCTGCTATTGTGATGAAGAGACTTTCTACATCCGAAGCAGTATTTACTGAAATTGTATCATCAGCATAAGCCACACATTTATTGGGAATCAGGAAATGAAAGAGAACGTTTACATGAATAATAAATAATAGAGGCCCCAGAAGGGATCCTTGAGGTACTCAATGTGAAATTTCTTTTGGAAGCCAGAATGTGTTTCATTTATATACAGGGTGTTCCAAATTAGGTCGGCACCATTGTCAACTCCATTATTATTGATGCTACGAATTCGGTTTAATAAGCAAACTAGTAGCATTATTAATGGCCTTCTCGTTGACAAAAACAAAAAAAGATTGACAGTCGCATGTTCAGAATATTTCATAAAATGGTATTTTTTCATGCATTTCTATTCGTAATAACATTCTCAACAACAAAGCTCATATCACCTTTTTTCCCAAAGTGGAAAATGAGCGACTTATGTGGAAATATTTATTTCTTTCACTAGTACAATACATTTCTTTGTTTTGGCGAATAAAACCGCATGATTGTCCAAACACCCAATTTTGATATTATACGAATGACAATATTTTGTTACAATAGCAAAATGAGACAGTAAAAAGAAAAAATTGCGTTGGGATGTGAATTCGTGAAACCCGTAATCATCATGTCGCACCACTCAATTAACACCACTGAGCTATTTGCATTGATGTACAAAACGATAATTTCCATCTTAAAGCCCTTCCGCTAGCAGCATTTATTTTGTGAATCAAAACATGTCTGCTGTAATGATAACTTTGAAGCCGTTTTTGTACAGAACAGAAAATACTGGAGAGTCATATGAATGTGGTTGGAAAAAATGTGTTTGATTCAATAAAACACAATTATTATGAGCAATCAAGTTGCCTTGAAACTTTGTTGAAATACTATTTGTCAAATATTCCCAAGTATATCATGACAATGTCATAAATTATATTCGAATATATTTCGAAATGCCGTTTTCCCATCAAAAAAAATGTGATATGTTAGAATCCTACTTGGTTTGCCAGAAAAATAGCGTAAGAGCACTCCAACACTACAGCAAATCGTTCCCCGGTCGTTTTTTTGCTGTGCTTCATCGTCGTTTAAGGAACAATGAAAAATTTTTTAGGAAGAGGAGAACTAAAAAACGTTCTGTAATATCTGAAGATACAGAAACTGACGTTTCATTCTACTTAGAGGTATATCCAAATAATTCCATCAGAGATTCATCTAGAGAAATAGCTGTTCCACTGTCTGGTATTTAACGAATTCTGAAGGAACATAAGATTTCTCCTTATAAGTTAAGACCAGTGCAAACACTAGAACCTGGTGATCCTGAGAGACGATTGGGGTTTTGTCGGTGGTTTATGAATAAATGCAGACAAGATCCAAACTTCTATAGAAATATTATTTGGAGCGATAAGGCTAATTTTTCAAATGTGGGATGTATAATAGAAATAATTTTCAATATTGGAGTAGACATAATCCATTTCTAGAACATCCGCAAAGACGATTTAGTATTAATGTTTGGTGTGGTCTATTCAGAGGCAGAATTATCGGCCTATTTTTCTACCATGGTTCTTTGAACGGACCCCGTTACATTAATTTATTACCAAGAGTGTTGGAAGAGTTTTTCGATGATCTTGATCTGGAGGCTCGTCAGAAGATCTATTTTCAGCAGGATGGAGCACCACCACATAATGTCAGTGGCGTAAAAAAAATGCTGCGAGGCTGTTTTGGAAACAGATGGATTGCTACAAATGGTCCTGTTAAGTGGCCCCCTCGTTCACCAGACATGACACCTCTAGATCTTTATTTTTGGGGATTTCTGAGAAATGAGGTGTACAAAATGAAACATAATAATGTAGATGAACTGAAAAATTATATTGAAACTATAATAATAGAACTGATGGCCGAACTGTGTTGAATGTCACACGTAGTGTCAATAGAAGGGCCCAAATATGTGTTCAATAAGAAGGCGGTGTTTTTGAACATTTACTCGATATTTCATAGCGCTTTATCAAATGCGTTTGTTATAAATGTTTCCTATTGATAAAACTCTCTTATTTTCACCTCTATGAAAAAAAGTCAAATGAGATTTGTTTTTGACAATGTTATTACGAATCGAAATGCATGAAGAAATATAGGGTGTTCCATTGAAAGAAATATCATTTTATGAAATATTCTGAAAACGCGACTGTCAATTTTTTGTTTGTTTTCGGCATCGAGAAGGCCATTAAAAATGCTACTAGTTTGCTCATTCAACAGAATTCGTAATTCGTAGCATCAATAACAACGGAGTTGGCAATGGTGCCGACTTAATTTGGTACACCCTGTATACTGCTTGTTTCCTATCCCCTATCCACAGTCGACGGGTTAAAAAAATCATGGAACACACTGTATTTTCGGCGATTTCTGCCGAGCCTGTCCCACGATCAATCACCCGGCTCACAAGCACCGAAAAAAAAATCAACCCCGCGTGATAATATCGCCAATGGAACCGGTTCATTATTATTTCAATAATTTCCGACACCTTTTGTGGCCGCCATATTTATGCGTTTGACCCGAGGTCACAGCAGCCCTTAAACAATCTATTAACTAAATTTATAGCGCAACGGCTATTCGGTGGTTATACTGCTAGTGCCTGTTTTGTTTTTCTTGTGTTGTTTTATGTCGATAATCACGTAAAAACGGCCATCTGGTCGGGGGTGTTATCTGAACCGAATGGCTCGGGGATATCAATCTACGGGCGGGAGTCACATGTCAAAGGGCCGTATTAAACAGAATCTGTCATCTTAAATTGCCATTAACGAAGACGGCAGCGGATTCGGGGAGGGGCAGGAGATTAGGTTCTTGATTGACTTCTGGGTGACTAAAAATACGATAATTTATGTCGAGATAATATTCCGATCGTGGAAGAGCTCGTTGGTATGCCACAAGGTTCCGCGTTGGGTCCAGTGCCGTGCCCTTTCGTCAAGAAAGATCAATTATATTCAGTTCAGTCTGCCCATCTCTATGTGTCTGTTTGTACGTATTTTATTCCCCAATAATTATATTTCATGTCGATTGTTTTCCCTTCCAATCCATTTTAAATCGGAGAACCACCCTAAATAGTCCTGAAGAGGAAACAATATAGTTTCGAAACGTTGACAATTTAAAATCTGGTTTTCTTCAACATTCCCACCAACTCAACAATTCTGATATTAATGAACGGTCGCTAACTTTTTCAACTACCTATATTGTTTTCGACTCGAAAACGGTTTGAGATACTACGAACGTCTATCGATTCAAAATAATGAAACTAGCACCGTGTGAATTTGAAATGAAATTATCAACAGACAAATTATCTAGAATGAACAATTTACCACTCTGTCTCAAATCGTTCTCAAGTTCAAAAGTTCATCTATAGTTGAGAGGCATAATTTTTTTTTATTTTCTTACCATTTTTTTTTCTAAAAATTCTCTTTCAATTTTCGTGAAATTTAATCTTTTCTGAATATGCAAATCGAATTATTTGAAGGTTCCCAAGTCAATTTGACATTTTATAGGCATTTATGAAATGAGAAATAAAACATTTCGAAAATTCATGGTGTAAAGTAATTTTAATGTTTTATTTTGTTTCTCTGCTAAACTTTGGAACTGAGCGTTCAGAAATCATATATATTTGGAATCAGCGTGAAATTTTGCAAAATTCAAGTGGATCCGATGATTGGATATTTTCGATGATTTTTAGGGGTCTACCCCTTACGATTTTTTCGAGTTATTATTTTTGTTCTTCGATCAACTTGGAATTCTCGGAGTATACTAATTTCAACACTCTGAATCGATTGGCGTTCGCATCGTATCTTCAACCGTTCTCAAGTTGAATTTCTTTTCTGTGGTTGAAGTTATTTCCCTCAAAAAAAATAAAAAAAAATGTATTGTCCTTATTTTTCAATTAAAAGTTTCATAGGCTTTTTACAGCACCTCCGCAATTTTGATTTTGTTTGACGTTTTATTACTTTTTTATGCTAAACGTTGTATCTGAGCATATATGAATGATATACCTTCGAAATCAACGAAAAATTTTGCGTATATCGTGCGAAATTTCAGTGGAAATTTTTTTGATTTATTTTTATCAAAATATACTAATTCCATCATTCTAAATCGATTGGCATTCGCAGAATTGCTGTGTTTCGAACCTTCTCAAGTTAAAAAGCTCAATTTTGTTTTCATCACTTTTTCATCAATTTTCGTAAAAATTAAACCTTTTGCACATCGAGTTTAAAGTATATTCTGAGTGAGTCTACGATTTCATAGGCTTTTTAGGGAGCCTCTGCAATTTGGAACTGAAAAGTTTCATATTTTCGTTAATCCACAACTGTAATTAATTCAAAATTTTAAATAAAATTTTCCCCTCAAGCTCCAATATTCATATTCATAACATCGTGAAGGCAACTCAAATAATCATCGTCGACACACCATGCAAAATATTTCACTGCAAGCCAGAACATTCCAGAAGTCTTTCTCGAGCCGAGCATAAATGTCACTATAAGCGAAGATATCATTATTTTACACCTTCCAGAAAGTGTTCGCATAAATATGAAATAACCTGACGCTTTATGTCCTCCATAAAACTCTACTTTGTGTTGAATAATCTTCAAATTGCCCCGGAGCACATTCGAGTATGAAATATGCGTTGGTGGAAAGTCAGAAACCCTCGCGGGAGAAAAATGATTATAATAATCATGATACTCTTCATTTCTCAATCAATCGAAAGTCTTCATATATCAAGTTAATGGTGGCTAAAGGAAGGAGCACCTCTGAAGAAACTAGGCACTCGCACTAGGAAGAAATTCCAATTCACGACGGTGTTCTCCAAGGACCGGTTCTGGGGCCATTTTTGTTCATAATATATGTTAACTATTTTCATCAGTATATGCTCCCAGTGACCACCGTAGCTACTTGCTGTTGATGATATCTATTACTCTGATAAAAAGTTAGAGACCTCTTCCAAACTAGGGGAAACATATGGTAGCGAAGTGGTCTAACTAAATTACACAACATAATTGTGTTTTTCAATGTCTCATTCTATATATATCTCCTTTGAAATTTTAATGGGATGAGCAGGGATGCTTCCAAAGTAAATAAGAATGGGGCGGCATTTTTTCTATTAAAAATCTGCACTTTCCTCATCTTGATCGTTTTTTGAATAACTTTTGTCTAGTCCGAGTTTTTTAGAAACTTCTCGTCGTTTGCTGCAATCGAATGTTTTTTTACAGCTCCTGATAATGTTACATTTATTGACGAGACTTTTGTTTAGTGGAATCGGCGTAGATTTTGATACTGGGTAATTTTTTACCTTCCTGAATCTTGGTATCAGTGGGTCAAGACTTAATAACTTTTTTCAGTATCCTTCAAATCTGCACATGGATGATATTCTCCAGAGTGTGAACTGAATTCTGTTCTTTCAAATAAAAACCCCAACGTTTATCTTTCCAATTTCTTTCATTCAATAGCTGAAGTATAACAGCATCAATTTGGATTGCTAATTTTATTACTGTTACATCTTGTACCAATTCAAATGTAAACGCCATCATAAATCATACAAATTTTTCCTGTTTTCCTTAAAAGATTGGTGCTGCAGCTGAAATTCATTTCATTTTGATATAGCAACAAATCAATTTTTCAGTGTTGAAGTGAGCAGCATTTGTTCCGGTAATTAGTGAAAAATAAGAGCTGTAATGTTACTGACAACAACTTTTTTTCCATGTTCACAATATACGAACTGAATAATCATTAACAAACATCAGTTTATGCATGTACATAAGAGGATATAAAGTTGTATAAGATTTTTTTATTTGAAATTGGAACGATGTCATGTGCATTCCTAATATATCTTTCATTATTATGCTTCTGAAAAAATTACAGAAGAAAATACCCATTTTATAGTGTCTTTACGGAAGATTGGATTATGTCTATTTTTCATTAAGAACTTTACATCTCCTATTTTGCTTGGTTTCCATACCTGATAGTGATTATTTGTACTCTTGAACCAATCAATTATATGCCACATGTATTCTTCTTTTACCGTTTTTGTCCTCAAACACAGTATCACCTGTGAAGGTTATTATAGAATCAGAATTCTTCGAAGTGAGTCAATTATTCAGGTATATTGAAAATAACAGTGGTCCAAGGACAGTGCCTTGGGGCACACCAATCTGAACTTACAATATCCTAACTTCACTTTATTCTCAACTTGTAAAAAATATTCCCTCTGGTGTAGATAACTCTTTAGGACGTTATAGATTTAAACGATCCTTTTTGAGTTCAGTCATAGGATCATTTTAAATACAGATTTTCGAAAATTTCGACCTAGTTAACCATCAATTGATTTTTGCCAGAGTGGAGAGATGTAGAATTTGAGGTTTGCCATTAACTTATCAATTCATATGTGAGCACGAGCAATATGGTTTGTAGTAAGAAAAAATTGTAAAACAGTAATAATCTACAACTCTATCTTGAAAAAAACAATAGCTGTTCTGTTTTGTAAAATAGTTACGTCGGTAAGAGTATTGTGGGTTACCTATTCTCGATCATGGTGATCAGCACCATAATAACGGAGTTGGAAATGGTGCCGATTTAATTTGGAATATAGCATATTTGTGAGTGTAATACATTTTTCCTGATTTTTCTTTCTTCCTAACGTTATACAATTTGACGAAAAGATAAATATTTTCAGTCAGTTATAGAAATAGTAAAGAAAAACGACCACGAAAAAAACCCATCTTTTTAACACGTTGATTTCATCAAAACACCCAACCGACAGGTACTCATTCTGAAAGAATTCCCACGTTGACTATGCATTCAATTCTTCCTTCTTCAACACTGTTTACATTGACAAATAACAAAGTCATAATAAATTTCTTGTTCTGGCCAAAAAACCACACGACACCAATCTTTAATCCCTTTATAAAAAATCACATGTCTGAAGAGCCATTTTGATCTATTATCTGATCCTCGTACCCTTGTTTTCGGTTACCTGCCAGTGTGGCCCTTGGAGTAACACAAGGATTCGGCGGCAACACTCAACTTGACAAATTGGCTGATTATAATTTTTAATCGGCCCCAGCGCAAGGCCCTAATCTCGACTAAACAAGCCTAAATATAAACATGGTCCCACTACCGACCGGTAAATCTTCCTCATCATCCCTTCGCTGATAAGGGCCAGACGCAAATTAAGAAGCTTGCACTCTATCTTTAATCTTGTGCCGCTCAGTGTTTTACCCTATCGTCGGTACTTGACGTCTTGAAGCGGTTTGCTTTATAATTTGTTTAGAATTCCTTCTTTTATGGCTTTATTAAGGGGAAAGTTGTTGAAAAAGGCCTTTAGTGGAATGTCGAAGGCACGCACAATGTTTTCTCTGCTGGTGATGTTAATATTGATGTGATAAACGAGAAAAAGCTACATTCGATTTATTTTGGTTCACTTTATGGGATGTTTCCTTCGAACAGTTAATTGTCAATTAGGGACGTTTCTGTTCCACAACGGAAAAACCAGTGATCTTGTCTTTATAGATAGATATTTATTTGACTGTCACTTCACCTAAGAATTATGTTTTCCA
This sequence comes from Chrysolina americana, assembly GCA_958502065.1. Lineage (NCBI taxonomy): Eukaryota > Metazoa > Arthropoda > Insecta > Coleoptera > Chrysomelidae > Chrysolina > Chrysolina americana. Next base: position 726,283 of record OY293413.1, on the reverse strand, counting down.
AAGTGGATTCAAGAGTTTCTCCAAGTAGGAAAATATCGATATGATTTCTATCAAACAGAATAACTGTTAATCTGGATATCTGGGCCTGGTGCGGTTCACTTATTTATGGGGTTACCTATTCTTGTTCACAAAGATTATTTTTGCTTGAAGAATGCTTTAGCTCCAGATTTGACACCCATATATATTTCTTTTTTTAGGTTTTCATTAAAATGTTTACGCATCCAGAAGACCTTCAGAAGATTTCTTACTATCTATACAAATACAAAAACAACCCCTACTTGATTCAATTTTGAATTGTCTCATCATTATATTTCATAACCTCTCGATTTATATCCAATTCGTGTATTAACGCCAAATTCACTATGCATTTTCAAAAAAGTTTCAATTTCACGAATATTAATAGAAAATTGTTGAAACGAAAATTTTTCAACTTGAGAACGATTTGAGACAGAGAAATCGATCCAGAATGATGGAATTTGTGAATTTGAATTGAAAATATCAGCAGACAAAAATTTTAGAATGATTGAATTACCAAAGTTTCGAAAATTTTTATTATTCATTTTTCAACAAATCGCCAGCAGTCCGATTATGTATTTTGATGGGCTGGTTTTGAAACATTTCACAAAAATAAATTTAGGTCCAAAAATCGGCTCATAGCAAAGTTATTGAAGTTCGACAAAACTAGCTCAATGATGAGTAAGAAGGATGATAGATAGAGCAACTTCATATCCAATTTCAGATTTTTCATTGTGAATATAAATATTCAACTGAGGAATAATCAAAACTGATTCATTCAAGTTTCTTTCAAGTTGTCCTTTTAACTCCTACAAGACTATCTTCGAAATATTTAACGTTGTCCAAACAAAAAGAATACGGGTTAAGTTATAATCGTTAAATGATTTTTGACTAGCTCCAAGAAGTTTATGCATCAAATAAAAAACATCCAGTATTTATGCATCCTGTGCGATAACGAAAGAACTGAGATAAATGAAATATAAATCTTTTAATTTGTCACTGTTTCTTGGGCATACATTTCAGGCGTGGGAGTATTTACGGTCGAAATATGTTAATCGGATTGTATTTTGAAATGCCACTTGCTTCTGTATATTTATTAACACAGAGTTTTTTTTTAATTTATCAATTGGTAATTTTTTATGGCGATGAGATTCTGTCAACATAAATATATCCTTTTTTGTAGAGTGGGGCCATTCATTCTACACAAGAGAAATGAATGGTAAAATTTGGTAAAGAGCAACCCGATATTGGAACAGACTTGCACATCGTGGTGAATTGAAAAATGTTACCATACAGAGGAGAGAGGAGGGAGGACGAGGAGAGAGAGGAGTGAGGAGGGGAAGCGAGAGGAGGGAGGAGCAGGAAAGAGAGGAGCAGGAAAGAATGGAGACAGGAGAGAGAGTGGAGAGAGAGAAGAGAGAGGAGAGAGAGAAGAGAAAGGAGAGAGATAAGAGAGAGGAGAATGAGGAAAGAAATGAGAGAGAGGAGAGAGATGAGAAAGAGAGAGAAGAGAGGAGAAAGAGGAGATAGAGGAGATAGAGGAGAGAGAGGATACAGATAAGAGAGAGGAAAGAGAGAGGAGGGAGAAGAGAAAGGAAGGAGAGAAGAGAGAGGAGAATGAGGAAACAAATGAGAGAGAGGAGAGAAATGAGAGAGAGAGAGAGAAGAGAGAAGAGAGGAGAGAGAAGAGAGGAGAGAGAAGAGAGAGGATAGAGATAAGAGAGAGGAGAGAGAGGAGGGAGAGAGAGAAGAGAGGAGAAAGAGGAGATAGAGGAGAGAGAAGAAAGAGGATTGAGATAAGAGAGAGGAAAGAGAAGGAGGGAGAAGAGAGAGGAAAGAAAGAAGAGAGAGGAGAATGAGGAAAGAAATGAAAGAGAGGAGAGAAATGAGAGAGAGAGAGAAGAGAGGAGATAGAGGAGAGAAAAGAGAGAGGATAGAGATAAGAGAGAGGAAAGAGAGGATAGAGAGGAGTGAGCTGAGAGAAAGGGAAGAGAGGAGAAAGAGGAGAGACAGGAGAGAGAGGAGAGAATCACAAAAATGATTATCTTCTGGAATTTTTGCGAGAGGTAAACTCTATTCTCATTCAGTAAAATTATTTTTGGTAATTTTATAAAATGTTTTATAAATCTGCAACTCAATTTTCCTAGGCCATAGATCATTTAACAAAATACATAACTTATTATTGTAATATACGAATTATTGCTGAACATTCGTAAATGATGTATGTTGTAGTGGATCCAAATTCATATATATTCGCACTGGAAACAGATCGCTCAACACTTTCCGAGATACGTTCGGAATCGGCATCGGCATCGAAACATCCAAAATAAAACGAGTGTACATCAGCTCTCGCTTACAAGTGTCGGTAATGGTTATCCCTGCACATAATTTACAAAGTGGGAGCCTTAAAAATGGCCATAATCACGCCTCTCTATTAAAGCTCGAAGCTTACCAGCGAAGTGCGTCGCAATGACTGCTTTCATGCATTAATTTTCACGCTACCATATAAGGAGAACAACATGGCGCTTGTAGACCTCACACTGGCTGCGCATTTGCATCTGAATGCTCAAATGTTGGACCATCCACTAGCAGTAAGTATATATCGTGAAATACTTAGTATGATCAGATGGAGGGGAATATTTTATCTACGATCATGCGCGAAGACTGGTACTTTCCGCACCTCTTTTCAATAGTGAGTTTATTTTGGCAAAAAGATGACAAAATCAATGTTCAACGCAACTGCGAAATAAGTTCGGCCTGCTGTTAGAGGCTCAAAGAACTTTGCTGCTTCCAGGCTCCAATCAGCGAAATAATTAGCGGAAACAATTTCCAATACACATACCTTCTGAAAGAAGATTCAATCATAGCTAGATGAAAAACGAAATTGAAGCAGAACGGAGCAGATCGGAGCAGAACAGAGCAGAACGAAGCAGAGGAAAGCAGAGCGGAGCGAAGCAGAGAGTGAAGCAGAGCGAAGTAGAGAGAAGCAGAGAGAAGCGGAGAGAAGCAAAGAGAAGCAGAAAGAAGCAGAGCAAAGTGGAGAGAAGCAGATAGAAGCAGAGAGAAGCAGAGCAAAGCAGAGCGGAGCGGAGCGAAACAGAGAGAGAAGCAGAGCAAAGCGGAGAGAAGCAGAGAGAATTTGATTTAACCAGAGGTTCCAAAAGTTCATTCATTTGACGAGATCCATACTTATTAAATTGATGGTTTGAAAGGTCAACCAAAGAGCAAAATACTTGGTATCGAGAAGCCTCAGAAGATGATTCCATACTGGAGTTTACTTTTAACTTAAGCGTAGTTGAACTGGGAGAGCAGATCAGTATTAGAACACATCCTAGATCTCTCAACTGAATATAAATGAAATTTAATTCATAAACTATATATAATCATTCAAGATATGTGATTATTATTACAATTACGCCAGTACTCCCTTGTACGCCTCTCATCTGACATGAATCACCAGGAGTGATCCATGTATGAATTGCCCTCTTCCAACGTTCACGCTCTTTACACTTTCCGTAACGATGCTATCTGCTATCGGGAAGACGAATGGGAATGATAGACGCCAAGTTAGCGAAAAGGGTGGAAAGTGTCACGACCAGAAATGTAGGCAAATAGCGAGTAACTGCGAGATATCAACTCACTGAGACGCGAAGCGATGTTAGAGTATGAAATAACTCCGGAGCTGGTGAAGAATGGGGTGCTGGAAATGTAAAATAAATTTGCCAGCGAAGTGGGAATGCCAGAAGGTTTTCTTAATAGCTGTTGATGATCTGATTCAACAGTTAGAGTTACGAATTCGCGAAGAATGGGATGAGGGTCGTGTTGTTATTATATATGATGGAAATCACTTTGTATTGTCAGATTGAGATGGAGGATCCCTCGTGTTGATGAAAGCAATCAAATCTTTCGATGAAAATATATATACATCTCTGAACCTCATGTTTGATAATGACTTTTTAATCCACATCATTACTTGTATTTATTGTCTCAGAAAAAAAAATGCCATTAAAGGTTGTGATGAGAGAAGTTTAGTGCATTCTTGCACGGCAATAATGAGAATGAAAGCAGTACCAATTCTGCGAAGATTTGATTAAATGTTGTCGAATTGTCTCAGATTCTGTGGTTTTCCCTCCTAAAGAAGCTAATACCCAGTTAACACTGGGCAAACAGCCACATCTCAGGGATGTCAATACCGTCAAAAATGGGATTTAGATGCCCTTGTGATATCATATCGTTGACATTCCTGCGATATTACACTGCGACATCCCTTAGATATCAAAATCAATAATAGCCGAATATAGATATCGCTGCGATGTCATATTGTTGTCATTACTGCGATATCACACTGCGACATCCCTGTGATATCTAAGTTAGTGATAGCTGAATTTAGATGTCCCTTCGATGTCAAATTGTCACTTGCCATAGACGTCATACTGCGACATCATTCAGACATCAAAATATATACTTAGATATCTCTGCTACTATATTTTTATTGAGTTATCTCCAGATCAGGTTTCACACACATTCACTTGACTGCCGACCACAAGGACGCCATCTGTCCTCCACCACGGTCAAAAGGGGAATCCTCAATTTATGTTAAATGTTTATTATGAAGTAACGCGGTAAGTTGGCAAGAAGTTGGCAACACAGATCGTATTAAATGTTGGCCAACCTGAAAGCGGAAGGCGACTGCGTGACCGGCTGTTACTGTATTGTATAACCATATTTAGATTTAGTTCTAGTTCTTTGTTCTTTGTATCGATGCATTGATCGAAGATCGAAGCTTTGTCGCTTTGAATGCTTTCTATACTGCTGATGTTCTGATATTTCCAACTGGATTGATCACATTTGCGAATTTTAGTGTCCATAAACTGTAAGTGAAAAATGAGTATCGTTGTCGAGTATCAACAAAGTGAGAATCCATAATTTTTTTCTTTACTATCTATTGCATTGTAGCTTTCTTTCAGTTGTCTCATATTGTTTCATTGATTTCCAGATGTGGTGATGAGCCTTCACGGAGAGAACGAAAAAAATGTGGAAGCAGCTTGTTCCAATTGGTTCAGGCATGCCAAACAAAGGCTCGACAGCAAAAGGAACCAAAGCAATTGACTTTTAGTTTTTTAACTAATTTATTTTAATTTTTTACTCTGTTAATTTTTTATTTTATACTTTGTTAGTGTTGCGCCCTGCCCTGCCCTGCCCTACCCTGCCCTGCCCTGCCCTGCCCTGCCCTGCCCTGCCCTGCCCTGCCCTGCCCTGCCCTGCCCTGCCCTGCCCTGCCCTGCCCTGCCCTGCCCTGCCCTGCCCTGCCCTGCCCTGCCCTGCCCTGCCCTGCCCTGCCCTGCCCTGCCCTGCCCTGCCGTATCCTTCTCCTCTGTTCCTACTTCTACGGTGAGAAGGCGGGCGTGATAAATATAGCGCCATAAGCGGTGCGCGGAGGTGGGTGGCAAGTCCGGAATTGCCGCCGCCACCGATGCCGCTTCGCCGCCGTCGGCAGTGAGAAGCTGTCGCAACCTCATGCATCCGACCGTGTAATTGGATGGAGTGCAACGATATCGACACGGGGAATCAAAAGAGACGCCGCTTCTCTTCTCTCCGACGATACACATGTGAAATTTATTCGCGCGGGAAGCGAACGGGGGACCGTGAAATGGAAATCAGTTTTTGAAACGCGAGACAAAACGAGAGAATTTCGATGGAAAGATGAGTTGTGGACGTATTGAGAAAAACAATGGTGAATCGACAGTAATACTAAAAGAAAATTCTTGTTGCCAAGTAGGACACGCTAATTATATTTTAGGATACATCATCATGGGAATAATACTTGAAAGGGAGTACAATGAAGACCCAAGAAGTTTACAGTCGTGGCAAGGGTACAAACTCCCTTTTCTCAAGTAAAAACTTGCATTTGGGATCGACAAAATTTTCTGCAAACTCTATGGTGACGATGAAGTTCAGAGTGGTGATAGTAAAGACAAATCAGAGTATATTTCAGAGACCTGCTCTGCTCTGCTCTGCTCTGCTCTGCTCTGCTCTGCTCTGCTCTGCTCTGCTCTGCTCTGCTCTGCTCTGCTCTGCTCTGCTCTGCTCTGCTCTGCTCTGCTCTGCTCTGCTCTGCTCTGCTCTGCTCTGCTCTGCTCTGCTCTGCTCTGCTCTGCTCTGCTCTGCTCTGCTCTGCTCTGCTCTGCTCTGCTCTGCTCTGCTCTGCTCTGCTCTGCTCTGCTCTGCTCTGCTCTGCTCTGCTCTGCTCTGCTCTGCTCTGCTCTGCTCTGCTCTGCTCTGCTCTGCTCTGCTCTGCTCTGCTCTGCTCTGCTCTGCTCTGCTCTGCTCTGCTCTGCTCTGCTCTGCTCTGCTCTGCTCTGCTCTGCTCTGCTCTGCTCTGCTCTGCTCTGCTCTGCTCTGCTCTGCTCTGCTCTGCTCTGCTCTGCTCTGCTCTGCTCTGCTCTGCTCTGCTCTGCTCTGCTCTGCTCTGCTCTGCTCTGATCTGCTCTGCTCTGCTCTGCTCTGCTCTGCTCTGCTCTGCTCTGCTCTGCTCTGCTCTGCTCTGCTCTGCTCTGCTCTGCTCTGCTCTGCTCTGCTCTGCTCTGCTCTGCTCTGCTCTGCTCTGCTCTGCTCTGCTCTGCTCTGCTCTGCTCTGCTCTGCTCTGCTCTGCTCTGCTCTGCTCTTGTTCTGTTTATTGTAATCCCCTTCAACTATTATTTCACAAAAAATGCATATATGTTTGTAGTTCTATCAAATAGTCATCAAAATTGTTGAAGGGTAAAGGAAAATATTTGCCAAAAAATAAAAAAACGCCTATTAAAAAAATTTGAGCAATTGAAATAAACGTCAAATCTAACTTTGAGGGCTGATTACCACTGCAGTCTAAGCAAAAATAAATAAAAACGAGTAATACCTGACACTATCTTTTTTTTAAAAACCATCAAACCATGTTATTTTCAATAATTTTGTATAGGCGAAAATAATTGCTTCACAGTTAACTTCTCTCAGCATTTGGGGTTGATTTTTCCATGTTCAGAGCTTCTTTAAATTATAATCCCCCATTACTAGTTTAATTAATTGTGTATTTGTTTTTCTGTAGCTACTATTCTTGTGTATTCATTAGGTAATGACCAGTTTTTATAGCATCCGAAGTTCAAAATTGAGTCATTACGATCAACCGACACATTTTTTTATAACAAGATAAATTAAAAAGTTTTATGTAGGCACCCGTAGCCGACAATGTTATTTTCATACAAATTATAGTATTATACGGTTTTTAATCCAATTATCTCGAAATATGATCTAATTAAAAGATGTTCTGGGCATATTTATTGAAAATTATAAACCGCCCTATTAATTTGGTGAAAGTTTTGAATTGAAATAGGTTTACTTACGGTGACCCAACCCCGTGATGATTTTCCACGTGGATGAGTGTTCATCGTCTCGAAACAATAACTTCATTTCGTTCAATTTCGGTGTGTCCTGAGTCATTAATCGTAGAGTTGATGATTCAATTAATTCTCGTTGGCCAGTGACCACATGCCCTGCCACCCCTGCATATTCTACAGTTATGAGGAAATCATATTCAAATTTTGAAGGGGCATATAAGCATATTGGACAACATGAAGTTATATAATAATGTTCTCATGTTATAGTGTGTTTTTGCTATCAATTGCATTGATAGCAAAAACACACAGCGAATACTAAGTACAAAACAATCAAAACTGAACATCAATCATATCCGGAACTCAAGATAGGGTTGTTTATAGTGTAATAAAGATTCAATCAACTATAGTTAACAAATTTATTTTAAATTCGATAACTATAACTGTTCTAATTGGTTAAGATTTGGGGTTCCACAGGGATCCATACTTGGGCCATTATTGTTCTCCATATATTCTTCTCAGATTCTTGTCAAACCAAAAAGTGCAATATACATCTATACGCTAATGACACTCAGTTGTATTATAGTTTCAAACCTCAAAAAATTAAATATGTCATACAGGGTGGCCCATCGAAAACATAACGTAAAGAATTACAGGGTGGGAAAGAATTTTTTCGAAAAATCCAAAACCACGTCAAGATTTTTTGTCAGGGAAACACATTTAGAACGAAATGTTCAGAGATACTTTTAATTGCATTTGGTAATTTGTTGAACTGATCAAAACCATTGGAAAACAAAGAGAGAATGTTATCTATTTGAAATCCCAGATATTTAGTTGTATTCAATTCTTCAATTATTTCATCATCAATGTTAATGCTAATATTTTTTTGGTCTAATTGGCTGAATTTTAATTTGGTGATGATTATCATAGGTTTCGTTTTCAATACCTACATTCAGCTTGAGTTTATTCATTTTCAAATACTTGTTGACACTTGCTAGAGTATATTCATTTTTTGCATAACCATTTCTAAGTTCTCATAAATGCATGAGGAAAGTGTATCTACCGCAAATATGTTTATAAATTCACAATCAACAAACAATGACATCTCATTAAAATAAAGCATGAATATAAGGGGGCCCAGAACACTCCTCTGGGGAACTCCAACCTCATTTTCAATTTCACAAGTCGATATATTTCAAATACGTCACGAAAAATAGAAAATATCGATGAAGAAACCGCCCCCTTTCTCCCAGCAGAGCTTGTCGCCGAGCGGGTACCTTTTACCTTTCGAAGACGTCGAAAGTAGCGAAAATATTTATTGAAGCGATGAGCAGTGCGCGGCCTCGATATTACAGAGCGGCGAGTAAAGTAGAGGACTGGCGATGCCGTACAGCGAAAATACCAGTCAATTACCGTATCCGTGTTGGCCCCCCGAGCTCGAGGGGTCCCGGCACCTGGCCGTCAATGCTCCTCCGACGTCAGCGCATCTTCGCGATGCTGCCGTTGACGATGATTGTCGCTTCGCCCACATTTAGACACCTTGTAAACTTGAGGAGGTTGCGATTTGCTAGTGGGAGATCACGGTGCACCTCGAGGAACGGTTCGGAGGCCGTTCCGCGGTTCGTATGGATAGATCGGACGTGGCCAGTCTCCATACCATATTTTGGCCGACAGCTTTGGGAAATAAAAAATAATGATCTATAGAACTTCTTGACTCATTTTCTGTATGTACTCAAATACGAGGTTTAGCATACAAACTGGATTTTGAATGAAAATGATCCCTCTCAACTCCAGATGAACTTTTCAACTCGTGAACGGTTGAGTATACAGCAATTCTGCGAACACTAATCGATTCAGATTGATAGAATTAGTATAGTCTGTGAAATTCAAAACGAACGACGAAAAAAAAATTATTGAAAAAAATCGAGAAAATTCAAAAGGGGTAGACCCCTAAAATTCATGAAAAATACAAGATCACCACTATATACGCGATATTTCATGCTGATTTTGAAAATATAGGATTTGAATGTTCTCATATACGAGGTTTAGCATAAAAACTTAATTTTGAATGAAAATAACCCTTTCTCAACTCCAGATGAACTTTTCAACTAGAGAACGGTTAAGGATAGAGCAATTCTGCGAACGCCAATCGATTCAGAATGATAAAATTAGTATAGTCTGTGAATGTCAAATCGAACGACGGAAAAAAAATATATTGAAAAAATCGAGAAAATTCAAAAGGGGTAGACCCCTAAAATTCATGAAAAATACAAGATCACCACTATATACGCGATATTTCATGCTGATTTTGAAAATATAGGATTTGAATGTTCTCATATACGAGGTTTAGCATAAAAACTTAATTTTGAATGAAAATAACCCTTTCTCAACTCCAGATGAACTTTTCAACTCGTGAACGGTTGAGGATAGAGCAATTCTGCGAACGCCAATCGATTCAGAATGATAAAATTAGTATAGTCTGTGAATGTCAAATCGAACGACGGAAAAAAAATATATTGAAAAAATCGAGAAAATTCAAAAGGGGTAGACCCCTAAAATTCATGAAAAATACAAGATCACCACTATATACGCGATATTTCATGCTGATTTTGAAAATATAGGATTTGAATGTTCTCATATACGAGGTTTAGCATAAAAACTTAATTTTGAATGAAAATAACCCTTTCTCAACTCCAGATGAACTTTTCAACTCGTGAACGGTTGAGGATAGAGCAATTCTGCGAACGCCAATCGATTCAGAATGATAAAATTAGTATAGTCTGTGAATGTCAAATCGAACGACGGAAAAAAAATATATTGAAAAAATCGAGAAAATTCAAAAGGGGTAGACCCCTAAAATTCATGAAAAATACAAGATCACCACTATATACGCGATATTTCATGCTGATTTTGAAAATATAGGATTTGAATGTTCTCATATACGAGGTTTAGCATAAAAACTTAATTTTGAATGAAAATAACCCTTTCTCAACTCCAGATGAACTTTTCAACTCGTGAACGGTTAAGGATAGAGCAATTCTGCGAACGCCAATCGATTCAGAATGATAAAATTAGTATAATTCCTGAATGTCAAGTCGCACGACGAAAAAAAATATATTGAAAAATCATGAAAAATACAAGATTACCAGATCCACTTTAAATTCACACTATAAACGCAAAATTTCATGCTGATTTTGAAAATATAGGATTTGTATGTACTCAAATACGAGGTTTAGCATAAAAACTAAATTTTGAATGAAAATATCCCTTTCTCAACTCCAGATGAACTTTTCAACTCGAGAACGGTTGAGGATAGAGCAATTCTGCGAACGCCAATCGATTCAGAATGATAAAATTAGTATAATGCGTGAATGTCAAGTCGCACGATGAAAAAAAATATATTGAAAAAATCGAGAAAATTCCTAAAAATCATGAAAAATACAAGATTACCAGATCCACTTTAAATTCACACTATATACGCAAAATTTCATGCTGATTTTGAAAATATAGGATTTGTATGTACTCAAATACGAGGTTTAGCATAAAAACTAAATTTTGAATGAAAATATCCCTTTCTCAACTCCAGATGAACTTTTCAACTCGAGAACGGTTGAGGATAGAGCAATTCTGCGAACGCCAATCGATTCAGAATGATAAAATTAGTATAATGCGTGAATGTCAAGTCGCACGATGAAAAAAAATATATTGAAAAAATCGAGAAAATTCCTAAAAATCATGAAAAATACAAGATTACCAGATCCACTTTAAATTCACACTATATACGCAAAATTTCATGCTGATTTTGAAAATATAGGATTTGTATGTAGTCAAATACGAGGTTTAGCATAAAAACTAAATTTTGAATGAAAATATCCCTTTCTCAACTCCAGATGAACTTTTCAACTCGAGAACGGTTGAGGATAGAGCAATTCTGCGAACGCCAATCGATTCAGAATGATAAAATTAGTATAATGCGTGAATATCAAGTAGCACGACGAAAAAAAATATATTGAAAAAATCGAGAAAATTCCAAAGGGGTAGACCCCTAAAAATCATGAAAAATACAAGATTACCAGATCCACTTTAAATTCACACTATATACGCAAAATTTCATGCTGATTTTGAAAATATAGGATTTGTATGTACTCAAATACGAGGTTTAGCATAAAAACTGAATTTTGAATGAAAATATCCCTTTCTCAACTCCAGATGAACTTTTCAACTCGAGAACGGTTGAGGATAGAGCAATTCTGCGAACGCCAATAGATCTGGAGATCTTGTATTTTTAATGTTTTTTAGGGGTCTACCCCTTTGGAATTTTCTCGATTTTTTCAATATATTTTTTTTCGTCGTGCGGCTTGACATTCACAGACTATACTAATTTTATCATTCTGAATCGATTGGCGTTCGCAGAATTGCTCTATCCTCAACCGTTCACGAGTTGAAAAGTTCATCTGGAGTTGAGAGGGATCATTTTCATTCAAATCATATATTTTCTAAATCAGTATGAAATTTTGCGTATATAGTGTGAATTTAAAGTGGATCTGGTAATCTTGTATTTTCATGATTTTTAGGGGTCTACCCCTTTGGAATATTCTCGATTTTTTCAATATATTTTTTTCGTCGTGCGGCTTGACATTCACAGACTATACTAATTTTATCATTCTGAATCGATTGGCGTTCGCAGAATTGCTCTATCCTCAACCGTTCACGAGTTGAAAAGTTCATCTGGAGTTGAGAGGGATCATTTTCATTCAAATCATATATTTTCTAAATCAGTATGAAATTTTGCGTATATAGTGTGAATTTAAAGTGGATCTGGTAATCTTGTATTTTCATGATTTTTAGGGGTCTACCCCTTTGGAATATTCTCGATTTTTTCAATATATTTTTTTTCGTCGTGCGGCTTGACATTCACAGACTATACTAATTTTATCATTCTGAATCGATTGGCGTTCGCAGAATTGCTCTATCCTCAACCGTTCTCGAGTTGAAAAGTTCATCTGGAGTTGAGAAAGGGATATTTTCATTCAAAATTCAGTTTTTATGCTAAACCTCGTATTTGAGTACATACAAATCCTATATTTTCAAAATCAGCATGAAATTTTGCGTATATAGTGTGAATTTAAAGTGGATCTGGAGATCTTGTATTTTTAATGTTTTTGAAATTTTCTCGATTTTTTCAATATTTTTTTTTTCGTCGTAGACCCCTAAAAAACATTAAAAATACAAGATCTCCAGATCTACTTGAAAATCGCACTATATACGCAAAATTTCATACTGATTTAGAAACTATATGATTTGAATGAAAATGATACCTCTCAACTCCAGATGAACTTTTCAATTCGAGAACGGTTGAGAATAGAGCAATTCTGTCAACGCCAATCGATTCAGAAAGATATATAGTCTGTGAATCTCAAATCGAAGGACGCAAAAAAAATCATTAAAAAAATCGAGAAAAGTCCAAAAAGGCCAATCGATTCAGAATTATCAAATTACTATAGTGTGAATATCAAGTCGCACGACGAAAAAAATTTATTATTGGAAAAATCATAAGGAATAAAATACAAGATCACTAAGATCCACTTGAAACTCAATAAATACAATACGCAAAAAAATATGATTTGTAGGTATGTACTCAGAGACAAGGGTTAGCATGAAATAGGAACAAAACCTCAAAAATCTTCATGCAAGATCGAATTATCCAAAATTTTTAATTTTCATTTTTAAAAAATTTGCAAGCATTTCTTTTTTTGTATTATTGACAATGTTGCGTTCGGTGCACTGGAACGAAAACTTGTATCACTACTTGGCTCAACATCAGAAAGAACTCAGCAAAAAATCAGTACAAGCTGATATCACAAAGTCTGACGTATATGGTAACCATGGACTATTATTAGTGATATTTGTGCTTATGATAGATGTATAATAATCGGTGATATTATGTTGTAAAGTGTGTCGAATTACGATTTAGATTTACCTACGTGATACTTATATCTGACGCAAAAAGTTTATTTATAAATAGTATATTTTTCAACGAGAGATGAAATACTGTTTTTTCGTGAGTTGAGAGTGAAGCGGAATTGTCATTAGTGTCAAAAATCCATCAAATTGTCTTTAGATAACGTTCATTTGCTTCATTTTCGTCTCTAGAGTGAAGAACTATCACTTTCATGTAGGGTACCGGTTGAAAAATATCATTTTTATATACATGAGTAGAAAAAACTAATATACTTTTCCTCTTCCTGTTACTTTCATAGAGATGTCACTGATATGAGCGATACAAACCATTTATCGGCTAGCGAAGTAATATATTATTTCAATTATACACATTCCAAGTTAAAATTCAGTCTACTTTCACTGTGATGAAAGATATATCGTGATTTCGTGAACTCAACTAGTTAATTTCGAAGTTTATTTTTTATTCTCTTCAAACTCTACATACTTGCTCCAATCTCTGGCGCGTCCTGAACTTACAGCAGTCGAGCAAACGTGTCCGAATCATCATGTTGATATTGAGACGACCACAAACAAACTCTAAATCACCATCACGTTGGTCAATGATACTGCTGAGAGCCCCGTGAAGAAGAACGTGTTTTTCTCGCTCGCCAGCATAATTCCTCGTGTCAAAACGTTTGAATAAATTTCAATAACCTTTAGCTCTGTAGTAATTGTTTGAAAAAACTGAATTCATTTAATTTTATTGGTAGCCATGGGGAGCTGCAGCCCGCCTGCGGAGTCTGATCACACTTGTCGTTTTCAACAGACGACAGAGGTACATTCGAGTGGGTACATTACGACCGTATGGTAATGTAACTGGGCATGCGGCGAGATATCCGATACGTTTTTTCAGCAAATTGGATTCGAAACAATGATCGAAGAATCTCGTTATTTTGGTCCATATGGAATGGTTTTGCCACTCGAAAAAATCTTATGTAAATCCAAAACTTACTCTCAAAATCATGAAGATTGCAAAAACAAACTCATCTGAGTGAACCACAAAGCCTTTACTTTCAAGCCAATTGGGCACATTTGGTAGTATTATCAATAAATTAACCATGATTGCACACAGCCCCAAGAATATCAGCGGAAAAACTGAAGCAAATTGTCTTCCAAATGATTTTTCAAAAATGCTCATGTCACCAGAACGAAAATAAAATTTTTAAATAATAGATAATTACGGGACTGATTAGAAATCTTATGCACTCACACCATTTTCTATAAAACGAGCATCTAATTGGATAAGAATTGATCGTTACTTATCATCCTTCATCCTACAATCCTGAATTAATAGAAAAAAGTTATTTTGAAATGAGTTTAGATGAGTTTAGACAGTAACACTTCCCTTATCAATTTTCTTATGGCAGCTTAAAGCTGTGAACAATTTGAATATTTTTGCTCCAGTTTCAATCGCTCTGGCATTATTTCAATTGACCGCTACCTTTGAAAAAAGATTTAGGATCCAAGATTACCCTACTTTGCATCAATTGATCCAGCCGTATCAAACTCGATATCACCAATCACCATTGTTCTTGAAATGCGTCCGAATGAAAGTTGTTTGGTTTCCTCTTCAGTTTATCTTGATCTGCGTTGTGGGCACTGTTGCCAAACTGATGATGATTTATTTCGAGATCTGGTGATTTCAGCATCTTTTTTAATGAATGTTTTCTCGAATATTCAATAAAATGGTGAGTCACGAAACTTCTAGTGAAACGACGATTGATTATACCTACCTATTCAACTGTTCGTGTAGAAATAATTCAAAAATTGAGTAGATTTTCCAATTTCGATTCTTGAGTATTGTCATAAGGAAAAAACTGGACTACTTCTTTTTCCTTCCTGTGACATAAACCCGAGTAGAATTCACGACTAGAATGGCATATCAATTGTCAGTTTGACCATAAGAGTCATTGACCAGAACAACGTCTTACAAAAGACAAAAGAAAGCATACAAGTTCACCTTAGAACTCGAAAAGTCATCATATAAGTAATGATAGCCTTTTACAATTCATAAAAAATATTGCTCGATAAAACATAAAAGAAGTTGACAAAGATATTTGGCTAAAAAAATATTATTATTATTTCAGAACGCCTAGATGTCTTGACAAAATCTAGAATCTTAGTGAAGTAACTAATATTTCTTGATGAATGTCCTAAGTGGATAATGAAATAATGATTGATTAGGAATTTATTTTATATAACTCGCCTCCAACAACTTGATCCCAACAAAATGACCTCGTTTCAAACTCATCAACAACGGGACTCATGTTATTTTCCACCAGAAAAATTCTATCACGGACATGACTGTAAAAATTGAAGACACCCTCCAAAAACTTGCACACATTTTTGGAATTGTATTTGGATACTGACATAACGTGTAATGACCAGATGAACGCTGTGAAGAAAAAACACTCGTCTTACTGTACTTGAATTTGGAAAAACGTTCAGGGTTCTGAAAAGTGTTTATGGTCATGACAATGTTGATTGAGATGGTTGGAATAGTTTGAATTTCTTTTACTGAACCTGTAACTTCTCAAATGCTCGCCAAGTCTCTGATTGAAACCGCTGCCTGTCTGGCCTACATATAATGTATCGCCATCGTCACATCCAAGTTCGTAAATCCCGGATTTCTTGAATATATATCTTACAGACATTGCATATAGGTAATTATAATAATAATAGAGTTTAGGATCGACAAATGTGTCATGATTCATCACAAAAGAAGACGATGCAAGGAATACGGAGAGAACGTTCATGTATACTTACCTAGGGATGGAACAACGCCACTCCCAAGAGGTAACCACTGTTAAAAAGTCTCTCCAAGGCAAGTATCAGCATAAACTCCGACATATCGGGGTTCCTGACACTAGATGCAGAGCATGTCGTGGGGCAGTTGAGACCATAATGCATTTGCTGTCAGCATGTCCAACTTATGCAATTTCAGCTTATATCCACAAGCATAAGGCGGCGCTACGACTTCTATCTACACTTGCACGAAACTATTAGAACTACTCTCCACTTTCAGGCAAATACAAGCCGATAAGCCTGATGTAGTCCTCCTCTATCATCAAAGTAGGACGATTTTTGACATAGAGTTTTCGGCTCCTGGCTAAACGTACATCGTCAGAAAAGGGACAAAATATCGAGACTAACTCTTTGAACTCAACAGGCTTTACCCAAACTATTCTGTTGAAAGAGTGGTTCTGATCATATGGGTACTCGGTGGAATGATGGACACGCTGCCCTCGAATCTGAAAATTATACGGGCTTGCCGTGATGCGGCAGAAATCTCAGCCGGAAAAAAGCAGAAGGCCCTAATTCTTGGTTCACACCGCCCATTGGGGGCACGTGATTCTTGGAACCACTCACCACACCCCACGGACGTGGGGAGTGTTTACTGGGGCTAATGACACAGCAGCGCGCCCTCCGGATGTATTGGGGCTTCGGAGACAGGGCCTGACTGGTAAATTCCTGGCTTTTATTACTAGTGTATTACAGAAACTACCAAAAGGCAGAGTTAACGCTTTACCTGTCCAAGACAGGTTAGTTAGTATTCTCTTACATCCAACAGTTGTTATCAATTTTGGATGCCATTTCCCAACAGTTTCGATTAGGATAACACGAGTTTAAATTTTGATTCCACAAGACGACGGCGGAGCAGGAGATGACTGGCAACTCCTGCACCAACCATTCATTCTTATCAACGTCAGCGCTAAGCAGATTATGTACTAGTGACGCGTGAAACCGGCTGTAATCCCCACTGACGAACGTTACTTACGGGCCCAATCAAACATCACACGTGGCGGCCGAAGAGCGTCTTTCGCCGGGTGCCGGGGGATTTACCGCCGCCCCAGATCGACTGCATGACGCTGATTCCGCAATTATTGGGGATTGCGACGCGTATACGGTTCAAGTTCACCGGGATCGCGAGGATCGCATCTCTCGGGGGACGGGGCCAATTACTATGACGAGAATTTGCCAAATTTGCCCGTTTACGTCTTCCGATGTTTCGCGGGTGGCTTTATTGAGTTAGCGGCGGCTGGATGAGTGGGATTTATTGCCGGAAAAACGACGACGATGGAAATGTAGATACATATAGTAATAATTCTATCACTTTTTCGGTAACTGAGTTCGTTAAAGCAAGAAAAATATGAACTGTTGGTACATTTCGAAAAACAAATACTGTACATGGGCAAGTACATGTGGCTTCAAATGCTGTATTTTTTTAATATCACACAAAAAAAGATTCTATAATAAATTTGGGCTCGATAAAACGTGTATTTGTTGACACAGGAA
The DNA here is from genome assembly GCA_958502065.1 of Chrysolina americana. Lineage (NCBI taxonomy): Eukaryota > Metazoa > Arthropoda > Insecta > Coleoptera > Chrysomelidae > Chrysolina > Chrysolina americana. The sequence continues at coordinate 708,604 of OY293413.1, read as the reverse complement.
TCCATATTTTTCTTTCTGCATAATGTTTTTTTTTCATTTCCGCCATTTTTTACCTCCTTCCACTCTGACATTATCAAAGAGCTTCTTTTATTGCATCTCCATCCTCTTTCTCCATTCAATTAAGTGCATTTTCATTTTCTATACCGGCTTCTTCATCTGATACAAAGTTATATTGTGAATCAATATCCTCATCCATTACAACCTCTACCAAAAAACGCCTCTCATGTCTTGTCAAAATACTAGTCCTTCGTCGCGAGTTTTGGAGATCTTCATCTGAGCCTACATCAAGTTCTATTTCAAAGTGATCTTAATTTTCTATAACGTCCTGCAATTCCTCGATATCTCAGGAGTTTTTCCAATTATAATATTTCTTCTTCAGTTTTTGTCACAATTCCCTACTTATGCATTTAGCAGCATTTCAGACCAGATGTACATCCTGCTGTACAAATATGAACACCACTTCTTGAGAAGGCCACATACTAAAAAACGTTATATAACAGCTGCAACACTTGCAGTTTTCAGACACAACTACACCAATTTTCACTCAAAAACTTCTTATAAAACGCAAAAAATAAACAGTAACAACGAACGTACTTTTTAGGTTAGGAGGCGATATAGGAAACTTGGAATAGTTCCATGTTCCATAATATTTCTTCTTCAATTTTTGTCACAATTCCCTACTTATGCATTTAGCAGCATTTCAGACCAGATGTACATCCTGCTGTACAAATATGAACACCACTTCTTGAGAAGGCCACATACTAAAAAACGTTATATAACAGCTGCAACACTTGCAGTTTTCAGACACAACTACACCAATTTTCACTCAAAAACTTCTTATAAAACGTACAAAATAAACAGTAACAACGAACGTACTTTTTAGGTTAGGAGGCGATATAGGAAACTTGGAATAGTTCCATGTTCCATAGAAATATGTTTGACAAAGAATATTACTGCAAACTTTTAGATAAATGATGTAGACATATTTGCCTAGACCAGTGCCCGGATGTAATGAAGAGTGGAACGAATTTTTGAAGCTATCTTGAAATCGATGTCCATCCACAAGTGCATATAGTTTGAAATGGTTCATTCACTCTATGTTCAACGTATTAAATATGTTGGTGTTCGTGTTGGTTTAAAAAAGTATACTAACTGGATCTACGAAATGAAATTGATAGTACTGAAACAGAGATAAAAAAAAAATCACTCGGCACTTTGGGATTTTTGTAAATCGCACGTCATTCAAAAATCCCGCATGAAAATTGCATGCCTGTCGACTTTCACACCTGTGCCTTCCGGCGTGCGTGAAAAACGCAGGGTAAGCACGCATGTACGCGCCTGAGTATTAGGAGAGACCGGGAGATGAGGGGAATTCTTCTAATGAACGCGTCACGTGATAATATGCTTCCCCTCATCTACCGGCCACTCCTGCAAGCGCAAAATGAGAATATAAGTTTCGTGGTACTATAGTTACCTCTACCTTCAAAATCTGTTTGAGAAATTGAAATCGTACTATGACTAGAGCATCTAGGCTTGCTGCAAAATAGTGAAAAAAAAATTGTTGATAGCAATTTTGGCAAAACTAATGATCCGACAGCGCCTGTTTTGTGTACACATAAACTAGACGTCATAATTTAATGCTTTTATGAGAAGGACTGGGCTATCCTACAACTTGAAAAATGGCGAAGTTATGTTTTTTTTTTATTGCAATTTTTTTTGTTTTTAATTTTTTTCCGTGTAATTTTGTTAATATTTCAATTTTCTACAATTTTTCTCATTGAAGTAACCAGATTGCTCTATAACTTTTTATTTCATAAGAAAAAAACTAAAAAACAAGTATTGTTATTTTTAAATGTTGATAACAAATTAATAAATGGCAGTTGCGAGCTCAAAACATAACAGAATACAGGGTGTTAGGTGAGCATACGGCAAAAATTCGAGGGGGTTATTCCTTGACCTATTCTGGGAAGATTTTGTCCCATGATGATTTTTAAGAACCCCCTTTGTTTCAGACCTACAGGGCGAACAAAATTTGCTACAGCCATATTCGATATTTGTTGAAATCATTGATTTAAATAAACATAGGGTGCACGTCATGAGTCTATAAAGTAAAAAAAAATGATATTTCAACAGCAACATACAGAGATTGCTGGATTGGTTGAGGTGGGCCACACGCATGGCCTGCTCGATCCTCGGACTTAAACCCCCTGGATTATTTCTTCTGGGGATATCTGAAGTCATTCGTTTACGCTACCCCATTGATGAATTTGAATGATTTGCGAAATCGGATAATTGCTAGGTGTAACTCAATTAGAAACGTCCCTAGGGTGTTTGAAAGAGATCGGCAATCCTTGACGAGAAGATTGAAAGCTTGTATCCAGGCTGTAGATTAAGAAACTTTACATGTACCTTCTGATAATAAAATGTTGTTAATTTACATTACTATATGTAACGTTAGTGTCCAACAGTTTCAGTAGTTGCAAAAACATTACACCTCACGTTAAATGTATATTGAATGTATATATTACCTTGATCTCTCTTAGTACGAGTTTATGAACTCTCTACAGACAATACTCTTTCTACCAACTCATATCAAATGAACAACAGGTATTTTAGTTGATTTTTCTTATGTCATCATGACAGCTGCACGGACACACCAAAACCTACTCTGTCAGGCGGGTTTTTAACCACCGAAATCAAACAGTAACAGTGATTTATTGGAAGAATGAAGTTTCCAAGATATTTTATTTTCTTTTTGGATTGAATACAGATTGCCAGTCTGAGATTATTGCTAATTTAGTTACGTGAGTAGCAAAAAAGGTGATATTGAAATGACCCTGCTGAAAGACTAGGTACGATATCGTCCACATTCAAAAATGCGAGGCAGAAGTGAAAATACACGTATGAGGTCAACCGGGCCATAAACACCGCAACGTAGTGACACAGGAGAGAAGCTGTGAATGAATCAGGCGAATATGAAATAATGTGTTTGCCGTGTGTGGCGCATCGAAAAGAGACCTCCGATCCCAACGAAAACGCAATAACAATTCATACGGCAAGGTTGTTACTGGCCGCCACCCGGGGATCTAGATGTTATCTCGAATGTGATAGAACACATTTTAGAGGTTTATGGGTCTGTGTGTCTCTGACCACTTACCATTTTCGCTTCGGATATGGTAATGGCCGCTCATGGTTATTGTTATAAGGATCATCTTATTGCCGGACCTAATAATATCGCCGTCGTAAACTGCGGGATAACATCTCAGATTCCGTTTCACTGCCCTCCTGAGATCGCTGCGGACGGGGACCAAGAAAATTCGGTCTTTCAGACAAGCATTTATATAAATTCGGGGGATCACCGATTTGATTCGATTGGTAGTTTATTTTGCGGGGTTGAGAGTAGTTTAAGTCGAGAAAACCGGGAGGGGAAAAGCTGATTCCTTCAGATTGGGTATTTTCACTGATGCTTTTGATGCAACTTCAGTTGAAAAAAATTGTAGTACAGATATTAATATTTCTTTGTATTGCAATTATTGAGTTGAAACGTTTAAGATACGTGAACATAAATACCAGAAAATATAGTACCGTCATGAATAATATTCATTACATTCATTCCATTACATTCCTTTTTTTGAATTATTTTCTATGTTTTACAAGAGTTTCGGTCAATTTGATAAGTTACTGAATGTAATCAAAAGTAGTGAATATCTGGAGATTTTCAAAAACAAGCTGGTTTAGGATTGCCAAACCGATCTTAGTATACGGGACATTGCCTTCGCCGCACTTCTGCTACTGCTCTACCTAATGCAGGTGCAAATATGACTAACTCAAAAAGACACGGAGGTTGGAAAAGTTTCACGGTGCGGAGGGGTATTTTGAAATAGCATCGAATTAAGAAATAAAACGTCTCGTATGTTGTCTACTTTGCCTTTAGAAGAGGCAGGTACCTCGACAGTAGTGAACAGAAGCTCCAGCAATTCAAAAGAAGAAATTGTTTCCAGTGGCGGAAGTCATTTTCAGGGCACATTTCAAAATTGTACAGTTATTATTTGTAATTACGTGAATGAATTAAATATGGTTCAGTTTTCAATTAATAAATATATACACATATTATATATATATTAGCTATTTCATATTTTATTTTTACTTGTGAAAAGAAGAGGAAATTATAGAATCTATAATGTCGCAAGGGAGTTATGACTCTCTGTATTGATAGCGTAACTATGGCGATATACGTTCCCAGTCAGTAATAAAAGTATTATTTTCCTCTTCCTTGATATTAAATAGCTATTTCCTCCTACCCCTATAGAAAGTACACACTTTCCTCCCTCAAATCAAGGAGGAAACCCATAGGGAGGAAAGTATTTTTCCTCCCCCTCATTTCAAGTAAGTTGTAAACGATGAAACTTGTGAATTCATTATATTCATATTGTTTCTATAATTTCTAGAACATCCTGTATATCCTGTTTTTTGGTAAAAATCAAACATTAATGTTACTGCAACGTAGTTCTTCAATACAAATTTTTACTTCAGGAATCTTAGATATACGTTTTTTGAGTTCAGAATAAGAAAAGCATAATATGCTGTGGCTCACTGACAGTAAACACGGCGATTGACTTCTGAGGTGCAAAGTCGCTACATTCATTAAACTTAGTTGAATTTTTGAAAAATGGAGAGCGATTCAAGTGATTTTGAATTTCCAAATACACCACCTAATATTAAGGAACAAGCCAACATAGCGTCATTAACCTTACTACCACAAAAATCTAAAGACAGGTATGAAAAACAATATGCACAATGGGCTGAAGACAACAAGATACATAAATATTCAGAGACTGTTTTACTGGCATATTTTTCACTACAAGGAAAATCATTAAAAGCTTCAACACTTTGGTCTAAATATTCAATGCTACGCACAATGATACAAATGAAGGACAATGTTGATATTAAATATCCAAAGTTGATTGCATTTCTAAAACGTCAAAATGCCGGATACAAACCAAATGAAGCTACAACTTTTACAACAGCAGAAATAAATACATTCCTAATGGAAGCACCCGATGATGCTTTTTTATTAATTTTGATATAAAATATTCATAGGTAGACCTTGTTATTGGAATTTCTGGAGCATGTCGATATGATGAGCTTAATGATGATTAAAATGACTATGGATGATATTGAAGATAAAGACAATCTTTTAGTCATAAATATCCCCACTTCAAACACGTATAAACAACGAACTTTCGTTATCAATACTACAACAGGTAACGGCCCAAATTTTGTTCAAATCGTTAAAAAGTATATCTGTCTACGTCCTAAAACTGAGCATAAACGATTGTTGGTATGCTTTAAAGCAGGCAAATGTATAAATCAAGTGGTTGGCAAGAATAGTATATCCAAAATACCACAAAAAATTGCAGAATATCTCAATCTACCAAATGCCGAACATTACACAGGGCACAGCTTCAGAAGAACTTCAGCAACTCTGTTAGTAAACGCTGGTGGGGATATTTTAGCTCTAAAACAGCATGGCGGTTGGAAATCAACCAATATCGCAGAAGGTTATGCAGAACAATCTTACACAAAAAAAAGAAAAATTTCTGATCAAATTATGGGAAATAATGTAGAACCTGAACTTGATCAAAATCAGCCAAGCACTTCTAGAAGTTACCACCACTACAATGTGCTAAGCGAAAATATTTCAAATACTAAAGCTCCTGTTCAAACCCTATCTTCTTCCAATGGTGTTCATATAAGTGCTGCTCAAAACTGCACATTCAATATTAACATAAATAATTCTAAAATATAGTTAAACAATACTATGTACTTAATTGTATAGCATATATTGATAAATTTGTTTAATAAATAATTCTTGTGTTCTTAATTATATTCGTTACCTATTTGTGTCGTAAATAAATTTTCAAAAAAAGGTGGGTAGGAGGAAAAATCATATGTATCACATGGGAGTAAAGTGCCTTTTCCTCCCTTGGATGTTTACTGCCCTCCGCTTCGCGTCGGGAAGTAAACTACATCCTGCGGGAGGAAAAGTGGCACTTTCCTCCCTAGTAATACAAATAGCTATTCCTTGCATGCGGGAGGAAAATTGATACTTTTCCTTCTAGTTAAACAAATAACTATTGTTCTTGATTTGAAACATTCCCACCCTTGTATTATTTACCACTGGCACCCTACCTCAGCAGTTCGTTGCTCTTTTGTAACCGTGAAAACATAAAATCCGCGGATCGATTTTCCGACAAATAATCCACTTTAGCGTGAAGAGATAAAACTAGTATATTTATCTGGAAAAGCGGGGAGTGATCCGACAGCACGCGTGCTTTATTATATACGCGATTGTCGTTGTCCGCCTCTTCCATTAGATGTCGCGTGCTCCGCTCCGGGCTCGTTAGTAACGGCCACACTATCCTGTCTATCCCACAGGACCTCCCCTATTAATTCGACGCCGATGCTGCGGCAATAACAAATTGATAATACGATGAAATATACTCGCGCATTATCATAATTCCAATTTATATTGTGGTTAATGACCACACACAAAGTTGAATTATGTCGTTGTTGGCCGGAGGATTTATTGTATAGAGGCAAGTTCATTCGCGACCCCCTGTGTGACGTGTGATGATACAGATTGTCTATCCGTATCGTCTATAGTCTTGGGATGAGTATATCGCAGATTACAGAGCAGACATACCTCAATGACGGTAAAAATTCTTACAAAACTCATTGGCAACATAATTTCGGAAATACCACAATACTGTGGCATCATGAAAATGTTATTGAACCACAATCCCATTTCATGTAATATTATTAAAATGACTAAGTGATGTGATTAATAAATTACCCTTGAACATAGGCAAAATAAGTGTTCATACCTTCATATGCACTCTACCTGATAGTTGATTAGGAAATTTTATTATTGAAACCCCACATTTCTAGGTGTCAATCAAGGCTTTATGGTGTTTTATACACTAGCGAATCTAGCGACCAACGACGCAAAGTCAAAAAGTCACTTGAGGCCTTGTATAGCAGGGAAGTGACAAACTTGCAAGAAAAAGTGTGGAAGATTGCTCAAATCAATGGGGATACCAAAGCGTCTGTAAGAGACTGGATTGTGGACAAACACATAAACTACTGGGAAAGTATCCCAGGAAAAAAACATGGGAGAAAGAACATGGCAGAGGCACGGAGACTGCCTCCATCGACTCGTTCATATGGTCGAGGCAGGGTTAGATCGTGGCATAGAAGCAACATTAGACAACACGTCATTTGATTCTATATGTCAAGCAACAGGGGAAATGGACTTGAACCCAACCATAATATCATGAACTTCGCCATGCTTTCTCAGAGGCTAGCTAGAGCAACTCTTAAAAGTAGCTCAGGCGAGGCCATGTCCGCAAAGAATAGTCTCATCCCCGTTGCTTTGGTTTCTCGTCGTGGATGGCTTCCTCGTAGAAATTGAAGAGTTGGGTTACTCTGGCCTACGCGGATGATACTGTCATCTTGGTCGAATACCAGGGGTCCGGGCTTGTGAGATACAAAGGACGGGAGGATGAATGGCGCCGATCGGCGGAGCTGGTTCTTTTCACCAGGAAACGCAAGCTAGGGGACCTCCCAAATGACCAACTCAATGGAGGTCCCTACAATACAAAAGCTCAGTCAAGTACCTTAGAGTCATCTTGGACTTCAAGCTAAACTGGAACTAGCATATCGAGCATAAAGTTCGGAAAGCCACAGCTGCTCTGTGGACATGCAGAAGGGCATTTCGCAAAACGTGGGGACTTAGTCACAAGATTCTATTCTAGATCTACAAGACTCTCATTCGGTCAATGATTACGTACGGAGCCATTGTATGGTGTCAAGGTATAGTACTCTAAAACCTAATTAGATGGGGTACCAAGACTTGCCTGCCTTGCGACAACAAGTGCAATGAGGACGGCACCCACTAGGGACCTCTCATGTACCTCTTCATTGAGCATGAGGCACGCAAAGCCATTACTCGCTTCTAAACAATGGCATAGCAAGGGAATGTATGGAAATCTCGATTATGGAATCAAACGGTAAAGGAATGTCCCCTCCTAGAAATGACGAGTTCTTCACCTACCATACGATTCAGCAAAAGGCCGCAGTAAATCGTTCATAAAAGGGAAACCTGGGAGCAGATTGAGTACCGCCTGATCCCCACCACTGGCATCATCTGGTACACAGATGGCTCAAAGACGGGGAAATCTGCCGGTGACGGGGTATACAGGCAATCTCCGAAAGGGGAACTTTGTTACACCCTGGAAAATTTTGCCATACTCGCCTAGGTAAGAGAAAAAATCAGCTGAGGCTACCACGGCCAGCTTATGCTTATGCTCATCTTTTACTGTCTCATCTTTCATGTAAATGAACTGCGTAAAATGGTCAGACAGATGCAGGTACTTCACGGCTACTTCAAACCATCTGTCACACCTGTTCAGGAAATTATCAATGCATGTCTCCGAGTGAGGAGTTACTCTAGTTGCAGTTTTCACATAAATGTCAAAGTTATAGGATTTAGTGAGTATGCCTGATAAGGATAAGGAGATTCTGGCAGTAATCCTTGAGATATAAGACCCATAACCTCCCCATTAAGGGGTTTCTTCACCACCGACAAAAAAATTTATTATTTTTTTCTTTTGAACTGATTGAAACGTGAAATTACGTTAGCCTTTACAGGCAAATAAGCCCACCGTTTCTACAAGTAAGCGGCAATATCCGAAATTGTTCATTCAGATTTTTGTATTCGCTATCCCAATCTATTCGACCAGGTAGCTAGTATGAATAAGTAGCATGCCTCGTTTTGCCATATCATTCAAAACTTTACGAGTAATCCTGACAGTACGGAGCACCATTGGTCGGCACACGGAAACATATAAAACAAAACCTCGGCTCCGCGTAATCGCACTCGGCCTGACGCCGATTTGACAGTTGTTGTCGAGAGCGGACGGGTCGGAACAGGCTGTATATATAAACAGAGCAGCACAAATAACCAGATAAACGTGACGCGTCGGTCAGAATGCATGGACCCTTCATAAAAATCGGACGGCAACGTCTGAACAATTACAACGAAACATCCGCGTTCCCGTGACGGCCAACTTGATTCAATTTGCTCGCCGACCCCAAGATTTGTTTTCCGAGTTATAAATCAGATTCCGACAATTCCGATATCCATTATCGTTAGCCACGGCGGATTCGCGATGCAGGGCCGGTTTTCCGGAGGGCCAGATTTCGAGATATTGCCGTTGAACCACACACCAGTGCAGAGAGAGAAAAAGTTACAAAGCAATAACGAATAAGATTTACGAGAATACATGTGACTTATTTCGTCGAGAATCAAGTGAATCAACTAAAAATCTAGAAACATAAGGGCCCGAGGTTAGACCCTTGGGGCATACCTAACGTAGAAATGGTTGTCTGTTACAATGGAAACTGACATACTGCTTTCTAACATGAAGATAGGAATGAAACAAGTATGTGAGATTGAGGGTTTGTTCAAAATTCGATACTTTCACATACCATTTCCTATGCCATTATACTGAGGACTTGATTCATGAAGGGTTGTTGAATGCTTGGGAACACGAAATTGTTTGCCAAATCTTGTTGAATAGTTATGAAAGTCTTGGTTTTTCGAAGATTCAGAGAAATGTTTTTTATCATATAAAATACATTCAAAGATGTATACTGAAGATAATGTTTAAATTTCAAGGGTTTGAAATGATCTCTATGTGTTTGATTGAATTTTTTTTTACAGGTACAGTCAATGTTAGATATCCACCTCATATGGTCAGTCAAGCATTACTCCTAGAAATGTTGTTTCAGTGGATAGATGAATATTCTCACTCTCTACTTTGACAGTGAAGTGACTAGTTAATTTATTCTTAGAAAAGAAATGCATTCCTACAGTTTTATTGCAATCCTACAATTTTATTGCAACGTACTATACTGATTTATACCAAGGTGGATAATTGCTAGTAGTTCTGATCTTCTTTGGAACATCCTATTCCACAATAGAGTTTACTCTGTCATAAAAAGCTCGACAAGCAAAAAAGACCAGTTGTTTCAAAAAAGATTGGGGAAGTTAGCTTTCATGAAATTGTGAACGGAGAAGTGGAAAATTTTATTTTGAATTTTCTTTAGATTTCTCACAAGGACAAATTGAAAGGTCTTGAGAAAACTCCGTGGTTTTGAATTTCCATTCTGGGGTTCCGGTACCCCAATCGACACGAGACCGGTCCTGGTTCATTCCCATCACCGAAGAGGGAGCCAGCTATCCAATTGTTTTTATAGAGCCCGAACGTGTGTCTGTCGATTGATTGTAATTGCATGTAATACAAGTCATCTCGAAACATGCTGTACTTGCTAATACGATTAAACGAAGCCGAGGCTGCTGAATCGTCAATTTTCGAATCGAATTGGGGTAGGCAATTCGGTTGAGGTGTCCCTCGAAGTAATAATTACTTTCCGGGATATGGACTGGAAGTTTATGATGGAAGGGCGGAAATGTGAGGGTTTTGTGTATCGCGTCCGTGGAAAATGTATGGATTTTCGCAATTTTAGGATATTTATTGCAATTTGGAAGTCATCTAAATTTATCGGTCACAAAACCAAATAAAATTTGTTTATTTCTGACCGGGATATTATAAGCCTATATCGCCTAGTTACGCTTTCAATAAACAGGGTCATAACTCCCTTACGACATTATAAATTCTATAATTTCCTCTATCTTTCACAAGTACAAAAAAAATAAGAAATAGGTAAAATATATATGTATATATATTTATGAAATGAAAACTGAACCACAAGTACGTCATTAAAAATAAAAAATGTACAATTTTGAAATGTGCCCTGAAAATCTTCCGCCACTGGAAACACTTCCTTCTTTTGTTGCCTTGAAACTTTGTTGAAATACTATTTGTCAAATATTCCCAAGTACATCATGACAATGTCATAAATTATTGTAACTGCCAACTACTGTTCGAATATTTTTCGAAATGCCGTTTTCCCATCAAGAAAAATATGATATGTTAGAATCCTACTTGGTTTGCCAGAAAAATAGCGAAAGAGCACTCTAACACTACAGCAATTCGTTCCTCGATCGTGAACTACCTGATCGGCGTTTTTTTGCTGTGCTTCATCGTCGATTCAGGAACAATGAAAAAGTGTTTGAGAAGAGGAGAACTAAGGAACGTTTTGTAATATCTGAATATTGACGTTTTATCCTACTTTGAGGTATACCCAAATAATTCCATCAGAAATTTATCTAGAGAAATAGCTGTTCCACTGTCTGGTATTCAACGAATTCTGAAGAAAAATTCGATTTTTCCCTATAAGTTAAGACCAGTGCAAACACTAGATTTGGTTTTAGAACCTGGTGATCCTGAGAGACGATTGGGGTTTTGTCGGTGGTTTATGAATAAATGCAGACAAGATCCAAACTTCTATAGAAATATCATATGGAGCGATCATGCTAATTTTTCAAATCGCGGGATGTATAATAGAAAGAATTTTCATTATTGGAGTAGACATAATCCATTTCTAGTCCATCTCCACAATCCGCAAATGTTTGAGAGGCAGAATTATTGGTCTATTTTTACCATGGTTCTTTGAACGGACCCCGTTACATTAATTTATTAACAAGAGTGTTGGAAGAGTTTTTCGATGATCTTGATCTGGAGGCTCGTCAGATGATCTATTTTCAGCAGGATGGAGCACCAGCACATAATGTCAGTGTCGTGAAAGAATGCTGCGAGGCTGTTTTGGAAACAGATGGATTGCTACAAACGGTCCTGTTAAGTGGCCCCCTCGTTCACCAGACATGACACCCCTAGATTTTTATTTTTAGGAATTTCTGAAAAATGAGGTGTACAAAATGAAACATAATACTTAATGTAGATGAACTGAAAAATTATATTGAAACTATAATCAATAGAATTGATGGTCGAACTTTGTTGAATGCCACACGTAATATCAATAAAATGGCCCAAATATGTGTTCAACAAGAAGGCGGTGTTTTTGAACATTTACTCGATATTTTATAGCGCTTTATCAAATCCGTTTGTTATAAGTGTTTCCTATTGATAAAACTGTCTTATTTTCACCTTTACGAAAAAAAATCAAATGAGATTTGTTGTTGAGAATATTATTAAATGCATAAAAAAATATGGGGTGTTCCATTGAAAGAAATATCATTTTATGAATTATTCTGAAAACGCGACGGTAATTTTTTTTGTTTTCGGCATCGATAAGGCCATTAAAAATGCTACTAGTTTGTCCATTTAACCGAATTCGTAATAACATCAATAATAACAGAGTTGGCAATGGTGCCGACACCCTGTATATTATGTAATATGGATTGCGTGACATTGAAAAAAGTATTACTGATGTCAAAATGATTGAACCAGTCTGAGAACGTCCCCAACAATATTCAGATGTAAATACTTATGTGAAATTCACCAACCACAACCGCTTGTGACCACACACCCGTTCGAACGTATTATTACCGACTTTTATTGTCATCGCCAAACATCCCCATAAGTTGTGAATGTGCCCTTTTATCGCATCCCGATGATCCGTCAAATAGTTATGACACTTTCTTGTTCTGGTCTTTAGCAAAGAGATTGTGTAATGAGGCCTCATTGACACTGACACTAGGTATTCATCCCTATTCACGTCGGTTTTTGGAATGGATCCTCGTTTGGCGAACAGGGACGTAGGAATTTCGTTTTGGTAAATTTTGGCATCGAGCGGATTTATCGGAACAGAAAATTAATTTTTCATAAAATTATGAGACATTCGGCGGAAAGAGTTTTGACAAAAATCTCAACACAACGAAATATTTATTTATTTACTGAAAGTACAGTTAGTGAAAGTACAATTATTAAAATTTTCATCGCTGTTCTTTACTATAGAAGATCTAATTATCATGCATAATATTTTTAATCTTGTTGTTGTTTTCTTGATCGAGATTTAAGTATGGTTTTATAGAATTTTGATTGCTATGATCAGTATATTTTCAGCAATAATTGTTCTTCTACACCACTTTTTGCCAAATCCCTAACAGCAGTTGATCTACTCCAGTGATTCTTCATTATTTTGTCCTTTACATTCAAGCCAATTGCCTCGGCAGCAGATTTAGTCCATCCATTTATTGTATTTCTTCCAACAGGTACATTATCGAATCATTAGTCAGTTTCATTTTTCGAGTGTCGATTTGGTTTTAAGAACAGTCGTGATGAGGTACCTAATATTGTCGCTTCGTTTTGATATCAGTTTATGAAAAAGACGTACAGAGCAACTTTGTCTTTCACTATTGGAAACCAACCATTTACTTCTTGTACAGCTTTAAGAACCACCTTGGCACGTTTTACTGAACACCGGATTGTATTCAATGCGATTTGTTGGAGAGTCATCGTTATTTTTTTCGATTTGAAAAAATCCACCAGTCAAGCAACTGCCTCTCCTCCTCGCCACGCTAATTCTACAGCAGCAATATGGTAAAATTTACGCATAAGACCTTCAGGAGTATTTTCATCCCAGCACAAACTTAACGAAACTGAACTGAACTTACGTTTACATGGATCTGCTTGTAGTTTCTTCCTGATTGCATCACGGGAATCTCGGGCTGGTTTGAATACTGTGGTGTTAAACGGTTCAATCATAGTATTATTATAGTCATTATAGTACTCTTCTTGCAAAAGTTTCCACAAAACGTTCCACACTGTGTTCACCGTTGCTTTTTGAAATTCGGTCCCGTCTTTCTTTCCCATATTGACCGCCCGATCTTTCAGTATCAACGCCAATTCTTCTAAGCTTCTACGTTCATTTAATTCATATTCTCGTTCGCAGCAAAATTCCATAAATATTCCCCAAGTATATTTGTGACAGTAGGTTCAATTTCTGGTATTTTTTTTAATAGCGTATTTATATTAACATTCGCATTGCCTAAACGTGACATTTAGTGTTTGAATTGTTGTGAAAACTGCCAAAAAAATTTCAAGAGAATTGAATTGAGGGCATGATCATAATGACACAAGTGAAACATTTATTAAGTATACTGTTTTCTTCATCACTGTATTTATCAGTAAGTATTATCATTATGTAAACCATTGAATTCCTCAAAGTAGAAACAAACTTGATTATAATTTCGTAAAAATATTAAAACTGATATAAACTGTTGTTGAGAAGATAATAAATAAGAAGTTCGAGGAAATTATAACACAATCATGCGTCGCTTACGTTCACTTAACAGATATTTGCTAGGATTCATTAGAGGTGTTCAAACAATGTATACGCGAAGCCTTTACGATACTTTCAACCAAACAACACCATTGTGTTCAAAATCAACCCATTTATAATCGTTGAAATAATCTGCCAATCATCGATATAACAACTGCATTCTTTATAAAAGTCATATACACAGACAACAGCAATGGGCCAAGAATTGTTCCCTGTGGAACACGACCCAGTTTGAAGCCAAAAAATCATTGGCCTATTTTTAAGAGACTGTGGACTATTTTCAAATAATGGGCTTATAATAAAATTGGCTGCTTAGTTGTTGAAATATGTGAAGTTTGTTCAAAATAGCTAGGAGTGAATCAAAATAAATTTTTGAGAAATAAAGTTCAGACGGCGATTCAATCATTATTGCTTCTCTGAAAATTTGGGGATGAAAGTCTTCAGATATGAATTCCAAAGCTTTGGGTTTCAACTGAAGAAGACCTTGATGGAAATACCTTAAACAGTTTCGCTCTTCTCAAACTTGGACCCGTATTTTTTTCCACCCCTCACGCGCGCCCATGCGGACCCATATCATGGTGCACATCGGCCGGGTGGCTTTCTCTGTAGATACCAACAAAGGGTGTCATCTTTTGACATGCGTTAAAGTGTTTGTGGATTTCCGAATTATCATACTGCGGTGATTGACAAGGGTTTTTACCGGATTGTTTAGTATTTACCGATGGATGCCACGTATTGTTGAATTGTTGGTGGTGAGGATTACATTCATTTAAACAGGCGCGCAGGACCTTTGGAAAGAGATGGTAGATGGATAGTGACAGAATTAGATGGAAAGAGTATGTTTCGATATTTCTCAGCCAAAGTTCATGGAAATCTATACCGCGTTTGATAAGAACAGTGGTTTTTTAACTTAATTTCTTTTTTTTTATTTTTACTTTTTGGAACTCAGAAATTTGTCCACCTACAAGGCTATTTTTTATTTTTTTTTATCCGTTAGGAGTCAGGCCCTGTGTCCGGAGCACCGACACTTCCGTAGGGCGCGCTGGTGTGTCATTAACCACAGTAAACACTCCCCACGTCCATGGGGTAAGTGATTACTCGGTCCGAGAATCATGTGCCCTGAGTAGGCGGAGTGAACCAAGAATTACGGCCTTCTGCATTCGCCCGGCTAGGATTTCTGCCATGTCACAACAAGCCGTTATTATTATTATTATTATGTATGAGTGTGTACAGTTGACCAACAAATTTTTTTGGAGCGAGGATGAGGTCCCTGGGTCTATAAGTATAGGGTGTTCGTGTTCGTTACATTCGATTGAATACGCTGTGAGAAATTGTAGGTTTTTAAAAATGGTGGGCTCGCCCACTATGCCCCTCATAGACGTTTTCTGAAGCGCTAAATGAAATGAAAAATAAAAATTTTATTCTTCGAAAATTTTAATGTATTCCTTTCTAATGAGCATATTTGTGAAAGTCACTTTTTTGTCTAAATCCGCATGAAATTTTCCGTAATTATGTTCGAATTTCAAGTATTTTTCATGATTTCAAGAGATCTATTCTTCAGGACTTTTATCGAGTAACTTCTTTTTCTTCTTTTTGAATATGCAGATGACAACTAGAAGCTTTTTATCGATGTAAACGAAGTGGAATATGATGAACAAAAAACGAAATGTCTAAATGGTAATATCAATATTAATAATAAATGAGTAAAATGTGATTGACTCAAGATTGTGTTTCATTATTCCACTAGTGGATAAAGTGGTACTTTATATGGTTCATACGAGTGTATAAAATTTCAATTATAAGTTGATTGTGGATAAAATGTTGAAAATGGAACTTTTAGGGTTACTGATTTCATGTCAGTTCTTGTTTCAAATTCTGACGACGTATCCCGAGATCCACCCCTGTTTTTATATAAAGTTTATGTTGATAATGCCATGCGGAACAGTCATGCTGCTCATCGGGTTAAATGGAGCGAGTCGGATGGACTTATAGCCGCTCTAACTCGCCATCATCAATCACCGGATTAAATGCTCATTCTTGGAGATGCACAAATCCCACTCATATCAACTAACGATTTTACGGTACGTATCAAATTGAAATGCTAATCTCGTACTTTTATACGAGTCTGCCTGCCGTCTTGACCGCGATGGGGAGCAGCAGAAATCGAAGATGATCCTTTTAATGTCCGATTTGTCATTTTGCCCTAAGAAATAAAAGGCGATTGAAAAAGAAGTATGGCGTGGATACTAGATAATTTCAAAAAGTCTGTACTCCAAGCATACACGATTCGAGTTTGATACTCTCAGAGGTTTTATGAATCATATCCCAAAAATAAATTTTGAAGTCAGATTAACGAAATAATTTCAATTCGTGACTGCAGAGGCTCCGTAAAAAGTCCATGAAATCTTCAATCCACTATAAATCAACTTCAAATTAGATGTGCTTTCAAAAAACGTTCTAGTTTATAAAATTTTATAGAAAAGGTTGGGAACAAAATTTTGGAGGGAAAGAACCCCTCTCAACTCCAGATAACTTTTCAACTCAAGAAAGGTTTGAGACAGAGCAATTATGTAAATGTGAATTTGAAATGAAAATATCAACAGACACAAATTTTTAAATGAACAAATTTCCAAATTATCGAGCATTTTAATTTTTAATTTTTCAAAAAAATCCCCAACATTTCTGATGACGAGCTGATGACAAAACACTACAACAAAATAATATCAATTTTCAACTCGAAATTTCAAAGGCATCATAAAAAAGGCCATGATATTAATTCGCTCGGAATCGACTTCAAAAAGGTAGAGTTTTATGAAGATCGATCGAATTGGAGAGAAATTATCCCTTTCATCTCTAGATGAATTCTTCAACTCGAGAACGGTTTGACATAGAACAATTCTGCGAAAGACAATCGATTCAGAATGATGTAAATACTCCCAGTGAATTTGAAATGGAAACAAACAAACATTTCAGAACGAATTTTCTCGAAATTTCAAATATTTTGAGGAATGTAGGAATGTACTTAGAACATTCGCATTACCAAAAACGTGACATTTTGAAATTTACTTGGAATGAAGTTGTCAAATTCAGTCGTGTTGTCACAGTGATTAATAATGGCACCGAATGCAATTATCGGGAGTAATTACACAAGTGCTTCAAAATTACCGATAATTTTCCATGAAAGCATGTTGTCTAAAAACTGCATGAGTCCTTCGGAGTCGGGCTATTTCGACAAAATATGAAAATAAACTCATGCAGTTATTTTACTGACAACATGCTTGAATGGAAAATTATTAGGTTTATTTTGATGCACGAGTGTAATTCGGTAGAATATTTCCGGAGTCATTAATGAAATCCATAAACTGTTTCCATATATATTGATGGTTCAACATTGTATTTTTTGGTTTGCTCTTGGGGATTTTTTCTTGAATTACAGTTATCGAATCATTCCCGAAACGTGACATTTCAACGACGTTTAAAATTCAGTATTTGTGCTTGTCAAGATGACAAATGTACATTATAACAATCGTTACTATAGATACACGGACGAGCGGGTAATTTTCGATACCTACCGGGTAATTTTCAGCCTGAAAATTTCCCGCCGGAAATTTTTTGCTGTAATTGATCGAAAATATCCCGCTTCATATGGGAGATAGGATGGAAATATTTGGTAGTAATAGCCCGACAAAATGCAGAATTTTCGAAAAATACTTTCGCCTTGCTGGCACGAAAACTGTGTTGCTTAGAAACACCACGAGAGCTTGCTCGAGTGGTGTTTTGTACAGCAACACAGTTTGAATGCCTGGCAAGGTGAAAGTATTTTGGAAATTCTGCATTTTGACGGGATATTCGATCAGAAAATTTCACGAATACATTATATTATGGAGTAAATGCGTACTGCAAGAACGGTTCATCTTGTATAATCAATCAATGTGAGTTGAAGAGTTGAACTGTCAAACTGACGTTTCTATATTTACTGTGATTGTCGTAACTATGGAAATGTATACAGAAGGTAGAAGCGAAACACCGTTTTGAAAATACCACGGACTGGAGGAAGGGTTTTCAAAAAGTCCCGTTCTCAGGGAAATTGTCAGTGTGATGATATGACAAAATAACAAAATTTGAATGGTTGTCAAAAAACGTTCTTCCTAATTGGACTGTTTCAGCGTTCCCCATGGAATATTATAAATAAAAAAATAATGAGACAATTGGTAACCTTCTTCTAACTCATCTAACACTTCTACAAACCAAAAATAATAGCTGTCAATTTCCTCCATTCGCAACAATCACAGCGAGAATAACCTCACACAGTATGTGCATGCGGTAGGTAGAAAGGAGTTTTATCACGCGTGTGGGAAGCTCATTTTATTTCAATTTGATCTTGCTTGGTGTGCATATAAGGCCAAACACATTCAAATAAATTGTCTTCAATTTAATGTGTTTCGTTCAATTGCGATATGAAATATACCATGTTTTATTATCTTTGAAAAATATTGCAATGTTGTATTATACGGTGCAGATAAAACAGCTTTTATTCGACTTTCACGCAGAATGTAAGGACCTTTGACAACGTTCTGTACTGGAAAAACGTTTCTGGAATCTTTTTGTTCACGAATAATCAACTAGTCAATGCCTGGACGTGTCATAGTATAGTAATGTTGTTATGTTCCAATTTTGTATGGATTATCATCTGCTACCGTTTTGGATTGTGCTCACTTTCATCACTCTGTCAAGTTTTGTACTGCGATACGAAATGATCAGACTGAGAAAAGGTTTTTCTTTGAAAAAAAACTTTCAAAAATGAGCTTTTATTAAGATGCTCTGAAAATGCAACCAATAAAATGCAAATAATAAAAAAATAGCAAGCCTTACTTCTCTGATTCTGATCCATTTCTGATTTATCTTGACGAGATATCGAATCATACAACAAAAACATATTTCGATGAAAACTCGGAACTGCATAAGAATTCAACGAGAATATTCAGAAAACTTATAAAAACAAACTCTTAAGTAGAAATGACCCCTCTCAACTCCAAATCAACTTCTCAACTCGATATTCTATAACGAAATTTTTGACGTTTTAGTGAGTTCTTATGCCAAACCTTGTGTCTGAGCATATACGAATTAAACATTTTCTGAATCAGCATGAAATTTTGCGTATATAGTGCAAAATCATGTCATGTCATGCTCTCAAAAATAGGATAAGAGTTGGCGCGATTGGTGGTGGGTCAGAAAACATTCATTCCAGTCCAATTTACAACTTTTCATCATTGAGAGTCATTGTCGGATCGTCAGAGGGGTTCGGCCGAATTTTTTATTTTTTGAGCTGGTCTCATAAATACGAGTTGAGTTGGCGCGATTGGTGGTGGGTCAGAAAACATTCATTTTTGTCCAATTCACAACTTTACATGATTAAAAGTCATTGTCGGGTCGTCAGAGGGGTTCAGCATGTTTTTATATTTTTTCAAGTGGTCTCAAAAATAGAATTAGAGTTGGCGCGATTGCTAGTGGGTCAGAAAACATTCATTCCAGTCCAATTTACAACTTTTCATCATTGAGAGTCATTGTCGGGTCGTCAGAAGGGTTCAGCCGATTTTTTTATTTTTTGAGCTGGTCTCATAAATACGAGTTGAGTTGGCGCGATTTGTGGTGGGTCAGAAAACATTCATTCCTGTCCAATTCACAACTTTACATAATTGAAAGTCATTGTCGGATCGTCAGAGGGGTTCGGCCGAATTTTTTATTTTTTGAGCTGGTCTCATAAATACGAGTTGAGTTGGCGCGATTGGTGGTGGGTCAGAAAACATTCATTCCAGTCCAATTCACAACTTTTCATCATTGAGAGTCATTGTCTGGTCGTCAGAGCCGTTCGGCCGATTTTTTTATTTTTTCAAGTGGTCTCAAAAATAGAAGTAGAGTTGGCGCGATTGGTGGTGGGTCAGAAAATATTTATTCCTGTCCAATTTACAACTTTACATGATTGAAAGTCATTGTCGGGTCGTCAGAGGGGTTCGGCCGATTTTTTTATTTTTTCAAGTGGTCTTAAAAATAGGATTAGAGTTGGCGCGATTGGTGGTGGGTCAGAAAATATTTATTCCTGTCCAATTTACAACTTTACATGATTGAAAGTCATTGTCGGGTCGTCAGAGGGGTTCGGCCGATTTTTTTGAGCTGGTCTCATAAATACGAGTTGAGTTGGCGCGATTGGTGGTGGGTCAGAAAACATTCATTTTTGTCCAATTCACAACTTTACATGATTAAAAGTCATTGTCGGGTCGTCAGAGGGGTTCGGCCGACTTTTATATTTTTTCAAGTGGTCTCAAAATAGGATTAGAGTTGGCGCGATTGGTGGTGGGTCAGAAAACATTCATTCCAGTCCAATTTACAACTTTTCATCATTGAGAGTCATTGTCGGGTCGTCAGAGGGGTTCGGCCGACTTTTATATTTTTTCAAGTGGTCTCAAAATAGGATTAGAGTTGGCGCGATTGGTGGTGGGTCAGAAAACATTCATTCCAGTCCAATTTACAACTTTTCATCATTGAGAGTCATTGTCGGGACGTCAGAGGGGTTCGGCCGATTTTTTTTATTTTTTCAAGTGGTCTCAAAAATAGAACTAGAGTTGGCGCGATTGGTGGTGGGTCAGAAAACATTCATTCCAGTCTAATTTACAACTTTTCATCATTGAGAGTCATTGTCGGGTCGTCAGAGGGGTTCGGCCGATTTTTTTGAGCTGGTCTCATAAATACGAGTTGAGTTGGCGCGATTGGTGGTGGGTCAGAAAACATTCATTTTTGTCCAATTCACAACTTTACATGATTAAAAGTCATTGTCGGGTCGTCAGAGGGGTTCAGCATGTTTTTATATTTTTTCAAGTGGTCTCAAAAATAGAATTAGAGTTGGCGCGATTGCTAGTGGGTCAGAAAACATTCATTCCAGTCCAATTTACAACTTTACATGATTGAAAGTCATTGTCGGGTCGTCAGAGGGGTTCGGCCGATTTTTTTATTATTTCAAGTGGTCTCAAAAATAGAATTAGAGTTGGCGCGATTGGTGGTGGGTCAGAAAACATTCATTCCAGTCCAATTTACAACTTTTCATCATTGAGAGTCATTGTCGGGTCGTCAGAGGGGTTCGGCCGATTTTTTTGAGCTGGTCTCATAAATACGAGTTGAGTTGGCGCGATTGGTGGTGGGTCAGAAAACATTCATTTTTGTCCAATTCACAACTTTACATGATTAAAAGTCATTGTCGGGTCGTCAGAGGGGTTCGGCCGACTTTTATATTTTTTCAAGTGGTCTCAAAATAGGATTAGAGTTGGCGCGATTGGTGGTGGGTCAGAAAACATTCATTCCAGTCCAATTTACAACTTTTCATCATTGAGAGTCATTGTCGGGTCGTCAGAGGGGTTCGGCCGACTTTTATATTTTTTCAAGTGGTCTCAAAATAGGATTAGAGTTGGCGCGATTGGTGGTGGGTCAGAAAACATTCATTCCAGTCCAATTTACAACTTTTCATCATTGAGAGTCATTGTCGGGACGTCAGAGGGGTT
Source organism: Chrysolina americana (assembly GCA_958502065.1). NCBI lineage: Eukaryota > Metazoa > Arthropoda > Insecta > Coleoptera > Chrysomelidae > Chrysolina > Chrysolina americana. The sequence continues at coordinate 686,783 of OY293413.1, read as the reverse complement.
CGGCCGATTTTTTTTATTTTTTCAAGTGGTCTCAAAAATAGAACTAGAGTTGGCGCGATTGGTGGTGGGTCAGAAAACATTCATTCCAGTCTAATTTACAACTTTTCATCATTGAGAGTCATTGTCGGGTCGTCAGAGGGGTTCGGCCGATTTTTTTGAGCTGGTCTCATAAATACGAGTTGAGTTGGCGCGATTGGTGGTGGGTCAGAAAACATTCATTTTTGTCCAATTCACAACTTTACATGATTAAAAGTCATTGTCGGGTCGTCAGAGGGGTTCAGCATGTTTTTATATTTTTTCAAGTGGTCTCAAAAATAGAATTAGAGTTGGCGCGATTGCTAGTGGGTCAGAAAACATTCATTCCAGTCCAATTTACAACTTTTCATCATTGAGAGTCATTGTCGGGTCGTCAGAAGGGTTCAGCCGATTTTTTTATTTTTTGAGCTGGTCTCATAAATACGAGTTGAGTTGGCGCGATTTGTGGTGGGTCAGAAAACATTCATTCCTGTCCAATTCACAACTTTACATAATTGAAAGTCATTGACGGGTCGTCAGAGGGGTTCGGCCGATTCTGTTATTTTTTCAAGTGGTCTCAAAAATAGGATTAGAGTTGGCGCGATTGGTGGTGGGTCAGAAAACATTCATTGCAGTCCAATTTACAAATTTTCATCATTGAGAGTCATTGTCGGGTCGTCAGAGGGGTTCGGCCGATTTTTTTATTTTTTCAAGTGGTCTCAAAAATAGTATTAGAGTTGGCGCGATTGGTGGTGGGTCAGAAAACATTCATTTCAGTCCAATTCACAAATTTTCATCATTGAGAGTCATTGTCGGGTCGTCAGAGGGGTTCGGCCGATTTTTTTATTTTTTCAAGTGGTCTCAAAAATAGGATTAGAGTTGGCGCGATTGGTGGTGGGTCAGAAAACATTCATTTCAGTTTAATTTACAAATTTTCATCATTGAGAGTCATTGTCGGGTCGTCAGAGGGGTTCGGTCGATTTTTTTATTTTTTCAAGTGGTCTCAAAAATAGTATTAGAGTTGGCGCGATTGGTGGTGGGTCAGAAAATATTCATTGCAGTCCAATTTACAAATTTTCATCATTGAGAGTCATTGTCGGGTCGTCAGAGGGGTTCGGCCGATTTTTTTATTTTTTCAAGTGGTCTCAAAAATAGTATTAGAGTTGGCGCGATTGGTGGTGGGTCAGAAAACATTCATTTCAGTCCAATTCACAAATTTTCATCATTGAGAGTCATTGTCGGGTCGTCAGAGGGGTTCGGCCGATTTTTTTATTTTTTCAAGTGGTCTCAAAAATAGGATTAGAGTTGGCGCGATTGGTGGTGGGTCAGAAAACATTCATTTCAGTTTAATTTACAAATTTTCATCATTGAGAGTCATTGTCGGGTCGTCAGAGGGGTTGGGCCGATTTTTTTATTTTTTCAAGTGGTCTCAAAAATAGGATTAGAGTTGGCGCGATTGGTGATGGGTCAGAAAACTTTCATTCCTGTCCAATTCACAAATTTTCATCATTGAGAGTCATTGTCGGGTCGTCAGAGGGGTTCGGCCGATTTTTTTATTTTTTCAAGTGGTCTCAAAAATAGGATTAGAGTTGGCGCGATTGGTGGTAGGTCAGAAAACATTCATTTCAGTCCAATTTACGAATTTTCATCATTGAGAGTCATTGTCGGGTCGTCAGAGGGGTTCAGCCGATTTTTTTATTTTTTCAAGTGGTCTCAAAAATAGGATTAGAGTTGGCGCGATTGGTGATGGGTCAGAAAACTTTCATTCCTGTCCAATTCACAAATTTTCATCATTGAGAGTCATTGTCGGGTCGTCAGAGGGGTTCGGCCGATTTTTTTATTTTTTCAAGTGGTCTCAAAAATAGGATTAGAGTTGGCGCGATTGGTGATGGGTCAGAAAACTTTCATTCCTGTCCAATTCACAAATTTTCATCATTGAGAGTCATTGTCGGGTCGTCAGAGGGGTTCGGCCGATTTTTTTATTTTTTCAAGTGGTCTCAAAAATAGGATTAGAGTTGGCGCGATTGGTGATGGGTCAGAAAACTTTCATTCCTGTCCAATTCACAAATTTTCATCATTGAGAGTCATTGTCGGGTCGTCAGAGGGGTTCGGCCGATTTTTTTATTTTTTCAAGTGGTCTCAAAAATAGGATTAGAGTTGGCGCGATTGGTGGTAGGTCAGAAAACATTCATTTCAGTCCAATTTACGAATTTTCATCATTGAGAGTCATTGTCGGGTCGTCAGAGGGGTTCAGCCGATTTTTTTATTTTTTCAAGTGGTCTCAAAAATAGGATTAGAGTTGGCGCGATTGGTGATGGGTCAGAAAACTTTCATTCCTGTCCAATTCACAAATTTTCATCATTGAGAGTCATTGTCGGGTCGTCAGAGGGGTTCGGCCGATTTTTTTATTTTTTCAAGTGGTCTCAAAAATAGGATTAGAGTTGGCGCGATTGGTGGTGGGTCAGAAAACATTCATTTCAGTTTAATTTACAAATTTTCATTATTGAGAGTCATTGTCGGGTCGTCAGAGGGGTTGGGCCGATTTTTTTATTTTTTCAAGTGGTCTCAAAAATAGGATTAGAGTTGGCGCGATTGGTGGTGGTTCAGAAAACATTCATTTCAGTCCAATTCACAACTGTTCATCATTGAGAGTCATTGTCGTGTCGTCAGAGGGGTTCGGCCGATTTTTTTATTTTTTCAAGTGGTCTCAAAAATAGGATTAGAGTTGGCGCGATTGGTGGTAGGTCAGAAAACATTCATTTCAGTCCAATTTACAAATTTTCATCATTGAGAGTCATTGTCGGGTCGTCAGAGGGGTTCGGCCGATTTTTTTATTTTTTCAAGTGGTCTCAAAAATAGGATTAGAGTTGGCGCGATTGGTGGTAGGTCAGAAAACATTCATTTCAGTCCAATTTACGAATTTTCATCATTGAGAGTCATTGTCGGGTCGTCAGAGGGGTTCGGCCGATTTTTTTATTTTTTCAAGTGGTCTCAAAAATAGGATTAGAGTTGGCGCGATTGGTGGTAGGTCAGAAAACATTCATTTCAGTCCAATTTACGAATTTTCATCATTGAGAGTCATTGTCGGGTCGTCAGAGGGGTTCAGCCGATTTTTTTATTTTTTCAAGTGGTCTCAAAAATAGGATTAGAGTTGGCGCGATTGGTGGTAGGTCAGAAAACATTCATTTCAGTCCAATTTACGAATTTTCATCATTGAGAGTCATTGTCGGGTAGTCAGAGGGGTTCAGCCGATTTTTTTATTTTTTCAAGTGGTCTCAAAAATAGGATTAGAGTTGGCGCGATTGGTGATGGGTCAGAAAACTTTCATTCCTGTCCAATTCACAAATTTTCATCATTGAGAGTCATTGTCGGGTCGTCAGAGGGGTTCGGCCGATTTTTTTATTTTTTCAAGTGGTCTCAAAAATAGGATTAGAGTTGGCGCGATTGGTGGTAGGTCAGAAAACATTCATTTCAGTCCAATTTACGAATTTTCATCATTGAGAGTCATTGTCGGGTAGTCAGAGGGGTTCAGCCGATTTTTTTATTTTTTCAAGTGGTCTCAAAAATAGGATTAGAGTTGGCGCGATTGGTGATGGGTCAGAAAACTTTCATTCCTGTCCAATTCACAACTTTTCATCATTGAGAGTCATTGTCGTGTCGTCAGAGGGGTTCGGCCGATTTTTTTAGTTTTTCAAGTGGTCTCAAAAATAGGATTAGAGTTGGCGCGATTGGTGGTAGGTCAGAAAACATTCATTTCAGTCCAATTTACAAATTTTTATCATTGAGAGTCATTGTCGGGTCGTCAGAGGGGTTCAGCCGATTTTTTTATTTTTTCAAGTGGTCTCAAAAATAGGATTAGAGTTGGCGCGATTGGTGATGGGTCAGAAAACATTCATTCCTGTCCAATTCACAATTTTACATGATTGAAAGTCATTGTCGGGTCGTCAGAGGGGTTCGGCCGATTTTTTTATTTTTTCAAATGGTCTCAAAAATAGGATTAGAGTTGGCGCGATTCGTGGTGGGTCAGAAAACATTCATTCCAGTCGAATTCACAACTTTCCATCATTGAAAGTCATTGTCGGGTCGTCAGAGAGCCGAAAATTAATAAAACGTTAAAAATTGCTTTGGTCAAAAATGTTCAACCCAAATCGACTTCAAATTTGGTGTGAATATTCAAAAAATATTGAATTTTGCTAATATCAATAGAAAAAAAAAGTTCCTTGAGGAGTATGACCCTCTTAACTCTAGATAAAAATCTCAACTCGAGAACGGGTAAAAATAGAGCAATTCTGCGAACGCCAATCGATTCAGAATGATGAAAGTAGTATATTCCGTGAATATGAAGTAAATGAGCGAATTGAAAAAATTACTCGAAAAAAAGTGCATGGGGTAGACCCCTAAAAATCATGAAAAATGCACAATCATCATTTCTTTCAAAAATACTGATAACTCACTTAAAAAATTTATAAAAGTATGAGTCAACATTTTTGTTACACTGTTTTATGAACTGCTTCCACCACGTAAAAAGAATCGTTGTTCTTGTAAATGGTAGCAAGAGTAACGGGATTTATAATCATCATACCAAGACTACCTACTGAAATATAATATTTCAGTGTGCACACTGATGACAACTTTCGATAAGGAAAAAGAATCATATAGCCCCCAACTCGAAACCCGATTGGTATTCTCGAATAAAAATATATTTCCATAAATAATGTTTAATTTCATTCAGTGTCTGCCGAGGAATTGGTTATGTCAAAGACACGTTCCACGCCACAACTTACCCCCCTCATAAACTCCCAAATTTATTTCCAACACCGAAAAAATCAATTAGCCAAGAATTCCATTCAGATGGTAGAGAATGTCGTCCCATCCTCACTATTTATACGTTACCAGTCACATCGGCATAGCCATGAATGAGCAGTAGCTGCTCGGTCAGACAAAATATTGACCGGTTTTTCCATAAACGGGTTTCTAACCAGCATGAAATTACGTGATTTACCGAATTCGGTAACTTGTTCCAAACTGTTGCATTGGTGTCCACACAAAACTAACCGTATAGGGAATTTGATTTGAATGAATTCGAAAACATCGCACAAGGTAGGTATACGTAATTTTGGCTACTGATATTTCATATACTTACACCCCATTGGCATTGAATGTTTTGAGAAAAATCAAATAAAATTGGCAAAAACTAAAGCGATTATATTTTTTTTTTCGTTAACAAGCTGCCATCCCTCTACGAACGACAACCCTCAGAAGTCGAAACTTGTGCGAGTCAAGGCCTTACCTTTTTTCCACGCACGATTGAGTATACACAATTTTCTTTAACTCAACGATACATTGACCGACTTCATCTTGCTGTTAGTGATACCGCAGCATCCAATACTGTTCACAATTGATTTGCAGAATTCAGTCGCGGTTGTGCTACATCCAATTATGCGTTTGGTCTCAATTTGTTCCTCTCTCTAGCTCTTTCTTCTCTTTTCCTTTGCCAACGTTCCTCCTCAATTTTTTACCGGCGTTCCTTCTCAACTTGGTCCTCTCTCTAGCTCTATCTTCCTCTCACTATTGCCAACGTTCCTCCTCAACCATTTACCAACATTACGCCTCAATTTGATTTTATCTCTAGCTCTACCTTCCTATTTCTACTGCCAACATTCCTCGCCACTATTTTAAAGAGTTTCTTCTCAATTTGTTTCTCTGTCTAGCTCTTTCTACCTTTTTTAATTGCGAACTTCTCTCCTCAATCATTTGGCAAAATTTTTGTCACTGGTTCTGTTATTCTATATCTTTGTCCTTCTTTCGACTGATCTTTATTCTTTCCACTCTTCTGGAAATTGTCAAGTAACCGAATCATTCGATACTTCAACTTTTGCCAACGTTCCTCCTAAACCATTTGCCGGCATTTCTTCTCAATTTGTTTCTTTCTCTAGCTTTATCTTCCTTTTTCTATTGCCAACATTCCTTAGCACTCTTTTTACGGAGTTTCTTCTCAACTTGTTTCTCTGTCTAGCTCTTTCTACCTTTTTTAATTGCCTACTTCCCTCCTCAATCTTTTTGCAGAATTTTCTGCCACTGTTTCTGTTATTCTGTTTCTTCATTTCCTTCGTTCTTCTTTTCTCGTGGAGTTTACAGCAGCCGTTCCGACTGATATTCATTATTTCCACTCTTCTGGAAATTGTCAAGTAACCGAATCATTTGATCCTTTAACTTTCGCCAACGTTCCTTCTAATCCATTTACCGGCATTTCTTCTGAATTTGTTTCTTTCTCTAGCTTTACCTTCCTTTTTCTATTGCCGATATTCCTCCCCACCCTTTGAACGATCAATTTGTTTCTTTGTCTAGCTTTTTCTTCCTTTCTTTCGCCGACGTTTACTTTCTTTCATTTATTTGTTTCTGAATGTTTTTTGCGATATCATCATTTTGATACGATATTTTTCGAACCTTGAAATCTTGCTTTGTAATCGTGAATATTTTCAATGTTTTTTTCAATGTTTCGTCTCTTTCACTGACTAGTCTTGATAGTTCTTTGATTTCCGGTGTGATCCAGCTTTCTTTGTCTTTTTTGTCGATAAAACAAAGGGACATTATAGAAAAATTACAACAGATACTCTCTGAGTCTTCAGGATCCAAGTCATGTTCAAGCCTAAAGGCAGTTGACTGTCGTGTATAGTTTCCAATCGTCAGCATATAATGAAACATCAAAACGCTTGGTCGAACAGATGTCGTTCATGCAAGTGGTGAACAAAAAAGGTCCCAGAGTTGATCCCTGTAGAACATCAAATGAAGATGATGTTTTAGTAGATTTGACTCCCGAGTACTAATCCAAAGTATGTTTCCTCTTCTACAATGTTTGTCTAAGACATTTTGAAAGTGATTTATCGCCAACAAGAAAATGGCTTTTGGGCGATATTTTCCCATATGGCAAAGCCATCGAAAATTCGCTAAGGAAGCGAACTTCTGAAGAAAAATTTAAATAAATCACAAAACTTGAGAGAAATTACTAGAAATGACGCCACCTTAAGGCAGTTTGACTAAACTATTTGATTGTGAGCCACAGACTTTATATGTACCTATTTGAGTAAAATTGAAAATTTTCAAGGCTCCTTTAATTATTGGCGGCTAGTCGGCTACTTGGCCTTAATTCAGGCTACCATTTTTTTTGAAAACTGATTCAGACAGTTGTGGAACACGTAGGCGTCTAAATCGTATGATCATTAACCCCTAATTCGAGGTGAGACGAATGGGACGGACGTACCGCCTCTACCCATACAATATTTAGATACGATCTGGTTTTCATTGTACAAAACAAACAATGTCAACTGAACGATCATTCATATTCTACTTTGATATCGACTGTAACCGGAACAAGATCTGTGGCGTTTTTTAGATGGGGCGGGTTCTGAAAAGTGAACTGGCAAAAATGGCGCAGTTGCCTTTTGCCAGTACACTCAAGTGTTTTAGCTTCGTGACTCTCCATCGTTTTCGCAAATTGGCTGCTAAATTCACAACACCCAAAAAAAGTTGATGTTTTTGCTGGTATTCTTGGAAATGCCATTATGAGTCCTTTATTTCTTGAAGAATACTTGCCTGGATATCTGTACCTTGGTATGCTTGAAGAGACTATCGATCCCCTCACAACTCACGAGAAGTGATGCGGATGGTAATAAACATTTCCAGACAGTTTTCCACCTCATTATTTTCCTCCCGTCCGGCAGTGGTTAAACGAGAAATTCCCGAGATGGATTGGACAGAAGGGAAACAGTTGAATGGTCTCCAAGATCACCGGATTTAATTTCCTTAGATTTCTTTCTTCCATGAACTTAAAAGTCGAGTTACAGTAGCATTTTGAATAGTTTATAAGTCACGCGTAAGTAGATCCCATGTTTGGAATTTCTTTCTCGCAAATTGAAAGTAAGTATTTCTTTATAAAAAGAAAACAACCAACAAATAAAAAGTCACACGTGATTTATTCCTTCTACTCTTCTAACCAGTTCTTTTGAAAAAAGAGTAAATACAATAATGCATCTTTTGGAAACGGCTCATCAAAAAATAATAGGTCAGGGTACCATTGGAAAGAAAATTAAACGCTCTTCAAAATAGTATGCTAATTGACCCTCCTTCCCATTATTGAAGTTTAAGTTTTGGAGTTACCAACCTGACATGAATAAATTCACAAAACATTTTGCGTAAATTTGTTCAGGGTTGGCCCGATTAAATCATTTTGATTTAAATCATGATTTAAATCGCGATTAAATCAAATGTTTTTTTCACTAAAAATAAGTGATTCAATCAGATGTGTTTAATTTCATTTTCTTTTTCAGAAATCAACATGAAATCAGACAATTATATTTTATAGACTAGGGTCTTTCACATCTGAGAAATCAATATCATTATTATAATATTTAAACAAAAAAACTCGCTTGCTTTTTCTTAATTTACTATGAACATTTCCAAAGGTCAAAAACACTCTTTCCACAGCAGCTGAAGAAGCTATCGCCCCAAACAATTGCTTAACCGTTGGAAAAATCTTAACTGTTCCTCTTCACTAAATATATTTTTCTATGACATCCACCACACTATAGTGGTGTCACATTTTTTACCACTTCTACTGTGGACATCACACTTTTGAATGGTTTTGATTTTGACAAGTTTCACTATCAATGGTAGCAAAACTGAACCATCGTAGTGATTTTGTGCTTCCTCCAACGCACTTTCTTCTTCTTTATAAGTCAGTGTGAAGTCTGTTTGGGTTGGGTCTAATAAAAATGCCAAAAACTGACTGTGAGTCATTGCTTGTTTATATCTCTTTTGAAACTTCGACAATGGGCTAATATTTAAATCAGTTTCTTCAAATTTTGCTTCCAGTTTCTTCTCCTTTGGCGCGGGAATTCCCCTTTTCTCTTGCACCCAATGGCGCGTTCCGTTTTATTAGTGATGCAAATCTACCAGATTTTTTGTAATGTAACCATTTTTACCGGTTAATTAGCAGGCTGATTAACCGGCTCCGTATAAAACAAAATGACGTCCTTCCAAAAATAGCAATCATGTTGGAAGAGATGCGCGCAATTTGAATTTCTCATTTAATAAAAATAGGTTATTTTTTCATGATTTTTCCTCATTTATTTTTGTTGGCTACATTAATTAACCTTTAACATTTCTACGTTTCATACACAAATATAATAAAATGAAAAAATCAAAAAAATCGTGATTAATTAGTATTTTAAAAAAAAATTATGCTTTATTCGATTTTTTTAAAAAATCGTGGTTTTTTCCAACCCTAGATTTGTTTTATTTCATGTTTTTGAAAGAAAGTTGAATTTTATGATAAACAATGACATTGAAAAAATAGTGTAAAATGGGTGAATTAGGGTGTGTACATTGTGCTAGTGTAAACAAGGAAGAAGTTTTAGTGTTTTTTTAGCAGTAAGAATGTGTTCTACAAAATACCAGTCGTCACTCAAAAATAGTCCAATATCTCCGAAATTACTTGAAACCGCCAAAAATTTTAATTGGAATTTTTGTTCAGGAGACCAAACTATGTAAAATATAAATTTTAGCTCGTGGCTATTAGTCAACAAAAATTTACCGGAGAGAAAACTACGGAAGATGGATCATATTTTTTTTTATTTTGATAAACCCATCTTAACCTCTTTTGTTGGAAATAAAATCCTTCGAACCGAATTGAAAATTGACTTTACTAGTCGATTGAACTAGTTTTTCCATTTTTGTATATTTTATTCTCACAGATAATTTCAGAAATGAAATAACTACATACTATTCATTCTACTCGCATCAATATGTGAGTACTGGCGAACTCCTCACCAAATTAATCCCCGGCAAAAAACTAAACGTCTTGGGGCAGGGCGCATTCAACGCCGGGTGCCAGGTACCACCGGAACACAGCCCAGCACCAACCATGGTACCGTACAAAAAGAGACTGACCATCAGGAAAAACACCAGCATGCAGCAAACCATAATCCATCTGTTCCTCCACAGCTTTTGGGTCAGCGTATTCTTCTTCCTGAAGCTGTCCAGAGCTTCGTCCAGTTTGGAATCAACGTGGATCATCTGACAGCGAATCAGACTGATCACGGGACATTTCAGGTGCAGGATGTCGTGGATCCTGGGGTTTTGGCAGTAGGGGGGCAATTTGCCGTTTGCGAAAGTACATACTTCGGTCATCGGCTGTAGCAGTTCGAATGACTTTTTTGCAGCAGAATTTTTTGGGGAGTGAAACAAATTACGAGATCAGTGACAAGTAGGATACAGTTGTCAGTACATGTCACCAGGGCCCGTATTCTTGACGGTGATAGAGTAGAACGATCGATTTTCTGTTCCACCCCAATATACATAAAATATGTATGTTTGTCTTTTTCATTTGTTCCCAAAATTAAGACGAACGATTCAAGAATCGAGACCCATAATAATAGTGGGGCGTTCGCTGTAGTCAGGAATGCATATACAGGGTATCGATTTGCAAAATTTCCCTCCTTAAATGTTCTTTTCACTATGGCCAATTCGGATACATGCATGTCCACCCTGCATTTATAGTAATTCCAACGTCAAATATATTTAATTTTATGCTTTCAAAGCATGAGTTTGTTCAGTTATCAGGGTTCCCACGTTGGAAGCGAGAAAATTTTCCCCGACTTTTCCAAGTTTTCCCTGACCATGCACAAACTTTTCTAAGGACCACAAGTCACCTTTCATAAATTGATTAATACAAATAAGTAAATGAAAAACTCGTGTTCATCAAAATTTAATTCATAATAAATAATTAAAAATATAAACCATCGAACAGGCATTTCAATGCAGCAGCAACCACCAATATTCCATTCCGTGAAAAATTCGAATTCATCAATGGAAACAAAAAACTCACAAAAAAATAAGTGAACATTACCACACTCTGACGTTACTATTTCCTCGAACCTCGAATCATACATAAGAAGGAAGCATATCTTGATTTCTGACAAAGGTACAGTGGCCGACGAAAGACCGCGAAATTTAAAATTCATGAAGAAGACAACAGGGACCGCTTAATTATTTTTTTAATCTGAAATCAACTGATACGGAAATATGTATATCGATTTGGTTTTCCATATATATTTGTTGAATTTCCTGACTTCTGCTGAAAACTCAAAAATTCCCTGACTTTTCCCTGATTTTTTCAACACTATTTGATTTCCCTGACTTTTCTCTGTTTTCCAGGTTTTTCAGGTCTGTGGGAACCCTGGCTTATGTAGTTCCATTCCATTTGAAGAATTGTACACTTGGAATGTCTTTACTCTTGTGCGAGGTACGAGTAAATTTTTTCTATTTATAGTATTGTCAACTTCAAATATTTCAAATGTTGTGCTTACAAGGGATGAGATTGTTCAGTTATGCAGTTTTACTCTATTTTAAGTACTGCATATTCCGGGTACGTTTTCAAATTGACATAATAAAAATATTTTCATTGATATACCAAATTGAAATACGCAACTGAGTTCTGTTTTTTTAAAAGCAACCCTCCGTTTTTGTTACATTTTTGGAGTCGCCATTAAATTGTCGATATAACGCACCTGGGTGTCATAGACTTATCTGTAGTAGTTTTTGACTTATATCAATTTATGTGTCAAAATACCGTCGTACCTATTTTTTCCAGGAAATTGTCAACAAGACTAGCAGTTCGTGTGGAACATGTTAACCTATTTGAGCATTTCTCTAATTTTTTTCAATGGTTTATTGTCAATTACTCTCTCCTGTTCTTGTAAGTATTACTAGAATTATTTTCTATGTGATGTACTCCTGCTCCTATTACAACTCCAAAAACATATTATTTTCATAATTTTGAGGATGTGTCAAATTTCACGGAGCCGGCCGACTAGAACTCCACATTTCTTATTTTGCAACATATTTCGCAAACTTCACAAAGTAGACCCCACAAAACCTATATCGACAAAAAGCTGTTGAAAATTGCCATGCAATGGTGCGATAGAGTAGAGGGTGTTGCTTTCGGAAAAATCGAGTAATTGCAATTTCTAAATTGTCATTAAAAAAAAACGTAGTAGGCGGTAGAACATTTACTTCAAGTTTACTGCGTTTCAAAAGATGCGGTGAAGCTTGAGGAATTGTCTGGAAAAATGTAGGTTCAGTAATCTTGAATGGTTCTGAAGTTGGATTTTTCTGTGGGTCCATTGCACGACGCTATTTTGACACATAAGTCAAAAACTACTGCAGATAAGTCTATGAAACCGAGTTGCGTTATATCGACAATTCAGTGGCGAATCCAAAAACTTAACAAAAACGGAACGTTGCGATTTAAAAAAACAGAACTCAGTTGCGTATTTCAATTTGGTATATCAATGAAAATATTTTTAGATTGTGCTCATTGTTGAACCTATCGTTTGAAAAAAAATCGAGTCCATAGCTTGCTTAGAAAAAAGGTTATGGACCATACACACATCCCTGGGTTATCCTGTAAATGGAGATCATTGGATTAGTTAAAATTGAGGAGTTTTTAGCATCTTATCACCTTATGAGTCTGTTGGTGACTGTGTAATATAGTTTTGGTTATTGTGTAGTTTTCCAAGCCCGATACAAAATCGATTCCCATTCTTCTAGAGCACGACGAAGAAATACCTCGAATGACATACAAAAACCGCAGAAACGCCAATAAAAGAACCACGGCACATGCAGCAACAAAACGACGTGGACCTATCAATTTCACGCGCTCCGGGAGGCATCTATCCGTCGACTCCTATACCATAAAAAATGCATCCCCAACACCATAATTCCCGATATCAATCATGTTTCACGCACTTTACGAGCGCGATCAATCCTCGTAATACTTCGCAGCATCGACCACTAACTTAAAAAAAAAACAAACGATTTTTTGTGGGCCCCGGAGGTCTCGCCGATGACCGATCACTCTTCACTTTGACATATGGCAGAATCCGAGTCCGTCAGACAATGCATGATGGTCCCATTCATGCGAGAGCGGGACCCCATATTTGGGGTATTTATCATATTAAAACTCTCGGAGATTTCATTTAGATAAACGGTCGATGGCATGTGACATGTATACGCCAGGTAAAATGCCTGCCTCTCAACAATAACCACTTTAAGATGCCATTATGGGGTACAAGCGGAGATGCAGATTAGTCCACCGTTTGATAGATTGGTCGTGGCACACAAAATCAATAGCGCTTATCTAGAAGGCGTATCGGTGTGTGTTCGGAGCAAAGAAAAAAAGAGTTGGACGAAGGCCGACATGGCTGCGTTTCATCGGGGAAAATCGACGATGATTTATGAAATTAGCGCGGGAAAATCAGTTCACTCCTTAGAGAGACTCGAACTGCCAAGAATGACCGAATCGAGAGATCTGTGATTTATCTTTGTTGAAAAATTGACACTCATATAGGGCATCGCTAGTATCAGAATAAAATTATCTCTAATACATATTAGTAATGAAAAAAAATATGTTAATACTTGTTACATATATGGGAATGAGCTTTGGATTTCCGCTACTAGATGGCGTTTAACTTCATGTTTTGGAATATGATCTTTTTCGGAAACCTGTAATGTTAGTCTTCATTGCATTAATACCTTTTGAAAATATGCAATGATGGAAACTCAAACATCCTCAACATTCTCAAACATTCAATTATTTTTAACATACTTAGATGCCGCTGTAAAGAAAGAAATAGGTTACATGGCGCCATCTAGTAGTGGGACTCAAATGCATTGGGAACAAGTTAAATATAATTACATTTCACTGCAACTATGTATCGACGATGAATTTATCTATGAATGAAAACTTTTTGAAAATACGCAATGATGGAAACTCGAACATTTCCAACATTCTAAAAAATTTGATTACTCTTAACATAGCTGCCGCTTCAAAAAGAAATAAATAGGTTACATGCCGCCATCTAGTAGTGGAATTCAAAATCTCATTTTCATATAAGCATTGGTAACACTTTAAGTAAGTATATTAAGTACTCTTCACTGCTACTATGTATCGAAGATAATTTCATCAACACTTTCTGAAAATATACAATTACTTATGGAAACTGAAACTTTCTCAACATTCTCAATCATTTAATAATTTTCAACATTGCTGCCACGTTGAAAAGAAAGAAATAGGTTACATGGCGCCATCTAGTAGTAGAATTCAAAATCTCATTCCATATAGGCATTGGAAACAAGTTAAATAATATTACTCTTCACTGATCGACGATCATTTTTTCTATAAACGAATTGAAATATTCGTTCAGTTTCAATATACAGGGTGTTTATCAAGTACTTATACAAACTTCAAAGGGTATATCTGACTAATTTTAAGATGACAAGTTCGTATATGAATATGTTTCCGCAAATATCGTTTCAGAGATACAGGGTGTTGAACTTGAATTTTTTTTCAATTATTTTGAATAACTTCTGCAAAAAATTAATTTTTGCACCAAATTTAGTGAACGGGTTTTTTTTCGCTATAATTATTATTATTTTCGTTATACATAAAAGTAGTAAAAAGTTTTTTTTATAATAAAACCCCCTGTATATTACTCGATAAATTGAATCATGAAGAATACTGCTTCAAGGTGTCTTATAATGTCCTTATACGTAAATCATAAAGTTTTTTTATTAAAACCGCTTTCTTGGGAAAAATGGGTATTTTTGTATTGCATTTTAGATAGCCGTGGAATTATCAAGCTTATTCAAACGAAGTTCTTAAGAAATTTTTATTATTCACAGACAATGTGATCAAGTCATTGCAAGTTAAAAAATTCAAGCAAATGTAGTTCGTAGTGAAAAAAAAGAATTGGGTGTATTACATGCGTCAGTACAACAAATTTATGAAATGCATACGTATGAATTCAAGCTCTCAAAGCTCAAAGAAGACTTCGAACGTACAGTGCATTTTTGCAATTTGAAGCGACGAATCAAAGTTTACGAGGGATAGAATTTTCAATGGAAGGAATAATTATTTTTTAGCTGATCGTAATCCTTTCTCACGAGACAAAAGAAATGGGTTTTTTTTCTAGAAAAATTTCACCTACTCAAATGTTTCCTGTATTTCAAAGGACAATAAAATCACATTTTTTATTTATGACACATTAAATGTGTAGAGATATCTACAAATTTTATATTTGCCTTGCGAGGAAATTCGTGGTTCAACTGAACTCATTCCACAAAGAAAGCTTACAGGGAACTTAACGTTTAGGGCCGTGAGACTGGCCATCGAGATCACCCGATCTCAAGCCACTTGACTTTTTCATAGTGTATAAAAAAGGGTGAACAGTACCTGTAGCTACCAAAGAAGAAAATTGACGTCAAATAGTGCGGTGTTTTGAAAATCTTGGTCCCCAAGAAATGTTCAAAATGTAATGGACATCATTTCCAGCATTTATTGTGAAAATGTGATATTTTGTTGGTATTTTTTACCTATTCTTCCTAATTCTGTTATTTTCTGTACCGATAAAAGGGCGATTCTGAAAAGTTGTTGATATACGAAGTATGTACCTATTCTATTTAAAAAATAAAGTGATAAAATTCCGTCAACTAATGGTCACAAGCTATCAACAAATTGTTTCCAACTTACGTAGTTCGGCCTCCTGAACAAAAAATCAAAATAAAATGTTTAGTGGTGTCAAGTAATTTCGGAGATATGAGTGTTTTTTCCGCGCTAGAAATGTGTCCTAAAAAATGCCAGTCATCACTCAAAAATAGGCCCATATCTCTGAAATTATGAGACCGCCAAAAATTTCATTTGGATTTTTTGTTCAGTAAGCCAAACCACGTAAGTTCCGAAAAACATTTTGATGATGTTATAGAACATTACGAACAAAAAAGTTATACCTAATAAGAGGACGATTCTAAAAAGTTTTTAATATTAGGAATGTTCTACTAAAAATATTAAGTTGCTAGGACTTTTTGATAGAAGCGGCAACGTCGCGAGCCTGAAAATATTTTAGGTCGATAAAACAGGTAGGAAAATGTAAGATGTGAAATTTTCACTAAAATCCTTCTGTAAATCTGGACCAGACTGAACCATTTTTGTTACAGTAAATCCCAAAAACTTTAAAATGTCATGATCCAAATTATCATTTAGGTACGATACGTATGGAAGAGGAAACAATGAAATGGTATTGTTGCATGCCTACACACGAACAAAGAATATCTACATACTGAACTGTAGATATTCTTTGGTATAAAGAAGTCATTCGTCAGTACCCAGCAATTCTCACTGATGGCCCTCTCCATTGAGAAAATAATTTGTTTACTCACCTTCAACCTTTTTTTGGGATTGTACACTCCGATCCCAAGTCGTTTTCACTCTTGTCTATACATCAATATCACCAAATTCAATTAATCTAATTGTTTTCCCCCGATTTTCTCACAAACTAATCCATGAACAACTAATATCGACACTTGGCGTATACTATTGTTGTAGACGTTTTCGGCACACAAAAGAATGATATCATAGCTCATAGCCCTCTCTGATCAAGATAGTGAACGGGTGATGCATGGGTACCTAGTCATTGGTTATTTCCTGTAAACAACGAAAAATCGTTGACATCGTTGTAGGTTTTATGAAATGGTATTTTCCATGATCACTTTTTTAATCAGAACTTAAATTTTTCAATTCCGATATATATTTCAATCTCTACCTATATAAATATGTTACCTACATATGAGAGAAATATTGTTTGAATTAATCAAAAAACTTCAATTTGTGTCACAAACAGGGTTTTAGTATAGATTTGATTTATGATTTTCGGGTGGTAAAATCTACGTTTCCAGGGTTTTAGTTATTGTTCGAAGCTTCCATAGCACACATATACAAAATAATACAAGGTTGATAATTGAAAAATTAAAAATTATAGAATTGTAAATGTGTATTAAAAAGTAACACAAAAACTAATAAAAAAACGCTATAAGAAGACAAAAGCAAGTGTTCCCTATAATCAGAACTAGTCGTAGTACAAATCAACATGAAATCTAAACTAACCTGGAGGAGAGGAAACCTTCCGTGGAACTGAGCTGCTGCAGATATCTCACGACGATAGGATCAAGATATTCATTGTTATTTGAACATTTCCAGTGTATTTAAATCATAAACAAGACCAAAAGTGCACTCACATATATTTTATAGACAGTCGCCATTTTTAACCTCACGATATCATAGAATCACAGTAATCACAGTATATTTGAATAAAGAAGTCTCACCCTAGCATTTTAAAAACCACAGTGCATGTTCTAATGAACTTGACAGAAGCAATAAGAGCTAAAACAATGTTCGACATATTCTTAATCCATTTTCACTACGGAAAAGATATTTTTGATAAAATAAGTTAGTTTTCTTCTCATAGGAATGTAATTATAGAAGAACAAGGTCTAGAAGTGATAGTTCGAAGTCACCGAGATGGTAGTTGAATTTTTGAACGTCTTTTGTCTCGAAATGTGTTAGAGTAATTGCCGAAAACAGTTTACAAACGCATTTTCTCCCCTCGAAAGATCCCTCGAAGATAGATTCACATAATTGAGGGTTCCATATCTATTTTGTGTGTCCCGTGCATCAAATTTCGGCGACATTAAAGCCCGAACTTGATCATTCGATTATTGTAGGTTGAAACCACAAAGATACATTTCGCAAATTTATAAAGTTATCCGGCACCTGCCGTAATATTAGAAATTACGGGGGAAGTAATATTCGAAAATGATATGTAATTAAATGAATATTAAAATAAAATGCTCGGTGGATAACACCGGTAAATGTATAGGGCCAAACACTAAAAATTATAGGTGTGTATTGAAATGCCGTCGTGTTTCTTTGTCAGAATGGCTGGTTGCACGATGCAAATCAGCGGATAAATCTTTGAGAGTTGCGTGATCGAGATATTTTTCGCTATTAGCCATAGAAAATGGTGTCGGCGCATTGTTATTCAAAAAGTTTTGAACAATTATAACCTTGAAAGAATACAGGGGTACCCTTCTCTCTAAGCGTTTCCACAAAGTGGAAAATAAAGGCAAACAACTGTCAGAAAACAACTACTTCCCTGGCTAATACCACGACGGACATTGAACTACAACTGACAGATATTTGTGCAACGTTCTTCAAAAAAGACCCAATTGCAAGTGCTTGTCTCGTAATTAAACAGAAAATAATCCTTCATTTGGCTGGGAATGACCGCCCGCAGACATGCATGTTTCGAGGTTTATTGCCTCTCATCAGTGACAGGGTAGGTCGGACAACATTATAATTGTCCTGTCCCTGCCAAATGAATAATAATCAGCTGTTTAACTAATATTTCCCCACGGATAACACCTTTTAACGTGGTTGATACCTCTCTGGCATAATATATTCTAACTAGTTCGAATGTTTACAATTATAACCTTGTTGAAACTGTTGAATCATACTTTACTTTTATGAAATTATATTCCTGACCTTTTTTTGAAGTATTCGACATGATACAGAATGTATTAACAGTTTCAACTGAACCAACTGACATAACACCACTATTTTTATATTTGAAAGAAGAAGAAGCTTAGCAAATTTTGAGATTAAATCGGAATTGTGACTCAAGTATCTTATAATCAGCTAAATCTGAGATAATCGGTAGTGATTCTGAGTCAGGAACTTCAAATTAACCTACTCTGAGATAGTCATTTGAAATTTTCACTTAATGATACAGAATGAGCTATGATAACTCTGACAGATGGTGAGTCAGAATTCTAACTTGAAATTTCGACTTTTAATCTTGAAATTAGCTAATTTTGACTCAGTAGCTTGGGAATGACTAACTCTAAAAAAATCTGTCGTAATTCTGAGCTAGTAATTCGGAATCAGGTGATTGTGAGTTATTCAGTGCGAGTTATGATTTACTACTCTTCAAATTAGTTAATTCTGACTAAGTAGCTACTCGAAAATTAATCATTCTGAGATACTCAGTAGAAATCCTGACTTGGAATGAGCTAATTACGAGATACCGAATTATAATTCTTGATTAATAATAAATTCAAAATTAGCTAGGTCTAGGACACTGAGTTGTATAACAGAATTAGCCAATTTTGACGTCAATTCTGACTCATCATCTTGGAATCAGCTAATTCTGACCCAGTAGCTCGGAATTAGCTGATTCAATGCTTTAAAATGATTGACTAAAGTTCTGTCATGATAGAATTACGCCTAGATCTCATATTATGTTGTTGGCGTAAATGGTGAAGAATAACGGCCCAAGATGACTATCCTGCGGTACACCGGCAATAACCTCGTAAAATCGAGTATTCATACGTGAAACCTCGCCCTGTATCGCGCCATAAAAGCGCGTTAAACATGTGTAAAGGTACTGCAACAGCATTCGATAAACAGCGTCCTGGTCTTTGATGTTTCGGTAGCTGTTTCGGTATCTGTAGATAACAGGTTGAAAGCTGCGGATGTGGTCGATCCCGGCATAGTCTGCTCCGCCACTTCAAACAGACGAAAGCCCAGACTGCATTATCTCACATACGATAATTTCGGCTTAATATCGCTTTGAACGTCGACATCTGGTTTTTAATCGGCGTTTGTTGGCTTCATTGCTTGCGCACAATTTATAGTGTCACTGAGTCACAGTAGGCTAATCGACTTCCTTAAATCTGGCTTTCTTGACATACAGTGTGTCAATTTGAAAACTTCCCTCTCTTAAACAATATGAGGATTTTAAAAACACGTAAATTTTATTTTTGAGAGGGACACTTTCAAGGAATATTTGTAGCCCTTGTGTTTCAACCTTCTAGGAGGGGTAGATGTTACCCTTAGAATTTTAAATGGAAAAGGGGGTCAAGTGTTTTAGAAACATCACATGTCTCAGCTACTTGCTTAGTTGATTGTTGTGGGTTATTTACCATTTCGGCTATTACTTGAATTTCAACATCTTCCGTAATTATTTTCGGCCTCTCAGATCTCGGAGCATCTTTCACGGTGCCAGTTTGGTTAAATTTTGCCACCAATTTCTGCAGATATTTTCGACACATCGGACGTTCTGGAAACCTTTCATTGAAAATGCGAATAGCAGCGTGGTAATTTCGGTTAGCTTCACCAAATATGATAACGGCTTCAACTTTGTCTGCTACTGAACGAGCCATATGAATCAACAAGAGAAATTGAAAACCGTTTGAAACAAAGTTTTGAAAACCTACAAAATGTCAATGACATTTGGCAAAAACAGATAAGAGTTTTTTTTCGTTGTCATGGATAAAATAAACGCGCCTAGCGTGCATAGCCTACCTCATTAATTTATTCGTGAACTGGTGCAAAAGTAGTCGAAATAGAATGTAATAATGCAATGAAATACAGGGTATCCCATTTAAAAAAATTAACTTCTAAATCACCGTGCTTTTTTGAGACACTCTGTATGAATGAAACTTAAACCATTGAAGAGATCGAATGAAACCCTACAACTTATGTATTTAACATTTTTTTGTAATATGTAGAATAAAGAAGTTACAGGGGGGGCGACGGACTTTTGGTCCTCACTGTATATTGAATAAACAGGATATTCTGAAACAGTTGTCTGCAAAAGATTTACACTAACCTTTACAAAATGTACAAAATATGTAACCAATAACGAATTTTTGTCACCAACAAGTTATATTTGCGTCTAACGAAATAAAACTGATATTAAGTGTAACGGCCACGTGCAAGGACTCAGCTGTTGTCAAATCAGGTAATGGCAACATATTTTAGGCGGTTAATTTAAACGTGTATCATACCTCCCACAGTATGAAGCCTCCCTAGTCTCCTTTTTTGATGAGCAGTTTCCGAGAAATGGCGTTCTAAACTAACAGAAGTAATTATTAGAACTTGCCTATACTGTGATGCAAGGTTTGACCAGAACTGGTTAGAATATTAGGTGGTACCGTTCCAACCCTTCAATAGGGGTAACATTACCCTTTAGCTTCAAAATATTTACGTCAAAAAGTAGTCTAATAGTAAAACGTTGATGGTAGTAAAGTTGTGATTATTAAATGCTGAATTTTTAATTATCATGGCAGACATTTTTAGATGGCCTTCCTTTTTTGCTACTTTTGCTGTGAAAAGTTTCTGTTTTCAGGCAAAAATTGTTTACTTACTGTTGTGCTGTTTAGTGATTACTTTAATAAGTGTATAAAAGTGTAAAAATTGTTGGAAAGTGCGCACGAAGAGCAGTATGTCCTTTTAACGAAAGACATCCAAGTTGTAATGTAAGTCACCGGTATGTGCTTGATTTGGTGAATAAGTTTTACGAAACTAGTTCAGTGACAAATAAAAAAAGAAATTACCCCAGAGTATTAAATGAAGAAGCTCAAATTGAAGTTTTGGGAATATTTGCTGCAGAGCCTACGAGCTCCTTACGATCAGTATCAGAACAGAGGAGAATGTCACGCGAGACTGTAAGAAAAGCATTGAAAATGCATAAATTTCATCCATATAAAATGCAGATTCTTCAAGAGCTCCACGAGGATGATTATGATAGAAGATATGGTATTCTTGGAAATGCCATCATTGGTCTATTATTTCTGGAAGAAAACTTGACTGGCAATCTGTACCTCGAAATGCTTGAAGAGACTATCGATCGTCTTATAACTCACGAGCTAGAAACTCATATTGATGCAGGAGGTAATGAACTTTTGCAGGAGGATCTGTTACATTTCCAGCAAGATGGTGCTCCACTTCATTATTTTCTTCCTGTCCGACAGTAGTTGAACGAGAGATTTCCGATTTTCCGATGGCTTCCGAGATCACCAGACTTAACTTCGAATTCGAAAACAGAATTTATTACTGTTTAGAGCAAAATGGACGACATTTCGAACAGTTTATAAGAAGCGTAAGTAGATTTTATGTTTGCAATGTCTTTCAAGCAAATTAAATTTTATTTTGTGAAAGGAAAATAACCAAAAAATAAAACATCCTTCGCGTAATAAATTTATTCCAGTCATTCAAGGGTTGGAAGGCTCTTCTAACCATTTTTATTAAAAGGAGTCAATGCATCTCAGAACAGGCAAATTCTAATTACATGTGTAAGTTTAGAATTCTATTTTTCGGAAAAAAAATTTAATTATCATTGGAAAAAGAATTAAACGCCAATCAAAATGATGTACCATACTTGATCCCCCTTCCCATTTAAGATTCCAAGGGTAACATCTATCCCTCCTAGAGGGTTGATTCACGGGGGCTAAAAATATTCCTTGAAAGTGACTCCCTTGAAAATAAAATCGACCTGTTTTTTCTATTCCTCATATCATTTACTGAAAGGAATATATTAAGAGTGGGAAGTTTTCAAATTGACACCCTGTATAATGAGATCGGTAATATTGTACTGGCTGATTACAAGCGCTTTTAACTTCGCATGAATAACAAACTGGAACAAACGATACCGAGCAGTGATCGCGCTAATATTAGTTTCATAAGATCGCATGCCCAACATCCGCCATATGTTCCGGTAATCGCACTTACCTGGCTCTGTAAAAGCGCCACAGGGACCGCATCGGCTCTCTTACATTCAATCTAACAGAGTAACAAGCTTTTACGCTACTCGCGATACTCTCATTATGAATTTCTCCCTGGCCCAAAGGGATAGCAATTATGTTCAGAACCGTTTACAAACTTGATAAAATGGGGCTTGGCCATGCTAACCATTAGCATTGATGAGTTGCTGGTTTTTTCAATTGTTGGGTTTTTAGTGAGGGAGACGTTTCATGAGATAATAATGTATTATATTATGAACATTTGTTCACGAGAGGAATCGACAAAGTGAAATGAAAACGGAGCATCCTTCTCTCCAACCGTTTCCACCGAGTGGAAAATAAAGGCAACCATCTGTCAGAAAACAAGTACTTCCCTGGCTTATGCCACGACGGACACTGAACTACATATCTGATAGATATTTGCGCAACGTTCTTCCAAGAATACCCAAGTGCAAGAGCTTGTCTTGTAATCACAGCAGATTATCATCTTCAGTTATGATTAGCTAAAAGGCTTGGGAAACCTACTACCGGAACTGCATTTTACGCTTTGGTCGAGGCACATTTGAAGTATGGTATGCCCTTTTGGGGAGTGTGCGTTTGGGTTCGCTGGACTTTGTCCTCAGAGTTCTGAAAGAGCTATAATGTCTTCTTCTAGCGTCCTCTTGATGATGCTTAGGGTGTCTTCTACGTGAACATTGGTGTAAAAACTCTTCACGTCAAAGTATCTCCGAGAAAATCAGAAGGAGCGGAAACAAGTACAACATCAAGAGCTGCTTTCAATCCGGCAGTACCTTACGAAGCTTTATCACCAGGACGAAACCAGAAAATACAGCAGAATCCAGCCAAAACTGCATTTACGAGGTCCCATGTGAATGTGAGACCGTTATCCGTGAAAATAACCGAACACAAAAAGTGGACGTAACAGAAGTAAACAACTAAATCGGGAATTGCTGACCAAGCCTGGACTGGGTACCATCGAATTCCTTGGGACGCGACTAATGTTGTTCAAAGGGAGGAACATTTAATCTTTGGACAATGTAATATATTTAACATTATTATCACCAGTACGCTTTGAGCCCCTGAGGATGCCAACTGCGTGGGCGAAGCGCATCGCGATAGAAATTGACGTAGTTTTGGTGTGTTTTTCTTAGTTTCTATTTCTTGATTTCTGAGAGCTTTGAGATCCCACTTTGATATTTGACAAGGAATCATCCCTTAACGTCGGCGCTCATTTGGCAACACCCCGTAGATCGTGAATGACAAAATAATCGTCGCCTTGAAGCTAACTCTGATGGCTATATAAATTGGACGCGAGCGCCCGAAGCACCTAACAGTAATCTACCGTACCCTTAATTGAAAATATTATTAACGTTCGAGTATACTAGCAGTAATTGCCCAGTAAATATGTAGCAAGTAATCCAGCGTCCGGAAAAAAGACAAGTTGAGCGCTCCGCAAACTTTATAATATCCCCGCGATATCTCCGGACAATTACGGCGTCTCCATCTTATCTCGCAGAGCCAATAAAAGAGGGAGCCCGCCATACTACACCAACCCCGCGAATTGATGAACAAATTCCTATTAAATCTGCGGCGAACTTCTTTTTATATTGAATAACTTTTAAAACGATTCGAGAGTTGAGGGCCCGCCATCTGGGCCCGGATTAACTTTACTGCCTCGGATATTATGCGGCATTGACCCCTCGTCTTCTCCACCCCCGAGATTGGGGGGCGGTTGTCGGTTGGGGCGCCTCGTCGGAATGGGCTTAGGCCGTCACACTTTTATAACGAGGCCCAAAAGATGCGATTAATTTGTTTGCTCGGGGTTAATTTCGGGACAATTAGTGAGATTCGGCGACACCCTATTTCGACTTTTATCTCTGAGGATGACGGATGACAGGATTTGTCAACCGGTGTGGGGCGCACAATGACGGAAGTGGTTGATTTATAGAATGTGTCTTCAGCCTACTATAATAATAAACTATAATGGCATGTTTTGCTCTAAATTCATTCACCTTAGCAGCCTAGTTGAAGAGAAATTAACACAGGGCTCAGTTCTTGGTTCATTTAAAACGTAAAATTTCCCTCGAAATATTCAGCTCGAAATGGCAGAGGTGCGGTAAAAAGCCTGTGAAATCGCTAATTGACTCGGAATCAACCTCAAATTTGGAGCACACAATCAGAAAAGGTTGAATTTCACTTATATGATTAGAAAAAAATAAGATTTTTTTTAGAGGGAAATTACACCTCTCAAAACATCAGAAAACAACTTCTTTCCTGGCTAATGCCACGACGGACATTGAACTACATCTGACAGATATTTGTGCAACGTTTTACCAAGAATTCCAATAATTGCAAGTGCGTATCTCTATCTTGTAAATAAACAGTAGAATAACTACTGCAGACATGCATGTTTCGAGGTTTTGTCTCTTATCAGTGCTAGTGTAGGTCCTGTTCCAAGATTACTTAAAAGTCGATTATGAAATAGTCGCTTTCTTGTTTGTTTTTTGTATTTTCAACGATATTTTTCCAAAAGAACAATATATTTTCTTCATACAATCTCAAATTCGAGGTTTCAACAAAGAAAATGAGAACTGAAAAAGTTTCAAAATTGAAAATTTGTTAATGAACTTCTTTCGATTGAAAATTAGGTTTTTTTATTTTATATTTAGCTTCGAAAAATAAAAACGGGGTTCAGCGTTTTTCTCGCTAATTTCGAGCTATTGTTGAAGTATGATTGATACAAAAGTTTCAGATGTGATTCCATTAGTCACAATTTGTGGATAAAATTTTCATATAACAGCTAGAAATCGCAAAAGACCACTATCCAATCCGCAAAACGTATATTTGTCTACCCCCAGTCCCCTTCCGGAACTCCTACTGAGTCATCTTGATTTTTGTCAATACACCCTAAACTTTCCGACCACCCACTTACTGCTAAGAATTTTCCATTAATTCGGGTGTGTAAATTAAATTAAAGATGTCTTTGGTCTTGTCAGTAGTTTTGCCAGATGTTTGTTCCAGGGGAGCTTTTGGTCTAGTTTCAGTCTAGGTTCAACTGTAGGTATTTTGACTCTCCTGATATCCGATAATTATTCTTCTAGTGGAAGGAACAATCGTTGTCTAATACGTCAGGCTGGGGAAACGTTTCTTACTTTGAGGAATCCAAGGAAAAAGTCAAGAAAAAGTCTGTTGGAAGGAAAAAATTGTATTTTTTCCAGATATGATTGAAAGAGGAGAACCGAACAAAGAATTTATTAAAGATTACTGAAATTTCAATTAACGTTGCAACGTTCAAATTGATCAATTCAGCTCCTGAAATCGTCCAGACTGATTGCAAACCTGAACTCTGGAAATGTTTCGATAAAACAGCGCTTTTGTACGGGAATTAAAAATCCCCCATTCATCGAAATGAAAGAGTCGTCCTCATGGACGGTTTCGAGATTGAAAATTGAATCCTGTTCGCTAACAATGGCGGCTTTTCATCCAAGTAGCAGTCGTAACGTCATATTATATTTAATGTCAGGAAACCAGATAGCATTATCGGAGTTTATTATAGTCTTCCATTTCGGTCGATTTCGAAAAATGCAAGATAATGCAAAATACATACACACTCGTCTCGACAACGGGAAACGGTTTGTAGTAATTTAGATTGTGATACTGGGTAATTACATAAATCGCCGTTTAATCATGGTACTTCTTGCTGAAATTCCGCGTTTTTAAATAACATGCTGCCATTTAGAGCAGCGCGTATTACCATGCTGAATTTGTTCCAGTTTCGAGGAAACCTTGAAGGGATGCTTCTGTATAATCGCTCCGTCCTATGTAATGCCGGCCTTAATAACAACTATTACGTTTTCATTACCCTCGAAAGTCTTTTGTCCTAACAGGTTTCGACTGTAATTTACAATGGCGGCTGATAATTGCCATGTAAAAATCGCATTAATGAAAGCCAACTCGGATCGAAATAAGATGCTAATTGTAGAGTTTTTTTGCGAATACATCTGCTACATCCTTTCGCGTATGTAATTTCTAGTTTTTTATTGAATAGTTGTCTGTAATTTAATTATGGCATGCCTCCTAGGGTACATCAGCTTTGATATCAATAGTTTGCATGTCGCGTATCTTTTTAATGTCTTGTACATCTCTAAACGTCGACATGAACTGCGTTAATAACGTTCAAGATGTTAGGCGATATCAGTTTTGAAATAGGTGTATCTCTCAAAAATTAATACTGAAAACCGTCGCATGAATTGAATGGCTGTACCAACCAAATGTTGACTTTTATATCGCTTGGATGTCGTAATTTTGAAGGAAATTGGGTCGGATTTGGATATGTTATACAGTGTAGCCCAACATAAAAAAAATTATATTAAAAACAAATTTGAAATTGGTGGTTTCGTTTTTATTTTTCTCTGAAGTTATTTGAAGAGTTTTAAAAAAACTGGAGACACTTTCTTGTTGCCACTTTTTCAGCTCTATGAAATGGTGTTGACGTAATCTCAGTACGACGTCTCGTTTCGAAGAAACCATCATCAATTTGTTTTTTATATGACACGAAAAAAAAATACACCCTGTATGACATAGCATTTTTCATTGAGAATACAACGAAGTAAGGCATAATATATTTTGCTCGGTTTTGGAAAAAGTCCAAGTATTATAAAAGTACAAAATCATCACAATCACTTGAAATTACCACAATACACTCAAAATTTCATGTTGATTCTGAAAATATATGATTTGGGTATGCTCAGATACAAGGTGTGCCATAAAATAACGATAAAACGTCAAAAATTCCCTAGCACCATCGATTTTTCAAAAAGAAATTAGATGAAGGATGAGCGAGACCTGAAAATAGTTTGATCAAAATTACAAAAATTATAGTCATATCGTTAAACCCCAGCGGAATTCAAGTTTTGATACAAAATTCGAAATTATCTCGTCAAGATACGTAAGAGGTCGGTAAGCAATTTTCGGAACAATGTAATATAAAATTTTTAGAAAAACAGTTAATTTCGAAATTGCAGAGGTATCGTAAAAAGCCTATCAAATTTCTCTTTGACTCGGATTCGAGTTCAACTTCGGTGAGCATATACAAAAAAGACTGAATTTCACAAATATGAATTGACAAAAATTTTTGTAGGAAAATAACAGCTCTCAACTCCAGATGAACTTTTCAAATCGATAACGATTTGAGATAGAGCAATTCTGCGAACGCCAATCGATTCATAATGACAAAATTAGTATAGTCTGTGAATTTCAAGTCGATTGGCGACAAAAAAATTATTACTCGAAAAAAGTCCAAGGGGTATACCCCTAAAAATCGCGGAAAGTACAAAGTAGAAAAAATGAGAATTAAACCCAATTTCATTTTCTTTTTCAAATATCCCTGAAATCAAATAAATTTTATAAGATTTCTTATGACATCCCGATATCACATACTTTTGTTTTTCCATATATTGAACGATGCAATTCCCTGATCCCCGGTATACCACTTGATGGTAATTCTGTTTAGTTTTGAAGTTTGTCAGATTAGAGTTTGTTATCCTGCTGAAACAAATTGCAAGATCAACCCAGAAGTCATGCTATCTACTTCTCCAATTTAACAATTTTAACAACAACAACCATACCCTTTGGCAAAACAATAATTTGGAAAATAGTCATTCAAATTTTGTTCACTCGTCCATAATTTATCAGCTCAAGCGGCAGTCAATTGGAAATAAGGTGAATTAAATAAAACAAATATTAAAAACGTCAATAAAATACTTTACGATATCTTTTTTTTCAAACAAATGTTGCTATGGTAAAACATCTGCATGTTATGATATAAACACAGTCTATGTTTAACGACGTTTTTTATTGCTCCCTTCACTTTGATGATTGTGTGTATAATTAGCATATTGACCAATATATGAAGTTCCGCTAATGTCTTCATCATACGGATTAGCCCCGGGCGTGAGAATGGAAGCATCTAATTACCATCTTGAACGAAAACTGGCTGACAAAACATGGCAGAGCTGGCTTTGTTTCAAAAGCGGAGGCGAATTATGGAGGGTGAGGAGGTGGCAGATTACAACCTGTTGAAAATAAATGAGAAATATAAAGAACATAAATTTCCGTAAGATTCAACCTTTTTTTGAAAACGCACTTCGAATTTGAAGTCGATTTCGAGAGGATTGAATATTTCATGCGCTTTTTACAGAGCCTCTGCAATTTATTCATTATACAACTGTGTCTGTTGATATTTTTATTTCGAATCGACAGAGTATACTGATTTCATGAACTAATTGTGAATTCTCACAGACGTGTTCCAGAGATGTAAGCGAATGTGTGAGTAAAAATTATTACGTTTTTACGATTCAGTTCCCTTCAGAAAAATCCACACGAACGCTCGTGCTCGCACAGCCACAGGTTGTAGGAGGATTGACATCTTCGACATTCTGGTTGTTGTTGCCGGTAGATTACGATTGTATAATTTTCACGATTCTTTTCTTGCCGTTCTACTGCTGTTCGCTGCAAACTCATTTCACAACATTTCGTGCGTACCTAATTCGAGATGTAATTATTGAGGAAAGAATATACAATCAAGATACCGATTTTGCGAATCAATATACGAGCTGCGAATATGGATGACAATATTATGAACGTCAGTTGCTTGTTTTTGCCTGAGGTCGAAACGTCAACACAAATTGATAATTCATCTTCAATAGCGGGAGAAATTTTACTGACGAAGATAACTTCGTTATCGAAATTAGCATCTAGGAATAGAGCGTGTTTCACTTCTCAGGGAAATACCCCCGTTGCGTCCGTAGCATTCAGGTGGAACTTGAAAAAACGTATACAGTATGTAAGAATTTCGGATGGAATCTCAACAAGTCATCCAGTCGATTTTGGGGTTCCACAAGGTTCTGTCCTGGAACCCCTATTATTTATAATATATTTCAATGACTTGTCTTACAATTTAAATCAAAAAATCACATCTATCACGAAACTGATGCATAACAGGCCCTCAACCAAGCGAAACATTTCAAAAAATAGGTTTTATCCAACACATGACAGTTATGACTGTCATTATTAATGTCATTTTAGACAAGTAAACTAGTGAGTTATGGATTATAACTCACGTTCATATTGAAAGTAGTATTCTATTCATTTATTACTATTACAAGCAGAATTCACATTGATATTGAAATTAAAGAAAAATGCTAACTGTTTATTAGAATTTGAAGTCGTTGTAAAATTCGTTGGTTCATTGGAACCAGACGCTCCCATATCGATACAGCTGCTGATAGTGCTTGAAGACGCCGACACATTATAACCTTGTATTTTTTCTGCAATGTGTATTTTGTTATGCACCGATTCTTCTAAGTATCCTTCTGCTACCCTCGAGGACTTCCATCCCCCGTGACGCTTCAAAGTAGTCATGTTAGCCCCTGCATTGGCCAAAAAAGTCGCCGAAGACCTTCTCTGGCAGTGACCGGTGTAGAGCGCTGGTTCCTCCAATTTCAAAAACAATGCAATTCTTGAGGGTATCTTCGACATCGTATTTATTCTCACACACTGGCTGGTACACCTCCCATTTTTGAACAAACCAAAAAAGCGGCTAGAACTAGTATTCTTTGGTCTCAAAGACATATATTTTTTACACAAATTGATCGGGTTGACTGGAAATCCTTCTCAAGTATGGTGAAACGTCTCGATTTCTTGGTTATTTCAGGTCGTTCTAATGTCTTCTTCTTTGGTTTGTATCCCTGTGATTTGCTTTTTAGAAAGCTCGTTAGTTTGCCATATTTTGAGATGTCGATTGGCATGATAATGTTCATTTGCTTCATTTTCATCTCTAGAGTGAAAAACTATCACTTTCATGTAGAGTATTCGGTTGAAAAATTATCATTTTCATTTACATAAGTAGAAAAAGGTTTTTTCTTGCGTTACGTTTTCCACAGCCTTCAAAAAAAGCTTTCAATTCGACATCTACCAAAAAAAAACTCGTTATTATCATTACCATATTCTGGAAAGCAGCCATTCTTCAACTGACGTCTCTTCACCAACAGCCATCAACGGAATTCCACTCCTTCAGTTCGAACTGGACCGAGAAATAGCCGTTCCGAAAAATCCGTAGCCATGGGAAGGATCACGCGCCCCTCCGCCCCCCAGGGGGCCTCCATGTATGTGTGTATACCTAGGAATGGGCGGCATTTCTCCGGCAAATGAGCAGTTGCACAGAAATTGAGTTCGTGAGACACAAAACAATAATTGAAAGCAGCGCACCCGAGTGCGGCGTGAAAATTACAGCTCCCATTTCTGCATCAATTAGCCGGCCCTGTCATTAGACGCTGCCGGTGAAAACGGCGTCACCTCAGACATGTCCTCATAAACACCAAATCAGTGGCGTCCATGTCTACCCGACAGCATTGTTTAAAGAGTCAAACATAGTCAATGCCTGTGGAAGTGGCATTGGAGCAAAACACTAGTGCCATCTACCGTTTTTAGTTGGAACTATGAAAAACTGTAGAAGGTTTCTACTTAATACCAAATAGTTCTTTGCAATTCCAACATATTTCACAAACTGATTAATCTCGATTCTCGAATTTCATCACCAAATATAATTTCTATTTATAAACTATCCCATTTTCTGCACCAGAAGTCCAAAGAATATATACCGAATACATATTTTGTTTTCAATTTCCATTTGGTAGTTCAAACACTGATCTACGACCTGACTGAGACCAGATTACTAACGCCATCTACATGTCGTCTCCCATCACATCCAATCGATATCCCATATGATTGTCGTACTATCTTGTTACTCTATACAATGCCGACAGCCATCTAACTTCTGAGATCATCGTGCTGAAATGCAAACTTATTGTTACGGACCTGGTGATGTGATCATCTTCAATTACTCTGGAAACGTCGTCAAATGTGCAGAATTCCACATTAGCATCTAGCAACAGGTACTCGATCTTGTTCTAGTTCCCAATCTCTAATAAGAATAATTGAAAACATCTACAATATATTTATATTTATTTGAATTGTATTTACACCACAGCTTCAAAATATATACCACTTTATTTGAGGAAATTTATGGTTTTTGGGGTAACATCTTGATTTTCATGACAAATTCAAGATGGTGGATGTTGTCCGACCTACCCTGGCACTGATGAGAGGCAATGCTTTGAAACATGCATGTCTGCAGGTGGTCATTCCCAGCCGAATGAAAAATAATCTACTGTTCAATTACAAAATAAGCAATCGGGTCTTCTTGGAAGAACGTTGCACAAATATCTGTCAGATGTAGTTCAATGTCCGTCGTGGTATCAGCCAGGGAAGTAGTTATTTTCTGACAGATGTTCGCCTTATTTTTCCACCTGGTGGAAACGTGTGGAGAGAAAGGGTACTTCGACTTTGTCGATTTTATTTGATTCATTATCGTGATAATATCCATCACATATTTTCGAACTTTGTTCGAATTAATACAGTTAACTCTTCCTGAAGTCTTGATTTTCAATGCGGATGGCGCTACGATCATCTTAGTTGTGGGTAGTGGCTTCATCCGTGGGGAAACATTGTTAATCCGTTGAATATTATTCGTTTGGCAGGGCCAGGACAATTATAATGTTGTACGACCTACCCTTGGTGGGACCATTCCCAAAATACCCCCTTACCTTACCTTACCCTTACCCCTTCTTCCAACTATAATACCCAAGTAAAATTAAATGTTTTTTATTTAGTTTCGCCGAATTTCAAAGCGATCGCTGATCGAACATAGTTTCTGTAGGCGTTTCGGTGAACGTCTGCATCTTCAAACGCTTCAAATTTGAAATTTGATTTTCGACAATTTTTCAGAAATGTATCGTGTTAAATCAATGGCGTAGAACACGGGAGAAATAATGAAAAAATTCCACAATCGTCGTAAGTATTTTTTTGAACGATTATATTGGTTAGGATACCTGATTGGCCGTTCGGAGGTGACCTGCGCTCACCAGAAATTTTTCTAATGTTTTTCCATATCGTATTCGTGAAATTCACTGTTTTTTGTATAGTTTCTCCAAATTTTAAAGCGATCGCTGATCGAGCATAGTTTCTATAGGCGTTTCGGCGAACGTCTGCATCTTCAAACGCTTCAAATTTGAAATTTGATTTTTGACATTGTTTCAAAAATGTAACTTGTTGAATCAATGGCGTAGAACACGGGAAAAATAATGAAAAAATTCCACAATCGTCGTAAGTATTTTTTTGGACGATTATATTGGTTAGGATACCGGATTGGCCGTTCGGAGGTGACCTGCGCTCACCAGAAATTTTTCTTATTTTTTTCCATATCGTATTCGTAAAATTCACTGTTTTTTGTATAGTTTCACCGAATTTCAAAGCGATCGCTAATCGAACATAGTTTCTGTAGGCATTTCGGCGAACATCTGCATCTTCAAACGCCTCAAATTTGAAATTTGATTTTTGACATTGTTTCAAAAATGTAACTTGTTGAATCAATGGCGTAGAACACGGGAAAAATAATGAAAATATTCCACAATAGTCAAAAGTATTTTTTTGGACGATTATATTGGTTAGGATACCTGATTAGCCGTTCGGAGGTGACCTGCGCTCACCAGAAATTTTTCTAATGTTTTTCCATATCGTATTCGTAAAATTCACTGCTTTTGTATAGTTTCACCGAATTTCAAAGCGATCGCTAATCGAACATAGTTTCTGTAGGCGTTTCGGCGAACATCTGCATCTTCAAACGCCTCAAATTTGAAATTTGATTTTTGACATTGTTTCAAAAATGTAACTTGTTGAATCAATGGCGTAGAACACGGGAAAAATATTGAAAAAATTCCACAACAGTCAAAAGTATTTTTTTGGACGATTATATTGGTTAGGATACCTGATTGGCCGTTCGGAGGTGACCTGCGCTCACCAGAAATTTTTCTAATGTTTTTCCATATCGTATTCGTGAAATTCACTGTTTTTTGTATAGTTTCTCCAAATTTTAAAGCGATCGCTGATCGAGCATAGTTTCTATAGGCGTTTCGGCGAACGTCTGCATCTTCAAACGCTTCGAATTTGAAATTTGATTTTTGATAATTTTTCAAAAATGTATCGTGTTAAATCAATGGCGTTAAACACGGGAGAAATAATGAAAAAATTCCACAATCGTCGTAAGTATTTTTTTGGACGATTATATTGGTTATGATACCGGATTGGCCGTTCGGAGGTGACCTGCGCTCACCAGAAATTTTTCTAATGTTTTTCCATATCGTATTCGTAAAATTCACTGTTTCTTGTATAGTTTCTCCAAATTTTAAAGCGATCGCTGATCGAGCATAGTTTCTATAGGCGTTTCGGCGAACGTCTGCATCTTCAAACGCTTCAAATTTGAAATTTGATTTTTGACATTGTTTCAAAATTGTAACTTGTTGAATCAATGGCGTAGAACACGGGAAAAATAATGAAAAAATTCCACAATAGTCAAAAGTATTTTTTTGGACGATTATATTGGTTAGGATACCTGATTGGCCGTTCGGAGGTGACCTGTGCTCACCAGAAATTTTTCTAATGTTTTTCCATATCGTATTCGTGAAATTCACTGTTTTTTGTATAGTTTCTCCAAATTTTAAAGCGATCGCTGATCGAGCATAGTTTCTATAGGCGTTTCGGCGAACGTCTGCATCTTCAAACGCTTCAAATTTGAAATTTGATTTTTGACATTGTTTCAAAATTGTAACTTGTTGAATCAATGGCGTAGAACACGGGAAAAATAATGAAAATATTCCACAATAGTCAAAAGTATTTTTTTGGACGATTATATTGGTTAGGATACCTGATTAGCCGTTCGGAGGTGACCTGCGCTCACCAGAAATTTTTCTAATGTTTTTCCATATCGTATTCGTAAAATTCACTGCTTTTGTATAGTTTCACCGAATTTCAAAGCGATCGCTGATCGAACATAGTTTCTGTAGGCGTTTCGGCGAACATCTGCATCTTCAAACGCCTCAAATTTGAAATTTGATTTTTGACATTGTTTCAAAAATGTAACTTGTTGAATCAATGGCGTAAAACACGGGAAAAATATTGAAAAAATTCCACAACAGTAAAAAGTATTTTTTTGGACGATTATATTGGTTAGGATACCTGATTGGCCGTTCGGAGGTGACCTGCGCTCACCAGAAATTTTTCTAATGTTTTTCCATATCGTATTCGTGAAATTCACTGTTTTTTGTATAGTTTCTCCAAATTTTAAAGCGATCGCTGATCGAGCATAGTTTCTATAGGCGTTTCGGCGAACGTCTGCATCTTCAAACGCTTCGAATTTGAAATTTGATTTTTGATAATTTTTCAAAAATGTATCGTGTTAAATCAATGGCGTTAAACACGGGAGAAATAATGAAAAAATTCCACAATCGTCGTAAGTATTTTTTTGGACGATTATATTGGTTATGATACCGGATTGGCCGTTCGGAGGTGACCTGCGCTCACCAGAAATTTTTCTAATGTTTTTCCATACCGTATTCGTAAAATTCATTGTTTCTTGTATAGTTTCACCGAATTTCAAAGCGATCGCTAATCGAGCATAGTTTCTGTAGGCGTTTCGGCGAACGTCTGCATCTTCAGACGCTTCGAATTTGAGTGGAGCGTACAACTTTCGTCGATTGTTCAATAGAAACTTTTTTTATTTCTATTTTTACTTTCCTGTTTAATTTTCTGCACTTTTTTGTCCGTACATTCTCTTTTGCACTGCCTAATCATCTTC
Source organism: Chrysolina americana (assembly GCA_958502065.1). Taxonomy (NCBI): domain Eukaryota; kingdom Metazoa; phylum Arthropoda; class Insecta; order Coleoptera; family Chrysomelidae; genus Chrysolina; species Chrysolina americana. The sequence goes on along the minus strand of OY293413.1, from coordinate 651,541 downwards.
GCTTATTTCCTGAGTGTTTCATATTCTTCTTTGTCTTCGTTTTTCTTAGTTCCCATCCATTTAAAAATATTCAGAATAAATGTGATAAACAACCCACATTTATCCAAAGCACATCGTATTGTAGAGCCGAGAATTTTTGCCACCCTGGCCGTTATTAGGAAATCCTCCATCAACGTCTTTCGTTCCGCCAATTATCAATTCGAAGCCTTGTTTTCGTTGGCAATATGCCAAATAACGATAGATTTGCGGTTTTGGTGAAAATAAATGACACAAAAGCTGCCACATAAACCCTATGCGGTCGCTGTTCATACGTAAATGGCGTTCGTGTCAAAAGTAACACCCAAGAACAGTTTTCAACCGAAGAAATTAGTTGTTTCGCTGTTTCGTGCGAAAATGTTTGAAAATAGGTTCAACTCGAAATTGCAGAGGTTCATCGAGCCTTGCGTGAAATGTTTTTAATAACGACAGAAGGGCTTGTCTGAAATATTGAAGTCAAAATCAAGGTCACAAAAATTCTTAGCGTGCTACAATATTTATCATTTTCATTCGAAAATCGAGTGAATTTTTCTCCATCATCTCAAATATTACATGCAATGAGATACATCGTTAAAAAGGTGATTCCGAGTAGAATTCAAAAGTTGAATAAGATATACAGGGTGAAAAAGACTCTCGATTTTTATTTTGCACAAGCAAAAGTTCATGAATGGATCAAAGATCGAGATATTTCAAAATTTGTATCTTCAGAAATGCCTGAGAAATTCCCTTGAAACAGGTACCTATACTGGGACAACCGGTATTAGAGCCTGTGACATTTGTAGCTACTAATCTACTTTCGTGATTGGTCTAGAATTTGGTAGGTGGTAAGTCTGCTGTTCCATGTCAAATATGCCCGGACCGTAATTGCTCTGACAAATTGTTTTAATCTTTCTCCGAAATCAAGTGGAAATGATAGGATTGTCGTGTTTTGTGAAGTTGCACACACACAACAATAAGAATTATTAGGTAATTACGTGACCTATTATTATTTTATCAAAAATTATATAAATGTTATTGTGAAGCCTGCACATTAATTAAAATTACATTTTCTCCTTTTCATGTATTCGTGGCAGCCACTGAATATAGTTATTCGTGAAAACGCAGGAACGGCTCTGAAATTTTTTTCTTTCTGCTCCGGAGATATTCAGAAACTACCACACAGCTGAATTGCAAAACAGCACTCTTGAATGTTTCTCAGTTGTTATAAAAAGTATCCCCCTGTACAACCAAGTAACAAACTTTACTTAATTAATATACTATATAATTTTCCAAGCCGTTGCCACGATGTTGATTCCCAAGCTAGCAACGTGAAAAAGTTATCAGTCAACATAAGTATGGTTTCAAACTATGAAACCAAGAGTTTATTTACCATTACATGAAAATAAGAACAAAAGTCTAGATCGCATGATGTCACTCAAATTGATGACTCTAACATAACTGATGAATCTCGTAGAAGCAAGTTCTATAAAAACAGATAAACATCTAGCACACTTTCTGAGCTATAATGGACTAGCTTCAAAGGCCTGTTAGCTTCCCTGTACAGATAAAGTAGAAGCTTCGGTGCTAAGACACATTCTTAAGATGTTCCATAATCCAGGTCCAATGAACTTGCAAGTTTTCAACGTCCAAAGCATCCAGAGTACTTCTAAAATTAATATTCGATGACTTTTTAAAACTGTATAGAAAGGTTGCAATGCTACGTAGAAGACACATTCTCAAGATGTTCCATAGTCCAGGTTCGATAAACTTGAAAGTTTTCAACTTCCAGAGCATTCAGAGTATTGCTGCTTCTGAAATTAATATTTGGTGCCCTTTTAAAACTGTTTAGAAAGGTTGGAAACTTCAGTGCTACATAGATGTTCCAGAGTCCAAGTCCAATCAACTTGCAGATTCTCAACTTCAAAAGCATCCAGAGTCTCAATGCTTCTTGAATTGATATTAGATGCCTTTTCAAAACTGTTCAGAATGATTAGAAGCTTCAGTATTACCTAGAAGATATATTCTCAAGATGTCCCAGAGTCCAAGTCCAATCAACTTGCAGATTCTCAACTTCAAAAGCATCCAGAGTCTTGATGCTTCTTTAATTGATATTTGATGCGTTTTTGAAACTGTATAGGAAGGAATGTTAGACACTTTAGTGCTTCTTGTATTTCTTTCATTGAAAGTTGTTGATAATATGATTCTGATAAGATCGAATGCAACAAGACTTCTGAGGATGAAGATGATGTGATCAAACAGAATCCAAACAAAAGTTCTCTTGCAGTTGCAGCAAAAATTAAATTTAAATCATTTTAGACTGAGTATCATTACTCTGAGGCCTGTCCTGTCCCCAAAGGTAAGCCATCATAATTATATATGTAACAAACTATCACGATATGTATCGCTATCTAAAAAACGGTGACATTTTATAATTACACCTTCTACACAGTGTGTTTTCCGAGTTAAGCACAAACAAATTAAGATACAAGCTGATAAGACAAATGGTCTTGTATATTTCCTGTGAATTTTTTGTGAACAGAATTAGGTGCAATTATGGGAGGTAATCACCTACAACTACACCCCCACCGAAGTCGATGCAATTTCCAACGAATTAGAAGATAGATGAACATTCCCACACAATGACAACTAGAAAACGTAATCCACCAATCGACGATAGGTACTGGTATTGGTGTTTCAAAGTTGGCATTGAAACATAACTACTTTAATGTTTTTCTTTTCGATGAAAAATGATTGAAAAATCTAATTTCAGTTTATGGAAAAACTGCCGACCTCCACTTTTTTCTACATTTCTCATGAATCTCAACTTTACAGTACACCTGAGAAAGTCGCATTAGCTGTATACCTCTGCTGCTGTTCAAATCCTTCTTGACAGAAAGAACTCATTTAGATAGTTTAAGGTTCGAAATTTATGGTAGAATCCAAGTATTCAACTCTTCTACTAGAAATATTACAATTGGTGTCCCTCAAGGATCTATCCTTGGACCCTCACTGTTTATAATGTATGTGAATGGCCTACTAGATTGCCTATCAGCACCAGCTGTTATCCAATATGCCGATGACACGTCATATATGTTTAGTAATGAACAAAAATCTTGAAAACATCTTGAAAAAGGCAACAATAGTGTCAAATATGATATTAAAATATAAAATATGCTTAAATATTCATTACAGTTCATTAACCGTTTAGAAACCAATATTAGTTTTTTATCGGTAGCTATCCTCTTTTTTATTGGGATTTTTAACAATAATTATAATGGGTCTAGTAGTTGAGATGGTACAAACCTAGTCACCACAGAATATTTGACAGAGTATTGAAAGGTCGAATATAATCCAGGACATTCTTGAAAAATTCAAACAGCAACTGTTACCAAACTGGCAAAAAAACTATTTCCCTTTCAACCTAATCAATTATTTATGCAGTGTGTCCCGCTTTTCATGAATACATCCTAATATCTCAGTTATTAATAATGCGATTTTCTTGAAATTTTGGTGGTGACTATATTTTAGGTAAATGAAGTATTTTGGCACAGTGAACATTTTCATCGACCATAGGCGTGTGGTGTGGGGGGTTACAAAAAAGCTGTTTTTTGGGAAAAGGATATTAGGGCTCATTTTAGATAACTTTTTTCATCAGAATTAGAATCAGCATCCTCAAAAACCCCCCAATCCATATTTTCGAAATCTCAAGAGCTGATTTGAGGAGAAAAAAAAATAAATTAACTTTTTTCGTCAATGCACCCGAATATCTGTTATTAGCGATTTTCTTGAGATTTTGCTGGTGATTTTATGTTAGAAAAATGAAGCATTTGGCATAGTGATCATATTCATTCACCATTGGCGTGCGAAGTTGGGGAGAGAAAAAAGGCATTTTTTGAGAAATGAATATTAATGCTTATTTAAGACAACTTTTCTTATCAGATTCGGAATCAGCATCCCCAAAAACCCTTTAATTCATATTTTCAACATCTCAAGAGCTGATTTGAACAAAAAAAAAAGCTTAAGTCTTGTTTTTAATAAGTTCTTTATTTGTAACAGTGGTAACAAAATTACGAATTACTTTATTTTAGATTCTTGTGTTTTCAACATAACTACCTTCTGAAACAGTATACTTTGCAACAATTCTTCTCAAACGTACATTCACTTTTCTTAAAGTTTGGGGAGTTAATTCCTGACACGCTTGCCTAATTGCAAAGCAAAGTTCCTCACTATTACGCGGCCGAGTAGCATACACTTTATTCTTCAAATGCCCCCACAGAAAAAAGGCACAAGGGGTAATATCTGGCGATCTAGGGGGCCATGGTTCCAAAGGAGAATTTCTACCTATCCACTTCATAGGGAAAATTGCATTAAAAAAGTTCCGAACTATCCCAGAATTGTGTGCGGGGGCCCCATCTAATTGATAGATTAAATTTTGTCTTTGTGCTAATGGCAATTCCATGAGAAAATCATAGAGACCATTTTGTAAAAAATTTAGAAAATTTTGTCCGGTCAGGTTATCCAGGAAATAAGGGCCAACAATCCGTTCGTTGAATATGCCACACCACACGTTAACTTTTTCACTGTATTGGTTTTTACAATGAATTACCCAATTCGGATTTTCAGCTGCCCAAAACCTACAATTTTGACTAGACACCACACCGTTTGTTGTAAACGTTGCCTCGTCAGCAAACATCATGTTCTTCAGAAAAAGTCTGTCGTTAAGATAGTTACCCTGCAACCATAAGCAAAATTCAAACCGTCGTTCAAAATCACCATTTAACAGAGTATGTAGAAATTTTGGTTTAAATGCCCTAATCCTGTTGCGTTTCAAACATCTCCATACTTTGTTTTTCGTTAAATTCATTGTCCTCGCAACTGCCCATTTGGGTTGTTTCGAAATTCTGCTAAGATACGTTCGTCGTCTGGATAGTGTCTTTGATTTAAATTGTACCTCCCTGGTCTTATTTTGAAAACCGCTCCAGTCCTTGCGAACAATCTGTTGATTTTGGCAACCGTATCGTGAGAAATTGGTTCTCGATCATGATGCCTTCCATTGAATATTCCAGCAACTTGACGCGTAGATCTTTCATTATTACCAAATAAGCGGATAATCTCTACTTTTTCTCCAATTGTAAGAACTACTCTTCGGTTGTATGCCATCTTATTAACAGTTAAGTAACACTGCTTGACTTATTGACATTTCGTACTGATTACCGATGTCAAACAAAAACTTTTGTTTCAAAGCACTCTTTCATTAATTTGCATGAAAACTCAAACCGGCAAGCCAACGGTAACAAAGTGTGCGTATCTTCGGAAATACCTAAATTGTAGTATAAGGGCAGTTGCAAACGATACAGAATATAAGGAAACGAAGGTGTTTGAAATTTAATATAGGATTAGGGCATTTGAAATAAAAAGTTAGAAATAAACAATCTATTGAAAAAAAGTGAATTTAATTTTGTTTTCTAATCAAATCAGCTCTCGAGATTTCGAAAATATGAATTGAGGGGTTTTTGCGGTCGCTGATTCCAAATCTGATAAAAAAAAATTGTCTAAAATGAGCCCCTTATATCCTTGGAGAAGAAGTGGAGATTATCCGATTATTTGGTAATACTGAAAGATCTACGCGTCAGGTTGCTGGAATATTCAATGGAAGGCATCATGATCGAGGACCAATTTCTCACGCCAAAATCAACAGATTTTTCGCAAAGACTAGAGCGGTTTTCAAGACAAGACCAGGGAGGTACAATTTAAATCAAAGACACTATCCGGACGACGAACATTTCGAATTTCGAAACAACCCAATTGGTACTGTAAGGGCAGTTGCGAGGACAATGAATTCAACGAAAAACAAAGTATAGAGATGTTTGGCATTAGGGCATTTAAACCAAAATTTCCACATACCGTGTTAAATGGTTATTTTGAAGGACGGTTTGAATTTTGCTTACAAGGACTTATTGAAAAAAGAGTTGAATAATTTTTTATTCAAATCAGCTCTTGAGATGTTGAAAATATGAATTAAAGGGTTTTTGGGGATGCTGATTCCGAGACGAAAAAAGTGAATTTAATTTTCTTTTCTCCTCAAATCAGCTCTTGAGATTTCGAAAATATGGATTGGGGGGTTTTTGGGGATGCTGATTCTAATTCTGATGAAAACAGTTATCTAAAATGGGCCCTAATATCCTTTTCCCAAAAAACAGCTTTTTTTTACCCCCCCACACCGCACGCCTATGGTCGATGAAAATGTTCACTATGCCAAAATACTTCATTTACCTAACATATAATCACCACCAAAATTTCAAGAAAATCGCATTATTAATAACTGAGATATTAGGGTGTATTCATGAAAAGCGGGACACACTGTATATGGATGTAGAACTCACCATTCACCCAGGGATTTCAAAAACCACACAAAACATTACTTATTGGGGGAAGACCAATATATTTGATGATCTGAAGTCCCAAGAGTATCCCTAGCGAAACAATTATGATGATTCCCCGAAAAGTTGCGTGATAGGTACCTACATTACTTTAATTCGGAGTGTTGATAATTTTTTGAGCTCCACATTTGTAAACTTCTCTAGGTACATTTTTTTGTTTGCCTTTCCTAAGCATAGAACGGCCACTTGAGTCATAAACCTAGAAAAAACATGTGAAGAAAATAATTTTGTTCCGCTCCAAACGTCAAGGAAACCATCGAGAAGTAATCCGGCCCAAGTATTTTTGTATTCTACATCTGTTTTGCCTAAAAATTGTTTTCCGTCGACCGTTTATTTACGATGTATTTTAACGCACTCAAAATCGTTGATTAATGACCCCTGTTAATGAGAGATTTTCTATTAATCAACGATTAACTTATATAACAATAATGAAAACCATCTTATTATCGAAACAAGTCACGTACCGCCACCTAGTAGCGACTGGCTGAAGTTTGTTCTCTCTGATGTCTTGTGCAGTCCTATTAAAAAGGAACCCATTTCAACATTCAGAAGACTTTAGAACACCACTACGAGAATACAGTCTCAAGAAACTATTTTTAAACAAAATTTCAGACAATTTTCAAATACTTCTGAATGGGAAAAAATACTCTGCTGACCAGAATTTAATGTTTTGTTGGTTTCAGACATGTAATGCGAATATCGAAATTATAATGCATATAAGATATCTATGGAAGAATTTCTTCTTGCCACTATATATTTGGGGGTAGTTCATACTTGTAATTTGTTGATAAACTTTGCTGACTGGGGGTTTCCAATAAAACAGTAGCTTAAGATTGTTCGAAACACTTTTCACTTAGTGATAATTATTGTTATTTCAATAGTCCGCCATCAAAATTTATAACAGAACAAGATAAATTATCTGAATATTCACTTTTATTGTCACCCCAAAACATAGTCGATTATTGTGAAATAGGGGTGAAAAGACAAGTTTAGAGAATGTTGTTATTGTAATTTTTTTATGCATATGCTAGTAAATCTGATTTATTTTTTTATACGCACACATTAGCGCAAATCCAATTTAAAGTGAATCTGAAGATTTTGTTTGCAGCATTGCTCTATCTTCAACCGTTCTTGAGTTTTGAAAGGTTCATCTAAAGTTGAAAGAGGTAAATTCTCTCTAAAAATTTTGTTTACGTAGTTTTTTTTATTAATTTTCGTTGAATTGAACACTTTTTTATATGCATACATATGTGCATATGCAATTTGAAGTGAATCTGAGAATTTTTTATGATTTTTAGGGGTCTACCCCTTATGACTTTTTTCGAGTAAATACTTTCCTTCCGGCGATCGACTTGAAAGTAAGGGGCGCCGTTAGTGTCAAAAGTAGTTGTTCTCATATATTTTATTTTCACTCAAATATATTTGTTGATGACCATATATTTATTAGTTGACACCAATATATATTGAGACTGAACAAATATTTCCATTTTAGCGTTCATTCATTCATAAATATATCGTCAATGCATATTAGCAGTGAAGAGCAATATATTTATTACTTGTTACCAATCCATATATAAAAATGAGCTTTCGATTACCACCACTAGGTGGCGCTCACATCATGTTTTGGAATATAATTTGTTTTGCAAATCTGTTATGTTGATGTGCATTGCATTCATACTTTTTGAAGATATGTAATGATGAAAACTCGAACAATCTTTCGATTATTTTCAACATAGCGGACGCGTTGCGAAGAAATGGCATGAATCGGTTACATGGCGCTATCTAGTGGTGGTACTCGAAAGCTCATTTATATATATGGATTGGTAACAAGTAATGAATATATTGCTCTTCACTGCTATTATGCTTTGACGATATATTTATGAATGAATGAACGCTAAAATGGAAATATTTGTTAGATTTCAATATATATTGGTGTCAACTAATAAATATATGGTCATCAACAAATATATTTGAGTAAAAATAAAATATATGAGAACAACTACTTTTGACACTAACGGCGCCCCATATGAAAGTCACGGATTATACTAATTTAATCATTCTGAATCGATTGGCGTTCGCAGAATTGCTCTATCTTCAACCGTTCTCGAGTTGAAAAGTACATCTAGAGTTGAAAAAGGATATTTTAAACTTTTTTAAATGCCATGTAATTTCAAGTGAATCATATGATTTTAATTTTTTTTTTTTTTTTCGGGAGTCTATCCCTTAGAATTTTTACAGACAGGACAATATAGAGTTGGCTAGAAAGTCGCATAATTTACTACAGTGGGTTAAAATAAATTACGTTATATTTAAGAAGACTAAATAAATTAGTGGATTATTTAGTTGAATGCATTTTTATTTCGAAACTATACATATTGTGATAATCTGTACAGAAGAGCTGACAAATACTGTCAATATTCTCAGACATGAAGTTATGTAATATAGAAGAGATTAAATCGTGGTTTTCCTGATTGCATCCAAGTATTTGATTTCACAGTATGGGCTATTAATTATAGACCATAAATTGAGATAATATTAAAAAGAAAATCAAGGAATATCCGCTACCACTCATCAATTCAAATACTCCAGTCCTGCGCAGTTCAAACTCCGATAACTCCGGTATAAGTTCGACGGGCCCTTAAAGGCATGAAAAGCTTCATTGATCCAGAGGTCTTGAAGGAATAATAATAATAAATTCCACAGACTCCACATTGGTTTGTGAATGGGCGAACCGTGCTTATACTTCCTCCATACGAATACTTTCCGCAGTTGAGTGGATAGGCATACGAATGGATATAAGAGCAAAGAGGATAAAAAATGGGGTCGCAGAGAACTTGTTCATGATAGGAGTGTCGCGGATTCCGTGCTATATAATATAATAATAATATTAAAATGATATTAATTTACCGCTTATGCCGCTCTATCTACTATAAGATCTGGTTAAGTCAGACTCTCCGGTGAATTATAATCAATAATTCAGTTTAATTCACAGTATACAACTGTCAATTCCTCATCAATGCCCTTCTATCGCTCTTGAAAGCGTATACTGTGAAAAGCAGTAAAGCCACTATTAATGTCTTGTTTCTTCTTAACTGTCTAAAAATGTCCGGTGCAGCCAACCCTTACGTTCATCCACTGTTACAACGCGATTCCGAAGACTAGCAAAAATGGGGCCATAAACTCGGTTTTATAGCATTCTTTCATTCGTATTTTTCGGTGGGTTTATATTAAACAGGGGCAGCAGCCCATGACCGCTTAGCATACACATGAGTCTCGCGTGACTCTGCCCTTTGACCCCTTCGCCCGCGAAGTCAATCCCCTTCCAATTTAATTCCGACTTATAAACCGGTAAATTAAAGTGTGTCCCCGCGGGATTCTCCTGCAAGAAAAATGTATACGTGCGGAAGCTATATTGTTTTCACAAACGATTGCCTTGAAAAATTAAACATATACGGGGTGTATTTTTTTTTGTTTTCCAATAGTAAAACCTATTTTTTCTTCTACGCACAATGTATGTTTGAAAATAGTAGATAAAATATCCATTACTGATAACCAGCTCCAGAAACTCAGCCACGTTCAATCTAGCGAAGTTTCTGTCATTTATTCAACCTCGTCAAGGAAAAACCCCCGTTCCACATGGACAATTCTAGACGTTATCAGATCCTGGAAAAAATCATCGTTACAACAAAATTCGTCAGCTCTGACGCGGAATGTCTCTATACTAAATTCCCAGTTGAAAAGGCACTGAAAAAACTTCAACGAGGACGAAGATCTGGAAAAAACAACAAGAGGACAAAGATCTGGAAAACAGGACAAGCCTACTGGTGTGTGACATTATAGAACTTTTAGAATGCTGCCTTCAAAATTATTACTTTCTGGAAAAAGTTAAATTTTTTCCTCGGGACGAGGACTATCAATGGGATCCTCATTACCAGCTGTACTCTACTGCGAGGACTTGGCGACTACACCAATAAGGGTTACCGAACACCTGGAACCCATTCGAGAAAAGCGAACCCAGAAGAAACGAAGGTATGCCTAGAACACAAGTTAGCAGGGAAACCTCCCAAGGGATCCCCAAAATCACCTTCAAGGACTGAAGCAGAGACCTCTGGAACTCAATCAAGGGCAACTAAGCCAACCTCTCAAGTGGAACTCTACTTGCGGAGAAGGGTGTCCGGGAAAAAAGAACCAGAGGAACCGAAGATACGCCCAAAATAGAAGTAAACAAGGGTCCTCCTCCAACTGAAGTAAAGCAATTCATGTGAGTGCACAAAAGGTCCGAACTAATGTACAGAGACTTCAGAAAAATCTCCAAGCATCGAAATGTGTGGGAATCTCTGATCGGTCAACAGGATCAGTTAGAATTTCTGTAAAGCAACGCCGTCGACCAACATTACGAGCCGTCAATCAGCCGTCCGCGCCAAAAAGCAACTTCGCACAACAAAGTACCACGCTAATATGCATGATTATTTCGTTTTGTTATCAATTTTGTACCTGTAACCCCTTGCTCTTGCTATCTTTTCCTCAAATCAGGTAGCTTTTACTCAGCCGTTAATGATCAGATATACATGGCCGTAGATCTTCTGTTCCAAGAAGTCTGCCCTACTTTTGTGTAATGAAACCAAACGAATATCTTTTAGGTTTTGCACCCCAAAAAAGGGGGACTCAAACAGGTGAACAAAACTCAGGAGGTTCCGTTTTATTGCATAAAGGTTAGCCGGCTTAGATTAATCTGGCGGAGGATGTTTCACAACCTTCAAATTTTGTATAATACAGGGCTTTTCACGATGAGCGTTAATTAGACGATTCTGGCAAACCAGACAACGGATCAACCTGAAAATTTGACAGTATGCATAAATGAACATGATCTACACGGCTAAAATATTTTAGACGATGCTCGTTGCCGCTTCTACTGTAAAGTAGCGGTTACTTTGATTTTTCAAATGGAACACCCTGTATATAATATCATAGTATGATTTCTTATCACTTCGTCAACAACTTCATATAGTATCTCCCTATACCTATCTCTTAGCGTTTAAGAGATACTAATTAATTTTGATTTTTTTTTCACCAAACATGTACTTTTATAAACGCTGATAATCTTGAACTCTCTGGTACTAAGACGATCAAATTCGGAATGTAGTGACGTGATACCATAAGGATCCTCACTTCGGAGCCATATTTTTTTTGCCTCATACAGGGTCGTTAGAAAATGCGGATACTTTGTTCACATGAAAAAATTAGTGGAAGTCAATTTTTTCAAATGGAACACCCTGTATTTTTCCACATTTTTGAGCTCTACATCCAATTTTAGATTGACTCTGTTCAAATAATCCTATTTCGATTTCGAACCGTTTTCGAGATAAACTGTTTCAAACAGAAACTGACGTTATTTCCTTGCATTCATCACTTATTTTCGATATTTAACATCTTTTTTATACCATGTAATATTTCTTTTAGATTTAGTTTTTCAACAGTCACCAATCAGTCAATTCGAAAGTGATATGTTCCTTAGAAAAAGTTACAATTTGTATGCATTGAGATATTGAGTGTCTCTACCGTACAACATTGCAAATTAGTATTTTTTCATAGTGTGCTTTGGAAATATAAATGATCCAATTTTGAAACGTCAAACGTTCGTTGGTGGTTTTGACTGATTGTGATACCAATAATAACCAAAAAATGTCAAGATTAGGTTACAGTAATGAAGATTTCTTGAATTTATTAATAATTTATGGTGAGTGCGATAGAATTGCAAGTAGAACATGCCGAGTATTTCATGAAAGATATCCACAACTTCCGAAGCCGAATAATAATGTGATAAACCGACTTCTAAAAAACTGTAAGTTGAATGGAACCTTTCATCCAAAAGTGATTCGTAGAAAGCCTGAAGTGGATGATGATAACAATAACATAACAGTTTTGGGATTTTTTATGCATTTCCGAATGCTTCTCTACACGAAGCTGAAAGGGAGATAGGTATACCCTACGTGACAATTTATCGCATTCTTAATAAGCACAAATGGCATCCCTATAAATTTTACTGTGTCCAACATCTGAAAGAGACAGATTTGCCTCGTAGAGTGGAATTCTTTGAATGGTTACTTGTCAAGACTCAAGAGGATGAAAATTTCCTAGACAATATCATATGGACAGATGAGGCCAAGTTTACAAAAAATGGAATTTTCAATAGACACAACAGTCATTATTGGTCGCCAGAAAATCCTCATGTCGTTCGCCAAAGGGGTTTTCAAGAAAGATGGCAATTTAATGTATTTTGTGCCATAAAGAATGAGTCAATTTTTTATATCGAGTTTTATGATGATAACTTGAATGCTACAAAATATGAAGATTTACTGAGAAATGGAATTCAAATGATTTTAAATCATAGGCCAGGAAGAGAACGTGTATGGTACCAAATTGATGGTGCTCCACCCTATATATAATTCTCGTACAGTAAGTGAAGCTTTAACTGAAATCTTCGAAGATAGATGGATTGGTAATAATGGACCTTTTCGTTGGCCTCCGCTAGAACAACAGATGGCAATCCACTAGATTATTTTGTATGGGGTTTCATTAAAAAAAGATTTACTCCGACCCAATAACAACAATGGAAGATTTGAAATCGAGAGTTAGAACTGCTTTCAATAGTTCAACTCCAGAATCAATCAGAAGCGCTACACATGAAAATCTTCTGAAGAGATTACATGTTTGTTTAAGTAGAGGAGGAGATGTGTTCGAACATATTCTGAAATACAGTGATAATTGAATTGACTTACTAATTCATGAATTTATTTTCAGTTCGTGTGTCAGCGGTAATAAAACTATTTTTTGAAGAGAAGTTTCATTTGATGGTCGAAGAGTATTTTAATAATTATTTATTCATTGCATTATCTGTGACTGATGAAGGAACATCGAATGGAATCTGTTAAATTTCAAAATTAATTGATGAATTCAAGGGAACCACGTCAGTTTCTGTTTGAAACAGTTTATCTCGAAAACGGTTCGAAATCGAAATAGGATTATTTAAACAGAGTCAATCTAAAATTGGATGTAGAGCTCAAAAATGTGGAAAAATACAGGGTGTTCCATTTGAAAAAATTGACTTCCACTCATTTTTTCATGTGAACAAAGTAACCGCATTTTCTAACGACCCTGTATGAGGCAAAAAAAATATGGCTCCGAAGTGAGGATCCTCATGGTATCACTTCACTCCATTGCGAATTTGATCGTCTTAGTACCAGAGAGTTCAAGATTATCAGCGTTTATAAAAGTACATGTTTGGTGAAAAAAAAAATCAAAATTAATTTATATCTCTTAAACGGTAAGAGATAGGTATAGGGAGATACTATATGAAGTTGTTGACGAAGTGATAAGAAATCATAATATGATATATACAGGGTGTTCTATTTGAAAAATCAAAGTAACCGCTACTTTACAGTAGAAGCGGCAACGAGCATCGTCTAAAATATTTTAGGCGTGTAGATCATGTTCATTTATGCATACTGTCAAGTTTTCAGGTTGATCCGTTGTCTGGTTTGCCAGAAACGTCTAATTAACGCTCATCGTGAAAAGCCCTGTATACTGGAGAACATGTACCCTGGATACCAACCGAGCTGCTATTACCCCGGCATTGGAGCACCCCAAACAAAAAAAGCTGGCGCCCGAGGGAGCGAAAGGACGTAGTCTCAGAGCTAATTGAAAGGCCTTGACCGTGTCTACCGAACAAAAAGCCTTATATACAGTCCTTCATTCCAACGACTGATATCTGACCATTGACAGACATAACTCTGGTAGTTTAGTCTGAGCTATACCGGGTGGCTACGGAAGTATTGCCTACGGAATATCTCAGTTATTGTATGAAGTAGGTTTGTGAAATTTGGAGCGTCGATATAATGACATAAGAGCTAGAATTTGAGCATATTGACATGTCGAAGTTAACTTCCGGTCTGACCGGAAGTAACATCAACTTTCTTATTTTAAATGGAAACCCAATTTTTTTTCTTTTCGTTTTATTCAGCATTCAATTCCCTTTCTAATGACATATCACAAGTTGGTATCTAACCAGAAACTAGATCAGAAAAAAATTATTATTGAAATTCACCGAGTAGGCCGTGGAAGCAAAATGAAAGCCAAAAATTGAAAAGTTGGCTATGGAAACCATACGTTACTTGATAACAGTTGCTACTACTGTGATATTTTATTTTCATTCGTCGGCGTTATAAAAAGCCGCCAAAAAAAATATTGGAAAAATTGGGAAAAAAACAATACTCTGTAGGTCCATAACTTAAATAGGAACATACAACTTTTTCTTGCCTGTACTATTCAGCATAACCATTCCTTTCTAATGATATAATAGAAAGTAATTTTTTGAAATGAAATACCAAAAAATCCAATTATTATTATTCAAATAACAAAAAAACAGATTTATCGAAAAAAAAATTCAAATTGATAGGATTAAAAATAAAATGAATTCAAAACAAATGTTCGAAATGCATTCCCTCAGCGACAATACATTTATTGACTCTGGTGATATTTTCATGTAAAACGTTTCTCAACATTTGGGACGTGATATCTTGGAAAGCTCTACGAATTTTTACTTCTAGCTCATGTAGAGTTGTAGGCTGTGTGGAATACACCCTATTTTTAAGATGCCCCCATAGAAAAAAGTCGCACGGAGTAAGATCAGGTGACCTTGGTGGCCACCTGACTGGACCATGGGTTGTTATAAGTCTCTCTTGAAAGCGATTTTGAAGATAATTTCTCGCTATTCTTGAATTATGCGGAGGGGCGCCATCTTGCTGGAAGTACATTCTCTCAGTTATTTCCGCTGGTAGGTTGTTAATGAATTCCGAAATTTCATTCGTTAAAAAATTAAAGTATCTCTCTCCGGTTAGTTAGCCTTGAAAAAGAATGGGGCCAACAATATGAGTTCCAACTATTCCTGCCCAAACATTCACACCAAATCTCTCCTGGAAGCCACCTTGTCGAAACCGGTGCTCGTTTTCTATCGCCCAGTACCTGAAACAAAAGACCGTTCACACTTTTAGCACTTTACACTTCGACTATCGACAATAATCCAAATAAAGTACAGTACCTACCTTGTATTATTCCTGTTGAATAATCCATTGTTGGTAAATCTTGACTCGTCCGTAAACAAGATATCATAGTTAAATAGGTGATTCTCAGCATTTTGTCGAAGAAACCAATTTCAATATTCCAGGCGCCCTTCACCGTCATTTTCATACAAATGTTGATGCAACTGATACTTGAAGGATTTAAATCGATGTTTTTTCAAAATTTTCCTAGCAGAGTCCTTACTTATAGCTAATTCGGCGCCAATCTGCCTTGGGGAAATTGTGCTATCATATTGTACTAAAGCTAATACATTAATTTCAGTTTCCTCATTAATAACAAATGCTTCTTGGTATTCGTGAACATCAGGCTCAGTTCTTAATTTTTCTTCAAGCCACTGGAAATACCTTCTTGACGGTTACTGCCTCCCTGGATATCGCTCTAAATACAATCGTTCAGCGGCATAAGAATTTTTTAAACATTCACCATAAATGAGAAGCATGTTAATTTGTTCGGTTCGTGAATAACGGGGCATTTTTTGAATATTCCACTAACTGATTTCGATTTCCAAACCCTTTTAAAATGGCAGAATCAAAAACACTACTTCTAACGTCAAAATAATATGGATAGCAGCGTTCGTGAGAGCTCTCGTTTCTTTTTTGTTTCATTCCAAAATACATCTTAAACAGCCTACTTGTTAATATTTTGGTTCGAATGATTATTGCAATGGAATGATTATTCTGAATAGCACAAACATCGTCCATAGGTAGATATTAGAATATCTATGGACGATGGCACAGACCAAGTACGTTTATGTTCCTATTTAACCTAGAACCTACAGGATATAATTTATCATTCCACATTATTTTTAATGTTATTTTTGCGTATGGCGATAATCTGTATTGTTATTTGAAGAATAATAATTGGATTTTTTGGCATTTCATTTCAAAAAATTACTTTCTATTATATCATTAGAAAGGAATGGTTATGCTGAATAGTACAGGCAAGAAAAAGTTGTATGTTCCTATTTAAGTTATGGACCTACAGAGTATTGTTTTTTTTCCCAATTTTTCCAATATTTTTTTTGGCGGCTTTTTATAACGCCGACGAATGAAAATAAAATATCACAGTAGTAGCAACTGTTATCAAGTGACGTATGATTTCCATAGTCAACTTTTCAATTTTTGGCTTTCATTTTGCTTCCAAGGCCTACTCGGTGAATTTCAATAATAATTTTTTTCTGATCTAGTTTCTGGTTAGATACCAACTTGTGATATGTCATTAGAAAGGGAATTGAATGCTGAATAAAGCGAAAAGAAAAAAAAATTGGGTTTCCATTTAAAATAAGAAAGTTGATGTTACTTCCGGTCAGACCGGAAGTTAACTTCGACATGTCAATATGCTCAAATTCTAGCTCTTATGTCATTATATCGACGCTCCAAATTTCACAAACCTACTTCATACAATAACTGAGATATTCCGTAGGCAATACTTCCGTAGCCACCCGGTATAATGTTGAATTAAAATCCAGTTCAACAATTTTTCTAAAGAAGTGTAAAAGAAAAACAAGACCATGAAAAGACGTTTACAACAGACCAATTTTTATTTTAAAATCCGTTAGCATACCGTCTATCAGGAGCAGAGTTGTTCTACACGCGAAGATCCAGACAATAAAAACTAATTGAAAATATATTCAACATTGAAATGATTCAAGTCAATGTTCAAAACACATTCTTTTGGTACATTGTGATGTATTATTAACTGTGCATCTCCATTTCTAATAAACGACATGCTCAAAACTCTCAGTGTACTTTCAACAAATCATCGGAAAATAAATAAAAGTTACAATACTTGAATTAGGCAACATTATTATAAATGATTTGAAATAACATTAAAATACAAAAATATAAGTTGGCTATCTCTCACACGGCGAGAGCCAATTGCACATAAGCTGGTTCTAACAGTATCATTGGCTAAAAATCAGTCTCTAGAGCAAACAGCAGTGGCGTAGCTAAAGGAGGGTATGGTTAGGGGCGCAAGCAGGTTCCTGCGGGGGGGCTCGCCGAAAATTAGCTACGCCACTGGCAAACAGATTCCCTAATCCAACAATATTTCCGTTGTAATAAGTCCACTCCAATCCGTCATCATAATATTCTTGTACTCCCAAAATCGGACTTGATTAGGCTTACTTTTCATGAGATTTGATACGTTAGTTTTTTTTTCGTTTTTTTGTGAGAAAAAAAGGAAGTTTTAAATTTAAAAGATCAAGAGGTTATAATATTTGTACTTACTAACGTCTGATTGTTTTGGGTCACTCTTTTTTATGACGTCACTCATGAGTTTTGATTTGAAAGAAACAACCATCAAAATATCCTGCTTGTAAACTTTTAGAATGAAAGAAATCATTTAATTATAAAAATTCAGCAGTCTACTGAAATTTTGGCCCATTACTAGTGAATTCCGTAGGTACCTCCAAAATATTTTGTCCATAGATTAATTCTGAAACTATTCTTTTGTCTACTAAATTTTCTTCACTTCTCAAACGGGCTCCTGCAAATTTTTGCTTACAAATGGGAAACCATTCAAATATAATTTAGGAAGTAATTATCTTACTTTATCTACAATTACTGTAATTCTATTTCAAATACAATAGTTGTAGGGTAAAAAAATTCATCTACAGTTATTTATCGTTTTTGATGCAGTATTTTAACATTTTTAAATATTTGTAAATACTTACTCTACAACCACAGTAATTCTCCTTTCAATAACTGTTATAAATTACAATAGCTGTAGAGTAAAAATGTTCAACTTCAATTCAAAGGAAACTGCAAGGTGTTTTTCGTTTTTTTATATGTTCTACAACTTCTATGATGAGGATATTGCTGTACTCAAACTGAAGTCAGAAAGTGTAAGGCAGAACTTTTTTTTTGATAATTTGTGTGGTCTACAAGGAATTATGTTCATCACAATACGGTGTACTAAAAAAATTCAGAAAACCATTAAAAACTCAGTTTTGAAATGGGAACTTTTTGCCAGAATTAGGATTCCAGTATTTTCTTCACCTACTACGGAATATTTGATTCATTTCAAGGTTTATGGCACTCTTGTGGGTAACTTCAATTGTTGCTTGTATTAGTTGTTGTTATAGGTACAAACAATAATTCTGCATTCATTTCATTCTTCAAATTTAATCGTAACCAAATTGTAAAAAATATGAAGTTGTTCCAAAAATGCGACATCTCCAAAAACACCAGGCTCGCTAGGAATAAACAGCCACTTTCAAATGTTCATAAGCCGTGTTCATCACTCCCCAACTCAAAAAAGCCCTTGTACAATTAGTGTGGACACCGTGATAAATATACCGAATTTTCCCTCCCCTCTCCTTGTAAATCCTATACAACACCCTGAATGGATTTTCGTACACGCCCCCCACTTTGCTCTGCATGGCAATCTTCAACACGTTCAGAGGATAGCAAATACTAGATAAGACAACACCAATCAAGGCCCCACATAAAAATTCTGCCGAAGTCCTCACAATTTCATTCTCATATCTTGGTATCCGGCTCTGGACTTCATCCCTCACTATGAAGAAACCGACATTCGAGGGTCCGTTCCTCATCAGAATGGGGGACAAACCTCGATAGTATTCTCCAAAGCCAAACTTTCGAACAACCTTGATAGCATGCAATGTATTTTTGAATTCTTTGTGGTATTTAGCGTCGGCAAGAAGAGTTTGTATGCGCTCGAAAGGCATCAGAATTGCCTCTGTCGTCCCGGAAACCATTGCTCCTATCGCTTTAGCAGCATATTCGTTGCAGCCAATTTCTACCAGAGGTCTTCGCACTTCATCATACACACCGAACATTATGGACAAAGACAATGTTTTTTGGCAAAGAGGGGGCAGCATTCCCCTATATAAATAAAAAAAGCCTTCCTTTCTCAGCTGCGTAAATGCTTGACCGGCTTTCACCCCATGGAGCATCTGGAAAGAACGTAATTTAAAGTCTGAAAAAAACTTAAAAAGTATTCAAAATACCTGACGGAAGATAAGTTTATTGAGGGGATATGTTACAGTTACGTTTATAAATGCGGCCCCCCATCCACAGGCAAACTCTTTCCAGTTTATTCTATGCGAGAGGATCAAATCAGTGCTGTTCATTTTTGGAGAATATCTAATAACATTTTCAAATATAATATATAATAATTAAATTCTCCAAATTGTAGGGAACTTACCACATTTAGTTTTGTATTTATTTAACGTATTATTTACATTATTTTATCAAAGAATTTTCGATAAATCTATGAAGAGTGGACGAAAACGTATATTTGACTACAGCAGCAATCTCCATTATCTGTCTCTTAGGAGTATCATGTCTATTTTCTCAATCAATTCCATTAGAAAATTTTACAATTAACAATTTCCAAATTCCTATTTCCAATCGAGCAACTGTCAGTACTGTCACTGTCATTGTCATGCTGTCAACGGAACAGCTGACAGGGTGACAGTTTACATAGAGCCATAGAGGCCACAGAGCTGATGCCCGCAGTCCGACAGAAGCACGGTACATGTTCCGTTTTATTTGAAGAATACATTGGAGTTTTATTCCTACACCAAATCAATACCAACACTTCCGTGTTTCAGTTACCAAGTGAACATCTTCCTCCAGTTAGTGACTGGTGATCTAAACATACCGTTGTTTATCAGAGTTCAGTGTCATTCACAGAACTCATACATGTGTTTGTGTATGTTTTGTGGTGTTGTACGTTGTAGTGTCATCACTCTGTGGTTTGGTAAATAAAAGTATTGGAATAGGTAATTCAAAAATTCCAGGATTTGCTTTGTATAGTAGTATGAGTAAGCAGGATGACACAGATTATGGGTAAATATTTGATCTATTTTAAATCGTTTCATAGTCGCATTGTCTATTAATAGAAGATATAATGGATGAAGGTGAATATAGTTTACCATGTTGAAACTTTACATTTTCATTATTCATTTCAGGTAATGAACGCCAGGGTCTCACCTTTGAAATTATATCAACGAGAATATCAGGTTTAGCCGAGGAGAAGAAATATGTTATGTATACTTTGCAAGTAAGGTTCATTTCTGGAAATGATGATCCGAGTCCCTCAACCCTCGAAAGACGTTACACACATTTTTCTGATCTCTACATCGCTTTGAAGAAGGAACACCCGCAATTGATGGCTGATATATCGTTCCCGAAAAAGGTCCTGCTCGGAAATTTCGACAATGAATTGATATCTACTAGGAGTTCGGAATTTGAGTCGCTTCTGAAACACATAGCAGCTGTAAATCAGTTACGAAACTCGAATGCGTTACTCCATTTCCTTCAGGATATCGAGTTGAATCAAGCAAAGGAGTTCTTGGATAAAAAAGACCACGCTCTTGCTTATTCCATTTTGGAGAACAGCTTGAAATTACTGAATAAGGTAAACGAATGTAACCAACAAAAAACTTTCTCTACATGTGAATAATACTTTCAGGTCTACATGGATAGGTCTTCTGCAGTATTACTGGCTCTAGTCAGATTATTAGCGTGTTGCGTGTCAATTCCCACAATGCCGAATTCATTGAAATGGGCTGAGTTGGCCTTTCATCGCTTTGAAGGAGTTAGCGATAGTGATTTACTGGAACTGTATGTGCCTCTTTTGCAAACGTGTGTCGTTGTTTGGACTCGGAATGGAAAGACAACGGAAGATTTAGAAAAGAGATTGGCTCAGCTCTACAGACAGGGTGTCAAGTGTACTGAAAATGTTCCTCTGTTGGATATTGTGAATAAAGTTGAACAAAAAATATTTGGTTAGTTCAATGTTAATTTTTTTCATTACTTGTGATATTTTTTTAAGTTTTTTATTTGTGATAAAAATGTATTGTTTACCGTTTTTTCTGTTACTAATAGATTGAGATTATTTTGACAATGCTTGGAATTGTATTCAACCTATGGAAACTACTGATTAGTGTATGAAATATATCCATTTCTATTACTGAGCAGTTTTATTTTCAGTCAGATTTGAAACATTTTTTTATAATACTGAGGCTTAAAAAAATCCTTTTTTTTATTTCATACCTATGAAATAAAAGTAAGGATGATCAGTATGAGATCATGTGAATACGTAATTAGTTGTTTTTGTTGAGACACAGGTGATATTTAGAGATTCGAATTAGTCATTATCAGCTCATTAAAAAGGTGTGTACCATATATTTGCACTACTTATTTCACAGGCAAAAAAGGCCTGATATACTTTATAACGGTTCAAACAAATAATTATAGATGTCGCCTCCTTTCGCGACCTGTGAAGTGTGACCTTGCTAATATTAAGAAGACGAAAAACTGAAAAAGAGAAGTCTGTCACTGTCACTAATTTAAAATATAATTTATTGCCGTTTTTGATTTTAAGTAAATCTGGCGTCTTATTTATTTCCTTTTATATTTTACAGTTATTTCTCGTTCTGATTTTGACTGTAGGGAGTTCGTAAATGGAAGACTGATACGAGTAGTGTTGGAAAATGGCAAACTTAAACTTGGATAAAGAGACTTTTCATCGACGATTGAAGAGGCTGTACAATGCTTGGCAAAGTCCTGAAGGTGGAAATGGATTCTCTAAGATGGACGCTCTAGTCTCCGCTGTCGGCAAAGACGATGAAATTGTTTACAGCAAATCCGGTGCTTTGCAAACATGGCTCATGGGGTACGAACTGACCGATACCATCATGGTGCTCGCCGAAAAGAAGACCTATTTCCTCGCCAGCAAAAAGAAAATCGACTTCCTCCGCCAGGCTGATTCCAAAGACGAGGCCCACATACCGTTAGGGCTTCTCGTAAGGGACAAAGAGAGCGATGCAGCGAAATTCGAAATACTGTGTAAAGCTATTAAAGAAAGTAAAAATGGCAAAACGATAGGAGTGTTCTCCAAAGACAACTACACAGGGGCTTTGGTGGACAGCTGGAAAGCAGTCTTGAAGAAAAACGAATTTGAGAGCATTGATATGAGTGCGCAGATGGGATACCTCATGTCTCCAAAGGAAGATTCTGAGATAATTACAATTAAGAAAGCTTGTATGGTGACGGTTGATGTTTTCACGAAATATTTGAAAGATCAGGTCATGGAAATTGTCGATTCTGAGAAAAAGGTCAAACATAGCAAACTAGCGGATGGCGTGGAATCTGCAATCACCGACAAGAAGTACGTATCAGGTGTGGACATTAACCAAGTAGACATGTGCTATCCAGCTATCATCCAGTCTGGAGGTAACTATAGTTTGAAATTCAGTGTTGTCAGTGATAAGAATAACCTGCATTTTGGAGCTATAATATGCTCGCTAGGAGCCAGGTACAAGTCTTACTGCTCCAACATTGTCAGAACATTGCTTGTGGATCCCTCCGAGGAAATTAAAAGTAACTACAATTTTCTTCTAAATGTAGAAGAAGAGGTAATGAAAAAACTGCACAATGGGGTCAAGCTCTCTGACGTATACGAAGCAGGCCTGGCCTTTATTAAGAAAGAGAAACCAGAACTCGTAGGACATGTGACGAAGAACTTTGGTTTTGCTATGGGCATTGAATTCAAAGAAAGCTCTGTGATGATTGGCCCCAAAAGCACAGTTGAAGCCAAGAAAGGCATGGTGTTCAACTTGAACATTGGCTTCAGTAACCTGGTAAACAAAGAGTCTTCTGAAAAAGAAGGAAAAGTTTATGCCCTGTTTATAGGGGATACTGTTATTGTAAATGAAGACCAACCTGCTTCGGTTCTGACAATATCCAAAAAGACAATGAATCACATCGGTATCATCCTCAAAGATAATTTTGAAGAGGAGGAAGATGACAAAGGAAAAAAACACTCCCCGAAAAAATCGGAAGTCCTTGGCAGAGGAAAAAGATCTGCCGTGTTGGATACAAAACTACGAACTGAACACAGTACAGAAGAAAAACGCAAGGAGCACCAAAAAGAACTGGCTATGCAGTTGAATGAAAAGGCAAAGGAACGTCTGGCAAAACAGTCTGGAGGAAAGGATAAGGAGAAAGTGAGGAAAAACACAGTATCTTACAGGAACGTTAATCAGCTGCCAAGGGTATCCGAAGTGAAAGGACTGAAGTTATATGTGGACCAGAAGTATGAGACGGTGATTTTGCCTATTTTTGGAATTGCGGTGCCTTTCCATATATCAACCATCAAGAATATTTCTCAGTCTGTGGAAGGAGATTATACTTACTTGCGTATCAACTATTTCCATCCAGCATCTGCCATGGGAAAAGGAGAAGGAGGTAAGATGTATAATTTGCTGAAGAACTACCTAGAAATTAAATATTTTATAATTTTTTATGGGTTTTTAGAACCTCAATACCCAATTTTGTCTGATGTGACAATTCACTCAAAATAGTACTTATTTCATCCAATCTGATTACAGAGGGGCATATTTTCTCATTGAATGATGAGTACTTCACAATATTAACACCGTAATCCCACCCAAATGATCCAAAACTGGTCCCATAGGCCCAATTTTTTTTATCACTCTTTATGAATTTTGGCCTTAAATTACCTATGGTGTTACAAAAATATAAAAAAATATGTTTATTTTTTAAATACAGCTCATATCATATGATCTGATATCCATGTTTTTTTTTCTAGATACTAAGCAAAATATATTTTTTCCTTGAAACCAAAAATTCACTTAGTTCACAAAATGAGTAACCGTACTCATACTGAGGCTGTTCATTTCAATAATCCTTTGAAATGAAGAAACAAAACAACTCTCGAGATTTCCAACAATAACAATAATTCTTCATCATCAATCTGGTTTTCACAAGTAATACTAACGTGAAACAGTTTAACAGTATGTTTAATCTAAATGAAGAAAAATCAGTGATGAAACACAATATTGAGTTAGTTTTCTCGGATTTCAAGATAGCATTGAAATTATTGATAGATCAACTTATATTAATTCAGAAGGAACCTGCAATATTATGGCACTTGAATGAATAGATCCTTATTTAAAAAAAGACCAATGACAAAAATTAGAGAATACTAACATGTCAGATGAAATTGAAAATAATATCGGTGTACCCTAAGGTCATGTGCTGGGACCACTGTTACTTATAATTTTGCTATATTAGACTTTGACGGACATTTGTGTATTGAGTCACTTTTCTACTCACTGGTTATTATTTATTATACATTTCCTAGGAAATTGGTCTCAACCAGAGGCAACTTTCGTCAAAGAAGTTACCTACAGAAGCCTAAACACCAAAGTACCTGGAGAAACAACAGCTCCCTCTTCCAATTTGAACACCGCCTTCCGCCTCATCAAGGAAGTTCAGAGGAAGTTCAAAACGAGAGAAGCAGAAGAAAAGGAGAAGGAAGACTTGGTCCAACAGGACACATTGGTTCTGTCCCAGAATAAGGGCAACCCCAAGCTGAAAGATCTCTACATCAGACCAAACATAGTATCAAAACGCATGACCGGTTCCCTGGAGGCCCACTCGAATGGTTTCAGATATACCTCAGTGAGAGGCGACAAGGTGGACATTCTATATAATAACATTAAGAATGCTTTCTTCCAACCTTGCGAAGGGGAGATGATCATCCTCCTGCATTTCCATCTGAAGCACGCTATTATGTTTGGTAAGAAGAAACACGTCGATGTTCAGTTCTACACAGAAGTCGGAGAAATCACGACAGATCTGGGCAAACATCAGCATATGCACGACAGAGACGACCTAGCGGCTGAACAGTCTGAGAGGGAACTGAGGCACAAGCTGAAAACTGCCTTCAAGAGTTTCTGCGAAAAGGTTTGTTCTCTTCATTTGTTTTTGCGGTAATATATTATTACTCCTGTGTTATTAGCCAGTTAACAGAAGTCTATAATATAGCCTCGAACCCAACGCTAATGGAAACTTGAAACCCACTTCTTGGAACTCACTTGTCGCTACTAAAAACTACTTGAAAGCCGCTTCTGATTACTCGAAATTAACGCTACTAGAATTTTGAAACCCATACTCATCATTTCTCAAACCCAACGCAACTAAAAACTTGAAACCCACTAGTCGTTATTCGAACTTGGCTCTACTAAAAACTTGAAACCCACTTATAGTTTCTCGAACTCAACGCTACTAAAAACTTGAAACCCACTTGTCATTATTCGAACTCGGCTCTACTAAAAACTTGAAACCCATTTCTCGTGAATCGAACTCAACGCTACTAAAAACTTGAAACCCACTTGTCGTTATTCGAACTTGGCTCTACTAAAAACTTGAAACCCACTTATAGTTTCTCGAACTCAACGCTACTAAAAACTTGAAACCCACTTCTCGTGAGTCGGACTCAACGCTACTAAAAACTTGAACCCCACTTGTTATTCGAACTCGGCTCTACTAAAAACTTGAAATCCACTTATCGTGAATCGAACTCAACGCTACTAAAAACTTGAAACCCACTTATAGTTTCTCGAACCCAACGCTACTAAAAACTTGAAACCCACTTGTCGTTATTCGAACTTGACTCGACTAAAAACTTGACACCCACTTATAGTTCCATGAAACCCAACGCTATTAAAAACTTGAAACCCACTTCTCGGGAGTCGGACTCAACGCTACTAAAAACTTGAAACCCACTTGTCGTTATTCGAACTTGACTCGACTAAAAACTTGAAACCCACTTATAGTTCCTTGAACCCAACGCTATTAAAAACTTGAAACCCACTTCTCGTGAGGAGTAGTTCCTCGAACACAACGCTACTAAAAACTTGAAACCCACTCATAGTTTCTCGAACCCAACGCTACTAAAAATTTGAAACCCACTTCTCGTGAGTCGGACTCAAAGCTACTAAAAACTTGAAACCCACTTATAGTTCCTCGAACCCAACGCTACTAAAAACTTGAAACCCACTTGTTATTCGAACTTGGCTCTACTAAAAACTTGAAACCCACTTATAGTTCCTTGAACCCAACGCTATTAAAAACTTGAAACCAACTTCTCGTGAGTCGGACTCAACGAAACTAAAAACTTGAAACCCACTTGTCGTTATTCGAACTCGGCTCTACTAAAAACTTGAAATCCACTTATCGTGAATCGAACTCAACGCTACTAAAAACTTGAAACCCACTTATAGTTTCTCGAACCCAACGCTACTAAAAACTTGAAACCCACTTGTCGTTATTCGAACTTGACTCGACTAAAAACTTGACACCCACTTATAGTTCCTTGAACCCAACGCTATTAAAAACTTGAAACCCACTTCTCGTGAGTCGGACTCAACGCTACTAAAAACTTGAAACCCACTTATAGTTCCTCGAACCCAACGCTACTAAAAACTTGAAACCCACTTGTTATTCGAACTTGGCTCTACTAAAAACTTGAAACCCACTTATAGTTCCTTGAACCCAACGCTATTAAAAACTTGAAACCCACTTCTCGTGAGTCGGACTCAACGCTACTAGAAACTTGAAATCCACTTGTCGTTATTCGAACTCGTCGCTACTAAAAACTTGAAACCCACTTGTTATTCGAACTCGGCTCTACTAAAAACTTGAAACCCACTTATAGTTCCTCGAACACAACGCTACTAAAAACTTGAAACCCACTCATAGTTTCTCGAACCCAACGCTACTAAAAATTTGAAACCCACTTCTCGTGAGTCGGACTCAAAGCTACTAAAAACTTGAAACCCACTTATAGTTCCTCGAACCCAACGCTACTAAAAACTTGAAACCCACTTGTTATTCGAACTTGGCTCTACTAAAAACTTGAAACCCACTTATAGTTCCTTGAACCCAACGCTATTAAAAACTTGAAACCAACTTCTCGTGAGTCGGACTCAACGAAACTAAAAACTTGAAACCCACTTGTCGTTATTCGAACTCGGCTCTACTAAAAACTTGAAATCCACTTATCGTGAATCGAACTCAACGCTACTAAAAACTTGAAACCCACTTATAGTTTCTCGAACCCAACGCTACTAAAAACTTGAAACCCACTTGTCGTTATTCGAACTTGACTCGACTAAAAACTTGAAACCCACTTATAGTTCCTTGAACCCAACGCTACTAAAAACTTGAAACCCACTTGTTATTCGAACTTGACTCTACTAAAAACTTGAAACCCACTTATAGTTCCTTGAACCCAACGCTATCAAAAACTTGAAACCAACTTCTCGTGAGTCGGACTCAACGCTACTAAAAACTTGAAACCCACTTCTCGTGAGTCGGACTCAACGCTACTAAAAACTTGAACCCCACTTGTCGTTATTCGAACTCGGCTCTACTAAAAACTTGAAATCCACTTATCGTGAATCGAACTCAACGCTACTAAAAACTTGAAACCCACTTATAGTTTCTCGAACCCAACGCTACTAAAAACTTGAAACCCACTTGTCGTTATTCGAACTTGACTCGACTAAAAACTTGAAACCCACTTATAGTTCCATGAAACCCAACGCTATTAAAAACTTGAAACCCACTTCTCGGGAGTCGGACTCAACGCTACTAAAAACTTGAAATCCACTTGTCGTTATTCGAACTCGTCGCTACTAAAAACTTGAAACCCACTTATAGTTCCTCGAACCCAACGCTATTAAAAACTTGAAACCAACTTCTCGTGAGTCGAACTCAACGCTACTAAAAACTTGAAACCCACTTCTCGTGAGTCGGACTCAACGCTACTAAAAACTTGAAACCCACTTGTCGTGATTTGAACTGAACGCTACTAAAAACTTGAAACCCACTTCTCGCAATACTTCATGATTCTTGGAACTCGAGCTCGGCGCTTTCGCGACTCAAACTCAGTGTCTCCGCGATCCGAACTCAACGCCTCCGCGATTAGAACTAAGCGCCTTTGCGACTGGAATCAGCGCCTTCGCTACCTCATTCAGAGCCTTCGCGAATAATCACTTGTCACAACTCACCTCAACGCGACTCAAAATTGCAGGCTCAAAAGCCACTTCGACTTAACTCTTCACAATATTTCGCTACTGAGTACTCGGTTCTTGTGACTCGAACTCGGCGCCTTCGCAACCCGAATCGGTGCCTTCGCGATTCGAATATAAAAACCTAGGTGCTTCACTGTGAATTTCACTGAACGCGACTCTTTCTAACAAACTAAACCCCGCCCCTTCCATTTTACGACATATGTATTATGCATTTTCATTCCGTACATGTTATTTTTAGGTTGAGTCCATGACGAAACAAAAAATCGAATTCGATACTCCTTTCCGAGAATTGGGATTCATTGGGGCTCCGTTCCGCTCCACCGTGCGGCTTCAACCCACTTCGGGTTGTCTGGTAAACCTGACGGAGTGGCCTCCGTTCGTAATCACCTTGGAAGACGTCGAACTGTTGCATTTCGAACGTGTTCAGTTTCAATTGAAGAACTTCGATATGGTGTTCGTGTTCAAAGATTACCATAGGAAAACTTCCATGGTCAACTCCATACCCATGGATAAGCTGGACCATGTGAAGGAGTGGTTGAATTCGTGCGATATCAGGTGAATATCGGTTAATTTTTGCCGATTTGTGCTGGGGAAAAACCATGGCCGAATTTCGATAATGATGTCGTGGTTTTCCTGTTACTCAAATTATATAACGTCTCCCACTCCAGGTATTCGGAAGGTGTTCAATCCTTGAACTGGGTAAAAATCATGAAGACCATCACAGACGATCCCGAAGGATTTTTCGAAAGCGGCGGTTGGACTTTCTTGGATCCGGAGTCGGACGACGAAGCAGCCAAGGAAGAAGAATCCGAAGAAGAAGACGAAGCCTACCGCCCCTCTGACGTCGATGAAGAAGGCTCCGAAGGTAGCGAGGAAGATTCCGAATTCTCCGAAGAGGATACTGAAGATGATAGCGGCTCGGAGGAAGATCTGGGTGAGACAGCGGTTGTTTTTTACAGATGCATGATCGTCAACGGCCAGTTTTGGAGTCGCAGAACGGGGTTATCGGTGCCTTAAACATGATCTTGCGCTTGTTTCAGGTTCAGAAGAAGAGTCCGGCAAAGACTGGTCGGATCTGGAGAGAGAGGCGGCCGAGGAGGACAGAGAGCGGGCTTACACCGGCACCGAAGACAAGTTCGCTCCGTCCAAAAACAGGCACAAGTCCCATTCCAGTTCCAAAGACAAGAATCGGGGCAAACCCGACTCTCGCAGCAAGATTCCGGGTAAACACTCGTCGTCTAGCAAACATTCTTCGGTCGGCAAACATTCCTCGCCAAGCAAACACAGTTCCAGGGACAAGGACAAGGATCGCCACAGGAGCAACAGCGACAGAGACAGGCACTCTTCTTCTTCTTTTTCGAAGCACAAATCTTCAAGCCACTCCAAGAGTTCGCCCGAGAAGAGCTCCAGAGACAAGGACAGGAGCCGGAGCTCTCACTCCAGTTCGCACGAAAAGAAACGGGGCAGGGATGACAGCAGAGACCGACGTCATTCGAAGAAATCTAGGAAATAGATGGAATTTTCATTAGAGAAGAAGAGAATCTATGTTGTTTCCGTGTAAATACAAATGCCGTTACGGGTGTAGAGCGTGTAATTTTTTCACAATGAAATACAAAAAATACAATAAAATACCATTGTACATTTACAAATATAAGCTCGTACTGTCGTAACATAGAAAGCCCCGTCTCCAAAAAATAAGGAAAAGCAATTTATTCTCCTACATCAAAGTTTTTATACTTTTGTTGTGTGAAAAGCTGTGTGATGTACACGATTCTGTATTGATGTAATGAAAGTGATTTTTTTACGTTTTTAATAAATTATTGAATAAAAGCTTTTATTTGACTTCGTTTTAGTGCTAAACATCGACAAGGTCGAAAAAAAATTGAAAGTGAAGTGGGCATACCGGCAAAAAGAATTGCCGGATAGGTGCGAACTTAATTTCCAAAGAAATTGCAAAAATTCGCGAAAAGATGACTGAAAAAATTCGTAAAAATAATGAAAAACGTGGAACTGCTGAAAGATAGAAAAAGAACGCATAGGAATTCGGAAATTTTTCCGACAATTTTGAACATGGAAATTACGTCGAAAAGATTGGGCTCCGATCTCTTCTCGAAAAAAATTACGGGTACTCGCGAAATTGAAATTGGAACAATTCGTAAAAATGGTGAAAATCGTGAGACCCTTGAACAAGGTAATTTCAAAAACTTTTACCCCTCGTGAAAGCTAGATTCGATACAATTTGAAATGTTTTTAGAAGTGAAAATTACGGCAAGAATAATTGTTAGCCAGGAGGCTCGCACCCTCTTCCATGAAAAAATAGCGGAAGCTCACGAAAATAAAATCGAAAAAATCTGTAAAAATAGTGAAAAACAGCATACGGACAAATGATTGAATTTCAAAGAATTATATCCCCCTACAGACTAAATAGAGAATAAGAGAACGTGTAGGAGTTTGAAATCAATTTGGAACGCCTACATGAATCTGGTCGATTAGAACTCTTGCTTCTTACTTCATGGTAATTCCCTAAAAGTGCTCATTTCACAAAATTGACAATCTACAAGTCTAACATTGCACCTCATATAGATTATTTGTGGCACTTTATATTAACTTTCCTCAATAATGAACACATGAATATTCAGAAATTAAAGCCCTCATAATTCCGTTGATACATAAGTAAGTATTGATGTTCGATCATCGAATAATACGAAAACAAAATAGATAATATTCACCTTGGGTGGTAAGTAAAACAAGATCTACTTTATATTTTCAAGCAAATAATTAAAGATGGCGCCACCAATGCGTAGAATGCAAAAATATAAAACGCAGTTTCCAAAAACCACCAAAAACGAATCAAAGAAAAGGTACGCTAAAAATATCTCTTATGAATGTGACCTTGACAATACTGAAGAAGAGGAAAAGTTGACGTCTGTCAACTTCTAATGCTTTTTTTAAGCGAAACTGGCGCCTCATTTTACAATTTAGTTCCATTGTATCGAGTTTGTTAAATGGCTGACTGTGAGTAGTGCACGAGTTGTGTCGGAAAATGGCAAACTTGAAC
This sequence comes from Chrysolina americana, assembly GCA_958502065.1. NCBI lineage: Eukaryota > Metazoa > Arthropoda > Insecta > Coleoptera > Chrysomelidae > Chrysolina > Chrysolina americana. Next base: position 620,010 of record OY293413.1, on the reverse strand, counting down.
TTGGATAAAGAGACTTTTCATCGACGATTGAAGAGGCTGTACAATGCTTGGCAAAATCCTGAAGGTGGAAATGGATTCTCTAAGATGGACGCTCTGGTCTCCGCTGTCGGCAAAGACGATGAAATTGTTTACAGCAAATCCGGTGCTTTGCAAACATGGCTCTTGGGATACGAACTGACCGATACCATCATGGTGCTTGCCGAAAAGAAGACCTATTTTCTTGCCAGCAAAAAGAAAATCGACTTCCTCCGCCAGGCAGATTCCAAAGACGAGGCCCACATACCGTTAGGGCTTCTCGTAAGGGACAAAGAGAGCGATGCAGCGAAATTCGAAATACTGTGTAAAGCTATCAAAGAAAGTAAAAATGGAAAAACGATAGGAGTGTTCTCTAAAGATAACTACACAGGGGCTTTGGTGGATAGTTGGAAAGCAGTCTTGAAGAAAAACGAATTTGAGAGCATTGATATGAGTGCGCAGATGGGATACCTTATGTGCCCTAAAGAAGATTCTGAGATAATTACAATTAAGAAAGCTTGTATGGTGACGGTTGATGTTTTCACGAAATATTTGAAAGATCAGGTCATGGAGATTATTGATTCCGAAAAAAAGGTAAAACACAGTAAACTAGCAGAAGGGGTGGAATCTGCAATCACTGACAAGAAGTATGTATCAGGTGTCGACGTTAACCAAGTAGACATGTGCTATCCAGCTATCATCCAGTCTGGAGGTAACTATAGTTTGAAATTCAGTGTTGTCAGTGATAAGAATAACCTGCATTTTGGAGCTATAATATGCTCGCTAGGAGCCAGATACAAGTCCTACTGCTCAAACATTGTCAGAACCCTGCTTGTGAATCCCACCGAGGCAATTCAAAACAACTACAATTTCCTTCTGAATGTAGAAGAAGAGGTTATGAAAAAACTGCACAATGGCGTCAAGCTCTCTGACGTATACGAAGCAGGCCTGGCCTTTATAAAGAAAGAGAAACCAGAACTCGTAGAACATGTGACGAAAAACTTCGGTTTTGCTATGGGCATTGAATTCAAAGAAAGCTCTTTGATGATCGGTCCCAAAAGCACTGCTGAAGCCAAGAAAGGTATGGTGTTCAACTTGAACATTGGCTTCAGTAATTTGCTAAACAAAGAGGCTTCTGAAAAAGAAGGAAAAGTTTATGCCCTGTTTATAGGGGATACTGTAATCGTAAACGAAGACCAACCTGCTTCAGTACTCACGATATCCAAAAAGAAAATTAAAAACATCGGTATCTTCCTCAGAGATGGTTCTGAAGAAGAGGAGGACGATGAGGAAAAAGAAAACACCCCCAAAAAACAGGAAGTGCTTGGTAGAGGAAAGAGATCTGCCGTGTTGGATTCAAAACTACGAACTGAACACAGTACTGAAGAGAAACGCAAAGAGCACCAAAAAGAACTGGCTATGCAGTTGAATGAAAAGGCAAAGGAACGTCTGGCAAAGCAGTCTGGAGGAAAGGATAAGGAAAAAGTGAGGAAAAACACAGTATCTTATAAGAACGTTAATCAGCTGCCCAAAGTATCTGAAGTGAAAGAACTGAAGTTATATGTGGATCAGAAATATGAGACGGTGATTTTGCCAGTTTATGGAATTGCGGTGCCTTTCCATATTTCCACCATCAAGAATATTTCTCAGTCTGTGGAAGGAGATTATACTTACTTGCGTATCAACTTTTTCCATCCTGGATCTGCCATGGGCAAAGGAGAAGGAGGTAAGATTATGATTTGCTGAGGAGCTACAAAGAAAGTAAATATATTTGAATATTTGTTAACCATTTGTTAAAAGTTGAAGCTCTCTAAGAACTGCAGAGAAAGATTGAGAAAAACTGTTTGTTGTTTGAGTTCCTAATGTCAACATTTTGAGAAGTGTTCTTATGTAAACTTTGCAGTTGTGGTAGTTGAATAATAAAGCATTCATTATTAGTCCTGTTTGTAAATCCTACCACACACAGACATATTCATAAGTTAAAGATCAAATAGAGTTGGAGAGTACATGTTAGATGAAATTGAAAATGATATCGGTGTACCTCAAGGCAGTGTGCTGGGACCACTATTACTTATAATTTTTAATAGTAGAATTTTACAGACATTTATGTATTAAATTATTGGTAAACGGAATAAAAACCCGGGGGGTTCTATCCGGGGGTATTTTTTCCGTTTTTTTTCTCCCAGATTCAAATTATTTGACTCCCTGATCATTGTTTATAATACTTCCTCTAGGAAATTGGTCTCAACCAGAGGCAACTTTCGTCAAAGAAGTTACCTACAGAAGCCTAAACACCAAAGTACCTGGAGAAACAACAGCTCCCTCTTCCAATTTGAACACCGCCTTCCGCCTCATCAAGGAAGTTCAGAGGAAGTTCAAAACGAGAGAAGCAGAAGAGAAGGAGAAGGAAGACTTGGTGAAACAAGACACCTTGGTCCTTACCCAAAATAAGGGCAACCCCAAGCTGAAAGATCTCTACATCAGACCAAACATAGTATCAAAACGCATGACCGGTTCCCTGGAGGCCCACTCGAATGGTTTCAGATATACCTCAGTGAGAGGCGACAAGGTGGACATTCTATATAATAACATTAAGAATGCTTTCTTCCAACCTTGCGAAGGGGAGATGATCATCCTCCTGCATTTCCATCTGAAGCACGCTATTATGTTTGGTAAGAAGAAACACGTCGATGTTCAGTTCTACACAGAAGTCGGAGAAATCACGACAGATCTGGGCAAACATCAGCATATGCACGACAGAGACGACCTAGCGGCTGAACAGTCTGAGAGGGAACTGAGGCACAAGCTGAAAACTGCCTTCAAAAGTTTCTGCGAAAAGGTTTGTTCCTTCATTTGTGTACATTGTAATATATGATTCACTAATTAGTTGCTGAGGAAAAAATGTGCGTTTTTTTGTTTACGATGTTATACAGTTAGCAAAACGTATTTAAAAAAGAGTTCTACAATTTTTTTTGTTCTGCAACTAATTAGCGACAAAATCTTGCTAATTACAGATACTTCAATACTGATAATAGGTATGAAGTGCAGTAATTGTGAAGTTATTGTCATTTTTGAAGGTAATACCATCAAAAAACATTTCATCTGTTTTTTAAAAATGAAAATATCACTTTTTGATCAACGGTCTCATGTAATTCAGAAAATACCTTGCAAGGATTGCAGTGTTATATTGGACAGACCAGAAGATATATAAACACGAGTATTAAAGAACACGAAACAATCGACTTTTGATCCAACTTCTTCAGTATGCAATACCAAAGTTGACCAATAGGCCAATCAGTAGAGGATTTTTTTGTAAAAAAAATACTAATAGGAAACCGGCTGTGCTGTCACATGAAATACAGTCAGTAGTTATATTCTGTTTTGTTTTGGACTCGCAACTGTCATTCATTGATTTGTTATAAACATTTAAATACAGAAATATCTTTTTATTATCGTTTTGCTTATAAAATTAAAACTCCTACAGCAATCTGGTTACTCCAAGGAGAAAAATTGTAGAGAATTGTAATGCGAACAAAATGTTTTTTTTTTTCGACCCGATCGATTATTAGCAACAGAGAAAAACTGGAAAAGCCGGAAAATTTTTGTATTTTTTTTTCTCATATCGGCCATTTTTCAAGTTAATAATAATCTTTATTGACCCAAGAAACATAAATGTTTATAATAGGGTTCGAATTCTTTAATTAAAACAATAAATAACAAAATTCAAAGAAATGATTGCAACAGAAAAAAAAGGAAGGGTGGTCAAAATCATCATTGTAATAAATGTTTCTTCAAATGGTTTTTGAAAAGATTTTTTTCTATGATAATTTTAAATTTTTCGGTATTTCATTGAATATTAAAATTCCATTATATAAAAGTATCAAATTATGTGTGCACAAAACAGGCGCTGTCGGATTATCAGTTTTGGCACAATTGCAATTTGAATTATTTTCTGTACTATCTTGCAGCATGCCTGGATGCTATAGTGATAGTCCGATTTCAATTTCTCAAACAGATTTTGAAAGTAGAAGTTCAGTACCACAATTTATCATTTTACGCTATAATGCTGCGAAATGGGTGAAAAATGCTTGAAAACGGCCGAGCCCGTGTAAGCGGTCGAGTAGTAGAAGAGATCGGGAAATGGTGGGGAGTTCTTCTAATGAACGCGTTACGTGAAAATACGCTCATCTCCCATTCTCACCTATTACTCGACCGCTTACATGGGCTCGGCCGTTTTCAGTCATGTTTGCAATAATTTTTCACCCATTTTGCAGTATTTTCGTTGAAAAATCGCTCATTTTATGCTCGATTGATTGGTGTACAACATAAATTTGATTTTTAAAAATTGTTGGATGACATTTTGCAAAAAAGATAAATTAATATCGTCATATGTGACTCTGTAAATTCCAGAAAGGACACAGATAATCTCGATGGGGCGTGTTTGTGTCTTATCAACGGAATAAAAACACGGAAATCAGTACCCTTTCAATTGTTGTCGGCAAAACCAATAAACTGTTTTGTTCTGTGTTGTTTATATATGATAGTTTTAAAGTTTTTTCGTTTTGCGTTTTATTTGCTTTTGTCATTTTGTTGAAAGGTTGGTACTGTGAATGTATCCGGCTCGAAGGACCACAAACTTTACAGATAAAGAATCGGTCAAAATCTTGGTATGTTATTGTTATAATTTCCAGGTGGAGTCGATGACGAAACAAGAAATCGAATTCGACACCCCTTTCCGAGAACTGGGTTTCCCCGGGGCTCCGTTCCGCTCCACCGTGCTGCTGCAACCCACGTCGGGTTGTCTGGTCAACCTGACGGAGTGGCCTCCGTTCGTAATCACATTGGAGGACGTCGAACTGGTGCATTTCGAACGTGTCCAGTTCCACTTGAAGAACTTCGATATGGTGTTCGTGTTCAAAGACTACCAAAGAAAAACCTCCATGGTCAACGCCATACCCATGAACATGCTGGATCATGTGAAGGAGTGGTTGAATTCGTGCGATATCAGGTGAATATCGGTTAATTTTTGCCGATTTGTGCTGGGGAAAAACCATGGCCGAATTTCGATAATGATGTCGTGGTTTTCCTGTCACTCAAATTATTTAACGTCTCCCACTCCAGGTATTCGGAAGGTGTGCAATCCTTGAACTGGGTAAAAATCATGAAGACCATCACCGACGATCCCGAAGGATTTTTCGAAAGCGGCGGTTGGACTTTCTTGGATCCGGAGTCGGACGATGAAGCAGCCAAAGAAGAAGAATCCGAAGAAGAAGACGACGCCTATCGCCCCTCTGACGTCGACGAAGAAGGCTCCGAATGGAGCGAGGAGGATTCCGAATACTCGGAGGGTGATACTGAAGATGATAGCGGCTCGGAGGAAGATCTGGGTGAGACAGCGGTTGTTTTTTACAGATGCATGATCGTCAACGGCCAGTTTTGGAGTCGCAGAACGGGGTTATCGGTGCCTTAAACATGATCTTGCGCTTGTTTCAGGTTCAGAAGAAGAGTCCGGCAAAGACTGGTCGGATCTGGAGAGAGAGGCGGCCGAGGAGGACAGAGAGCGGGTTTACACGGGCGAGGAAGACAAGTTCGCTTCGTCCAAAAACAGGCACAAGTCCCATTCCAGTTCCAAAGACAAGAATCGGGGCAAACCCGACTCTCGCAGTAAGAGTTCCAGCAAACACTCGTCGTCCAGCAAACATTCCTCGCCAAGCAAACACAGTTCCAGGGACAAGAACAAGGATCGCCACAGGAGCAACAGCGACAGAGACAGACACTCTTCTTCTTCTTCGAAGCACAAATCTTCAAGCCACTCCAAGAGTTCGCCCGAGAAGAGCTCCAGGGACAAGGACAGGAGCCGGAGCTCTCACTCCAGTTCGCACGAAAAGAAACGCGGCAGGGACGACAGCGGTGACAGACGTCACTCGAAGAAATCTAGGAAGTAAATGTAATTATTATTGTTTATGTTTTCGTATGTGCTCCCAGCAAACACCTTATTCAGTGATGGTGTTAGATTTAGTTTCCAATATTTTTCACCGTTTATGTACAGTTTCATGTAAGTTTTAAGCAGTGCGATTGCCGTCTTCAGTTAATAAATTTTAAATGAATAGTTGCGAATTTGTCACCCTTGCTTTTTCTGGTACCGACGCAATTTTAAATTGAACAACTTCACGCAATTTTTGCGAAGATGTATCTTGTTGAACCCCTTTGCCAGCCAAAAACCGCTCCATGGCTAGTGATCCTTCATTGATTAATTGTTCAAAAACGAAGAAGACAAAAATTTGATGGCCATTGATGTCGAAGCTATCAGCCATATGTCCATTTTTGGTTCACAAGAATAGTTCATTTCCATGCGGCGATCTAGTCAGCAAATATTCAAATCGGTTCGAGATTACTTATCGGCGGCGACCAATCGGACTGCAGTGGCTGGAAAAAGTCGCGCATTTTTGTTGAGCATGCGTTGCCATTGTTCGAGGATATGAAATATCAGTAAAGATCGCGCCATGGCGTATTGTTTTCTGGTCCAGTGTTGTTTAAGAACTTATCGTTCCATGGCCAATCAGAAATAATTCAACAGATTATATGGACAAATGCGCCTATTAGGAAGCAAGGGCCATAACATAGAGAGAGGCAACAGATTATAGATATGTGAACTGGACCACAGAATAGGGAGTTTATAGAAGCGTCACTCTCCTTATTTCATTTCACTTTTGAATTGGCATGCCGCAATTGTGGTAGTTTTTTAATAAACGTCAAACCACAGTACACATGTATATGTTTTGTGCTCCAACCATACTTTTAAAAGTACTCAAAACTTACGAAATCTCGAATAAACTCCGCAAATGTTGTCACCAGTTTTAGTGATCACGCGTTCCAAACAAACTAGTTTGTGTATAGAGATTGTGTATGAAAAGAAAAGTATGTATTTTTTTGTTTACCTTATTGACTTTAATTCATTAATACAACTGATTCATATTAATTGGTATACATTTTAGCTTATATTACAGCTTTACGGGAAATTTCATTTGTTTTTTTTTTAATTTTTACACTGTAATTGACATTTAATCATAATATAAAATTCAATAAATTATGTCATTATAACAACATAGAGAACTATTCTATTAATATTGAGAATGGAAATTCAGTAAATTAATGGAGCGAGCCGAATTTTTTTATAATCTGAAAGCGTACTCTGAAGATGATAGAGAAGAATATTCTTATGAGGCAACAATTAGTGATAACGAGTCACATAAAATTCAATCATAATAATTACGCGTTGACTGCAAAAAGTCAAACCAGTTCGATATAAGGATATAGATGGAATCACGAATATCCCGAAAAAAATATTGATAAATGTCGTTCGTCTAGAAGGCGTTTCTTGCTCTGAAAGTATTCGCCTTACACTTCTAGAGATAAGGAACATTAACATAGTGCGAGCAATAGGCTGTCCTCCACTTTGAAGTACAAGTCTATCAGCAGCTTCAATGGTTCGTCTGAAAGCATCTGTAAAGGCATAGAACGGAACCAAATTTTCTACTCTAGCTCTCATGAAACTACGCCGGTAATCAGAGTTGAGTGGAACCGACATCATTCGAAAAATCCAGGAAATATGTGGATACGTGTTTTGTAATGATTATTTCTCGTCTGTGCTGCCAGCAAATACCTTATATAGTAGTATCTTCCCTGACAGGTTTGTTTCCGATACGTTACATCACCCACTCACATCAGTTTCTATTTTGAATTGAACTTGTCAACTTTCTTGCTTTTCTTAAAACACTCGTGCTCAAAATCGAACCGCCACACACTAAACACAGCTTTTTCAGCTCAACAACAGTCAACGACGTGGTTAGAAGAACTCAATTATGCAGTTTGCAGAAAGCCCCGTCCTCAACGAAACCATGCCATGGCTACCAATCTTGTGGTGATAGGCTGTTCGAAAAACGGAAGAAGAATGCAATTTCCAGGGGTGGAATTCCGTGTACCATAGAATTCTATAGTCGACAGTTATGTCTCTTTCTCTCCCATGAAATCAACACTAGTGGCATCTCACTTATTGTATCCTCTATAGAATTCTACGGTACACGGAATCCACCTGTGCGAAATCACGAACGAAAGCATCAACTGTCAATCAAACTGTCACTGTCAAGTGTCAGTTGAAAGTTCGAAGGAAGTTTTAAATTTGGTTATTTGTTTTTAATGATAAAAAATACGTAAATGAATGAATACTCTGAGCTAATTTATTTTCTTTTACAAGTATCGTATATAAATAAATGAGCGCTTTAAAAAATGGTTCTAAGCCGCATGTTAAAAGTTTCAGAAATATGGTAAAAATTGTTAACCTACAAATATTAAAGCATTGCAGTTTTTCTTCAATTTTCAGCCTGAAAGAAAATGGTTTTTTGCGAAAATCTTTTTTTGAGCCGAAGACCTCAAGAAGCGCCAGATATTTCAAAAAGGGGAGAATTACCAAAGAGGAACCGAAGATAAACCCTGAAAGCCTAGCAACACCTTTCACAAACGTTTGTGCTGATTCTAATAATCTTCATGCAGGGAATCTACTCAAACCGTTTCTGTTTACAGTTGCAGTAAGTACAGTAGATAAGGGGTTAACAATTATAATGTAATGAAGTGAATACAGTTTTCAGGATCTTGTTTCATTGGAGCTGCGGTATGGGAGTACGAAAATATGAGATCACATGCCATTGGCTTATTAAAGAAACCCATGAAGTTTTTCAAGAAGCATACCGAATATGGGATTCAGACAAGAAATAGTATAGAAAAGGAGGTGAAAGCTTGGTGGAACAAACTGACTCCAGGCGAACGTGTTTTCACACCAATATTCGCGCTGAATATTTTAGTATTCGCAGCTTGGAGAGTACCCAGACTCCAGCCACACATGATGAGGTATTTCTGCTCGAATCCTGCCAGCAAAAGTGTTTGCTTGCCAATGCTGTTGTCAACTTTTAGCCACTATTCGGCGCTACATCTGTTGGCCAACATGTATGTCCTCCACAGTTTTAGCACAGGTAATACATTGTGATTCATCTGAGTTGGGGTAGGAAAATATCTTATAAAGATAATTTTTTCAAGGTGCTGTCCACAGTTTAGGAATGGAGCAATTTTTAGGGTTGTACTTGGGCGCAGGCGTTATTTCCAGTTTCGCTAGCTATTTCTACAAAGTAGTCACGAAACAACCTGGACTCTCCTTAGGAGCTGTGAGTAGATCGAATCGACTTGAGATATGCACAGAAATAAATACCGCAGCTGATCCTACAACTCGCTAAAGTTTTGTTAATGATTTCAGTCGGGAGCTATTATGGCCATCCTGGGGTACGTGTGTACGCAGTACCCCGACACTCGTCTAGGAATAATATTCCTTCCAATCTTCACCTTCTCGGCGGGAACAGTAAGTTGCACTTTCTGAGATCCGATATCGCTCCGTACACACCTCTTTTCCAGGCTATAAAGTTCATCATTGGACTGGATACTGCTGGAGTCTTATTGGGATGGAAATTTTTCGACCACGCGGCCCATTTGGGCGGAGCAGCTTGCGGCATGTGAGTGAGGATTCGTTTATACAGCCACGTCGACTGTTGATGATTTTCTGTTGTAGACTCTGGGCACTGTATGGCAACCAGTATATTTGGCAGAAGAGGGAGCCCTTGCTGCGATACTGGCACGACATCAGAGGCGCCATTAAATGATTCAAATGTAATTGTCTGTGATGTATATTGACTAATAGAATATTGAAGTATCAACATTTTTTCGTTATTGTAAGGTTTCTGACGGCTCGTTTTTGGAATGGAGCAAGCCAGCAAGAAGTTTGAGAGCGCGGAACTAGTAATAGTGATTAGTTTGACTGAAAGTTTGGTTCGTGGCAATTCTATGAGGACTTTTTTAATTTTTTTGTTTTGGAAATTTTTGAGCTGAAAATGAGGAAAAAATATGCTTCACATGGAAGGATTTTGAGGTGCAAGCCGAATATTCAAACAGTTTTCCTACATTTCTTTTAGTTCTAGAAATATTTCAATTTTCGTAGCCAAAATATTTTCAGATACTGTCATGCCATCTCTTGAACACTAGCCGAAGTTAACTACAAACTACGTGTTCTCAGATTATGTAACTGAAATTTCTTTTCTCTTTTGAAAATATTATTTTTCAGAATTAGAACTGATGCTATTCCGAGATAGATAATGACTTCAAAACACCGAGTTTGGCTGCTCTCGTCGAGATCTTCCTGTTGGTGCAATTTTCACCTTAGATTTTGAGTCGACCAAAAAATTAAGTTACTCCTAGAGCCACCAAATTTGGTGTGGACGCTCTTGAGGCCATTGTCTACAGCGGAATAGCATCATTTCGAATAATGAAAATTATTGTGAGAAAAAAAACGGTGAAATTTCAACAAGATGGCCGAAGGTGTCGATACTCCGTGAAGGTCTAAACTTCGGCTACCGTTCAAGAGAGGGCGTAGCAGTGCTCAATTAATTATTTTCTTTACTAAAATTCAAATATCTCGAAGACTATAAGAGCTAAAACAAAACTGATAGCGTTTTGGGAATCTGCGCGTCGAGATTTTACTCTTGCTTAATTTTCAGCATTTTTCTCTCATTTTTCAAAAAACGACCAAAAAATTAAGTTCTTCCTAGAGCCACCAAATTTGGTGTGGATGCTCTTGAGGCCATATCTACTGCGGAATAGCGTCTGGTTGAATTTTGAAAACTTTTTTTTTCACTCTCTAAATTCGAAATATCTCTGAAACCAAGGAAGATATTCAGAATCCGATTGAATTTCTGGATTCTCCTCGTCGAGATCTTCCTGTTAGGGCAAGTTTCAGCATTTTTTTCCCTATTTTCGGACGAAAAATTTCCAAAGGGGTTAACCTTAGATTTTGAATCGACCAAAAAATGAAGTTCTTACTAGAGCCACCAAATTTGGTGTGGATGCTCTTGAGGCCATTGTCTACTGCGGAATAGCATCTGGTTGAATTTTGAAAACTTTTTATTTTACTCACTAAAGTCGAAATATCTCTGAAACCAAGGAAGATATTCAGAATCCGATTGAATTTCTGGATTCTTCTCGTCGAGATCTTCCTGTTGGTGCAATTTTCAGCAATTTTTTTCCCCATTTTTGGACGAAAAATTTCCAAAGGGGTTAACCTTAGATTTTGAATCGACCAAAAATTGAAGTTCTTCCTAGAGCCACCAAATTTGGTGTGGATGCTCTTGAGGCCATTGTCTACTGCGGACTAGCATCTGGTTGAATTTTGAAAACTTTTATTTTCACTCACTAAATTCGAAATATCTCTGAAACCAAGGAAGATATTAGAAATCCGATTGCATTTCTGGATTCTGCTCGTCGAAATCTTCCTGTTAGTGCAATTTTCAGTAATTTTTTCCTATTTTTCGTCTTTAATTTTTTGGTGTCTCCAAGAAACAAGGAAATTTTCAGGCTGAAAAATAGATATGCCTGAAAATGATCACACAGCAACATCTTGAAGTGCACAATCCGGATATTCGATCAGTTTTCTATATCTCTTATAGTTTCCGAAATATTTGAATTTTCCTAAAGAAAATATATTTTTAGGCACTGTCCCGCCATCTCGTGGACAATAGTCGAAGTTGACTACCAACTACGTGTACCCATCCATCTCGTGGACAATAGCAGAAGTTGACTACAAACTACGTGTTCCCGCCGTCTCGTGGACAATAGCTGAAGTTGACTACAAACTACGTGTGCACGATAATGTGACTGAAATTTCTGAATGCCATCCCGCGATAGATAATTTCTCGAGAACCATGAGCTAGAAGAAAACTGATTGAATTTCTGGATTTAGCTCGTCGAGATCTTCCTGTTAGTGTGATTTTCAGCAAAAAAAATTTCCCATTTTGAATCGACCGAAAAATGAAGTTCTTCCTTGAGCCACCAAATTTAACTCAATCAGTTTTTCGCACATCTTTTATAGTTTTCGAGATATTTTGTTTGAACTTTCCTGAAGCAAAAATAAGTTCAGGCACTATCAACTACGTGTTTTCAGGTTATGTGACTGAAAATGTGTGCCTCGACAATTGAAAATATTTTTTTTCTGTATTGAACTTTTGAATTACGAGGCATGCCAGAATTCGAGGAATATCCTGAATTCTAGAATGAGGAATGAAAATGTATTACTCAAACACAGATAAAAATATTTTATTACAATTTGCTTGTCAAATGCTCCGCATGATATTTGATATGTTCACCAATAAAAGAAGCTATATAAAAGTAGCTGTGGTTGTACCCTTCTCTCTTCTTCAATATTGCCGGCATACCCGCTGACTTGCAAGCTTCCAGCAAATTTTCCGGTAAAAGTTCCTTTTTTGCCAAGAAATTGTCGTCCAAACCCTGAAACGTACGTCAACTCAAGAATATCATTCAACGTGACTTATTTTTATTTACCTGGTCCAAGAGCAATTCCAACGGTGGCCCGTTGTACTTCTTCACCAATTCTGAGGCGTCCCAATCGCCCCACGTCCCGGTCTCCTTGGGCCCCAAATAACCAGTGAAAGCTTTTATACCCCAAGGACATTGTGAAGGGTTCGAAATAGCTGAGAACGTCGAAACAGACTTGAACATTCCAGGGTTCTTCAAAGCGCACACCAGCGCACCGTGGCCACCCATACTGAAAAGCAAAAGTGATGAATTTTCAGATGATCATTCGGTTACTGGCTGACCTGTGGCCCATGATGGATTGGTGTCCCGGCGCGACTGGGAAATTGTCGTTGACAATGCCGGGAAGTTCAGCGGTGACGTAACTGAACATCCTGTAGTTTTTTTTCCATGGGTCTTGAGTGGCGTTCACATAAAACCCCGCTCCCACTCCGAAGTCCCAGCTTTCAGAGTCTCCGGGGATGTTCAAGCCTCTCGGGGAGGTGTCTGGGTTGACGATTATAACTCCATACTCTGCTGCATACCTAAAAAGCATGGAATTAAAAAAAAACACAGTTGGTGTGCCTTAGAATCCATTTAAGGACCTCTTTTGTTCATCACTTTCATCAACGATCTACCACATGGTGAGAGGGCAATATCATTCACTGGGAAGTGAATTTCAGTTCACTTTCACTTCCTAGAAGCCAAGCTCTAGCAAAACATATGTTGTGTTCCTGTGAAATCAAGTAGTGAGAATTGTGAGCCCCAGGTAGTTCATCTTTTGTTATTTTCCTTTATGTCCTTGTTAATTTTAAGGTTTTGACAGCCTCTCTTGAATGTTGTTCGGTTAGAGTAAATAATCAACAAACTATATACCTTTGTGCTCCAGACTTTTCGATGAAATTTGCCTCGCTGCACGTTAATCCAGATAACCAATAAATCACGGGTAATTTCTTCTCTTCGGCTTGAGGGGGTAGATAGACTCCAAATTTCATTGTGCATCCAAGTTCCTTTGACTCGTGGGAGAACACTTTCTGGATTCCTCCAAACACTTTATTTGATGATACTTCGGTTAGGGCCATCTGCAAGAAATGTGAAGTTAGATCTGCTGTATTTTGAAGAGGGCCTTCACATTTTTTGAAAAACGTGCTATAAATTGTCCTATGATGAGGGTTTTTTGGCGAAAGCTCATTACAGCGAACTAGTTTCAGAGTTATTTTGGTATTTACGACGTTCAAACAGCGAAAATTCTGATCGGGAAAATCGCCGAATCACCGTATCAAAATTTCAATATTTTTCTGTTGCCGTTTCAAGTTAACATCTAGTACTTATCTCACCTTAATTTACGATTATCGTTACGTTATTTGTATTCCACGAGAACTACTAAAAGAACAGGATTTAACGAAGAAATAAACAATTTTTCAGCAAATCTGAGTTCATAGGTTAAGTGCAAAGGTGAAGGCTAAACTTTGAACGTGATACGGTTGGTAAAAATTATCGGTTTTTAGACAACGTAATTTCAATTATCACGCTGATGTACTGTTATTCAAAGAGATTAAAGAAATATTTATTTATTACTGAAATTGTTAAAATTTGCCAAAGTTCGTATACATGAGAACCAGTAGTAACACTCGACCGTTTCGAGTTGATTTGTTCTGAGGATAGATTTCGATTGGACGCGGGATGCCATGTTACTTTGAGGATAAAACCACACAAATCCATAAAACACAATCTCTGTTCACAAAGTTCTTCTTCTTTGTGATTACATGGTTGTTGCTTCCCATAGGGCACATTTGGCCAGCTCGATTTAGGAGGATTGTGTTTATCTGAAGAATTATACTAGTTGGGAGATATTGGGACCGAGAACTATTGGCTGGTGTCAGCTTACTTCGCCTGCCTCCAACAAACTACAGATCGGTGGTTGGTCATCCCAGTAGAGCTTGTTACCCCTGAACTGAACAGCACCTGACTTCATAAATAGAAAAATCCGCCAATCAGAATCCGTGACGAGCGACGTAAAAGTCAAAAACGATGCATTGGGAACTCACCCTTAAACGGCATGTATGTCTGTGTTCGAGCTATTTTCTGTCAATTGTCAGTTTTGTGTTGACTTATGACTTGATTTTGATTGACTTGTTGACTTTTAAAAATTGTTTTCTGAGATGAAATGTCACTGAAGTGAGGGATAGGTTAAGGCAATTTACCATGAGTTTAAGTTGTTTTTCTTCGTAAAGGGATGCAAAAAGTGCAAAACCCATGTCTCGCCTGACTATTTCCAGTTCCTAAGTATCGTCAAATATATTTAATCGCCGATATGTCAGAATAGTATCTTTGCACGTGTGCGAAACATAACCTCCAAGATGACGTCTATCCCAATTGCAGGTAAAATCTGGGTATGATTGTATTGAATATCTGATTCAGACGTATATTTTCAGCTCGTAGTTCTTTGGGAATTGAACTATCCTCGGGACCACCCACTTATGAAACTGTCCAGGAATTTGAGCCTGTCAAGAGCAGAAATTGCCGTATCATCTTGTTCAGTCCGGATGGACAGTATCTTGCCTATGTGAACGGAAAAACGTGAGTATTATCCACAACTTCTATGACGGTTTTTGTTAATGTGCTTGTTCTAGGTTGAAAATCGTACAAACAGCTACTTGGAAAGATGTAGCTACTATCAACGATGTCAAAGCTTACTGTTTGGCATTTTCACCGAAAAGTACCTTTTTAATGAGTTGGGAGCCGTTTACAGTAAACAGCGCTAACCCACAAGGTAGCCCCAACTTGAATATCTACAAGTCAGAAAATGGGGAGCTTGTGAAGAATTTTGTACACAAAAAGCAAGGGAACTGGTAAGATCATAGATGCTCTGCTGTATGTTCAAGTAATACGTCAGGGTTTTCTAGGGAACCTCAGTGGAGCGCCGACGAAAAATTATTTACACGAATGGTAAATACCGATGTGGTTTTTTACGAAGATTTCAACTTTGAAAGGATTGTTGCAAGGATAAATTGTTACAAGGTTGCTTCATACTCTTTATCGCCCAATATTGGCACTTACTTTTTGCTCTGTCACACTCCTGGTAGCCCCGGACAACCATCTTTTGGAAGGTATCGATCAGTCCCTCATATTAGCAATCAATAAGTTGTCATGTAGTTGAATTTTTGAATGTTTTTTGAAGGTTATTCAAATATCCAAATTTTGAAGACACACAGGCCATAGCAAACAAAAGTTTCTTCCAAGCAGACAAAGTTGAATTTATGTGGAATGCCAAGGGCAACAATGCTCTTCTGCAGACATCGACGGAAGTGGACAAAACTGGAGGTTCTTACTACGGCAAACAAGGTTTATATTTTATTGGGTTGAACGGACAAACCATGATGGTCAATTTAAGTGAGTTCTGACTATCAAAATATGGACAGAAGTCACTAATGATCCAAATTATGCTTGTAGGTAAAGAGGGCCCCATTTATAGTGTGAGCTGGTCTCCGAAAAACCAAGAGTTCTGCGTCGTGTACGGATTTATGCCCGCGAAGGCAACGATTTTCAATTTGAAATGTGAGCCTGTTTTTGAATTGGGTTCTGGTCCCAAAAACTCACTTTACTACAATCCCCACGGGAATATTTTGTTGCTGGCTGGATTTGGCAATTTACGCGGACAAATTGATGTGTGGGATGCTGTAAACAAGAAAAAAATTGGTGAGTGAGATACATCTATCTCAGTTTCTTCCCATGTACACGGTGTTTCCGAAATTGGAGCAATTAATGACGTGGGTAATAGAAAACAAAAATTTAAAGCGAAATGAAAGTATACATTTTTCTCGAAAAAACGTTATTTTGGCAAATATTGGACTTTGAAGTTTTCGGAAAACTCTGGCAAACTTTTGGGAACCTCTGGCCAGAGATCAACGGCCTCTAGATGTAACCAAAGCGGTGACAAAACAATGCCGGCGCGTAATAAATAACTTTTACAATGTTGCCGACTTTAAATGTTGAAAGATGATATGAAGTAAACAATATTTTTTCTTCAAACAGTTCCCCTTTAAGAGGCAAGCTAAACGCAGGTACTCGGAGCTGTGGGATCACCGAGTTGGCTTGGCCTCGGCCGCAACAACTTCCATCATTCAGTTCCACTTTAAGGGCAAAGCTCGCGAGCTAATCGATTTAGAGTCGTATATTGTTTGTTGTGGTATTCTTCGATCATATCGCTTCTTGCATTCATTAGGATATTGGTGACTATTTTACGTGCATATCAAAGATGCAATTTGGTTAAATCGTTTGACGACTCCATACGTTTTATGTAGGCAGGCAACTAGATTCTTGTTGTGTTTCGGTATTTGACTGCATTCGTATTTTCTTTAGCTACAACTCTGTTTTTCGAAACTCCTACAATCCCTATTGGACTCACCACTGTGGAAAATGTCAGTGTTGTTAGGTATTACGCACACGTTATTTGCAATCGCGGTACTTTTCCAGGAAATCGATATTTCATTCGGATAATGGACGAAAATTTCGAAGCAATTAGGTAGGTAGTTGGAACCTAGGTAAAATAACAACGCCGTTCAACAGATGCGACAACAAGGTAGTTTTCAGCGTGCTTGTGACTCGTTACTTCATCGTGCGAGATTGCATAGAGAGTGGTGGCGGTCATTTTGAACTCCTGTTGTGAAATGAAATTCCGTTTATTTTCAGTAACTTTTTAATCCCCTGTTATGAAATGAGAAAGCCGCATTGCCCTCATTTTGATTTAATTCAGTGTTTTCATTTCGGTTCACTTCGAAGCCAAATGTAATAACTGGCAAGGTTTACCGAAATAATAATAAACTGGCAACGGTGCGGCAATACGAGTAATAAACGCAATACTAGAAGATGGGCGCCCTAGGAACTGATGAATAAAACCAGTGCTTCCCAAATAATCGTGAGTAAACGAGTATATTTTTGGGCGATTTTCAAGTGCTTGAGAAAAATAGGTAAATGTTTTTTATTATGTCATTATGTCTCATAGAACACCCCATTTCATTTATTGTTCCAATTTCGGAAACATCCTTTCTTGGATCTGTTAAGATTGACAACGGAACACCTTGTTTTGCCTTTGGGAAAAAAAAAAAACAAAACAATTTTCGAATTTTGGGTAATTTTCGCAGCCAGCTGTGAGGCGCCCGACACCACTCTGCTGAAATGGGCAGCGGACGGAGAACACTTTCTGACTGCCACCACTGCCCCTAGGTTAAGAATAGGTAACGGGTACAAAATTTGGCATTACTCCTCTGCTCTTTTGTTCGAGAAGCCCTGGCCCCAGAAGGAAGAACTCACCTATGTCTGTTGGAAGGTAAGCAGTCTTTTGGAACATTTCGGAAAGCCTGCAGCGAGTTTTCTTTTCTAGAAATTCCCGAAACAGGCTTACCCCGAGCCGAAATTGGAGATGAAAAAGGTGGAGGGTATTGCTTCAAGTCAGCCGCAAGCTTCGACTCAAGCTTACAGGCCTCCGTCAGCAAGGAACAAGCCTCTGGTCAAGTTTAGTCTCGATGATGACGATGATGTACGACAGAAGACAGGTACGAATATATTAATTGGATGAAGAGATTTATCATCTCTAAATTCTGAGATCTAAATTAGAATTATATATTTCCGTGATAGTGAGTTGAAATTCCGAGTTAGTCTCTCTAAATTATCTGAGATACTACATTAGAATTGAATATTTCATGATAGTGACTTGAAATTATGAATTTCCGAGTTAGTATCTCTAAATTCTCTGAGATACTACATTAGAATTAAATATTTCGTGATAGTGAGTTGAAATTATGAATTTCCGAGTTAGTATCTCTAAATTCTCTGAGATACTACATTAGAATTAAATATTTCATGATAGTGACTTGAAATTATGAATTTCCGAGTTAGTATCTCTAAATTCTCTGAGATACTACATTAGAATTAAATATTTCGTGATAGTGAGTTGAAATTATGAATTTCCGAGTTAGTATCTCTAAATTCTCTGAGATATTACATTAGAATTAAATATTTCGTGATGGTGAGTTGAAATTATGAAATTCCGGGTTAGTATCCCTGAATTCTGACTCAATTTAAATTCTCTTACATGAACACGGAATCAAATTATGAAACGCAGAGTGATGAAGATACTAAATTAGAATATATATCCTACGTTGAAATTTGAAATGATAAAGTTTTTAGTGAGGAAATCGAAATTAAGAATTTCCAAGTTAGTATCTCTAAATTTTTAGATACTAAATTAGAATAATATATATTTATATGACAGTGAATTGAAGTTATGAAATTTCGAGTTAGTACCTCTAAATTCTCTGAGATACTACATTAATATTAAGTATTTACGTGAGAGTGAGTTAAAATCATGGTATTCCCAGTTAGTATCTCTGAATTCTGACAGAATTGAAATTTTATGACATGAACACAGAATCAAATTATAAAACACAGAGTGATTAAGATACTAAATTAGAATATATATCCGAATTGCTACCTTGAAATGATGAAATTTTGAGTGAGGAAATCAAAATTAAGAAATTACGAGTTAGTATCTCTAAATTTTGAGATACTAAATTAGAATTATATATTTT
This sequence comes from Chrysolina americana, assembly GCA_958502065.1. Taxonomy (NCBI): domain Eukaryota; kingdom Metazoa; phylum Arthropoda; class Insecta; order Coleoptera; family Chrysomelidae; genus Chrysolina; species Chrysolina americana. The sequence continues at coordinate 601,003 of OY293413.1, read as the reverse complement.
TATGACAGTGAACTGAAATTATGAAATTTCGAGCTTGTATCTCTGAATTCTGACTTCTTGGAATTCTATGACACGAACCCAAAGAAATTACAAAAAGTAGAGTAGTTAAGATACTAAATCAAATTATATATCCAAAGTATTACTTTGAGATTATGAAGTTTTGAGTGAGGAAATCAAAATTAAGAAATTACGAGTTAGTATCTCTAAATTTTGAGATACTAAATTAGAATTATATATTTCCATGACAGTGAATTGAAATTATGAAATTTCGAATTATCAGATACTAAGTCAGAATTGCAATTTCCGAGAAACTAAGTCATATTATGAAAATCCGAGTTAATATCTGGATATTCCGACTTGGTTGGAATTCTGTCACATGCAGGCGAAATGAAATTATAAAACTTCCAAGATCTTAAGTTGGAATAGTGAATTCTTGAAATTATGACAAGATATTCATCTGAAAATACGAAATGCCTAGGACAAAATTCAGAGAAATCAAGTCGGAATTGTAAAATATGGGGTCATTTTCGTGCTGGGTGATTCTAGTAAATGTTTTTTTCTTTCAGGTAAAGACCCAGTTGCATCTAAAGCCACGCAGAAACAAAAGAAGAAGCGAGAGGCTAAAAAAGCGAAGAAATTAGAGGACGGTATACAGGAGGAGCCAAAATTCCCTCCTGTTGTCAGCAACGTCACAATCAGTTTGACTGGTGATCCGGAGGTGGACAAAAAGAAGAAAAATATCAAAAAGGTATGATTATTCGATGTCTTCAAAAAACTGTTTAACTTTGAAAATTTCGCCCGGTAAAAAGAACTCCTTTATTCATGATGAGCGTTTTTTTACAGAAACTGGATGCAATAGAGAAACTCAAACAACTGCAAGCCCAAGGAAAACCTCTAGAAATCAATCAGCTGGAGAAAATCAAAGCGGAGGCAGAACTTTTAGAGGAGTTGGAAGCCCTTGCTGTGTGACTTTATTAACTTTTCGATTTACATTTTTACTTTTATTACCGAAGTATATTTTAACAAAAAAAAGTTGTGATTATGACCTACAATGATTATTCTATTAAAAAAAAAATGAGAAATGGTAATGGATTCTTAAATGGCTCTAAGTTAGATTCAAGTGATTCGAAAATAAAAATTGCCTTCGGATGTTTCGAAAACAAAAGACTGCTCTGGAAATTAGATTTGATTCAAATTCTTTGAAAATAAAACAAGATTCAAAAATTAAAATTGCCAGCTTGTGTTTTGAACGTAACAATCGTATTTGTGAAGTTTTCGAGAACAAAAATAGTTTTAAAAGGGGAATTGGGTGCTGTGAAACAAAAATTGTTTCTGAATGCTCAAAAAATTCAGCTGCTGCATTGAAGTTCAATTCATATGTTTTGAAAACTGAAAATTTCGTTCGAGTGCTTCGACAAAAAAATTGTATTGGAGCGTTCCGAAAATAAAAGTTGCATTCAATTGTTTCCAAAATAAAAATTGATGGAAATTGAGAACTTTATAATGAAATTATTTTCAAGAGCTCCAAACTTTCGAACTGTATTCAAGTAGAACTAAAAAAACGCTACATTCGAATGCTACGAAAATAAAAGATTTATTGGGGAGATGTGAAATTTTGTGCTGTGGGACTGAATGTTTGCATTCCCGTGTTCCGAAATATTGAAATAAAATATTGCAGTCGACCGCGGTTAATTTAATACAGAAATGCTTTCGGGAGATCCGAAGAAAATCGCTTTCCGAAAATAAAAATTGCAATCGGGAGCTTCGAAAATAATTGCTTTCGAGTGTTTCAAATATAACGATTTTAAGGGACGACAGAAAGGCGAAAATCAAAACACTTACCTTTCAAAGTCGCCTTTCTTCTGGTTTCGGGACATATGGATAAAGAATATTGACAAACCTAGTGAAAACAATTATATATTTATTGAAAACAATACCTATACGAGACAACACAACCGTAAGACGAAATAGAGCTAACAGTGCCTTAAAACTGATTTATAAAAATATGTAATATTAATTTGTACAAGAACATGGAATAGACGTTCGAAATTCAGATTCAAAACATTTGATCAGTCACCATATATGAAGACCTTTGAGTCGTATAAAAAAAATTATATATTTGTATATATATTCAAAATAACAGAACTAACATTAAAGGTCCATCAGTCATCCATATTCCGAGAGCCGTACTGACAGTATTCAGAAGTATCAACGCAAATTTGATTGCCTTGTAGAACTGCTTCAAGAATTTTACGAGAGAGCACGAATCAACGATTTATGAATTTCTAAACCCTGAAACTCTAGAGAGCAGAGATGAAATCGCATCCGTGGGATCCATATTTACATAAAACAAAAAAAATTTTGTTTTATTAGATCTTCACTAGTCGTCAAACAAAACTGAAATCGGCATGACCGCATTTTTTAATGTTTCACTGTTCATCCAATCTCTTACAGTAGCCAGTGGTTCAGGAAAAATATTCACCAAAACTCATTCATCGACTCTCTGCGACGGAAATTTAAATAGAATGCCTCCATGCAAAAACTAACGAGAACAGATCCCAAATTACGAGCCACAGTATAATGACCGACTTAAATCTCCATACTAATTCGTTTTTTAGAATCACAGTCGCACAGAGCAAAGCAGTAACAAAACAAAATTAAACAGCACTACACCCTAACGGTTCCATTATTTATTTTATAATAAATTTCCGGGCTTAGCTTTTCGTAATGTCCCGAAGAACTGTTTAAGTAGAAAATATTATCACTAATTTTCGTTGGATCGAAGCCTTCGCCTTGCAAGTCGTTCTTTTTCAGCTTGTACGTACCTACAAAAAGAAAATGTCATGAAAATCAGTAGAGTTTAATTTCGTTGTGCGCCCCAGGTTGGGCGCCGGATTAATTCAAAACCAGTTTACCTGTCAAATCTATTTTCCTCAGTATCCTAATGAAGATCGGCCTGGCGTACGCGGGCAGAGTTTTCTTCAAGCCTCCCAGTAAATTCTTCATATCCACCGTTTCGTCCGGATCCAGTATGGCCGCCATTCCCGCTCGCCCCTCCTGCCCTCTGATTTCTACACCGTAAGCCACCACGTCTTTGTAATCTACCAAATTGCTCATGACGGCCTCGACTTCGGCAGTCGAGACATTTTCCCCTTTCCACCTGAAAATACACGATGACTGGGTGTGTATTTTTAGTGGAATCGAAATGACCGGTTTAGAGAACTATTTGAAAACCCACGTTCCTTACCTGAAAGTGTCGCCCGTTCTATCCTTGAAGAACAAGTTTCCCAACTCGTCCGCCACCAGGATGTCTCCCGACAAAAATGCGGAATCTCCGAGCTGAAAGACGTTATGAACGATCTTCTTTTTGGACGCCTCTTCGTCCACGTAACCCAAAAACGCCCTGGAAGGGTTGTTGGGGATGATTTTACCGATGAAAACCCCTGGTTCGTTCGGTTTACATGTCATGCACAACCCTTTGGCGTCCCGTATCGGTTCGCCCGTATACTGATCGACCCTTATGATGGAAATGGGGTAGACTGAGGGGATTATTCTCGAGATGAATCCTATCGACCCCACGGTATTATCGACGTTGACTAAAATTAAATAAAAAAAATTAATTAGGCACTTTTCTATGAGAGGCCTTCACAATTTCAACTATGATTGTCAAGATTTTCAATAAAAAACTAAATAAAAGTGTTCTGTGACGACAAATATACATTCTTCTTCGATGACTCATTACATTTGGTCCTTCGAGCCGGATAAAGGAAACGATATTGAAATTGATTCGACAACATTAGTGACACTTAAAAGACGTCAAATGGTATCGATCCAAATGAACTACTTTAGAATCTTCATGTGATGCCAGTTTATATGGCTGTATGCGTGTGTTGTCCACATCGAACAATAGTGACTGGAAACGTGTAGAGAAAGTTGTCAACAAACATGTTGGTCCTTCGAGCCGGATAATCGCTAAATGTGAAAATCGACTTCGAAAAACTCGCAGATAGTATTTGAGATCAGATCTGAGTAATAAACTTTGTTTTCCTCACCTATATTCGCGTTTCCTTCCGTAGCTCCGTAGAATTCTCTCACGTTCGGGATATTGAATCTGTCGACGAACTCTGTCCAAATTTGCGGGCGCAGTCCGTTGCCGAATATCATCCGCAAGCTGTGGTCCGTATCGTTATCCTTGGGAGGTGTCGCCAAAATGTACCGGCACATCTCTCCAATGTACTGGGCGACCTGGAATCAGGGACATCGATTGTTGTACAAGTTTAATGTTTAAAAAAATCATACCGTGCATTTATATTTGCGACAATCCGCGAAGTATCCGGATGCTGAGAACTTCTTCCTTATAACAATCGTCGAACCAAAGACTAACATTTGGCCTACCGTCATACAACCGCCAGCAGTGTGATACAGCGGTAGTGGTGTATAAAATACGTCTGAGTTGGAGAAATAACATAAATGATGGATAGCAGCTACGATGAATACGAATCTGAAAAAAAACAGTTGCAATGGATGTAGAATAGAATAATAGCATTATTTCACCATAAAAATATAAGGTTTTGTTAAAAGTATATACAGGGTGTTAGTGAATAAGTGCGGCAAACTATAGGAGGTGATTCTGTATAAAAAAATGTGACAGTTTGTTATAAAGCTTTTGTCCGCAAATACTTCGTATTATTTATTGCTCTGAAACCGGTAGAGATATGCATATCAAATTTGGTCGGTTTTAAGATGTAGTTATTGCGCATTTTCTGACATGCAACTAAGAATTTTATGTTCATCATTGGCACGCATACGGGTAATGTAGAACTAGACTAGAATATCCTCAACTCTAGTATTGTCTTGGTATAGATCTTAAATAAAAAGAAAAAAAAATTATGTTGAAGTCAAACGCTAATAAATCGTCTGGTATTATGAAAATGAAAATAGTTTTGATATATATACAAGTGGGGACTATTTTAAATAATTTACACATGAATGTTGTTTTAACCCAGTTTGTAATTCAAATACTCTTTTTGCAAAGTACTCGGTCATAAGATAATAAATAATTTATTTATTATATTCCTAGTTTCATTGAAAGTTATTTCCTAAATTCAAAGCTTCGCAGACGATTCAAATTTTCTGGCAATGGAGAATTTACATGAGATTGGATTTGTCCTATACAGGGTGGTTCAATATTCGATCCTCACCATTTTGGGATCTCGGAAACTACGAGAGATACGAAAATGGTTGAATTGGGGCAAAGTTGGGCATAATATATTCATCATTTTGTAGTTCCCACAAATCACATACTAACCCTGTATTCATGAAAAATACGTACCTCGATGCAGTGATAACGGCTGCTTTCGGAAGTCCCGTCGTACCGGAAGTATATATGTACACGATACAGTCGTGGTGCCCCAGTTTATCTGTGATTTGAGGAGGTGACAAAGGAGCATCTTTCACTAGTCTGTCTAGATTGTGGAATTTTTGGTCGGTGGTATTGGTTTGGTTGTTGTTGCAACTTATTTCGTATAACGCCACCTTCGATTCGATTTTATCGAGGATCTCGCTGACGGCTGAAAAACAAATGACAATAGAAATTGGGATTTCATTACATACACCACTATATGAAAATAAAAAATACAGACACGCGCGTTTCATTTCAGAAAAATAGGGCTACAAAGAATTGGCGCCCAACGTGGGACATCGAGTTAGAACTTTGTGTATGTACGTTATATCGTTGTCAGTAATCAAGTAGTTGAAAGTGTCCAAGTCAATAAATGAATTAAGTATTATGGTACTTTTACGTCGTCGAAGTTCGACTGGACATAATATTAGTCTTCTCGGTATGGAGAGCGGACGAAAACAATTTCGTTTCAAAGTTTTCGAAAAATTAATTACATACCAATTTGATGGCGTAGAATACGGGAAAAATAGTGAAAAAATTCTAGAACTTTCGGAAGTATTTTTCTTTGGCGGTTGTACGTGCTAGGATGCCGGATTCTAGCACACCTTTGACATTTTTCGCATTTTCCGACCATAAGGAGACACATTCCTTTGATACATATTCATATAGATAGAAAGCTGAGAAAATTTCCTACAAGATGATGGAATATTCGCGGAAATTCCTTAATATTACAGTACTTTTACGTCGTCGAAGTTCGACTGGACATAATATTAGTCTTCTCGGTATGGAGAGCGGACGAAAAAAATTTCGTTTCAAAGTTTTCGAAAAATTAATTACATACCAATTTGATGGCGTAGAATACGGGAAAAATAGTGAAAAAATTCTAGAACTTTCGGAAGTATTTTTCTTTGGCAGTTGTACGTGTTAGGATGCCGGATTCCAGCACACCTTTTACATTTTTCGAATTTTCCGACCATAAGGAGACACATTCCTTTGATACATATTCATATAGATAGAAAGCTGAGAAAATTTCCTACAAGATGATGGAATATTCGCGGAAATTACTTAATATTACAGTACTTTTACGTCGTCGAAGTTCGACTGGACATAATATTAGATGGAGAGAGGACGAAAAAAAATTTCGTTTCCAAATGTTTTCGAAAAATTAATTTCTTACCAATTTGATGGCGTAGAATACGGGAAAAATAGTGAAAAAATTCTAGAACTTTCGGAAGTATTTTTCTTTGGCAGTTGTACGTGTTAGGATGCCGGATTCCAGCACACCTTTTACATTTTTCGAATTTTCCGACCATAAGGAGACACATTCCTTTGATACATATTCATATAGATAGAAAGCTGAGAAAATTTCCTACAAGATGATGGAATATTCGCGGAAATTCCTTAATATTACAGTACTTTTACGTCGTCGAAGTTCGACTGGACATAATATTAGTCTTCTCGGTATGGAGAGCGGACGAAAAAAATTTCGTTTCAAAGTTTTCGAAAAATTAATTACATACCAATTTGATGGCGTAGAATACGGGAAAAATAGTGAAAAAATTCTAGAACTTTCGGAAGTATTTTTCTTTGGCAGTTGTACGTGTTAGGATGCCGGATTCCAGCACACCTTTTACATTTTTCGAATTTTCCGACCATAAGGAGACACATTCCTTTGATACATATTCATATAGATAGAAAGCTGAGAAAATTTCCTACAAGATGATGGAATATTCGCGGAAATTACTTAATATTACAGTACTTTTACGTCGTCGAAGTTCGACTGGACATAATATTAGATGGAGAGAGGACGAAAAAAAATTTCGTTTCCAAATGTTTTCGAAAAATTAATTTCTTACCAATTTGATGGCGTAGAATACGGGAAAAATAGTGAAAAAATTCTAGAACTTTCGGAAGTATTTTTCTTTGGCAGTTGTACGTGTTAGGATGCCGGATTCCAGCACACCTTTTACATTTTTCGAATTTTCCGACCATAAGGAGACACATTCCTTTGATACATATTCATATAGATAGAAAGCTGAGAAAATTTCCTACAAGATGATGGAATATTCGCGGAAATTCCTTAATATTACAGTACTTTTACGTCGTCGAAGTTCGACTGGACATAATATTAGTCTTCTCGGTATGGAGAGCGGACGAAAAAAATTTCGTTTCAAAGTTTTCGAAAAATTAATTACATACCAATTTGATGGCGTAGAATACGGGAAAAATAGTGAAAAAATTCTAGAACTTTCGGAAGTATTTTTCTTTGGCAGTTGTACGTGTTAGGATGCCGGATTCCAGCACACCTTTTACATTTTTCGAATTTTCCGACCATAAGGAGACACATTCCTTTGATACATATTCATATAGATAGAAAGCTGAGAAAATTTCCTACAAGATGATGGAATATTCGCGGAAATTACTTAATATTACAGTACTTTTACGTCGTCGAAGTTCGACTGGACATAATATTAGATGGAGAGAGGACGAAAAAAAATTTCGTTTCCAAATGTTTTCGAAAAATTAATTTCTTACCAATTTGATGGCGTAGAATACGGGAAAAATAGTGAAAAAATTCTAGAACTTTCGGAAGTATTTTTCTTTGGCAGTTGTACGTGTTAGGATGCCGGATTCCAGCACACCTTTTACATTTTTCGAATTTTCCGACCATAAGGAGACACATTCCTTTGATACATATTCATATAGATAGAAAGCTGAGAAAATTTCCTACAAGATGATGGAATATTCGCGGAAATTCCTTAATATTACAGTACTTTTACGTCGTCGAAGTTCGACTGGACATAATATTAGTCTTCTCGGTATGGAGAGCGGACGAAAAAAATTTCGTTTCAAAGTTTTCGAAAAATTAATTACATACCAATTTGATGGCGTAGAATACGGGAAAAATAGTGAAAAAATTCTAGAACTTTCGGAAGTATTTTTCTTTGGCAGTTGTACGTGTTAGGATGCCGGATTCCAGCACACCTTTTACATTTTTCGAATTTTCCGACCATAAGGAGACACATTCCTTTGATACATATTCATATAGATAGAAAGCTGAGAAAATTTCCTACAAGATGATGGAATATTCGCGGAAATTACTTAATATTACAGTACTTTTACGTCGTCGAAGTTCGACTGGACATAATATTAGATGGAGAGAGGACGAAAAAAAATTTCGTTTCCAAATGTTTTCGAAAAATTAATTTCTTACCAATTTGATGGCGTAGAATACGGGAAAAATAGTGAAAAAATTCTAGAACTTTCGGAAGTATTTTTCTTTGGCAGTTGTACGTGTTAGGATGCCGGATTCCAGCACACCTTTTACATTTTTCGAATTTTCCGACCATAAGGAGACACATTCCTTTGATACATATTCATATAGATAGAAAGCTGAGAAAATTTCCTACAAGATGATGGAATATTCGCGGAAATTCCTTAATATTACAGTACTTTTACGTCGTCGAAGTTCGACTGGACATAATATTAGTCTTCTCGGTATGGAGAGCGGACGAAAAAAATTTCGTTTCAAAGTTTTCGAAAAATTAATTACATACCAATTTGATGGCGTAGAATACGGGAAAAATAGTGAAAAAATTCTAGAACTTTCGGAAGTATTTTTCTTTGGCAGTTGTACGTGTTAGGATGCCGGATTCCAGCACACCTTTTACATTTTTCGAATTTTCCGACCATAAGGAGACACATTCCTTTGATACATATTCATATAGATAGAAAGCTGAGAAAATTTCCTACAAGATGATGGAATATTCGCGGAAATTACTTAATATTACAGTACTTTTACGTCGTCGAAGTTCGACTGGACATAATATTAGATGGAGAGAGGACGAAAAAAAATTTCGTTTCCAAATGTTTTCGAAAAATTAATTTCTTACCAATTTGATGGCGTAGAATACGGGAAAAATAGTGAAAAAATTCTAGAACTTTCGGAAGTATTTTTCTTTGGCAGTTGTACGTGTTAGGATGCCGGATTCCAGCACACCTTTTACATTTTTCGAATTTTCCGACCATAAGGAGACACATTCCTTTGATACATATTCATATAGATAGAAAGCTGAGAAAATTTCCTACAAGATGATGGAATATTCGCGGAAATTCCTTAATATTACAGTACTTTTACGTCGTCGAAGTTCGACTGGACATAATATTAGTCTTCTCGGTATGGAGAGCGGACGAAAAAAATTTCGTTTCAAAGTTTTCGAAAAATTAATTACATACCAATTTGATGGCGTAGAATACGGGAAAAATAGTGAAAAAATTCTAGAACTTTCGGAAGTATTTTTCTTTGGCAGTTGTACGTGTTAGGATGCCGGATTCCAGCACACCTTTTACATTTTTCGAATTTTCCGACCATAAGGAGACACATTCCTTTGATACATATTCATATAGATAGAAAGCTGAGAAAATTTCCTACAAGATGATGGAATATTCGCGGAAATTACTTAATATTACAGTACTTTTACGTCGTCGAAGTTCGACTGGACATAATATTAGATGGAGAGAGGACGAAAAAAAATTTCGTTTCCAAATGTTTTCGAAAAATTAATTTCTTACCAATTTGATGGCGTAGAATACGGGAAAAATAGTGAAAAAATTCTAGAACTTTCGGAAGTATTTTTCTTTGGCAGTTGTACGTGTTAGGATGCCGGATTCCAGCACACCTTTTACATTTTTCGAATTTTCCGACCATAAGGAGACACATTCCTTTGATACATATTCATATAGATAGAAAGCTGAGAAAATTTCCTACAAGATGATGGAATATTCGCGGAAATTCCTTAATATTACAGTACTTTTACGTCGTCGAAGTTCGACTGGACATAATATTAGTCTTCTCGGTATGGAGAGCGGACGAAAAAAATTTCGTTTCAAAGTTTTCGAAAAATTAATTACATACCAATTTGATGGCGTAGAATACGGGAAAAATAGTGAAAAAATTCTAGAACTTTCGGAAGTATTTTTCTTTGGCAGTTGTACGTGTTAGGATGCCGGATTCCAGCACACCTTTTACATTTTTCGAATTTTCCGACCATAAGGAGACACATTCCTTTGATACATATTCATATAGATAGAAAGCTGAGAAAATTTCCTACAAGATGATGGAATATTCGCGGAAATTCCTTAATATTACAGTACTTTTACGTCGTCGAAGTTCGACTGGACATAATATTAGTATGGAGAGAGGACGAAAAAAAAATTCGTTTCGAAATGTCTTCGAAAAATTAATTTCATACCAATTTGATGGCGTAGAATACGGGAAAAATAGTGAAAAAATTCTAGAACTTTCGGAAGTATTTTTCTTTGGCAGTTGTACGTGTTAGGATGCCGGATTCCAGCACACCTTTTACATTTTTCGAATTTTCCGACCATAAGGAGACACATTCCTTTGATACATATTCATATAGATAGAAAGCTGAGAAAATTTCCTACAAGATGATGGAATATTCGCGGAAATTCCTTAATATTACAGTACTTTTACGTCGTCGAAGTTCGACTGGACATAATATTAGTCTTCTCGGTATGGAGAGCGGACGAAAAAAATTTCGTTTCAAAGTTTTCGAAAAATTAATTACATACCAATTTGATGGCGTAGAATACGGGAAAAATAGTGAAAAAATTCTAGAACTTTCGGAAGTATTTTTCTTTGGCAGTTGTACGTGTTAGGATGCCGGATTCCAGCACACCTTTTACATTTTTCGAATTTTCCGACCATAAGGAGACACATTCCTTTGATACATATTCATATAGATAGAAAGCTGAGAAAATTTCCTACAAGATGATGGAATATTCGCGGAAATTCCTTAATATTACAGTACTTTTACGTCGTCGAAGTTCGACTGGACATAATATTAGTCTTCTCGGTATGGAGAGCGGACGAAAAAAATTTCGTTTCAAAGTTTTCGAAAAATTAATTTCATACCAATTTGATGGCGTAGAATACGGGAAAAATAGTGAAAAAATTCTAGAACTTTCGGAAGTATTTTTCTTTGGCAGTTGTACGTGTTAGGATGCCGGATTCCAGCACACCTTTTACATTTTTCGAATTTTCCGACCATAAGGAGACACATTCCTTTGATACATATTCATATAGATAGAAAGCTGAGAAAATTTCCTACAAGATGATGGAATATTCGCGGAAATTCCTTAATATTACAGTACTTTTACGTCGTCGAAGTTCGACTGGACATAATATTAGTCTTCTCGGTATGGAGAGCGGACGAAAAAAATTTCGTTTCAAAGTTTTCGAAAAATTAATTACATACCAATTTGATGGCGTAGAATACGGGAAAAATAGTGAAAAAATTCTAGAACTTTCGGAAGTATTTTTCTTTGGCAGTTGTACGTGTTAGGATGCCGGATTCCAGCACACCTTTTACATTTTTCGAATTTTCCGACCATAAGGAGACACATTCCAAAAACACATATTTATCTAGAAAGAAAGCTGAGAAAATTTCCTACAAGATGATGGAATATTCGCGGAAATTCCTTAGTATTACAGTACTTTTACATCGTTGAAGTTCGACTGGACATAATATTAGTCTTCTCGGTATGGAGAGCGGACGAAAAAAATTTCGTTTCAAAGTTTTCGAAAAATTAATTACATACCAATTTGATGGCGTAGAATACGGGAAAAATAGTGAAAAAATTCTAGAACTTTCGGAAGTATTTTTCTTTGGCAGTTGTACGTGTTAGGATGCCGGATTCCAGCACACCTTTTACATTTTTCGAATTTTCCGACCATAAGGAGACACATTCCAAAAACACATATTTATCTAGAAAGAAAGCTGAGAAAATTTCCTACAAGATGATGGAATATTCGCGGAAATTCCTTAGTATTACAGTACTTTTACATCGTTGAAGTTCGACTGGACATAATATTAGTCTTCTCGGTATGGAGAGCGGACGAAAAAAATTTCGTTTCAAAGTCTTCGAAAAATTAGAGTCATACCAATTTGATGGCTTAGAATACGGCAAAAATAGTGAAAAAATTCTAGAACTTTCGGAAGTATTTTTCTTTGGCAGTTGTACGTGTTAGGATGCCGGATTCCAGCACACCTTTTACATTTTTCGAATTTTCCGACCATAAGGAGACACATTCCTCAAATACATATTCATATAGAAAGAAAGCTGAGAAAATTTCCTACAAGATGATGGAATATTCGCGGAAATTACTTAATATTACAGTACTTTTACGTCGTCGAAGTTCGACTGGACATAATATTAGATGGAGAGAGGACGAAAAAAAATTTCGTTTCCAAATGTTTTCGAAAAATTAATTTCTTACCAATTTGATGGCGTAGAATACGGGAAAAATAGTGAAAAAATTCTAGAACTTTCGGAAGTATTTTTCTTTGGCAGTTGTACGTGTTAGGATGCCGGATTCCAGCACACCTTTTACATTTTTCGAATTTTCCGACCATAAGGAGACACATTCCTTTGATACATATTCATATAGATAGAAAGCTGAGAAAATTTCCTACAAGATGATGGAATATTCGCGGAAATTCCTTAATATTACAGTACTTTTACGTCGTCGAAGTTCGACTGGACATAATATTAGATGGAGAGAGGACGAAAAAAAATTTCGTTTCCAAATGTTTTCGAAAAATTAATTTCTTACCAATTTGATGGCGTAGAATACGGGAAAAATAGTGAAAAAATTCTAGAACTTTCGGAAGTATTTTTCTTTGGCAGTTGTACGTGTTAGGATGCCGGATTCCAGCACACCTTTTACATTTTTCGAATTTTCCGACCATAAGGAGACACATTCCTTTGATACATATTCATATAGATAGAAAGCTGAGAAAATTTCCTACAAGATGATGGAATATTCGCGGAAATTACTTAATATTACAGTACTTTTACGTCGTCGAAGTTCGACTGGACATAATATTAGATGGAGAGAGGACGAAAAAAAATTTCGTTTCCAAATGTTTTCGAAAAATTAATTTCTTACCAATTTGATGGCGTAGAATACGGGAAAAATAGTGAAAAAATTCTAGAACTTTCGGAAGTATTTTTCTTTGGCAGTTGTACGTGTTAGGATGCCGGATTCCAGCACACCTTTTACATTTTTCGAATTTTCCGACCATAAGGAGACACATTCCTTTGATACATATTCATATAGATAGAAAGCTGAGAAAATTTCCTACAAGATGATGGAATATTCGCGGAAATTACTTAATATTACAGTACTTTTACGTCGTCGAAGTTCGACTGGACATAATATTAGATGGAGAGAGGACGAAAAAAAATTTCGTTTCCAAATGTTTTCGAAAAATTAATTTCTTACCAATTTGATGGCGTAGAATACGGGAAAAATAGTGAAAAAATTCTAGAACTTTCGGAAGTATTTTTCTTTGGCAGTTGTACGTGTTAGGATGCCGGATTCCAGCACACCTTTTACATTTTTCGAATTTTCCGACCATAAGGAGACACATTCCTCAAATACATATTCATATAGATAGAAAGCTGAGAAAATTTCCTACAAGATGATGGAATATTCGCGGAAATTACTTAATATTACAGTACTTTTACGTCGTCGAAGTTCGACTGGACATAATATTAGTCTTCTCGGTATGGAGAGGGGACGAAAAAAATTTCGTTTCAAAGTTTTCGAAAAATTAATTACATACCAATTTGATGGCGTAGAATACGGGAAAAATAGTGAAAAAATTCTAGAACTTTCGGAAGTATTTTTCTTTGGCAGTTGTACGTGTTAGGATGCCGGATTCCAGCACACCTTTTACATTTTTCGAATTTTCCGACCATAAGGAGACACATTCCTTTGATACATATTCATATAGATAGAAAGCTGAGAAAATTTCCTACAAGATGATGGAATATTCGCGGAAATTACTTAATATTACAGTACTTTTACGTCGTCGAAGTTCGACTGGACATAATATTAGATGGAGAGAGGACGAAAAAAAATTTCGTTTCCAAATGTTTTCGAAAAATTAATTTCTTACCAATTTGATGGCGTAGAATACGGGAAAAATAGTGAAAAAATTCTAGAACTTTCGGAAGTATTTTTCTTTGGCAGTTGTACGTGTTAGGATGCCGGATTCCAGCACACCTTTTACATTTTTCGAATTTTCCGACCATAAGGAGACACATTCCTTTGATACATATTCATATAGATAGAAAGCTGAGAAAATTTCCTACAAGATGATGGAATATTCGCGGAAATTCCTTAATATTACAGTACTTTTACGTCGTCGAAGTTCGACTGGACATAATATTAGTCTTCTCGGTATGGAGAGCGGACGAAAAAAATTTCGTTTCAAAGTTTTCGAAAAATTAATTACATACCAATTTGATGGCGTAGAATACGGGAAAAATAGTGAAAAAATTCTAGAACTTTCGGAAGTATTTTTCTTTGGCAGTTGTACGTGTTAGGATGCCGGATTCCAGCACACCTTTTACATTTTTCGAATTTTCCGACCATAAGGAGACACATTCCTTTGATACATATTCATATAGATAGAAAGCTGAGAAAATTTCCTACAAGATGATGGAATATTCGCGGAAATTACTTAATATTACAGTACTTTTACGTCGTCGAAGTTCGACTGGACATAATATTAGATGGAGAGAGGACGAAAAAAAATTTCGTTTCCAAATGTTTTCGAAAAATTAATTTCTTACCAATTTGATGGCGTAGAATACGGGAAAAATAGTGAAAAAATTCTAGAACTTTCGGAAGTATTTTTCTTTGGCAGTTGTACGTGTTAGGATGCCGGATTCCAGCACACCTTTTACATTTTTCGAATTTTCCGACCATAAGGAGACACATTCCTTTGATACATATTCATATAGATAGAAAGCTGAGAAAATTTCCTACAAGATGATGGAATATTCGCGGAAATTCCTTAATATTACAGTACTTTTACGTCGTCGAAGTTCGACTGGACATAATATTAGATGGAGAGAGGACGAAAAAAAATTTCGTTTCCAAATGTTTTCGAAAAATTAATTTCTTACCAATTTGATGGCGTAGAATACGGGAAAAATAGTGAAAAAATTCTAGAACTTTCGGAAGTATTTTTCTTTGGCAGTTGTACGTGTTAGGATGCCGGATTCCAGCACACCTTTTACATTTTTCGAATTTTCCGACCATAAGGAGACACATTCCTTTGATACATATTCATATAGATAGAAAGCTGAGAAAATTTCCTACAAGATGATGGAATATTCGCGGAAATTACTTAATATTACAGTACTTTTACGTCGTCGAAGTTCGACTGGACATAATATTAGATGGAGAGAGGACGAAAAAAAATTTCGTTTCCAAATGTTTTCGAAAAATTAATTTCTTACCAATTTGATGGCGTAGAATACGGGAAAAATAGTGAAAAAATTCTAGAACTTTCGGAAGTATTTTTCTTTGGCAGTTGTACGTGTTAGGATGCCGGATTCCAGCACACCTTTTACATTTTTCGAATTTTCCGACCATAAGGAGACACATTCCTTTGATACATATTCATATAGATAGAAAGCTGAGAAAATTTCCTACAAGATGATGGAATATTCGCGGAAATTCCTTAATATTACAGTACTTTTACGTCGTCGAAGTTCGACTGGACATAATATTAGTCTTCTCGGTATGGAGAGCGGACGAAAAAAATTTCGTTTCAAAGTTTTCGAAAAATTAATTACATACCAATTTGATGGCGTAGAATACGGGAAAAATAGTGAAAAAATTCTAGAACTTTCGGAAGTATTTTTCTTTGGCAGTTGTACGTGTTAGGATGCCGGATTCCAGCACACCTTTTACATTTTTCGAATTTTCCGACCATAAGGAGACACATTCCTCAAATACATATTCATATAGATAGAAAGCTGAGAAAATTTCCTACAAGATGATGGAATATTCGCGGAAATTACTTAATATTACAGTACTTTTACGTCGTCGAAGTTCGACTGGACATAATATTAGTCTTCTCGGTATGGAGAGCGGACGAAAAAAATTTCGTTTCAAAGTTTTCGAAAAATTAATTACATACCAATTTGATGGCGTAGAATACGGGAAAAATAGTGAAAAAATTCTAGAACTTTCGGAAGTATTTTTCTTTGGCAGTTGTACGTGTTAGGATGCCGGATTCCAGCACACCTTTTACATTTTTCGAATTTTCCGACCATAAGGAGACACATTCCTTTGATACATATTCATATAGATAGAAAGCTGAGAAAATTTCCTACAAGATGATGGAATATTCGCGGAAATTACTTAATATTACAGTACTTTTACGTCGTCGAAGTTCGACTGGACATAATATTAGATGGAGAGAGGACGAAAAAAAATTTCGTTTCCAAATGTTTTCGAAAAATTAATTTCTTACCAATTTGATGGCGTAGAATACGGGAAAAATAGTGAAAAAATTCTAGAACTTTCGGAAGTATTTTTCTTTGGCAGTTGTACGTGTTAGGATGCCGGATTCCAGCACACCTTTTACATTTTTCGAATTTTCCGACCATAAGGAGACACATTCCTTTGATACATATTCATATAGATAGAAAGCTGAGAAAATTTCCTACAAGATGATGGAATATTCGCGGAAATTACTTAATATTACAGTACTTTTACGTCGTCGAAGTTCGACTGGACATAATATTAGATGGAGAGAGGACGAAAAAAAATTTCGTTTCCAAATGTTTTCGAAAAATTAATTTCTTACCAATTTGATGGCGTAGAATACGGGAAAAATAGTGAAAAAATTCTAGAACTTTCGGAAGTATTTTTCTTTGGCAGTTGTACGTGTTAGGATGCCGGATTCCAGCACACCTTTTACATTTTTCGAATTTTCCGACCATAAGGAGACACATTCCTTTGATACATATTCATATAGATAGAAAGCTGAGAAAATTTCCTACAAGATGATGGAATATTCGCGGAAATTCCTTAATATTACAGTACTTTTACGTCGTCGAAGTTCGACTGGACATAATATTAGATGGAGAGAGGACGAAAAAAAATTTCGTTTCCAAATGTTTTCGAAAAATTAATTTCTTACCAATTTGATGGCGTAGAATACGGGAAAAATAGTGAAAAAATTCTAGAACTTTCGGAAGTATTTTTCTTTGGCAGTTGTACGTGTTAGGATGCCGGATTCCAGCACACCTTTTACATTTTTCGAATTTTCCGACCATAAGGAGACACATTCCTCAAATACATATTCATATAGATAGAAAGCTGAGAAAATTTCCTACAAGATGATGGAATATTCGCGGAAATTACTTAATATTACAGTACTTTTACGTCGTCGAAGTTCGACTGGACATAATATTAGTCTTCTCGGTATGGAGAGGGGACGAAAAAAATTTCGTTTCAAAGTTTTCGAAAAATTAATTACATACCAATTTGATGGCGTAGAATACGGGAAAAATAGTGAAAAAATTCTAGAACTTTCGGAAGTATTTTTCTTTGGCAGTTGTACGTGTTAGGATGCCGGATTCCAGCACACCTTTTACATTTTTCGAATTTTCCGACCATAAGGAGACACATTCCTTTGATACATATTCATATAGATAGAAAGCTGAGAAAATTTCCTACAAGATGATGGAATATTCGCGGAAATTACTTAATATTACAGTACTTTTACGTCGTCGAAGTTCGACTGGACATAATATTAGATGGAGAGAGGACGAAAAAAAATTTCGTTTCCAAATGTTTTCGAAAAATTAATTTCTTACCAATTTGATGGCGTAGAATACGGGAAAAATAGTGAAAAAATTCTAGAACTTTCGGAAGTATTTTTCTTTGGCAGTTGTACGTGTTAGGATGCCGGATTCCAGCACACCTTTTACATTTTTCGAATTTTCCGACCATAAGGAGACACATTCCTTTGATACATATTCATATAGATAGAAAGCTGAGAAAATTTCCTACAAGATGATGGAATATTCGCGGAAATTACTTAATATTACAGTACTTTTACGTCGTCGAAGTTCGACTGGACATAATATTAGATGGAGAGAGGACGAAAAAAAATTTCGTTTCCAAATGTTTTCGAAAAATTAATTTCTTACCAATTTGATGGCGTAGAATACGGGAAAAATAGTGAAAAAATTCTAGAACTTTCGGAAGTATTTTTCTTTGGCAGTTGTACGTGTTAGGATGCCGGATTCCAGCACACCTTTTACATTTTTCGAATTTTCCGACCATAAGGAGACACATTCCTTTGATACATATTCATATAGATAGAAAGCTGAGAAAATTTCCTACAAGATGATGGAATATTCGCGGAAATTACTTAATATTACAGTACTTTTACGTCGTCGAAGTTCGACTGGACATAATATTAGATGGAGAGAGGACGAAAAAAAATTTCGTTTCCAAATGTTTTCGAAAAATTAATTTCTTACCAATTTGATGGCGTAGAATACGGGAAAAATAGTGAAAAAATTCTAGAACTTTCGGAAGTATTTTTCTTTGGCAGTTGTACGTGTTAGGATGCCGGATTCCAGCACACCTTTTACATTTTTCGAATTTTCCGACCATAAGGAGACACATTCCTCAAATACATATTCATATAGATAGAAAGCTGAGAAAATTTCCTACAAGATGATGGAATATTCGCGGAAATTACTTAATATTACAGTACTTTTACGTCGTCGAAGTTCGACTGGACATAATATTAGTCTTCTCGGTATGGAGAGGGGACGAAAAAAATTTCGTTTCAAAGTTTTCGAAAAATTAATTACATACCAATTTGATGGCGTAGAATACGGGAAAAATAGTGAAAAAATTCTAGAACTTTTGGAAGTATTTTTCTTTGGCAGTTGTACGTGTTAGGATGCCGGATTCCAGCACACCTTTTACATTTTTCGAATTTTCCGACCATAAGGAGACACATTCCTTTGATACATATTCATATAGATAGAAAGCTGAGAAAATTTCCTACAAGATGATGGAATATTCGCGGAAATTACTTAATATTACAGTACTTTTACGTCGTCGAAGTTCGACTGGACATAATATTAGATGGAGAGAGGACGAAAAAAAATTTCGTTTCCAAATGTTTTCGAAAAATTAATTTCTTACCAATTTGATGGCGTAGAATACGGGAAAAATAGTGAAAAAATTCTAGAACTTTCGGAAGTATTTTTCTTTGGCAGTTGTACGTGTTAGGATGCCGGATTCCAGCACACCTTTTACATTTTTCGAATTTTCCGACCATAAGGAGACACATTCCTTTGATACATATTCATATAGATAGAAAGCTGAGAAAATTTCCTACAAGATGATGGAATATTCGCGGAAATTACTTAATATTACAGTACTTTTACGTCGTCGAAGTTCGACTGGACATAATATTAGATGGAGAGAGGACGAAAAAAAATTTCGTTTCCAAATGTTTTCGAAAAATTAATTTCTTACCAATTTGATGGCGTAGAATACGGGAAAAATAGTGAAAAAATTCTAGAACTTTCGGAAGTATTTTTCTTTGGCAGTTGTACGTGTTAGGATGCCGGATTCCAGCACACCTTTTACATTTTTCGAATTTTCCGACCATAAGGAGACACATTCCTTTGATACATATTCATATAGATAGAAAGCTGAGAAAATTTCCTACAAGATGATGGAATATTCGCGGAAATTACTTAATATTACAGTACTTTTACGTCGTCGAAGTTCGACTGGACATAATATTAGATGGAGAGAGGACGAAAAAAAATTTCGTTTCCAAATGTTTTCGAAAAATTAATTTCTTACCAATTTGATGGCGTAGAATACGGGAAAAATAGTGAAAAAATTCTAGAACTTTCGGAAGTATTTTTCTTTGGCAGTTGTACGTGTTAGGATGCCGGATTCCAGCACACCTTTTACATTTTTCGAATTTTCCGACCATAAGGAGACACATTCCTTTGATACATATTCATATAGATAGAAAGCTGAGAAAATTTCCTACAAGATGATGGAATATTCGCGGAAATTCCTTAATATTACAGTACTTTTACGTCGTCGAAGTTCGACTGGACATAATATTAGTCTTCTCGGTATGGAGAGCGGACGAAAAAAATTTCGTTTCAAAGTTTTCGAAAAATTAATTACATACCAATTTGATGGCGTAGAATACGGGAAAAATAGTGAAAAAATTCTAGAACTTTCGGAAGTATTTTTCTTTGGCAGTTGTACGTGTTAGGATGCCGGATTCCAGCACACCTTTTACATTTTTCGAATTTTCCGACCATAAGGAGACACATTCCTTTGATACATATTCATATAGATAGAAAGCTGAGAAAATTTCCTACAAGATGATGGAATATTCGCGGAAATTACTTAATATTACAGTACTTTTACGTCGTCGAAGTTCGACTGGACATAATATTAGATGGAGAGAGGACGAAAAAAAATTTCGTTTCCAAATGTTTTCGAAAAATTAATTTCTTACCAATTTGATGGCGTAGAATACGGGAAAAATAGTGAAAAAATTCTAGAACTTTCGGAAGTATTTTTCTTTGGCAGTTGTACGTGTTAGGATGCCGGATTCCAGCACACCTTTTACATTTTTCGAATTTTCCGACCATAAGGAGACACATTCCTTTGATACATATTCATATAGATAGAAAGCTGAGAAAATTTCCTACAAGATGATGGAATATTCGCGGAAATTACTTAATATTACAGTACTTTTACGTCGTCGAAGTTCGACTGGACATAATATTAGATGGAGAGAGGACGAAAAAAAATTTCGTTTCCAAATGTTTTCGAAAAATTAATTTCTTACCAATTTGATGGCGTAGAATACGGGAAAAATAGTGAAAAAATTCTAGAACTTTCGGAAGTATTTTTCTTTGGCAGTTGTACGTGTTAGGATGCCGGATTCCAGCACACCTTTTACATTTTTCGAATTTTCCGACCATAAGGAGACACATTCCTTTGATACATATTCATATAGATAGAAAGCTGAGAAAATTTCCTACAAGATGATGGAATATTCGCGGAAATTCCTTAATATTACAGTACTTTTACGTCGTCGAAGTTCGACTGGACATAATATTAGTCTTCTCGGTATGGAGAGCGGACGAAAAAAATTTCGTTTCAAAGTTTTCGAAAAATTAATTTCTTACCAATTTGATGGCGTAGAATACGGGAAAAATAGTGAAAAAATTCTAGAACTTTCGGAAGTATTTTTCTTTGGCAGTTGTACGTGTTAGGATGCCGGATTCCAGCACACCTTTTACATTTTTCGAATTTTCCGACCATAAGGAGACACATTCCTCAAATACATATTCATATAGAAAGAAAGCTGAGAAAATTTCCTACAAGATGATGGAATATTCGCGGAAATTCCTTGGTATTAGGGTACTTTTACGTCGTCGAAGTTCGACTGGACATAATATTAGTCTTCTCGGTATGGAGAGCGGACGAAAAAAATTTCGTTTCAAAGTTTTCGAAAAATTAATTACATACCAATTTGATGGCGTAGAATACGGGAAAAATAGTGAAAAAATTCTAGAACTTTCGGAAGTATTTTTCTTTGGCAGTTGTACGTGTTAGGATGCCGGATTCCAGCACACCTTTTACATTTTTCGAATTTTCCGACCATAAGGAGACACATTCCTTTGATACATATTCATATAGATAGAAAGCTGAGAAAATTTCCTACAAGATGATGGAATATTCGCGGAAATTACTTAATATTACAGTACTTTTACGTCGTCGAAGTTCGACTGGACATAATATTAGATGGAGAGAGGACGAAAAAAAATTTCGTTTCCAAATGTTTTCGAAAAATTAATTTCTTACCAATTTGATGGCGTAGAATACGGGAAAAATAGTGAAAAAATTCTAGAACTTTCGGAAGTATTTTTCTTTGGCAGTTGTACGTGTTAGGATGCCGGATTCCAGCACACCTTTTACATTTTTCGAATTTTCCGACCATAAGGAGACACATTCCTTTGATACATATTCATATAGATAGAAAGCTGAGAAAATTTCCTACAAGATGATGGAATATTCGCGGAAATTACTTAATATTACAGTACTTTTACGTCGTCGAAGTTCGACTGGACATAATATCAGATGGAGAGAGGACGAAAAAAAATTTCGTTTCCAAATGTTTTCGAAAAATTAATTTCTTACCAATTTGATGGCGTAGAATACGGGAAAAATAGTGAAAAAATTCTAGAACTTTCGGAAGTATTTTTCTTTGGCAGTTGTACGTGTTAGGATGCCGGATTCCAGCACACCTTTTACATTTTTCGAATTTTCCGACCATAAGGAGACACATTCCTTTGATACATATTCATATAGATAGAAAGCTGAGAAAATTTCCTACAAGATGATGGAATATTCGCGGAAATTCCTTAATATTACAGTACTTTTACGTCGTCGAAGTTCGACTGGACATAATATTAGTCTTCTCGGTATGGAGAGCGGACGAAAAAAATTTCGTTTCAAAGTTTTCGAAAAATTAATTACATACCAATTTGATGGCGTAGAATACGGGAAAAATAGTGAAAAAATTCTAGAACTTTCGGAAGTATTTTTCTTTGGCAGTTGTACGTGTTAGGATGCCGGATTCCAGCACACCTTTTACATTTTTCGAATTTTCCGACCATAAGGAGACACATTCCTTTGATACATATTCATATAGATAGAAAGCTGAGAAAATTTCCTACAAGATGATGGAATATTCGCGGAAATTACTTAATATTACAGTACTTTTACGTCGTCGAAGTTCGACTGGACATAATATTAGATGGAGAGAGGACGAAAAAAAATTTCGTTTCCAAATGTTTTCGAAAAATTAATTTCTTACCAATTTGATGGCGTAGAATACGGGAAAAATAGTGAAAAAATTCTAGAACTTTCGGAAGTATTTTTCTTTGGCAGTTGTACGTGTTAGGATGCCGGATTCCAGCACACCTTTTACATTTTTCGAATTTTCCGACCATAAGGAGACACATTCCTTTGATACATATTCATATAGATAGAAAGCTGAGAAAATTTCCTACAAGATGATGGAATATTCGCGGAAATTCCTTAATATTACAGTACTTTTACGTCGTCGAAGTTCGACTGGACATAATATTAGTATGGAGAGAGGACGAAAAAAAAATTCGTTTCGAAATGTCTTCGAAAAATTAATTTCATACCAATTTGATGGCGTAGAATACGGGAAAAATAGTGAAAAAATTCTAGAACTTTCGGAAGTATTTTTCTTTGGCAGTTGTACGTGTTAGGATGCCGGATTCCAGCACACCTTTTACATTTTTCGAATTTTCCGACCATAAGGAGACACATTCCTTTGATACATATTCATATAGATAGAAAGCTGAGAAAATTTCCTACAAGATGATGGAATATTCGCGGAAATTCCTTAATATTACAGTACTTTTACGTCGTCGAAGTTCGACTGGACATAATATTAGTCTTCTCGGTATGGAGAGCGGACGAAAAAAATTTCGTTTCAAAGTTTTCGAAAAATTAATTACATACCAATTTGATGGCGTAGAATACGGGAAAAATAGTGAAAAAATTCTAGAACTTTCGGAAGTATTTTTCTTTGGCAGTTGTACGTGTTAGGATGCCGGATTCCAGCACACCTTTTACATTTTTCGAATTTTCCGACCATAAGGAGACACATTCCTTTGATACATATTCATATAGATAGAAAGCTGAGAAAATTTCCTACAAGATGATGGAATATTCGCGGAAATTACTTAATATTACAGTACTTTTACGTCGTCGAAGTTCGACTGGACATAATATTAGATGGAGAGAGGACGAAAAAAAATTTCGTTTCCAAATGTTTTCGAAAAATTAATTTCTTACCAATTTGATGGCGTAGAATACGGGAAAAATAGTGAAAAAATTCTAGAACTTTCGGAAGTATTTTTCTTTGGCAGTTGTACGTGTTAGGATGCCGGATTCCAGCACACCTTTTACATTTTTCGAATTTTCCGACCATAAGGAGACACATTCCTTTGATACATATTCATATAGATAGAAAGCTGAGAAAATTTCCTACAAGATGATGGAATATTCGCGGAAATTCCTTAATATTACAGTACTTTTACGTCGTCGAAGTTCGACTGGACATAATATTAGTATGGAGAGAGGACGAAAAAAAAATTCGTTTCGAAATGTCCTTCGAAAAATTAATTTCATACCAATTTGATGGCGTAGAATACGGGAAAAAATAGTGAAAAAAATTCTAGAACTTTCGGAAGTATTTTTCTTTGGCAGTTGTACGTGTTAGGATGCGGATTCCAGCACACCTTTTACATTTTTCGAATTTTCCGACCATAAGGAGGACACATTCCTTTGATACATATTCATATAGATAGAAAGCTGAGAAAATTTCCTACAAGATGATGGAATATTCGCGGAAATTCCTTAATATTACAGTACTTTTACGTCGTCGAAGTTCGACTGGACATAATATTAGTCTTCTCGGTATGGAGAGCGGACGAAAAAAAATTTCGTTTCAAAGTTTTCGAAAAATTAATTACATACCAATTTGATGGCGTAGAATACGGGAAAAATAGTGAAAAAATTCTAGAAACTTTCGGAAGTATTTTTTCTTTGGCAGTTGTACGTGTTAGGGATGCGGATTCCAGCACACCTTTTACATTTTTTCGAATTTTCCGACCATAAGGAGACACATTCCTTTGATACATATTCATATAGATAGAAAGCTGAGAAAATTTCCCCCCTACAAGATGATGGAATATTCGGCGGAAATTACTTAATATTACAGTACTTTTACGTCGTCGAAGTTCGACTGGACATAATATTAGATGGAGAGAGGACGAAAAAAAAATTTCGTTTCCAAATGTTTTCGAAAAATTAATTTCTTACCAATTTGATGGCGTAGAATACGGGAAAAATAGTGAAAAAATTCTAGAACTTTCGGAAGTATTTTTCTTTGGCAGTTGTACGTGTTAGGATGCCGGATTCCAGCACACCTTTTACATTTTTCGAATTTTCCGACCATAAGGAGACACATTCCTTTGATACATATTCATATAGATAGAAAGCTGAGAAAATTTCCTACAAGATGATGGAATATTCGCGGAAATTCCTTAATATTACAGTACTTTTACGTCGTCGAAGTTCGACTGGGACATAATATTAGTATGGAGAGAGGACGAAAAAAAAAATTCGTTTCGAAATGTCTTCGAAAAATTAATTTCATACCAATTTGATGGCGTAGAATACGGGAAAAATAGTGAAAAAATTCTAGAACTTTCGGAAGTATTTTTCTTTGGCAGTTGTACGTGTTAGGATGCCGGATTCCAGCACACCTTTTACATTTTTCGAATTTTCCGACCATAAGGAGACACATTCCTCAAATACATATTCATATAGAAAGAAAGCTGAGAAAATTTCCTACAAGATGATGGAATATTCGCGGAAATTACTTAATATTACAGTACTTTTACGTCGTCGAAGTTCGACTGGACATAATATTAGATGGAGAGAGGACGAAAAAAAATTTCGTTTCCAAATGTTTTCGAAAAATTAATTTCTTACCAATTTGATGGCGTAGAATACGGGAAAAATAGTGAAAAAATTCTAG
The DNA here is from genome assembly GCA_958502065.1 of Chrysolina americana. NCBI lineage: Eukaryota > Metazoa > Arthropoda > Insecta > Coleoptera > Chrysomelidae > Chrysolina > Chrysolina americana. The sequence continues at coordinate 575,047 of OY293413.1, read as the reverse complement.
AACTTTCGGAAGTATTTTTCTTTGGCAGTTGTACGTGTTAGGATGCCGGATTCCAGCACACCTTTTACATTTTTCGAATTTTCCGACCATAAGGAGACACATTCCTTTGATACATATTCATATAGATAGAAAGCTGAGAAAATTTCCTACAAGATGATGGAATATTCGCGGAAATTCCTTAATATTACAGTACTTTTACGTCGTCGAAGTTCGACTGGACATAATATTAGTCCTTCTCGGTATGGAGAGCGGACGAAAAAAATTTCGTTTCAAAGTTTTCGAAAAATTAATTACATACCAATTTGATGGCGTAGAATACGGGAAAAAATAGTGAAAAAATTCTAGAACTTTCGGAAGTATTTTTCTTTGGCAGTTGTACGTGTTAGGATGCCGGATTCCAGCACACCTTTTACATTTTTTCGAATTTTTCCGACCATAAGGAGGACACATTCCTTTGATACATATTCATATAGATAGAAAGCTGAGAAAATTTCCTACAAGATGATGGAATATTCGCGGAAATTACTTAATATTACAGTACTTTTACGTCGTCGAAGTTCGACTGGACATAATATTAGATGGAGAGAGGACGAAAAAAAAATTTCGTTTCCAAATGTTTTCGAAAAATTAATTTCTTACCAATTTGATGGCGTAGAATACGGGAAAAATAGTGAAAAAATTCTAGAACTTTCGGAAGTATTTTTTCTTTGGCAGTTTGTACGTGTTAGGATGCCGGATTCCAGCACACCTTTTACATTTTTCGAATTTTCCGACCATAAGGAGACACATTCCTTTGATACATATTCATATAGATAGAAAGCTGAGAAAATTTCCTACAAGATGATGGAATATTCGCGGAAATTCCTTAATATTACAGTACTTTTACGTCGTCGAAGTTCGACTGGACATAATATTAGTCTTCTCGGTATGGAGAGCGGACGAAAAAAATTTCGTTTCAAAGTTTTCGAAAAATTAATTACATACCAATTTGATGGCGTAGAATACGGGAAAAATAGTGAAAAAATTCTAGAACTTTCGGAAGTATTTTTCTTTGGCAGTTGTACGTGTTAGGATGCCGGATTCCAGCACACCTTTTACATTTTTCGAATTTTCCGACCATAAGGAGACACATTCCTTTGATACATATTCATATAGATAGAAAGCTGAGAAAATTTCCTACAAGATGATGGAATATTCGCGGAAATTACTTAATATTACAGTACTTTTACGTCGTCGAAGTTCGACTGGACATAATATTAGATGGAGAGAGGACGAAAAAAAATTTCGTTTCCAAATGTTTTCGAAAAATTAATTTCTTACCAATTTGATGGCGTAGAATACGGGAAAAATAGTGAAAAAATTCTAGAACTTTCGGAAGTATTTTTCTTTGGCAGTTGTACGTGTTAGGATGCCGGATTCCAGCACACCTTTTACATTTTTCGAATTTTCCGACCATAAGGAGACACATTCCTTTGATACATATTCATATAGATAGAAAGCTGAGAAAATTTCCTACAAGATGATGGAATATTCGCGGAAATTCCTTAATATTACAGTACTTTTACGTCGTCGAAGTTCGACTGGACATAATATTAGTCTTCTCGGTATGGAGAGCGGACGAAAAAAATTTCGTTTCAAAGTCTTCGAAAAATTAGTGACATACCAATTTGATGGCGTAGAATACGGGAAAAATAGTGAAAAAATTCTAGAACTTTCGGAAGTATTTTTCTTTGGCAGTTGTACGTGTTAGGATGCCGGATTCCAGCACACCTTTTACATTTTTCGAATTTTCCGACCATAAGGAGACACATTCCTCAAATACATATTCATATAGAAAGAAAGCTGAGAAAATTTCCTACAAGATGATGGAATATTCGCGGAAATTCCTTGGTATTAGGGTACTTTTACGTCGTCGAAGTTCGACTGGACATAATATTAGATGGAGAGAGGACGAAAAAAAATTTCGTTTCCAAATGTTTTCGAAAATTAATTTCTTACCAATTTGATGGCGTAGAATACGGGAAAAATAGTGAAAAAATTCTAGAACTTTCGGAAGTATTTTTCTTTGGCAGTTGTACGTGTTAGGATGCCGGATTCCAGCACACCTTTTACATTTTTCGAATTTTCCGACCATAAGGAGACACATTCCTTTGATACATATTCATATAGATAGAAAGCTGAGAAAATTTCCTACAAGATGATGGAATATTCGCGGAAATTCCTTGGTATTAGGGTACTTTTACGTCGTCGAAGTTCGACTGGACATAATATTAGATGGAGAGAGGACGAAAAAAAATTTCGTTTCCAAATGTTTTCGAAAAATTAATTTCTTACCAATTTGATGGCGTAGAATACGGGAAAAATAGTGAAAAAATTCTAGAACTTTCGGAAGTATTTTTCTTTGGCAGTTGTACGTGTTAGGATGCCGGATTCCAGCACACCTTTTACATTTTTCGAATTTTCCGACCATAAGGAGACACATTCCTTTGATACATATTCATATAGATAGAAAGCTGAGAAAATTTCCTACAAGATGATGGAATATTCGCGGAAATTCCTTAATATTACAGTACTTTTACGTCGTCGAAGTTCGACTGGACATAATATTAGTCTTCTCGGTATGGAGAGCGGACGAAAAAAATTTCGTTTCAAAGTCTTCGAAAAATTAGTGACATACCAATTTGATGGCGTAGAATACGGGAAAAATAGTGAAAAAATTCTAGAACTTTCGGAAGTATTTTTCTTTGGCAGTTGTACGTGTTAGGATGCCGGATTCCAGCACACCTTTTACATTTTTCGAATTTTCCGACCATAAGGAGACACATTCCTCAAATACATATTCATATAGAAAGAAAGCTGAGAAAATTTCCTACAAGATGATGGAATATTCGCGGAAATTCCTTGGTATTAGGGTACTTTTACGTCGTCGAAGTTCGACTGGACATAATATTAGATGGAGAGAGGACGAAAAAAAATTTCGTTTCCAAATGTTTTCGAAAAATTAATTTCTTACCAATTTGATGGCGTAGAATACGGGAAAAATAGTGAAAAAATTCTAGAACTTTCGGAAGTATTTTTCTTTGGCAGTTGTACGTGTTAGGATGCCGGATTCCAGCACACCTTTTACATTTTTCGAATTTTCCGACCATAAGGAGACACATTCCTTTGATACATATTCATATAGATAGAAAGCTGAGAAAATTTCCTACAAGATGATGGAATATTCGCGGAAATTCCTTGGTATTAGGGTACTTTTACGTCGTCGAAGTTCGACTGGACATAATATTAGATGGAGAGAGGACGAAAAAAAATTTCGTTTCCAAATGTTTTCGAAAAATTAATTTCTTACCAATTTGATGGCGTAGAATACGGGAAAAATAGTGAAAAAATTCTAGAACTTTCGGAAGTATTTTTCTTTGGCAGTTGTACGTGTTAGGATGCCGGATTCCAGCACACCTTTTACATTTTTCGAATTTTCCGACCATAAGGAGACACATTCCTTTGATACATATTCATATAGATAGAAAGCTGAGAAAATTTCCTACAAGATGATGGAATATTCGCGGAAATTCCTTGGTATTAGGGTACTTTTACGTCGTCGAAGTTCGACTGGACATAATATTAGATGGAGAGAGGACGAAAAAAAATTTCGTTTCCAAATGTTTTCGAAAAATTAATTTCTTACCAATTTGATGGCGTAGAATACGGGAAAAATAGTGAAAAAATTCTAGAACTTTCGGAAGTATTTTTCTTTGGCAGTTGTACGTGTTAGGATGCCGGATTCCAGCACACCTTTTACATTTTTCGAATTTTCCGACCATAAGGAGACACATTCCTTTGATACATATTCATATAGATAGAAAGCTGAGAAAATTTCCTACAAGATGATGGAATATTCGCGGAAATTCCTTGGTATTAGGGTACTTTTACGTCGTCGAAGTTCGACTGGACATAATATTAGTCTCGTCGGTATCAGTTAAAAATTTCAACTCACCTTCAGATAATTCGGTGCCGAAAATGATTGCTTCGCATTTGGCCACTGTTATGGAGTGCACCAACGATATCAGTCTTAAGTTGGTGTTGATCAGAGGAGTGATAACACCCAGTTTCGAGAGTCCTAGCCATATGCAAATGAACTCCGGTTTGTTTTCTAGGAACAAAGCGACCTTATCGCCTTTTTTGTAACCGTGACTCTTGAAAGTATTCGCTATTTTATTGCTATATTCTTCAACCTGAAAAAAAATATGTCGCTGTCATTGAACATCAATCGATGAATAAATGAATAGCGATAAGGAACGAGAACAATGGAAGGATTTTCACACAAATTTATTTATAGCCATAAAAGTTCATTAAACACACAGCCTTTCCTTAACTAGGAAAATTAAAGCGTTAATCAGTGGAATACCGAAAAAGAATGCCGTGAAAGTCATCAACATCGTTGAAAACATGTTCCCTCGGTAATAATTTTTTGTGAGCGGGATCTGATTTACCTACCCTAGAAATAAACTTCAAGGTCACGAAATTAATGACTGCATTCGACCGTGTGAATTCGCAATTGAAACAAATTATCGTTAACAAACTCAAAAAATTACTTTCGCGCGATGTTTATCCTAATGAAGCATCCCTTTCGAGGTTAAAATGAGATTTAAATGCATCGAGTAACTGTGACCAACATAACTGTTATTATATCTATTATAGTGCAGAAAAAAACCATGTATCTCGCATAAATATCATCATTAACATTTTTTTTAAACACCTCAAGGATTTTTATATCGGTTAAGCAATCAACGGTAAAGAGATTTTTTTATAGGATAAATTTCGTTTATCAACGAAGTAATATTGCCAGTGTTTCGAATATAATTAAGCACTGATGGGATTTTTGAGTTGGAAGAAATTCATCCCTTTGTCAATACCGTAATAATAATAATACCAATATGAATAGTTTCCAGGAGAACAACATTTCAAAATTCACTTTTGTCTTACCTGAGCAAATGTCCATACTTGATCTTCGAATAGAATACAAGGTTTATTCGGATGTTTTTTAACGTTTTGACGGAAAATATCAGCTATCGTCATATTTCGCCTATGCAAGCTTTTCATTTGAATTACAAGCTTAAGGTATCCGATAAGAGCCCTGAAATAAACAAAGGCAATGAAATAAAATATGCTCGTTCGCCGAGTTATCTATAGTCGATAAGTTAATATGGAAAATAAATAACGTCGAATGAAGGCGTGATAGTGATTCAAAATTATTGTAAGGTATGATTGACCAGTCCTTATATTTATTTATCCTGTTTATACAAGGTGCAAAATGAGCGACTTATGTGGAAATATTTATTTCTTTCACTAGTACAATACAATTTCTTTGTTTTGGCGAATGAAACCTCATGATTGTCCAAACCCCCAATTTTTGTACTTATAAGAATGAGAATATTTTGTTACTGATAGCAAAATAAGACAGTAAAAAGAAAAAATTGCGTTGGGATGTGAACTCGTGAAACCCGTGATCATCATGTCGCACCACTCAGTTGACACCACTGAGCTATTTGGTATTAATGTACAAAACGATAATTTCCATCTTAAAGCCATTCCACTAGCCGCATTTATTTTGTGAATCAAAATATGTCTGCTGTAATGATAACTTTGAAGCCGTTTTTGTACAGAACAAAAAATACTGGAGGGTCATATAAATGTGGTTGGAAAAAATGTGTTTGATTCGATAAAACATAATTATTATGAGCGCAATCAAGTTGCCTTGAAACTTTGTTGAATTACTATTTGTCAAATATTCTCAAGTATATCATGACAATGTCATAAATTATTGTAACTGTCAACTAAGTACTGTTCGAATATTTTTCGAAATGCCGTTTTCCCATCAAGAAAAATGTGATATGTTAGAATCCTACTTGGTTTGCCAGAAAAATAGCGTAAGAGCACTCCAACACTACTGCAATTCGTTCCCCGATCGTGAATTACCTAATCGGCGTTTATTTGCTGTGCTTCATCGTGTTTGAGAAGAGGAGAACTACAAAACATTTTGTTAATATCTGAATATACAGAAATTGACGTTTTAGGTAAAATTCCGTTAACGCCAGGCAACCGATTTTCAAAAGAAAATTTGAGACTTACCCAGCTCGGTGTCCTGAACAAAAAATCCAAATGAAATTCTCGGCGGTCTCAAGTAGTTTCGGAGATACGGTCATTTCTTTGGATGGAAACAGGCATTTTCTAGCACACGTTTCTGCTGTGAACAAACACTCACAATGCTTCCTTCTTTTTGTCAACACAATGTACACACCCTAATTCACCTGTTTCAAACATTTTTTTAAATTAAAAACTGTATTTTTATTAACAAATTCTTCCTTCTTTATAGACTGTTACAAACGACATTTTTATTGTGATTCTGATAAATGACAGCCAAAAATCTAGTGTACTTTACTCATGTTGGGTTGGTAACGGTACGCTCAACCACCGCCAACTTATGATATTCAAATCAAATTTGACAGATTCGTTTCGAATAAAAATTTTATTAACAGAAACTAAAAATGTTGAAATTAGTCGAATATACGGCTCTGGTTCAAAGTAAAATGACACTCGTTAAGGTAAAAGAAGGAACATATTTAAACCCTTTCGGGGTATTTAAATGTTGATGTATTCAACGCATTCAATATAAAATCAGGCCATGATTCAGAATGGCCAATAGCATCTTGGACCAGCCATAAAGCATCATCTAAAATCATTGTAGTTTTAGAAATAAGTTAATTTAAATAATAACAGGTTTATTTACTTGGTCTATATTCCGGTTCGTAGGCTTTTTTCAATCTGTATCTCAGATCCATTTCCTTTTATTTAAGTATTTTTTTTAATAATGCGAAATTAAATTTATTGACGTTTTGAAGAAAAATTTGTTTCTTCGCGTTTGAATTTCATAAGTTGGCGGTGGTTGAGCGTACCGTTACCAACCCAACATGAGTAAAGTACACTAGATTTTTGGCTGTCATCAGAATCACAATAAAAATGTCGTTTGTAACAGTCTATAAAGAAGGAAAAATTTGTTAATAAAAATACAGTTTTTAATTAAAAAAAATGTATGAAACAGGTGAATTAGGTTGTGTAAATTGTGTTGACAAAAAGAAGCATTGTGAGTGTTTGTTCACGGCAGAAACGTGTGCTAGAAAATGCCTGTTTCCATCCAAAGAAAGGGCCGTATCTCCGAAACTACTTGAGACCGCCGAGAATTTCATTTGGATTTTTTGTTCAGGACACCGAGCTGGGTAAGTCTCAATTTTTTTTTTGAAAATTGGTTGCCTGGCGTTAACGGAATTTTACCACGTTTTATCCTACTTTGAGGTACTTTGAGGTGAAAGGCAGAGGGAATTACAGAATCTATAATGTCCCAAGGGAGTTATGACCCTCTTTATTGATAGCGTAACTATGGCGATATAAGCTTATAATATCCAGGTCAGAATTAAATAAAGTAATAGTTAGGTTAGGTAATGGCAGAAATGTTTAAGGCATTTGCTCGGGTGCTAGAAGTTAAAAATAGTGATGTATCAGTTATAAAAACCACTAATGGCATAATCTTTCAAATCATTAGAGCTGCATTATTGAGCAATACTGTTAATTATGTTAAAAAAGTGCTCATATTTGTTTTTCTCGTGTCGATTCGAATTATTGACGTTCACCTAACCTTCACAAATCTCATAGCTGAAAATGTACGTCTCTGCATCAATGAGTAATTAAGTTTTCATTTTGAAATGTAAATTATTTGCAAATCATTGAAAATTCTTATTTTTGGAGAGTTACCTCTCAAGGACAGGACAAAAAGATTTTTTTACATGAAAGACCCCTTAAATACTTCTGCTCTTATTTGGCAACACCCTGTATAATAAAGGGCTTGTGAATAGCATAATAGCAAGTTCTGCAAGAAGGCTTTGTTCTAGAGTGAACAGATTTTGGCAGTAATTTTCGTGTAGTTGAAGGTTAATTTTGTGAAAAAATTATCGACTTTCCTTGGTGGATTTTTCAACAGTTACAAGTCCATATAATCTTTTCACCAAATCCACGTAATTTATCACGTAAACGTTAACCTGTCTTGATTTAGACAGAAAAAGAAATAAACTGAAAAACATCTGATAAATATGAACAGGTTTTGTTAAATATTCAAATATGACTGATCATACTGGACGTCCTCCATAACGTTTGCTTCATTACATCATTACAATATAAAATCGCCACATTACCTACCCGCGTTTTGAAATTATTGTAATATGGTGGAATTATTAATTTCAAAATGACCGCAAAAAATTATTAAAATTACGATTTAATTGCATGCTTTTATTCTTGTACTGAAATGAATTCAACCGCATTCATAATTCAATATTTAGAAGTTAGATACCATTGTCATATAAGTACGCAATTTAAAACATTTGAGACAAGGGAAATGATGAAGTTTGAAATCATCCTAATGAGTTTATAACGACAGAGAAATGACAATTAATGAATAGATACATAAAATTGATGCACAAGTCAGGTTGGCGAATGGTTAAAATCAACGCTATTCAATCATTCTGTCTGCCGGTCGTGGGTTCGAAGCCCAATGACTTCAGTTTATTTTTCTGATGTTCTGAGAAAGTACTAGGAATCGCACGTTAATTTTTTGTAGGAACTTGCGTGGTTTGGCCTCGTGAACAAAAATCCTAATAAAAGTTTTGCTAAAATTTCGTTAACTAATAGCCACAAGCTATCAACATTATTTTTTTTGGAACTTACGTAGTTTGGCCTCCTGAACAAAAATCCAAATGAAATTTTTGTCGTGCTCAACTAATTTCGGAGATATGGGCCTATTTTTGAGTGATGAATGGCATTTTTTCGGGCACATTTCTACCGCGGAAAAACACTCAAAATTCTTCCTTCTTTAAACTAACACAATATACACACCCTAATTGACCTATTTCACACTCTTTCTTCATTGAAAACGCTACTTTTTAGGAAAAAAAACTCATCCTTTTTTTATGATCACATAACTAACAAAATCTAGGCAAAATGGTTAGTGACTTTTATTCATGTCAAGTTGGTTTCTGGAAAACAAGTGAGTGAATAATTTCCTTTTCATGTTGAAATTGAATGTATGGGAAAGTTGGCTGTGCAAATATGCAAAGTTACCAACTTGACATACCTAAATAAATTCACTGAACATTTTACATAAATGTGTTGTTTTGACGATTTTAAGAGAAGGTTGAATTTTTGGATAAACAATTCCGTTTTTAATAAAAAAAATGTGTAAAAAGAGTGAATTAGGGTGTGTACATTGTGTTAGTTTGAAGAAGGAAGAATTTCGAGTGTTTTTTCACTCAAAAATAGGCCCATATCTCCAAATTAGTTGAGACTGCCAAAAATTTCAGGTGGATTTTTTGTTCATATGGTCAAACTACGTAAGTATCGTCTTCTGCATATAAATCCCTTATTTGTTCTTTCATTATAAAAACTTTATACACAAAATTATATTGGATACATGGAATGTTATGCTTTTCTATTGCATACATACTATAAGTAGGTATAGGTACATTTTAAAAAATGGTACCGTACGTTTGGTCCCTTTGTCACTCCTTACGAAAATTTGAACAATAAAACTCTAGAAGGAAATGTTTCATTGCCTCTCGTTTGTTCAAGGTACAACTGGTACAAGGTAATATTTATTTTAATTTCGTCGTAATATACCAATAAAAATTGACACGCGAAGTATACCATCTTTCTATTGGCCACATTCACGCGGTTGTAAATTGTGTAATAGTGCAATATGAATTTAAAATTACCCTCTACGGGTCAAAGGAGCTTCGACAGTGAGTTATCATACACAGCATTTGTTTCAACACGCAACGTTAAAATCGAAGTAAACACGGACGTATTGAAATATAACGCTTGACCCCAAAAATTAACCTACATAAAACAACAAACTCACCGAACATCCCTAGGCACAGTTCTCAAGGCCACATAGCACCACCTCCACTTCCCGGCCGCCAAGTAGGCCACCACAGCAACAATAACCAACTGCACCAGGAAAATCCATCCCAAATAAAAGCCCACGACGGCTCCTAGGCCTACCAAGACTGCAAGCACCACCGCCATGGCCACCAGTCGTCGCAATAGGACACGTAGTGGTCTTACCTTCGATAGTCTTCTTGACGTTGTGGAGTTGTTGCGTTTACCTGGTGCGTCAATTAATTCGGTAGGCTGTTTCCCGGTTTCTACGTCGGCCGATTTGCGAGAGTGTGATATCTGAAGAACAAGAAATTGAGGTTTTTGGAGGTTATATTGTTATGAACACAACGATCGGCAACACTTGTTACAGGTTTCTACTCTAGCGGGTTTGTATTGTTGGGTGCCTAATACGAAGGCGGGTCGCGTTATGATTCTAAACCCTGTTCGTTTCACTTTAATGATGGATGCGAAAAAGTCAGTGTTGTAGAAACATATGCAGAAGTGAGAAAAATCGTACCGTTCAAATTGGCAGCATTGATGAAATTATTACAGAACTGAATAAAATATAACTCTGTCATCGAAACTCATGCGTAAGGTACATGTGAATGGTCATGCAGTTTTCAGACACATAGGTCGAAAATGCATATGCGTGTAAATCGCACCTATGGTACAAAAGCCGTGCATGGGTACGCATGTATCTGAATCGGCCTTAAAATGAAGGAATCGTGAAAATTACTGTAGGTACTATGAATTTCAAAACTTATTCAATTCATATAAGTAGTAACAAAAATTTTCTGAAGAATCAATTAATTTTCACTTCAGAAGTAGTTTTATCTCAAAGCCAACTTGTGGATTATTGAAAAATGTGAAACCGTTATGATGACAATGTTAGATTTGACATATTCTATTCATATCAGTGTTGCCATATCTCGAAAATTAAGTACCGATCCTTGTAGTTGATCTTTCTTTTTCAAACCTTTTCTGTGATACCCCTCACATGTTTATGTAAGTATCTACTGGTGGCCCTAGCTTTGTAAAAGATACATTAAGATAATGGGTATGCTCCTATTTACAATACCATAATATGGTTTTAATGGCTTCCTGTCACTATTGTTCAGACTGCATGTATTATGTTTATAAAATAATCAACTTTACTCATATAAGTGCATGGAATCATTGGGTTACTGTTAAAATATCAAATTTATAATTCAATTCGCTCATTAATAAAGAATTAATAAACTGATTTCGAAAGAAATTCAAAAAATCCTTTACATATTTTTGATTTCATTGCAAGAAATTACCATCTTGATCTCGTGATCTTGACCTATAGGAATTTATTTGTATATTTGATATTGTGCTGTCGGATGGGTTCATACCTTCTCGATTATGAAAATTACTCGACAAAAAACGGCTCTGTAACTAGTTTACATAATAAGTAATGTAAAATCTGTGTATTGTAATACGTTCTATTTCATCCCAAAACTCCAAAAAGTGTGTAAATCCATGATTGTTACGCGACGTTTGTAAATTATATGTCTAAAGTAGTAGAAGTAGGTATCCTTTTCTATAAATTATTTTCTTGCTTTTATTTTTCATGTATATCGTTACAAAGATCTTGTTTTTCAAGTTACCCCGCAGGAAAAATCGAGCGGGGTTAAATCTGGAGATCTGGGTGGACAATCTATAGGACCTCTTCTTTCAATCCAATTTCCTGGAAATTCACCATCAAAAACCGATCATATGTATCTTCATTTATTTGGTGTACCAAATGTATTTTGTAGAGATGGAATTTATAATGTTTAAGTAGTCGGAGGATACTTTTACAGATGAAAAAATGTCTCGTATTTCGTTAATCCTTTGTCGAATTTAATACTTCGTCGAGATACTTTTGAGGGAAGTTTGCGATTTTTTGAAAAATTTAAATAAAATTTTTTGAAAATTTTATTGTGGGAGAGAATTTTTGACGTTTTGTCACTTTTTTAGGGTAAACCTTTTATCTGAGCATATCCAAATTTTATACTTTTCATGATTTTTACTTATGTTGTTTTTCGAATTATTACTTTTGTTCCTCGATCGATTTGAAATCCATATATATTTATAGAGAAAAGAAAACATCGATATTGAAAATTCAGCTTAATATTTATCTCTATTCATTCAGGCTTTTTTCGGGAAATTTTACGGTCATCTCTAGAATATTTTCTGAAAGATATCCGTGGATGTCTATCTCAAGTCCAAGAAATAACAATGATACGTGCTATAGTATGTTTTGAAAGATTAATTTTTTGTACGAAAATAGAGTACAAAGAAATAGGTTGAAAACTAATTTTGTCATTTTTTTTATGAAAGTTTGTTTGCTTTAAAAATATCTTCTGAAGCATATCCATTACAGATCCACGGTGGATATTTCAAGGATGTCCATTTTAATTCCGGGGATTTCCCGAGTAGATAGAATTGGACATGAAACAGATAAAAAATTGAGGGTAAACAAAAATCATGGTATTATTGGAAAAATAATGAAATGAACTTCGAATTCCATTTGATATTTTCAGGGTAACATCTACCTTTCCAGAGGTTGAAGTGTCTTCCTTGAAAAAAAAAATAAAAATTGACGTGTCTTTCAAACTGTATAAGCGCTAATTATACCAATATTTCTGCACCGGAGTAGGTTTTCTGAGTTATTCCTGAAAGTCAAGATTTAAATCGTTTTTCAAATCCATGGTTAATCACAGTTACCCATGGAAAAAGTTGTATATGAAAAACCTGAAAAATCAATTTCCAAAAACAATGTAAGTGGTTTACTGGTAAACTAGACCAAAACAGTTTTGGAATCGACTAGTGTTGAACATCATCAATCAATCGCAATGCCCCGCGTGTTCCCATTTAAAATACATGCAAAAAAGTGGTGCCCTTTGATTCACAAGCCTGACGTACCTTTCCATTAGTATTCTCGTCTGTTCCCTTCATTTTTGCACACTACACTTCCGAAACGATGCACTCAGTGCGAACACATCACCAGCTATCAATCTCGCGTGAAATAGGACATGAATGATTACAGTGCACTGGCGACTTTCACAAAAATTGGCGAATGCACTTCTCACTGCCACTTTATCTGCAACATGCTGTTGGTGCTCGACAGAGGTTTGAATGAGACGACGACATCGAAGACTTCGAACTTGCCGGGCGCTGCACATTTTCCCACCTTCTTGCTATAGCAATGATGCTAGAGACGGACCAATCCTCGGTGTAGTTCTAAAGTTCTCGTATAATCTGTAAAATCAACTGAGACTTTCTTGTCGATAGATGATAGTTTGTTCCTACATTTTTTTATAATTCGTTCTTCCAAGCAATCGAGATCAACTCTTTACGGCAGAATAGGGCTGCTAATATGTTATGCAGCTGTATATAAAAAACTTTAAAATATATTGAAGATCATAAAATGTGGACAGTAGCATGCCTGATCTCAATGCATCAATACTAAAATGAAGTGAATGAAATGAAACAGAATAGAACAGAATAAAACAGAATAGAACAGAATACAACAGAATACAATATAATAGAACAGAATAGAACAGAATAAAACAGAATACAACAGATTACAACTGAATACAATATAATAGAACATAATACAACATAATAGAACATAATAGATCATAATAGAACAGAAGCAAACAGAATAAAACAGAATAAAACAGAAAACAACAGAATACAATATAATAGAACAGAATACAACATAATAGAACATAATAGATCATAATAGAACAGAAGCAAACAGAATAAGACAGAAAACAACAGAATAAAGATCATAATAGAACAGAAGCAAACAGAATAAAACAGAATAAAACAGAAAACAACAGAATACAATATAATAGAACAGAATAGAACATAATAGATCAGAATATAACAGAATAAAACAGAAGAAAATAGAATAGAACAGAATAGAAAATAATAAAACAGAATATAACAGAATAAAACAGAATACAATATGAAGAACAGAATAGAACAGAATACAACATAATAGATCAGAATATAACAGAATAGAACAGAAGAAAACAGAATATAGAACAGAATAGAAAAGAATAAAACAGAATATAACAGAATAGTACTGGATACAATATAATAGAACAGAATACAACATAATAGAACATAATAGATCATAACAGAACAAAATAAAACAGAAGCAAACAGAATAAAACAGAATAAAACAGAAAACAACAGAATACAATATAATAGAACAGAATAGAACAGAATAGAAAAGAATAAAACAGAAAACAACAGAATACAATATAATAGAACAGAATAGAACATAATAGATCAGAATATAACAGAATAAAACAGAAGAAAATAGAATAGATCAGAATAGAACAGAATAAAACAGAATATAACAGAATAAAACAGAAAACAACAGAATACAATATGATAGAACAGAATAGAACAGAATACAACATAATAGATCAGAATATAGCAGAATAGAACAGAAGAAAACAGAATATAGAACAGAATAGAACAGAATATAACAGAATACTACTGTATACAATATAATAGAACAGAATACAACATAATAGAACATAATAGATCATAATAGAACAGAAGCAAACAGAATAAGACAGAAAACAACAGAATAAAGATCATAATAGAACAGAAGCAAACAGAATAAAACAGAATAAAACAGAAAACAACAGAATACAATATAATAGAACAGAATAGAACATAATAGATCAGAATATAACAGAATAAAACAGAAGAAAATAGAATAGATCAGAATAAAACAGAATATAACAGAATAAAACAGAAAACAACAGAATACAATATGATAGAACAGAATAGAACAGAATACAACATAATAGATCAGAATATAGCAGAATAGAACAGAAGAAAACAGAATATAGAACAGAATAGAACAGAATATAACAGAATACTACTGTATACAATATAATAGAACAGAATACAACATAATAGAACATAATAGATCATAATAGAACAGAAGCAAACAGAATAAGACAGAAAACAACAGAATAAAGATCATAATAGAACAGAAGCAAACAGAATAAAACAGAATAAAACAGAAAACAACAGAATACAATATAATAGAACAGAATAGAACATAATAGATCAGAATATAACAGAATAAAACAGAAGAAAATAGAATAGAACAGAATAGAAAATAATAAAACAGAATATAACAGAATAAAACAGAATACAATATGATAGAACAGAATACAACATAATAGATCAGAATATAACAGAATAGAACAGAAGAAAACAGAATATAGAACAGAATAGAAAAGAATAAAACAGAATATAACAGAATACTACTGGATACAATATAATAGAACAGAATACAACATAATAGAACATAATAGATCATAACAGAACAAAATAAAACAGAAGCAAACAGAATAAAACAGAATAGAACTGAATAAGACAGAACAGAACAGAAGCAAACAGAATAAAACAGAATAAAACAGAAAACAACAGAATACAATGTAATAGAACAGAATAGAACAGAATAGAAAAGAATAAAACAGAAAACAACAGAATACAATATAATAGAACAGAATAGAACATAATAGATCAGAATATAACAGAATAAAACAGAAGAAAATAGAATAGATCAGAATAGAACAGAATAAAACAGAATATAACAGAATAAAACAGAAAACAACAGAATACAATATGATAGAACAGAATAGAACAGAATACAACATAATAGATCAGAATATAGCAGAATAGAACAGAAGAAAACAGAATATAGAACAGAATAGAACAGAATATAACAGAATACTACTGTATACAATATAATAGAACAGAATACAACATAATAGAACATAATAGATCATAATAAAACATAATAGATCATAACAGAACAGAATAAAACAGAAGCAAACAGAATAAAACAGAATAGAACAGAATAAGACAGAATAGAACAGAATAAAACAGAAAACAACCGAATACAATATAATAGAACAGAATACAACATAATAGATCAGAATATAACAGAATCGAACAGAAGAAAACAGAATATAACAGAATACAACTGAATCCAATATAATAGAACAGAATACAACATAATAGAACATAATAGATAATAACAGAACAGAATAAAACAAAAGCATACAGAATAAAACAGAAGCAAACAGAATAAAACAGAATAGAACAGAAGGAAATGGAATAATACAGAATAAAACAGAAAACAACAGAATACAATATAATAGAACAGAATAGAACAGAAAACATCATAATAGAACATAATAGATAATAACTGAACAGAACAACATATTAGATCAGAATATAACAGAATCGAACAGAAGAAAACAGAATAGAACAGAATATAACAGAATACAACTGAATCCAATATAATAGAACAGAATACAACATAATAGAACATAATAGATCATAACAGAACAGAATAAAACAGAAGGACACAGAATAAAACAGATTAGAACAGAATAGAACAGAAGGAAATGGAATGATATGGAACAGAATGTTATATAATAGAATGGAATAGAATGGAACATAATGAAATAGAATTGAATAGTATGGAATAGAATAGAATCGAATTGAAACAAACGGAATATAATGAAATAGAACAGAACATGATGGAAATAAAATCATTAAAATCGATCAAAATAATAAAAGAAGCTTTTTAAGCTGAGATTTTTTATGTTAGTTCCAAATAAAACTTTATCTAAGTTTCTCATCACATTTTTTGGTAGTTTATCAAAGAAAAATGGACCATACATATTACTAGAAAAACGGCTCTATCTAAGACCGTTTTTTAGTAGTAAAGTTCATTTGGAGTTGAGAGGGATCTATTCCTTCCAAATTTTTTCACTCTACTATTTATTTGTAAAATTCTAACTTTTTTGAATATGAATACCGAATTTGAAGTCGATTCCGAGTGAATTAAGAACTTCATAGGCTTTTTACGGAAATTCATGTTCTCGTGATGACTTGGAATCGGTTTGTCGTAATAAATTCGAGGAAAATTTAATATTTTTTGAAAAATAAATAACAAAAATATTCTTTTTTGTACTTAACCTTGTATCTGAGCATAACAAATAAGATTTTTTTGAAATCAGCATTAAATTTGTGCAGATAGGGTGAATTTCAAGTGGATCTAAGGATATTGTATTTTTTATGATTTTATGGGAATTTTTTCGAGGTTTTCTTATCAGTCGGTCGACTTTAAATTCCACACTAATCGCAACCTTCTGAATCGACTAGTGTTCGCAGAATTGCTCTATCTCAAACCGTTCTCGAGTTGAAAAGTTGATCTGAAGTTAGGAAGGGTAATTTCCCTCTAAAAATTTATTTTTATAATTTTTTCATTTATTTTCGTAAAAGTGAACCGTTTTTGAATATGCACCCCAATTTTGAAGTTGATTCCGAGTCATTTAAAATTTTAATGGGCATTGAAATCCGTTTTCGTGGTATGATTCGAAATAACCCCGTCGAGATACGTTTTGGGCAATTTTGCATTATTCTTATAATGAAAAACAAAAATTTCCAAAAATTCAATAGTGCGTTGGAATTTTTTCTTTTTCGTCCTAAACCATGTATGGAAGCATATAAAAAATTTCTTGAAATCAGTATGAAATTTTGAGCAAATTGTGTGATTTTCGAGTGGATATGATGATTTTGTATTTTTTATAATTTTTAGGATTTTTTTCCCGTCAATCGGCTTAAAATCCAGAGTACACTAATTTCATTATTCTGAATTGATTGGCGTTCGCAGAATTGCTTTATTTTAATCCGTTCTCGAGTTGAAAAGTTGATATGTAGTTAGGAGGGGCCATTTTCCTCCAAAATTCCGTTCCCATCATTTTGTTCCGTATAATTCAACTTTTTTCGAATATGCGCACCAAATTTGAAGTTCGATAAATTTCGTCGACATACATTTGAAGAAATTTTGCAATTGTGTAGGTATATTTCGAGTGGATCTGGTGATTTTGTATCAATCCGCGATCGAAATTTATTTTTGTGGTATGATTTGGAATAAGCTCGTCGAGATACTTTTGCGAAAATTTTAGAAAATTTAATATTGCGAAGAAATTGTTCATGCTAAAGCTAAACCTCGCTTATACATATATATTTTCAGATTCACCAAGAAGTTTTGTGCAAATAGTGAAAATTCCAAGTGAATCTGATGATTTTCTATTTTTCGTGATTTTCAGGAATTTTTTCGAGTATAAACATTTTTCCCGATTTCTCTTGCGCTCTCTATCTAGCTATCAGGGGTAAGGGGATAAAGTTTCTTGACGTCATAATATGATTCATTGTCCGTCAACTCAATCATCAATCTTCTGGAATTTAAATTATGTCTTTCTGTGTTTGAACGTGAAAATGAAATTTCTGCAGTAATTTTATGGCAACGATTCTTCGTCTCATTGGGTAATTCCAATGCGCGATTTCATCGAACGATCATCATTTTTGTCTTCGGACAATGCATGAAAGGCGACTAATATTAGTTATTAATTGACGGCATTAGAAACTCTCGCTTTATGCTTTCTGAGCTCCGTAAGTAGGTGAAGACATCACCTCGTCTTGCTCACTTTCTATAAACATTATAGAAATAATGTCGGCGCACTTTGCAACACAGGACGCAATTTCATTGTTTTTCGATCACTGTATTAATTTTCAGATAGAGGAAGTAGGTAGTAAGTAGGCGGAAATTCAAATTAAATTTTGTCACATCACATTACAGTTGAAAGTTGTTTCTCATTTGTTGAACAACAGTATATGGAAAGAATGATTGTATAAGGGGAAAGCCCCTAGGCTTCCGAATAAAAATTCGTACTGGAGTTCCCCAAGGAGCGGTCCTTGGGCCGATCTTAACGTTGTTGTTTAAATGGAACACCTCGTTTTTTATTGAATTTTTAGAAACTACGATTTATTTCAATATAACTATATTCGAAACATTATATGTCTACAGGGCTGTAGTTTTTAGTTATATGAATTTTTTTGAAAATTTTGACAGATGCAGTCTTCAGAAAAAAAGAGTCAGGTCAAAAATTGCCTGAATTTGTCTGAATGTGACCTGAAGCTTTCTGATTATTTGGAAACTTTTCCAAAAAATTATACAGGGTGCTCTGAAATTGGCGCCAAATTCAGCAATTTCTAATTTTTTCCAAATAGCAACCCCAAAATTATATGGTTTCATGTAAAAAACTAAAATTTCCTTGTAGTTACAAGAGAAATTTTAATCTACAGGAAACAAATGATGAATTGTCAACAAACAAAACAGTAGACCTTTGATAATTAGTTTGATTTCTACTCGATATTTGTTTTATGTGTTTATAATTTTTAGAATTTTTTCATTTTTAATAATTAAGGCAAAATTTTGACATTATCTGGGACTGTAATAATTCTATGAAAATCAATATTTGAATCGTGTTGTATAGACATAAAAATCCAACAATCAAAATATCAAAAGTTGGAAGAGAAAAAAAAGCTTTCTCTTCTACCTAAGCCCAAAATAAATAAAAAACCTGAATAATTATTACCTATATAGGTATTCAATAATTTTTTTTTTCTATTTATCTTCCAATCACGTTTTTCGATTTTTTTATAGAGAAATATATGTCAAACTCAATATAGCATGAACAAAAAATATTTATCACCCTCGCCAAAGTCTCGCCTCGCATGAATTCCATGAAATTATATTTCGAAAATTTGCAACGAAACTTTTATCGCAAAAAGTTTTCAATTGAATGATAACATACAAAACAATCAGTGGCTAAAATATTTTACTATCAAAGTAAAATCGAATGGACAAATGTCACCCAGTAAAGAGATCTTGTCAGGTGTCCCACAGGGATCGGTTCTGGGTCCATGTATTTCTCTTCTGTATTTGAATAATGTGTTTTGCATCCCGATAAGAGAAAATTTTACAATGTTTGTAGAAGATATTGCCATTCTCTAGCATGGAAAAAATGTCCAATTGAAAGTAACGATTACTAATGATATTGGGGTAGTAAAAAATTAGGTGATTTTAATTAATACCTGTTTTAATGAATGAAAACAAATTTACTCATCTTTTGTGAAATCAAAAAACTAAATAATCGTGTACCTTCCGAAATAAAAAATGAGAAAATATATTATAAATTTAGAAAAATAATGAAAGAAGCTCTACTCAAAAAATCATATTAAAATATGAGGAATCTTCTCAGTCAAACTCTGCTACGATTTTATTTTACATTTACGTGATTTTAATCTGTGTAGAATGAGAATTTCCAATAGGTTTGTTTTGGGTCTGAAAATTATCAGTCCTGGGACGTCTCTTAAGGTTCATATTCGCTCATTTTTTCTCAACTGCACATGATCCTGACGTCCCAGTGTAGGTTTGTTCTGGTTCTGAAAATTATCAGTCCTAGGACGTCAGGATCATGCGCAGTTGACGAGAAGTGTGCTCTTTAGGTTCATATTCGCTCATTTTTTCTCAACTGCACATGATCCTGACGTCCCAGTGTAGGTTTGTTCTGGTTCTGAAAATTATCAGTCCTAGGACGTCAGGATCATGCGCAGTTGACGAGAAGTGTGCTCTTTAGGTTCATATTCGCTCATTTTTTCTCAACTGCACATGATCCTGACGTCCCAGTGTAGGTTTGTTCTGGTTCTGAAAATTATCAGTCCTAGGACGTCAGGATCATGCGCAGTTGACGAGAAGTGTGCTCTTTAGGTTCATATTCGCTCATTTTTTCTCAACTGCACATGATCCTGACGTCCCAGTGTAGGTTTGTTCTGGTTCTGAAAATTATCAGTCCTAGGACGTCAGGATCATGCGCAGTTGACGAGAAGTGTGCTCTTTAGGTTCATATTCGCTCATTTTTTCTCAACTGCACATGATCCTGACGTCCCAGTGTAGGTTTGTTCTGGTTCTGAAAATTATCAGTCCTAGGACGTCAGGATCATGCGCAGTTGACGAGAAGTGTGCTCTTTAGGTTCATATTCGCTCATTTTTTCTCAACTGCACATGATCCTGACGTCCCAGTGTAGGTTTGTTCTGGTTTTGAAAATTATCAGTCCTAGGACGTCAGGATCATGCGCAGTTGACGAGAAGTGTGCTCTTTAGGTTCATATTCGCTCATTTTTTCTCAACTGCACATGATCCTGACGTCCCAGTGTAGGTTTGTTCTGGTTCTGAAAATTATCAGTCCTAGGACGTCAGGATCATGCGCAGTTGACGAGAAGTGTGCTCTTAAGGTTCATATTCGCTCATTTTTTCTCAACTGCACATGATCCTGACGTCCCAGTGTAGGTTTGTTCTGGTTCTGAAAATTATCAGTCCTAGGACGTCAGGATCATGCGCAGTTGACGAGAAGTGTGCTCTTTAGGTTCATATTCGCTCATTTTTTCTCAACTGCACATGATCCTGACGTCCCAGTGTAGGTTTGTTCTGGTTTTGAAAATTATCAGTCCTAGGACGTCAGGATCATGCGCAGTTGACGAGAAGTGTGCTCTTTAGGTTCATATTCGCTCATTTTTACTCAACTGCACATGATCCTGACGTCCCAGTGTAGGTTTGTTCTGGTTCTGAAAATTATCAGTCCTAGGACGTCAGGATCATGCGCAGTTGACGAGAAGTGTGCTCTTAAGGTTCATATTCGCTCATTTTTTCTCAACTGCACATGATCCTGACGTCCCAGTGTAGGTTTGTTCTGGTTCTAAAAATTATCAGTCCTAGGACGTCAGGATCATGCGCAGTTGACGAGAAGTGTGCTCTTTAGGTTCATATTCGCTCATTTTTTCTCAACTGCGCATAATCCTGACGTCCCAGGACCAATAATTTTCAGAACCAGAACAAAGCTAGTACTAATTATTTACAGAACCAGAACAAAGCTATAAGACTCGGCACTTCTCATTCTCCACAACGTGAAGCGTGAATTGTCGATGATTTATCTGTGATTACTGCAATTAAACCAAAATATGCATGTTCCAAGAAATAAAGGACGCAAACACTACTTATAATTTTAATTATATTTCGAATACATCAGAAGACCTTGAGAAACTGGTCGAGAGTGAAACGATAATAGGAATCGAAAAAAGGTTCCTGACGTACAGACTTCTTTAGAATTTGTGTTGACTGTAGCAAATTACGTTTTCGTGTTTGTTAATCCTAACGAAGCATCATACAATCAATAGATTGTACCATATTAACAACATTCTAGAATGTACTTTACAACATTTAGCTTCGATGATATACCGGATTCTGAATCAAGCCCGAGCTCAAAGAAAATAAAACTGAAATTTGCTTTTTTTGTTCTTCAATGACATCGATGAAGGCAATCGTATTCAAATTCCGGTAATACGGTACAATGTAATCAATGTTCACTCGCTAATTTCTCTAATAACGATCATTCCATGAACCCATCAGTTTTTCTTGACGTATCCCAATTAATGTAATGACGGGTTGTATGGAAATTAATGTTATTCAGAGATTGATAAACATACATGAAAACAAATTAAATTTTCAGTCAGAAGTAAATAGAATAAAACGAACTGCCTTGATTTGTACATTTTCAATCGCCATCAAACCTGCACAAAACACGAATACATTTACAAACGATATGGGTATTCTCGAATAAAAAAATAAATAGTCTAACAACTTTTTTACATTTGCTCGAAAGTTGCAGATAATTATGCAAATTGATTTGTGTATCGGACATTACGTGCATTAATTAATTTAATCAAACTCGAGCTACCAATTGTTTGGTATTTTTTCTGGTTTTAAATGTAGAATATGACCTTTCTGATTTGATGAAAGTTATATACATGGTCAACCGCTTCTTAATTCTTTCAAGAAGTGGAGATTATTATATTGTATATGGTCAAGTCTGGACACTACATTTTTCTTATCTCAGAAAATCTCAGTCAACTCCTCTTTATCAAGTCAAATCGTTCGACGTTCTTTCTTCGTTCATATCTCGTTTTACGGGCTTCAGAAGAAAAAGCGGCATGAAAGGTAAAATAGTACAATCATCAGCTGAGCACTGGACATGGATTAGCCCTGTATTTATAGGTAGATTTTCGAATAAAACTCCATCAACAATCATGTGCAGACATTGGCTCAGATCATTCACAATAGCTGTCCAAAAACGACCTACAACCTTTGGATATTTTGCAGAAGACCATTAAACAAGTAGAAAACAATTTTGGAATCAGATTACCATGGAAGAATGAAGATATTATATTCCCTGAAACAAAAACTCTAGCAATGAAAACTGTACGGAAAGAACTATGGATCAAGTTCCAGAGGTCGCTGGTACAAATCCGGCTCGAAGGACCAATGGGACAATTCCAGGATATCTGCCTAGTGGATAGGTCGATATTCAGGTAACCATTGGCCTGCTAGGTCTCCAGACCTAACGCCGTGTGATTTCTTTTATGGGGTTACCTGACGAGCAACGTTTATAAGCAACGCCCATCACGGAATGTATAAGGATCGAATCGGCAGCACTGATCAACAGAACTATGTCGAGAAATGTTCGTTTTCTCTGCATGAAGTTTGTTTATTTTTTAATAGCAAATGTTTTCCTTAAATGCACCTAAATTATTGAAGGACACCGAGTTTTAACAATATACCTGGCGGTTCAAAAGTTTAGAAGGGAAAGGGAACTATTTCGGCCGCACTGTATTTAAGAATCGACTGGTATGATACACATTTATGGTACCTCTGCACCTTAATTTTTAATTAGATCTCCTCACAGCGTAATTATCCAACCTTTTGTTTATTTTAATAACTGTTATAAATAATTTTAATTGTCTTATAATGTGCAATTGAATATTCTTTCCACGCAGAGCCTAATAGACATCGCGTTCGTCATTGATGAGAGTATTATCATAAATTTGTTACCGAATAAATTAATATGCATTTTGTAAAAGAGCCGTATACCCAAATGTGTGTGTAAGAAAGTGACGTATATATAAAGGTATGTATTAGATATGATACTGAGACATAGTATTCAATTAAAATATACAGTCTGGATTTTTTGTTTTATTAGAATTCGTACCCACAGTTAACGTATATGCATGCATGTGTAGACATAAAAAATATATTTTTGATACGTCCTTGATTTTAGTACTAGGATTATTGTTGTGTATGAAGAACGAAGTATATTTGAATTACCCTTGGCTACAGAGAATGGAATTTAGGAACTATATATAAGGACCATATTAATTTAATTTCTCATATTTTACACAATATATATATAAACAAGGTGTACAAACTTGAGAGGGTAAATCTTTGACTAGTTTCAATATAAATATTCATACGAACATGTGTCCGAAAGTATATCGTTTCAGAGACACAGGGTGTCGAAGTTGAAATTTAATTTTCAATTATGTTGAATGAGAATTGCAAAAAAAATTGTTCAAAATTTGGTAAACTGGGTTTTTGAGGTTAAAAAACAAAATTTGGTTTTCATTTTTATGTGAAACTTAGAGGGCGCTGCGTACACTATCAATATTTACTTTATTTGCCCTCTAACGTTTTTCACAGTAAACTTTTGGAATTTTTTATATTTAAATCTTATTGCCACAGTTTTTCTCATCAAAAAAGGTATAACTTCTCAACAAAGCTAGAGGCAACTGTTTTTGAGAAATTTGCAAATTTCTGCATCGATGCAGGTGATATGGGGTCACTTGGGCGTCAGATAAAGTTGCTCAGAACTTTACAAAAACTGAGTAGGTATATGATGGATCTAGGTAAAATAAGCAACTTTTCTTTTACAAAGAGTTATCGAGAAATATTTCATTCTCAACACACAAGATGTTGAAAAACCGATATATTTTAATAATTCAATACTCTGTAGATTTTTATTCCGAATTGGTATTTAAAATTTTCATTTTATTATTATTGATAATTGATGAAGATCGAGGCTTCCCCTCCCTAACAACACAGGTACATCATCTGTCCGCTGGCCACTAAAATGGACCAATTTGGAATGTCACATGAATTTGGCACTGACGACATCCGTGGGATGTCACAGCTACGACATCTCTGGGATGTCCCAGCTACGACATCCCGTGGAGATCCTCTGTAAGACTGCCCTGGAATGACATTTCTGGGATGTCCTAGCTACGACATCCCTGGGATGTCCTAGCTACGACATCCCTGGGATGTTCCAGGTACGACATCCACTGGATATCCTTTGTAGGACATCCCTGGGAAGTCCCAAACATGTCGTACCGACGGTACGATGTTGTTAGGACTTTTCACCCCTATTCCCCTTAATCTCCTCTCATCCTGACAGATCCAAACGTCTTGCTTAGACGCATCACGTCTTCCAAGTGACTAGGCAAGTTTTTTTTGTCAGGTTCCTCAGCATTAGTTCTTCAAGCATTTCAAAGATGGCGGGAGCGTTACATAATCCGAAAAGAAAGACTTTGAACTGGTACAGCCCATGTCTAGCAGGAAAAGCTGTTTTGCCCCTGTCTTCAGGATGAACTCCAAACTGCCAGTAACTGCTTTTCAAATCCAACGTTGAAAACAATTTCAAACCGATAAACGTGTTTAGACTTGGCCAGTTTCTCTTCAATGTCGAGGTCGTTATCTTGAGGAAAAGTAACCCTTTAGCGTGGGCGACTTTCTAAAGCCTTCTGTGATGGAACGACCATGTTTTTTCTCCCTGAGCTCGGATAATTTAATGTTTCTTCGTTGCTTGTAGGCCATGACCTTTATCTCCTTAGACTTCTTGATTTTGGTCTCACCCAGCAGCTTTTCTGTTGATGACCATGTTTGGAGCAGTTATAGCAGTGTTTCTTTTCTTTCTAGGATGGCGTAACTGTTTGATTGTTCCCGGCTCCTTCTTCAACTATTTCGGTGATTTCATTCTAGAAGTACTAATGACTTCGACTGATTCTATTTAGAAGTTCAACATATTGTTGTTGTTATGGCTTGCATAACTGTTCCTCTTGCTCTCATTGTTCTTGTTTCATCTTGATCTCTTGTTCTCGTTTCCTTCTGATCTCTTCCTCCTGTTTCCTCATTTCAATTGTTGGAAAAGCTCTTCATCCGAACCCTAACCTCACAAAGTTGCAATTTCTGAATTCGTTTGGCTCTCCAGATACCGTTAATGGAATGGCCACGTATGACGTGGTAGACAAAAAATCGCACAATGAATCATAAAATGTTATAATAACTTGTAAAAATACATCAGTAAGAAACATAGTTTAAACGTAGGACGTGAAGCAAGAACAAAACTGTCCTCTTTCCGAGCAACTTTCATGCTTTATTCAAGTAACTTTCTTCCAAAGAAGGATAAACGGTCAGCTCCAAATCCAACCTGAAAAAATCAAAATTACTATCGATCTGAGCAAAAAAAAGAACGCATCACTTTTTGAAACCAGCGGCAATCTCTTCTGATTTCGCAGGATCCGTTACGACAGCAGTCTTGACTTTCTTCGGATCAAATAACGGGGCAACATACTTTTCTCCAGCTCGATTCAAATCCTCGATAGATACTTTATTGATAGATTCCAACAAGACCCTTGAAAATTAAAAAAAAATCATCTGGAACTCACGGAAATCGCCGCCATACCGACCTGTTAAATTTATAATCAACTCCATCGAAATAAGACGTAAACGACAATGTAACCACACTTCCTATGGTCTTTTCTTCGTCTATTATCTCGAAAATAATGGAACTCCTCGCTGATTCTAGCAGAGTTCTATCCCATTCCTTCTGTTTCAACTGTTTCGAGATTATGTCTTTGGTTTCCTTGTAGGCCCCGACCACATTCGTCGCCTTGGTGTACATCAAGTACAGCAAACCTTCATTGACTTTAGTAACCATTGTGTAACCGTACGAGTAGCCTTTGCCCCTTATTTGTTTCCACATAGGGCCCTGCAACATTATTTATTGTATTAAATACATCTATAGACCCACACATGAGTAAGGCATTGATTTTGGTCGATCAAAGTGATGCCTTAGCCTGTAATTTGGATTCCAGATATTTGGTGTCAGCAGTGGAATCAGAAGTGGGATCCTAGTAGTTAGACTTTATTATCGACTTGGATGATTTGTGAAGACAATATTTAATTGAAATCGCACTAACAATGATAGTAAATAATATTTCTCTCACCTCTGCTTGTATAAGGTACTGCAAATAAAGCATCAAAGCAGGCAGGTCTGGATCTGTATAGGAATTAATACTCTTCGTCGTCTGAACGAAGAAGGAGGATTCCAAACAGCCCAAACCGATGATACACCCATTTTCGGAGTCGTCCAGTTCCTTCAGAAGTTTGTAATCTGGGGTAACTCTCAATCTGAAACCACAAAAAAGAAACGGAAGCGTTCACAGACATTTCCAGCGAATAGCCTCTTACTTTTGTTGTTTCTCGGTTATTTTTATGTCAGCGGGAAGGAAAGCTTCGAGAGGTTTGGAAGCGTTTTTTAAAATATCCAAGTTCCCGGCTACATACAAGACCAAGTTTGAGGGGTCCGTTATGATTTGCCTAACCTTCTCTACGTCTGCTACGACTTCTTTGGCACCGTCGCTGTCTAACTTTCCTATAACCTCGGTCAAAAATTTGCCTTGCTGCAAAACCCCGTTTTTCACTATATTGCTATCTGAAATTGCAAGATTGATAGTTTTCTTTCGTTGGTGAAATAAATTAATATATATCTTGTCGCAAATTATATTAATAAAAATATTGTTACGAGATTGTTAAGTACCGACCATTAAAACGTAGCTCATTTGCACAACAAATAAACCGGCGCTATCAGAGTTATTATATCTTCATTTCCGGAATTATTTACATGTTTTCTGTACGGAATAATCTGGAGAACGGAAGAATCCCGAAAAATCTACTCTGCTCGAAATGAGTATATAAAGGCGACACATTACAATCGGAATTCCGAATTGGTTACTCAAATTTTTATAATTCCGACTTTGTATCTCGAAATTCTGATTTACTAACTCGGACTGTTATAATTCCGATTCATTGTCTCGGAATTGCGACTTGCTATGTCGGAATTTCATAATTCCGACTTGGTAACTCAGAATTTCAAAATACCAAATCGAAATTATGGAATTCCAAGTTACCAAATCGGAATTCCGAGATACGAGGTCGGAATTATAGAATTCCGAGTTGATAGGTCGGAATTCCGAGATACCAAGTCGGAATTCCGAGATACCAAGTCGGAATTCCGAGATACCAAGTCAGAAATCCGAGATACCATGTTGAAATTGTAGAATTCCGAGTAACCAAGTTGGAATTCCGAGATACAAAGTCGAAATTATAGAATTCCGAGTTACCAAGTCGGAATTCCGAGATACCAAGTCGGAAATCCGAGATACCATGTTGAAATTGTAGAATTCCGAGTAACCAAGTTGGAATTCCGAGATACAAAGTCGAAATTATAGAATTCCGAGTTATCAAGTCAAAATTCCGAGTTACAAAGTCGTAATTCCGAGATACCAAGTCGGAATTCCGAGATACCAAGTCAGAAATCCGAGATACCATGTTGAAATTGTAGAATTCCGAGTAACCAAGTTGGAATTCCGAGATACAAAGTCGAAATTATAGAATTCCGAGTTACCAAGTCAAAATTCCGAGTTACGAAGTCGGAATTATAGAAATCCGAGTTACCAAGTCGTAATTCCGAGATACGAAGTCGGAATTACAATATTCCGAGTTGGTAAGTCGGAATTCCGGCATGTGAAGTCGGAATTATGAAAATTTGAGTAACTAAGTCGAAATTTGAAAAATAAAATTGGTGTGGCTCTTACTACGCCTTCGTAGTAGATAATTCTAGTGCATCTCACCTTCCG
This sequence comes from Chrysolina americana, assembly GCA_958502065.1. Taxonomy (NCBI): domain Eukaryota; kingdom Metazoa; phylum Arthropoda; class Insecta; order Coleoptera; family Chrysomelidae; genus Chrysolina; species Chrysolina americana. The sequence goes on along the minus strand of OY293413.1, from coordinate 546,292 downwards.
AATACCGCATGCCCCTCATGGCGTACGAGACGACGCTTCGTCCGTTTCGTTTAAACTGCGATACGGAGTTGTTCATTTTCGTGGCGATAACTTTCAACCTTTCCGCCGTGAAGACGGTTTTGTACAGCAGCTCCTTCAGCCAATTCAGGCCGATTTCGTACTTGGACGCCTCCACCTGGAGAATCACCGTGGCCGTGGTGGAATAGTGACCGCAAGCGAAGTAGTTGCTGCGTTGGAGGCCGATAGACGTCGAATTGTTGACGGTGTCGTCGTTCAGCTGCGCCACGACGGCTTCGTAAGGAACTATTTTGCCGTCTCGTTCCAGAGGCAGTTCGAGAAGGGATTCCAGCAGCAGCGGGAGGTAAATCCTCAGGTGCGAGGGGATGCTGGACGTGTCCAGGGTGGCGAACATCTGGAAAATCAGGAGTGCTATAAATACTGAATCAAAAGAATATCGCAAACAAAAACAGGAATAGCTCTAGAGACGAAACAGTAAAGTTTTCAATCTTCAAACTAGTCACACGATCCGACGGAAATAATGTTCAAAGTGGCGTACCTCAAGGTTCAATTCTTGGACCTGTCCACCTTCTGATCTATAAAATATCAAAATTATACAATAGCAAGCAACAATATGAAGTTTGACCAATCTAACAGGAACTTTTACTGTACAGAAAATACTCGACTGGATGCCGCCCGTCTAAACATACAAAGCCTATTTTAATTTCGACAGTTTTTTCTGTTCTGATCATTACTTAGATCTACGCTTTGCTCGGATTTGGGACCAATCCGAATGTTTACAAGGAAAATTAAAGCAGCGCCGATAAATCATCTGATTGGAGCTCTTTATCAACCGTTGCGCCGCATCACCTTTGAAAATATCTGCCGCAGATGAAAACCAAACTTCAGATAATATTATTTACAAACCACGACAAATACTACTTCAAATAATACTAATGTTGACTCACGTATACGAAGTTTGTCTTTAAATGATCGAAAAACGTAAAGACGGGCGTCCTGGACAAATCCACTCTGCTGTTTTTCGCAGAATCGCTCCTATACCGCTCAATACTATGGAATTTTATCGAACTGAAGCTGGGAATCGCCACGGAAGTCAGCATTTCCGTTGGCGGTTCTCGATCGTTGAATTCGATGGCTCTTTCTAATATTTCGCCCTTTTTGTTCAACCCCTCCTCAGTCAGGATCGATATTTGATTTTCCACCCTTTCTTTTTCCTCCTTCGCCATTTTCAGCTGTTCCTCCTTGCTCGGTACACACTGTATTGCGACGTGTTCGTTTTCGACGAGGTACTTTCGCAGAATATCCAGCCAGAAAGACTGCGGCTCCTCCGCTAGCTTGGACAGATCTGTCAGCGGGTTTATCCTTTGTTGTAACTGAAAAACAGATGATAGTATTCGAAAAGTCGTAAAAAATTGCATAAACAAAATATTTCCATAACATTGAAATTTAATGAGAGTGGGCGTTTTGGAAAAGTTATCTTAAAAAGCTGTCGTGATAATTTGAATTCAAGGTAAATGGGTTTTATGAGAAGGGACTGTCGTGGAAACTACGTGTGGGTTCCATGGGAACTAGCGGTAATGAGAATTGTATGTTGTCGAATAAGGGTGGGAAGTAAATTTCATGAGAAGTAGATTTCATGGAAGTGGATTTCATTGAAACTGGCGGGAATGAGAAGATAGGCGTGGAAATAGCGGTAATGTGAAGTCGGTGTCCCCGAAATTAAGTAAAGGAAGTGGGTTTAATGGGAAGTGGATTTCATGGGAAATGGATTTCATGGGAAGTTGGATTCAGAAGAAGTGGGTTTTATGGGAAGTGGATTATATTGAAACTGGCGGGAATGAGAAGATGAAGATAGGCGTGGGAATGGCGGTAATGTGAAGTCGGTGTCCCCGAAATTAACCAAAGAAAGTGGGTTCCGTGGGAAGTGGGTTTTATGGGAAGTAAATTTCATGGGAAGTGGATTTCATGGAAAGTTGGATTCAGGAGAAGTGGGTTTTATGGGAAGTGGTTCTCATTGAAACTGGCGGTAATGAGAAGATAGGCGTGGGAATGGCGGTAATATGAAGTCGGTGTCCCCGAAATTAAGTAAAGGAAGTGGGTTCCGTGGGAAGTGGGTTTAATGGGAAGTGGATTTCATGGGAAGTGGAGTTCATGGGAAGTTGGATTCAGGAGAAGTGGGTTTTATGGGAAGTGGTTCTCATTGAAACTGGCGGTAATGAGAAGATAGGCGTGGGAATGGCGGTAATATGAAGTCGGTGTCCCCGAAATTAAGTAAAGGAAGTGGGTTCCGTGGGAAGTGGGTTTAATGGGAAGTGGATTTCATGGGAAGTGGAGTTCATGGGAAGTTGGATTCAGGAGAAGTGGGTTTTATGGGAAGTGGTTCTCATTGAAACTGGCGGTAATGAGAAGATAGGCGTGGGAATGGCGGTAATATGAAGTCGGTGTCCCCGAAATTAAGTAAAGGAAGTGGGTTCCGTGGGAAGTGGGTTTAATAGGAAGTGGATTTCATGGGAAGTGGAGTTCATGGGAAGTTGGATTCAGGAGAAGTGGGTTTTATGGGAAGTGGTTTTCATTGAAACTGGCGGGAATGAGAAGATAGGCGTGGGAATAGCGGTAATGTGAAGTCGGTGTCCCCGAAATTAAGTAAAGGAAGTGGGTTCCGTGGAAAGTGGGTTTAATGGGAAGTGGATTTCATGGGACGTGGATTTCATGGGAAGTGGATTTCATGGGAAGTTGGATTCAGGAGAAGTGGGTTTTATGGGAAGTGGATTATATTGAAACTGGCGGGAATGAGAAGATGAAGATAGGCGTGGGAATGGCGGTAATGTGAAGTCGGTGTCCCCGAAATTAACTAAAGAAAGTGGGTTCCGTGGGAAGTGGGTTTTATGGGAAGTAAATTTCATGGGAAGTGGATTTCATGGAAAGTTGGATTCAGGAGAAGTGGGTTTTATGGGAAGTGGTTCTCATTGAAACTGGCGGTAATGAGAAGATAGGCGTGGGAATGGCGGTAATATGAAGTCGGTGTCCCCGAAATTAAGTAAAGGAAGTGGGTTCCGTGGGAAGTGGGTTTAATGGGAAGTGGATTTCATGGGAAGTGGAGTTCATGGGAAGTTGGATTCAGGAGAAGTGGGTTTTATGGGAAGTGGTTTTCATTGAAACTGGCGGGAATGAGAAGATAGGCGTGGGAATAGCGGTAATGTGAAGTCGGTGTCCCCGAAATTAAGTAAAGGAAGTGGGTTCCGTGGGAAGTGGGTTTAATGGGAAGTGGATTTCATGGGAAGTGGAGTTCATGGGAAGTTGGATTCAGGAGAAGTGGGTTTTATGGGAAGTGGTTCTCATTGAAACTGGCGGTAATGAGAAGATAGGCGTGGGAATGGCGGTAATATGAAGTCGGTGTCCCCGAAATTAAGTAAAGGAAGTGGGTTCCGTGGGAAGTGGGTTTAATGGGAAGTGGATTTCATGGGAAGTGGAGTTCATGGGAAGTTGGATTCAGGAGAAGTGGGTTTTATGGGAAGTGGTTCTCATTGAAACTGGCGGTAATGAGAAGATAGGCGTGGGAATGGCGGTAATATGAAGTCGGTGTCCCCGAAATTAAGTAAAGGAAGTGGGTTCCGTGGGAAGTGGGTTTAATAGGAAGTGGATTTCATGGGAAGTGGAGTTCATGGAAAGTTGGATTCAGGAGAAGTGGGTTTTATGGGAAGTGGTTTTCATTGAAACTGGCGGGAATGAGAAGATAGGCGTGGGAATAGCGGTAATGTGAAGTCGGTGTCCCCGAAATTAAGTAAAGGAAGTGGGTTCCGTGGAAAGTGGGTTTAATGGGAAGTGGATTTCATGGGACGTGGATTTCATGGGAAGTGGATTTCATGGGAAGTTGGATTCAGGAGAAGTGGGTTTTATGGGAAGTGGATTATATTGAAACTGGCGGGAATGAGAAGATGAAGATAGGCGTGGGAATGGCGTTAATGTGAAGTCGGTGTCCCCGAAATTAACTAAAGAAAGTGGGTTCCGTGGGAAGTGGGTTTTATGGGAAGTAAATTTCATGGGAAGTGGATTTCATGGAAAGTTGGATTCAGGAGAAGTGGGTTTTATGGGAAGTGGTTCTCATTGAAACTGGCGGTAATGAGAAGATAGGCGTGGGAATGGCGGTAATATGAAGTCGGTGTCCCCGAAATTAAGTAAAGGAAGTGGGTTCCATGGGAAGTGGGTGTAATGGGAATCTTCATGGGAAGTGGAGTTCATGGGAAGTTGGATTCAGGAGAAGTGGGTTTTATGGGAAGTGGTTCTCATTGAAACTGGCGGTAATGAGAAGATAGGCGTGGGAATGGCGGTAATATGAAGTCGGTGTCCCCGAAATTAAGTAAAGGAAGTGGGTTCCGTGGGAAGTGGGTTTAATGGGAAGTGGATTTCATGGGAAGTGGAGTTCATGGGAAGTTGGATTCAGGAGAAGTGGGTTTTATGGGAAGTGGTTTTCATTGAAACTGGCGGGAATGAGAAGATAGGCGTGGGAATAGCGGTAATGTGAAGTCGTGTCCCCGAAATTAAGTAAAGGAAGTGGGTTCCGTGGAAAGTGGGTTTAATGGGAAGTGGATTTCATGGGACGTGGATTTCATGGGAAGTGGATTTCATGGGAAGTTGGATTCAGGAGAAGTGGGTTTTATGGGAAGTGGATTATATTGAAACTGGCGGGAATGAGAAGATGAAGATAGGCGTGGGAATGACGGTAATGTGAAGTCGGTGTCCCCGAAATTAAGTAAAGGAAGTGGGTTCCGTGGGAAGTGGGTTTAATGGGAAGTGGATTTCATGGGAAGTTGGATTCAGGAGAAGTGGGTTTTATGGGAAGTGGATTATATTGAAACTGGCGGGAATGAGAAGATGAAGATAGGCGTGGGAATGACGGTAATGTGAAGTCGGTGTCCCCGAAATTAAGTAAAGGAAGTGGGTTCCGTGGGAAGTGGGTTTAATGGGAAGTGGATTTCATGGGAAGTTGGATTCAGGAGAAGTGGGTTTTATGGGAAGTGGATTATATTGAAACTGGCGGGAATGAGAAGATGAAGATAGGCGTGGGAATGACGGTAATGTGAAGTCGGTGTCCCCGAAATTAAGTAAAGGAAGTGGGTTCCGTGGGAAGTGGGTTTAATGGGAAGTGGATTTCATGGGAAGTTGGATTCAGGAGAAGTGGGTTTTATGGGAAGTGGATTATATTGAAAATGGCGGGAATGAGAAGATGAAGATAGGCGTGGGAATGACGGTAATGTGAAGTCGGTGTCCCCGAAATTAAGTAAAGGAAGTGGGTTCCGTGGGAAGTGGGTTTAATGGGAAGTGGATTTCATGGGAAGTTGGATTCAGGAGAAGTGGGTTTTATGGGAAGTGGATTATATTGAAACTGGCGGGAATGAGAAGATGAAGATAGGCGTGGGAATGACGGTAATGTGAAGTCGGTGTCCCCGAAATTAAGTAAAGGAAGTGGGTTCCGTGGGAAGTGGGTTTAATGGGAAGTGGATTTCATGGGAAGTTGGATTCAGGAGAAGTGGGTTTTATGGGAAGTGGATTATATTGAAACTGGCGGGAATGAGAAGATGAAGATAGGCGTGGGAATGACGGTAATGTGAAGTCGGTGTCCCCGAAATTAAGTAAAGGAAGTGGGTTCCGTGGGAAGTGGGTTTAATGGGAAGTGGATTTCATGGGAAGTTGGATTCAGGAGAAGTGGGTTTTATGGGAAGTGGTTTTCATTGAAACTGGCGGTAATGAGAAGATGGGCGTGGAAATGGCGGTAATGTGAAGTCGGTGTCCCCCGAAATTAAGTAAAGGAAGTGGGTTCCGTGGGAAGTGGGTTTAATGGGAAGTGGATTTCATGGGAAGTTGCATTCAGGAGAAGTGGGTTTTATGGGAAGTGGATTATATTGAAACTGGCGGGAATGAGAAGATGAAGATAGGCGTGGGAATGACGGTAATGTGAAGTCGGTGTCCCCGAAATTAAGTAAAGGAAGTGGGTTCCGTGGGAAGTGGGTTTAATGGGAAGTGGATTTCATGGGAAGTTGGATTCAGGAGAAGTGGGTTTTATGGGAAGTGGATTATATTGAAACTGGCGGGAATAAGAAGATGAAGATAGGCGTGGGAATGGCGGTAATGTGAAGTCGGTGTCCCCCGAAATTAAGTAAAGGAAGTGGGTTCCGTGGGAAGTAGGTTTAATGGGAAGTGGATTTCATGGGAAGTGGATTTCATGGGAAGTTGGATTCAGGAGAAGTGGGTTTTATGGGAAGTGGTTCTCATTGAAACTGGCGGGAATGAGAAGATAGGCGTGGGAATAGCGTTAATGTGAAGTCGGTGTCCCCGAAATTAAGTAAAGGAAGTGGGTTCCGTGGAAAGTGGGTTTAATGGGAAGTGGATTTCATGGGACGTGGATTTCATGGGAAGTGGATTTCATGGGAAGTTGGATTCAGGAGAAGTGGGTTTTATGGGAAGTGGATTATATTGAAACTGGCGGGAATGAGAAGATGAAGATAGGCGTGGGAATGGCGGTAATGTGAAGTCGGTGTCCCCGAAATTAAGTAAAGGAAGTGGGTTCCGTGGGAAGTGGGTTTAATGGGAAGTGGATTTCATGGGAAGTTGGATTCAGGAGAAGTGGGTTTTATGGGAAGTGGATTATATTGAAACTGGCGGAAATGAGAAGATGAAGATAGGCGTGGGAATGACGGTAATGTGAAGTCGGTGTCCCCGAAATTAAGTAAAGGAAGTGGGTTCCGTGGGAAGTGGGTTTAATGGGAAGTGGATTTCATGGGAAGTTGGATTCAGGAGAAGTGGGTTTTATGGGAAGTGGATTATATTGAAACTGGCGGGAATGAGAAGATGAAGATAGGCGTGGGAATGACGGTAATGTGAAGTCGGTGTCCCCGAAATTAAGTAAAGGAAGTGGGTTCCGTGGGAAGTGGGTTTAATGGGAAGTGGATTTCATGGGAAGTTGGATTCAGGAGAAGTGGGTTTTATGGGAAGTGGATTATATTGAAAATGGCGGGAATGAGAAGATGAAGATAGGCGTGGGAATGACGGTAATGTGAAGTCGGTGTCCCCGAAATTAAGTAAAGGAAGTGGGTTCCGTGGGAAGTGGGTTTAATGGGAAGTGGATTTCATGGGAAGTTGGATTCAGGAGAAGTGGGTTTTATGGGAAGTGGATTATATTGAAACTGGCGGGAATGAGAAGATGAAGATAGGCGTGGGAATGACGGTAATGTGAAGTCGGTGTCCCCGAAATTAAGTAAAGGAAGTGGGTTCCGTGGGAAGTGGGTTTAATGGGAAGTGGATTTCATGGAAAGTTGGATTCAGGAGAAGTGGGTTTTATGGGAAGTGGATTATATTGAAACTGGCGGGAATGAGAAGATGAAGATAGGCGTGGGAATGACGGTAATGTGAAGTCGGTGTCCCCGAAATTAAGTAAAGGAAGTGGGTTCCGTGGGAAGTGGGTTTAATGGGAAGTGGATTTCATGGGAAGTTGCATTCAGGAGAAGTGGGTTTTATGGGAAGTGGATTATATTGAAACTGGCGGGAATGAGAAGATGAAGATAGGCGTGGGAATGACGGTAATGTGAAGTCGGTGTCCCCGAAATTAAGTAAAGGAAGTGGGTTCCGTGGGAAGTGGGTTTAATGGGAAGTGGATTTCATGGGAAGTTGGATTCAGGAGAAGTGGGTTTTATGGGAAGTGGTTTTCATTGAAACTGGCGGTAATGAGAAGATGGGCGTGGGAATGGCGGTAATGTAAAGTCGGTGTCCCCCGAAATTAAGTAAAGGAAGTGGGTTCCGTGGGAAGTGGGTTTAATGGGAAGTGGATTTCATGGGAAGTTGCATTCAGGAGAAGTGGGTTTTATGGGAAGTGGATTATATTGAAACTGGCGGGAATGAGAAGATGAAGATAGGCGTGGGAATGACGGTAATGTGAAGTCGGTGTCCCCGAAATTAAGTAAAGGAAGTGGGTTCCGTGGGAAGTGGGTTTAATGGGAAGTGGATTTCATGGGAAGTTGGATTCAGGAGAAGTGGGTTTTATGGGAAGTGGATTATATTGAAACTGGCGGGAATAAGAAGATGAAGATAGGCGTGGGAATGGCGGTAATGTGAAGTCGGTGTCCCCCGAAATTAAGTAAAGGAAGTGGGTTCCGTGGGAAGTAGGTTTAATGGGAAGTGGATTTCATGGGAAGTGGATTTCATGGGAAGTTGGATTCAGGAGAAGTGGGTTTTATGGGAAGTGGTTCTCATTGAAACTGGCGGGAATGAGAAGATAGGCGTGGGAATAGCGTTAATGTGAAGTCGGTGTCCCCGAAATTAAGTAAAGGAAGTGGGTTCCGTGGAAAGTGGGTTTAATGGGAAGTGGATTTCATGGGACGTGGATTTCATGGGAAGTGGATTTCATGGGAAGTTGGATTCAGGAGAAGTGGGTTTTATGGGAAGTGGATTATATTGAAACTGGCGGGAATGAGAAGATGAAGATAGGCGTGGGAATGGCGGTAATGTGAAGTCGGTGTCCCCCGAAATTAAGTAAAGGAAGTGGGTTCCGTGGGAAGTAGGTTTAATGGGAAGTGGATTTCATGGGAAGTGGATTTCATGGGAAGTTGGATTCAGGAGAAGTGGGTTTCATGGGAAGTGGATTATATTGAAACTGGCGGGAATGAGAAGATAGGCGTGGGAATGGCGGTAATGTGAAGTCGGTGTCCCCCGAATTTAATTAAAGGAAGTGGGTTCCGTGTGAAGTAGGTTTAATGGGAAGTGGATTTCATGGGACGTGGATTTCATGGGAAGTTGGATTCAGGAGAAGTGGGTTTCATGGGAAGTGGATTATATTGAAACTGGCGGGAATGAGAAGATAGGCGTGGGAATGGCGGTAATGTGAAGTCGGTGTCCCCCGAATTTAATTAAAGGAAGTGGGTTCCGTGGGAAGTAGGTTTAATGGGAAGTGGATTTCATGGGACGTGGATTTCATGGGAAGTTGGATTCAGGAGAAGTGGGTTTCATGGGAAGTGGATTATATTGAAACTGGCGGGAATGAGAAGATAGGCGTGGGAATGGCGGTAATGTGAAGTCGGAGTCACCCGAATTTAATTAAAGGAAGTGGGTTCCGTGGGAAGTAGGTTTAATGGGAAGTGGATTTCATGGGAAGTGGATTCCATGGGAAGTTGAATTCAGGAGAAGTGGGTTTCATGGGAAGTGGATTATATTGAAACTGGCGGGAATGAGAAGATAGGCGTGGGAATGGCGGTAATGTGAAGTCGGTGTCCCCGAAATTAAGTAAAGGAAGTGGGTTCCGTGGGAAGTGGGTTTAATGGGAAGTGGATTTCACGGGAAGTTGGATTCAGGAGAAGTGTGTTTTATGGGAAGTGGATTATATTGAAACTGGCGCTAATGAGAAGATGAAGATAGGCGTGGGAACGGCGGTAATGTGAAGTCGGTGTCACCAAAATTAAGTAAAGGAACTGGGTTCCGTGGGAAGTGGATTTTATGGGAAGTGGATTTCATGGAAAGTTGGATTAAGGAGAAATGGGTTTTATGGGGAGTGGATTATATTGAAACTGGCGGAAATGAGAAGACAGGAGTGGGAATGGCGGTAATGTGAAGTCGATGTCCCCGAAATCAAGTATACGAAGTGGGTTTTATGGGAAATGGGCTTTATTTATTAGAACTGGCGAAAATGAAAAGTAGGCATCATCGAAGGTAGGCGTGGGTGTCACCTAAATGAGGTAAAAGAAGCGGGTTCCGTGGGAAGTGGATTACGTGGGAAGTGAGCTCCATGGGAATTCTGTGTCATGGAATAAGGATGGGTAGTAGGTTTCATGAGAAGTGGATTTCATGGGAAGTTGGATCCATGAGAAGTGGGTTTCATAGGAAGTGGGTTTTATTGAAACTGGTGGGAGTGAGAAGATAGGCGTGGGAATGGCGGTAATGTGAATTCGGTGTCCCCGAAATAAGTAAAGGAAGTGGGTTCCGTGGGAAGTGGGTTTTATGGGAAGTGGGCTTTATTAGAACTGGCGAAAATGAAAGGTAGGCATCATCGAAGTTAGGCGTGGGGTCGCCAAAATAAAGTGGGTTTCGTGGGAATAGTTACGTGGGAAGTGAGTTCCATGGGAGTTGTGTCATCGAATAAGGGTGGGAAGTAGATTTCATGGGAAGAGGGTTTCATGAGAAGAGGGTTTCATGGGAAAAGGGTTTCATGGGAAGAGGGTTTCATGGGAAGTGGATTTCATGAGAAGTTGGAATGAGAAGATAGGCGTGGGAATGGCGGTAATGTGAAGTCGGGCGGTAATGTGAAGTCGGTGTCCTTGGTAAAGAGTGGGTTCCGTGAGAAGTGGGTTCCATGGGAACTAGCGGTAATGAGACTTGTGTTTAGTCGAATAGGCGTGAGAAAAGAATTTCATTCAAAGTTGGTTTCATGGGAAGTGGGTTTCATAGGAACCGTCGGAAATGAGGAGATAGGTGTGTGAATAGCGGTAATGAGAATTTTATGTTGATGAATGAGTGTTGGAAGTAGGTTTCGTGGGAAGTGGGTTTAATGGGAATTAGTGGAATTGAGAAGTGGGCATCATCGAATGTAAACGTGGGAATGGCGGTAATGGGAAGTGGGTGTCGTCGAAATAAAGTGACGAAGTGAGTTTCGTGAAAAGTGGGTTCCATGGGAACTAGCGCTGTTAATAATTGTGTGTTGAGTGAGTACTTATAGGAAGTAGGTTTTGTAGGAAGAGGGTTTTATGAGAATAGAGTCTCGCAGAAAAAGAGTTAAATGGGAACCAGCGGTAATGAGAGGTGGTTGTCATCGAAATTACGTGTGGTAAGTGGTAACGAGGATTATGTGTCGTCGAATAAGAATGGGAAGTAGGTTTCACAGGAATTGGGTTTCATAGGAAGTCAGTTTCATGGGAACTGGAGGAAATGAGAAGTGGGCATCGTCAAAAAAAAGCGTGTGAAGCGATTCTGATGGACACTGGTGGGAATGAGAAGTGGTTGCCCTCAAAACTAAGTGTGGGAAATGATTTTTATGGGAACAAGTAGTAATGAAAGGCGTATGTAACTGCGGGAATTGGATTGCGTGGAAGGAAATGCTCATATAATCAAATTTGTAAAATATTACATGAGAGCCAACCCACTAATTCTACAAATCAAACACCTTGCATGCTTACGTCTTGCTTGGTGGATCCGTACAGCATGTGCCCAATAATCATAAAGGCAATCGTATGATGCGGACTGTTCTCCAAGTTACTCAAACTCTCCAGTTTATACTTGTTGATTATGCTACGTAACTGTTCAGTATCGATGGATTTCTCATCGAGAATCTTTTTCAAAATTCCCTTCAGCTTCGACCCGACTTCCGGTAGTTTACCAACCGGGACATCTTCGAGGGTTATGTAAAGGCATGTCTCGGAGTTTTCGCTTACGTTATACGACACCTAAAATATGAAAAGAAAAAACACTGCCCCAAAACTTGGAATTATAAATTGCGCCACTCACTTTACTGGCATAAGGATCCTCGATCTCTACTAATTCCTTAGGCAGGGGAGAAACCGAGAATTCCGTCAAGTATTTCAGCAACAAAATTGTGGCTGTGAACGAATACATTTCCTTGACACAAGAAGCTCCTCTCCCAGCATAACAGTACAACCCGTTGGTTTCTTCGTCGGTTGGATATTTTATCACCAAGTCTTTTGAGCATTCAGTTAATGGGGGCACGGGATTCTGCCATGGTCTTCGGAAGGGCCCAGGAGTGCCCTAAATAATATTAAGAACAATGTTGAAGGCAAAATATTGTGACTGTTGTTTTTAGTTTCAAGATTTTACACATAAGAAGTTCATACCCTTGACAGGATCTTATTTTCCAACTTCTCCAATGATCTGAACACTTCAAGAGGATTAACTTGGCCCGTGATGATAATTTTCAGATTCTCCGGCCTATAGAACTCCTTGTGGTAATTTTTAACCTAAAAAACAAAGTAATTTATCCAAACTGATCTCTACTTGAACGACTATTTGAATAAATCTCAACTTACTTTCACATTATTTGTTGATTCCCTCAAATTCTTCATGCATCCTCCTGTTTCGGAAGAATACCCACACTTTCCTGGATAGATATTTTTAGCGACGGTTAAGTGCATTCGGGATTCTGCCGAGTTTTCTCTACCCTGCATTTCACAGTACACCACCCCGGCATCTGTACCTTCAGAAGTTATGTGATGAACTTCAGTGACAAAACCTTCTTCCTTCAAATAAAATTTTAGTCCCAGAGTAGAGAAAGCAAGACGACTAACTTACGCTCAGAATGGGGTACAAAATATGTTCCAAAAATATAGGCATGAGTGTTAAAAAGCCCTCACTGCCAGCAGTCTCCATAGTGTAGCAAGTATGGTCGATGTCAGTCCAGGCATTTGTTCCAGATGCCAGACATCGGTTGGCTAATAAATCTAAAACACCCTTATAGGGATACTCTTCGCTCCCTAAAAATATAAGGTGCTCCAAAGTGTGAGGTAGGCCATCATCGTCGAATGCTTCCGTAGCTGAAAAACAACCTTTGAAAAAAAGAACAAATTGTGAAATACTTTGCACAACCTAGGCAAAAGTATCCATTCACTACAGGGCCCTCGACTTCAGCTATGACTACTGTTAAACCAGTCTTTTTCGAAACATACTCAGACACCGGAATTCTGTCATAGGCTTGCAGGGCATAAAGAAGTTCAAAATCTCCCATACTCGAATTGGGAGTTTTATCAACCGGTGGCATACCTGAGGATAAACCGAATCAGTTTTATTGAAAAGAATCTTTGTTTTACTGAGACAAGAATATTTTCACAGTTTTGATACGTCTCAAATCTTCATTCATGAGATTTCAGATTTTTGAATTGTCTAAACGTAAAACATAGGATCAAGATCACCGTCAGAAGTATCAGTGTGTTCTGTGATCAAATGTCAAGAATGTCAAGTATCAAGTGATAAGCAACGAAACCAAAGAATATCTTGTAGATATTCTTTGAGGAAACCACAAAAGACAACCATCTGCCAAGATGAAAAGTGAAAACCCTTAGAGTAATGAAAGTGAAATCCCAAAATCATCCTCAAGACAAGGTCATATTTCATTTTGTTCTGTAATAATTTTTTCAATAGGGCTTTTCAGAAATTTACTCTGGGTTATTAACCCGATTCAAAGAGATTACGTGACGGATTCTTAGTTTACGAACGGGTCAGATTGGGTTATGATTTATGAGCCTGGATTAGTGATCGAGTAAGGAACACTGAAGTTTCCAAATGCGGGTAGCTCAGGTTACTGATCTTATCAACCCGAGAAGGTTTCCGAAAAGCCCTGATGATGGAGTAACCCAGGGTTAAAAATGCAGGGTGGGTACGCATATATCTGAATAGGCCTTTAAACGACAACTTTCAGAAAATTGTAGGTATATGGAACAGGAAATAGGGTGTCCCGTGAATAGTTTATATATCGCAATAACCAGAATAATAATTTTTGTCGTTTTATTGAACCGTTATTTCCAATCTGGTTGCTGTGATTGGTTTTGGAGCTGTCATTTGTCACTCTGTTGCTACGTAGAAAAAAAAACGCAGCTTATTTCTTCTTCAACCAATTCAACTGTCAAAGTCATATGAAACGTGACAACTGACGCGTTGCGACGTGGTGTCATATGTCGAATTGAATTGTTTTATTTTGTATTGTTTTTTCTGTTATCGAAAGTTCAGAAATATATACATTCAAATCGATTGGTGCTTGATTTCACTTAAAATACGACAGGTAAATTCTTAATATTATTTGGATAACTGTTTCAATGTTCACTTGTAAAAGTAAATAAACATCGATATTTATCCAGGCCGTGTCTACGTACCCGTTAACGTGTAACTAGTCAATAAGGGAATGAATGCGATGGATGAAAGTAAAATTAAACTATTCCAGAATAATAACGAATCTTATGTTGAAAATTGCTAGTTTCTCAACAAAAACAAAGAAAGTCAGTTTCCAAGATCAAAAAGGCAGGTGAGAGTTGGGAGATTTTGAGAGACAAACAGTGATCTATCGGTTTAGCCTTACGAAAGTCATTAATAACTGTAGATAAATGCATTTATGTAGGCTACGAAATTCACAGAAAACTAAGTCAGAGAAGGTATGATGAAGTAGTACAGAAAGACAAGTTCTCAGCTCGAGAAATCAAACATTTTGATTCTTGGAAACTGATCTGGCACAGACAAAATATTCAATATTTTACGACTCTATTGTTATTTTTAGGGTGCAGAGGAGTGTCATTGGACGATTATTAGAAGAATCATCAGTTTCACTCCCTTTGTGAACTGGTATAATGGCTTCTTTTATGAAAGGGGGGAATGACCCTGACTCCAATGAAAGGGTGAGTATCAATATTTAATTCAGTCAGTATTAATATTCAAGATTTAATAAGGCCTACAAGAAACATTTGTTTTCAATGCAACCTTGATATCTGTGCTATAAAATTTAGATTTATTTGTTTAAATTTTTTTGTGATATTTTTTGAGTTTAACATATCAACCTAGCGACATATTGATAGTCAAGTGGAAGAACAATTTACAAGCTAATTGTATATCGTTTTATGAACAGAACTTTGTCTTGTGCTTTCATGTAAACCTTTTGTGTATTCTTTTGTATTTACAATTGGAAGCAATCAAGTCGTCTATTATTATTAACATTAAATGCTAGTGAATTGAATTGTTGTTTATGTGGTCATTGGCTTCTTGGCAAGTTGGTCTATTTTTGATGCATAACCAATATAAATCTTTCGGTCAAATCGACATCGACAATTACTCGACAATTTTTGATAAGGTTAGAGTGATGAAATTTGATTTAGTTATATTAGTAACGGTGCTAACTCAATTGTAAGTCAGTACAACTACCCCATTTAAACAAAAAACTAAGCGCACGACATTTTTTTTTCGTCTACGACAAATTCTCGACAATTATTCGACAATTACTGGAGTAGGCATAATTAATTTTCTAACAAGTGGCCTTCCTAACTTTATTTACATACATTTTCTGTAATTAGTTCCAAAGGTATAATATTTTACATGATCATTTGGATTTGACCGATTTAATTTATGGTAAAATTACGTTAACTGATAGCCACAAGCTATCAAAAATATGTTGTTTGGAATTTACGTAGTTTGTTTGGCCTTCTGAACAAAAATTCCAAATAAAATTTTTGGCGGTAATTTTAAAGATATGGGCCTATTTTTGAGGGATGACTGGTTTCTAGCATACATTCCTATCGGGAAAAAACAATAAAAACACTCAAAATCCTTCTTGCCACCTGGCAAACCGTAAACACCCGAATTGGCCTGTTTTACACGTCTTTTTCTTTATTTAAAACGGTACTTCTTATGAAAAAAAATCATCCTCCTTTTATAACCACCAAACAACAAATCTGGTCAAAATGGTCAGTGAATTTTATTTATGCCAAGTCGGTAACTTGGAAAAAACGTGAGTGAATAATTTCTCTATCATGTTGAAGTAAAATGGCTCGAAAAGTTAGCCGTGCAAATATTTAAAGAAGGTTGAAATTACCCCTTTACAAGAATGAAATTGGACAAACGACTTCACAAAAACCTACCAATTTTTTTTGTATACATGGAATGAACTTCCCATATCAATATCATCCACTTGCAAAGGGGATGAAGGGATAAGATCAACCCTCCAAAAGAAATGAAATGGAACAGAGGCCTTCAGAAAAAACCTGCAGATTTGAAATTCACAGATCACGTTTTAGTTCAAGAAATTAACGTCTTGTATCAACTTTTTTCATTTACAAGTGCATGAAATCGATACGTCATATGCATTTTGTGAAAAGTTCTTATTCTAAATAAGTTTTTTCACAGTTAGTTCAATTTTTATCCGAACCATTGAAAATTATATTTTTACCGACGCCACTGGTAGTTTTACTGCTGGATCAAAAGTTACTGCTGAAAATGTACTGCCAACTTCACACTGGTATTATAAATCCATATATTGACCTACTCTAAAATCGCTATGGAGCTTTTATAACCGTAAGTTTTTGGAATCTACACGGTTGTATATTCAACTATGGCCGTTTTTCCAGGTCGAACCGTCTGCAATGACGACGCCCACCGCTGAAAAAGAGGATTCGGACTACAGCCAAATGACGGCTCAGGAACTGCAAGTTTTGTCCGAACTGGACAGTCGCCAGTACGGCTTCCTGCTGCTGAACCAACCGGAGAACGCTTCCAAAAAGGCACTCATACGCAAGGCCGTCAGGTATTTACAAATGATGGTGGTCCAAGCGAGGTCGCAACAGAAATCGACCGAAAACGAACACGGCAAGAACATCAGCATCGACCCCAAAACGTGGGTCAAGTTGGGGCATTTCCACTTGTTGCTGGAAGAGTACAGAAAAGCCCTATCGGCGTATCAGATGTTCTACAAAACCCAAGCGGAAAACCACTGGAAAGATACCAGTTTCCTGTATGGACTAGGACTGGTGTACTTCCACTACAACTGTTTCAATTTCGCCGTGAAGGCGTTTCAGCAGTTGCTGTACGTCTCCCCGGGATTCCAGAGGGCGAACGAAGTCAACCTGCGACTCGGCATAATGTTCAAAGTCACCCAGGAATACGAGCTGAGCCATAAACACCTACAGCTGGCCTTGGTGGACAACAGCCCTTGCACGGCGACGAAAAACATGATCAAGTTCCACGTCGCGCACCTGTTCGAGGTCCAGGGCAAGGTGAAAATGGCCAAGGAAAAGTACGAAGCGCTGCTCAAGGACAAGTCCGTCAGCCAGTCTTTGAGGGCGGATATCTTCCGACAGCTCGGCTGGCTGTACCACTGCCAGGAATCGCTCGGCGAGAAGAGCCAGCGGATCCCGCTCGCCATCCACTGCCTGCAGCGGGCCAACGAGGCCGACCAGTTCTCGGGGCAGACTCTGTATCTGCTGGGCAGGTGTTACGCCAGCGTGGGCAAAGTCCACGACGCGTTCATCGCGTACAGAAACTCCGTCGAGAAGTCCGAGGGGAACGCCGACACCTGGTGCAGCATCGGCGTGCTCTACCAGCAACAGAACCAGCCGATGGACGCGCTGCAGGCCTACATCTGCGCCGTGCAGCTCGACAAGTGCCACTCCGCGGCTTGGGCCAACCTGGGGATACTCTACGAGAACTCCTTCCAAGCCAGAGACGCCTACGCGTGCTACATGAACTCCAGTCGGGGCTCGTCCAACAAGAACCCGGTTGAGGACCCCACCGCGCCTCCCAAGCTGCCGAAGATCAACTTTCCGGGCTTCAACCCGAACCTGGCGCAACGGATTAGTTTCCTGAAGGCGAACCTGTCGAACGCGCCCTTGCCTAGCGTCACCTCGCAAAGGAGACAGCTGTTGTCTATCGAAGAAGCCTGGAACCTGCCGATATCCGCGGAGATGTCATCGCGGCAGCAGAGCTCGTCGCAGCCCTGTCGCAGCGGCGCTTCGCAGGCCTTCCAGAAGAACTACGCCGGCGCCGCCCCCCAGGGCCCGCCTCCTCCGTACCCCTCACCGAACGAGGCCGCCGTGACGAAGCGGTTCAAAACGGAGCCGGAACAAAAACCCGTCGTCGCTCAGCCGGCGTACAATCTATCCGCGCAACAGCTGCAGCTGCTGAATCAGTTCCAGCAAAGCACAGTCTCGCTGAATCCCGCGCAGCAAAACATGAAGCAGCACCTGCAGCACCAGTATAGGATGATGCAGCAGAACCAGGAGCACGCGAGCGGCGCCAAAAGGCACTTGAGGACGCCCAATACGCCGACCATGTTTGCCAACCAGTTCGGCAGGAATCCGTCGCCGACTAATCCCGTCAAGAGCGAGAAGCTCGTTCAGCCCAACTCCTTGTTGGAGCCCAGGGAGTTTATGGCGGCCAGCGAGGCGCATATGGACGAGAACCTGGAGGAGGACCTCAAGGATCTGCTCGCGCAGAAGGATTTAGCGACCACTTTCGCCGAGAATTTGCTGAAACACTTCGGGTCGGCGGATATGGAGGTGAAAGAGGGCGCTGCTGGGTCGAGCTCGGCGAGCGGGGGTAATTCTGCGCCGAGTACTCTGTCCTCTGGGCCTTTTTCGCCGTCTAATATCGATAACAAGTCGAAGTTGCAAAGCGATTCTAAAATTTCCAGTTCTGGATAAGTTGCGGTTAGATCATATTAAACAAAGGTTTGTAGTTCGAGATAGATCCAAAAACTTAATTACACTAGGACTTATCTTGGGGCGAGATCACTCTTGCAGGCGACCGAGAAATATGCATAGTTTCAGTAATATTTCTGTTCCATTCAACCAAAACATCCATTTTCGTAAGCAAAACCTGTTACGAAACAGTGACTGCTATTAAACTATGATTTACATAAATCGTATCATCAAAACATAGTTATACTCAGCTGTGATTCGTGTACATAAACTAGAATAAAAACATAAACGTCCTAGCGACCGTTTCGGAAAACGTCTTGGTTTATTTTGGCCTTTGTCATATTCTTCCCAATCATCTTGCTGTAGGTTTTCCGCGTTTTCCTACAGCTGAAAAAGTGAATACAGCAGTGAGTCGCCCCGGAGTCCATTTCATTACTCCTAAGAAGTACAGCATAATCGGAATGGCAAGCATATTGGTTGCAGCAACTTTGTTCTTCCCCGACAGTTCTGATGACCACATTTGTCGGAGTTTATGCCGATACTTGCCGCGGAGAGTTTTAACAGCAACATCTTGGATGTGGCGTTGTTCCACCCTAGGTAGGTATTCCTTCTCTCCGGCATCCGACGATGTAGGATGCTTCCGTCCTTTCCGTATTTCTCGCATCGTCCTCTTTTGAGATGAACCGTGGCACATTTGTCGATCCCAAACTTCATTCCGATAGCATACTCTTGCACCACCCTCAAGGACTGATGAAGGTTCTTTTCTCCGGAGGCGTAAAGTTCAAGGTCATCCATGTAAAAGAGATAGGTGACCTTATGCCTCCGGTTGCTGGGGGTGCCGCAGCTTTATCCGCGGGTTTTCCGTAGTGCAACGGACAATGGCAATAGTGACATGCAGAAGAGAAGAGGGCTGAGGGAGTCTCCCTGAAACAGACCCCTTTTAAAGATAACCTGCTCTGTTTTTTCTTATCTTTATCATTTATCTAGACTCATGTTGAATTGTATTCCCTACCTTGACTTTATACAAAATACAAAAGTTTGTTGTCTTCAATGGATTATCAATGAAGATCAATTCATTCTTCATTTGATGTTAGCTGATAGTTACATCACTAAGACCGCAAAATTGATCAATTAAATCAATTATATGAATTGATAAATGTAGACGTCATGAAAACTGTTTACTCCAACACCTCGTTACTATAGTCTCGTCGTATATAGACATTATCGAACGAATAATGGAATCTGAAAGATGAGCGTACAATCCTTGGCCCTATTTTTGGTCGTCCTCGGTATGTGACGTGTTTTTCTAGAAATAACTTAGGAAAAAGTAATAACTCTGTTATTTCGGTAAAATTTTATTAAAAAACAAAACTCTGATGTGTACATCATATTAAAACATCAATTTCAAGTAAATTTTTTACATTATGTACATTTTTCTGGTATTACATTATTTATATACACATACTATATAGCGAAAATAAAACAGTCGGACACCCAATTCGATCATTTGAAATAATTAGTGAGTATCCGAGGAAAATTTCGCAGATATACACTAGAGAGATCGAACATAGATATATTAACGTCTCTGTCAAGCCCGTTATATATATATAAATACATATTAATCTGTGCCAAAGACCAAGACATGCAAGAGGTTTTGCTGAATATTTTTTAAACTCCGTATTCTGTGTAGGGAAATTATATTGATAATCCACAAAAATATTGTTTTTTTTTTTCAGTGATGAGAATATTTATGAGAATATTTCAATTATCAGTACCAACTAAAATCTTCTATCAAATAATCACTGTAAAACTTGCCTTCTATGATGTGCTGAAATGTGATGTGATTTTTTTAGAGGAAGCAGCATCGAAATTTTTGTTTCGCGGATTATTTTTCTTTGATAGTTTTCGGAAATAGGGTATTACGTGCCGAGACATGATTTAGGTCAACTTCAGTCTTATGGCTAAAGCAGATATTTGACTCTATAATTTGTTCCATATATCGGAAAATAAATAACCAACTAAATGTTTTAATCCTCTTTGTCTATAAAGCATTCGTCGAGGAAGTTCTCCAAAGAGTGATAAAGATGTGGACGGACTAGGCCAAGACTATGGTCTTCATCGGGATAGCTCTAAAAAAAAAACACAAACTGTAAACTCAAAACTATTTGTCGATCGTCAACCCCTGATGGGTGAAGATTCTTCTGACGTGAATATCCAAATTATTTGGTACCTGTTGTCTGAAGAGGATGTCGTTTTGTTCCAGTACTTTCGCCCACATCATCGATTGCTGGTAATGGACGTTATCATCGTGTGTGCCGTGGATCAAAAAGTACTCTTTGTCTCTCAAACCCTCGTATTTTTTCAGCAGTTGGGCATCTTCATAGCCCTTCAAATTATCCGCCACCGTAGGAAGACCCATGAATCGCTCGGTATATATCGAATCTGTGAAAAGTGTTCATTTCTCAGGTGACGGCATCCACAAAAATTGTTTTATCAAGTGTTTGAATTGAGTAAATATTTACCGTAAAGTGCCCAGTCGGTTACAGGCGCTACTGATATTCCGCACTTGAAAACTCCTTGCGTGTCGGTTGCTAGGGCCATTCCTGCTGCGTAGCCCCCATAACTCCATCCCCAAATGGCCGTTCTGGATGAATCCACGTAAGGAAGCGATTTCTGGATAGATCTGTTCAAACAAAATAAACGAATTATCCACAGTTTTGAAAATAACTAAATGTAACGTAATAACAAGTTGCGCGAAAACATTGGAAAATCGGCAACACCGCATCATCTAAAGAACTAGCATTATCTTAATATATATACTGATGAAAATATATCGGGATCACCTTACAAATCCCGGTAACCTCAAAATGGTCTTCTAATAAAGCATTTATTATTGTCTTCAAAATAACATCAGTTCTGTCTCCTTTTCCTTCACACCATTGGTTCTCAAATTCTACGAACATACAGAATTTTTTTCGTGGCCTTGATAATAAAAAACCCTAATATGAAGTTTGTATTGAACGAAAATACAAGGTTAGTTTTGTACAAAAACTTCATACGCACCTCGTTATATTTATTTGATCCACAATCTCGACAGTTCCCAGCTTTCTGTAGCCAGCGAACATAGTCTTGTCTCCCTTCAAACCAGAACCCCTGCCATCTATAGCTGCATATATTATGCTTTTATTTGCTGCCAAATAGCTGCCCCAATCCAGAACAAATTTGTCGATGACCTGGTAAGTGTCTGGACCTCCATATCTGAAAAATCCATGAAGTACTTTAACTTCTCTCATTATCTTCATAGTAAAATGAGCGATTAAATGAAACGTGTAGTGAGAGAAGACACAGAAAGAGTAGACATGAATGGTGCAGTTGAAAAGACGAATGGAAAGTGTTGTGAACTAAGTGGAAAGTGTTGTGAACTAAATGGAAAGTGTAGTGAAAGGAGACGAATAGGATAGATGAGTTTTATTCACTACTTTTCATTGTAATTGCAATGTTTGTAGCAAATCATATAAAATTTGATATCGAACAAAAAATACAACGAAAAATGTAGTGAAATTATAAAAAAAGAAAGTAAATGGAAAGTGTGGTGAAAGAACTCGACCAACGAAAGTTTACTAAAAGGATGAACAAAAAGTGTACAAAAAGAAGCAAAACGAAAAGTGTAAACAAATAAGATATCAATAGATATATATATATTTTGTTCACCACGTTATATTATGATGTTTGTAGCAAATCATGAACAGTTTTAGCAGGAACAAATATCATGCAGCTGTATGTAATAAAAATAACAAATTATGACGATGAATATTTTGGCACAAACAACGAAAAGTGTACTAAACAGACAAATGGAAAGTATAGAAAAGGAAAGAAAATGGAAAGTGTAATGAAAGAATGCAAACAACGAAGAAGGTTTAGTGAAAAACACAAATGGAAAGTGTAGTGAAGGAACACAAATGGAAAGTGTAGTGAAAAAGAAGATAAATGGAAAGTGTAGTGAAGATGGTACCTACATGTGTAGAGAAATGTGAACATACAGAAAAATAATTATGGTACCTCAAGGGTCAAATCTCGGACTAGTACTTCACATACATGTTTGTAATATTTAGAAGAATCGATTAATGCATAGTTAAGAGAAGCTGAGTTGTTTGGAGGAATCACTTACACATTCACGAGCATGGGATATTTGGTGTTTCCGCTGGTGTCCATATTAGGAGGCAGCCTCAGTAGAACTTTGGCTTTCAACCCGTCTGCTATATCGAACGTTAATTTCTTTATGCTAGCCGTTTGCCGGTCCTTGAGATAAGACACCAGTTCTTCGTTGTTGTGCCACCGCATTATTTCTGTGCCGTTTTTGGAGAAAATATTCACTTGCGGAACATCAGGCCCTGCACAGGTTAGGACGTAATACGACGAGTTTTTGCTGAATTCGGCAGTGTTGTACGAACAAGCGTTGGTTGAATTGTGTTTGGATTTCAAGTCGCAGGTCAGGCATGTTACGTTTTTGGTTTCTGCGGAGACGGCGTATAAGTGTTGGATGGAAGAGTCTGATTCCGTGTTGGCCAAGTAATATCTGGAAATTATATTATAATATGATTATTTTCTTAGCAGTTTCATTGACGTTGAAATCACCTAATATTATGACCAGTCGAACTTCAACGACGTAAAAGTACTGTAATACTAAGGAATTTCCGCGAATATTCCATCATCTTGTAGGAAATTTTCTCAGCTTTCTTTCTAGATAAATATGTGTTTTTGGAAGTGTCTCCTTATGGTCGGAAAATGCGAAAAATGTAAAAGGTGCGCTAGAATTCGGCATCCTAGCACGTACAACCGCCAAAGAAAAATACTTCCGAAAGTTCTAGAATTTTTTCACTATTTTTCCCGTATTCTACGCCATCAAATTGGTATGTCACTAATTTTTCGAAAACTTTGAAACGAAATTTTTTTCGTCCGCTCTCCATACCGAGAAGACTAATATTATGTCCAGTCGAACTTCAACGATGTAAAAGTACTGTAATACTAAGGAATTTCCGCGATTATTCCATCATCTTGTAGGAAATTTTCTCAGCTTTCTTTCTAGATAAATATGTGTTTTTGGAAGTGTCTCCTTATGGTCGGAAAATGCGAAAAATGTAAAAGGTGCGCTAGAATTCGGCATCCTAGCACGTACAACCGCCAAAGAAAAATACTTCCGAAAGTTCTAGAATTTTTTCACTATTTTTCCCGTATTCTACGCCATCAAATTGGTATGTCACTAATTTTTCGAAAACTTTGAAACGAAATTTTTTTCGTCCGCTCTCCATACCGAGAAGACTAATATTATGTCCAGTCGAACTTCAACGATGTATAAAAGTACTGTAATACTAAGGAATTTCAGCGATTATTCCATCATCTTGTAGGAAATTTTCTCAGCTTTCTTTCTAGATAAATATGTGTTTTTGGAAGTGTCTCCTTATGGTCGGAAAATGCGAAAAATGTAAAAGGTGCGCTAGAATTCGGCATCCTAGCACGTACAACCGCCAAAGAAAAATACTTCCGAAAGTTCTAGAATTTTTTCACTATTTTTCCCGTATTCTACGCCATCAAATTGGTATGTCACTAATTTTTCGAAAACTTTGAAACGAAATTTTTTTCGTCCGCTCTCCATACCGAGAAGACTAATATTATGTCCAGTCGAACTTCAACGATGTAAAAGTACTGTAATACTAAGGAATTTCCGCGATTATTCCATCATCTTGTAGGAAATTTTCTCAGCTTTCTTTCTAGATAAATATGTGTTTTTGGAAGTGTCTCCTTATGGTCGGAAAATGCGAAAAATGTAAAAGGTGCGCTAGAATTCGGCATCCTAGCACGTACAACCGCCAAAGAAAAATACTTCCGAAAGTTCTAGAATTTTTTCACTATTTTTCCCGTATTCTACGCCATCAAATTGGTATGTCACTAATTTTTCGAAAACTTTGAAACGAAATTTTTTTCGTCCGCTCTCCATACCGAGAAGACTAATATTATGTCCAGTCGAACTTCAACGATGTAAAAGTACTGTAATACTAAGGAATTTCCGCGAATATTCCATCATCTTGTAGGAAATTTTCTCAGCTTTCTTTCTAGATAAATATGTAGTTTTGGAATGTGTCTCCTTATGGTCGGAAAATGCGAAAAATGTAAAAGGTGCGCTAGAATTCGGCATCCTAGCACGTACAACCGCCAAAGAAAAATACTTCCGAAAGTTCTAGGATTTTTTCACTATTTTTCCCGTATTCTACGCCATCAAATTAGTATGTCACTAATTTTTCGAAAACTTTGAAACGAAATTTTTTTCGTCCGCTCTCCATACCGAGAAGACTAATATTATGTCCAGTCGAACTTCAACGATGTAAAAGTACTGTAATACTAAGGAATTTCCGCGAATATTCCATCATCTTGTAGGAAATTTTCTCAGCTTTCTTTCTAGATAAATATGTGTTTTTGGAATGTGTCTCCTTATGGTCGGAAAATGCGAAAAATGTAAAAGGTGTGCTAGAATCCGGCATCCTAGCACGTACAACCGCCAAAGAAAAATACTTCCGAAAGTTCTAGAATTTTATCACTATTTTTCCCGTACCGTGAAGAATAATATTATATCCAGTTCGAACTTCAACGACGTAAAAGTACCGTAATACTAAGGAATTTCAATATTCCATCAGCTTGTACGAAATTTTCTTAGCTTTCTTGAAATAAATACAGATAGAAGAGGTTGGGGGATTTCAACCGCCCCACACTACTTCCGAAAGGCTCAACCAATCATAACCCTCTCAATTCTGCAGAACCAGAAACAAAATCATCGGTAATTAGGTCAAACAAAATTCGCTATAAGAAACAACATTTCTAAAATCACTCACACCAAATTTTCTTCATGGTCCCATGCCAAAATGCCCGTAACGACAAACTTGCCTTTCGTCAGAGGCTGGTCTTGAGCGTTTTCTACCGCATTGAACAAAACAACGTGTCTGTACCCCGAGTTTCCGCCTTGATCCTGGGAAAGAAGCAAAACGAACTTGGACCCGTCTTTTGAGAATAGCGGAGGCGTAAAAAGTTCCAACCAACCGTCAGAAGCAACCAAATCTTTTATCTGAAAATCCAAATGATAATATAGATATGATACTGACCTAGTTTGTGATAGCTTACAATTGTAGAAGAAACAGGGTTTACAGACGTATCGTATGCTACGATGGCGGCCTGATTCTGGACTCTGTTCATCCAGATCGCTGTGACAACTTCATCAGTAGCCCATTCCACTGCGGATAAGATTTCCTTGCTGCAAATGCAAATTATTTTTTAATCCATATAAGGACGATTTTCTCAAAAGTCATTATTGCTCGTGCTGAATAGATTATACACTTAGTCATTGAATGGACATGGATCGCTGGAACCGCTAGTATAAGTAAATTCAGCAAGAACCTCATGTCATTAAAGTCTTTTTACCTTCACAAGAACATCGTTAAATATGATAAAATACAGTGAACCCATATTTTCGTCCATGGCTTTCTTGTCATCATATTACGGGAGTCACTGACATAGACTTTGGATTTCGAATGACCCTATAAAAAACCGACTGGCGTGAAATCTGGAGTTCTTGCTGGCCAATCGTTCAAATCGCGTCTTCCGATCCAAAAAGGCATTTTAATTTTTTTGGAGCTAATTCCATTTTATCTACCATATGGTTTCAGATCACTTCACTTGAGAGTGTATATTAAAATATACCTGAAATACTACTATGCCGAAAAACCAAAAAGTACAGGTGTTCCAAAGAATCCAGTTGAATCATATTTTGGAATAAATTTGAAGTCATTATTACTTTTTATTTTTATACCACTAACAGTAATTTCACTAGTTTTGTGGTGTGTCCGAAAGCATTCATTTAAATCCAATTTACAACTTTTCATATTTGAAAGTCTTGTTGGGTCGTCAGAGGGATTCGGCCGATTTTTTGATTTTTTTAAGTGGTCTCAAAAATAGGATTCGAGTTGGCGCGATTGGTGGTGGGTCAGAAAACATTCTTTTCCCTCTAATTTAAAACTTTTCATGATTGTAAGTCATTGTCGGGTTGTCAGAGGGGTTCGGCCGATTTTTTTATTTTTTGAAGTGGTCTCAAAAATAGGATTTGAGTTGGCGCGATTGGTGGTTGGTCAGAAAACATTCGTTCTTGTCCAATTTACAACTTTACATGATTGAAAGTCATTGTCAGGTCGTCAGAGGAGTTCGGCCGATTTTTTTATTTTTGAAGTGGTCTCTAAAATAGGATTCGAGTGTGCGCGATTGTATTGGATAGAATGGTTGATATCTAATATTCAGATGCTATATCAGGTATTGAATCGGAAGATAAATTCAATTCGTACCACTGTTGAAATATTTCTTTGGGTTAAAAACTGTCTTAAATGACCGGTTTACATTCAATTGTGATATCTCTAAAAAAAACAAGTAAATTCACCATCAATATTAGTTACTTGCATCATCTATATGAAACGAGAGAGTTGGCCTAAGAATAGAGCTCTGAGGTACCTCAACCTTGACTTCATCAGTACCTAGTAGCTTGATGATTTGAGAATTTCGAACCTCTAGATTTGCATAATATTCATCTCGAATATTATCGTAAAATTGATGTTAATGATCGGCGTTCAGACGTTTTTGGTAGATCAATAACTGTCATTGAATGTATGCTTGATAACTTACCCACTGAGATTATTTGGCACTTCAAGGTCAAATTCGGTGTCTGATTTGTTGAGGTCGACGTAATGGAAACTTACACTTGGATTTTTAGTGCCACACTGAAAAATACAGATGACAAATCAGCTTTACCTATTATAGAAGTGTGGAAAAAAAATTACTGTTTTGGGCAAGTAAACCATTATGAATATCTAGCGGAAACAGATGAGAAGAGATGACAGCAACTCTTGTTGTCTTGCCATCAAAAAGCTATGAAGACAATGAAATGGAAGAAAATACCTCAAAAAATAAAATAAATCAGTTAGCAGAGCTACTAGAATACATATATAATAATTGCATTTAATAATATCATTAGTAGAGATATTTGCAAGCATAAAATAGTGTACCCATTAAAACACTTTGGGAATTTTCACTTTTTATGTTCAACCACCAAGGGCTTGGGAAAATAATTTATATTACTTAGGAATATCAACATAATTATGCGTCATGATAGTCACGAAACCAAAATGAATCAAATTGAACATATTTATTCATGATTTTATAATCGTTTCTCCTCATAACGGAAAGTTTTCGAATGCCACGAGCATCAATTATGTGAAATACAAGGTATAGTAACACGTCGTGGTCTACAGTCGTGATGTCTTTTGAATATGTTCTTTATTCATGATATGGAACTGAAATTCGCTACATCAGGGTTCTTTATAAATGAAATTAAAATGAATCTTCAACAAATCGCATTGAATACAATCCGTTGTTCAGTAAAACGTGCCAAGGTGGTTCCAAAAGCTGTACAAGTAGTAAATGTTGGTTTTCAATAGTGAAAGACAAAGCTGCTCTGTACGTCTTTTTCATAAACTGACATCAAAACGAGGCAACAATATTACCTCACCACGACTGTTCTTAAAACCAAATTGACACTGGAAAAATTCAACTGACAAATTATACAATAATGTACCTGTTGGAAGGAATGCAATAAATGGATGGACTAAATCTGCTTCTGAGGCAATTGGCATGAATGTAAAGGACAAAAAGATAACAAATCACTTGAATAGATCAAATTCTGTTAGCGAAATTGGCAAAAAGTGGCATAGAAGAACAACAATTGTAGATAACAACAAAGAATCTAATGTTAAGTTAAATTTTAACAAATGCCTCATAATTTTATGACAAATTTCTCAAGCCGAAGATGAAGGCTGAGGGCTTTTACCAAGGAAAGAGTTTTCGATTGTCGTAAAATTATTTTGTTTATTATCAATGCACTAGGGATATTACTACTGATAATAAATGTTGATTAAACGAAGCTCACTGTAGTTGAACGGATGCATTTTATTAATTGTTCATATTTTTGGTGTGATGCAACTACTTTCAATTGTAGCGATGTATACCTACAGGGTGTTCCAAATTAAGTCGGCACCATTGCCAACTCCGTTATTATCGATGCTACGAATTCGGTTAAATGGGCAAACTAGTAGCATTTTTAATAGCCTTTCATGCATTTCGATTCGTAATAACATTCTCAACAACAAAGCTCATATCACCTTTCTTCCTAAAGTGGAAAATGAGCGACTTATTTCTTTCACTATAGTACAAAAAAATTTCTTTGTTTTGGCGAATGAAACCTCATGATTGTCCAAACACCCAATTTTGGTACTTA
This sequence comes from Chrysolina americana, assembly GCA_958502065.1. NCBI lineage: Eukaryota > Metazoa > Arthropoda > Insecta > Coleoptera > Chrysomelidae > Chrysolina > Chrysolina americana. Next base: position 517,756 of record OY293413.1, on the reverse strand, counting down.
TACGAATGACAATATTTTGTTACTAATAGCAAAATAAAACAGTAAAAAGAAAAAATTGCGCTAGGATGTGAACTCGTGAAACCCGTGATCATCATGTCGCACCACTCAATTGACACCACTAAGCTATTTGGTATTAATATTAATGTACAAAACGATAATTTCCATCTTAAAGCCATTCCGCTAGCCGCATTTATTTTGTGAATCAAAACATGTCTGCTGTAATGATAACTTTGAAGCCGTTTTTGTACAGAACAGAAAATACTGGAGGGTCATATGAATGCGGTTGGAAAAAATGTGTTTGATTCGAAAAAACATAATTATTATGAGCAATCAAGTTTCCTTGAAACTTCGTTAAAATACTATTTGTCAAACATTCTCAAGTATATCATGACAATGTCACAAATTATTGTAACTGTCAACTACTGTTCAAATATTTTTCGAAATGCCGTTTTCCCATCAAGAAAAATGTGATATGTTAGAATCCTACTTGGTTTGCCAGAAAAATAGCGTAAGAGCATTCCAACACTACAGCAATTCGTTTCCCGATCGTGAATTACCTAATCGGCGTTTTTTGCTGTGCTTCATCGTCGATTCAGGAACAATCAAAAAGTGTTTGAGAAGATGAGAACTACAAAACGTTTTGTAATATCTGAATATACAGAAATTGACATTTTATCCTACTTTGAGGTAAATCCAAATAATTCCATCAGAGATTTATCTAGAGAAATAGCTGTTCCACTGTCTGGTATTCAACGAATTCTGAAGAAACATAAGATTTCTCCTTATAAGTTAAGATCAGTGCAAACACTACAACCTGGTGATCCTGAGAGATGATTGGGGTTTTGTCGGTGGTTTATGAATGAATGCAGATAAGATTCAAACTTCTATAGAAATATTATATGGAGCGATGAGGCTATTTTTTCAAATAGTGGGATGTATAATAGAAAGAATTTTAATTATTGGAGTAGACATAATCCATTTCTAGTCCATCCCTAAAGTCATCAAAGACGATTTAGTATTAATGTTTGATGTGGTATATTTACACGCAGAATTGTTGGGCCACTTTTCTACCGTGGTTCTTTGAACGGACCCCGTTACATTAATTTATTACCAAGAGTGTTGAAAGAGTTTTTCGATGATCTTGATCTGGAGGCTCGTCAGATGATCTATTTTCAGCGGGATGGAGCACCAGCACATAATGTCAGTGGCGTAAAAAGAATGCTGCGAGGCTGTTTTGGAAACAGATGAATTGCTATAAATGGTCCTGTTAAGTGGCCCCCTCGTCCACCAGACATGACACCTTTAGATTTTTATTTTTGGGGATTTCTGAAAAATGATGTGTACAAAACGAAATATAATAATGTAGATGAACTGAAAAATTATATTGAAACTTTAATTAATAGAATTGATGGCCGAACTGTGTTGAATGCCACACGTAGTGTCAATAGAAGGGCACAAATATGTGTTCAACAGGAAGGCGGTGTTTTTGAACATTTACTCGATATTTTAAAGCGCTTTATCAAATCCGTTTGTTATAAATGTTTCCCATTGATGAAACTGTCTTATTTTCACCTTTACGAAAAAAAGTCAAATGAGATTTGTTGTTGAGAATGTTATTACGAATCGCAATGCATGAAAAAATATAGGGTGTTCCATTGAAAGAAATATCATTTTATGAAATATTCTGAAAACGCGACTGTCAATTTTTTTGTTGTTTTCGGCATCGAGAAGGCCATTAAAAATGCAACTAGTTTGCCCATTTAACCCAATTCGTAGCATCAATAATAACGGAGTTGGCGCTGGTGCCGACCTAATTTAGAACACCCTGTATATGTATATGTTAGTGAACGCCTACCTTTGGATATTTGATGACGTTTGCCCTGGGATACTGGGATGATAGTTTACCTGGCTCTCCGTAAACAGGAATTATCATGAGCGGGACTTCTGTATCATTGAAACGTCCATAGGCCAATTTTCTTCCGTCTGGGGAAAACCACAGTGCCTTGTTGGAACTGAAGACTTCCTCTAAAAACACACAGTCATCAGTATTATTCATCATTTGTTTATTTCACCAACAACTAGAGGTGAATAATCGCGATATACAGGGTGATTTACGCAGAGGATTTTCGATTTGGTATGCTGTCTGGAGAATTGATTCTTACCTTCGTTAACCCAGTCAGGAACTCCGTTGGAGACGTACCCGACAGTGGAGGTGATGGCGATGGCATCTTCTTCCTTGGCGGATTTTTTATAAAAAATATTATTCTCGAATACGTAAACCAGGGCGCTGCCAACTGGCCCCCAAACCGCCAACTGGACTGGCCTGTTTTGACCAGAGATCCCATTCAGCTGGTATCTTTCACCGGAATTCAGTTCTACTATGGTGTAAAGCGCCAGGTAACTGTGCCGATACAACTGAGAATAAAATATGTGTTAGAAAGTAGAAAATGAAAGGAATGTGGGATTCAGCATCATAAATATAAATAAATACGGAATTATATTGTTGCACGAAATACCACGATACGATTCATGGAATGCAACCAACATTTTTGCTAATGAATATTAATTTTGGTTGTTAATGAAGATTTTAAAATGTATAATTTTCAATTGAATACAACGTCAAAAATTCCCTTTGAAGTCTTTTATTGTCTTGGCATTTCACGATTAAAAGTAGAACAGAAATTGAAAACGGTTTTTGGAGGGAAACGATCCTTCTCAACTCTGAAGAAACTTTTCAACTCGAAAACGCCAATCGATTCTGAACGATTCAATTGTCATTCCACAAAAATACATTTCGATGTCACATTAACGAAATAACAAAAATATTCCGAAATATTTAAACAGTTTAATTTTTTTAACGCCGTTGAAATTTGTTTTAAACGTCATCCGGGTGCACCTCTTCAAGCAACCCTCTGAAGTTTCCAGGAGACTTATCCGAGCTGGGATTGACGAGTGCCTTACCTTTTAAAGTGCGATCCTAAGCACTTGCTTCCTCGAAATTATTCGTTTCGTTTATAAATCTGATCACGATTTTCATAATTCCCGTAGTTGTCACGAAGTCTTGAATTTTGTCTGTTTATAATATAGATATATGGAGGTAATCTTTGGTTTATTAGTGTTATAATGGCATTAAATATCGGGTTAAACTTCCTCTGTTGTGATTTTTATTTCGCATTCTCTTGCGAATCAAAATTTATACTAATCTATAGATATTACCCACTTAATCAATATATCGTTACAAAAGAACAATAGGTAAACATATCTGTCTCTTTATCTAAATCGCTTGATCTCACCTTTTGATAATTTGAAGCCACCAGTAAATACAATCCGTCCGCAGACAGTTGAAAATCGAAGGCCGTAAGTAAGAGCTGTAAAAAGATATAAATCATTTCTTAATACCTATAATATAGATATAATCGACGTGAAAGATGGTATTATATACTTACGTTATCGGAAGAATCTATGAGAACTTTGGACGACTCGTTCTGAAGATTACGAAGAACAAGATTGCCATCTGAATCGGAGTAGATCAAGTCGTCACCTGAAAAAAAAGGAACATCGTAAAAATCCACGGCACAGACGATAGGGCTACGGATCAGTGGTTGCATTGCTCTAAACAAGGTCACTTGCTATCAGTCTGTTAGTGCAGGGGCTGTTTTGAACGTATTAATGCGTCTCAATCGATCCATTGCTTATCCTTGGACGAGTTGAGGGTATGTGATTATTCAGATGAACTCGTTTGGATCCTATCCAAGCGATCCCATGCGGGTTTGTAGCAATAAATCAAGAGAACTAATTCCGTTCCGTTTAGTATCGTGAACTACTTAACTAGGTACAAACTACAATAATTGCGTTAGCTTCCGAAACGCGCGAATTTTTGGCTCGTTAGGAAGGAATTGAACACGAAGAGAGTGTGTAGGACGAGTAGAATTTGACTCGACGAAGAAATTACAGAAACATACAGTGACATTCAAATAGCGCGCAACGAACGAAAAAACCTTTATTTGCGGTAAAAAAAAAAAACATTATTTGTCATAGAGATGCAGAAATGTCAAGTTTTTTTGACAGTTGTACAAAAATTTACAAAGAATACAGCACATTTTCTTACCGTATTTCCAAGATCTCTGAAAAGTCTGTGATTATAAACCTCAGATTTTGAATATCCCCATAGGAAGAAATCGCTATCAGCTATCAGTAACATCTACGCATAATCCTTATTAAAACCTTGCTGTCATACGCAATATTTGCGTGTTGTTCGTGTCAGATATTATTCGGTTTACGGTTTCCATATCAGCATCTAACTTTCCGGCGGTGATAAGTTTCCGCCGTGACGAAAATCCGAAAAAATGTATTGTTAACATTGAAAGCTTTTTCAGGCGAATGGCAATAATAGCACCAATAAATCATAATGATTCATTTCACGCAAATTCCTGTTGGTTCAACGGTAGCTTTGCGGGTAATTTTACTGGGAGTTGTGGACGTTTATTCCAAGTTTACTTTTCAGTTCTTGCATCATTCATGAATGTTAAGTTAAGAAGTACAGGCAGTGTCGAAAATATGTCAAAACCTCATAACCTTATTCTACTTTAAACTCATCTGCTCGATTTTTTAGACAATATGCCATTAAAACTGCGCGGAAGAATGTATTTCCAACAAGACGGTCCCCCAGCACACTCTAAAATTGACGTGCGTGATTTTCTTGATCATCTGTTTCCTCGGAGATGGATTGAACGATATTCATGGCCTCCTAGGTTTCCCGATCTAACCCCATGCGATATCTGTCTATGGGATACAGAGATTTTCTCCATTTGTTGCGTATTTTCTGAATGTCACTGTTTAACAACCATTTAGAGACATTTTCGCAAGATTTCGACACAATTTGGTAAGAAAATGTCAAAATTATATGAATCAAATAGAGAAAAGGAGTTGGAAGAAATAGTCGTTTTAGGAGCTGTTGAAAATAATCCCAAGAACTAACGTTAGGCGGATTGTGAGAAAGCACAAATACAAGTATATATACAATGCATATTTTCGAAAAACATGCTGTTACTTGGAAACGATAATTGATATCGATATGCGGTTTTCCCAATTGAGTTCGTCATAAAATTTGACCCTTAGACGCAGCCATACTTTCCCTTTAAAAGTCCCCAATTTGGCACATTTTTTTTCATAGTATTTCTGTGATAAGAAAAAGGGGACCAAATACTCAAACATTTTATAATTTATTTGGCAGCATATATTGTCGATCCGTAAAGACCAGCTACCATAATAATTATTGGTCCTATGATACTACAGGCAGAGTTTTCGTACATTGCAGATTTATATAATTGGCAAAAGACATCTTTGCGTTACTCGAACTATCCCTCAGTTTTTCATACGACTTTTTTTAAGGTACCGTAATGCAATTCGGACATGGAAATAATCTTGTGCATCTTACTAATGTCTGTAATTTCATTGCCACCAACTCAAATTGCTACCTAGTCCGAAAATAACCTCGGGGTCACTGTTTTGTTCAACTAACAGCTGGAAATGCATAATTTTCAACTAATTCAATTATACCCATGTCCATTTTCATAATGGACTTCCTTTCGAAAAATTAATTAGGCTACGAGCATTTTGACTGTAGGTTGGGCGAGAATACTTTCCGGTTTTGCAGTATTCATTTCTGCGGATATTTACACTTTTCTTGGCTTGTTGTTGGTCAGTTTCCTGGAGGACTAGATCTCGATATCATCGCCTACTATCTGCCTACTATCCAATTCCTAAATTTTCCACACGATATTCAATGAATACCATTATTCATTTTATTTGAACTTACATACATGTGCTACACCAATCATGTATGTAGGTATGAACTGTTTTATTGCAATTATCTCTTAGAATATTGTCCTTCTTGAGGAACATTGTAATTCAATGTCTGTAAGGGAAAGTACCTATTTTCTGTCAGGTTTTTGCCTAACATTATCCACTTTGTGGGTATGTATAGAGAGAAAGGTTATTATGTGACTCTTACCCGAACCCATCAAAAATAATATTATCAATACTTACTTGACGTCCAGGTGCCATTGAAACCCTTGGCAAGAAATTTCCCGTGTAGGAAATCGTCTAAAGTTAACGACGCTGCTGATGGCCCTACTTTGCTTTCCTTCTTTCTTGTCGCTACTATTATAATGGCGGCCAACAATATCAGTGCCGCTACCACTCCTATAACACCAATCATTATCCATTTTCTTTTTCTAGTCTTGCGCTTTGATGTAATCAAGTCCTAGAAAGAATACAAACTAGTCGTAAAACTCAAAATATCAAAATTCCGTTTTTTCATAAATAAATTTGCAATGATAGTCTTCATAAATGTGGATTTCACAAGAAAATCCCAGCAACAATCGATATCTTGGTATCGGAATATATAGGGTGTCATATTCAAAGAGAAACGTTAATCTTTTGTTTGAGTTCAACATTTTTGGAACTACGAATGGATGCTCACTCGAATATTTCAAATAGAACATAGGGTTGATGAGAAAATAAAAATATACATGATGGACAGCACGGGGCCAAGAACTGTGCCGTGTGGAATAACGGATCGATTATATCAATAGTGGCAAAATAGTTTTAGTATCAATTCGAATTATTTGTTTTTTTTTTGATTTATTTGATTTTTTACTTAGTAGTTGAATTCATTAAGAGATTTAAATAGAATAATATAAGGGGTGTTCTATTTAAAAAAATTATTGAATATGGCACTCACTCGTCATTTTAAAACTTTTGGCTGTGATATTTTCTTGAAAGAGTAGGTTTTTATCTCCTATTTAAGCCCTCCAAATTTTCTTGCCATATACCAGGTGGTTAAAAAATTAGTAGGGGGGAACGAACTTTAGACGAGTACTGTATATTTTTTCGATATTATTAATAAATGAAGTACAACTATTCAGCGCACGTGTTGCAAGAAAACAGTTCCAAAGTTTGAAACAACCAGTATTTAATATTTGCTTCCAAATTCTGGAGTTTGCAGAACACAATTATTGTTGACGATTGTACTTATCCTCACGACTTTGGTGATTGTTTATTTTTTTTTTAATTACGATGTTGGGTGCGATTATATCATTATTATTCGTTCGAATAGTATATTTTTTTATCACGAATATTCATCTAACGAATAATAAAATCCGGGTAGAAATAGTCTAGTAAGATTATGGGATTGAACATATTATATTACTGCAAATCACGATAAAATTTAAATGCGGTGGTAAAATAATCATTAACTAAAGTAAAAATTCAAAAAGTGTACGACTTTTCAAAATAGACTTAAAGTATCAATAAGTGCGTTGGAAACAGTTAAGTAACTGCCTCACAAATTATCAAATTAGTGAAATGGTCGTAGTCCCACTCACTCCCTGTGAAATATATCGTTTCCATACTGTCAATAGAGTCGTAGAATATAATTCGTGTATTGTTACGTGAAGGCTGGTGTTTGTCTAACAATAAAAGTGCAGGACATGATAGTTTAAACGCCGTTTGAAGTATTTTTAGTGCGCGTGTCGGTCAGCGCCGACTTGAAGTTATTGTAAATAAATAACGAATCCGACGAGAAAATTGACCAGACAATGGGCAATGGGCCAACATACTATCGATATTACACAGAAAACATCAAAATTTCACTTGGCTGTTTCTTTGGGGGTCAGTGGTACCGAGTTCGATCCCCAGCTACGTTAGAGATATTTCGATTTGATGTATCAAAATGGTTAACTTTTTTAGCTAGGCTGAAGAGATTTGCTGTTGTGTTAAAATGATCAGTGTGACTGCTGATGTGGCGTATGTAGCAAGTAACAAAGCCTACTCCAAACATCTAGAGAGCACAATGAATCCTTATGCGCAAAACTGGTTTGACTTTTTGACACTTCTGATATCGTTATTAAAAATCCCCGGAAAAATACAAGAATTTTTTGTTGATTCCGAAAATATTCGATTTTTTTATAGTATGATACAAGGTATAGCACAAAAAACGAATGAAACCTTGAAAATTTCCACGCTCTATCAAATTTTCGGGAATTTTCATCCCGAAATTGCAGAGGTTCCGGAAAAAGCCTATGAAATCTCTAATTGAGTAGGAATCGACTTCAAATTTGGTGTGCATATTCAGAAAAGATTGAGTTTTTAGAGAATCAATAAAAAAGTTATTTTAAAAATTTGAGGATGGAAATGACCCCTCTCAACTTCCGATAATTTTTTCAACTCGAGAACGGTTGAAAATAGAGCAATTCTGCGAACGCCAATCGATTCAGAATCATCAAATTAGTATATTTATATGGATTTCAAGTCATTTGGCAGGAAAACGAATCACTTGAAAAAAGTCCCCTAAAAATCATGAAAAATGCAAAATCATCAGTTTCAGTTGAAATTAGCATTATATACTCAAAATTTCATAGTGATTCTAAGAATATTTGATTTTTTCATGGTCAGATACAAAGTTTAGCATAAAAACGAATAAAACGTCAAAAATTTCCACGCACTCTCAGATTTTCGAGAATTTTCCACCCAAAATAGCAGAGGTTCCGTAAAAAGCCTATGAAATCTGTAATTGAGTAGGAATCAACTTCAAATTTGGTGTGCATATTCAGAAAAGATTGAGTTTTTAGAGAATCAATGAAAAAATGGTTTGAAAAATTTGATGATGGAAATGACCCCTCTCAACTTCAGATAAACTTTTCAACTCGAGAACGGTTCAAGATAGACCAATTCTGAGAATGCCATTCGACTCAGATGGCTTTGTTTATCCAGCTAACGACCTTTGAAACTGGGGACCACTAATAAAAAACATGTTCATGGAATCAGGGAAATACCAGTCCAACGTTTTGACCACAGAGAAATGTCCTCATTTGCACTCAATACAAGACTACGTTTTTTAACTGAATCATCAGAAAACGTTACGACAGTGACTGAGAATGATAGATATCAATTAATATCTTAATTACTGCAAAAATGGTGAATAAACATCAGGGAATACCCAACCGAAGCATTCGGGTAAAGTACCGACAAATAACTTTTTCCTCCGACTGCCCTGAAAGTTAATTGAACGTTTATAATTAACGGTAATCGCTATATTATTTTTTCGATACAAACACGGCGAGTAGAATAAATGTCGATGTATTAAATATAAAGTGCAATGAATTTTCCGGGATCAATAATTTTGATGTCGCATATTTTGTTGAGATTCAGGTTCCGTTGCATATATTGTGTTTTTCAAGTGGCCATGTAGAAAAAAATCGAGCGAGATTAAATCTGGAGATCTAGCTGGCCACTCTTACCAACTGTGCAATGTGTGGAGGTGCCTCGTGGTGACAAATGGAAATGAGAAAAAATTTGTTTTCTCCAATATTTAATTCAATTATTCAGGAACTGATTTATAGTTAAAACAAATAAAGCTTATGAAACGTCGATTGCAGTTATTGTATAATTTTAGAAAGCATGCAATTGCTATTTTCAATATCAGTTAGATTTCGGCGTATTTAATGGTTCACATTTCATTAGTATGCAGGCCCAGTATAATTCCGTGTACCATTATATTCAGCAATCAATCCAATTCTATGGAACGTATGGTCAAGGTAGTTATGTAAATAATACAGACTTTAACAGTGGCTTTCACTTATGTTGTCGATCTCGATGTGACAATTTTGAGTGCGTATAGAAACTGGTGGTATTTTAACAATGGTTGTTTACAACTGGTGACATGAAATTTCTCCAAAAATATTTTACTGCTCAGTTTTATTGAGACACGACTGTTATTGAACAAAAATACACAGTGTGCATTCAATAGTTGCTAGAGAAAAATGAATACAGGAATCAAGAGATGTTTGAACTCGTTATGAGGCCATGAGGTCATTTTTGAAGCCATTCAAAATTATAGACAAATATCATTTACATCAATACCTAACATCCTTGAAAAAATAGTAGCTTATCATTCTACGTCCGATCTACACTCACATGCAAAAAAACGCGACACGTTTATATTTGGTAGTTTGAGGTCTCATAGTTTTTTTATATTTCGTTAATTTTCAAAATTTTTTCATCAATCTGTAGATCAAATCATTAATTGGAACTTGCACATTCAGTCTATCCTTAAATGCTGGCTCATTACTCATTATACAGGGTTTATTAGAAGTTTGTTGTTAAACCCTAATTTAAAAAAATCCTGTGTAATAATTTCGTTTTTCACGCACGCCGATAGGCATAGTTGTGAATGTCGACCTCAACAGGCATGCATTTCATCAGCACTATTATACCTACTGATTTGGGATGATGATGGAAGGTGATAAATATATTTTCGAAAGTTTGAAATGCACGAAAATTCAGTTCCACCGTATATCTACAAACACCTTGGTGATATGTCCGCCATAACAATATGAAAAAACTGCAATTATTCCAAATGGAGCGTTTTTTGTGTACAAATAACTTTTATAATTAGAAACGAATACTCTGCGGAATAATTAAGTATATTAGCATTTCGGAATTAATTGGCATTGGAGGAATGAATTTATAGCGTTTAGCGACGTTTTTCAACCAAGGTGAATTTTCAATTTCAATATTTAGACGATGTCGTTATTACCATACGCACACTATTGGTTTTTAGGCCAGTTTATTGCTTTGTTCGTAGCTCAAGAAATACAGAAAAGCCAAAAAAACAGCAGTAATAATATCAATGTACGATAAAATCATAGAAAGTAATCAATAAAGAGATAAATTGAAGTTACCAAAATGGAACAATACATTTTTTGTAAGAAGTCGTCTAGAACACTGATATATTAGATATTTCTATTCACAAGATCGCCAGTTTTTTTACCTTCAATTCTTTTTGGAATTGCTGTATTTTTATTGGAACTAAAATATACAGGACGTTTCTTTTATCATGTGGTCACATTGCTATATTCTAAACCGTAATAGATACAAAGACGATTAAATGGGAAAAAATGTAACTATTTTGGTGAGCAGTAAATTGGTCATAGAAAATTCACGGGGATTCTCGCCCTTCTCAACTTATACAGGGAAAACCGAAAATGCTGTTTTCGTTTTTTTACGAATAGAATTGTTATTTCAGAAAATATTAAAAAATTAAAAGGGAAAGTTGTATTGTATTCAAAATGTACGAGAACTACGTAACGATAAATTTTTAATCAAACGTTTCGTGTCAACACCGCCATCATCAACTATTTTTTTCAAATACGGACCTGTCTATTTCATCACAAATATTGATAGAGCGATAAAATCACAATTCAGTGGTATATCACACTCGACATTTTTATAACGTTTCATATAAAATAGCTAGCATCATCAGTGACAACAATTTTTAATTACGGTCCTGTCGTTAGTTTGTTTATGAATTCCACAGAATCTAACGCTTCGATATAAAAATTATCAAATTTTAAATACATTTCACCATTCAAATGCTCATCGTAAAAGAAAGGACCTAGTATGTTTGTTCCCAAAATTCCCAACCAAACATTTATTCCGATCCTCTCCTGGAAATTGGTTTCTCTATGTAAATGTTCATTCGTATTATTCCACCTATAATGGATGTTTCTGTCAAACCATTGTTGGTGAATTTTGATTCGTCCGACCATATTATTTTTTTACAAATATTTCGAACTTCCCTATTTCTACGTCTTAACCATTTCGCAAATCGTACTCTCCTTCCGTAATCCCTTTCATTAAGGTGATGAACTTTGCGTATACTGTAGCATTTGTATTTGTTCTTTTTCAAAATGTTTCTGGTAGATTTTACAGATATTCCAAGTTCGTGGGCAATTTCTCGTAACGAACAATCTTGATTAGAAATATTTTTGTAACTGACCAATCCTAGATTAAAAAAAAAGACGTTATTTTTCACTTTTTAGTCTTTATAAGGTAATATTTGCTTACCCAAAACATTTATTTGGTTCCTTATACTTCCAGTTACAACACATTTTCTAGTTTTATTTCTGTCAAATGCACCACAGTCTCTCAAATTTCTTCTAATCGTCCAAATATTTGAATGTTTGGAATGCGACGATTCGGGTATAGCTTACCATACATATTTCTTGCCAAAAGAGGATTTCTATTTGATTTTGCATAAGTAAATAGCATATCAGTCCTTTCGTCATTCGAATACTTACATCTTTAGTATGTAACAGAGTGATTAAATGTCTGACAGTTCTTAACAGATATCAACAACTCATTTATTTTTCCTGTCATAGAAATCAAGCAAAGCCTACGTGTTTAAATATGGTAAAATAAGTGAGATGCTATTTAATTGTACCAAATTAGACAACACTTGTATTTTGATCAAAAACTGATATTTTCATTACTTCTAGGATTGAAAAGTATGAAAATAATCCGAGTAAAAATTGATACAGGAGACATCAGCCTTGAATCGAGGATTACTGTAATACAAAAATCCCCAAAAAGGAAAAATACGAATGTTCGTTGTGTTGGGGTATCTTCCTATCGAAAGTATTGGGTAATGACCGAAGTATCCTAATAGTTGAATGAGTTTTGAAGAAATCAAAACAATTTAGTTTTCCCTGTATAAGTCACTACAATAGTTACATTTTTTCCCAGGTAATCGTCTTTGTATCTATTACGGTTTAGAATATAGCAATGTTACCACATGATAAAAGAAACGCCCTGTATACTTTGTGGTAAGAATTGGAAAAGATTGCTTCCTTTTGTGATAGTTAATATTTATATTGAGGATTCAAGGTGTTTACAAGTATTTGCCTTTAAGAATATTGCTTTATCTTCTGCAAATCCCAGTTTCTCCCCTGCTCTGAACTAAGAACAAATTGTTGGTATACCTTGCGGAACTTCATATTTATTGCGTTTTCGATTACCTAATAAATACATCGTATACTCTTAGAGTACGTGAGTAACTTTTGAAAAGTTCAAGACAGATTCGTCTTTTATACCTATATCTTTCAATGTTTTTCTTCAATTACTTCTCAAGTCAATACTGAAACTAACCAATGAAAGAAATGTTCCTGAACGAGGGTGTAAAAATATATAATTCATTGGTCGTAGGGAGCAGTAGTTGTTTGCTTACTATAGATTGTTATGTATGTCGTCTACTTACAGATTTTTAGTATGTATCAGTCATGCCGATTCAAAATTCAACATTTGTCTCGCCATAAAATGTTAATTTCCTTATCAACTGTTTACAAATGAGTTATTGAATTCGCGATACGAAAACTATGAAGACGATTATGCTTTGAGGTCGAATATAATGATAAAGTGACTATCTTTTAACAACTCAGGTGGAAATAATTAGCGTAATTGGCGAACAAAAGTGAAAAACTACCATTTCCTGTTAGATTTTCCTCGAATGTTACAAATGATAAGATAATTTATTATGTTTCCGATGTTCCAGAAACGGGAAAAACAACAACGTCCTAATAACTTGAAGAGAATTTCATATTTTCCTTAAGTAGGCTTATGCAAGATACAAAAACTAGCCGAACTCCAAAACTACGTCAATATCACTGGACCAAATCGGTAGTCATGATCAAAAGCATTCGTTTTTTCAGCTCTCTGATATAAACAATATGCTCTTTAAACCGAACTTTCATGACTCTTCTAGTTTGACCAACATACGTTTTAACAATTAAATCAGCTGAGGGGTTCAACTCCGATATATGGTTGTTTGTTTTGTGATACACTCACAACGCTGGATTCGTTTTTGTCCGATCAAGGTGATATTACTATAGCGGGTGACCACGAGGTGAGGTACGCCCCCCAATTTTTCTATAGTTTCAAATCAGGACCGGAAGTGACCTTTTTTTCAAATGACATCCTGTACAATTTTTTTCATTATCCGGAAGAACGCGCAATTTATTATTATTTTAATTTAAGATCGCAATATACAAAAACTGTTTTCATCCAAGACTTTGCAACTTCAGGAATCGAAAATGAAGTTGCGTAAAACATTTATAGACCATTTGATGTTCTAGCAAGTGAAAAGGGTAGAAAAAGTAAAAAAATGAATTGTAGGTTATTTTTCAATAGAATCTCTTGTTTTTTCTCTCCTTTGCTCCCAGATGTGTGAATTGTATAGAGCAGAGAGTAAGAATTACAGGAGAGGCACAGTTTTCGTGGCCACCCGGTATATTAAGTGCAGCTCCTGGAAAAAAATCATCTCGTCGGTCTCGTTGTCTCACTGACAAACTCGCTTACTTCTCTGGAACATCACCGAAGATTCCTATCGTTTTTTAAAGAACCAAAAATCTTAAATTTATATCTTGCACTCTACGACAATTTGTCTAGTATATCCAAAACTATTTTTATCCGTCTATTTACATTATCCATCAACAGTAAAAAATACCCAACAGAAAAATATAAAAATGACCTTCCAAAATGCCTATTTCCTCAAAACGCTGTAGCAAATTTATGAATTGCAATTACCTGATTGCTTTGGGCTATCTCAAAATTAGAACTCCCGTTAGCGGTACTGTTTCCCGTCATATTTTCGCGGGAGAAGTCCTCTTCTGTTTGCGAACTCTTCACAACTTCATTCTCACGGAACTGACCGACACCGATTCAATGGCCCACTTGTTCCCGAAATACCAGAGATAAACAAAACGGACGGATTGCTCGCTACTCACTATACGAATTCAAACCAACTGAAGTGATGCGAGTGTGAGAATAAAAAGCGGACTGGAGAATAACTTTGGCGCGATTCAGGTGGGGCATTCACTACTTTCCAAGGTAAATCTAGCCGTCCTACTAAGTGCGAGCAGATGCATTTGTTTTGATCCTCGTGCGGCGTCTTGATGGATCTACCAGATAAAGTTCCATGTTGGTTGTTGGTTGTTTGTTCAATGTAAACAAGTCACATTGAAATAGAGACTTCTTCGATAAGGGTTGAGGAATGTGTGGATGGTAGCAATAACGATTTGTTTTTTCATACGCGTTCTAGCCTAGCTAGATAAGTATATTCATAGGTATGTATAGGCATGTCATATTCTTGAGATGTCAAATTTTACTTCAAATTCTTCAGGATCTTTTTAAAAATGAAAATGTGGATTTTCTGAAGCGTGAAAAAATATATGATACAAATTTATTACAAACACGATAAAACCAGTATTTAAATGTATTTAAACTTGTATTCGAAAAGATGACAACCACATCGAACTATGTTATTGGATCAAAATATCACCGAGTTTGGTTCATTTGAAAAGCCGAGGAAAAAATACGTAGACAGAAACAACCAGGAAACTAAAGAAAATTTGAGGCAAATAAGAAATGATGTCCTTTTCAATGAAAATAGAACTTTGAACAAATACACAATAATACAGCAAATGCTCAAAATGCTGGCCTTGTTCATGATAACCCAACTGTGCCCTTCGTCGAATATTATTCACTGCACGAATAATTTCCCGCCCGCCTCAATCTTCCGAACTCTCTAACAATACTGTGTTGAAGGTCCTCAGTATTTTGATATTCCCTCTGACCGTAAACTCTATTCTTCAGGGTACCCCATAAGAATGTATCCATAACATTCAAGTCTGGAGACCTTGCTGGCCACTTCACCGGCCCATTGATCCCTATCCATTTGTCACTAAACCTTTCATTCAGGTAATTAGATACTCGTTAAGAAAAAAAAAGTGCAATTCATTTTCGAGTGTCTCGAAAAATAAAGCCTGAAAAAAATAAAAACCATCTCCGTATCTCTCATAGTTTCCGAGATCTCAATGGTGAGGATCGAATTTGAAACACCCTGTATATAAAATCAATTTTTTACAGATTCTGTTGAGAGGTACGAATCCTTATCTGCAGACATTCAAATAAGATTTCTTATAATGAAATAAGTACAGTCTCATACGTGTTACACATAAAAGTGCTCTTGTTGGACTTGACGGTCGCGGAATTCAAGCAAGAGCTAAAGGAAATAGAATTAGAAACAACCGGAAACAAGGCCGTAGTCCAGAAAAGACTACGAAACCTTTTCTGGAATTGATTTGAGTTCGATAAAGGCTGAAACACAATGGGAAGTTTTTTGTTTTTAGTTTTAATTTTCTTACGAGGATATATTGAAAAATTCTTAGCCTGCTATAGAACCAAACAAAATTTAAGTGTCAAAATATTTTATTACTCAACATATTCTCCTCTTAATTGGATACATTTATTACAGCGAACCTGCAACGTCTCTAGACCTTTCAAAAAAAATGTTTCTTCTTGCTCTGCAAACCAGACATCCACAGATTCTAATACCTCCTCGTTGGAAGAAAATTTACGACCTTTTAAACTTTCTTTCAGTTGAGGAAAGAGATGATAATCGGACGGAGCCAAATCTGGTGAATAAAGGGGGTGTTCTAGTAATTCAAACCCTAAATCACGAATTTTTTGCCTGGCAACATGAGATTTGTGTGCAAGGGCGTTGTCCTGCAAAAAAAAACACCTTTGGATAGCTTTCCGCGTCTTTTCTCTTTAATTTTTTCCCGTAGAGTGGTCAATAATGTCGAATAGTAATCTCCAGTTATTGTTCTACCCTTATCCAAAAAATCAATCATGATTATTCCATGGCAAACCCAAAAAACTGAAGCAAGAACTTTTCCAGCAGATTTTTGACACGAAACTTCTTAGGTCTTGAAGAGTGTCGCTATTCCATCGATTTACCTCTTTTGAAGCTTGCAGTCCAATTTTCCACGGTCGCATACGAAGGACATTGATCACCAAGGGTATTAAGCATATCTTCGTAAATCTGCTTACCTCTTAACCATTTTAAATACAGGTACTTGATGATGGCTCGATACTCCAATTTTTCGATTTTCACAATTTTGGTGGACATATTTTTTCTTTCAATTTATTGCGTAACTCTGGTTTACTTTTTTGACGTCAAACTTTGCACTGACACTTCTAATAAGTTATTGTTCGTTGCTATGGTAACGCAATATTTTGTTTATGCTGGGAACTGGTCTAGGCTAACTAGATATCAATATATCCTCGTAATTTTCGATTTCTTTTTAACGCTAAACCATCATTGCCATTATTATTCTGATTAGGCCTCATAAACAATCTTGTTGGTAAGATTCAAGCTTTATTTTTCAATTCTGTTTTGCATCCTGTTTTATTTCTGAAATTGATATCCAAAATTCCAAAACTTAAAACTTCCATTGTGTCTACGGCTTTATGACTAAACTCGACGATACCACAAAATCCTTCGAAGACAAATTTCTTTAGAAAATTCGCTGAGCTCGAAAGAACTTTAATAAAATTCGGTGAACTTGATTGGAAGAGTACGCCACTGATTTATTATGTTAAATGTTCATTTGGCACCACAATCGACCCAGTCTAGCCGTATACTAATCACTTGAAAGTTTTCTGTTATTTTTTGGTCGAGTTATAAAATATATCTACCATATTATCTACAGTTACAACTAACACGTAAGAATAATTTTTCACCTTACCCTGACATGGGGATAGCCGATTTCGTGTGGATCCAACTCCTTACTGCTGGAAAACTCTGGTTCCTTCGATATTTTCACGTATTTGTAGTCACGAAAGGCCTTCTTATCGAACATACCGGTTGAATTTCTACTAGAATTATAAGTCGGTCTTCCTTTTACTTTCAACCGACGCGAGAAATACCTTTTTTAAGAGGAATTCGCTGTGGAACTGCTATATTACGATGCGTCGTTCGTGTTCGAACTTTCTCTGTGGTTTTATGAAATCATAATGGTTATGTTAACTATATTCTTTAAGTTGGATTATCTCTGTTTAAACCTTAATTGTATGCTTTCTGCGGGTACGATGATTATTTACAATTCAAATTTCCGGTTTCTGGATAATAAGAATATGGAATTACATTTTACAACTGAAAAAGACGTTTCCCGAAATGAAATAAATCTGATATGCTTTGGGAGAGTGTATAAAACCTCTGAGCATTTTGTTAAATAACTGGTCTACCTCAATATGACTACAACTTCCTAAATAAGGAGAATGAGAGGGTAATTTATGCTGGAATGCTTGCATAACACACTCTCATCTTCATCTACGAAGAAAATATTGTGTTCTCATTATCACAGTTGATAGATGGTATGCCTTATTATTTTTCTTCCTTTGTCAGCGTACTATTTATTGGTGCATCGTCTTCACAAACCACAAGGTTTGTGTTTCTCTTACGAGCCGAAGAGCTGAAAATCCTGAGAAAACGGCCCAGATCTGTCTTTAATAAGGCCTATACAAAAATGTCGTAGGTCGAATACAAAAAAGCCATTATAGTGTGTTCCCTAAGAAACGATGCCAACTTTCTTTAGCCTACAGTAATATATCACCTTATGTTACCGCATGATTGTCATTTTGTGAATGATTTTCTGGAAAGGACTTCTGGTGGTCACAGGATTGTCAGTACTGGCCCATACTTAGGCCACCACGTTCCCCGGATATGACACCATTGGATTTTTTAAATCGGAGGTGCCAACAGAAGGGTAGAAATGCTCAGCTTAGAATTTCGACAAACAGAAATATGAAGAAGCTATTTTTGACGCAGAATCTAGTGGTCGACGGATAAAACGTTGATCAAATGTTGTGAGAAGTTTTTTCAAATTATACACAGGAAACTGTTCACGGTTTTCATTGTTGAAACAAGAGTATAGCTGCTGCTTATGGGCTGTTGCCTTCAATAGAAATGCTCCGATGTAAGCTTTTTATGGTCAAGGACCATGCTCTGAGAAGGGGATCTAATGACTTTCACCATTTTTTGGTATCACTTATACTATGTTTACACATATCTAGTACCCATGCTAAACCTTGATTGGGAATACCGAATGCTTCCAACAAAGTTGATTTTTTGGAAGACCAAAGAAAAGTAAATGAACACTTGTTAGCATTGGTATTCATGTTTACAAATGATTACAAAATCCAAAATGATTGAATTGCATATCTGAATTATATATAATCCATCAAACAATGCTTCAACATGTTCTTCAACCATTTTCAATGGTGAAATAATAATTCTAATCTCAAAACAGGGATACGCCATCTATTGGACAATAGCTGAATAAAATATTTCTCAAATTCGTTGATAGATGTCGCGGAACACGTTTTTCTCAATATTTCTCCATTCAGAATACTGTAGATATTTGCCTCATTTTTCCACTTTGTGGAAATGTGTGAAGAGAAGAGTATTTTCGGCCGTAGTCGGGATTATTTCTTTTGATTTCGTTGATCCTTTCCGAACACACTATTCGAACTTTTATTACAATACTGTAACTTCATATTTCATATTCGTTTGAGTTTTTGAATTCATGAATAAGGTTTCATAAAAGACATGTCGAATGCAATTAGCTTCATACAATTAAGTGACCTCCATTACTTACATACAGGTTGGGTCAGAATATGATCGTCAAACTTCTTGCAGATTCCTTATATCGATGCAAAAAGTTTATATCAATGTATATCCTAAAATGCAACCCCTCTGAGATACAGGGTGTCAAAAGTCCGAAAAATATTGAGATTGAGAACATGTGAAATTTCTAGGAGTATTTTTTGATTCACATTTGTCCTTTAAAACTCACTGTTTGATTTTATCAAAGATGTTAATATATTCTAAATGTTTTGAAATAAGAAATTTAAGGAAAACTCTCAGTGTGAATCACATACGTTTACATTGAAGAATTTTTTTCAAAATTGAATGCAACCGTAAAAAATCAACATGAAAAATACGTTTACTTTATTTTAGTGAAATACAGTCTAGGATTAGTTATGGAATTTGTGTTTGGGGTAGTTCTCCTCATGCTAAAAATGTTTTTTGTCAGAGAAAAGAATTTTAAGGTGTATTTCAATTTTCAAACATCTCATTTGTAAGCTCGTGTCGACCTTTTATTATCAACTTGAGAATTTTAACTCTGTGTGGCCTTTTATATTGGATTTATATACCTTACCAGCGTATAGAAATCTGTGAGAAATCACCTATATATAGTAATGGGAATTAAACTTTATAATAGCCTTCCAAAATGTTTTTCTAAGATATTGTCTTGGGGCGTTTTAAGGAGAACACTAAAAAGAATATTTTGAAAATACTCCTTGAATTTTGCCTAAACAGCAACATATTCTTCGTTTGATTTTATTGTTTTTTTTTGACCTGTGTCTACTTGTTTGTGATATTTTCTGTACTGAATTTGTTAACCAAGATTATTGTCCGATTTCAATATTTTAACGAAATTGTTCTAGTTTTTGCTAGACTTTTCACTTTTACTTTCCTCATATTTGACCTGTCTTATGTCATTATTTGATACTGTGAGATCAATAAATTCCTTTCTATTTTTTGTCACCACGCAATTACAGGATTGAATATGCCACAACGTCATAATGAACTTTCATCGGTGCATATGTATTTTCAAGTTTTTTCTTTGTCATTCAATCCTGCACAGTCACCATAAGATTATGTTTTGAAGAGCCCCAACTTAGTTATTTGTAATACAAACACATAAATTATACACTCTCAGCCAAATAAAACTTTTATTCAATATTTTGTCTTAAGTTACATCATAAAAAACAATCATATCAACTATGACGAGGGTATCTAAACTCAAAATGTCCAACATCAAACGTTTCGAATACCTACACTGTAAAAGACAATTTCATGGCCATGCATGAACAACACTTAACATTAAGAAGCTTAAATAGAATAGGTACATTCAATGCCTTTTGTATTTACCGTCCCTACCGCCGTGATTTCCAAAGTTGCCTTTGCGTTTCCTGTTGTTTCTGCCACCTTGTTTGTGCTTCTTCCTCAGCTCGATGATTGCATCTGAGCTCTTTTGCAAATACTCTTCTTCCTCTTCGCCTGCAAGTACCCTCAACTTCATCTTGAATTTGTCTACTGTTAGCTCCTCTTCAGGGCATTTGCCCAGGAACTCCACGGCACCGTTCTCTTCCGAAAAACGCGCATGTCCTTCTAAATCTCCTTTCTTGAAATCCATGAAAGCCACATCTACATCGCCGACTTGCTTAATCTTTTCTTTCAGTTCTTCACGGCTCAAGCTGTGGCCTTCTTCGAGGCCTGTGAAATGTAAAACAGCTCCTCTGGGAAACTCCAATTTCTTTCCAGGTTTCTCCTCCACCTTTTCTTTCTTTTCCTTCTTGGCCTTTTTACGTTCCTCTGCCTCTTTCTTCTTGTCTGCAAAGTAAACTGTCTGGAACTTCCTCAGCAGTTCCACATCTTTATATTTGATGCTTTTAGCTTCAATGAACTTCTTGCAGGTTTCCACATCTTTGAAAATAATAAAACACGATCCCTTGAATTTTTGGTCTTTTGTAGTTCTGCGGTTGCACGACTCAACAGGGCCATGAGGCTCCAAGAAGCTGATAATATCGTCCAGTTCCTCTTCCAAAGGAAATCCTTTGGCATAAGCTGAAATTTAAGATAACATTAACAAAAGTTTCATAATTACCGCGTACCAACAAATAATTTATTCTACACCACCCACATTTCCTTACCTGTTCTCTCAGAAACTTGTTTACGCCTTTCTTCGTCAAATTCTGGGATAGGCTTCTCGGGGTTTCGCCTCAGCTTCAGACGATCTTCACTCACCACCACTAGTTTGTTTTCAGACTTTTCTATTGCAGCAGCAATAACTTCTGGATCGGAGGATAGATTGGACAGTCTCTTGAACGTCAACATCACTTCTAGAGTCACCCAGCCTTCATCTTCCTCTATTTTTTCTTTCAAAAACTTATCCCTTGCCAAATTTATGTCTCCAAAGTAGTATTCGATTTGTTGAATGATTTTCTTTTCCAATTCACTAGCCATTTTGATAGCGTCTTTTTACACCGGTTGAAATAAAACACGTGCAACAACCAGCATCAAACACAATTGACAACTAATGAATGGCAACTGACAACTGACAAGTATCCGCAAACAACACAACACCGCGGGGTGGTATTCCGTGTACCATAGAATTCTATAGTCGATAGTTTTGTCTCTTTCTCTCCGAGGTATTCCACTATAATGTCATCTCACTTATTCTGTCGACTATAGAATTCTGTGGTACACGGAATCCCACCCCACAAACTAAAAAAATTAAAGAAATATACACATGTGTAGTCATCCATTTGAATAACCATAGGTGATGATAGGAGGGATTACGTGTAATAATTCTATAGTCGATCAAATAAGTGAGAAGTCATTATCGTTGAATTGATGAGAGAGAAAGAGACATAACCATCGACTATAGAATTCTATGGTACACGGAATCCCAAGCCACAGCTGCTAACCAGAGCACGTCATTTCCTCTACTTCTTTTTCATAAGCAGCGTTCTTGTTTCTGAGATTTGGATACCCACGGCTACCAACTACAGTTCAATGGATCAAATAGTCTACTTCGCTTTTCGAGGGATGACCTTGATTTACAGGATTATTACTATTTTTCTCTGTTCCTCTATTGAGCAGAGCCCATCAATAATCGACAACATTTGACATAACCCTTGCAAATAGTGTATCAACATTTTTGAAACTGCACCCGCTAATAACCCACGGGGTTGATGTGATTCGATTAAGTACATAAATTAGTCATTTCAGATCATTCGCTTGACTTTTTAGGAAGTCAGCGTGCGCAAAATAAGCAGAGTGAGCACCCACGGAATTGGAAAATGTTCTATTCCAAATAAAAAAAGTTACAGTGAAAAATACGTCGGGATTATATGAAAAACAAAAATGGCATACACCAGCATTGATAAAATTACTACAGAACCAAATAAAATATGACCTTTTCATAGAAATGCAAGTGCCTTTCATATTGTGAATTGTTACATAATTTCCATATTAGACAATTCACTCCAGAACTGTTCCGATTGATATTTGCGAATTGCCTATAGAAAGTCTGGTTGATTGAAACTTTTGCTCTCAGCAGTGTTGCCGTTTCCATTACATGGATTCAATGTCTAGCTGTATATCCGTGAATACTATCGCTCTCTAAGCTTTTGGCTCCAACAGCGCATCAAGTACAGATTTTGTGCAGTCGTCAGGTTATCTAGTTTCCGTTGAGGATAAAAGTTAAAAGTCGATGCATAGATAATCAAATGTCTAGGAACCTAAATGGAAGTGCAAGTTGAAATTTCAGTACGAGTATTCGAGTGCTCACCCTTATCCAGCATAATATTTAATATAATATTGGCAACAGTAGTCCGATTACAACCCTTTCCCACAGAACACTAAATATTTTATTGTTCCACACCCCTACCCCTTCACGTGTAAGAAATGTAGAAATAACCGGCAACACTGACAAATTCGATCTTTTTGCGGTGCTCTCTAGAACTGTTAGGTTGTTCCTGCTTATTCTAGAAAATATCTGAATAATCCTTCAAAATGAGAATCTACAAAGATATTTTCACCGGTGAGTTTTTTCCAAAGTGTTTGATTGATCCGTTTGTCGCCAATATTTTTGCATTTTTTCCCGAGGTTCTGCCGATAATCGGAATCTCAAATTCCATCTGTCAACTTTATGAAATCATAACAAGTATGTAGCCAGATTCTCTATTTTTAACTTTTTGTTTTTTGCCGTAGGGGATGAAATGTTCTCAGACACATACAAAATAAAATTAGTGGATGAAGTCATCTACGAGGTTTATGGAAAATTAGTCCAGCGCAAGGAAGGAGATATTCAAATCGATGGGGCCAACCCTTCGGCCGAAGAAGCTGACGAGGGCACCGACTTGGCAGTGGAATCTGGGGTAGATATCGTCCTGAACCACAGATTATGCGAATCATACGCTTTCGGAGACAAGAAATCTTACACCTTGTATCTCAAAGACTACATGAAAAAGTGAGTACATTTTATATAACTTGGGGGGTTGTTTCTTGATTTTCAAATTTACTATGTGAAGGGTAATAGAGCTAGAAGTGTTATGGGGTCCTCAAAAGAACTCACGAATGCAAGATGGGTGTTTTATTTGGGATATTTACTATTTAGACTTGGTTCGAAAATCTAGAAAATCTATCTTCAAAATGGCGTTTTTGAATTCAACCAAGGTTTCATGAGTCACTGTTGCACATTTTTTGACTTTTATTTGCCATTTTCATAAATGCCAGAAGTGTTAGCATTGGTTTTAACTAATAATTCAAATGACTTCTTAGTGATAGGGAATGTTCTAATAAGGACTTGATCTGTGTTGATTGAGTTATACAAATCATACACACATGCAGGTAGCCCACATTAAAAGATTGTTTGAACATTCAACTACTAGATTTCTTATTCACGTAACTTCTTTTTGATGATAAGATACTTTTTTTGTATTCAATACAACAAGCGAAGTCGGCATGGTGTTATGGAGATCTCCACTAGTTCCCACAGATCTAAAGTGGTTTCGAATCCACTTATATTTGAGCTGTAGGTCCTGGATCTTCCTTGCTTGCACAAGCTCTGATTTTGAGCGGTTCTCTCATTAAACCTGGGTAATTCTTACAAAAAGTGGAACACCTTACTCTTGTTATCTTGACTCACCAGAAGATGAGTTAGGTCATGGTTAATGAATGTTTATTTTCATGAACAGTGATAATAAAGTGAGATAAGGTGAATTTATCATCATTAACAACGTTGCTCAAGTGTGCATGAAAGTTTACAGTGATATTTTGGTTTGGTGTGAATTTTTTGTCATGAGATGTGTTGGTCTGTTTTCCCTTGATATTTCTCGGCCTTTTTCTTTCGATAATTGTTTTCATATTTTACGTTAGGCATGCACTAATACTGGATATCTCGAACAAATGAGGTATTCAGAGCATATCATGCCATATAAACGAGTTTCATTTCAATTAATTGTAAAATTGAATATTTACGATGAAGATTGAAACTCTACATTATTTTGTGTAAATAAAATTTGTTTTTCATGCAACTGTAGCTTCGAATCTTTGTTAATAACGCTGTATATTTTCATACTTTGCCTTCATTCTGCAGTTTAGTGATTCTATTCCATTTCTCAACTGTTCCTCTAGAGTTTCTTGATCTTCAGGCCACACAGAATATTTTGATATATTGATATCTAGACGAGCTATCTCGGTCGAGAAATTTCGCTAAAAGACATTAATGCACAAAATTTGACCCAAAAAACTTTTCTTCAGTTTCAACATGATTTTGAAACTAAGATATCTCTGTAATCGATATATTTTTGATAATAAAACATATTGTAATTGCAGATTGGTCACCAAGTTAGAAGAAACTGCCCCCGAGCAGGTCTCCATATTCAAAACAAATATGAACAAAGTTATGAAAGATATCTTGGGCAGGTTTAAGGAACTGCAATTCTTCACCGGCGAGTCCATGGAAATCGAAGGCATGGTAGGCATGATGGAATATAGAGATATCAACGGAGAATCCGTACCAGTCATGATGTTTTTCAAGCACGGGTTGGAAGAAGAGAAGTTTTAGTGATATTTTAAATAAATTATTCCTCATTGTTATTTAATTTATACTCCTCTGCCTTTTAAATTGAGATTTTTTTTGCAGCATTGCGAATTTAAATTTTACCGAATTGTACTGTTCTTTTTATTCCAACTACTTGGTATTGAATGAGCGTATGTTTATATATCTATGAAATTAAAGTAATTTTCCTATAAACAGTTTTGGTGCTTTATTTTTGATCAGTGCCAAAAAGGACTGATTGAAATGCACAGTTCGTATCAAGTAAGGAATATGAGTAATTTCAATTCACATTTTTAAAAGAGTTGCTATTGAAGTAGATATAATTTATGGAAATTTTATATCTGAAATTCATAACTAAATTTTCTCTAAAATGCGCACAGGGAATGATCGTGACGAGCAGAATCCAAAAACGCAATCGGTTTTCTTTTAACTCATGATTTTCGAGATATTTCAGTTTTGCTTCTGCAGAATATTTTTTTTTGAGCAACTCTCTGCTATCTTCTGAACTGTAGCCGAAGTTAAGAAAATACTATGCCTGAATGTAATCAGTTTATTAAATTATAGTTGTCACATTTGAATTTTCCAGAAGAAAATATGTTTTTAGGCACGGTCCCGCCATCTCGTGAACAATAGCCGAAGTTGACTACAAACTACGTGTGCCCAGATTATGTGACTGAAATTTCTGAATGCCATTCCGCGATAGATAATTTCTGAAGAACCATAAGAGGTAAAAGGAAAAAAGAAACCTTAGATTTTGAATCGACTAAAAAATTAAGTTCTTCCTAGAGCCACCAAATTTGGTGTGGATGCTTTTGAGGCCATTATCTACTGCGAAATAGCATCTGGTTGAATTTTGAAAATTTTTAAGTATTGTAAAAAAACGGTGAAATTTCAACAAGATGGCCGAAGGTGTCGTCACTCCGTGCAAGTCTAAACTTCGGCTACCGTTCAAGAGAGGGCGCAGCAGTGCTCAATAAAACTTTTTTTTTACTAAAATCCAAATATCTCGAAAACTATAAGAGCTAGAAGAAAACTGATAGTGTTATTGTAATCTGCGCGTCGAGATCTTCCTCTGAGTATAATTTTCAGCATTTTTTCCCCCCATTTTTGGACGAAAAATTTCCAAAGGGGTTAACCTTAGATTTTGAATCGACCAAAAGATGAAGTTCTTCCTAGAGCCACCAAAGTTGGTGTGGATGCTCTTGAGGCCATTATCTACTGCGGAATAGCATCTGGTTGAATTTTGAAAACTTTTTATTTTACTCACTAAAGTCAAAAAATCTCTGGAACCAAGGAAAATATTGAGAATCCGATTGTATATCTGGATTCTCCTCGTCGAGATCTTACTGTTGGTGCAATTTTCAGCAAATTATTTTTCCCATTTTTGGACGAAAAATTTCCAAAGGGGTTAACCTTAGATTTTGAATCGACCAAAAAATGAAGTTTTTCCTAGAGCCACCAACTTAGGTGTGGATGCTCTTGAGGCCATTATCTACTGCGGAATAGCGTCTGGTACAATTTTGAAAACTTTTTATTTTACTCAATAAAGTCGAAATATCTCTGGAACCAAGGAAGATATTGAGAATCCGATTGTATATCTGGATTCTCCTCGTCGAGATCTTCCTGTTGGTGCAATTTTCAGCAAATTATTTTTCCCATTTTTGGACGAAAAATTTCCAAAGGGGTTAACCTTAGATTTTGAATCGACCAAAAGATGAAGTTCTTCCTAGAGCCACCAAAGTTGGTGTGGATGCTCTTGAGGCCATTATCTACTGCGGAATAGCATCTGGTTGAATTTTGAAAACTTTTTATTTTACTCACTAAAGTCAAAAAATCTCTGGAACCAAGGAAAATATTGAGAATCCGATTGTATATCTGGATTCTCCTCGTCGAGATCTTACTGTTGGTGCAATTTTCAGCAAATTATTTTTCCCATTTTTGGACGAAAAATTTCCAAAGGGGTTAACCTTAGATTTTGAATCGACCAAAAAATGAAGTTTTTCCTAGAGCCACCAACTTAGGTGTGGATGCTCTTGAGGCCATTATCTACTGCGGAATAGCGTCTGGTACAATTTTGAAAACTTTTTATTTTACTCAATAAAGTCGAAATATCTCTGGAACCAAGGAAGATATTGAGAATCCGATTGTATATCTGGATTCTCCTCGTCGAGATCTTCCTGTTGGTGCAATTTTCAGCAAATTATTTTTCCCATTTTTGGACGAAAAATTTCCAAAGGGGTTAACCTTAGATTTTGAATCGACCAAAAAATGAAGTTCTTCCTAGAGCCACCAACTTAGGTGTGGATGCTCTTGAGGCCATTATCTACTGCGGAATAGCATCAGGTTGAATTTTGAAAATTTTTAAGTGTTTAAAAAAAAACGGTGAAATTTAAACAAGATGGCCGAAGGTGTCGACACTCTGTGCAAGTCCAAACTTCGGCTACCGTTCAAAAGAGGGCGCAGCAGTGCTCAATAAAATATTTTTTTTTTTACTAAAATTCAAATATCTCGAAAACTGTAAGAGCTAGAAGAAAACTGATAGTGTTATTGTAATCTGCGAATTAAGCTTTCGGGCCACGAGAAACTATTTTTAAAAAGCAAAATCGAATTTACAAAGTACAAATTTATTTGTGAAGACAGATGTGTCTCGTACAACGTCGCTAACAGAACTGAACTAACTATAAAGCACGGTTAATCATATTTTCATAAACCTTAGTCAGCACTACATGGAAGTTACAAGTTAAGGGTTTCTTAGGGGTTTGTATATATAACTTCTCCATCCCTAAGACGAAAATAATACGGTAGTATTATTTTCGGAATTCAAGTCCTTAGGTTTTGTCTTGACACATTTGAAATGTTTTAAAATATCATTCTTACATTTTATAGAGGAATTGTAAAAGATGACAATAACAATAATTATGCTCAGAATAATACAAATATAAAAAGAAATATACGGGGTGTTGTTTTCTTCCAAGGCTTGGAGTCGGTGGAGTTGAGTTTTCTCGGCTAGTTTCTGGAGCCTTGTCAGCTCGTCTAGGTTAATCTTATCCAGGACCTTCAGGGGGTGGTCTTCATGGTTAGGTTCGATGATTTCTATTCTGGGCAATTGTAGAGGGGTCTCCCGTATCGGGGAAACGTTGTTGCTGTATTCTTCCCCATTAATGATGAGGCTACATTTCTGGGGTATGTGGATCAGCTGTGGTTTGTGGATTTCTTCATATCCGCTTTCTTTACACTTTTTTTCGATAGCCATTTGTCTGGCGGGAATGACAATGACATAGGCGTCGTTGACTGGTTCTACTACATCTTGTTCTAGATGGACTTGGAGTGATTGACATGGCTGTCTGCTCTTTCCTTTCAGTACTTCAGGTAGACAGTCCTCCTTGGATATTTGATTTTCCAGGCGGAAAATACAGGTTGTCTCGATTTCGTGGCACGGGCTGTCCTCGTAGTGGTGATAAGTCGAGTTCAGGATAATGTATGGTTTCAAGGGAATTATGGCATTATTGGAAATCGGAATGGGAAATAAATGATAATAATCGTAAAGATTTTCTCTAAGTATCGGGACATGAATCGTGAATAGAATAAGATCATTTTTATATCGTGTTTCAATTTTTAAAAGTTTATAATATGATTGAATGTTATCGAAATATGGTAGACTTCCTTTGTACATGTTAAGCATTATTTCAATTAGTTCTTTGAGCTCGGAAGTTGGTAATATTATGTTATGAATAATATTCAGTTCACCGAATAATATCGATTCTTCAATATTGTTCAGTGTTGACAGTACATTTTGACAGTCGATTATCATTGTATCGAGAGAGTTTTGGAGCCGTAAGAATAGCGTGTATTTATTCAGACTGTCGACAATACTCTCTATCTGTTTGCCGATCAGTTGTTGATTTTTTACAATGTGTTGCAAGTTATTTGACGTTTCGTTCAAGAATCTTTTTGTGATAGTTAAGTAATTTTTCAAATCATGGTGTAGGATTTTTTGATTATTATTTAGTGTAGAAATAGCTTGGTCATATTTTTCTTCATCTTCGTCATCTAATGTCCCAAAGAGCCATTTGTCAGTTCTGCCCACAAAATTTATTAGGCCTCTTTTTGATCGGCTGAATTTTTGAGGCTTGATGTTTATTAATTTCACAGAAATTTGTTTGAGAAGTTGTAACAAATGGTTATGCATATGATGTAATTGTGGATACAGTACATCTTTCATTGAAATAAGGTCGGTTATGTAATTTGAGTTATTGGCTATGCTCTTTATTGGGTCATCAAATTGTTTCAAGTCGATTGGTTTCAGAAATGTATGTTTTTGGGTAGTGATTCTCGCTTTTCCAAGAGAGAAAGGAAGGATGGGGTTGGGTATTTCTGTCATGGTTATCTGTTGTCCATTAGTGGTAAGGATCCCGAGAAGTAGAAGGAACAGCGTTGTCATCTGGAAAAATTCGTTTCTGAGATTGTTTTCTTTGAGGTTTCAGTTTACTCTTATGATATTTAGAATTTTTCGTTTTTACTTTGATGCCACAATCCTTGATAGGTTGGATTTGCTTATAAAGTGGCGATAATTTATTTCGGGGCGATTCTTTCAGAAACACGTTTTCATTGATTTTTATCGCTGGTGGATCATCTCTTTTGGAATTAACTTCAGTAAGGTTCTTAGATTTTTCATTATTTTCTTTGATTATTTCGTTTATTATTTTTTGATTTCTCGCGTGTTTTTCAATGTAGTCAGAAGTTATTTTCGAAAATGTTATATCAAACGGATTTTGGTGTTCAATGTTTCCTTTAATAATTTGAAAAGGGGTGAATTTGGTCGCGGAGTGGATGGTGTTGTTATATCCTAATATAGCGTATATCATTTGTGTAGTTATTAGTCTATCAGGATGTTCGAGTTTCAGGGTTCTGATTTCTTCAATGAGCGTAGAATGTAGGCGTTCTACAGGACTGTTGCTATTGGCATTTTTGGGAGTTATGTAATGTAGAGTTATTTTGTGCAAGTTACAGAAATCTTGAATTAGACTATTTTTGAACTCTGTTCCAGAGTCGCAAGTAATTTTATTCGGAATACCGTAATGGGAAATGAATTTCAATAAACCATCTAATATGCTGGGTGCATTCAAATGAATCGGGTATGCTTGGGCAAAACGCGAGAAGCTATCAATAATTGTCAAAAATTTAGTTTTATCTGCCGAAAATGCATCGATATAAATATGCTCGAATGGGTATTCTCCTATAGGAGTAGGGTTGAATTTGATAATGTTGGGGTGACGTTCATATTTTGTCTTTTGGCAAGTGACACAAGTGTTTATATAATTTGTCACGTCTTGAATCATGTTTGGCCAATAATATGTTCTACATAGGGAGTCTTTCGTTTCATTTATCCCCCTATGAGTGGTTTTTGTTTCGTGATGATGCTGGATTTTTAGTTTCTGTTCGTCTTTGTCTGTGATATCGGTTAAAAGGACATTACTCTGGACTAGTTTGAAGGCTGAATGTTTAAAGTGTTTTTGAATCAATGGAATTACTTTATTTTTCAAACGTTCTTCAAAAAGTATGCCATGTACTATTTTCGGTTTAAGATATTCTAAGAAGATTCTCACAAGATCATTTTCGATATTTTTACTTGGTAGTACTATTTTTAGACGAGTTTTATCAAAAGGTTTCGTTACCCTTACCCGAGGGGAAAGAGTGTCTACACTTTCGGAAAGTATAATTTGGTTTTTGAATTTATTCAACGGTTGTTCAGAAATTGGGATTTCAAGAATTGGATTTTCATGGGAAGAGTGCTGAGTTTCATTGCTGTCGTCGGGTTCCTGCGGCTCCTGTACTGCTGGAACTAAGACTACGTTTGATAAGACGTTTACTTTTTTCTTTTCTGGTGGTTTTTCTTTTTCTTCTTCTGTTGGTTTCTTGCCAGTTCGAAGTTTTCGAATTTCATCGTTTAGGCGATTGTCAAGGTCTTGAAGGTCTTCGTCGGAAATTTCTGGGATTTCTTCTTTGTTTGCCAAGTCCGCGAAGATTTCGGGAAAGTCCTCTTCAAATCGGTTGTCTGATAAATCGGTATTGGCTATCATTGATTGGTTTTCCAGTGGGTGGAGTTCTATTCTGGAAAGGGCATCTGCGACGGAGTTGTTTTTACCTTTTCTGTATACAATGTTGTAATCGTACTCTTCCAGCTTCAAGCGCCATCTTACCAATCTTGAGCTGGGGTCCTTGAGGTTGAAAAGCCATTGCAAAGGTTTATGATCGGTTACGATCGTAAATTGATTTCCGAATAAATATGGCCTAAAATATTTGGTGAAATTCACTATCGATAAAAGTTCTTTTTCTATCGTGGAATAATTTTGTTCGGATGGGTTTAATGTCCTCGAAGCGTACGCGATAGGTTTATCTTTTCCTATGGCACCCTGCGATAAAACGGCACCAATGGCCACGTTAGACGCGTCAGTAGTCAGTATAAAGGGTTTCTTAAAATCAGGATACTGGAGTAGGGGTTCATTTGTGAGTACTTGTTTGCATGTTTCGAAAGTTTCCAAAAATTCCGAGGTATGAGTTATTTTTTCACCTTTTTTCAGACACCGCGTAAATGGTTTGGTGAGATGGGCAAAATCTTTTATAAACTTCCGATAATACCCTAATAAGCCAAGAAAAGATTTGATTTCCCTAGCAGTAGTTGGTATGGGGAAATTTTGAATTGCCCTTATTTTATTAGGGTTAGGTTTGATGCCATCGGGCGTGACAACATGACCTAGAAATTCGACATTTTGTTTCATGAACTCACATTTATCTAGTTGTATTTTCAATTTAGCTTCGCGTAAAGTTTTAAAGACTTGTTTTAAATTGGCTATGTGTTCTTGCAAGGAAGTCGAAAACACGATAATATCATCCATGTACACTAGACAGATTTTGTTCCGTAAATCTTTAAGGATATGATCCATTACTCGTTGGAAGCTTGCGGGTGCATTCTTCAACCCGAATGGCATGCGAACGTATTCGTAATGCCCATGCTCCACGTTGAAGGCAGTTTTTTCGATGGATTCTTCTTCCATTTCGATCTGGTGGAATCCAGATGCTAGGTCGAGGGTGGTAAAGTAATTGCATTTTCCCAATTTGTCCAGGATATCGTCTATATTCGGAATCGGGTATCGGTCGTCGATTGTTTTTTCATTCAACTTCCTATAATCTACCACGATGCGCCATTTCTTCTTTCCTGATGCGTCGGTCTTCTTCGGCACAATCCATATTGGGCTACTCCAAGCGGAGGATGATGGTCGAATGATTCCATCGGTGAGCATCTTCTGAATTTGCGTTTGGACTTCCTCCTTATGGCAATGAGGAAAGCGATAAGATTTCGTATGTATTGGTATCTCGTCTTTGGTCTTTATTTCGTGTTTGATTTTATTGGTAAATGAGAGTTTATCATGTTCATTATGGAATATGTCTGCAAATTCTTTATAGAGTTTTAGAATGGCTCGTTTTTCTTCTGGATTCATGTGGTCTGTCCTAATTTTGTCAGAAATGTCTTTCGTCAAATCGTAATATTGAATGTCGGGTAGAGCGCTCTCGATATGATAAAATTCGAAATGTTCTTTTTCAATTCGGATAGCTTTAAAGGGTTCGTGCATTGTGACAGAAATTGTCCTATCTGTATTATTGAAAATTTCGAAAGTAGCGCGATAGTTCGAAGCACAAGTCAAAGTTTCCGGTATATACAATCCATTGAAATTTTTATTAGTAATTATGATCTCCCCTTCGTTGATATCGACGGGATATTTCCGGACCAAACTTTCGAAAGGCGGTATTTCGAAAGTGAAGGAAGTTTCGTGAGGTTGTCTATAAAAGAACGGTATTTGCACCAGGTCATTGCGTAGTAGCTGATTGTTAAAATCGATATTCAATCCTAAATTTTTTAATTCTTTCAATCCTATAATACCATCAAAAAATTCATGGAATTGAAATAAAATATACTCGGTCTCGTAACAACACTGGAATTCTTCAAAGGCGGGTATAAGAGCTCTAAACTGAATTTCTTTTTCTCCTAGAGAAGTTTTCAATTGGGAAGGTTGTCTAAAAATTCTGTCAGGGAAATATTTTTCGACAATCGAAGGTTTCAGTATTGAGGTGTGACATCCTGTATCAATTAGTAATTTTATCGGAGGGTTACGAATTTTTATATATGGGAGTCCATTGACCGTGGCAGAGTGAAGTTCTATCATGCTGTCTCGTTCTTTGGAGGCGATTCGTAAAAATTTTCGCCCTCAGACTCGTGAATGTCGTTGCTCCGTTCATCTGATGGTTCGTGGGGAGGACAATATTCGTCGGGGTAATGGTCAGTATAAGAATTATCTTGAAAATGTTCAGGTTGAAATTCTTGTGTAGTGTTAATTTGGTCATAGGAGTGATAGTCGTATCGGTAGTTATTCGGATAATAGTTATAAGCAACGTCAGACTGGTCGTAACCGTGATTGTACATTTCCTCATTCATGGGTGTCCATCTTTGAGGTTGCGATTGGGCCGGATTAGTGAATGAATGGGGCATGGGTCTATGAACCGTAGAGTTCCTAGATGTAGTGGACATCGGTTCGAAAGTCCTTGTGTCGGGTTTACCTGTTGGTTTAAAAACGTTTC
The DNA here is from genome assembly GCA_958502065.1 of Chrysolina americana. Lineage (NCBI taxonomy): Eukaryota > Metazoa > Arthropoda > Insecta > Coleoptera > Chrysomelidae > Chrysolina > Chrysolina americana. The sequence goes on along the minus strand of OY293413.1, from coordinate 483,743 downwards.
GTGGCGGACCAAACACTTGTCTGTTAGTTAAAAATGTTTGTCTTACTGGTCTGGGTTGGACATGTATTGGTTGACTGGGAAATGGGGGCCTAAAGTTATTCTGGCTGTGATTTGGATATTGAGATTGTGTTCTAATGATATTGGAAGGTTGGTTTCGGAAGTCTGATGCCTGATTTTGGTTCCTGATTGTTTGAATTGGAGCCATTTGTTGTGAATTTAAAGGACTATAATTTAAATGAAGGCTATTATGATTTTGTCCAATTTGTCTATTAGGTTGTTTGGGTGAATTAACGTTCGGACGATTTTGGAAAACTAGATTTTGGGTGTGTCTGAAATTCTCATCCTCCTGGACAAGGTTCATTGCTGCTTCTAGGGAATTCGGATTTTGGACGATAGTTTTGTCCTGTAGTCGGATATTCAGGTTCCTCAAGAATACTTTGAGAGATTGAGATTCGTATTGTCGAATATGTATTAGTTTAGTAGCTTGGTCCATGTTGGCGTCGGAGTTTATTTTGAAAGCTAATTTACTGCGTAATAATTGGATTCTTTTTGCGAAATCCAGGGGATGTTCGCCTCTATTTGGTGTAAGAGTAAACAATTGTTGTTCGAGGTTATCGAGGCTTTGTCGATCGCCAAAAGTGTTTCTCAATTCTAATTTTACTTGAGTCCATGTCTTCAGTTCGGACCTTGCTCCGATTAATAACTGGGCTCTATCTTTCAACTTACTCAATAAAATACTCAAGATGCACTGATTTAATGTGGCGTCGGCACCATGATATTTTTTATGAAATTGCTCGGCGGCGTTAATAAATATTTCGAGGGTCTCTGACGACCCATCGTATGTTGGAATAGTATCGGAATAAATCTTGAATAGTGTATAATTGATTTCTGTTGCCATATTTGAAACTCGCAATGAGCTTAAATTATTTGTCAAACTTTCAATTATGGGGTCAGTCATCAAATGCTATTTCGTACGTTTATATACGCTTAATTGTAAAAATATAACTGAAGAATATTTAGACCTTATTGAATTTATATTGAAATACCTCACAAAATAATTCTTAGAAACGATAAAATTATTTCTTTTAGGAATTTGAAGATAACAGTGTACAATACAAGCTATTCTTTCTTTCCTCACAGTCAGTTTTCAAACCGTGTAATATTTCACGAGAACAAGTGTCGTTGTCTTTGAGATAACGAGCGGCGAACTCTGAGTATCAGGTTTCGAAATGCAATTACGTTTATTTAATGTAGTAATTACTAAATTCAGGTAAATTATAAAATGATTTGAATGTGATCAATAATCGCTAATCTATAGTCAGTCCACCGATTTCGATTACGATAAAAGAAAAAATGATGGATTTACTGAATGGGTTTGAAAATCAATATTCAAAAATTTCGAACAAAAATCTTTACGATAAAGTTTTGAAGGAAAAAATTTGAAAGCAGAAAGGAATTATCGACTTACCACGATGGTGAACCAGGACGTCCCCTTCTGGAGTCTGCAGCAACTGGGTATGCCGGTTTCTGGGTGGTCTATCGAAGCTGTTCTTTCGATAACGGATTAACAGTTAAAACTGACGAATTTCACGATCGATATTCTTCCGTTATCCTACCGACTGCGCCAATTAAGCTTTCGGGCCACGAGAAACTATTTTTAAAAAGCAAAATCGAATTTACAAAGTACAAATTTATTTGTGAAGACAGATGTGTCTCGTACAACGTCGCTAACAGAACTGAACTAACTATAAAGCACGGTTAATCATATTTTCATAAACCTTAGTCAGCACTACATGGAAGTTACAAGTTAAGGGTTTCTTAGGGGTTTGTATATATAACTTGCGCGTCGAGATCTTCCTCTTAGTATAATTTTCAGCAAATTATTTTTCCCATTTTTGGACGAAAAATTTCCAAAGGGGTTAACCTTAGATTTTGAATCGACCAAAAAATGAAGTTCTTCCTAGAGCCACCAAAGTTGGTGTGGATGCTCTTGAGGCCATTATCTACTGCGGAATAGCATCATGTTGAATTTTGAAAATTTTTAAGTGTTTAAAAAAAAACGGTGAAATTTAAACAAGATGGCCGAAGGTGTCGACACTCTGTGCAAGTCCAAACTTCGGCTACCGTTCAAAAGAGGGCGCAGCAGTGCTCAATAAAATATTTTTTTTTTACTAAAATTCAAATATCTCGAAAACTGTAAGAGCTAGAAGAAAACTGATAGTGTTATTGTAATCTGCGCGTCGAGATGTTCCTCTTAGTATAATTTTCAGCAAATTATTTTTCCCATTTTTGGACGAAAAATTTCCAAAGGGGTTAACCTTAGATTTTGAATCGACCAAAAAATGAAGTTCTTCCTAGAGCCACCAAAGTTGGTGTGGATGCTTTTGAGGCCATTATCTACTGCGGAATAGCATCAGGTTGAATTTTGAGAATTTTTAAGTGTTTTAAAAAATCCGGGAAATTTAAACAAGATGGTTGAAGGTGTCGACACTCCGTGCAAGTCCAAACTTCGGCTACCGTTCAAGAGAGGGCGCAGCAGTGCTCAATAAAATATTTTTTTTACTAAAATCCAAATATCTCGAAAACTGTAAGAGCTAGAAGAAAACTGATAGTGTTATTGTAATCTGCGCGTCGAGATGTTCCTCTTAGTATATTTTTCAGCAAATTATTTTTCCCATTTTTGGACGAAAAATTTCCAAAGGGGTTAACCTTAGATTTTGAATCGACCAAAAAATGAAGTTCCTCCTAGAGCCACCAAAGTTGGTGTGGATGCTCTTGAGGCCATTATCTACTGCGGAATAGCGTCTGGTTCAATTTTGAAAACTTTTTATTTTACTCACTAAAGTCGAAAAATCTCTGGAACCAAGGAAGATATTGAGAATCCGATTGTATATCTGGATTCTCCTCGTCGAGATCTTACTGTTGGTGCAATTTTCAGCAAATTATTTTTCCCATTTTTGGACGAAAAATTTCCAAAGGGGTTAACCTTAGATTTTGAATCGACCAAAAAATGAAGTTCTTCCTAGAGCCACCAAAGTTGGTGTGGATGCTTTTGAGGCCATTATCTACTGCGGAATAGCATCAGGTTGAATTTTGAAAATTTTTAAGTGTTTTAAAAAATCCGGGAAATTTAAACAAGATGGCCGAAGGTGTCGACACTCCGTGCAAGTCCAAACTTCGGCTACCGTTCAAGAGAGGGCGCAGCAGTGCTCAATAAAATATTTTTTTTACTAAAATCCAAATATCTCGAAAACTGTAAGAGCTAGAAGAAAACTGATAGTGTTATTGTAATCTGCGCGTCGAGATGTTCCTCTTAGTATAATTTTCAGCAAATTATTTTTCCCATTTTTGGACGAAAAATTTCCAAAGGGGTTAACCTTAGATTTTGAATCGACCAAAAAATGAAGTTCCTCCTAGAGCCACCAAAGTTGGTGTGGATGCTCTTGAGGCCATTATCTACTGCGGAATAGCGTCTGGTTCAATTTTGAAAACTTTTTATTTTACTCACTAAAGTCGAAAAATCTCTGGAACCAAGGAAGATATTGAGAATCCGATTGTATATCTGGATTCTCCTCGTCGAGATCTTACTGTTGGTGCAATTTTCAGCAAATTATTTTTCCCATTTTTGGACGAAAAATTTCCAAAGGGGTTAATCTTAGATTTTGAATCGACCAAAAAATGAAGTTCTTCCTAGAGCCACCAAAGTTGGTGTGGATGCTCTTGAGGCCATTATCTACTGCGGAAAAGCTAGTGGTTGAATTTTGAAAACTTATTTTTCACCAACTAAATTAGAAATATATCTGAAACCAAGGAAGATATTAAGAATCCGATTGTATTTCTGGATTCTCCTCGTCGAGATCTTCCTGTTAGTGCAATTTTCAGCATTTTTTCCCCCATTTTTTGGTCTTTCTACAACAAATTTGTTGAAATTTTGAATAAAATATACAAAGATCTAACAATAAACATAGCCTTTATTTTTTAAATACATTTGAAGGGAAAACTTGATACGTCATCTTACAATTAGCAAAATAAAATTACTCTAATTTTCAATTCCCTAGTATATCCATCTCAATATCATTGAGCACATCTGCTCAGTATTTATCAAACTATCAGTTCAGCTCGACCAGCTTCAGAGAGCTTCATCGAAAAAGCGCAATTTGAACCGGTAGTTCGATATCACCCGCTAAAACCCATAAATAAATACACCTTAAAATAATTTTGACATGGGGATGCACTACTGGCGTTTTCTTTCATTCTTTGGTACAATGGCTTTGGGATAAGTTACTAAGATTACACCGCATCTTGGACTCCCCTTGAATTCGTTCGAATGCAAGAAACTCCAAGATCCAACATGGTAGTTCGTTTGACGAATTAACAAAATATAACAAAAAATATATTGCACTCGAATTCTGCTGTCGTGCACACCAAGTTTCGTAGGAACTATCGTCTGATTTATGGAAAAAAACTCCATGAAGGCTTCTCCCCACAACTCGGTTTCAAATAGCAAATTTACGCCCGAGGATTTAAGGCCGAGATTTTTTTTTTGCTCTAGGATTACCATCGGTTACAGTATATGTTGTTATTGCCCGGAAAGTAACTATTTGACCCAAAAAAGCTAATTTTCCACGTTGATTAACATTCAAATAAAATTATCGTTGCTTTTCAACTTTTTTGTGCTACTAAACATAAATTAAGTATCGATTTGTACGTAAGCGCTTGACTCCACTTACGAAAACACCATGTAGTGCAGGGGAAGGGACTAATACATTCACATACGATAAGATTCAGATTCGTTTAAAGCTATTATCACTACGGAGGTTGCAACGCCTTGGAATGATCGAAATAAATTAGAGAGAAAGAAACTACAACTGTAAAGTTTGTCTAATACATAAAAAAATACTTCTCGAATAATTAGTTTTGAGCATTGAATTTGATACGGTACAGTTTCTGACAAGGTGATTCGTTACTAAAAAATTTGCCGCGAAAGTAAAATTACATTTTTAAGAATATGATAATAATAATAAAAATAAAAAATTGGAAGAACTAAAATTGAGTTTTGTCGTTAAAATCGGGATTTCTCGGTTAGGAATCAGATTTTACGAGCTAAAAATAGGTAACAATAAAAACACATACTCACCACCTGTCAAACATTAATTTTCCTAAAAATAAAAATGACAATTTTCGCAGAAAATAATTTTCAGGAAAATATTTTCTGCAACTCCTCCAATCTAATCAAAGATCAATACCTGTATTTCACTAAAATATTCAATAAAATTTATCACTACAGCAAAAAATAAAAATTATTAATGGAAAATTTTTTACGTTTCTTCTTTTGAATTATTTTAAGTATTTTCTCAACCACAGAAACATCGTTTGATATTACTGGTCACAAAAAATACGTTTTTATTGTTTTTCTAGATTAAAACAAAATACCATCTTGACAAACGAAATAAACGGTATGTTCCATTCAAGAAAGAAATCAATGCGTAATAAGTATATTCAATGTCCAAATCAAAATCAGGATATCCCAGAATTCATTGAAAAACAGTAGAAATGTGTCTATTAAAAGTTGCAGTATAGACGGATATAAATCCGCAAAGTAGGATCAATGTTCAAATAAATCTGTAAACTCCACATAATTCTTCTTTGAGTACAGTATGGCCCTCAAAGATGAAAATGAACAAGAGAAATTTTGTCCCAACTCTCAGAATGAATTCTGGAAAAATTATAGTATTTGTTTTTACAACTGATCGTGGATAATCATAGTTTTCACCGTCTGGAATCCATAATATGCTCCACTCAATGCTGATATAATTTGGTACAAAGTAGGATCAATGTTCAAATAATTCATTGAAAAATCATTATTCTTCAATGTACGGAATGAACATAAGTTTTCGCCAAGATGACAACGAATATGTAGAAATTTTCATCAATCCCGATATTTTTTTACACCTTTCAACAGAGTAGATTGCTTTCGAGAAAATTAAAAAATAAAATAAAAAGTAGAATCAATGTACAAATAAAACTGAATATTTCAGTGATAAAAAATAATAATTTTTTAATGAAATGTGCAGGATATTTCACCAATTATAAAAACAAAAATTTTAAAATTTTTACACAAAATTTTCCATTGAAGATTATCCAAGATTGCATAATTAATTATATCATGATCAATGTTGAAACAGGATTTATTTGTTCAACAACTGACCATGAATAATCATACATTTCAAAATATGCTCCACTTAATACTAAAAAAATATGACAGAAAGTAGGATCAATGTTCAAATAATTCATTGAAAGATCATTATTAAGGCATGATTGTAATAAACATCATCTTAAATCATTAAAGACACAACAAGCTATGAAAAAAAACTTAGTTTTCAACATTTTGGAATACACAGTATGCTCCTTTCAAGGCGGAAGAAAAAAGTTATAGAAAGTAGGATCAATGTTCAAATAAAAATGTAAATTTTACTCGATGGAAAACCATTATTTATCAATGTATGCAGGGCACAGTATGTTTAATCGAAGATAGCTAAGAGAAAGTTTGAGCACAATTCTCAAAATTCATCTAGGCATGTTCTTCTTTATCTTTGAATGAATAAATGAAATATGGAGTAATCTCCATCCAAGATAACGCACATATGTAGGAGTATAATCAATGTTCTAATAATTCCAGATATTTTTTAATTGAGAAAATATGGGAATAAATAAATGCCGAAGTTCGGTAATTTTATTGGTCGTAAAAACCATATTTTCAGTTACAACTTTGTAGTTGTTCAAAATTAACTATGAAAGCTTAGAAGGGCCATTTGACAATCCTTATTTAGTATCTCAAAATTGTAGTGGTCAAAATTTCGCAGTTCCATCTTAAAATTCCCTCTTGATATCACGAAATACAGATTTACCAACATGGATTTTTTTGATTATTTACCAACATTCAATTTCTTAATTTTGATCGAGCAACTATGGATTCCGACCTGGTATCTCGGAATAAAATAAAAAATCAGTAAAAAGATATTCACAATAAAATCTGAATTCTCAGTTATTTGCCAATTAGGTATTTTCGATATTTATTTTCTAACAGTATTCTTTTAGTAAAATGAAATTATTTCTAGGTGTTAACACGGTATTAATTGTTTTTATTCAAGTGTTTATTTTAGGGCGATAAAAATGAAATTCGACAGTCAGAATTCTGTAACGAAAATCACCAAATAAAAATTTTATAATTCAGATTTAGCGTTTTGTTATTACGACTAAGTATCTTGGAATTCGGACTTACTGACTCGTAATTTTATAATTTCCACTTAAAAATTCGGAACGTTATAATTCAGATATAGTATTTCGAAATTGCGATTTAGTGTCTCGGAATTCTGACTTACTGACGTAAAAATTCAGAACTTTAAAATTCAGATTTAGTGTCTCGGAATTTCGATTTGAATCTCTCGGAATCTTGGAATTTTTACTTACTGACTCGTAATTTTATAATAATTCTGACTTGAAATTTCAGAACCAAATAACTCGGATTCAATGTCAAGTGTTAGTGTTTCGGAATTCCGACTAAGTATCTTGGATTTCTGACTGGTAATTTTATGATTCTGACTTAAAAATTCAGATTCAGTGTCTCAAAATTCCTGCATAGTATTTTGAAATTATTACCCGTAATTCAAATCAGAATTATGAAATTTCCGTGTTATTAAGTTGAGATTTTAGGTCGGAATTTTATTCAGCTATAGAAACTCGGAATTATACAATTCTGAGATATCAACTGAATGATTTATTTCAGAAAACCGTCAAATTAAATGAATTCATGATTTTTATTCAATTACAAGCAATATCTGTTTTGTAAAGAACATGTGAAGCAAAAATCTACTGTGAAATATATACATTTCTCGTTTCTCGAACATTTGAAAAACAGTTGTTGACGATTTTCTGAAATAAACGATTCAATTGCAAAGGTGCGAAATAATAATTCGTATTTATGAAATTCCGAGTTACTATCAGCATACTAATACGAAAAATATACAAATAAATAACAAGGATTCGAAAAAAATTAAGTTATGCTATATTTTCGCGCCGCTACGACCTACCTAACTCGAATCACCCTGTACCGTACCGGAAAAGTCCCTCGAAGTGATTGTTTGGCAAATGCACGTTGCTCTACCTGGAAGGGTTCCGAAACGTCGTTTATTTGTGTGAGGTCAATAATACTATCTAATATTTGGTGACAGCTACTAAGTTTGAACAGATTCCTCTCGTCGACAGAGAAACAATATCACGATTAGAACACGGGAGACAGGTTCAGGGTGAGGCTCTGCAGCGTCTTGTTGCGTATCGCGGACCGATTCGCCCTGGCCGACTTGATGATCTGCAGCACCATCATTTTGCAGTCGAGGCAGACGATCATCTGCGAGCCCTTCAGCTTGTCCGCGACGCGGGAACCTCTGCCGCCCGACGCTCTGGGGCGGCTCCTTCCCGAATCGCTGGTGATGCTGCCGTCCATGCTGGAACCCGGCCTGCTGCGCTCCGGGCTGGCGTCCTTGGACTCCGAGTCGGTGAATTTGTTGACGAGCGTTCTCGCGATGGACTCCTTGGTCTCCTCCTCGGGCGTGCACATGATGCTGGGGCTCAGCAGCACCACCGGCACGCTGGAGAAGTGCTCCATGGGGATGTTCATTTTGGAGTAGCATTTGGAGCAGACTGTGCGCTTGCAGAGGGTGCACCGCTGACCCCAAGGGCCGAAGATGCCGAAGCGCGTTTTGAGGCAGAGGAAACAGACTTTGCGAGATTCGACGTCGTGCCTTACCTGGAAATATATTATAAAAATGATTATATTGTATAGATGATACAGTAATGAAATAATAATGAATAAGATCACATGACATCTAACATTATCGCTGAATATGAAAAGAGTGACAAAACAGGAAAGTCTACGGGAGGCAAGGCCTGTGCATGACAAGTGCTCTGATTGGTAGGAAGTGGGAGGGGCGTGGCTTAAAGTGGGAGCGGAGAGGGTGGTTTCAAGTGACCCCACAGCTACTCGGATTGGTCGGAGGTGGGAGAGGGCGTGGCTTAAAGTGGGAGTGGAGGGGATGGTTTCAAGTAACCCCATACCTACTATACAAATCTTACCTTTCCTTCTACGGGAAGAGCCTCCAGTTCGGCCTTGGTAAGTACGGTCCGGATGTGCACGATTTCGGCCAGGGTGAGCGAAAGTCTATCGTCTAACGATATGGTGTCCTGCCAACTCTCCGTGCACGTCAGTTCCTCTTGGATCTGCCTAGCCACTTCCGGCTCTAGCTGTACCGATTCGGCCTCGGAACTGTTGCACGACTGCCTCGAGCATGGCCTAGATTGGGGTACGGAGTAGCAGCCGACATTTGGTTCGACAACCTAAATTCGAGATATTTTCTATTAAGGAGATTATCAGCGAGGAACTTGGCTGTCTAGCATTTTGAATGGTAATTTTTTATCGAGAAACATATGAGGTATGGCAATACCATTTGGGATTTTTGCAATCAACAGTCGATATTATTTGTACAACAAAATTTAAAAAAAAATAGTATTTTTTTTTTGCAAAACAGTAACATCGATGCGCCTATAAATCTTTCATAAAAAAACAAGTTTTCACTCTGTATGCAAGATATATGATAAGAATCAAAAACAAACTGGGATAATCAAAAGTGAAAAACTGATTTTGGAAAACGATATGCTGAAAAGAACTCCAAATGAAACGAAACAAATACATTTCGAACTCTTGAACTCTATGGTGTAAAAGGAGCAATATTACATAATAATAATACTTCGGTATGTAAACCGATATCTTCGGGAGTGCCCCAAGGATTAAATATGGGGCCACTCCTGTTCATAATCTTCATAAATGATAGATTTCATCACATAACACCATCTCATGAGATGGTTTTATGAGATAAAATATATCATTCTTGAAAATTAATGAACAGAAGTGGCCCAATAATTGATCCTTGTGGCACTCCCGAAGATATCGGTTTACTAAAACAAAGACACATTTCTTCGGTAATAAAATTGTACTTATCTTTTGATCCCTGCGTGCTTATTATACATTATGCTTCACATTTCAAACAATATGTTTTGACAGAGTCAAAAATAAATATAATTACTTACCTCTAGAGTATTTCTCCTGACGTTTGATCGCGAGTAGGCTTGAGTGGCAAGATCGTAGGCGTCCAGAGTGCCTTCACATACTTGAGAATACTCGTTGGACCACAGGCCGGGCTCCGTGGCGGAATCGGGAGTATCGTCGGGCTCATCTTCGTCTTCGTCCTCGAATTGGGAAAAATCTACTTTGATAAGCTTCCGCGGTGCTGGTTTCGGAGGCGTAGAAGCCTTCGGGGTTAATTTCGGAGTTTCGAACTTACCTCGAGAACTGAAAACATTTTAAAAGACCATGTATTTTAAATATAAAATTATGGATACTTGAATTCTAATTTATTACATTTTAAGCAGATGTCAAAATTTTGATAAATCACCAAACTATGTGAAAATCGATTGGATAAAAAATATATAATAGAGAAAAATAATTGTAGATGAGTATTCTATATTTTTTTCGAACATTATTACGTTTTTAGACTTTGTAGAATTCGCCCAACGTTTTTACAACTTTTTGCAACATAAAAAAATGTGAAGTAGGTGTAAATTAGGGCCAATTTAAAATTTTAGAAATGTGTACAATTAATGAGCATTTTTGAAATGAGGAAGTAGAATATAAATGTACCAAAAGTAGTTCCACGATATAAAAAGACGGGTGGCATGTCAGCTGTTTCAGTTTCGACCTGAAAATGCACTATTCTCGAATATTTTTGAGTATTATGGCTTTATGAAACAATCTAGAACATCCTACAATATTAATTTTTTTTTAAATTATAGAATATTCAAATCTGAAATGTTCTTGAAGTTTTTGAAAAATTCAGGAACCTTTGAAAGGATTATAAAATAATTAAGAGCATTTTAGATCTTTCTGCAAAATTATCAAACTTTTGTTTACTGAAACTTCAATAATAATCAGTAATTTTTGTAATTAGTATATGGAAATTTCAGTTCATCAACAGTCACACAGGTAACCCTGTCCTTTGAGATGAGCTTATTCATCCTTTAACAACTTTTAAAAAGGTATTATCAATAAATATGTACAGTTGCCTACCTCCTAATTTCAGTAAACTAGAGTGCAGGTAGTTTTTCTAGTAAAATGGTAAATGGGGTTACCTTTTACCTCCAAGAGTTTTTTATGATTTTATAGAAATAGAAAAGCAGTTTATTGATCATAAAACAAAATTTGTTGACAAAGAAATTCAACTTTGATATATCCAGTTCATTAGCTGTTCATATCTAAGAATTATGTTTTGAATAATACTTAATTGTTTAAAATCAATTGAGAAATTGACAAATCAAATCAATATAACAAATCTAAACATGGCATGCTTGTTGTAATAGAGTGATACAACCTTAGCATTAAAATTTATTTTAAAAATTAAGAGAGAGAGTACTCAATTAATAATATATTAAGAAAACAATGCCGATGACCCTTTTTGTTGACATTCTGTGTTTGACGACTTCATAAATATAAAGACTACCAGGAAAACAGCTATACCTGCATAACATCCATCCAAGTGGAGGATTATTGAAAACAAAAGGAATTGTATCCTTTATAGCCTCTTAAGAAAATCTCAATTCTTCTCATATATACGCCCAATTTTGTTTACATTGTTATTGGACTGGGACATCCAGATGTCTACCAGGTAAGTAGCTATAGATAAGTGAATTTTAATGCATTGATGGAAGAAAGTCTGTTGTTGCAGTCTTTCTAGACCTCTTAAAATGCATGAGAGTCTGTTCATAAAGATAAAAGTTTCGTCAAAATTATTTGTTTCAATTACTTATTTAAAACTCTCTGGCAGAGTTGTCGAAATTTGTTTGAATTCAATTTTAAAAGAGACAATTTTTTTAAACACTTTTGTAAGAGAATTTTTTTCTCTTTTATAAAGGTTGTTTTTTACAGTAACATTGAATCCGCTAGGATATTTGAAATTATGTGTTTGTATTCAAAACATGTTGAATTTTACATCATAGGAAAGTGTTGATCCTCATGATACAAGAAATAGGTTTAATGATATACATTGAGAGTGACCTTTCATGCACTACAATATAATTTTCAATGACGTCTTAGAAAAAGCAAATATACATCCTATAAAATAGAATTCTGCAAAAAGTTGTATGAAATATAAGAGGCCAAAAAAGTTTGATTTTTATAAATATTTCAGGACAACAAATCTTACCGAGGTAACGGCACAGGCCTCAACTTCCTTCCGTTTTTGATCGAGTTCAGAAGTTGTTCTCTAGGCGTTAAAGTTCGCAGTTGGGGGGCCAACTTCCTATCGCTAACTTTCTTCAAGGGAGGCCTAGACCTGATAAACTCCAGAATGATGGCGTGGGCATCTTTGGACACTCTCGAAGGCACTTCTCCTTGAACCATGATTTTTCTCAAGCTGTACCTATAATTCCGAATATCTTTCATCAACACTTCGTACGGGGTGAGCTCGTACTCAATAGGCGCCCTACTGAAGTTGACTTTTTTCAGTTTCACGCCAGTTCTGAGCTCAGCCATGACCTGCACCCAAAACTTGGCCCAATCCGAGAACTGCAAATGGTTCAGATTTGATTTTGTGCTGCTCGATGGCAAACTTATACTTCCTTGTGCTACTTTTTCCAAAAACATGGACAGTTCCAGAGCTTCGGCTACCAAAGCTCTAACCACAGCCTTGTAGTGGGCCTCTGCCTGTGCTTCCGTCAGCGATTCCAAGTGTTTCTCACACCTCCTGATCACTTCCTGCAGACATATATGCGTATTACTACGCGACGAGCTTGGTTCTTCATTGTCTTCCGAGTCCCTTTCGATACCTTCATCGTCTGTCTCGTGGTGGCTGTGCTCTGAACCGTTCAACTCATCTGTTATCATATCGTTTATCAACTGCTCAAGATCGTTGCTTATAACTAGTTCTTCCCCGCTGTGTATCTCGGGGTCTAGGGCAGTGTAAATCACCACACCAATGCCTGCAATGACATCCTTCTCGCTTCGAAGTAACTTCCTAGGACTGTCGCTCGCCAGTCCTGTTTTTTCGTGTACGTTTCCATCAGTCCGCAAAAAAACGTGCTGTGCCTCAGTAATAACGTAAAAATCTTGTTTTCTCGTCCGTAGGCAGTCGAGGAAATACTTTGTGATCTGATAACACAGCGCCCAGGCATGTTCTTCCTTTATCGAGGAGTTGAACGAACTTAAAATATCACTTAAACATACACTGCCGTCTGAATTGATGTTGCATTTTGTTTTTGAACTCATTGTTTACTAATTTTCACTACTATGGCCTATATAAGTATATCCTTTGCCTTTGACATCTTCGTAATTCTAACCTAAAATTTAATGTAATCAATAATATGACCTTGAAAATGACACTTGCCGACCCACTCTTTCTGCATATCGATTTTACCTGTGTCAAAGCACAGCACAGCTCACGTCAGCTGTGTCACCTCAGATCACAGAAATGAGTTTTCTGTAATCCGTGCTAGAAGATACGTATTCGTGTAATGAGTTCCCGATAGATGGCGCTCACAATTGAAGCGCGAAACAATAAAGTGATAATGAAATTCCATGAAAGACCGTAATGAATGTTAATTTTAGTCTGATTCAAATAGATTGCTGAAGATGCCAAAAATTTAAATTACTTTATAAGACATTTTCAATCACGAGGACAATTTCATAACTTTTTGTTTTTGATAATAATAATGTTATCTGTTGTAATACTGATAATGGAACTTCTACTAGTGCCGCTATTTCAAGTTGACTCATTCTGAAACTATGAACCTTAGAGTATATCAATAAACCCAATTTGTTTTCCAAAAATAGAACAATAATGAGTAAACGGTTGAAATAAATATACTACCGTACCGCTTAAGGCAAGAAAGATCTGTTGAACTTTATTATATTAGTTCAACCAAATATTCATAGATGCCGCATCCTCTGCGCAGAATACGAATTTGACTTTTTAGGGTTTTCTTGGGTACAGAAAATAAAAATCATGGAAAAGACGTATTGTATTTGCCCTAAATAATTTGAACTGCAATGCGATAACCTGATGACAATCTCAGTCAATACTGATTTTTTTTTTTACATTTTAGAAAGAGTCAAGAAAAGAAAGTGGGTCATAATTTTGAGCCCCGATAAAAATAGTTCTAGCGACGAGCAAAAAGTTTTACATCGACCACCAAACTATAATCGCTATAAAATAGTTCAGTGGCTGAACGAAATACGCAAGTCACGTCAGAGGTGTATAGTTTGTTGCCAGTTGCTAGGTTACAAGCGCCATAAGCATTCAATACATAAGGCTGGTTTTCTGCCTTATTTTATTTATAATTTGGCTGTGTTGTGTTTTGTGTGCATTTTGGCGAAGTGAAACAGTTCCATATCGATAAAATTCTCATTGCGCATTTGGTGGCAGGTTTTTATGTTTCTGGTCAAATGGAAAAACAGGTAAGTTACTTGTTTGAAACAATATGTTTTGTACCTATATTTTGATGCTCATATACGGTGAAAGTATCGAAATTCGTTCATTTATATTGATTGCCCTCAAAATAGATATACAAAAGTTATATTTCTTGGCAATTCTTCGCTAATTGATCAGTAAAAAAACGTATGTATGATCAACTGAATTAGCGCGTAGCTTATTTCGTATGTTTTCGCTTGGCGTAGCAATGTTTTTAGTATGTTACAAGAAATCACTTCGCTCTCTAAAATAAAGGCTGGAAATATTGATTGAATTCCTATTTATTTTATTAATTCTTTATCGAAGTTACCCAACAGCAAGCGAAAATATTCTGGCGTGACCTACCCTAACACAGGTGCATTAACTTATTGATTAAACACTGTTTTCGAAACCGGCAAGAGAGGCGTGGTGCGCATGCTGATTATTCGTGGAAAATAATCATACTTATCATGCCAAACTGGCCAACATGAGATGAGGAACGTTGAAACCAAAAGAATACAATTTGTGATATGGTTCGAATAAAATAGGTAAATACAAAAAGAACACAATTGTTTGCTGCCTAGAGTTATAACTTTGACGACCAATCTGATCATAAACTTTTCGAGTTCTCATCGTTCAAACTTGATTGTAGTGATTGATGTATCTAAGTGACGTTGAAATTACGTAAAATTCGCCGACAGGTTAACGAAAGTAATAAAATTGACCTTGAAATTGAAGTCTGGGAGTCTCGATGACATCAAGATGTCACAGATTGAATAGGTCATATATTTACGTCATACCGACATTTAGCCACCGATTATAGAAACTTAGTTTAGCATACGAGGATATGAAAGTGGTGGGATTCCGTATACCATAGAATTCTATAGTCGACAGTTATGTCACTTTCTCTCCCATGAATTCAACGATAATGACCTCTCACTTGTTTGATCAACTATAGAATTCTATGGTACACGGAGTCCCACTCCAATTGATTTGCCAAGACGTCACCAAGGTTGCCAAAGTGATTACCTAAGCACAGATTAGAGAACTAATCTGTGACCTAAGCGTGACGTCTAAGTGGGTGGAACTTGGTGAACCTTTCCAAAAATTGAAATTGGTATTTTCGACAAGAGGTTTCAACAGGCCCTTTATTGAAAATACTAACGATTGTCCTCATTCTTAACGGAAATGAGCAAAATCATCAAATCCATACCGTCTTGGTTTTCAAAACATATTACCTGTTTGTTTGGAAAGGTTTTTAAAGCTCCGCCCAATTGTGACGACAGCACATAGGATTTTAGGCGCGAAATTTGAAATACCAATAATGTTTTCCGGGGGTAGGAAGGGTTTTTTAGTAGAATGAGTCTCCAAATAATCGTGTAAATTTTAGATGCTTATAATTTGCCTTTTTAATTTGATGATAGAACTGTGATGTTAACTGTTGATAGACTATGTTTTGAATTTGATTTTTACCCTCAACGCAAGACTGTAAAAAATACTGCAAACAATCATCAATGAGCCAGACTATTCTATAACTGAAGCAGAATAAATACAATTTGCGGAGTGAAAAACCTTGAGTCATCGGTGAATTATCACGATGAAACCTCTGAAGAAGTTATACCCACTCGTGCTAACAATTCTTAAGAAGGACGGCCTGTAAAAAATAAAAATAACGATAGTGAAAGGCTAATTAATTATTACACTGTGATAGGTGTTTTCTTGTAATTTTATTACGTTGTAAGTCTATGATGATGAATATAGTACCTGAAATATTACATCGCTAACTCTGAACCTCTTCCAAAATCCGATGAGGCTTCAAATAGATTTGCAAATCACTGCCATCATTTCCAGATGCGGATAAATCATGGGATGAATTCGACGGTTTCTGTCAAACACATAAACTGTACTTAGCGAGTTAACTGTAACACTTCGTCCATCCCATGCACTTCTGATGATAGTTCGTATGCATATGGTTATATTGGATTTACAGGGTGATTTCTCTAGTTTGGTATACATTTAATTACTCAACAAACTATTCTAAAGATTATTTTAAAGTCCGAAAGGTTTCTTAAGCTATCGTTCTCTTGTACAAATTACAACTATAAACTATCCCCAAATGGGAGTGGATTTTAATTTTAAATTTGGTGGCAAGGTTTTTCTCATAGATATCTTTATTCTGAACTCATCAAAAAGTATTTTTATTTTTCCCCATTTCTTACACCTTCCTCGCTTTGAACGTCGTTATTTTCCGAGAACTTCATTGGATAAGGGCAGTCCACAGTCTCGCCCACTCTTGTACATCAACACGGCTTACATTTCCATCAAAACCTTTGCCTTCGGAGCAAAACAAACAGAGGTGCTCCGCATCTCCTTTGTCGTGGCTCCGCTGGAGAGAAAATTTAAATTAAAACCGGAACGTTCAACATTGCATGCCGCGGTCGTTTTGTTAGATACTCCTTGTCGAGTGAGTAGAGTATTCTCTATACTTGCTGGACAAGACAAGCTGACTGGATAGCCGGTTTGTAGAAGGCAGATTTTTTTTATGTGTAATTATTCATTCACGTGGCAATCAAAGTTTCGTGGTGGATACGCCTTATCTTTGATAACGTATCTAGTGTTTACGAATATTTTGTTGTAGTTGACCGGGTGTACGAAGGGATATATGAGTGAAGAGGGTCAAAGAAGAGGATCGCTGGCTGGTCAGAGAACGTGCTCAAATTGACATATTCACACAGGGTTTTCTGGTGGATTGATACAGTTGACTTTTCATTATTTTACATACTTGCAGATTTATTTGGCAAATAATTTCCGCGTGATTTGCTTCACATACAAATACTTCAGTTATACTAGTTTATTGTTCAATGATCAAATTCGCTTCGCTCCGGTAAAATAATGCACCATGCTAGGTGCGGTGCGATATGCGGTGCGCCAATTTGGACACGACTAATTATTTCAATGAACATATTTGCTTCGCTTGAGTAAGACCATGTACAATGACAGTTGCGGTGTGATGTGCGGTGCGCTAATGTGGACACGACTAATTATTTCAATTAACATATTCCCTTTGCTTGAGTAAGACTATGTACAATGCCAGTTGCGCTGTAATGTGCGGTGCGACAAAGTAGACACGACTAATTATTTCAATTAACATATTTAGTTCACTTAGATGAGCCTGCCAGGTGCGGTGCGATATGCAGTACGCCAAAGTGGACACGACTAATTATTTAATGAACATATTCGCTTTGGTCGGGTAAGACTATGCACCATGCTAGATGCGGTGCGCCAATGTGGACACGACTAATTATTTAAATTAACATATTCGCTTCGCTTAGATGAGACTGCCAGGTGCGGTGCGATATGCAATGCGCCAAAGTGGACACGACTAATTATTTAATGAACATATTCGCTTTGGTCGGGTAAGACTATGCACCATGCTAGATGCGGTGCGCCAATGTGGACACGACTAATTATTTAAATTAACATATTCGCTTCGCTTAGATGAGACTGCCAGGTGCGGTGCGATATGCAATGCGCCAAAGTGGACACGACTAATTATTTAATGAACATATTCGCTTTGGTCGGGTAAGACTATGCACCATGCTAGATGCGGTGCGCCAATGTGGACACGACTAATTATTTAAATTAACATATTCGCTTCGCTTAGATGAGACTGCCAGGTGCGGTGCGATATGCAATGCGCCAAAGTGGACACGACTAATTATTTAATGAACATATTCGCTTTGGTCGGGTAAGACTATGCACCATGCTAGATGCGGTGCGCCAATGTGGACACGACTAATTATTTAAATTAACATATTCGCTTCGCTTAGATGAGACTGCCAGGTGCGGTGCGATATGCAATGCGCCAAAGTGGACACGACTAATTATTTAATGAACATATTCGCTTTGGTCGGGTAAGACTATGCACCATGCTAGATGCGGTGCGCCAATGTGGACACGACTAATTATTTAAATTAACATATTCGCTTCGCTTAGATGAGACTGCCAGGTGCGGTGCGATATGCAATGCGCCAAAGTGGACACGACTAATTATTTAATGAACATATTCGCTTTGGTCGGGTAAGACTATGCACCATGCTAGATGCGGTGCGCCAATGTGGACACGACTAATTATTTAAATTAACATATTCGCTTCGCTTAGATGAGCCTGCCAGGTGCGGTGCGATATGCAGTACGCCAAAGTGGACACGACTAATTATTTAATGAACATATTCGCTTTGGTCGGGTAAGACTATGCACCATGCTAGATGCGGTGCGCCAATGTGGACACGACTAATTATTTAAATTAACATATTCGCTTCGCTTAGATGAGACTGCCAGGTGCGGTGCGATATGCAATGCGCCAAAGTGGACACGACTAATTATTTAATGAACATATTCGCTTTGGTCGGGTAAGACTATGCACCATGCTAGATGCGGTGCGCCAATGTGGACACGACTAATTATTTAAATTAACATATTCGCTTCGCTTAGATGAGACTGCCAGGTGCGGTGCGATATGCAATGCGCCAAAGTGGACACGACTAATTATTTAATGAACATATTCGCTTTGGTCGGGTAAGACTATGCACCATGCTAGATGCGGTGCGCCAATGTGGACACGACTAATTATTTAAATTAACATATTCGCTTCGCTTAGATGAGACTGCCAGGTGCGGTGCGATATGCAATGCGCCAAAGTGGACACGACTAATTATTTAATGAACATATTCGCTTTGGTCGGGTAAGACTATGCACCATGCTAGATGCGGTGCGCCAATGTGGACACGACTAATTATTTAAATTAACATATTCGCTTCGCTTAGATGAGACTGCCAGGTGCGGTGCGATATGCAATGCGCCAAAGTGGACACGACTAATTATTTAATGAACATATTCGCTTTGGTCGGGTAAGACTATGCACCATGCTAGATGCGGTGCGCCAATGTGGACACGACTAATTATTTAAATTAACATATTCGCTTCGCTTAGATGAGACTGCCAGGTGCGGTGCGATATGCAATGCGCCAAAGTGGACACGACTAATTATTTAATGAACATATTCGCTTTGGTCGGGTAAGACTATGCACCATGCTAGATGCGGTGCGCCAATGTGGACACGACTAATTATTTAAATTAACATATTCGCTTCGCTTAGATGAGACTGCCAGGTGCGGTGCGATATGCAATGCGCCAAAGTGGACACGACTAATTATTTAATGAACATATTCGCTTTGGTCGGGTAAGACTATGCACCATGCTAGATGCGGTGCGCCAATGTGGACACGACTAATTATTTAAATTAACATATTCGCTTCGCTTAGATGAGACTGCCAGGTGCGGTGCGATATGCAATGCGCCAAAGTGGACACGACTAATTATTTAATGAACATATTCGCTTTGGTCGGGTAAGACTATGCACCATGCTAGATGCGGTGCGCCAATGTGGACACGACTAATTATTTAAATTAACATATTCGCTTCGCTTAGATGAGACTGCCAGGTGCGGTGCGATATGCAATGCGCCAAAGTGGACACGACTAATTATTTAATGAACATATTCGCTTTGGTCGGGTAAGACTATGCACCATGCTAGATGCGGTGCGCCAATGTGGACACGACTAATTATTTAAATTAACATATTCGCTTCGCTTAGATGAGACTGCCAGGTGCGGTGCGATATGCAATGCGCCAAAGTGGACACGACTAATTATTTAATGAACATATTCGCTTTGGTCGGGTAAGACTATGCACCATGCTAGATGCGGTGCGCCAATGTGGACACGACTAATTATTTAATGATCATATTCGCTTCGCTTGAGTAAGATTATGTACAATGCCAGGGACCCTATTCTTAAGTTTGTACGTATACCAAATCGATCCATTGTTTCACACTAATACGCATGAAATATGTATGTTCGTCTCTCTAATTTGGATATGAATTGGAAGTCGAATGATTAGAGAATAGCCCCTCAGTTGCGGTGTGATGTGCGATGCGCCAATGTGGACACGACTATTAAGAGTGGCGGAAGAGTACGCACATGCTAATAGACCTTCAAACCGGAGAGATGTATACTCATCTAGGGATACGACAACGTTGTTTTCAAGAATATCGTTGAAGGATCTTGAAGATGTCTGAAGTTAAGGGCTGAAGGGAACTTTCAAGTAAGTTGAGGAACATAATCTGGAAGAATAGTATGGAAGATGTGAGAAATTCAACGCTCCTAATGACAAACGTCCATTAAAAACTTGAGTGCCTCTTTGTGAGACTAGAAAAAGAGTTTCTGTATAAAACGCATTATCATTTAAATACGTTCTTTGGCTTTCGTTGTGAAACAAGGGCTGGACTGTGAATAGCCATTACGCCATTCTGGCGTGATATATTATGAGGGGTGCCCGTGCTTTTACCAGGGTCGAAAAAGCAATGTATAATGCACAAACCTCCCCCAGACATCCACTCTACGAGAGTCCATGCGGCGACACTCATTTCCGCGTTTATATAAAATAAGTAAAAAAAGTTTGAGCAATCTGAATGCATTATTACCATAACCTTTCAAAAGCTGTCTGCCTTGCCCGAACCACATTTATAAGCGTATTATTAAAATGGCTCTCGCCCGCTGATTGAGACTGAATAGTTTTCAAAGTTGCAACGCTTGACGAATTACTTGAACTTTCGTTAATGGCGCGGTCAAAAAAAAGTACAAGGAAAAGTTCTGCCGCTGGAATATTTAAGTACGAAGTACGATGAAACCGCATTTTTGGATTAAAACTGTCGGATTCAAGAAATTTTTCATTTCTTGAAACATACAGGGTGTCAATTTGAAAAGTTCCTTCCAGTAAACAATACGCGGAATCGAAAAAACAGGTAAATTTTATTTTCAAGTGGGACACTTCCAAGGAATATTTGTAGCCCTGGTGGTTCAACCCCCTAGGAGGGATAGATGTTGCCCTTAGAATCTTAAATGGGAAGAGGGATTAAGTGGCACATCATTTTGATTTTTCAAGAGATGAAAAATTTCGTGGAGCTTTGATGATGGTAACTTTTGTTCGCGAAACGTTGGCAGACAAAGTGAAACAATACCGAAAACTATGCGCTATGCAGCTATAACTGTGGATAGCATAGAACTTTGAGATTGTGTTATGTAACCCATTTTTCATTAGTAATTTAACGGTGTTCCGTTCGTCATGAATTGCAAATTGCTTCAATTCCATTTCGTTACTAATACTTACAGTAATGAACACGAAAATGGTACTTGTATTGGCCTAAACTTTATCAAGTTCATTCTGTTATACTCAGTTCGGTGGTGAATGGGTATTCAGACACGAATTAAGCCCTATACCTCACAGACTCATTGATCTTCTTTAAACAGCGATCTTCACAAATGAAATTAGCCTAATTAGGCTCAACGTCTGGGTCGCCCGAACGTTGAACTATTTTTAATAGCCCTAATTTTTCAATCCCCATTCGCAGACTTCTGCTCCTTCACTAATATAAGTAAATCGGAACATTACCGCCCTTTAGGAGGGCAGGATGAAACGAAGCAGAACGCGCGTGCTTTTTTTTATGAAACATCAACGTTCCCGTTACTTTTATTGTGAAATTCTTCGTGAAATTTATGCGCGAGGTTTTGCGCCCTTGACAACAAAACGCGCGAAATTCGCAGCTTTAGTTTTTCTTTGATATTGCCCTTCTGACCTTACTGTTTTTATTAAACTTGGCGATGTAATGGGGTCACATTTGCAAATGGAACTGGTACGGACATCTCAGTAAGGTTTCTAAATCAATATGCACTATATATACTTTTATATTGTACTTTATATTATTATTTTCACAGATTATGCATTAACAAAACCACAAAAGTGCTTTGTCATGAAAATACGAATGAAATTTGCATGAACTATCATTCGAGATTGTATTGATTCAAAACAATTATGCTTTAACAAAACAAGCAACCATTTTTGTTCCAAACGTTGCATTACAAACACGTTTTATATATTTGGGGTTGGAGATTTTGAAATGTCAGTGGAAGAAAAGAGGATCAAACAGATTTATGATCATATCATGAAGACAGCTGGAAACTGAAAAAAAGAAGTAAAGTGGTGAATCTTGAAAAAAACTTCAAACTTACAGTAGGTATTGGGGTATCTGAAAAATTTATTTATACATACATACATACATTTATCATTTGTAATGACATGAATATATAAAATATGGTTCGGTTTTCATTTCATAAATATATACACATTAAAATCAACATTTCTTATTTTATTTTCACTTGTGAATGGTGGAGGGAATCATAGGATATATAATGTCCCAAGGGAGTATTGATAGCGTAACTATGACGATCTAAGCTTATGATATCCCGGCCAGAAATAAAATTAGGACGATAACGTGTTTTATTGAAATTGAATGTGTGGCTTTATCAGCTACACACCATTCTGCCATTACTGAGAGATCATTGGACATCTTCAAGCAGAGGTTATCTTGCATGGAGCCTGTCCGACCATTTTTCATAAAAAATAAATGGTATTGGCCCACGAACGGAGCCTTGAGGTACACCCATTTTTTTAAAGATTCCACTTCCCGAGTACTGATTATCGTTCTTCACAATTTGATGCCTGTCTGACAGCTATTGAGGGGTTCTGAAAAAATGTCAGAGCAACCTGAGGCATTGTTGGATGTTTTTTCAGAAATTTTAGTATCGTAACGTCATATTCCAACACGTTTATTCGATCACCAATACGCTTTACTTGTTGATTCGTTGGGGTCGCGTACTAACTTTCGGCTAAAAATATCCTAAATCGAAGCGACTCCCGTCGAACGAAATCCTTTGACCGGATCGGAAACGAAAAGGACAAACAAATATCAGCGTTTATATTTCGACGTAGGCGTACCAACAAGGGGTTGCTGTCGTGACGTAATCTCCGAATCTCGCTTATTATTTTAAAGAGCTCCGACGCTTGGTGGCGCCCACTCCTGCAATAGGCGCCTAGTAGTTCCTGCGACTCCTGCTGCTGCTGCGATGCACGTGTGTCGGTCGACAGTCACTTGTTAGTCGCCAGCGCGCTCGTGATCTCGTAAGCGTTGTTGTTGATACGCCGACTATTGTTAGAATTGTTATTCTGGAAAATACCTTTGTAGTTGTTTTGAGTGTGGCGAATTGTTGTGCAGGCAGTGTTATCTTTTGTCGACGAAAAATGGGACAGTGACACCGTTCGGCAGAAATGGAAGCGGAGGTTAACCCACTGGCTACACCTTACGTAGATGTTGGCAAATATCAAGGTAACACCGGCGATAGTGTGCGCTAATTGTTTCGTCGCATTGACAATGCAATTGTTTCGTGTTTGTTCGATTATTACCCGTTTGCATACTAAGTGGATTTTATGCGATTTTTAGTGATGGGTTCCTTCAGATTCTTCTTTTAATGGTTCCAGAGGGAGGTCACAACATTCTGCGATTTTCAGGATGCGTCTGACTGAATGCCACTAATAATCATCAAATTGGCTTGATTTCAGCATACCCAATATACGCAAAATTTTATGCTGATTTCAAAAATATATAATTTGTATATGCTTGGATACAAGGTTCAGCATTAACAAGAATTAAAACGTCAAAAATTCCCTTGCAAGATCAAACTTCCAGAGGTCCCGTAAAAAGCCTATGAAATCTTCAATTGAGTAGGAATCGGCTTCAAATTTGGTGTGCCTATTAAGAAAAGATTGTATTCTAAGAAAATCAATAAAAAAATTGTTTGAAAAATTTGAGGATGGAAACTTCAGATAAAGTTTTCAACTCGAGAACGGTTCAAAAAAGAGCAATTCTGAGAACGTCAATCGATTCAGAATCATCACATTAGTATATTCTATATATTTTAAGTAAATTAGCAGAAAAACAGAACTACTCGAAAAAAAGTCCAAAGGGTAGACCCCTAAAAATCATGAAAAATACAAAATCATTACATTCAGTTGAAATTCGCACTACATACGCAAAATTTCATGTTGATTCCAAAAATGTTTGATTTTTTCTGATTAGATAGCATGAAAAACGAATAAAACGTCAAAAATTTCCACGCAATATCAAATTTTCGAGAATTTTCAACCCGAAATTGCAGAGGTTCCGTAAAGAGCCTATGAAATCTTTAATTGAGTAGGAATTGACTTCAAATTTGGTGTGCATATTAAGAAAAGATTGAGTTTTCAGAAAATCAATAAAAAATTATTAAAAAAATTTGAGGATTGAAATGACCCCTTTCAACTTCAGATAAACTTTTCAACTCAAGAACGGTTCAAAAAAGAGCAATTCTGAGAACGCCAATCGATTCAGAATTATCAAAATAGTATATTATATGAATTTCAAGTCAACTGGCAGGAAAACAGAATTACTTGAAAAAAAGTCAAAAGGGGTAGACCCCTAAAAATCATGAAAAATACAAAATCATTACATTCAGTTGAAATTCGCACTACATACGCAAAATTTCATGTTGATTCCAAAAATGTTTGATTTTTTCTGATTAGATAGCATGAAAAATGAATAAAACGTCAAAAATTTCCACGCAATATCAAATTTTCGAGAATTTTCAACCCGAAATTGCAGAGGTTCCGTAAAGAGCCTATGAAATCTTTAATTGAGTAGGAATTGACTTCAAATTTGGTGTGCATATTAAGAAAAGATTGAGTGTTGAATAAATATATAATTTGTATATGTAGATACAAGGTTCAGCATTGAAATAAATTAAAACGTCAACAATTCTCTTGCAACATCAAACTTGCGGAGCCCATAAAAAATTTCGGGTGGCCCAATTCGTACGATAGTCTATAAAAAGTTGCTGTGCCAAAGTGCTACATTTTTTGAAGTATCTTCACAAATTATAAAATAAATAGTCAAAAAAAAGAATTTTGAAATTATTGATTTTTCTTGTATAACTCCAAAACTGACGAAGCTAGAATAGATTTTTTTGCTTCACATAATCGATATTTGGAATAAGCTACTTTGTCCCCATTTAACCACGTTTCTTTTTTTTACCACGACGGATATTCCAATGATACTCGAATTTGAATAAAAAAAAGAACAAAAGATAAAATAAAGTAGCCTTTTATTTGACTTGCAACAAACACATAATGTAGCGTTAAATGAAATCTATGTATCTGTCTATGCTGGGGTGGTGCTGTAGGTTTTCCGGGTTTTCCTACAGCTGAAAAGTGAATGCACCACCAAAAATCAGTAAGTACGCCGTAGCGCCATGGAAATAATAATAATAATAGCCGTCCTGTACCTGCACAGGCTATGGCTTTGGGTACCCTCTATGAGTATTCACGAGGGAGTATTATTTTTATTATCTATGCAGAAACTGCATAAAAATGTCTTTTTTTTTCATCAATTCGCCCTGAATATCCCCGTGTCGGCTTACTCCCATGCCACTGCAATTGTAAAGAACATCTCCCGTTCCAAATGGACGAATGGAATGGAAATGATGACAGATAATGCCACAACAGCTATAAAAGTACAGATACTTTCACACGATCTCGTCTTGGGAACTCGGCATAAAAACGACAATGGGTAATTTAGAATTGTCAGGCGCTGCTAGCGTGAATTTTCTTATCTTCCCGAACTAATGTGAAGTTAGTCAGCGGAATTGATTCACGAATTCGTGAGTTATATACGAACGACTGGATGTTCATGCTAACGGAGTATGGAGTTATGGAATTTCACGAAGTTCGACACTGTTATGAAGTTTCTGCAGATAACGTGTTGGATGGACCATCGAGAGCTAATATGGTTCATTTGGTTTATGAGGAGGACTAAATTGATCAAGTTAAGACTGGTAGAAACATAGGATTCTATGGATGAAACTCATCAGTAACAAAAATCGAATTAACAGATTTCAAATAGGTTTTTTTTATCTTTGAAACTTAAATCATAATTTTTTTGTCTACGGTTTACGAATGAGCAAGTTTGTTGAACTAAAACTAAGGTCACCTCTACAATAATCACGATTCATATTCTTTATTTTCGGTTCAGGGTCAAGGGTAACACAAATAAATATCTAATTTGTCGAATTTTTTGACTTTCCACCAATCTCGATTACTAATTTCATCATTCGAAATCGATTGGCGTTCGCAAAATTGCTCTATCTTCAACCGTTCTCGAGTTGAAAAGTTTATCTGAAGTTGAAAGGGGTCATTACCATCCTCAATTTTTTTAAATAATTTTTTCACTGATTTTCTAGAAACTCAATCTTTTCTAGATACGCACACCAAGTTTGAAGTCGATTCCGTCTCAATTAAAGATTTCATAGGATTTTTACGGAACCTCTGCAATTTCGGGTTGAAAATTCTCGAAAATTTGATAGTGCGTGGTGCAAAGATGTATAACACTTCTGAGAAGTGTTGCACATCTTCGCACTTGGCTTCACTGTACTGATGACCGACAGTCTTGAACATGTGTCTATGGTTGCTCTATAATTTGAGGATTATACCCATTGAATTTTTTCTAATCGATTATTCTAAAAGGTAACTGTGGGAATATTACAGTAAAATTCCTGGATCATACCATATATTCAAAGAATACACATTGAATATTCAATAAGAATATTCTATGATTATTCTTCATTTATATTCCTTAGATAATCTTGGAATATCCAAATATTCTGAGGATATTCATTGGTAATATTATAGGAATATTTTGTAAGGAATATCCGTGGAATATCCCAGAAATATTCTTGATATTCATAGAACATTCTCTTGGGAATATTCTACGATTATCCCATTAGCATGTTCAGGGAATATTCCTCCAATATCCTAGAATATCCTAGTATAATCCTAGAATATTTCAATATTCCAAAAAGAATGTTCTAGGATTATTCATGGAATATCTAGTGCTGTCTGTTGGAACGTTTATATCTTTATAAAAATTGTTCGTGGAGCAATCGCTTTTCTACCAGTTTCTGCCAATTGCAGTTTCGCATGTTCTCCATATAACACTAAAAAAATATAGAGCAGCTCTATCCTTCACACTTCAGAAGTTCCAAGACCATTATCTGTTTCCGATGCTTGTGATTTCTGCATCCAGTATCACCGAAGTAGATTTCCTAACTAAACCTCTTTTTCTTTGAAATATTTTCCACTCTATTAGGTTCACGTTTTTATCCAAGAAGTCACTATCATTTGGATGACTCAGCGTTCCCGTTTAATTGTCTGCAACATCGCGGCAAAATTATTGCCGAGTAGCACACTGCAAGGCCTTCGGGTCCTTGTAATAATCTGCGAAGATCTCGCATGAAGTCATGAAAGACGTCCGCGTGTGTCGGTGAAACCCAAGAAAAATAAACGAAGGTGGCGACAGGTTTACGCAGCTTCGTGCCTTGTCGCCGAACACTGAAATAGATTGAGCGCGAACCGGCGCTGAAGACAGCTTATCCTGGATTAACCCATTTCGGATGTTTTCTAAGGGTTTGCAAGTGTGTTCACATAACTTAGCCTTGTAGTGAAGACGTAGGAGTCTACGAACATTTCGTTTGTAATCTCTCAATATGCGTTATATCCGTCATTTCTTTGACATTGTGTGACCCAACTGAAGGTGAGTTCCTATTGTAGCGTTTTTGGTTTCCGCATCGCACGTCACGCCCCCTAGTTGGTGACGATAGATTCAAATATTATTTGAAAGGACATGAACTTGAAATATATCAACATTTTTGCATCGCTGCTAGTTCTCAGGTGTGTCCATTTAAACGATTCGCGTCGCCAATCAAAACGCGTGACATGCGACACAACAAGCAAAAACGCTGTATTGGGAACTCACCTTAATGCGATTGATTCTGCGTCTCATTCTATACAGTGTGTCAAATTTGAAACTTTCCAGACTCTGTCACTCAGATTTTGCTGTTCATTTTAACCTGAGCTAACTCTTTTTTTTTTTCAAACGAATCATTTCCGCAAAATTATACCGCCTTGAATAATATAATCCGGTGATTTATTATGGGGTGGTTTCTCATTGGAAAGATAGCAGCCGCATTCCTGGTTTGGATGTATCAGAGGGACATTCCGCGGAAACTGTTGAAACATGATAGTGGCAGATAAAGTTTTATGCAGACTTGCAGGCCATGATTGATGAGATCGCTTTCGGGTTTCCGTTACTTTAATGTGACCATATTTTGCTTCTGGTGCGAAGGCGATTGCAAAATGCACGGTTTGCATCGCGTTAGCGCAATTTAGGTTCGATTCATTCTTCAGGAGCAGATTTAAATGATATGCAGTGCATTCCAGTGGAAAGTATCAACCAACCATCAATTACTTCTGATGCGTTTATTTTTAGGAAATTCAAGAACAGAAAAAATCTAAAGCATATTTACATCTTCTGCATATTCATATTTAGTATAAGTATAATTTTCACCCCCAGTTTTACCCGCTCAATTTATAGAACACCCTATATTATATCTTCCAATTTCCAAATTCTTCCTGGGTAAAATATCACTATATTTTTGAACACCAAGGTTTCCTATGATCAAAACTACCATCAAAACAGAATGGTTTGGGTAAGTTCATGAAGAATATGGGCGACACTACTACTAATAATAAAAATAGATCTGAACTGAATGGAGATTATGTTCTCCGGTAACAATAAGGATTCGTTAGCGTAGTTTCATAAAAAAATCCAAGAGAAATATAACAGTTCCAACGCCTAGTTTGATCAATTCATACTTTTGATATTTCTTTTTTTGTCTGTAGTAACCACGACCCACCAACATCGATAAAGGTAATACTGCTCTTTGAGACCGATAACCAGCTCCAGAAACTCGGCCACGTACAATCTAGCCAAGTTTTTATTATCAGTTATTCCTCTATAAGGAAAGACCACGATTTTCCAATGATATGCTGTCTATAGAATCTACCTTCGATCTTTTTTATGTATTCTGTGATCGTTTCGAAGTTGGAGCTGGCTAATGCGTCTAGCCGAATGTACCTGTCACTATCAGTGACGATACGAAACCCCTGATCAGAAAATTGAATCACTTGAAATTTCAAAGCCATGAACAACATTTTGAGCCATCGATCAGCCGTCCACGCCAAAAACCAACTTCGTGCGCCAACGTGCCACGCTAAAGATTATTTTGTTGGCGAGTTTTGTACCTGAAATTCCTTGCTCTTCACTTTCTCACTTGACCAGGTAGATTACACCGACATTAAGTTGAAAACAATTTTACTTAAGTGTTTTTTGTTTAGGACATTATATCTGAAACTGTAACCAAGGGATGGCTTTGAGGCTGCGGACATCATCAAATCTTACCGTTGACTAAAATAAAATCCCTAAGAAATTCTATGTTCAACCTCCTCTGAAATGCTTTTGAATTATAACTAAAACTTTTCCAATATACCAGAATGTACTGTTATTCAAAAATGCAATTGAATACATATTTTTATTTATTTTTCTCATTTTGCAGAAGCCAATGTCGTGATTTTGTCTTTCCTTCATTGCCATTATGTTTTTTTCATGAACTTGACGATATATCACTTTCGTTTTCAGTACACTACGTTGTACTCAAGAATATCGTACAAATTTCCATATTTATGAGGGGTCAAGTATTCTGCAATACATTTTATAACTTTGTACAACATGTTTTCAACTCGTACTGAAGCTGAAGTGCCGTGCTTTGCATAAGCCTATAAAGCGATATAATGAGTTGTTTTCCATACTCCCTTCCTTCAACATCAATCGTTTCTCCATTTCCACGAGCATCTCGATTCACAAAGCGACCGCACAATTCCCTGTCTTCAGAACTCCTCAACTTCCAGAAATTTCCGTATAAAGCGCAAAACCGGCCACAACAGTGGAAATTAGAAGTCTGGTAGCGGGTTATTACCTTTATTCAAAATCTCGATGTTAATGCTTTTTGCTAACAATAGCAACCTTGCGGTATACGATGAGCCATTGTAACGTCAAACAATTACTTGATTTATCAATGCGGTAATTGAAAACCGCGGATTTGGTTTGTTCTAGAGCCATTGTTACCGCTGAACGAATGGCCGATTCTGCTAGAAGGGCCATATTGATAATGATAAGACAGCTATTCCGTAATACAATTTACATATACAGTATGTTCCTGTAATCGGACGCAAAGTAGTAGCACTAGAATAATAAATTATTTGGAAATAAACAACTTCGAATTGAAGAGTTTATCTGAAGTTGAAAGGTGTCATACACCTCGGAAAATATTTCAAAAAATGTTTCTTGCTCATACTCAAAAAACTTGATCTTTTCTGAATATACACAACAGAATTGAAGTCGATTCTCAGTCAAATGGAGATTTCATAGGCTTTTCATGAAACCTCTGCAGTCGCAAGTTGAAAATTTTCAAAAATCTGCCAAGGTGTTCAATTAAAAATCCGTCTGAGAATATTTCCGATTCAAATTCACGGACCAAACTAATTTTATCATTCTGAATCGATTGGCGTACGCAGAATTGCTCTATCTCAAACCGTTCTCGAACTGAAGAGTTTATCTGAAGTTGAAAGGTGTCATACACGTCGGAAAATATTTCAAAAAATCTTTCTTGCTCATACTCAAAAAACTTGATCTTTTCTGAATATACACAACAGAATTGAAGTCGATTCTCAGTCAAATGGAGATTTCATAGGCTTTTCATGGAACCTCTGCAGTCGCGAGTTGAAAATTTTCAAAAATCTGCCAAGGTGTTCAATTAAAAATCCGTCTGGAAATATTTCCGATTCAAATTCACGGACCAAACTAATTTTATCATCCTGAATCGATTGGCGGTAGCGGAAAATACGGACTGTAAAGGTGATAGGGCAGCTGTCAATATTCCCATGACACCCACCAGCAAATAAACGAATCTTTTGTGACCGGTTAAACAAAAACATCAAGTTATTTCTGCTTCTGACACCTCTCACTAAGGAGTGATTGATAATTGTTCAAAAATCGAGGAAATCAGTTCGTTGGGATATTTTTAGAAAGCTTAGAATACATTTTGATAAACGAACCTTCTTATGTGAGTGTTGTTATTTTTAAACTGAAGAAAACAAGTTTCGTCAACATAAGATTAACTTCTTTGGAGAACAAGTGAGTTTCCCTCTCCCTCACTCCCACATATACCCTCATTTTGAATTCCTCAGGATTATTGAGCTACATTATTCTATTGATAAAGCATGTTCCATTAGCAAACGGTCACCAACGCATAATATACGACACTATCATCTCTGTTTCTTGATAAATCAGATCTGTATCCTTGACATAATTACTCAGATGGCAGTCATGAGCACTGTCTAATCCTTCATTGAATTATACTGCCAGCCAGAAGGTCTGTTCGAACAAAAGAAGCTTCAGCCAGCAGCAATAAGCATAAAATGCAGATTGATCCTTCGATTGTCTGAAATATTGGGCCATAATTACCAACAATTTTTGGGCCTTAGAAGTTCAATACCTATTTACAATTAGTTGTGAATTTAACTATTTAGTCGCATTGAAAAATCCTGCGACAGCTTTCATTTAGACAAAACGTTTTTTCTACCACTTCGGATGTGGTTTACAACCTGAGGATGTTATAAAATGTGACGATAATATATCTTGGATATAAATCAATGCCTCAAAAGTGTTTCTGGACAATTAATAGAAGCTTATACTAAAATTTTCTTATAACGGATTAACACGTACCTATTCAAACGTTCACAGTCGATACACACAAGAATTTGTAGGGCAATAAAAACTCAATCTAAAACAATCCCACATGTTGAGATCATTGAGAGCAGATAATACAAAAAAATAATTCATATGAAATGAACCAATAATTCAAGTGCTCAGAGTGCTGTCAATTTCTATTCACGAGAATATACTGGTAGATCGTATACTGGATTTTTTATATAACCTTTATAAATGAAAATCAAGGGGGGTCTAGGAGGCTATCTAGAGATGAAAAGTTCTTTCAAAATCCTTTGAATTTTATTCTAATCAACATCAAAAATGTCTAATGGAAGACTTGAAAAAATTGAGATAACTTCTAGAGGATGAGTTGAATTAAAAAAAATATAAAATTGAAGAACTTAAGGCCAGTATCACTATCAAGGTGAAGCATTAATTTTCAGGAGCTGGTAGTCATTAGGATCGGTAGTGCAATTTTTTCAAACGATTCAAGCGCCATTAAACTTTTCCACAGGTCCATGATAGACCGTATAATTAATTACATATTCACTAAACCCACATATCTTTCGACAAGCTCTATAGTAGCCAGATATCATTCTGGGAGTTTTCATAATTCTCTGTCATTTATAATATTCCCCTATCAAATTTATTGGGGTTATCTTTCGTGAACATACACATGTTCACATTTTTCTTGTCACACCGGAAATGGGAGCTATTCAACTACTCTCATTCGAATATTTTGAAATAATTAACAATGAAAACATAACTAATAGGAGCTATTTTAATGAAACGTTTCCAGAGCGCCAAAATAAGCTGTACAGCGTTATATTCCCATACACTTTTATCACGTAAAGCTCTGCAGAACTTGTTATTAAATTTTCACTGTGTTTCCACATATCCGAAAGTTTTCCATCAACGATTCTCATCGCGCAGTTCGCTCGCGAAACACGTCCCAATATCGAAAATAACAACCAGAAAGTTGGATCTCTGGTGCATATTGAATATTCGATGGCATTGCACCATGACAAGAAGTGTGCACTGACTTCCTCAATTCTCCAGCAACATTGACAGCGTCACAGAACGACAACAATCACGAAGAACCGTCTTTCTGAGATAAGTTTATACATCAACAAAGAAAATGGCTTCAAGGTCGCTGCCGGTGTGCCACAAGGGTCCGTGCCCGGCCCCGTGCTATGGAACATTCTGTATGCTGGTGTTCTCGATAGCTTTGTTCTGGTTCTGAGAAATAGTGGTTCTGGGACGTCAAGATCATGAATGCACTTAAGGTTCAATTTCGTCAATTTCTTTCAACTGCGCATAATCCTGACGTCCCAGGACTTAAAACAGGGTCAGTTATTATCAGAGGAAAGAAGAGACAAATTTCTGTTGATTCAAATTTAGCGTTGACGTTTTGGGATTATTTTCAACAGCTCCTGAAAAGACTATTTCTTCCAACTCCTTAACCCTATTTGATTCATATAATTTTGGCAATTTCTTTTCAAATTGACCACCATCAATGAGGTTATGTCGCAATCTCCCATAAATGTCTCTAAAAGGTTGTCTTCTTTCTGGAAATCTCTCGTGATACAAATTGCATTTTCCTCGGTTTGTATAAAACAGATGATCCCATTTTTCATAATTCTTATACTTCATTACGAATGTGTTTGAAAATTGAACAGAAACCACGAATTAAAGACCGTCTCAATTGCTTAAATCAAAATTTGACAGCTCCCAGTAAACATTTGCATTCTGTTTTATCACCGCGTCGTCCAAAGCCCACCTGTTTACTGTGCCTTTCAAAGTCTACAAGAAAAAACCTAAAAACTCAAAAATGACTCTTGCAAAGCATCAAGTATGCTACAGAAAATGCACAGAAACGATGATAGATATCGATATGCGGTTTTCACCATTAAGTTTGTCATAAAATTTGATCCTCTATCTTGTTTGAAAACTGGACTTACCTTTCAAAAGTGTCGAAACAGAGACACCGCATGTCATGATTCTGGGAAACAGAAAGACAAAGGGACAATTTGGGAGTATGAATGATTTTTAACCAAAAACACATCATAGAAGGCATGTTAGATTCACAAAGCAATGAAGGCAGAAGTGGAAAGGAACAAGTTATCAAGACGTAAGAGTAAAAATTTGTTGATCTTAGCAAACACAATGTTTTTCAGATAGTGAGAATGCCAAACAACTTCATCATCATCGTTTTGCTATCAAATTAAATAGCATAAAATGTGAACTGATTTCAAATAGAACTAACTATCTGGGTGTACGTCGCCCACATCTCGTATCTCTCTATGTAAGTGGGTTACACTAGAAAACAAATGCAATAAATGCATTTGTTACAAGGTCGAATCGTATACAAGTTTAGTAAGGTGCTAACACAGTGATATAACAGTAGGTACGTGTGACATGACCGGATTGACAAACTTGTCAACATTTATTTTGCTTTGTGTTGTGTAGGGAAGCCACATGCTTCTGAAATAACTCGTGACGTGTTGAAGGAGGATATTTTCAATCAATCAATTCATTCAGACGTGCATAAAGACTTTATCATTTCTTATTGTATAATTGTGATGTTTACGCAGGCTTTTCTGCGGTGTTTAAGAGTAATAAGGGAGTTTGTGAGCGAGGCATCAACGATGAAACGTTAGAATCTGATTGCTTGATGTTGCGTTCAGAAGTTGGATTTCAGGTAACGTTTCCATACCGAAATTGTCATCGCGAACTACATCTCAAAAACGTTATCGAACATAAATAGAATAGTCTTTATATAGAAGAGGCGCCGAGTTTATAAATAACCTAGGATAGACAATAGTATGGTGGGTTGTGTATTTTACGCGGTTCATAATATTTATCAAGTTTCGAATTAGCCGTTGGTATTGAAAGCCTTTTCAAGATCAATTATTCATCATGTTTTTTGGAGGTCCGAGACAGAGATAACTATTTTTTTTTCTTGTGTTTTATTTTGTAATTGTTCTAGTTGACGACTAGGAATGTATTTTTGATGAAGTCACAACATTTTGGATTACATATCTCAAGGTTTCCTACTTTACGAAAATATGAATATAGTATATATACACATCCTCTATGAAATACAGGGTGTTGAAAGCACGAACAAAATTATTATCCAAGTTTTTTTTCGAAACTTTGATAGAAAAATAATGATACTTGGTACACTATTGCAGATTTTTCAAAGTGATAATTTTAGGCTATAGTTTTTTATTTTCGTAAACCAGAGGACTCGTTATATGTATTTCCTTCATATTTTCCTTGGACAACTGAATGGACAAATAGTGTTTTTTTTTGTTTATTTTTGCTATTTCCTCAACATTCTTTGGCATTATCTTTGGCTTCCTTTGTCCTTCCACAATCTTCATTACTCCAAACTCGTGGAAAATATATTACTCACCTCGCTATGTATTATATCCACTATTAGTTGGCAAGGAAACTTTGCATGTAGGTGGGAATAGATTGCTGCAAACGGGTGGTGAAACTAGTACGTTTGAATTAGTATTACTGATGTTTATTAGTTTCCATATATTATTCGGAATTCAGCTGCAGATTTATCTGTAAGAACCCGTTGAATATATGACCTTTTTATCGCTTCTTGAAGCTGTAACGTTTTCTGCAGTCAATTAGATTATACTTCGTGATCCACTATATTTCTGGGAGTTCTACATTCTTACTGAACTTCTCTGTCTTGGTAGATTATCTGTGAATGTTGGCAGCGATTTTTCAGTAAACTCTTTGGCCTGATTCATTCCTTGGGATTTCTGTTGTTTTTATTCTTCAGTGTTTATTTTTTATTTTGCTTTCGCTATAGCCCAATCAGCCTTACAGATTTGCTCTTTTTCGGCCTAGTGAATCAGCCTTATCATTGCCAAGTACCTGCTGGTTGGTACTTAGGCTAAACACAGTTAGTTCCGTCTGACCAGCTGTTTTAGGACTGTTTGGCAATCCCAGGAAAGTTTTGTATGATTTTTCGTTGAGCTTTTGGATGTAGGATGGATTAATTTCAATTTTATGATCAATTTCATTCCAGAATTAGCACAACTCTTTTTCTCTTCGATTGATAAGGCATTACTTGATTTTTGTAAAAAAAAACAGGTATATAATTGAAATAACAAAGTTGGTACCGACTTTTGGCCCACCCTGTATAGCTGTAGCACTGAATATATTTTTGGTAGAACGGACATGATAGATTCTGACAGGAAATCAAATGACGGTGAAAAAAAATTACTCGAAAAAAGTCCTAAATTGCGAAATTGCAGTAGTTCCGTAAAAAGCATATGGTATCTTAAATTGAATAGGAATCGACTTCAAATTTGGTGAGCATATTCAGAAAATATTGAGTTTTTAAAAAATATCTGAAAAAATTACTCAAAAAAATTGAGGATGGACATGACCCCTTTCAACTCCGGATGAATTTTTCAACTCGAGAGTGGTTCAAGATAGAGCAATTCTGCAAACGCCAATCGATTCAGAATCATCAAATTAGTTTAATCTGTGGATTTCAAGTCAATTGGCAGAAACACAGAATTACTCGAAAAATGTCCAAAGGGGCAGACCCCTAAAATTCATGAAAAATACAAACTCATCAGATTCAGTTGAAATTCGCACTATACACGCAAAATTTCATGCTGAATCGAAAATATTTGATTTTTTTCATGGTCAGATAGAATGAAAAACGAATAAAACGTCAAAAATTTCGTCGCACGATCGAATTTTCGAGAATTTTCAATCCGAAATTGCAGAGGTTCCGTAAAAAGCCTACGAAATCTTTAATTGAGTAGAAATCGACTTCAAATTTGGTGTGCATATTCAGAATAGATTGGACTTTTGGAGAATCAATAAAAAAATTATTTAAAAAATTTGAGGATGGGAATGACCATTTTCAACTTCAGATGAACTTTTCAACTCGAGAACGGTTCAAGATAGAACAATTCTGCGAACGCCAATCGATTCAAAATCATCAAATTAGTAAGTTCTGTGGATTTCAGGCAGAAACACAGAATTACTCGAAAAATGTCCAAAGGGGTAGACCCCTAAAATTCATGAAAAATACAAACTCATCAGATTCAGTTGAAATTCGCACTATACACGCAAAATTTCATGCTGAATCGAAAATATTTGATTTTTTTCATGGTCAGATAGAATGAAAAACGAATAAAACGTCAAAAATTTCGTCGCACGATCGAATTTTCGAGAATTTTCAATCCGAAATTGCAGAGGTTCCGTAAAAAGCCTACGAAATCTTTAATTGAGTAGGAATCGACTTCAAATTTGGTGTGCATATTCAGAATAGATTGGACTCTTGGAAAATCAATACAAAAATTATTTAAAAAATTTGAGGATGGGAATGACCATTTTCAACTTCAGATGAACTTTTCAACTCGAGAACGGTTCAAGATAGAACAATTCTGCGAACGCCAATCGATTCAAAATCATCAAATTAGTAAATTCTGTGGATTTCAGGCAGAAACACAGAATTACTCGAAAAATGTCCAAAGGGGTAGACCCCTAAAATTCATGAAAAATACAAACTCATCAGATTCAGTTGAAATTCGCACTATACACGCAAAATTTCATGCTGAATCGAAAATATTTGATTTTTTTCATGGTCAGATAGAATGAAAAACGAATAAAACGTCAAAAATTTCGTCGCACGATCGAATTTTCGAGAATTTTCAATCCGAAATTGCAGAGGTTCCGTAAAAAGCCTACGAAATCTTTAATTGAGTAGGAATCGACTTCAAATTTGGTGTGCATATTCAGAATAGATTGGACTCTTGGAAAATCAATACAAAAATTATTTAAAAAATTTGAGGATGGGAATGACCATTTTCAACTTCAGATGAACTTTTCAACTCGAGAACGGTTCAAGATAGAACAATTCTGCGAACGCCAATCGATTCAAAATCATCAAATTAGTAAGTTCTGTGGATTTCAGGCAGAAACACAGAATTACTCGAAAAATGTCCAAAGGGGTAGACCCCTAAAAATCATGAAAAATATAAACTTATCAGATTCAGTTGAAATTCGCACTATACACGCAAAATTTCATGCTGAATCGAAAATATTTGATTTTTTTCATGGTCAGATAGAATGAAAAACGAGTAAAACGTCAAAAATTTCGTCGCACGATCGAATTTTCGAGAATTTTCAATCCGAAATTGCAGAGGTTCCGTAAAAAGCCTACGAAATCTTTAATTGAGTAGAAATCGACTTCAAATTTGGTGTGCATATTCAGAATAGATTGGACTTTTGGAGAATCAATAAAAAAATTATTTAAAAAATTTGAGGATGGGAATGACCATTTTCAACTTCAGATGAACTTTTCAACTCGAGAACGGTTCAAGATAGAACAATTCTGCGAACGCCAATCGATTCAGAATTATCCAATCAGTATATTCTGTGGATTTCAAGTCAATTGGCCGGAAAACAGAATTACTCGAAAAAAGTCCAAAAAAAAAATCATGAAAAATACAAAATCATCAGATTCAGTTGAAATTCGCACCAAATACGAGAAATTTCATGTTGATTTGGAAAATATTTGATTTTTTCATGGTTAAATAGCATGAAAAAAGAATAAAACGCCAAAAATTCCGTCGCACGATCGAAGCCTATGGTATCTTTAATTGAATAGGAATCGACTTCAAATTCGGTGAGCATATTCAGAAAATATTGAGTTTTTAGAAGATAATTGAAAAAATAATCCAAAAAAATTGAGGATGGAGACCCCTTTCAACTCCAGATAAACTTTTCAAATCAAGAACGGTTTGAGATAGAGCAATTCTGCAAATGCCAATCGACTATCAAATTAGTATACTCTCTAGATTTCAAGTGAATTGACAGGTAAACAAAATAATTCGAAACAAACCGCTCTATTAGAAAAGTACCAAGTATTTGAAGGTTACTCAACATCTAAACGGCCATGAAAATGTATTCAACAAATTTGCCTGAAGAGCCTAAACAGTTACGTTCGCAAGAGTTCTTCTCAGTTATTTGATCCAGTATAATTACATCGACTTGAAAACTCCGAATTAGCCCAAATGTTTATACCCCAGTGTGATCCTTGGAAGCACTAATACGGCTGCCGTGCGTGAGCTAAAGGTTGACTCGCTAATAGCTTAAATATATAATAAGGTTGTAGGGAAGTCCTAAGAGACTCAATCCGCTCGAAATTCCTATGGAAAAAAATTCTGGGTAAAACGATATAGCCGATGTGCCCGAAATTAGATATTCATCTCTCATCAATTAATTTTCTTCACATCTCTGATAGAATTGAATGGTTCAGACGTTTCAACGAAAAGTAACTAATCGAGAAACTTTTCGAGGTAACAGTTTCCCTAGGCATCGTATAAATATACCATCAATTTCCATTTGAAACAGTGTACGGGGCTCCCGAGTCATATTTCACTTTTGGACTCATAAAACTTTTTATCCCACTGGAAATATGTCGAAACATTTTGCATCAACACTATTAGGGTTTATTAAAATAATGATTTATTATCCCAACAAGTGTCCCAAACGGTGCATCAGAGCGGCGTTACATAGTACTGGATATTTTAATTGCGAGAGATTTATCAAATATGGATCGATAGGTTCAGCGTGGTTATCCGTTGTTAATTTTCTTTATGAAAAAGTCGTTTGAAAAATATTCACACGGTGAACTACCACTATCTACAATCAGCCCACTTTGAGAGCTATCCAAGATGATTTAAACCATTTTTTTGTACAACCACCTCCATAGAAACGCCAATGCATTATAGAATTGTTT
Organism: Chrysolina americana; assembly: GCA_958502065.1. NCBI lineage: Eukaryota > Metazoa > Arthropoda > Insecta > Coleoptera > Chrysomelidae > Chrysolina > Chrysolina americana. The sequence continues at coordinate 443,752 of OY293413.1, read as the reverse complement.
AATCTCTATACAGGGTGTTCCAAATTAAGTCAGCACCATTTCCAACTCCTTTATTATTGATGCTACGAATTCGATTAAATGGGCAAACTTTCGTACACATACGCTTCTGCAGCGTTGATTCATGTTCCGATTTTTTATTTGTTTTAATTGTACACCCATTGCACAAAGAATACTCACTGAATATGTAGTTACAAAGAAAATAACCCAAACTCCTGGGTTCAAATCCCAGCACCTGTAACCGGCTGTAGGTCTGGAATCTTCCTTGCTCGCTCAAACTCTCGAAAGCTTCTGGGGGGATTTCTCTTTGGAAACCTAAGTGATCGTTGCAAAGACAACAAAATCTCATCTGCACGCTTTTCTCTTGGTTTTTCATCGCTTGCATTAACTGATGTTTTTTTTTTTATTTTGTTTCAGGAGATGAGGGCGCACCGTACGATGTCGACGTTGGAGGCGGCGTGGTGCTGCAACAGCAGTGGGTGACGTTGACGGCTAGCATGTGGCCCGAGCCTACGGCTGCCTCAACCAGAGGCTGGAGAATCACTTCCGAACGCCTGCCCGTTTTGGCCGCTGTCTTCTGCGGGGCAGCGCTCGTCGTCTGTTTGCTGTGCGCCTTTTTTTTGTACCGTTGCTGCATCATGCCGCGCAGGGAGAAGCATTATTGTGAGTATTTTTACAGAAGTTTTAGCTTCAAGGAAGACATTCTATTGAATGGCCTGCTAGGTCTCCAGACCTAACACCATTGGAGTTCTTCCGTTGGGGTTACTTAATCGTCTTGATAACTGTTGATTGGAGAACAAAAACTAGTAATTTCATGCGCATTTCGTTAACCAAGTTTGTTTTCATCGAGTGCTTGTCGCTATATCAGAAGTTCGACATGAGATGGCGGGCAGAGTCGCAGAGTTGCATTGCAGATATAGATCGAGAGTTCACAGATAGACAGCGACAGTTGAAATAGTTACAGTGAAATCAATGTTTTGAATAAATTAACGTTTTAGAAGAGTTTAAAATAAATTTGCGAAATTAGTTAAGTGTATTTTCACTACAATGTATAGTTGAACTACCTAGTTCATATCTAATTAACATATTCTAACCGGACTTAAAAATATTTGAATTATTAAAAATCAAAAACCATCCCTTACATAAATAGTTGATCTTACAGAATATTTGCACGGGTATTATTATTATACTGCGGAATAGGCGTGTTGGTACTCTGAGAAGATTGGATTTGCAGTAGTCGTCGTACCCATTTGTTTTCTCTCAGATAGTGCCAACAAAGTATCTTTTTGTAGATAATTCTGAGAGAAGGTGTTGAATATCAACTGATATTGGCTCTGTAAGTACATATTTTTTGAACGATTTGTTTTTTCGGCTTTGACATTTTGTCAGCCACAAGTGGAGGACCGATTTTTATAGTTTTTATTTTGGTTTCCAAAAAAAAAAAATTGTTATGTCCGTTATCAGAATTGTATTGTTTTTTTTTTGCCACCGCTAATGCAAATGCAATTTTTTCTGTTGGATATTTTTGTATACGCCACTGGCACACACCCATACTGATATGTTTATTTATGAAGTTTACCCAATCTGAAATGACATTATATCTTGATAGGATAGAAATTAGGGTGGTTCGACAGGAAAAACAAGTTTATTCGCTTGCGCGAAGTTGATCGTGCATATTTTTAGTTTTCGATTGGTTCAATTTCCGGTCACAGTATGCGGGGCCGATTTGACGGAAATTGTCTATCTGACGAACTCCGAACGTCTATATTTGCGTAGGATTGCACAAATTTTATTGAAATGAAGTTTCTGATTGCTGTTGCAGCAATAGGATACAGTGTGTCCTTGGGCTAGTGACATAGTTAAAAATTTCTTGAACCAATAAAAAAAATTCCTAATATTATACAATATTAATACAATTCCATATTATCATACGGCATTATGAGATCTATCTTCAGGAATAAATCAAACCTCAATTTTTTTTCGGTAGAAATGCCGTCTTCTCAGTTATACCGGGTAATTCGAATTCGAGCGCCACCATTGGGATTTCGGAAACTACAAAAGACACGAAAAAAAAAATAAAAATTAAATTATTATATTATTCAAAAAATTAGATAGAAACCTTACCGAGTAAGGTAGTTTCTTAAAAAAACCAAGGAATACACGTGGAAATCGATGAGATGAAAATACGAGAAACAATATTGCGGTAATAAACTTCTACCTTTTTGTGAAATTAATACGAAGTACCCTTCTCTCTAAGCGTTTCCTCCAAGTTGAAAAAGGCAAACATCTGTCAGAAAACTACTACTTCCCTGGCTAATATCACCGTAATCTTCTGAGATTCGAATTTTAATTAAAAAAAAACAATTATTTTTTTGGCATCGTTTTTCAGGTCTACGAAAAGCCGACACGACTTCATCCGGCACTCAAGTACCACCAACCGTAGTTTCGCCGGCCTATCCCAACCAATCAGCCGTATTCGTCGAGCAGAAAGGCTGCAACTGGGGCTACAGCAATCGCTTGGTCGCTCCCGTACAGCCGAGTCCGTGGGTTACCTCAAGGACCATCGGTGGGCCTCAATGCACCCAGTGCCCCGGTATCTGTCCCGTTCCCAGGAGCTCTAGCAACCCCGGAACTTCGTCGCAGGTATTTCGAGTTTAATTGTGTGATATGTAGTGATGGGTATTCTTCTATTTATTGTTCATAAGGACGTCCTAAATAATAAAACAATCGTAAAAACGTAATTTGAAGACATGTTACATGAGTAGCTAGGCCAGGGTAATAGTATAACACAAGTAACACGAAAATAAATCGTTGTCGACGATTTTTGCGCGTGAAATTCGCCTACTGATCGGCGATCAGCGGTTCTCAAAATGTCAGCGAATTTTGAAAACCAAATATAATTTTTCGAACCAAAAAAAAAACTTGTATTTTCACCGTAATTCGTCATAAAGTGGCGTATAACGTTTACAACACGAGGTGTTTAAATTTGAGATTTCGCGTACTTTTTAGTGCATTTGACAGGGATTATAAAAATATCGATATTATAATTTCAGGGCACACCAAGTAATACCACGATGAGGAAACAGAGACCGGTGAGTCAACCGATACCATCGAATATAAATGGAGAAATTGTGCCGAAGTCTCCACTTCCGGAGATTTCAGAATTTTCCCCGAATAGTCCACAGTATGCTTCCAGTAGCAGTAAGTGGAATTTTCATTAATTTCTTTACTAACGGGCTTTGGGAGTATTTTTCGTTGGTTGTCAATCTTTCAATTTATCGCAGTTTTTTGGGTTCACGACAAAGGTTTGTTTTTGCACTGGAAAAAAATCAATTTATGCGAAACTGGATAACTGTTTGAGAATTTATCCGCATAGGATTGTATTTTTGACAAAAAATTGGGTACCTACCAATGAAAATCAATTTTATGAGAATTTCAACGATGAGGCTATTGCCATTTACACTTTTGAAGTGGGGTTGATGGGGCGGTTTTTTTGGCACGGAATCAGGAAATTGAATAACGTTGATAATTTTTCAGTTTTGGACGAGGTGGGAGCGAAAGATGAACAATCAACTGGGGAACCGACTTTGAAAACTCGTAGTTTGCCAGCTTGGGTCAGGTCAAAGCCTAGGCCTCTATCCACAGAAGACGATATCAACGATTTGTATGCTAAGGTAAGGATTTTTTTCGAAAATTTGCCATTCGAGGTCAGAAAAGATTGAATTTTTAGAAAATTAATGAAGAAATTATTTAAAAATTTTGAGGATGGGAAAGGGGTCAACTTCAGATGAACTTTTCAACTCGAGAACGGTTCAAGATAGAACAATTCTGCGAACGCCAATCGATTCAGAATCATCAAATTAGTATATTCTGTGGATTACAAGTCAATTGACAGGAAAACAAAATTACTCGAAAAAAGTCCAAAAAATCAAGAAAAATACAAAATAATCAGATTCAGTTGAAATTCGCACTAAATACGCAAAATTTTTTGTTGATTCAGAAAATACTTTACTTGTTTCTAGTCAGATAGCATAAAAAACGAATAAAACTCAAAAATTTCGTCGCACGATCGAATTTTCGAGAATTTTCAATCCGAAATTGCAGAGGTTCCGTAAAAACCTATGAAATCTTTAATTGAGTAGGAATCGACTCCAAATTTGGTGTGGTTATTCAGAAAAGATTAGGTTTCAAGAAAATCTATAAAAAAAATTATTTAAAAATTTTGAGGATGGGAATGACCCCTTTCAACTTCAGATAAACTTTTCAACTCGAGAACGGTTCAAGATAGAGCAATTCTGCGAACGCCAATCGATTCAGAATCATCAAATTAGTATATTAAGTGGATTTCGAGTCAATTGGCAGGAAAACAGAATTACTTAAAAAAAGTCAAAAGGGGTAGACCCCTAAAAATCATGAAAAATACAAAATCATCAGATTCAGTTGAAATTCGCACTATATACGCGAAATTTTATGTTGACTCCGAAAATATTTGATTTGTTTTTGGTCAAATACAAGGTTGAGCATGAAAAATTGATAAAACGTCAAAAATTTCCTGAAATTTTCGAGAATTTTCAACCCGAAATTGAGGTTCCGTAAAAAGCCTGTAATATCTTTAATTGAGTAGGAATCGACTTCAAATTTGGTGTGCATATTCAAAAAAGATTGAGTTTTTAGAAAATGAATGAAAAAATAATTTAAAAAGTTTGTGGATAGAAATGACCCCTTTCAACTTCAGAAAAACTTTTCAACTCGAGAACGGTTCAGGATAAAGCAATTCTGCGAACGCCAATCGATTCAGAATGATCAAATTAGTATACTCTAGGGATTTCAAGTCAATTGGTAAAAAACAGCATTACTCGAAAAAAAGTCCAAAGGGGTATATCCTTAAAAATCATGAAAAATACGAAATCATCAAACTCACTTGAAATTCGCATCATATGTACGCAAAATTTCATGCTGCCTTCGAAAATATTTTTTGTACTTAGATACAAGGTTTCTAATGAAAGATTTACGGGTTTATTATTATGTTTCGGTTCCCATGAAAAAGAACATCCAGTAACGACGAGAGAACATCGCTAGAGTCGAGGAAAAATAATCAAAGTGAAAATATCCATAAAACAGACAGATCGCCAACCTTTGTGCGAAGTTTCAAAGAAGTAAGCGAGGTGGTGAGCGAAGTAGCACCGATGAGACGGGTATGGCTCTTTTTTGCACAACACTTAAAGTGTTAGTGTCTGTTTATATGGATTGCTGATGGTACCTGATGATTTCTGATATTCAGAATTCGCCTTTTTGGAAACCAGAACTCTTGAAGCTCAATTGATTTCTTTTTCCAGGTGAATTTCAGCAAGAAGAGGAAAAATCGTATGCGAAACGACGAAGCGGCCATCATCGCCTTGAGCAAGTCTCGCAGCCAGTTCTTGCACAAAGACACCGACTCTCTGGTGGACAACGAAGCCGTCATCGTCTACGACGAACGTACGGCCTTGTGAATGAATTTCGTGGAACCGATCACGGATCACCCTATATTGCGATATCATACGCGAATCGAACATATCGTACACCATTCGAAGACTTCTAGACAGACAAATAAAATTGTTATTATAGCCGTAAGATTTCGAAACGTTTTGAACTTGTCGAATGTATTTTCTGTGATAAAATCTCTTTAGGCTTTTATGGTTAGTTTAAGCGAAATGGGCGTAATTTTAGATTTGCAACTTTTTATAGACTGGGTAAGTAGCGTGTCTAGGGTGTCCAGAGAGTTTAGTTTGAGAAGGGACAACTTTTCCTTGTGTAGCACCCCGCCGACTGTTTACTTTATTTCTGATGTTTTTGCTTTTTTAAGTTGAATACTGGTGTTGTTTTCCCACAAAATAGGAATGATACTCTTGTGTACAGATAATATTCCTCATTCAGTCTGGTGTGATTTTTTGTCTCTAGCATCCAAATTTAGATCCAGTGATACTTTTGTAACTGAAGGTGCATCGATGTAAAGTCCGAGATATTTGCTAGCGAAAAACTTCCTCTCTTTCCAATAATCCAATACAAAGTGGGATACCAGCCAACCACCGTGTAACATCAAGAATTATGTGATGTAACAATGTTACACCAATGCGAGGTTTATCTTTTACCCATATTCGAAGTATATTATTTGATATATGTCACAATAACACATCACAAACAGGGAAAAATGTAACGTGGTTGTTACATTCGTCAGATCACACACCTATTTGACGTCAATAAGTCCACCAAGTCGTGATATCACATTGAGAGATACACACAACCGTGGCACGCGAATTCGAGCTAACTTGAGCAGTATTTCCTTTGTTTCCTCAACGAGACGGTATTGCGCGTTGTTTCATGAACGAACATAACCTAGAAATCAGCAGGAAATCGAACAAAGTTCGGAAAGTGTATATATGGAAATGATCAACTATATAAAAAGAAATAATTCCATGGACATAGTGGACACCCGGTATATACGAATCCCAGAAGTTGTTATCACGCTTGGTTTCTCTATTCCAGCGAGTAGAGAAAAATCGAGATCAGAAAAATATGAAAAACTATAGAAAAGCAGTTGATATCACAGTGTGACCTATTTGTGATATAAAACGCACACCTGTATAACACCTGTTGATGACTCTCTATGTGTCTGAAAGATATCACAATCGTTTTCCTTGAGACGAACATTTTTACATTGCCTCAAAATATCGGATACATAATGAATTTACAAAAAAATATACAAGGCTCTATTGAATATTTGATGGAAAATATTTACTTACATGCTTTTTATATCACTTCACAATAATGGGAAAACATTTTTTCACTAAATTTGGATTCGTATTAATTACAGATTGATTCAAACTAGACAAGAAGATTGATCACAAACCTTGTCGTTGTCAACATTACTTATTTTTCATTTTGTCACTCTCCTGCAAATTTCTCAGACTTTATAATCGTTCCTGTGAGTTTTCGCAAACTTTGTTTCGAATATTTGGTTGATTTGGACTCATAAACGTGTGTATACCCATATCCAGATTATTTATATTTTGGAATTATATCAATATATGCACTTTTCCTAAAGTTTTATTTCTTTGCCCATTCCCATTAAGTAGGTTTTTTGTTTAAGGAGAATTCTAAATTTCAAAAAATTCATATCGAATTTTATAACAAACGTTTTGCTTCTCCTGATATATCAGTTCAATGTTTCCAAAGTTCCATATCCGAATGAGCGGGGAAAGAACGTGTACAATATTTTCTAATGATGATTTCTTATAATTAGAAAAATTTCAAATTTCATTCAAATAATAATGAAACACCATGACAGACAGAATTGGGATATAGGAATGTAAGTTTTCACAGCTGGCGTCAATATTTTGGTTGGTTTCCGGGTTTTGGTGTGGTTTTCTTTAAATCTCCAAACGTTTCGACTGCAACTGCGGCAGTCATCTTCAGTGGCGTGGTCGAAGTACTCTTCTAGACGTATCAACTGAAACTGAAGCTTTCGAGTTTGCCATGTTATTTATAGTGATGTGTTTTCGCGCAATTTCTGTAATAGTGGGTTCGCGCGCACTTTCCGCGCGATTCGGGTGACATGGCTTCGTTTTGGCCCCTTTCAATGCTGTGTGCCAGATCTTTGGTAAATATGTTCTCTCTTGTTTTCTGTTGAAGTTCTCTTGGTGTTTGTGTATTTCTATTGCTTCTAGATACATTCTTGTTGAATAATGATTCGACGTTGCTAGTCTCTCGGTATTTTCGAAAAGGATCTTGTGTTCTCCGTCAGACAATGTATGCTCAGCGACTGCGGACTTCTCGGTTTGTCCCAAACGACAACTCCGCTTGTGCTCGACTAGGCGGGTACCAATGCTCCTTTTCGTTTGTCCGATATAGACCTTCCCACAGTTACATGGAATTCTGTAGACTCCCGTTGATTTGAGTGGATCTCTGCTGTCTTTGGCTTAGATATTCCGATATCTTCTTCGTTGGTTTGAAGACGGTGTTAATTTTCTCCTTCTTCAGAATTTTCCCAATTCTGTTGGTGACACCTTCTATGTATGGCAGATAGACAGTGCCTTGGGGTTGCTCTTCATTGGTGTTCCTTTTCTTCTCCCTTGGGCGCGTAGCACGGATGATGTCTTTCTTGTTGTACCCATTCGGTTGTAACACAGTTGTAAGGTGTTGCATTTCCTCGTCGATGTGCCTTGGTTCACATATTCTCACTTAGTGAACAGAGCTTTGAGAATGTGAACCAAGGCACATCGACGAGGAAATGCAACACCTTACAACTGTGTTACAACCGAATGGGTACAACAAGAAAGACATCATCCGTGCTACGCGCCCAAGGGAGAAGAAAAGGAACACCAATGAAGAGCAACCCCAAGGCACTGTCTATCTGCCATACATAGAAGGTGTCACCAACAGAATTGGGAAAATTCTGAAGAAGGAGAAAATTAACACCGTCTTCAAACCAACGAAGAAGATATCGGAATATCTAAGCCAAAGACAGCAGAGATCCACTCAAATCAACGGGAGTCTACAGAATTCCATGTAACTGTGGGAAGGTCTATATCGGACAAACGAAAAGGAGCATTGGTACCCGCCTAGTCGAGCACAAGCGGAGTTGTCGTTTGGGACAAACCGAGAAGTCCGCAGTCGCTGAGCATACATTGTCTGACGGAGAACACAAGATCCTTTTCGAAAATACCGAGAGACTAGCAACGTCGAATCATTATTCAACAAGAATGTATCTAGAAGCAATAGAAATACACAAACACCAAGAGAACTTCAACAGAAAACAAGAGAGAACATATTTACCAAAGATCTGGCACACAGCATTGAAAGGGGCCAAAACGAAGCCATGTCACCCGAATCGCGCGGAAAGTGCGCGCGAACCCACTATTACAGAAATTGCGCGAAAACACATCACTATAAATAACATGGCAAACTCGAAAGCTTCAGTTTCAGTTGATACGTCTAGAAGAGTACTTCGACCACGCCACTGAAGATGACTGCCGCAGTTGCAGTCGAAACGTTTGGAGATTTAAACCAAAGAAGACCACGGCAAAACCCGGAAACCAACCAAAAAAAAAGAATTGGGATAATTTTGAAATTTATATTTTTGAAAAAACATTCAGTATATTAACGGATGGCATACTAATAACAAATAAATAATCGTATTCAGAATAATATTAAAAACTCATCCGAAATAAGTAGATTTATTGATAGAAACCATCTGTATAGCGACAGTTGTTTCAACAACAAAGAAACAACTTAAGTTCCAGAGGTAGGGGTTTCAATTAAATGATTTTTCAAATAATTTCGACAAAAAACCAAGAAATGCCAGAGAATTCTCTCTATTCAACCGTGCAGAGGAATCGAAATTTACTCCATCAATTCTCGAGTCATTATTGTTTCAGAATAACGAAAAAATTCCTTAGAATGAATCCTAACAAGAGTCCAGTAACGAGTTAGATAGGGGGTAACACTTGTGATGCTCACTGTTTAAGAAGAAACATTTCAAAATCGAAAACAGTCGATTTTTCGAGTCGATATAGACCAATTAGAGCTGGGTGGAATTTCATGAGCGGGCATAAAGACAATTTTTCAAATAAATATAAATTTAATTGCATTTTGAAAAATCTATGGTGATCCGGAATGAGTTATGTACATTATTTACAAGTTCCACCTCGAGAATGTATACAATATCACTAAAATGGATGTACAACCGACATAAATTAAAGCTGTTAATGGAATACATTTCAACCGAACGACACCTACACAACTTGTATTCGTACTAAAATACAAAACCGCACCACAAACAACATAACAACCATGAACTACTACATTTATCCATTACGAGTACATCTTCCATATTTTATATTAGTTCTTTCATCAATATAATACTTACAAATCTAACAATAAACCATCGATCCATTTCCTTCGATAAAAACGTTAAAGCGCATTAAAATATTTACAGTGCATAATTGTACTATGGTAATCTAAGCATCTTTCAAACTGTTATTTCAATGTATAAACTACACTACACGGTCCATCGATATAATTTGAGGGTTTATGTACGAATACGAACAAATCAAATCAATCAGAATACTGTCCTATCGTCCTATGCTCCTAGGTGACGGATGACAAGTGATATGAGACAGGTGACAGATGACATGTCATGGGACAGCTTAGAGCGCTCTGATTGGTTATAGCAGAAGGGGCGGGGGCTAAAATTGGAAGTTGTTCATTGTATTTTGAACAATATCGCCTACTTTAATTCTTTGGTTTCAAGATATCTCGAATGCGACGTCAGTGACTTTTTTGAAAATGGAACAAAGAAATAGTTCTACGTCAAATTCATCTGTCTCAACTAAATATGAGTGTTATTGGTTGAAAATCTGGTATTATCATTTACTGCCTGAGATCTTCGGAATGTATAACGAGCCGTCAGAAAAAATGTACTATCTAGGAAGGTACAATCTGCCGCCAGCTGCCGAAAAAAATATTGGCGTATCATCTGTCCTCAGATTTATTATTGTATGAGCTAGGAACGGATAATCTGCCGCCAGCTTTGAGAGTGCGTACCTTGCAACACGTTTGGAAGAGTGTGATTTGTTCCAAATTTAGGTGAATATTGTCTGACGTCACATTTATGAGCCAGAAACACATAATCTGCCGCCAGCTTCCGGGGCTTGTAATCTGCTACCAGTTTTGGGAACGTGTAAACTGCTGCCAGATTTGAGTGCGTATTATCTGCCGCCAGATATATGGGCGTATAAGGTAGGAACACAAAATTTGCCGCCAGCTTCTGGGGCTTATAATCTGTCTCCAAATTTGGGAGCGTGTTATCTGCCACCAGATTTAGGTGCGTCTTATCTGCCTCCAGATTTATGGGCGTTAAGGTAGGCGCGAATAATCTGCTGCCAACTTGGAGAGCATGTAATCTGTCGCCAGATTTAGGTGGGTATTACCTGATGTCAGATTCAGGAGCGTATTACCTGCCGCCAGATTTATGGGCGTATAAGGTAAGAGCGAATAATCTGCCGCCAGTTTTGGCAGCATGTGATCTGCCACACGATTTAGGTAGGTTTTACCTGATGTCAAATTTAAGAACGTATTATCTGCCGTCAGATTTATGAGCTTAAAAGGTGGGAACACATAATCTGCCGTCAGCTTTCGGGGCGTGTAATCTGCCGCCAGATTTAGGTGCGTAATCTGCCACTAGTTTTGGGAGCGTGTAAACTGCTGCCAGATTTGAGTGCGTATTATCTGCCGCCAGATATATGGGCGTATAAGGTAGGAACACAAAATCTGCCGCCAGCTTCTGGGGCTTATAATCTGTCTCCAAATTTGGGAGCGTGTTATCTGCATCCAGATTTAGGTGCGTCTTATCTGCCTCCAGATTTATGGGCGTTAAGGTAGGAGCGAATAATCTGCTGCCAACTTTGAGAGCGTGTAATCTGTCGCCAGGAGCGTATTACCTGCCGCCAGATTTATGGGCGTATAAGGTAAGAGCGAATAATCTGCCGCCAGTTTTGGGAGCATGTGATCTGCCACACGATTTAGTTACCTGATGCCAAATTTAAGAGAGTATTATCTGCCGTCAGATTTATGAGCTTATAGGGTAGGAACACATAATCTGCCGTCAGCTTTCGGGGCGTGTAATCTGCCGCCAGATTTAGGTGCGTAATCTGCCACTAGTTTTGGGAGCGTGTAATCTGCCGCCAAATTGAGGTGCGTATTATCTGCCGTCAGATTTATGAGCTTATAGGGTAGGAACACATAATCTGCCGTCAGCTTTCGGGGCGTGTAATCTGCCGACAGATTTAGGTGCGTAATCTGCCACTAGTTTTGGGAGCGTGTAATCTGCCGCCAAATTGAGGTGCGTATTATCTGCCGTCAGATTTATGGGCGTATAAGGTAAGAGCGAATAATCTGTGGGTGGGTATTACCTGATGTCAGATTCAGGAGCGTATTACCTGCAGTCAGATTTATGAGCGTATAATCTAGAAACGCATAATCTGCCGCCAGATTTGGGAGCGTGTAATCTTCGCCAGATTTGAAGGCGTAGTATTTGCCGTCTGATTCAAGAGCATTATCATTATAAATATTCTTGAAACTCTGAAACTCGAAAATCAAATCTTTGGAGAAATAAATGCTTTCGGTTAGTTTGAGCTGAAAATACTGAAGTCTTGGACAAATGACAGTCTGCTTTTCTCAATTCAAACCCTCAGAGAAAACTCCGCGCTTGAGGGCTGTCAGATTCTTAAACAGCCACTAGACCAACATAAATATACAGGGTGTATGCTAGCTTCAACTCGACGCTAGTTTATTGACTGGAGAATCACACCTGTGTGGTGTTTTCCATTGAAATTACCAGAGACATGCTTGTACCTAAGCTTGGATTATAACGAAAATTCACAAAACCAACCATCAACTATTGGAGTACTTATTCGACTTCGTCGACAGCGGATTTTTAGGTTTGCTTCCGAACCAGCTCTGTTTCCACTCCAACGTATCCTGAATCAATTTCTCCTCCTCCTTGGTGAACTTCAGCAGCGTGGATATCGCTTTGATCAAGTGCTGAGCCTCGTACTCTCTGCTGGTGAGGAATTTGATGATGACGTGCTTCAAATACTTAAAATTTACGTCGTCGTCTTCTCGCCGTACGACGCTGGGGAAATTTCGGGTGGAGACTTGCGTCGGGGTTAGAATGGCGGGGGAGTAGGTGTCCATCAAGTCGGAGTGGTAGTTCGGGTTGCCCGGCGTCCTCAATTCCTGCTGGAGGGTTTTTTTCAGGTCAGCCAGGCGCAACTGGAGCATCCTTATGCTCTACAATCAGAAGTAACAAAAATGAAATGGAGTTCATCCAGCAGGATAGCATGAGGGACAAGGTCTAAGACTTTTTGGACGTTGGGATGTATACGGATGGATTTTATTAAGGAAATTATATTTCCCATTTCAATGGGGGAACCACTTAGAATTCAGCTCACTTCTCGTTAAAAACAATGCTGCTATAACTGATTCACGTTAATTCATGTTATAAACCCATTTAGAATTATTGTGTAACAAACCTTGTTTTTCTCAGACATCTGATCTTCGAGTTCGGCTATATTATTCCTCAATTTCTGCTCTACCAGCACGCTCTGACTGAGTTTTCCGTTTTCTTCCTCTAATTGGGTTAATTTGGCAGACATTTCGTTCATTTCTCTCTCTTGCCTCTTCATTTCTTGTTTTACCAACTCCATCTGTTGGGAAATCTCCGCGTTACGCAAAAGCGCGGTGTTTTTCTCTGACGTGACTCTGAAAATATAGTAAACTCTCAAAATTACACTAGACGATTTGTGACCTTTTTATGAATATCCAAAGAACAAACGAGTTTTTAATGAAAAAATGAATTTCATATAATTCATATACCGGGTGTAACAGGATCATGGTACACCCCCGTATCTCCGTTAGCTTTGAAAGTAATTGATTAAAATACACATAATAAGCGGCCTTTTTTACCTACAATTAATTTTTTTCACTTTCGGTTATTACATTTCTGATATCTGCATAATTTTCTGAATCCACTTAAGTGATATTTTAAACATCAAAATTTTTGATACTTAATTAAATTTTCAGTTTATCATTCAAGTGAGCCATGATGGTTCGGATTTATTCCAATTGACCCGTCTAATGCTAGAAAAATCGAAATCCTGTCAAAAATACTATACTGTACGAAGGCGTAAAAGGGCCAACAACAAAATATTTTTCAAAATAGTTGGAATTGCCACTTTGAAGTGACAATTGCCACTTTGATTTGACAATTGTCACTTTGAACTGGGAATTGTCACTTTGAAGTGGCAATTGTCACTTTGAAAAGGCAACTGCCACTTTTAACTGCCACTGCCAACTCCATGCAAAAATATTGTTTTTCAGTCAAATTCAAAATTGCCAGTTCGAAGTGACAATTGTCAAATAAAAGTGACAATTGTCAGATCAAAGTGGTGGGTCAGGAAACATTCATTTCAGTCCAATTAATAACTTTTCATGATTGAAAGTCATTGTCGGGTCGTCAGAGGGCCTCAGCCGATTTTTGAATATTTTGAAGTGGTCTCAAAAATTGGATTCGAGTTGGCGCGATTGGTGGAGGGTCAGAAAACATTAATTTCAGCCGAATTATTAACTTTTCATGATTGAAAGTCATTGTCGGGCCGTCAGAGGGGCTCGGCCGATTTTTGAATTTTTTCAAGAGGTCTCAAAAATAGGATTCGAGTTGGTGCGATTGGTGGAGGGTCAGAAAACATTAATTTCAGCCGAATTATTAACTTTTCATGATTGAAAGTCATTGTCGGGCCGTCAGAGGGGCTCGGCCGATTTTTGAATTTTTTCAAGAGGTCTCAAAAATAGGATTCGAGTTGGCGCGATTGGTGGTGGGTCAGAAAACATTAATTTCAGCCGAATTATTAACTTTTCATGATTGAAAGTCATTGTCGGGCCGTCAGAGGGGCTCGGCCGATTTTTGAATTTTTTCAAGAGGTCTCAAAAATAGGATTCGAGTTGGCGCGATTGGTGGTGGGTCAGGAAACATTCATTTCAGTCCAATTAATAACTTTTCATGACTGAAAGTCATTGTCGAGTCGCCAGAGGGGCTCGGCCGATTTTAGAATTTTTTGATGTGGTCTCAAAAATAGGATTCGAGTTGGCGCGATTGGTGGAGGGTCAGAAAACATTAATTTCAGCCGAATTATTAACTTTTCATGATTGAAAGTCATTGTCGGGCCGTCAGAGGGGCTCGGCCGATTTTTGAATTTTTTCAAGAGGTCTCAAAAATAGGATTCGAGTTGGCGCGATTGGTGGAGGGTCAGAAAACATTAATTTCAGCCGAATTATTAACTTTTCATGATTGAAAGTCATTGTCGGGCCGTCAGAGGGGCTCGGCCGATTTTTGAATTTTTTCAAGAGGTCTCAAAAATAGGATTCGAGTTGGCGCGATTGGTGGTGGGTCAGAAAACATTAATTTCAGCCGAATTATTAACTTTTCATGATTGAAAGTCATTGTCGGGCCGTCAGAGGGGCTCGGCCGATTTTTGAATTTTTTCAAGAGGTCTCAAAAATAGGATTCGAGTTGGCGCGATTGGTGGTGGGTCAGGAAACATTCATTTCAGTCCAATTAATAACTTTTCATGACTGAAAGTCATTGTCGAGTCGCCAGAGGGGCTCGGCCGATTTTAGAATTTTTTGATGTGGTCTCAAAAATAGGATTTGAGTTGGCGCGATTGGTGGAGGGTCAGAAAACATTAATTTCAGTCCAATTAATAACTTTTCATGACTGAAAGTCATTGTCGAGTCGTCAGAGGGGCTCGGCCGATTTTAGAATTTTTTGATGTGGTCTCAAAAATAGGATTTGAGTTGGCGCGATTGGTGGAGGGTCAGAAAACATTAATTTCAGTCCAATTAATAACTTTTCATGACTGAAAGTCATTGTCGAGTCGCCAGAGGGGCTCGGCCGATTTTAGAATTTTTTGATGTGGTCTCAAAAATAGGATTTGAGTTGGCGCGATTGGTGGAGGGTCAGAAAACATTAATTTCAGTCCAATTAATAACTTTTCATGACTGAAAGTCATTGTCGAGTCGTCAGAGGGGCTCGGCCGATTTTAGAATTTTTTGATGTGGTCTCAAAAATAGGATTTGAGTTGGCGCGATTGGTGGAGGGTCAGAAAACATTAATTTCAGTCCAATTAATAACTTTTCATGACTGAAAGTCATTGTCGAGTCGTCAGAGGGGCTCGGCCGATTTTAGAATTTTTTGATGTGGTCTCAAAAATAGGATTTGAGTTGGCGCGATTGGTGGAGGGTCAGAAAACATTAATTTCAGCCGAATTATTAACTTTTCATGATTGAAAGTCATTGTCGGGCCGTCAGAGGGGCTCGGCCGATTTTTGAATTTTTTTAAGTGGTCTCGAAAATAGGATTCGAGTTGGTGCGATTGGTGGTGGGTAAGGAAACATTCATTTCAGTCCAATCAATGACTTTCAATCATGAAAAGTCCGAGGTTCTGTTCTGCGGCCACTTTCAGGTAATACCTGTAATCGTCGACCGATCGAATACAAAATAAAATCACGGAAGAGTCGAGAGTTGAAGCGATATCATACCTTGTTAATGTCTTCTGCACATTCAAAGAATTGGACTTTTCTTCTCCCAATTCTTTCTCCAATTTCGTTATGATCTGCCTCAGGGAGTTGTTTGTTAGATGTTCCGAGTCGACGGATATCTTCATTTTGCTGCATTCATCTTCGGTCTTTTCCAGTTCGTTTTCGATATTGTCCAAGTTTTTCCTCACAATCTTCAATTCCGTTTTGGAGTTATCCTTAAAAATGGAACTGGTCAAAATTAGGAGCCGACTCAGAACAAACGAAAGGGGATTGGGGTACAATACAAAAACTTAGAACCAACACAAGAAAAAATAACTCAAAATACTTGCAATAAACTTTATTCAACTCAACAATAGCGTAATATGTAGATATAAAAATCAATATAAATAAACAGCTGCTAGGGAAACGAAAATAATCTCTTACTCAAAGGGTACAATAACTTCCGACAGGGAGAAAAGATGCGAAAAGCCGTGTGCTAAAATAAACAAAGCATATAGTGGAAATCATAGAGGAGGAACAAGACCTGGGTCACAGAGATTGTCGACTCACAAGTTCCGTCCGGAGAAAAGTTACTTCTTCGTCGTTTTCAGTCCGCATAGACTTCAGTTCGGCCGACAGTTCGTTTACGTCTTCGCTGAGCCGTTTTATTTTGTTTTCTTTGTTGCTCAGTTCGAATTTGCAACAGTCCAGTTCAGCCTCGAGCTGTTTTATCTTTTCTGCCAGCTTGGTTTTTTCCTGGACGGCTCTTCTTCGTTCTGAACCCTCCTCAGCTGCCTGTCTGCTCAGTCTACCAACCTGAAAAGGGGACATAGTGAACTTCCCCTAATAATTGTAAGGAATACATTGACTGTGTTAATTATGATAATGAACAGGACTACTGATTGCTAAAAGAAACATTGAACTCCCCTTCATAATTTTCCTATAAAATATACATTAAATGTATAAACAGATTACAAAAATTTGAAGGGGTATATCCTCTACACACACAGAGAATAAGGTGAACTTCCCTTAATAATTTTTGGGAATACATTGACTGTTATAACTGTGACAATGAACATGACTACTGCTTGTCCAAAAAACATTGAACTTTAAACCATTATTGTCTTGTAAAATATACGATACCATGTATAAACAGATTGCGAAAAGAAAAGGGGCTATGACCACTGTAAAAACAGATAATTAAGTAAACTTCCCTAAATAATTTTGGGGTATACATTGACTGTCTTAATCATAACAATGAACAGGAATACTGATTGCTACAAAAACATTGAACTCCCCACCATAATTTTCTTATGAAATATACATTAAATGTATAAACAAATTACAAAAATTTGAAGGGGTATATGCTCTACACACACAGAGAATAAGGTGAACTTCCCTTAATAATTTTTGGGAATACATTGACTGTTATAACTGTGACAATGAACATGACTACTGCTTGTCCAAAAAACATTGAACTTTAAACCATTATTGTCTTGTAAAATATACGATACCATGTATAAACAGATTGCGAAAAGAAAAGGGGCTATGACCACTGTAAAAACAGATAATTAAGTAAACTTCCCTAAATAATTTTGGGGTATACATTGACTGTCTTAATCATAACAATGAACAGGAATACTGATTGCTACAAAAACATTGAACTCCCCACCATAATTTTCTTATGAAATATACATTAAATGTATAAACAAATTACAAAAATTTGAAGGGGTATATCCTCTACACACACAGAGAATAAGGTGAACTTCCCTTAATAATTTTTGGGAATACATTGACTGTTATAACTGTGACAATGAACATGACTACTGCTTGTCCAAAAAACATTGAACTTTAAACCATTATTGTCTTGTAAAATATACGATACCATGTATAAACAGATTGCGAAAAGAAAAGGGGCTATGACCACTGTAAAAACAGATAATTAAGTAAACTTCCCTAAATAATTTTGGGGTATACATTGACTGTCTTAATCATAACAATGAACAGGAATACTGATTGCTACAAAAACATTGAACTCCCCACCATAATTTTCTTATGAAATATACATTAAATGTATAAACAAATTACAAAAATTTGAAGGGGTATATGCTCTACACACACAGAGAATAAGGTGAACTTCCCTTAATAATTTTTGGGAATACATTGACTGTTATAACTGTGACAATGAACATGACTACTGCTTGTCCAAAAAACATTGAACTTTAAACCATTATTGTCTTGTAAAATATACGATACCATGTATAAACAGATTGCGAAAAGAAAAGGGGCTATGACCACTGTAAAAACAGATAATTAAGTAAACTTCCCTAAATAATTTTGGGGTATACATTGACTGTCTTAATCATAACAATGAACAGGAATACTGATTGCTACAAAAACATTGAACTCCCCACCATAATTTTCTTATGAAATATACATTAAATGTATTAACAAATTACAAAAATTTGAAGGGGTATATGCTCTACACACACAGAGAATAAGGTGAACTTCCCTTAATAATTTTTGGGAATACATTGACTGTTATAACTGTGACAATGAACATGACTACTGCTTGTCCAGAAAAACATTGAACTTTAACCCATTATTTTCTTGTAAAATATACATTTAATGTAGGTATGAACAGATTGCGAAAAAAAAGGTATGGCTTCTGTACTAACCGGAAATAAACTGAACTTCCCGAAATAATTTTTGGGGTGCATTGAAACATTGAACTTCCCACCATATTTTTTTATGTTTAAACAGATAACGAAAAGAAAAAGGGCTATACCACTGTAAAAACAGAGAATAAAGTGAACTTCCTTAAATAGTTTTTGGGTATACACTGACTGACTTAATTATCTTAAAATATACATTGAATGTATAAACAGAATACGAGATAAAAATGAACTTCTCTAAATAATTTTTTGGTAAAAGATATATTTCTAACAAAGTTATGAGAAGAAACAAAAGTATGTATTGAGTCTTCAAACAGATATCGCAGAGAATTTTCAGTAATAATATTTTGTAAAGCAGTAATTTGGTGAAATTCTTTAACATTATTTTCGACTATACATTGAATATCTTATTAATGACAATGATAAACATGAATACCGAAATTTATTGAACTTCCTTTGATAATATTGTTGCATAATAGGTAACAAAAAATAAGCGGGTAGAATAAAATGAACTTCCCTCAATCATTTTTGGGTAAGAGATAAATATCTTGACAAATTACGGAAATACATGTGAAACAGTAAATAGGGAGAAGTTACTTTGAATGTATAACAGATTTAAAGAGTTCAAAAAATATGGAAAAAAACGAGTAGTTGGTTCTGTCTAAACAGATAATTCAGTGAACTTCCCTCAATAATTTTCGGGTATACATTGACTGTCTCAATCATGACAATGAACAGGACTACTGACTGCTAAAAAAAATGAACTTCCCACCATAATTTTCTTGTAAACTATATATTGAATTGATAAACAGATCACGTTAAGAAAAAGAAAAAAGGCCTCTGTACAAAGAGAATATAATGAACTTCCCTAAATAATTTTTGGGTAAAAGATATATTTCCAACAGAGTTATGGAAAGAAAGAACAGTATTGACTGTTCAAACAGATATCGCAGATAATTTTCAGTAATGGTTTTCCGGTGAAGTTCCTTAAATAATTTTCGTCTATACATTGAATGTATAAATATAAATATCAACATCCACTGAACTTCCCATTGTAATTTTTTTGTATTTATAACAGATTTAGAAAAAAGTGGGAATGAACTATGTGCAAACAGATAATTCAGTGAACTTCCCTCAATAATTTTCGGGTATACATTGACTGTCTCAATCATGACAATGAACAGGACTACTGACTGCTAAAAAAAATGAACTTCCCATCATAATTTTCTTGTAAACTATATATTGAATTGATAAACAGATCACGTTAAGAAAAAGAAAAAAGGCCTCTGTACAAAGAGAAAATATAATGAACTTCCCTATATAATTTTTGGGTAAAAGATATATTTCCAACAGAGTTATGGAAAGAAAGAACAGTATTGACTGTTCAAACAGATATCGCAGATAATTTTCAGTAATGGTTTTCCGGTGAAGTTCCTTAAATAATTTTCGTCTATACATTGAATGTATAATTATAAATATCAACATCCACTGAACTTCCCATTGTAATTTTTTTGTATTTATAACAGATTTAGAAAAAAGTGGGAATGAACTATGTGCAAACAGATAATTCAGTGAACTTCCCTCAATAATTTTCGGGTATACATTGACTGTCTCAATCATGACAATGAACAGGACTACTGACTGCTAAAAAAAATGAACTTCCCACCATAATTTTCTTGTAAACTATATATTGAATTGATAAACAGATCACGTTAAGAAAAAGAAAAAAGGCCTCTGTACAAAGAGAATATAATGAACTTCCCTAAATAATTTTTGGGTAAAAGATATATTTCCAACAGAGTTATGGAAAGAAAGAACAGTATTGACTGTTCAAACAGATATCGCAGATAATTTTCAGTAATGGTTTTCCGGTGAAGTTCCTTAAATAATTTTCGTCTATACATTGAATGTATAAATATAAATATCAACATCCACTGAACTTCCCATTGTAATTTTTTTGTATTTATAACAGATTTAGAAAAAAGTGGGAATGAACTATGTGCAAACAGATAATTCAGTGAACTTCCCTCAATAATTTTCGGGTATACATTGACTGTCTCAATCATGACAATGAACAGGACTACTGACTGCTAAAAAAAATGAACTTCCCATCATAATTTTCTTGTAAACTATATATTGAATTGATAAACAGATCACGTTAAGAAAAAGAAAAAAGGCCTCTGTACAAAGAGAAAATATAATGAACTTCCCTATATAATTTTTGGGTAAAAGATATATTTCCAACAGAGTTATGGAAAGAAAGAACAGTATTGACTGTTCAAACAGATATCGCAGATAATTTTCAGTAATGGTTTTCCGGTGAAGTTCCTTAAATAATTTTCGTCTATACATTGAATGTATAATTATAAATATCAACATCCACTGAACTTCCCATTGTAATTTTTTTGTATTTATAACAGATTTAGAAAAAAGTGGGAATGAACTATGTGCAAACAGATAATTCAGTGAACTTCCCTCAATAATTTTCGGGTATACATTGACTGTCTCAATCATGACAATGAACAGGACTACTGACTGCTAAAAAAAATGAACTTCCCATCATAATTTTCTTGTAAACTATATATTGAATTGATAAACAGATCACGTTAAGAAAAAGAAAAAAGGCCTCTGTACAAAGAGAAAATATAATGAACTTCCCTATATAATTTTTGGGTAAAAGATATATTTCCAACAGAGTTATGGAAAGAAAGAACAGTATTGACTGTTCAAACAGATATCGCAGATAATTTTCAGTAATGGTTTTCCGGTGAAGTTCCTTAAATAATTTTCGTCTATACATTGAATGTATAATTATAAATATCAACATCCACTGAACTTCCCATTGTAATTTTTTTGTATTTATAACAGATTTAGAAAAAAGTGGGAATGAACTATGTGCAAACAGATAATTCAGTGAACTTCCCTCAATAATTTTCGGGTATACATTGACTGTCTCAATCATGACAATGAACAGGACTACTGACTGCTAAAAAAAATGAACTTCCCATCATAATTTTCTTGTAAACTATATATTGAATTGATAAACAGATCACGTTAAGAAAAAGAAAAAAGGCCTCTGTACAAAGAGAAAATATAATGAACTTCCCTATATAATTTTTGGGTAAAAGATATATTTCCAACAGAGTTATGGAAAGAAAGAACAGTATTGACTGTTCAAACAGATATCGCAGATAATTTTCAGTAATGGTTTTCCGGTGAAGTTCCTTAAATAATTTTCGTCTATACATTGAATGTATAATTATAAATATCAACATCCACTGAACTTCCCATTGTAATTTTTTTGTATTTATAACAGATTTAGAAAAAAGTGGGAATGAACTATGTGCAAACAGATAATTCAGTGAACTTCCCTCAATAATTTTCGGGTATACATTGACTGTCTCAATCATGACAATGAACAGGACTACTGACTGCTAAAAAAAATGAACTTCCCATCATAATTTTCTTGTAAACTATATATTGAATTGATAAACAGATCACGTTAAGAAAAAGAAAAAAGGCCTCTGTACAAAGAGAAAATATAATGAACTTCCCTATATAATTTTTGGGTAAAAGATATATTTCCAACAGAGTTATGGAAAGAAAGAACAGTACTGACTGTTCAAACAGATATCGCAGATAATTTTCAGTAATGGTTTTCCGGTGAAGTTCCTTGAATAATTTTCGTCTATACATTGAATGTATAATTATAAATATCAACATCCACTGAACTTCCCATTGTAATTTTTTTGTATTTATAACAGATTTAGAAAAAAGTGGGAATGAACTATGTGCAAACAGAGAATGAAGTGAACTTACCTCAGTAATTTTTGGGTAAGTTTTTCAAAAATTATGAAAAAAACGAGTACCTACTTGGTTTTGTTTAAACAGATAATTTAGCGACCTTCTCTCAATAATTTGTAGATGAAAGATTCATTGAATCCATAAAACTATACAATAGGAGCAATTTTGTCTTCAACAGAATACAACTGCTGCACCATATGACGGATGAATTATATCTGTTAGATTTTTGGCAAAGCTTCTGCAAGATCTTCTCTGCAAAGCTTCGTAAATGAAAGTAGTTATTTTCCTGAGACAAACCAATAGGAGAAAAAAAATAGAGAATGAGGTCCAGCTCGCCGAGGCAACAAATCATTGCTCACCTGTGTTTCCAACGAAGATATCTTGTCACTCCACGACGTCTTGATATCGGCCAGGTGCAAATGCGCCTCCTCCAGCCTCTGCTCTAGCAGCTTCCTCTCCGAAACGAGCCTTTCGTCGGTGGAAGTTTCGCTGCAGGTGCTCTGCCTCAAAATGACAACCAGATCCGAAAGGTGCTTCTTCTCCTGCTCGCTCTTGGCCAACTCGGCGGCCAAGTAGGCCAAATCTCGGGCGCTGGAGTGCCGCAGGGATTCCAGATCGTCCTGAAACAAAAGCGGCGGTGAATCAACTAACGGGGAACGGCAGTCGGAAGCGTGAAGCACATACCTGTGAATCGCCCAGAAGCTCACCAACAATAATTATGAAATGACACAAGTGCAACTACCACGATATGTACAAAAATGATGAGTCAACAAAATGTTAAAAATGCATTTTTACTCAACGTAATACTTTGGAGATTCGCATTCTCTTAAAGAACTTTAAGGCAGTGAGGAAAACGTTTTTTGAAAAGTATAAATATGCTATCCAAACTGAAATACTGATCAAACGAATATTACAGTAAATTTCCCTTAAAAATTTTTTCTCGAAAGATACGTTTTACGCATGAACAGAATATGAAAAGGAAAACAGGAATATTGACTTTGTTAAAACAGATTATTTTGTAAATTTCACTTGATAATGTTTGGGTGGAAAATATATTAGGTGTAATAGTAACAGATTTTCAGAAGTTGCTCATCATGGGTACTGATTTTTCTCTTTCTCTGGAATAGACAGTGTATAGTGAACTTCCCGTAATAATTTTCTGGTGCATAAATGTATACCGGGTGGCTACGGAAGTATTGCCTACGGAATATCTCAGTTATTGTATGAAGTAGGTTTGTGAAATTCGGAGCGTCGATATAATGACATAAGAGCTAGAATTTGAGCATATTGACATGTCGAAGTTAACTTCCGGTCTGACCGGAAGTAACATCAACTTTCTAATTTTAAATGGAAACCCTATTTTTTTTCTTTTCGCTTTATTCAGCATTCAATTCCCTTTCTAATGACATATCACAAGTTGGTATCTAACCAGAAACTAGATCAGAAAAGAATTATTATTGAAATTCACCGAGTAGGCTGTGGAAGCAAAATGAAAGCCAAAAATTGAAAAGTTGGCTATGGAAACCATACGTCACTTGATAACAGTTGCTACTACTGTGATATTTTATTTTCATTCGTTGGCGTTATAAAAAGCCGCCAAAAAAATATTGGAAAAATTGGGAAAAAAACAATACTCTGTAGGTCCATAACTTAAATAGGAACATACAACTTTTTCTTGCCTGTACTATTCAGCATAACCATTCCTTTCTAATGATATAATAGAAAGTAATTTTTTGAAATGAAATACCAAAAAATCCAATTATTATTCAAATAACAAAAAAACAGATTTATCGAAAAAAAAAATTCAAATTGATAGGATTAAAGATAAAATGAATTCAAAACAAATGTTCGAAATGCATTCCCTCAGCGTCAATACATTTATTGACTCTGGTGATATTTTCATGTAAAACGTTTCTCAACATTGTTATTTGAATAATAATAATTGGATTTTTTGGTATTTCATTTCAAAAAATTACTTTCTATTATATCATTAGAAAGGAATGGTTATGCTGAATAGTACAGACAAGAAAAAGTTGTATATTCCTATTTAAGATATTGACCTACAGAGTATTGTTTTTTTCCCAATTTTTCCAATATTTTTTTTGGCGGCTTTTTATAACGCCGACGAATGAAAATAAAATATCACAGTAGTAGCAACTGTTATCAAGTGACGTATGGTTTCCATAGCCAACTTTTCAATTTTTGGCTTTCATTTTGCTTCCACGGCCTACTCGGTGAATTTCAATAATAATTTTTTTCTGATCTAGTTTCTGGTTAGATACCAACTTGTGATATGTCATTAGAAAGGGAATTGAATGCTGAATAAAGCGAAAAGAAAAAAAATTGGGTTTCCATTTAAAATAAGAAAGTTGATGTTACTTCCGGTCAGACCGGAAGTTAACTTTGACATGTCAATATGCTCAAATTCTAGCTCTTATGTCATTATATCGACGCTCCAAATTTCACAAACCTACTTCATACAATAACTGAGATATTCCGTAGGCAATACTTCCGTAGCCACCCGGTACAGGAAAACAGGGATATCAACTCTGTGAAAACTATTTGATACACCGTATAAAAATTTAAATAACCGCAAAAAAAGTC
The DNA here is from genome assembly GCA_958502065.1 of Chrysolina americana. Classification (NCBI taxonomy): domain Eukaryota; kingdom Metazoa; phylum Arthropoda; class Insecta; order Coleoptera; family Chrysomelidae; genus Chrysolina; species Chrysolina americana. The sequence continues at coordinate 418,557 of OY293413.1, read as the reverse complement.
CAGTGCATCAAGTCAAGTGATGATTAATATGGTCGTCACAGTTCTGTCAAAACCTATAATGAGAAAATAATCTGAACATGTCTTCTGTTTTTTATTTCAGTAAACGACTTTAGTTTTCTAAAAAGCACAACACTTTTTTACCTCAACAATATTCCTGGAGAAAGTTCAATGAGATGTAGAAGTGAGATGAAATAAAGGTAAGATATGAGATGAATATCTGTCAAAAAAACAATTACTTCCATGGCTAGTACCACGACGGATATTGAATTATATCTTGAAAAGTAAAATGTATGAGTTTCTATTCACATTATTTATTTTTTGTTCGTTTTGGCGATGATGTAATTCACTGCAAGTATGATTAAACATTTTGATTTTGAAATGTTACTCATTTCTTATTCTGCTTTGTACAGAGTGGCCCAAATTGAACACTTCTAAAGGGATAAGTAGTCCTGTTTTCAAACCAGAGAGATGAAAACTGATGGCTGTGTCTGAGGGTCAAATTTTATGAAAAACTCAATGTTGAAAACCGCATCTCGATATCTATCATCGTTGCTGAGTTTCTGAGCATGTTTTTCGAAAATGTGCATTTTTGAAAAGTTGCTGTAAGTTTTTCATAAAATTCGACCCTAAAACACAGCCATAACTTTTCACCTATCTAGTTTGATAAAAGGACTTTTCCTTAAAAAAGATCCAATTTGGTTCACTCTGTATAAATGAATATAGGAAAACAGGGATAGCAACTCTGTCAAAACTATTTGTGACGCTGCATAAAAATATTAAATATCCTCAAAAAAGTCCAATGTATCAAGTCAAAACCTATAAGGAAAAACTCATCCAACAATGTTCCTGAAGAAAATAAACTTGGGATGGATCATTTAAATGAGATGGAGAAGTAAGATGAGAAGGTAAAATATGAGGTGCATATCTGTCAAAAACAATCACTTCCTGGCTAGTACCTCGACGGATAGAGATCTGACAGATACTGAAAACTTCGGTATTTTTAAATCTGGTCTGATTTTAAATCAACAAAAAGTTAAATGTGTGTTTCCATTTCAATTATTTTTTCTGTTCGACTTGGTGATGATGTAAGTAATTTACTGAAAGTAAAATTATAAATTTTGATATTTCACTTATTTCTGATTCTGCTCTATCAAAGATTTTTGTTTTTCATAAAATCAAGAGAGTGAGTAGTATAACACAATTTCTTTGAAAACGTAATAACACACCTGTCCCTCCTCCTGAATTTGTTTTTCTTGCAAAAATGTGATGATGGACAAATTTTCATACCATAATTGTATTTTGTCTTTATAAGTCACATATTCTAAACACTTTTTGAATATTGAAAACAGCTGCAGAATGATACCCATTCATTTTTTCATATCAAAATACTACAAAACAAACCTGTTCCATGTGTTAATGCATTTTTGGAATCACAAAGCAACAAAGAATGAAATGCAAATCACCATTGATAACTTCCAGTGATATGGGTTGATAGTTTGAATAATAAATTTGGGTTCAACGTTCCTAATATGACAGCTCAATTTGAATAGATCAAATAAATCCAACGCTTATCTTATTACTGACCTCTTTTTAATCTCCATTTAGTCAATACCACTCTATTGTCGCATCAGATCAAACACAAAACTGATAATTTGCAATATTTAAGGTGGCTTTAGGATAATAAAGCTACAATTAACTTTTGAATGGATGTTGATGTGCACAAACCTGTACATCACTCAGAACTTCCTCTTGTCTCCGCAATCTTGAAAGCTCATTCTTTAATTTGTCTAACTGGATATTGGCATCTTTAAGGGCAATAGATTTATCAGCTATTTCTTTGTCTCTTAACAACACCAACTGCTTAACTTTCGTTAATTCTTGGGATTGCAGAGTTCCAATCTCCTCATTATTTTCCTTATGAACTAATATCCTCGAGTTGAACTCTAAAAATCAACGAATTTTTTGAATAAGAGACAATCCGGGTGAATCAGTAACAAAAACATCCTAATGTAACAGGGATGTTACTGGTATTTGTTTTTAATTTCAACAAACCTTCAGCACTCTTCAAAGCCTCTTTCAAATTAGAAATTTGCTTATAAGCTTCATCCTTCTCCCTTTCCACTGTCTGGATTCGCTTGTCCTTTTCCTTGGCCCACTCTCGCCACTCATGTTCCTTATGTTCGAGCTTCCTGGCGAAATCAAGCTCAAACTTCGATAACCTCCTTTTGAAATCTTCTGGTTCAATCGGACCATCTTCTTTGAACCCTTCCAAGGACTGTATGGAATTAATACTGGACGTGGAACCTTGGGCTGATCGCCCCCTCAAAGATTCGATTTTCTGTACCGTAGACGATGTGATTTTTGCGGTTAACTTGGACAAATCACTCCCAGTTTCTTCGCGTATTTTATTTTTCAGCGAGGCAAACATGTTAACTACGGACTTAGATGATAGACATTGCTACTTATTTCATTTCAGGAATGCAGTATGTTTTACTTATTAATAGACCTACAATAAATTAACTTGAACACGTAGAATTATAAAAATTAATGAAACTATCGATAATTCTGACATTTCTCCTTATCTTTCACTTTTCTTTGACAGTTTGACATCACTTGACAATTTTGACATATCGTCAAATCGTCATCTTCATAGCCGCTTTCAAATTACTACAGGGAGTAGCTCCGAGTAACTCCGGGTAGCTCTCAAAGTGATCTAACAGATCACGATAAATCATGTTCCAAATGAACCCCTTTATAAAGTCAGGTGAGGATTGCGGTTGACTTCAGGTTCAGTTCAGGGGTAACAGCTCCACTGAGAGCCACTAACCCTGGCTGGAAATCAACTTATATTTCAAATTCCGATTCAGATAATGCGTGCATGAGATGCATGCCTGTCGATATTTAAACCAAGTGAATTCGCGACCAGCGCGACACCTATAATTATTTCGTTGAACTGATTTAATATTGCAAGGTCTTGTTTTGCCATAAGAGCTTGTGTATCTATTTTATCTGTTTTCTCATAATTAATCGAGTTTCGGACATTTAAATTGAGTTTGGTGATATTCCTTCATGTTCATGGTTTCTGAATAGAATAACTGAAATGGCGGCAGAATTAAGCAATCCAAACAAAATGCGTATTCGTGCAGCGCCCCAATGCTTCAATCGTACAACAGGCAAAGTTTCTTTTCATCATTTTCCGATAAAAAACAAAGAGTTGTGCAAGTAATAGCAATTTTGTTGATTGCCTGCGTATGTGAAAATAAATGACTGACAAATTTACTTCAACTTTCGACATCTTCCGTAATCAATTCAAATTTGAATGAAAACAAAATGACATACTACGGGATTTGACAGCCGATCACTATTACACAGTTTCGCGCCTAAGTTCTGAGCGCCATCTAGCGGGAACGCATTACACGAATTAAGATATATACACGCTCACTCAGGGTTTTTGAAGCACGGAATGTTTAAACGCCTTTTACTCAGGTTTCTATCACAAGAACATATTTTATTTGGTTCTACTGTATTTTTCACTGTATGTTATCTCATGCAGAATGTCACACATGTAACTGAATCGGCCTTGAAGGCAGTGAAAATACATTGACATTATTTGAAAATCCCAAATAGCATTACTCCAGTCAAAATTATTTCAGAACCAAATAAAATATGTTCCTGTGACAGCTGATCTTCTCGTGGATCAAACAGCGAATGTCCATAGGTATCATAATTTATTCTCATTCAAATTTGAATGAATTACTGAAAATGTCGAAAAGTTATCAGATATTTAACAATAAAAAATAATACTCAACTCAATTTTTTGTTCAAAAATCGATTTATAATGCGAAAACAGTTGAAATCGTTTAGGACTGGAAAGGTACTTTATATCAGTTCAACCAAGTAATTATAGATGTCGCACATTCAAAACTTTATTGCCACCTTTTGATGAGTAGATGAAACAATGTCGAATACAATGTTCTGTACAGGTTCCTAATAAATCTTCTTAGAAAGTTTCATAAAGATTTTTAGATGGCGCCACGTGATTTTCTGTACCAAGAATTGACAATATTCCACAGGCTATCGGTGATCGATTTTTCACTGTCAGGTTGGTAATGAATTTTGGTTTTTAATATTTGAAACACTGTAATTTGATACACTGACATCTGTCAGATTCAAGGGATTGGCTTGGGATTGGTTATAATAATTTGACATTTGTCATTGCTGACACATGGCACATGTCAGGGTATCAAAATACAGTACGTATTTATTTATTACCAACCTGACAGCAAAAAACCGATCACCGATAGCCTAAGAAATATTGTCAATTGAAAATTCAAGTGCTAATTTTCTGGGAAGGAAAGTTCAACTATATCAAATTACAAGTTATTAGACGGTGTCTAATAAGGATGAGATGAGATGTAAATTTACCAGAATATTTCTAAATATGAGGGTTTTTATTCAATATCCGTCCCAGGATTAGCCCGGAAAGCAGTCTGCCGGGCATATTTCCTAAAATCCTACCGAGAAGGATCGTGCAAGAGAAGGATATCAGCCTATTTCAAGTTTTGAGTGAAAAAAAAAACGAGGAAATTTGGGTTGGGAATGTATAGTTGGAAATATCAAAATTCTACTCAAATTTTTGGGGGTAATATAGACTTTTATTGTTTATGAGCCTAAACATTTGTCAATTTCAATGAAAACGTTTTTTTTTTCAATTCGGAGATTTATGTTCTAAAAAATATAAAGATCGTTGAACTTATTTTTAAAAAGGTAGAGATGCGAGGTTGATCACTGAATTTTGAGATATTGTGGTGATGGTTTCAAAGTGTAGTGGGCTGTGAAATCGAGAAATATATCCTTCATAACTTGAAAGTATTTACATAAAGAGGAGTTAATCAGTCGTCGTTTCAAGAAACTGTTTGGAAGAACTGAAAATATACCTCTCGACAAAATTTCAATAAATTGGCCACATCAAACCGTTTCCCAAACCAGTTTTATTAGCTCCTCCAACCAAAAAAAAATCTTGAGGTATAATGAGATCCATTATTATGTTTCAAGGATAAATAATTATATAACATATTCACTCACACTAGAAAGTTTCGTTTCTTGTAATTTCTGAGGCGGTTAAAGAATGTATTATTCCATTCCCACTTTTATATTGCTGTATCACGGAAATTGAAGGGTTTTAGACTTATTATTATTATATTAACCGGAACCATTTTCAATGAAATTTCATGAGGAATGACCACAGCGTCATGAAACACCCCCTTGTAAATGAACAATAATTCAAAGTATATATGACTAATGAAAAATGTCGATAAGGGAAACATTCTCTACCGTTCGAAAAAACTAATTCAAAAATATATTCAACACGCGTTTTTTTGCGATTGTTTCCCTTTTTACCTTTAGTAGAGACCTCTGCAGGCTAAAGTTGATGAGGATCTCTTGCGAGTTGAAACAAAATAACGGCGCAGTTATCATAAAAACGACCTCCATAAGTTTTATTGTTCTTTGGGATTCCTCAATATATACATTTCCTTTTCTGTTATCCCTCTATCAATTTACTCCTTACGTCACAATTTTCAACTAACTACTTTAAAATACGGATATCACCTCGGTTGGCTTTCGTACCCAGAAGGTGCCACCATTCTCAGCCACGGTAGCGCTAGAATAAAAATAGTCAGTATTGCTGTATTGTTGTTTTTTTTTTCAAACAACTTACTAAACAGTATATTTTCCAGCGGTCTTGGGAGCCTTCCAGGATAGCTTGAAATTGTTTTTGTCTTCAGCGTTTTTGTGAGTTGCTCCACCCTGTAAAAAGGGTTTATGGTAACGATAATATACCAAAAAAAGGTTTATAGCTCGAAAAATATATGAAAAATTCATCAAATTATATATTTCGAAAAATCAACTGCAAAATATAAGCTTTTCAATATTTTTTTTATGTATTTTAAATTCGAAATTTGCAGCCAATTGTTCCTTTTAAAATTGCCAACCTTTAACAATGCGTTGCTACTATAAATAATACTTATATAAAAATATGTCAGTTGATCTCAAAAGTGATCGAAAGCATATGTTTTTTTCTTAATTTGAACGTATTGTAATTGGTTCCTTAATGGCATTGAGGAGATAAGTACAAAATATGCATAATTAGTATACACCATAGAAATGCAATTCATGGCATAAAAGAGCCACATTTTTTTATATGGAGAAAAGTAAAATTATGTTTCAAGAACACAAATATATTGAAAATGATGCTTGATGAGTGTTTTTATCTGTTATTCTAAATCCTGAAAAAGCTATTACACGATGTTTGTTTTAGTGATTATTTTCATTATCGATTCAATTTCATCTAAAGTCAATGTTGCGATATCTTCTAAAGCCATTATAGCAACAAAAAACAGAATGAGAAGGCTTTGCAGAAGTTTTTCAGCAGTGCTAAAAAGAGAATAAGTCACAGAAAACAAGATAATGCAACAAATGCATTTGCAACACCTTGAATGTACAATTTTCAACAGATTCATCTTCTTGTATTTATTTATCATTTTTATTTAATAATTTATGGGTAAAATTCTATCAACTAATAGCTACAAGCTAACAACAAAAATTTTGGAACTCACGTTCTGAACAAAAAATACAAATAAAATTTTTTGGCATCTCAAGTAATTTCAAAAATATGAGCCAATTTTTGAGTGATGACTGGCATTTTTTAGGACACATTCCTACCACGGAAAAACACTCAATGTACACACCCTAATTGACCTGTTTCACATTCTTTCTCTATTGAAAACGCAACTTTTTTAAGAAAATACGCAAATAATTCATGCTCTAGGGAGATTATAAGTGATAATTTACCTTGTTAGCTCCGTGACATTTGATAGCCTTAGCGTATTTGTCGCCATCGGAAATCTGGAACTCCCCGACTGCTTTGTCGCCGTTCCTAACTTGGAGGAGGAATCCCTTGAAGCTCTTGCCGCTGATGACGATATCTACAGTGTCTCCGGCTTTGACTTCATTCTTGCTGACCGATATCTTGTAGGGGAACGCCGACGACTGGGGGTCAACGGGGTGTTTGGGGGTCATGTCGTCGCACGTGCCGACGGGAGCTCCCCCAGAGTACGCATGGCTGCATGCGATGGTGCACAGGAAGACGAAGATTGGTAATTTGGACATCCTGAAATCAACGAATATAATTTTATTTCAAATACTTTCCGCACAATATACTTCTTTAATTTTCTGAAAACGCGCAGAAAAAGTATAAGGCAGTATTTTAGGTCAAACACTGGCTAACGATCTTAGTAATCGATGCCACTATAAACACTCAAAGAAAAAAAAAAAGAAAAATAATCATAAATATGCTTTATTATCATAAAGGCTGAAACACAATGGGAGATTTATGTTTTTAGTTTTAATTTTCACAATTTTGCTTGTTTTTTTAACGCGAAACTATGATTGCCATTAATATTCTGATCACGCCTTATAAACAATCTTGTTGGTAAAATTCAAGCTTCATTTTTCAATTCAGTTTTACATCTTGTTTTATTTATAAAATTGATATCCAAAATTCCAAAACTTAAAACTTCCATTGTGTCTACGGCTTAAGACAGAATATTATTGACGAAGCTTGAAATGAATAATTATAGAAACAAAATAGAATATATGTATAGTGAATAATAATAAAAATACAAATGGTATAAGTGTATAAAAAGTTATAAAATGGTTATAAAACTGTTGAAAGTCAGCTGAAAGCTTTCGTCAAAATATTCATGCAAACTATAATAGGGTCTGTCAGATTGTCGAATAAGAATTTTTTGACTGCGCCTTCCTAAACTTTTGAGAGGCATTCAGATCAGCAGTAAATGATTGTACATTTTCCCACCATTGTAAAATAGTTTCAGAAAGTGGCTGCTGTTGCGGGTGTTATAATACGATGAGGAGGCAGCAAAATTCAATATATGTTTATTTATCAAATAAACAGATTCCAATGGTAAACGAAAAAAAAAACCCGGAAAGAAAAACTCGGAAGAAATACCTCACGGAAAAAAATCCCCCGGAAAGAAAACCACCGGAAATATACCCCTATATGCGATAACAATGGCCAGTACACAAAAAGTAATGAGTTTTCAACTGCGTGTCATGTTAAAGAAACTAGACCATATTTGATTCATTTTACAATACAGAGGGTGGAACAACAGATTTTCCAGCCTTGCAAAAAGGCGAATCTGTCACCAGGTTAGTTCGTTCAGGAACAATCGAGTCATAAAAATATAAAAAATCGTCTTTTTTGGTCGTCGACAATGAATATATTTCAGTTTTCTTTTCATAAATATATACATTTCCAATTCAGTGTGCATATTCAAAAGATTGAATTTCACTAATATGAGTAAACGAAAGATTCAAAACATTCTTTTTTGTGGGGAAATGACACCTCTCAACTCTTGATGAAGTTTTTAACTCGAGAACGGTTATTGAAGAGCAATTCTGCGAACACCACTCGATTTAAAATTGTACAATTAGTACATTTCATAAATATCGTGACAATCGCCAAAAAATCATGAAAAATTCAAAATCATTGTATTCACTTCAAATTCGCGCTATGTATGGAAAATTTCATGCTGTTCTCCTTACCAAATTTCAGCTGGTCTAGGAGTCCAAGAATATTAGCAATATTTGGGGATCACGTTGTTTAATAATTAAATTGAAATAAATTTAAAGTATTACATTTTGGTTTGGGAAAATATTATATAAAATTGTTGAAAAGTGATAGGATACTGAAAATTATTCCATCTACAGGGTGTTCTGTTTAAAATATCCAAGTTGCTACTACATTTTGAAAGAAGCGGCAACCACCAAAGTTTTAGAGCGATGAAAATCAAAGAAAGCAATGTTGTCACTCAACTTGGAAATATAAAAAAAAACGATCAGTTAAAAATAACAGATGAGGCAGTTACAAAAATCTAGAACATAGTTTAATCAGATTATAATAACGTCTCAGAAATCTAACTTACGTCAAACTACCACTGAGATACCAACCTCAACTATTTGAGTGACACCCATTTGTTTTCGACTTTTCAAGGTATCATGCTTCGTATTTTGACTGACGATAATTTGACCCGACCATTTCAAGAGCAGACAGAATTTTAATATAGGTATGATAATTGACGTTGAAGATTAGTAGTAGTAGCGATAATTGACGATAATTAGAATTCACCTAATCGAAATTTCACAATCAACGGGACAGTGAACCAACACAACATGCATTATTGATCATTTAATAACCCACACTGAGTCAGAAAAACTAATTTTGGTCCATCACATTGTAACCCAATAAGCCGATTAACATTTTTCAGATCGATGGATAGGAAACAGACACACTTAGACTTTTTTCTGTAAGGAAATTTAAAGAAGTCGTGCTGGAGTGCCACACGGATCCTTTCTGGCACCAGGACTACTTCTAGCTCACTACAATAATCATTTGGCAATACATCAGCCTCGTTAAGAAAATGTCAACATTGATTCTTAAAAATTTTGTTTTCTATTTCGTGACCAGTGAACTGCATATCATCTATATATGAAAGTCAATTTGTCTCGTCGATAATGCCTCACTCATAAATTGAAGAGAAATCAAGTATGAACTGTAGAAACTTAGTAGGTGAACAAAATTGAAAAAACATTTAGCTTCTTTCATTATTATTATTCGAAAAATATATACCTAGGGGATGTAGAACACCCTGTCATTGAATCCTTCAATTAGCAATACCACACTCACCTACAAGTATGGATACTTAGTTTTTTTCTTGTTCTCTCACCAACAACAAGGTAACAACTGACTGAAACTATATGTTCACGCAAATTTACTTTCATTCAGTTCTAGTAGGGGTATTTAGACAAAATTTCAGCTGGAACGAGTTTTAATTATTACACCAGGCTCGGACCTGCCTAACCGAATGTTGCCCATAGCATATTTGGAAAAATAAATAAATAAACCTGGGTGGAAGTGGATGGATTTAATAATGATTTTTCTATACGAAATTGAAGTAGTTTAAATTTCGTGCAATACACAAAAGTGCCCACTTTTTGCCTCTTATTCAAAAACGCAGGAAATGCAATTTTAAATGTGTGGTGGAGTCGCGATATGAAATTTATATTTGCCCAAAATGGGTTTTCTTAGGTCACATTTAACGCTTTAAGAAACGCCTGAGGTGCGAAGTTTTTTTAAAGCCGCGAAACTCCCATTTTGGCTACATATGCTAATGGCGACGAAAACTGAATACAGATTAAAACGATTTGGGCAAACTTTTATTGTAAACTTTTTGAAAAATAAATAAACTGAAAATTTGCTAGTCTAAAAATGAAGTTTAACACTCCACTTGTTCCTGCAGGTACTCTATTTCGATTGTTGTTTTGTTATTTTCAACAAGTTAGAAAATATTCATTCTTTAAAAAATGTAGAACGCATTCATAATACTGAGAGTAACCGGAAACAGTCACATAAGTGGTCCTTCGTATTAAGCAAAATAACGACACTATGGAAGACATTTCCACAAAGAAGTCCAAGAAAAACCAATGGAAAAGCAGTTATGAGATAGGAAAACGAAAAAACCCACAAAAAAACTGGCTTAGAATGTCAAGAAAACTCCGATGAATGTTGATAAAGTTTCCACGAAATCTGGAAGAAAAAATGGACAAAATTCCCCAAAGAAAAACCTCTTTAAAACCCTATGAAAGCAGTAAGGTTTCCAGTAGAACATCCCAAAAAAAAATAGAATATCGGAAATCTACAGAAATATAATGGAAAGAGAGAAACCGAACTATTTCAGATCAAATGAAATAACTATATACCTATAATTTCTTGTGGTTGCATAATAATAATATAATTAAAATATATAACTGCAGGGAAGCAGTTATAGAGTTCAGTGATCATTTACGAATAGAATGAAGAGTAATGGACCCAAAATCGAACCCTGCGGAATACCGTTCTCAAAAAAACTGTTAGTAGGTTTTCATTCAGTAACCCATGCAACTTTGGCATCTATCTATGTCTTCCAGTTGAAGTATACGCGACTAATCAATATTTTCTAAAACAAGCAAAAAATTATTTTTTGTCGAACGATTTGAAATGTATAATGAGGCTTTAATCGAAAGGTCAGATGGTCCAAAAGAGCGGTAAAAAAACATGTGACACATCAATTACAATGGTATTTTCAACTGGAATATAATGAGATCGATTTTTTTTGGCTGAGGATGGTCGAAAACGGGTGGGTTTAGAGATAATCTGCTCGACGACATAATATGGGGTCAGGATATCTCGAAAACGTCTGGAAGAAAGATTGCCAGAATCAAACATGAACGGAAAAATACAGCATGGTCTGCGGATTTTCTGTTTTACGTTTTGTTAAACTGTCCTAGATAAATATCAATTTTGATTGGTGTAAAGTATTCACGACTGTCCCTATTTTCCTCTGAATTACGTCTAAATTATGTAACGTATATTATTACGTTAATAGCTTAATTCAACAGCTAAATGTTTATGCATGTCATTATTTCGTGTCGGACGAAGATTTCTATGCATGAAGCGTTAAAATCAAGGTTGAAAATCAATGGGATGAATCTTTTTTGTATTGTGATAAGCTGAGAAAATCGGTTGCTCCGCTCCAAACTGGATTCAAGTTTATGTTGAAACATATGAATGCGTAATTTACGTAGGCCGTGTAAGTATAAGAATTTTCAGTGTAGGTAAATGTTCCTCGTTTAAATCGAAACATAATTTTAGCTATGATATTTGAAGAGCATTGCAAAGTAGTTCTTGCAGAAAACTTTTCCAAGATTCCAACACATGTAATTCAACGGTAAATGCACACTACAATAATTATAGCGACAAATAGGAAATATGACGCTCTCTATCGTGCATCTTTTCGACATAAAAACGACAACTTTGAATGGGGAAGCGCCTGAGGTCGCCGGGTAGCGGACAACCTCCAAAACGAAGCTCTGGCAGCTGATTTTCAATTATTATAACGTGTTTGTAATATTGTATTCGTTAGATATCATATAAGATACCGGCAACTTTCTACTCAACACCTTGTAGTCGAAAGGAGGTTGTTGATGTCAAGGTGATCGATTTTATTAATTTGTACATTCATCATTTTTCCACTTTTTATTCAGATGCTATTACTCAATAAGCATAAATGCAGTCGCATTGATTGTGCGCTGGATTTAATGATAAATTAATTATACGAATTACGGAGCAAATACGCCTGTAGTAAAGCGATATTTAACAGTTGGTTTTACTTTTATACCGTTACTCAACATATACCTATGTGCATGTAGTTTTATTGCGAAAAGTTCCGCTTTCAGCAAAGTCATGCAAAACGTACGTCTATAAATTCGACCCGTTTGAAGATGCACACGTTCGTTGAAACGTCTACAGAATATATGTTCGACTAGCGATCGCTCTGAAATTCGGTAAAAGTATAGAAAAAACCTTGCATTTTACGAATATGATATAAAAAAAATCAGAAAAATTTTTGGCGGGCGCAGGTCACCTCCGAACGGCTAATCCGGTATACTAACCCATATAACCACCTAAGAAAAATACTTCCGAAAGTTCTAGAATTTTTTTATTATTTTTTCCTTGTTCTACGCCATCGATTTCACAAGACACACCTTTGGAAAATTGCAAAAGTCAAATTTTAAAATGAGCTCGTCTGAAGATGAAGACGTTCGTTGAAACGCCCACAGAAACTATGTTCGACTAGTGATCGCTCTGAATTTGGGTGAAAGTATAGAAAAAACATTGCACTTTACGAATATGATATGGAAAAAAATCAGAAAAACTTTTGGCGGGCGCAGGTCACCTCCGAACAGCTAATCCGGTATACTGACCCATATAACCGCCTAAGAAAAATACTTCCGAAAGTTCTAGAATTTTTTTATTATTTTTTCCGTGTTCTACGCCATCGATTTCACAAGACACACCTTTGGAAAATTGCAAAAAATCAAATTTTAAAATGGACTCGTCTGAAGATGCAGACGTTCGTTGAAACGCCCACAGACACTATGTTCGACTAGCGATCGCTCTGAATTTGGGTGAAAGTATAAAAAAAACATTGCATTTTACGAATATGATAAGGAAAAAGATCAGAAAAATTTTTGGCGGGCGCAGGTCACCTCCGAACGGCTAATCCGGTATACTAACCCATATAACCACCTAAGAAAAATACTTCCGAAAGTTCTAGAATTTTTTTATTATTTTTTCCGTGTTCTACGCCATCGATTTCACAAGACACACCTTTGGAAAATTGCAAAAAATCAAATTTTAAAATGGACTCGTCTGAAGATGCAGACGTTCGTTGAAACGCCCACAGACACTATGTTCGACTAGCGATCGCTCTGAATTTGGGTGAAAGTATAAAAAAAACATTGCATTTTACGAATATGATAAGGAAAAAGATCAGAAAAATTTTTGGCGGGCGCAGGTCACCTCCGAACGGCTAATCCGGTATACTAACCCATATAACCACCTAAGAAAAATACTTCCGAAAGTTCTAGAATTTTTTTATTATTTTTTCCTTGTTCTACGCCATCGATTTCACAAGACACACCTTTGGAAAATTGCAAAAAATCAAATTTTAAAATGAACTCGTCTGAAGATGCAGACGTTCGTTGAAACGCCCACAGAAACTATGTTCGACTAGCGATCGCTCTGAATTTAGGTGAAAGTATAGAATAAACATCGCATATTAAGAATATGATATAGAAAAGATCAGAAAAATTTTTGGCGGGCGCAGGTCACCTCCGAACGGCTAATCCGGTATACTAACCCATATAACCGCCCAAAAAAAATACTTCCGAAAGTTCTAGAATTTTTTTATCATTTTTTCCTTGTTCTACGCCATCGATTTCACAAGACACACCTTTGGAAAATTGCAAAAAATCAAATTTTAAAATGAACTCGTCTGAAGATGCAGACGTTCGTTGAAACGCCCACAGAAACTATGTTCGACTAGCGATCGCTCTGAATTTAGGTGAAAGTATAGAATAAACATCGCATATTAAGAATATGATATAGAAAAGATCAGAAAAATTTTTGGCGGGCGCAGGTCACCTCCGAACGGCTAATCCGGTATACTAACCCATATAACCGCCCAAAAAAAATACTTCCGAAAGTTCTAGAATTTTTTTATCATTTTTTCCTTGTTCTACGCCATCGATTTCACAAGACACACCTTTGGAAAATTGCAAAAAATCAAATTTTAAAATGAACTCGTCTGAAGATGCAGACGTTCGTTGAAACGCCCACAGAAACTATGTTCGACTAGCGATCGCTCTGAATTTAGGTGAAAGTATAGAATAAACATCGCATATTAAGAATATGATATAGAAAAGATCAGAAAAATTTTTGGCGGGCGCAGGTCACCTCCGAACGGCTAATCCGGTATACTAACCCATATAACCACCTAAGAAAAATACTTCCGAAAGTTCTAGAATTTTTTTATCATTTTTTCCGTGTTCTACGCCATCGATTTCACAAGACACACCTTTGGAAAATTGCAAAAAATCAAATTTTAAAATGGACTCGTCTGAAGATGCAGACGTTCGTTGAAACGCCCACAGACACTATGTTCGACTAGCGATCGCTCTGAATTTGGGTGAAAGTATAAAAAAAACATTGCATTTTACGAATATGATAAGGAAAAAGATCAGAAAAATTTTTGGCGGGCGCAGGTCACCTCCGAACGGCTAATCCGGTATACTAACCCATATAACCACCTAAGAAAAATACTTCCGAAAGTTCTAGAATTTTTTTATTATTTTTTCCGTGTTCTACGCCATCGATTTCACAAGACACACCTTTGGAAAATTGCAAAAAATCAAATTTTAAAATGGACTCGTCTGAAGATGCAGACGTTCGTTGAAACGCCCACAGACACTATGTTCGACTAGCGATCGCTCTGAATTTGGGTGAAAGTATAAAAAAAACATTGCATTTTACGAATATGATAAGGAAAAAGATCAGAAAAATTTTTGGCGGGCGCAGGTCACCTCCGAACGGCTAATCCGGTATACTAACCCATATAACCACCTAAGAAAAATACTTCCGAAAGTTCTAGAATTTTTTTATTATTTTTTCCTTGTTCTACGCCATCGATTTCACAAGACACACCTTTGGAAAATTGCAAAAAATCAAATTTTAAAATGAACTCGTCTGAAGATGCAGACGTTCGTTGAAACGCCCACAGACACTATGTTCGACTAGCGATCGCTCTGAATTTGGGTGAAAGTATAAAAAAAACATTGCATTTTACGAATATGATAAGGAAAAAGATCAGAAAAATTTTTGGCGGGCGCAGGTCACCTCCGAACGGCTAATCCGGTATACTAACCCATATAACCACCTAAGAAAAATACTTCCGAAAGTTCTAGAATTTTTTTATTATTTTTTCCGTGTTCTACGCCATCGATTTCACAAGACACACCTTTGGAAAATTGCAAAAAATCAAATTTTAAAATGGACTCGTCTGAAGATGCAGACGTTCGTTGAAACGCCCACAGACACTATGTTCGACTAGCGATCGCTCTGAATTTGGGTGAAAGTATAAAAATAACATTGCATTTTACGAATATGATAAGGAAAAAGATCAGAAAAATTTTTGGCGGGCGCAGGTCACCTCCGAACGGCTAATCCGGTATACTAACCCATATAACCACCTAAGAAAAATACTTCCGAAAGTTCTAGAATTTTTTTATTATTTTTTCCGTGTTCTACGCCATCGATTTCACAAGACACACCTTTGGAAAATTGCAAAAAATCAAATTTTAAAATGGACTCGTCTGAAGATGCAGACGTTCGTTGAAACGCCCACAGACACTATGTTCGACTAGCGATCGCTCTGAATTTGGGTGAAAGTATAAAAAAAACATTGCATTTTACGAATATGATAAGGAAAAAGATCAGAAAAATTTTTGGCGGGCGCAGGTCACCTCCGAACGGCTAATCCGGTATACTAACCCATATAACCACCTAAGAAAAATACTTCCGAAAGTTCTAGAATTTTTTTATTATTTTTTCCTTGTTCTACGCCATCGATTTCACAAGACACACCTTTGGAAAATTGCAAAAAATCAAATTTTAAAATGAACTCGTCTGAAGATGCAGACGTTCGTTGAAACGCCCACAGAAACTATGTTCGACTAGCGATCGCTCTGAATTTAGGTGAAAGTATAGAATAAACATCGCATATTAAGAATATGATATAGAAAAGATCAGAAAAATTTTTGGCGGGCGCAGGTCACCTCCGAACGGCTAATCCGGTATACTAACCCATATAACCGCCCAAAAAAAATACTTCCGAAAGTTCTAGAATTTTTTTATCATTTTTTCCTTGTTCTACGCCATCGATTTCACAAGACACACCTTTGGAAAATTGCAAAAAATCAAATTTTAAAATGAACTCGTCTGAAGATGCAGACGTTCGTTGAAACGCCCACAGAAACTATGTTCGACTAGCGATCGCTCTGAATTTAGGTGAAAGTATAGAATAAACATCGCATATTAAGAATATGATATAGAAAAGATCAGAAAAATTTTTGGCGGGCGCAGGTCACCTCCGAACGGCTAATCCGGTATACTAACCCATATAACCGCCCAAAAAAAATACTTCCGAAAGTTCTAGAATTTTTTTATCATTTTTTCCTTGTTCTACGCCATCGATTTCACAAGACACACCTTTGGAAAATTGCAAAAAATCAAATTTTAAAATGAACTCGTCTGAAGATGCAGACGTTCGTTGAAACGCCCACAGAAACTATGTTCGACTAGCGATCGCTCTGAATTTAGGTGAAAGTATAGAATAAACATCGCATATTAAGAATATGATATAGAAAAGATCAGAAAAATTTTTGGCGGGCGCAGGTCACCTCCGAACGGCTAATCCGGTATACTAACCCATATAACCACCTAAGAAAAATACTTCCGAAAGTTCTAGAATTTTTTTATCATTTTTTCCTTGTTCTACGCCATCGATTTCACAAGACACACCTTTGGAAAATTGCAAAAAATCAAATTTTAAAATGAACTCGTCTGAAGATGCAGACGTTCGTTGAAACGCCCACAGAAACTATGTTCGACTAGCGATCGCTCTGAATTTAGGTGAAAGTATAGAATAAACATCGCATATTAAGAATATGATATAGAAAAGATCAGAAAAACTTTTGGCGGGCGCAGGTCACCTCCGAACAGCTAATCCGGTATACTAACCCATATAACCGCCCAAAAAAAATACTTCCGAAAGTTCTAGAATTTTTTTATCATTTTTTCCTTGTTCTACGCCATCGATTTCACAAGACACACCTTTGGAAAATTGCAAAAAATCAAATTTTAAAATGAACTCGTCTGAAGATGCAGACGTTCGTTGAAACGCCCACAGAAACTATGTTCGACTAGCGATCGCTCTGAATTTAGGTGAAAGTATAGAATAAACATCGCATATTAAGAATATGATATAGAAAAGATCAGAAAAATTTTTGGCGGGCGCAGGTCACCTCCGAACGGCTAATCCGGTATACTAACCCATATAACCGCCCAAAAAAAATACTTCCGAAAGTTCTAGAATTTTTTTATCATTTTTTCCTTGTTCTACGCCATCGATTTCACAAGACACACCTTTGGAAAATTGCAAAAAATCAAATTTTAAAATGAACTCGTCTGAAGATGCAGACGTTCGTTGAAACGCCCACAGAAACTATGTTCGACTAGCGATCGCTCTGAATTTAGGTGAAAGTATAGAATAAACATCGCATATTAAGAATATGATATAGAAAAGATCAGAAAAATTTTTGGCGGGCGCAGGTCACCTCCGAACGGCTAATCCGGTATACTAACCCATATAACCACCTAAGAAAAATACTTCCGAAAGTTCTAGAATTTTTTTATCATTTTTTCCTTGTTCTACGCCATCGATTTCACAAGACACACCTTTGGAAAATTGCAAAAAATCAAATTTTAAAATGAACTCGTCTGAAGATGCAGACGTTCGTTGAAACGCCCACAGAAACTATGTTCGACTAGCGATCGCTCTGAATTTAGGTGAAAGTATAGAATAAACATCGCATATTAAGAATATGATATAGAAAAGATCAGAAAAACTTTTGGCGGGCGCAGGTCACCTCCGAACAGCTAATCCGGTATACTAACCCATATAACCGCCCAAAAAAAATACTTCCGAAAGTTCTAGAATTTTTTTATCATTTTTTCCTTGTTCTACGCCATCGATTTCACAAGACACACCTTTGGAAAATTGCAAAAAATCAAATTTTAAAATGAACTCGTCTGAAGATGCAGACGTTCGTTGAAACGCCCACAGACACTATGTTCGACTAGCGATCGCTCTGAATTTGGGTGAAAGTATAAAAAAAACATTGCATTTTACGAATATGATAAGGAAAAAGATCAGAAAAATTTTTGGCGGGCGCAGGTCACCTCCGAACGGCTAATCCGGTATACTAACCCATATAACCACCTAAGAAAAATACTTCCGAAAGTTCTAGAATTTTTTTATTATTTTTTCCGTGTTCTACGCCATCGATTTCACAAGACACACCTTTGGAAAATTGCAAAAAATCAAATTTTAAAATGGACTCGTCTGAAGATGCAGACGTTCGTTGAAACGCCCACAGACACTATGTTCGACTAGCGATCGCTCTGAATTTGGGTGAAAGTATAAAAATAACATTGCATTTTACGAATATGATAAGGAAAAAGATCAGAAAAATTTTTGGCGGGCGCAGGTCACCTCCGAACGGCTAATCCGGTATACTAACCCATATAACCACCTAAGAAAAATACTTCCGAAAGTTCTAGAATTTTTTTATTATTTTTTCCGTGTTCTACGCCATCGATTTCACAAGACACACCTTTGGAAAATTGCAAAAAATCAAATTTTAAAATGGACTCGTCTGAAGATGCAGACGTTCGTTGAAACGCCCACAGACACTATGTTCGACTAGCGATCGCTCTGAATTTGGGTGAAAGTATAAAAAAAACATTGCATTTTACGAATATGATAAGGAAAAAGATCAGAAAAATTTTTGGCGGGCGCAGGTCACCTCCGAACGGCTAATCCGGTATACTAACCCATATAACCACCTAAGAAAAATACTTCCGAAAGTTCTAGAATTTTTTTATTATTTTTTCCTTGTTCTACGCCATCGATTTCACAAGACACACCTTTGGAAAATTGCAAAAAATCAAATTTTAAAATGAACTCGTCTGAAGATGCAGACGTTCGTTGAAACGCCCACAGAAACTATGTTCGACTAGCGATCGCTCTGAATTTAGGTGAAAGTATAGAATAAACATCGCATATTAAGAATATGATATAGAAAAGATCAGAAAAATTTTTGGCGGGCGCAGGTCACCTCCGAACGGCTAATCCGGTATACTAACCCATATAACCGCCCAAAAAAAATACTTCCGAAAGTTCTAGAATTTTTTTATCATTTTTTCCTTGTTCTACGCCATCGATTTCACAAGACACACCTTTGGAAAATTGCAAAAAATCAAATTTTAAAATGAACTCGTCTGAAGATGCAGACGTTCGTTGAAACGCCCACAGAAACTATGTTCGACTAGCGATCGCTCTGAATTTAGGTGAAAGTATAGAATAAACATCGCATATTAAGAATATGATATAGAAAAGATCAGAAAAATTTTTGGCGGGCGCAGGTCACCTCCGAACGGCTAATCCGGTATACTAACCCATATAACCGCCCAAAAAAAATACTTCCGAAAGTTCTAGAATTTTTTTATCATTTTTTCCTTGTTCTACGCCATCGATTTCACAAGACACACCTTTGGAAAATTGCAAAAAATCAAATTTTAAAATGAACTCGTCTGAAGATGCAGACGTTCGTTGAAACGCCCACAGAAACTATGTTCGACTAGCGATCGCTCTGAATTTAGGTGAAAGTATAGAATAAACATCGCATATTAAGAATATGATATAGAAAAGATCAGAAAAATTTTTGGCGGGCGCAGGTCACCTCCGAACGGCTAATCCGGTATACTAACCCATATAACCACCTAAGAAAAATACTTCCGAAAGTTCTAGAATTTTTTTATCATTTTTTCCTTGTTCTACGCCATCGATTTCACAAGACACACCTTTGGAAAATTGCAAAAAATCAAATTTTAAAATGAACTCGTCTGAAGATGCAGACGTTCGTTGAAACGCCCACAGAAACTATGTTCGACTAGCGATCGCTCTGAATTTAGGTGAAAGTATAGAATAAACATCGCATATTAAGAATATGATATAGAAAAGATCAGAAAAACTTTTGGCGGGCGCAGGTCACCTCCGAACAGCTAATCCGGTATACTAACCCATATAACCGCCCAAAAAAAATACTTCCGAAAGTTCTAGAATTTTTTTATCATTTTTTCCTTGTTCTACGCCATCGATTTCACAAGACACACCTTTGGAAAATTGCAAAAAATCAAATTTTAAAATGAACTCGTCTGAAGATGCAGACGTTCGTTGAAACGCCCACAGAAACTATGTTCGACTAGCGATCGCTCTGAATTTAGGTGAAAGTATAGAATAAACATCGCATATTAAGAATATGATATAGAAAAGATCAGAAAAATTTTTGGCGGGCGCAGGTCACCTCCGAACGGCTAATCCGGTATACTAACCCATATAACCACCTAAGAAAAATACTTCCGAAAGTTCTAGAATTTTTTTATCATTTTTTCCTTGTTCTACGCCATCGATTTCACAAGACACACCTTTGGAAAATTGCAAAAAATCAAATTTTAAAATGAACTCGTCTGAAGATGCAGACATTCGTTGAAACGCCCACAGAAACTATGTTCGACTAGCGATCGCTCTGAATTTAGGTGAAAGTATAGAATAAACATCGCATATTAAGAATATGATATAGAAAAGATCAGAAAAACTTTTGGCGGGCGCAGGTCACCTCCGAACGGCTAATCCGGTATACTAACCCAGATAACCACCCAAGAAAAATACTTTTGACAGTTCTGGAATTTTTTCACTATATTTCCCGTGTTTTACGCCATCGATTTCGCACGACTCACTCTTGGAAAATTGCAAAAAATCAAATTTCAAATTCGACCCGTCTGAAAATGCAGACGTTCGTTGAAACGCCCACAGAAAATATGTTCGACTAGCGATCGCTTTGAAATCTGGTGGAAGTTAATTTTTTGTGACAAGTATCCAACAGAAAACAACTACTGCCTCCTACGATGATTGAATTATATATGTACTTTAGAGCTCTTATCTACATGCATTCATATTATTCTGAGACTTTGCTATTGCCCGACCCTCGAATTCATAGAGTAGTCTTCGGTAATGTACTTGTTCAATCAATTCTAAACTTTTTTCATGAAATCGGAGATGATTTTTCAAAGCACGTTGGCTACATATTCGCTTTCTCTGGTCAAATACATATATGATACAAGCGATATGATCTTTACACCGTGTTTGTATGCCGCTTCTAGTTTGACCAACACACTTATGTTCACAATATTTACAACTGATCACATATATCTCGGAATTTTGTCACTCGAGGTTCATAGGGGATGACAATGAATTTGCGAAGGTTTCTTTCTTTCAAAAAGTCGAAGAAATTGAGGGTTTTCTATAGTGTGTTTCCTAATCAGCTTGTGCTCTATAAATCTACGCGAAATAGCCGTTTACCGCAGCCACACGCCTAATTAGCATTCTCTATGTTCAGTGGAAATGACAAGATTCGAATCACCAGAAAATTCTAGTTACTGTGTAGCAGTTCATAATATCTATTATTATATAATCTTCTTATTCAAGTAGAACATACTGTATACGAAAATTTTTGGTTGTATATGAATAATAAGCTTTTGTCCTCTTGAAATATTTTTGAGGTCATTACAGTCAATGACACAATAAAAACGATTTGAGACGGCTAGGATAGTTATACTTACAATCCGAAAAAAAACTTGATTTGATTAAAATATATGAATAAAATTAATGTTACATAACATTTATTCTAATCTGTCCCACTTTTACGGGTGTAGGTGAATCTGCAGAACTTTTGATATTGCTTAGACCAAGGTGCATCATAAATCCATGATGATTTTGGGATAACCTATATACAGGGCGATTCATACTGAAATTATTATAATTATTATTAATTTCTATATTTTCGTGAATTGCTCTCAAGTTTGATTGACAATTCCATTTCATCCTATGACAATTTAATTTCTCAAACAAAGAAATCAATTCCACGAATTCCAGTAATTTTGCATTATAATCTATTTCAATCTTTTTTATTACTTAGTATTTGTTATTTGAGTACCCGTTTTTGTTGAAATTTTCAATATTTATCTTTCTAGTTAAACTTAACTTCAATCCGACTTTTCTTGTTCGTGACCGCCATCTATTTGCAAATGATTCAAACTCATCTCTATTTGATCACAGAATCCTTTCAAACAGAATCTATCTTTGTGCGCTGTCTACGAGATGGCGCTAACGCAAGTTTCATGAAAATGTAAATTTATTTCTGAATAGTTAACAAAAAAACTAACATTTTAAAAGTACGGCAATATATCCGTTACCAAAATAAACCGGTTCCTTTTGACTGTCAAAGTTTTTCAAGGGCCTCACGTTAGAAAACGGGTTTCTGTGTGGTTCACTTCTAACAACACAACCAACATTTTTTTTCACCAAAGCCACATCTTGAACGAGTTCCTCCGAGGTATAAGCAGTGAGAATCAGAGGCACCCGAGGGTAATGCAACAAGCTGGGAATACTGTCTTTCCATGAATTTTTTTCGGGTTGATCCTGATATTCATGCAGGCCACAGTTGAATGCTACAACCACATCGGGTGGTTTCAGGAGCTCAACAATTTTATGATACAGCTGAGAGTGGAATGAGATCTCAGCTTTGACATTCTTTGATTGACAACTTTCGCATAAATGTTTCATGTGTTCATCTTTTGTGTAATCGTCTCCCAACTCAGGACCAACTAGAATGTATTCCAGACTTTTCAAATTTTTCATCCAATGAAATGGCAATTCAGTCATTATTTTCCACAATAAAGCTAATTCCGTAGTATTAGCCCCAACTATATGGATTGTTAAGTCTTCTTCAGGGTAAATCCTATTAGGTAAGTGCCCACTGGTTTCCATTCCATACAAAATGGTAGCTACAGAGGATAGAAGATCTGATTTAATGATCATATTCTCTTCAGAACTTTCACTTTTCAAGGTTTTATCATATAATTGCACAAGTTCTTGCAAGGTTTTAGGGAGAACTTTCAAACTATCATCGAAGCCACTCACAACTATACCACAGTATTCGTATTTTCTGCGGCAGTATCCTATATCCATCTCCAAACTGAGCTTGAGGTCAGCGCAATGCTTTTGGTGTTCCTCATAGTGGCTAGTCTTGTGTGCATCTGAGCAATAACATACATTGTTGCAGTTTTGGCAGTTTGTTGTAACTTCAGTGGAAAAGCAAAATTCGCAAACTCTAGGGAACATCCACATTTGCATTTCATGAGCATACAAATCTCGTTTGAGGTGTTTTTTCCACAAGCTGAAGCATAACTTTTTCCGGTTAACAAAATCTTCGTAACTATCCACTGAAAAATGGTCTAATAATCTGTTTGTTTTGGTTATGGCCGAACATATTTCCTTGTGGTGTTTCCAGTCCAATATTTGATGGTTTCTGCTACAATACACTATTGTCCTACAATTTGAGCACCTCCGGAGGAAATTCTTTTCTTTACATACATGACACACATTACAGTTGAAGAAACAGTTGTAATCAATTGGGGACGACATTTCAAGACATGTTATTTCTTTCATGAATGAGAATTTTTTTTAAATTTATTTGAAGGTAATTTCATTATTATATTTAGTTAATTTTTATGATTCTTACCATCCTTTTGATTTGAGGTTATTTGCCTTAACAAGTTCTCACGCAATCTGTCATGGACTCATGGACACTGGTGACCACGCTCCATGGCTCCATGCCATGTCACGCCATCTGCTATAAAAAATGCCACAACCATAGAATAAAAAAGGCAAGAGAACTCTCTCTATGTTTCTTGGCCTTTGATTCCATATGGCGAATTTAGCCATTACGGAACTAAAGCACAGAACAGAAATGTCATTTAATCTTCCGGCCGAAACAACATCGAGTGTGAATTACACCTCTGCAAGTCACTACTTATTGGATATTTCCAATGGCGGATGAATTTCAATTGACCGTTTGAATTACACAAATTACACTTTTCGTTTCAAATCCTACCTTCAACAACTTTCGGGAGCGAGAAGAGTATGAATATTTCCTGTCTCAACAACTTCTAATCCCCTACAATTTTTAGCAACAGAAGTTAACTCAGAGCGAAGTGGTTAATCTCTCACACTACACCCTTTACAGTGGCGACAAGATAAAAGAAGAAGAAGACCTGGTTAATTCCTCAATGAGAAAAGGCCATAAATATAGAAGAAGATTATATATTTGTGGTTAATTTGTATCAAAACATTAAGTTATAGCTCTAGCTCACAAAAACTCATAAATAATTGGTATTTTGCACTTTTATCAAGAAGTTTTATCCATAATAAAAATATGGCTGACGAAGAATTCGACGATAACGATGTAGGTGACGACTTTGATGACGACGTTGAAGACGACAACATTGAAGAACTCGAACAACCCGATGAAGACGGAGACAATATCGACATACTCGCTCCCGGTCAAGCAGGCGGGGGAGTGCCCAAGGAAAAACGAATAACGACGAAGTATATGACAAAATATGAGCGTGCTAGAGTTCTAGGGACAAGAGCTCTGCAGATAGCCATGTGCGCCCCCGTCATGGTGGAATTGGATGGGGAGACGGATCCCTTACAGATAGCAATGAAAGAGTTGAAGCAGCGTAAGATTCCCATCATTATACGTAGATACTTGCCTGACCATTCGTATGAGGACTGGGGCATCGAGGAACTCATCATCATTGACCATTGAATAGTAGTTTTATATTTAGGTTAAGGCAGATTTTTGTAAAGATTTCAATAAAAAACTTATTTTAATCTGGTCGTTTTACTCTTTCTTGTGGTCAAAAATTTTAAAAGTCAATTTTTTCATCTTCTGGACGTGATTTTCACTCACTGCATTCAAGTATTCATTTGTCATAGTGTATATATGAAGAACGGATTAGGGCCATCAAGACACTCTTGTTTAACATAATCTGTTTTAGACAGGCATTTGTTTGAAGGTAAGACTGCTAGTTTGTTCACAGTGTCAATTCCATATCAATGAAGCTTCTCAAGAATATGCTTTCAACTTGATCAAAAGCCTTACTCAATTCACAATTCAAACAATGTTGAACATCAATCTATTTATTCCCTCACATACAAATTTTGATACCTCAGTTTAGTCTGCAGTTCATCTTCATCATTCGTTTCCAATGTCTTAGGAGGTATCAAAGCAGCCACTACGTTTCTTCCCTCTACATTCAGAAAATTAAATGTGGCACAAGCTTGTTCTGTGGATAGAATCTCAAATGGTATTTTGAACCGTCTGGAAAATGGGATTATCTTCTGATAAAAATTGAAGTTTTCTAATTTGTCACCTACTCCTAGGACTAATATATCTACTTTGGGTTCTAGTACTGAAAAGAGACTCAGGGACTCTTCTGTTATTTCTGAGACATCGCCCACATTCCAAGACAACACTGACCTGCAAAATTATGTTATTTTTCAACGTTCCATTACATATTTAACGAAGATCATACCTTGGGAAAATAACCATGGAGCCTAAAATTGTCATTTCATTATTCAATCGAAAACCGACCTGAAAACCAAACCACAATCAATTTTTGCGTTAATTTTATAGTCGTGTTGTTATTACTTGACTGTATCCATCTATTAAAATGCCTAAATCAGTGTCTTTATTCAGTATATGGACGGAGGTCTTTCCTTCTCCAGAATAGGCTCCTGGATGGCACAATCTAGTACATTTATGGACATTCTGTCTGAAATGGTTTGGTAAATTTACATGTTATTCAACGTATTGCATAATTCGGAAATCACCTGGATCTGTAGTTGAATGAATTTCTAGCATTTTTAGTTAAAAATCCAAAAGTTTTAGAAATATTCATTTCAGAACATTTGATTTGAGGTTACTTTTGTCTTCTTCTTCTCATCTTGATGCTTACGCAATCCTAAATCACAGAATACGTGAGGTTACAGAAGTGACACCTTCGATCTCAGTGGACCAAATAGAATGACCTTGGGTAGTTTATCTGTCATAACTTGGTTACCTCCGTTGACGAATATTTATCCAGCTCGTTTGGGAAGGCAACAGCTTTTACGTCTCATATTAATTCAGTTTGGTTCCCTAACTTGTTATTTGACAAACGTTAGTCCATAAATAGAAAGGTTGACGCACAAACACATACAAATGTATCTGTTCTGTGGGTTGGCATTGATTGAAAAACTACAATTCAGCGCACGCGCATATTCGAATTTGGAACAGTG
The DNA here is from genome assembly GCA_958502065.1 of Chrysolina americana. Lineage (NCBI taxonomy): Eukaryota > Metazoa > Arthropoda > Insecta > Coleoptera > Chrysomelidae > Chrysolina > Chrysolina americana. The sequence goes on along the minus strand of OY293413.1, from coordinate 392,014 downwards.
ATATAGTTTAAGGAAAAATTCCAATAATTCTGCTAAAAAAAATCTTTCCTGGCAGAGCTATGAGCGAAACATTCTCCCTTCACGCTAAAAACAAAACAACTACTCAAAATGGTAAAATATATTTTTGTACAATAAATACATATTTATATACAATTAAAAAAAAATTACAGGAAATCGAAGATGATTGAGTACAAGTACAGCACACATTAGATTGGTATGCTAACAGTTCCTGATAAAAATAAACGTATCTCTAACAACACATTTCGAGTAAGTCCCAAACTGTACCGTCGGTACAAGGACATGTTCGGGACTTCCCAGGGATGGACCAGCTGGGGTATCCACTGTACCAAATCTATACCTATCTATCTGTACCTATTGGCCCTTTTTGGTTGCCAGGGGATGTCCGTGAAATGTCCCTGATGAAGATTAGGGACTTCCCCAGGATGTCTTAAAGAAGTACCTGTGTTGTTAGGGACTGTTAGTATGTTCTTCACTAGTCATTTTATCAATTGGAGTGAGTTATGGATCATATTTTCGAAAGAAGTGCCTTCAATCATGTCTAAATCAAGTGGTTCACAGTTTAATCAAACCGTCATTTTTAATGGTTTGCTTCAAAATATGTGAAACAAACCAATAAAGCATCATAAATTACGTCCCTCTTAGACATTTCGACTACACAATTTGATCGTGAGTCATGGGCCTTGCTTTTTAAACATTAGCTTTCGCGATAAGCCAGATTTCTGATTGAGTATCTCAGAAATAGTTGACATACAAATGAATTGAATCGTGGCCTTTCTTTCTACGTCTCCATACCACAATAAGAAACACTCACCCAAGGAAATAAAAAATATATATGAGATTGTACTCACATCACATATAAAAATGATATCACGGGCAGCTTTGAGAAAACGGCATCAGTTCAATTTCAACTGACAAAACGAACCGTTGCTGCTATGAATTATACCGCTAAAACGGCTAATAACATCGACGTATTCTGATAATGTTAGTTCAAAACCAAATTTGTATACCCGTGTGCAGACCATGACTATCTAGTCTGTTACCTTTTCATAGTGTGAAACCCTCAAACCACGCTATGATTCCACTTCCCGTTTTCTTGTACACTTTCCTAGAGTACGAAATATTTTCAATTTGACACTAGGGTAAACACGATTAGAATTCCACAATTTTTATTATACTCGCGACATGTTTTGCTACACGGTAGCTTCATCAAGCGGTTTGTTACACTTCACAAATCGTGATTAATTATCGAGAATATTCGACAAAAACGAAAAGTAGAATCGTCAGCAAGGCTCCAGGATTTCCCACAATGAGAACGTAATAGATAGCCTGATCTACATAAGGGAGTCATAATTCGATTATGAAACCGTAACGGAAAAACCGTTAGAAAAACCCCGAGACTTAGCAGTCGAACAGCTCATCGCCCATTCGGCCATGAGCTGCGAGCAACTATCAGTGGGTCTTCATGTGCGTGGAAAGAGGGCCGGTTTGGGAGAAGGATTTGTAACAAATATTGCACTTGTAAGGTTTTTCTCCGGTGTGGATCCTGATGTGGACCTTAAGGGTGGAAGCCTGATAGAACCCCTTCTTGCAAAAGGGACAAACGAAATCTCTTTCACCTGAAAAACGCAATTCAACAAAAAGTCAGTTAGTAATATTTCTTTTAATGACGGTATGAATAGCTATTTACATACCAAGGGAGGAAAATTATGCTTTTTTCTACTCATTTTTTAACCAGATACCATACATTGACGCAAATGATTATTATCATGAAATTCGACGGGAATATACTAAAAACAATTTGATGGACTTTTGACACTAACGACAGTAAATCTCACTACTTGGCACTTGAATTGACAAACGATCGTCACTTCTTTTGACGGTAAACGAAAAAAAAACGGAAAAAAATACCCCCGGAAAAAAAAAACGAAAAAAAAAAACGGAAAAATAACCCTATATGCGATAACAATGGCCAGTACACAAAAGGCAATGAAATTTGAACTGTGTGTCATGTTAAAGAAACTAGACCATATTTGATTCATTTTACAATACCAATAAAAGTTTTAACCTATCCTGTGGAATGTTCATCGTCGACGACCAAAAAAAAAACGATTTTTATATTTTTATGACTCGATTGTTCCTGAACGAACTAACCTGGTGACAGATTCGCCTTTTTGCAAGGCTGGAAAATCTGTTGTTCCACCCCTCTGTACTGTAAAATGAATCAAATATGGTCTAGTTTCTTTAACATGACACACAGTTCAAATTTCATTGCCTTTTGTGTACTGGCCATTGTTATCGCATATAGGGTTATTTTTTCTGGGAGTTTTTTTTAGTGGGGTATTTTTTCCTGTTTTTTTTCCATGGTTATTTTTTCCGGGAGTTTTTTTTTTCGTGGGGTATTTTTTCCTGTTTTTTTCCAGGGGAATTTTTTCTTTTTTTTCACATAGATTCCGTTTAATAATTCATAAACATTTTCACGATTACCTATATATAATCTTCCCTCTATAATTATAATTAATAGGGATTCTGATAGCCAAATTCCAGTATTTTATAAACAACATCTATCCTAGAAGAAGAAAAGAATTTCACACTCGTGATGAAATGTTTTTTTTCCGTTCGTGATATTGCCACACTCGCTCCGTTCCGCTTCGTTCATGGACAAACTCTCACTTCACGAAAAAAGTGTTATTTTAGTATCAAGTGCGTAAAATCAGTGTTTTTTTTGATGGCACATGAGAGTGTTAATTTTTGGCCGAAACCGCAGGTCGAGGCCAAAAATTCTCTCGAATGTGCCATGAAAACACGCAAAACATTTTTTGTTCAACCGTGAATGTGAATTTACATCGTCTGAAACATATTAAAAATGAATACTTCCAATACATCTTGACGTGTTTTTTTGTCCCGATGAGTTATCACTTTTAAACGACTGTTGTCTTGAAAATATTATTCAATGTTTTCAGTAAAATCGTATTTAAAAATTTTTCCTGTCTGAAAAATATAAGTCCAAAATAACTAAATAGTACTTCTCTTTTCCATACATGTTACCCTCAATGTTATCTATGGGGCGCCGTTAGTGTCAAAAGTAGTTGTTCTCATATATTTTATTTTTACCCAAATATATTTGTTGATGACCATATATTTATTAGTTGACACCAATATATATTGAAACTGAACAAATATTTCCATTTTAGCGTCCATTCATTCATAAATATATCGTCAATGAATATTAGCAGTGAAGAGCAATATATTTATTACTTGTTACCAATCCATATATAAAAATGAGCTTTCGATTACCACCACTAGGTGGCGCTCACATCTTGTTTTGGTTATGTTGATATGCATTGCATTCACACTTTTTGAAGATATGCAATGATGAAAACTCGAACAATCTTTCGATTATTTTCAACATAGCGGACGCGTTGCGAAGAAATGGCATGAATCGGTTACATGGCGCCATCTAGTGGTGGTACTCGAAAGCTCATTTTTATATATGGATTGGTAACAAGTAATAAATATATTGCTCTTCACTGCTATTATGCTTTGACGATATATTTATGAATGAATGAACGCTAAAATGGAAATATTTGTTAGGTTTTAATATATATTGGTGTCAACTAATAAATATATGGTCATCAACAAATATATTTGAGTAAAAATAAAATATATGAGAACAACTACTTTTGACACTAACGGCGCCCCATATTTATCAATACTTCCAATACAATTTCACAGTGGTGAGGGGTCGAAAATGGAGTTGTCTATCTAGTAATGTAGTAGAAAAAAATATATTTCATTTTTGAACCAAATTTCCGAAGTTAATGCCTTCAACATGACCGTATAGAAAAAGTCAAGTGGTGTTAGATCTGGACTTCGTGCTGGCCACTCGATTGAATAACATCATCCTATCCATCTGTTCTCATATTTATCACCAACACAAGTTCCGTCTTGTTGAAACCATATACCCACGACAGTCAGCACTTTATTTCAACCAAGACTGCTCCATCTCTTAACGAAATCCGGTAAAATTTTCCCCCTGAACGATATCCTGTATCTGCGCATGTTCGTTTGAAACTGCAATACTTGATGATTTCAAATTGCAATGTTTGATGGGTTTCAAATATCAAATCAACAGAAAAAAATCGAATTGGTGCAAAAATCAATTGAAGTCATAGTGTGGGTACTCAAATTTGATAAGTTTAGTACCTGTCCATACACCCATCACTCAATTCTTTGTCATGAAACCGACAAACTTCGAGATTTTGCTGTAAAATGTAATAAAAGACAAAACCACCAACCTGTATGGGTCTTGATGTGGATATTCAAATCCTCGCTCCTCGGGAAAGCTCTCGGACACAAGCTGCACTGGTAAGGCCGTTCCCCGGTGTGAATCCGCATGTGTTTCTTCAGCTGAGACGAGCTGACGCAGCCCCGTCCGCACGTGTTGCACACGTAGGGTTTTTCTCCGCTGTGAGACCTAGAGTGGACGGTCAATCTGGAAGGATCGGGGAATCCCTTGCCGCACGTCGTGCATACGTAAGGTCGTTCGCCTGCAGAAGAAGAAAATACTTTGATGGTGCCATATTTGGATTGAAGCGAGGCCTTTTATACAGCCGGCTACAATTTTTCCCTGGAGAAGTCATCTCGACTGGGTATAAGAAATGTTGTTCAATGGATTGCTAGATATTTAGATAATAGATCGTGATAAGAGGCATCTGTCAGGGTTCAATTTTATGCAAAAATACGTTCTAGATAGGGAACGTACAATTATTTTGCCGTCGTCCTCTTAATACACGTATTTGGACAAATTGATAGCCTATTATTTATGAGAGTAAAGTTTCTATACATGGTGTTTAAAAATGCAGTATCAAGATTTCAAGGGCGTATTTTTCTGGTGAAAATAATATTTTTTTCCTCAAAATGTGTTCGCAAACGCTTCGTTCGATTAATGAAATGAAAAAATGTGGATTTTTTTTTTTACCGGATATTACCGCTCTCAACTGCACATAAACTCTTCAATTCGAGAACGGTTTGAGATAGAGCAATTCTGCGTACGCCAATCGATTCAGAATGAAAAAATTAAATTGATCCGTGAATTTGACTCAGAAATATTCTCAGACGGATTTTTAATTGAACACTTTAGCAGATTTTTGAAAATTTTCAACTCGCGACTGCAGAGGTTCCATGAAAAGCCTATGAAATCTCCATTTGACTGAGAATCGACTTCAATTCTGTTGTGTATATTCAGAAAAGATCAAGTTTTTTGAGTATGAGCAAGAAACATTTTTTGAAATATTTTCCGAGGTGTATGACACCTTTCATCTTCAGATAAACTCTTCAATTCGAGAACGGGTTGAGATAGAGCAATTCTGCGAACGCCAATCGATTCAGAATGAAAAAATTAAATTGATCCGTGAATTTGACTCAGAAATATTCTCAGACGGATTTTTAATTGAACACTTTAGCAGATTTTTGAAAATTTTCAACTCGCGACTGCAGAGGTTCCATGAAAAGCCTATGAAATCTCCATTTGACTGAGAATCGACTTCAATTCTGTTGTGTATATTCAGAAAAGATCAAGTTTTTTGAGTATGAGCAAGAAACATTTTTTGAAATATTTTCCGAGGTGTATGACACCTTTCATCTTCAGATAAACTCTTCAATTCGAGAACGGGTTGAGATAGAGCAATTCTGCTAACGCCAATCGATTCAGAATGAAAAAATTAAATTGATCCGTGAATTTGAATCGGAAATATTCTCAGACTGATTTTTAATTGAACACCTTGGCAGATTTTTGAAAATTTTCAACTCGCGACTGCAGAGGTTCCATGAAAAGCCTATGAAATTTCCATTTGACTGAGAATCGACTTCAATTCTGTTGTGTATATTCAGAAAAGATCAAGTTTTTTTAATTTGAGCAGAAAAAATTTTTTGAAAAATTTTCCGAGATGTATGACACCTTTCAAATCCAGATAAACTCTTCAATTCGAGAACGGGTTGAGATAGAGCAATTCTGCGAACGCCAATCGATTCAGAATGAAAAAATTAAATTGATCCGTGAATTTGACTCAGAAATATTCTCAGACGGATTTTTAATTGAACACTTTAGCAGATTTTTGAAAATTTTCAACTCGCGACTGCAGAGGTTCCATGAAAAGCCTATGAAATCTCCATTTGACTGAGAATCGACTTCAATTCTGTTGTGTATATTCAGAAAAGATCAAGTTTTTTGAGTATGAGCAGAAAAAATTTTTTGAAAAATTTTCCGAGATGTATGACACCTTTCAAATCCAGATAAACTCTTCAATTCGAGAACGGGTTGAGATAGAGCAATTCTGCGAACGCCAATCGATTCAGAATGAAAAAATTAAATTGATCCGTGAATTTGACTCAGAAATATTCTCAGACGGATTTTTAATTGAACACTTTAGCAGATTTTTGAAAATTTTCAACTCGCGACTGCAGAGGTTCCATGAAAAGCCTATGAAATCTCCATTTGACTGAGAATCGACTTCAATTCTGTTGTGTATATTCAGAAAAGATCAAGTTTTTTGAGTATGAGCAGAAAAAATTTTTTGAAAAATTTTCCGAGATGTATGACACCTTTCAAATCCAGATAAACTCTTCAATTCGAGAACGGGTTGAGATAGAGCAATTCTGCGAACGCCAATCGATTCAGGGTGACAAAATCAGTATATTACGTGAATTGAAAGTCAATCGGAGAAAATAAAAATTTCTCGAAAAAAAGTCCAGGGTCCTAAAAATACTTAATCAGATTCACTTGAATTTGGCACTATGTGCCCAAAATTTCATGCTAATTCCGAAAATATATGATTTGGATATGTTCAGATACAAGGTGTGCCAAAAAAAAACGATAAAACGTAAAAAATTCTCTCGCACCATCATTTTTCGAAAATTTTCAATTTTAATATTTCGAAAAATCACAAATTCCTCTCAAACGTTTCTCGACGAGCTGATTTCGAATTACTCATCAAAAATGAAATTCGACAAAGGATTGACAAAATGAGGGTACTTTATTGGTCGAAATTGCAAAAATGGTCGATATTTCGTTAATCCTTTGTCGAATTTAATTATTGATATATAATTCGGAATCAGCTAGTCGAGGAACGTTTGAGAGGAATTTGTGATTTTTCGAAAAATTTCAAATAAAAATGTTTGGAAAAAGTTTCAACTCGAAATTGCAGGGGTTTCCGTAAAAACCCTACTAAATCTCTATTAGACTCGGAATCCATTTCAAATTTGTTGAGCATATACAAAAAATGTTGAATTTCACAAATATGAAAAAAAAAATGTGGAAAAAAAACTTGACCGGATATTACCGTTCTCAAATCCAGATAAACTTTTCAACTCAAGAACGGTTTGAGATAGAGCAATTCTGCGAACGCCAATCGATTCAGAATTATGGAATTAGTATATTCCGTGGATTTAAAGTCGATCGAAAAAAATAAAAAGTACTCGAAAAAAATCCAAAGGGGTAAACCCCTAAAAATCGTGAAAAATACTAAATCATTAGATTCACTTCAATTTCGCACTATATGCCCAAAATTTTATGCTGATTTCGAAAATTTATGATTTGGGTATGCTCAGTTACAAGGTGTGCCATAAAAACGCGGTAAGACGTCAAAAATTCTCTTGCACAATTTTCGAAAATTTTTATTTAAAATTTTTCAAAAAATCGCAAACGTTTCTCTATGAACTGATTTCGAATTAGGCATCAAAAATTATAAATTTTTCGCAAAAAATTAAATTCGACAAAGGATTAACGAAATGAGGGTAATTTTTTTCGTCAGAATCGCAAAAGTGGTCGTCATTTCGTTAATTCTTTGTCGAATTTAATTTTTGATCAAGATATGTTCAAGAGAAACTTGCAAAAAATTGAAAATAAAGATTTGCGAAAAAAGGTTCAACTCGAAATTGCAGACGATAGCTAAGCACCAAATAGATTGATTTTCACGAATATGAAAAAATAGTCGACAAAAACTTTCTGCCCGCATATCACCGTTCTCAACTCCGGATGATCTCTTCAACTAGGAAACGTTCTAGAGCAAAAATCACTCGAAAATAATCCCTAAAATTCATCAAATTCACTTCAAATTCGTTGAACATATACAAAAAATCTTGGTGGAAGTGTAAGACAATTAATTCTCTGTCAGCTATTGTCAATGTCTAAATTTTTTATATGACGTGTTGGTGATAGTGAATGTTAAGTATTTTACGTTGTGACTTTTTTTACCCTTGACTAATTTTATAAATAAGACTATTTTTTGTGACTTGTGATTACTTCAATGAATATATATCTATCTAGTACCGTTTATATGCCTTTTTTTCATCATTAAGTTTACTATTTTTCAAAGTATTATCTTCATTTATATACGGACTATTACCGAAAGGTCACTACATATCTACGAACCCAAAAGGTCTCACAATCCACCGCTCGATTATAATTTCCAAACTTTGTGAGCGTTTCAGGACGTTTCTGAAACCTGCCGCCGTCATCAGAGCAAACCCTAGCGGGAGACGTTTGAAACTGTTTGAAAATCGCTCCTTTCGGATCTTAAAAACCCTGTATATACCCTGAAACTGATTCGATTACCTGTGTGAGTTCTTTTGTGGATGATGAGATTGCTGGGGGTGGTGAAGCCTCTCGAACAGAACGGGCATATGTGATCTTTGAGCCCCGTATGCGTTTTCATATGCATCGCCAACGATCCTGACCCACATAACCTAAAAAATAATCAGGTTAGGATATTGAACGACATCTGATCTAAGAGGAGAGAGAGGGGAGAGAGAGAACAGAGACAAGAGAGAGGAGCGAGAGGGGAGAGAGGGGAGAGAGGGAAGAGAGGAAAGAGAGAAGAGAGAAATGAGTGAGAGAGGAGAGAGGGAGAGGAGAGAGAGGGAGAGGAGAGAGAGGACAGAGAGGAGAGAGAGGAGCGCGAGGGGAGAGAGGAGGGAGATATGAGAGAGAGAAGATAAGAGAGAAAGGAGTGAGAGAGGAGATAGAGAGGAGAGAGAGAGGAGAGAATGGAGAGAGAGGAGAGGAGAGAGAGGAGTGAGAGGAGCGAGAGGAGCGAGAGGAGAGAGAGGATAGGAGAGAGCGGAGAGGAGAGAGAGGAGAGGAGATAGCGGAGAGAGAGGAGAGGAGATAGCGGAGAGAGAGAAGAGAGAGGAAAGAGAGAAGAGAGAAAGGAGTAAAGAAGAGAGAAAGGAGAGAGAGAGGAGTGAGAGGAGAGAGAGAAGAGAGAAAAGATAGAGGAGAGATAGGAGAGAAATGAGAGAGAGGGGAGAGAGAGAAGAGAGTGGAGAGAGAGGACAGAGAGGAGAGAGAGGGAAGAGAGGAAAGATAGGAGTGAGAGAGGGGGAGAAGGGAAATGAGAGAGAGAGGGAAGAGGAAAGAGAGGAAAGGGGTGAGAGGGGATGAATAGTAAAGCCCGAGTTTTGTCGGACGCAAATTTTCTTCTTTAGAAATACGAAACTCACCTCTTTTCGCAGACGGAACAAACGTGCGTCTTGACTCCGCTGTGCGTTTTGGTGTGCGCCGCCAAGCTCGTGTACCTCGAGAAAGCCTTCGCGCACACCGAACACACGAATTTCTTCTCGTCGGCGTGCGCCCGCATGTGCTCCAGCAACCTGAACGATTGCGCGTACGACTTGTCGCACAGCTTGCAGGCGAACGGTTTTTCCCCGGTGTGCGTCCGCAGATGACGCGTCAGATCGTCCGATCTGGAGAAGCCTTTGCCGCACTCGCTGCACAGGTGGCGCTTGGCGCCTTCGTGCACTTTCGAGTGACGGCACAGGGTGCTCGCGCTGGCGAAGCTCTGGTTGCACGTCTTGCAAGTGTGGCCGCTCGGTTTCAGGTGGGTTTTGGCGTGCGCCTGTAAAACACATCGATGTTATTTCGGATCTCTCGAATGCAATTTCAAGGCTCGAGGCCGCCGAGGGAGATTTTTAATTTCGGAACTCTCGAAGGCAACTTTTATTTTTGGAGCTCTCGAATGCATTTTTTTCAAATATTGGATGATATTCATTGTATTGAAACGATCCAGTGATAAACTAAGGCCATTATTACAATTGAAACTCCATAATCAACCTTTCTTCAACACGAAAACAATCACATATTTTTTTATTAAATGTGTTTATGGTGGCAGTTAAAAATACATAATAGAAATCTTGAATTTTAGTAAGATTACCTTCAAGTCAGACTGCGTAGTAAAACAACACGTACATCGTTCACATGGGAAAATAGGCTGTTCAGTTTCATCTTGCAAACTTTTTTTCATGACTTCTTTCTCCTCCATTACCATGTCATCTTTTGCCTTCTCGTCTTGACCAGTATCGCTATCTATATCATTGGTAACTACAAGGAATAACAGTTAGTTTTTCAATTATCACTAATTCACCCAAAATTATTCCTAATTGATCAATGTTTGTAGTATTATTTAGAAATTTCAAAGGAACACTTGGGTGAACAGCACAATTTTTCAGATTAATTACACCCATTGTTCTCGTAGAGCTCATATTTCAATTTGAGGTCATTTTGGGGCTCTTCCAACACAATTTCAGCTGGGACATTTTGCACCAGAGTAGCTTGTGGCTGCTGAATCGGCATCACCTCGTCTAAAACAACATCTTCAGCTGTCGACAACTGGGGAATGCCAGTGATGATTTCTGCAACAGAACTAGATACCAAAGAATCGGACGCGAGTAAAGGTTTCAACTCTAGAAACGTCTGTTGGAACGGTCGTTCTAGTAGTTCTCGAAGAGTGTTATCTGACCTTTCACAGAGTTGTTTGAATGAAAATGCTCTCGTTATGTAGTGAACACATTGCAAGCATACTTGGCTCGGTAATCCATCGTCAGTCATCACCTGTAAACACAAGCAAATAGATCAGTGAGAATTAATTTCACTTTATTTAGTGTCAGATTGAAGGTTAACCCTGGTTGTATCATCCAGTATGAACAATAAAAAGCTTAAAATAACTCTCTCACCTGGATAGAGGTACATGTCATGAGCATTTCGAAAATTCTTAGATTTTCTCCAGTTGATTCTTCTATACTAAATACGGACTTCATATCGCTTTCTTCTGATAAACAGGTCCTACAAATTTTATCAATAGAAACAGTCTCATATGCCATTTTCTTGGTCTTCCAGCGACAGAGTTACTATCTGATTTTGTTATTATATGATACAAATCATTATTTTTACTTTTTATTTGAAATGTTGATATATTTGACTGATTTACATTTGGCAGAAAAAACAAATATTCTTCTTCTCTTACTGTCTTGGCCTAAGTTGTCAAAGCCATGCCGTCAATTTGTTTTTCAATTTAGCCACTTTCCACGACTATCGCGAGCATTTTCATATCTGCTTTTTGACAAAGAATGAACAAAATTTTTGGAGAGGACTAATCAGTGACTTATTTTGTGAATCAGCCATACAGCAGCTATTTTTGAAACGAATAAACATTTTTTTCAATAATTGACGTTAATCTGTCAACTGTTGTCAGTTTGTGGTTTTGTGTCACCTGTGCTAGAGTGCTAGTGTCAGATGTCACTAGTATTACTGCTGTCCGTTAACCATTGGCCGGATAGCCCTGGCAGTTAAGGCCATTACATGAAGAAGAAGATTACTGCTGTCAGTGCTGTCAGTTTTTTGACGAATTTGGTTAAGTGAAGTGTTTTTACAAAATCGATCGAGTGCGAGTGTAGAAATAGTATGGCAATAAAATTTCATTAATGTCCATTTTTTTATTAACCTACAGTCCCGTCTCAGAAAACCATGCAAAGCGTGATCAACAGTGTTAAAGGAACAGCCTTGGCTGTCGGTGAATATCTAACTCCAATCCTGAAAGTAAGATATTTGATTTTCCTTTCAAAGAATCCGTCTTTAGTCATATTTTAGGAATCGAAATTCAAAGAAACCGGTGTCTTAACCCCAGAAGAATTTGTGGCTGCGGGTGATCATTTGGTACACCATTGTCCCACTTGGCAGTGGTCTGGGGGAGACGAGTCCAAAGCAAAGCCTTACTTACCAAAAAACAAGCAGTTTTTATTAACTCGCAATGTTCCGTGTAGCAGAAGATACGAACAGATGGAATATTCCCAAGAAATGGAGAAGATTATAGGTAAAACTTCTAGCTGGGTTTGATTTTTTATCAAGTAATATTCCCATTTTCCTGCAGAGTCTGATGATGCGGATAATGGCTGGATAGATACTCACCATTACGACAAAGAAATGATGTCCTCCGTCGAAGACAAAATATCAGAAATGACGCTGGAAAACACCAAGGCAGAAAGTATGGAAGATGCTCTGAGAGACGATGAAGATGAAGGCGAAGAAGATGATGATGAGGATGAGGAAGCTGCAGATATGGAAGAATTCGAAGAAAGTGGCATGTTGGAAGATGATCAAGTCAGTGTTGTTTCTCATTTTGTGGTTTTATATTGAATTGGTTGAATTTTTAGGTTGCTAAAATAGTGCAGCCAACAGAAACAGTCAAACACACCGAAGAGATTGGAGAAATTATACATACTAGAACTTATGATTTGCACATTACCTATGACAAATACTACCAAACGCCCAGATTATGGTTGACAGGTTATGATGAGGTAGGAGAGTGATTTTTATATTGACCAGTGATTAATAAAAACAAACAACCACCTGGTGTTCCACAAGGATCAGTTTCTGGACTCCTTCCATTTAAAGTGTATGAATTCATATTTTTAGCATTTTTATTGCACACTTTGAATCTGATCTTCTTTCAGAAACACCAACCGCTAACTGTTGATGAACTATATGAGGATGTCAGTAAAGACTATGTTCAAAAAACAGTAACTATGGAAACACATCCACATGTCAGCGCGCCCAAAATGGCTTCTGTCCACCCATGCAGGTGAATTATTGAATCACCAGCACTCGGAACATTTCAATAAATGCATAAATCTAAACAAATGTTTCAGGCATGCTGAGGTGATGAAAAGTATAATTGAGACTGTGATGGAAGGTGGTGGAGACCTAGGAGTCCATATGTATTTGATAATATTTCTCAAGTTCATGCAGTCGGTCATTCCGACTATTGAATATGATTACACTCAAAATTTCACCATGTGAACTTTTTATTTGAAATTTTGAATAGGCGCTTCAACACGAGATTTTGTTATTAGACTGTTTTTATATATACTTATGATTTGTCTACTTGTATTTTCAATGAAAATAAAAGAGCTTTCTATATTCGACTGGTGTATTTGTGCTTTGAAATATCAGCTAGCATTATTTGCTGGTTAGAGATCATAGAGAACTTTTTTTTTCCTCAAATATATAGGTATCGATTAACAGCCATATTTCCTTGTCGAAAATCAAGTATGATGTGTGTTCTGTTGGTATTTCGTCAAAATAATTAGTTTCATTAACTTGTTACACCCTCCAATATAATCCTTGGACTTTGCCCTAATCCTCTCTAGGTTATTTATGTTCAACTCAATAACAATAACAATTGATTCGCCTTTTTTTCGACCGAGTATTATCACAGAGTCAAGTGCTGTACTGGGTTTTTAGCGTGTTGGAAAACTATAAGAATAAACATCTTTTTTCAATAATTTTTCACTTTTGAAATTAAAAATATATCGGGAACTACGGATCAAAAAGCCAAACATGTTTACTTACAGCATGAAATCAGAATTTTATCTTATACAGATAAGGTAAAATATTATCGGCATATGACATTCCCAATACTACAGGAACTGATGCGGTTGATACTGTCACGTGAATTGTGCTCGAGGCGAACAATTTGTAGGAAAAACAGTAGTCCAGTTGAATACTTGAGTCTCTATCGCGTATATTTGTTATATTTTGTACTGGTCGACTGGCTACACCAAGAATCAACCAAACATATTGGGAACTCTATATGCCGATAATATTTTACAATATCTGTATATCTGAAGCCACTTGAAAAAGGTGGGATTTGTAAAAAAATCGACCGCCAGATTGATCGTTTTTCTTAACTTTCCCACAGAGAAAACAAAAATTCTTTGGTTCCAGGCTATACAAATGTGATTAAAATAAAGCAAAAACACGTCTACCCTTGTAATAATTTTTTAAATGAACCGGACTCTTTCTTATAAAACTTGCGAGTATTGCTGAAGAGAAATCGTTGCATCCAACGACTTTACCACACCCGATAACCCAATTTTAAATTCTAATACATTTTTCGCTGGTGGGACGTATATCAGATAAAGAAACAAAGATTACTTCAAAAATGTCACCCACCAGTTGTGATCTGTATTTTATGTGCGTAGGTTCGTTCATAGTTAGTGCAGTGAATTAGGCTAAGGTAATATTTATTGTCGACAAATTGTGTGAATTTCTCTTAAGTGGAGTAAATAGAACGTTGTATACTTATAGTTTATATCGTTTGATGAACTTCAGACGTTTCTAAAGGTACATAACAATAAATCAACTATTAAAAAGCCATAATAATAATGAACTACAGAACGAATGTGGTTATACAAATATGACTATTTACTGAGGGTACCAGAACTTACTGTTAAAAGTCCTTTTTTTTCGTAAAAATCTCTGTTACTAAATTAGTTTCATGAAATAAAAAATAATTATTCTTCTGACAAAATTACCCAATTAACGTTGTTTTAAAACAACGTCAAATTCACTCAACAAAGTTGCTCGGTAAACTTATTCAGTTTCATTTGGGGAAATTCAATAGAGATATATACAAATTAAATAAATGAGTAAAAAAATCAGGCTTTTCTTTTACCTTTTCCACTCTCTGCCATCCTTCGGTGTTGATGGGTTGACCTACGATTTTTTCATCACGTAATTTTTCTCGAATTGAATCTCTCGTCTATCGCGATACTTTGCCGGCACCAACAGCGTTAACACATAAGTTTTATTTACTTGGAAGTAATAAAACAACTGGTAGAATAAATATTTAACTGTAAAGAGTCCTTAATTAATTTCTAATAACATTTATATTGATGGTAACAAATCGTATCTTTTAATTATCATCGGAATGGTCTCCATATATACAGTCAAGGTAACGCTGGTAGTTATATATTTCGTTGACACCGTGCACTTGTGATTTCTTTAAATATATGAGGAAAACTGTGGAATAAAATACTTTTAAACAAGTTCCGGTGAGTCTTTAGTTGAAAAATAAAATGAGAATAACGTAGATGAGGCCTATGAACTCTCTATTCAACTTTCACGCATCGCTTGCCTATCAATTTTGAGTAAAAACGTAGGTTAGTTTTGTTTAAAACGGCAGAAATGAAATCTTGGTACTCGTTTGATGACATTATTCGGAAATTTCCTATTTTTACTTCTACTATTTATTCAAGAATGCATGTCGAGCCACACTCGATTTTCTGGTGCTCTTTGAACCGCACTTTCATGGCCCTTCTAGTTTGACCCACATACTTTTCGCAGTCGTGAATAAATAAAAATAAATAAATTATGTATTTTCAAGACAGTTCGAGTAGTATAGTTTCCATTTTTGGGCTGATAAGAAACCAAAAGTTTTGAAGTTGAAACTATAGTAAGTACACGTTTTTTGATTTCCTAACTACTGGTTATTTCGAACATTCTCGTTAATGCGAATCATTGATGCCTATGAGGAAAAAAATTAATTAGGCTCAGCCCACATAAAATTTCAACTCATCATTTCGTATGTTTCTCCATTTGTCGTGAAAGACTATGCGTGCAGTTTAATAATTATAACAACACGCGAGTCAATCTGGAACACGTGTTCCTAAATTGAATTCCGATGTATATATAACTGTCGATACCCACTAAATATGGTTATCATACCATTGTTTTCAATCGAGCGCTATAAAGGTTCACAACAAATATTATAAATTGTGATTGTGTGAAGTGTTTATGAATATCGGCAAAAGGTAAAGCGAAAACTACATATTCCAAGCTTGATAACTAGATTAGTGAACGACGTACAGTGTGGAAAGTTTAATAATAATAACAATACGGTTCATCTGAAAAAAGGAACAGCGCTCGAAAAAAAAGGAGTACTCTCCTCCCTGGTCTGCCTTTCTATCGTCGTCTCCGCGAATCCGCTTGCAGAAAGCTATTAAAATTGGAGAAGCCTCTGGAGAGAATGTTCTGCGACCTGAAACCTTCAATGCCACTCTCTATTTCCTCGCATTTCTTCCCACAATGTTCCCAGTGAAGGAGGATTTATAATCATTCCACTCCAGTTTTCTTCACAAGACTAAACTGAAGAATCACCTGCCTATACACGGTGGAGAGTCTTTCGTTCCACCAGGGAACGTTTTTTATCGCTTTTTTAATCGCTTTACGGTCATTTGCAGCTGAAATTCTCATTTTTGGCCAGATGTTGTTTCAGAACCACTCCCTAAGCGTCTCAATTTGTTTTGGTTTCATGCCTGTTTGTAGATTGTTCTGTCCAAATGTTCTGTTGCTCCTGTTGGACACTACGTCATATTCCAAGATGATGTTAGATGCTGTTTTCTCCTCGTCACCATATGGTCTGCACGTCACCGTTTCTATATTTATTCCAATTAAGTGCACATGTTTTCTTAGGCCACAGTGTCCTGTTAGCAAGTAGGTAATTGTGCATACCTTAGATTTGTTTAGGTTAAGAGTATCATCGATCATGGCTGTGGTGTGTCGATGATTTTTGATTCGATTCCAATATGTTTGGAGCTCCGGTTTCTTCTTCTTCTTCAGATGCTTGTGATGCAAATTGTTCTACTGTATCGTTGCCTTCTTTGTCAAATTTGTTTTGACTTGATCTGTACTGAATGAGCTTTTATTGCAGTGTTACTGTCTAGATTCTGTGTAGGCGTAGGGCAGTTTACTCTGGAATTTCGTCGATTTCCCAGAGGCCCTAAGGATTCTAGCACCATCTGGCCTCGAAGGTTATAGAAAAGCAATTAATATAAAACTCATGAAATATCTAGAATGCACAGGAATTGTGAATGATGAACAATATGATTGCCGTCATCAGAGATTATAATATACTGGTGACTTGTTTGGTTATGCCTCACATATATGGCAGCAAAACATATCGAGCTTGTCCTCTTGTTGCCTTCCACTGCCATCGGAGGTGTTCCCTGAGGCATACAGTCTTCAGGAATTCAAGAAGAACACCTCCTAACCAGTTAACACAAAATACCCTCAGAGACAGCAGAGTGCTTCTCATTCAAGTTTCAAGTCACATGCGTGAAGTGCATTGTTACTCACATTTCAATCTCATTAACTTCTATTTGGGGCCCTCTTGACCGACAAATGCATCACATTGTGATGCCAAATGTTACTCACAATGATGTGAATGTGATATACTATTAAATTTTCGAATAAGGAAGCACATTTTTGTGCCTCAGATCGACATCAATCAGAAGATAACTGAAATCTCCAGATGCATTGGTCACAGTAGTCACAGTTAGTATCTTATTCACTTGGTAACAGTGATGTACAAATGTACCTCACTTTCTAACCGATTCATGAACATGAAAGCGATATCGCAGAGATGTTTGTGTTTACTGGGTATCTACTATATACCTTGGCCTCTTTGAACATTACAAGATTTGCCTTTTCGCGGGAATAAAAACATAAAAAAATTGGAAGATGTATTTCTTATGTTTTGGTCCCTATAGAAAAAAAATTGAGTGAAAAAATAAAAGATTTACACTCTCATCTTGCAAACTTCCATTCATATTGTTTTCTGACCCACCTCTCCCGATAAACTCTTCTGAAGACGGCCCTGTTTATCGAAGAATAATTACCTAAAACTGGCAACCCTGTAATTATAATTTCTGAGGTTGATCGTTCGCTTGATAGCAGAAGGAAAAGTATTCATACGTATGAACTAATAATGGCTTTTTAATCATTTGATATCGAGGAAATCAATTATAAATAAATATGCGACCATTGACGAAATTTGAAATTAGTTGCACAGAACAGGCTTTCGATGAACGAACTAAAAAAACATGCCTGGCTGTTCGTTATTATTAATAAAATGGAAGGTTATACGCGTTTCTGACATTATTGTCTTCCAAGTATACCTGGTATAGTGTTGCAACAATTTCTAGTGCATATCAAGGTAAAAAAGTTTTGATCTTTATTCATATTTAAAATTCAAGAAGTGTACTCAATGATATATTTGTTTCTATTGGCAGAAAAATTTTAATGTCACGGTAGGTTTTGTACAGGAAAATGGATTCACGGTGTCTTGATTTCCACACACGATGAGTTGACGGTGTCGTTTTATCAAAAGTATTGTTATTCAAAATTTTTACAAGAACACAGAAGTTCAATATTTCCATTTCTGTATCGTAACCATTAACATTTCTGTGAAATATTTTCTTTTTCACATTCACATTTACAAATGACCCACTTAAATATTTTCCCGATCCAGTACCGGAGTGAGGAGGTTGTTGAATTCGCAGCTGAAACTTGAATTGGAAAAAAAATATAAAACATCTCCATCAGGAATACATTTTTTGCTATATTCTTCGAAATGGCAAGAAAAATGATTGTCAATTCACAAAAAACGTCAAAGAATTTTTTTCACAAAAATAAAAACACGCAAAACTGAAGCAGACTTCGGAAAGAACTTATCGAAATCACGGAGGCGAGTTATCTCAGTAAAAGTACAGGGTGTCAAATTTAAGTTGCCAATAATGATAAATATATTAAAAAAATTAAAAATATATTTAAAAACTTCCAAAGGTACTTCGAGGCAATAAGTCGGGGAAACGGGAAGAGCACAAAAGTGAACCTTGATAACCCCCCCACCTCAAGTTGAAATGGCAACCCTCAATGTGTGCTACATCACTAGAATGGTCTTTAAAAATGCTTTTCCCAGTTTTGGGGGCGTCAAAATAATCAGATAATATTAATAAGAAAATATCAGAGTTATTCCCCCGCGGAAAAATTAAGAACTTTCGTCTCTTTTTATTAGGGTGTCCAGATCCATTAGAAATCTCTATTGGAGGAGAATTCGGTGGGTATTGCAGTTGAAAGAAATGGTTGAGGGATAAATTTCCGAAATATTTGATAACGATACGAATTAAACGTCTTGAAACAAAAAGATTACTGGGTTTGAAAATTTCTTTTGTTTAACCGCACCGAATACTCTATGTTCACATCCCTTTCTCGGCACTTTGAGACATGCCAAACCTCTTTTACCCACAGCTCGTTCATCCAACGAACGGCAAAGCCTTAGAACTCCCCAGCCAACCATTTGTGACATAAAGGGTTATGTGATGTAATAATGTTACCCCAATGCGATGTAAATTTTGTACCTAATTCGACGGATATTTATATGATATTACAGTCACAATAACACATCACAAACAGGAAACAATGTGATAAGGCAGCAACATTCATAATAAGCTACCAAGTCATGTTATCACATTGAGACATCAATGAGATGAATATTATAGGTTACATTTTCATATCACATATAAGTGATTTGTGATGATATAAAATATGGACTTGTATAATACATATTGGTAACTTTTTATGTTATGAAGCGAAGTGGTTGTACAGGCGGTCCGGGATCGATCCTCTCACCTGTTACGGAGCAAACAAATTTTTTTCCATGTCCAAAAGACGTCACAAAGATTTCCTTTGAGGCGGAAATTTTCACATCGCCTTAAATGTATTGGATACATGTTTGTGACTTCAAATGAGATGTCGCACGTCACAATGTGATGTCGCGTATACATATGTTTCTCGTATCACATGATGGTTGGCTGGGTCACTGCCTCGCGAAGTGCTCCCCGAGGCATACGTCCAGCAAAATTTCTTCAACTTTTACGATGTTCTCAGGACATTACAGGATTTTCCTCTTCGTGGGAACAAGAACAAAAAAAAAGTTCAAACGTTACCGGTGGGGAACTCTTTATGGTGAGACTGTATTCTCAGCAGCTCTGTGTGTTTGTGGGAGCACATTTTTTATATATGTAAAATAGCAATGAACGCGATAGACGGAGAAATTTATAAAAAGTACGATTCTTAAAATATCTATCGATGCACGATCGCATAAACAATTTTTGGGAGGAAATAATTCAACAATCATGGCATGCAGCGTTGAAGATTTTCTTGTCGGTCACGTCTCTATAGTACCGTACCGTATGATAATGAATACTTTACGAACTTTGGTTAGTTTGAAAAAGAACCATTACCATCGGCGGCAGCCTTCAGCTTGACTGTGCAAAATTCGGTAATTATTTCGTTTATCTACAGTCATTACCAGCTGACAATAATGTAACTTCGAATTGTATTGCTGTTACAACTGTTCTTAATTAGGAGGCGATGGAAATATGAGTTTAGTCTTACATAACCAAGCGTGAGCTTTATGGTGATCCTACATGAATATTTGCCTTGAGATAGTCCAGTGAAGGTGAGTTCTTGAGTTTTTTTAAATATATTTACAAATTTGGTAATATATGAACGCGTTCCCGAGTTGAAAGGTTCATCGGTAGTTCGAAACGATAATATACGGGCACAAAATTTTCGAGTGATTTTTATTTTCGTCGATCAACTTTAAATTCACAGAATGTACTAATTTCGTCATCCTGAATCGATTGGCGTTCGCAGAATTGCTCTATCTTTAACCGTTTCTGAGTTGAAAAGTTCATCGGTAGTTCAAAACGGTAATATACGGCCACAACATTTTTTTTTACTACTTTTCCATATTCGTAAAATTCAACTTTTTTTGTACATGCTCACCAAATTTGATATTGTTTCAGAGTCAAATAGACATTTGGTAGGCTTTTTAAGAAACCTCTGCAAGTTTTAGTTGAAACTTTTTTCGAAAATTTGTAGTTTTAATTTTTCGAAAAGTTGCAAATTTTCCTTAAACGTATCTCGAGATGCTGGTTCCAAATCACATCTCAAAAATTGAATTCGAAAATGGATTAACGAAATAACAACCGTTTTTTTGCAATTTCGACGAAAATATTTGCTTCATTTCGTTATTCCTTTGTCGAATCCAATTTTTGTGACGTTATTCGAAATCACCATTGTCGACTTGAAAAGTTCGTTCTGAGTTGAGAGCTATAATTTACCGTCAAATTTTTATGAATTTTTGGCGGGGATTTCAAATTATGATTGTTCGAGGCTCATGGTAGTTTTGCTACTCGACGATAGATGTCGCCACTACCCACTATTTTAAACTGTGTGGTTTTGCAAGCGATACTTGTTTTTTTTTGGCAATTTTGTAGAAATTTTTATATTTTTCGGAATAAAAGGGGTATCTTAAATGTAGACCCAGGATATTACAAGCATTGTTAAGCATCTGTACTCTTGATATCAGCTGCATAAATTTCTCCTTGAAATGGATCCGATTCCAGACCAGAGTGTGCGAGAATCTCTGTTCTTCTTCCCAAGTTTATAACTAGTATCTTACTGCTTCTGTTGAAAGTGTCTATTTTGTATATATGAGCGGATCTTGAAGCATGAGGAAATATTTGGTGGTTTTTGAATTGCCATTGAACTCAAAAATAGTTAGTTGAAAGATTGAGGTCGACACCTTTAAAACATCGTGAGGGCCTTTCAATTGGTGTACAACAAATTCTTGCCGAAACCGTATCATTATTTTGAAACGTCGATTTTTTGTCCAGATAATGGTTGATGATTCACCGTAGCCATGGAACTGAGTCCAGGGTGGACTCCAGAGAAGGATAGAAGAACCCCATCCCCGCTGCGGACGAGGCGAAAACTCAGTATCCCCGTTTCCCCGTCGTTTCCCGCAGGAATAGAACCAGCTGTGTTCAAGAGGCGCTTCAGCAATGTTGGGGATGCAGCTAGGAAGTTGTCAACGAGCATAGGGTTAGTACCCAGATAGCACAAACATATTCCTGGAATATGACTAGAATATTCCCCAAGAAGATTGAATGATTCCATGATTCATCCAATAGATTATTCTATGATGATTCAAATGTCCGCTCTGAGAATGATACAGGAATATTCAAGTAAATAGTCCAGGAATATTCTAGATTATTACTAGAATAATCATTGATATTCTACTACATTTTTACTGGTATATTCCATAGAGAGATTGAATGATTATTGAAATGTACGCTCTGAGACATAAATATCTATTATATCGTCAGGTTCCGTTAAGAGTTATGAATCCGTATCTCTGGCTGAATAGAACTCAGACATACAAATGAGATTTCCTAAACTAAAGAACCCTCTTATACAGGGTGCATCACAAAATACACATAACAGTGCACACTGTTCGATCTGGTTTTCTTCAATACTTTCGAACTTCCCTTATTATCAATCTGTTTCAGATGGGGCAAATCTGCTGTGGGGACTCCCCCAGACGAAGTAGCAGCGGTGGGCAGAGCGCTGTGCACGCTGTATATAAGGACTAGACT
The DNA here is from genome assembly GCA_958502065.1 of Chrysolina americana. Classification (NCBI taxonomy): domain Eukaryota; kingdom Metazoa; phylum Arthropoda; class Insecta; order Coleoptera; family Chrysomelidae; genus Chrysolina; species Chrysolina americana. The sequence continues at coordinate 369,595 of OY293413.1, read as the reverse complement.
GAAACGTGCGGGAGTCTTCAATAAAAAATTGGGCTTAACCAGAGTGAGGAGTGCTGTGGGTTCCATGGAAGGATGCGGGGAAGTAGTCAGAGATATTTTTCCGGGTTAGTTTACTTAATAATAATAATACTCCCTCATAAACACTCGTAGAGTGTACCCAAAGGCATAACCTGTGCGGGTAGAGGACGGCTATTATTATTATTTGCCGTGGCGCTAATGTACAAAGTAATTTTACAATAACTAACTCCTATGCAACAGCAGGATCTACTGAACTCCGCTAGTTGAAATGAAGGCAATTTATTGTTGTTATTATTATTAGCTGGTGCTTTGAGCAAGAATTTCGCAACTCGGTCTGCAGGTTATACTTTGTTCTTTGTTAGAACATGATAATAAGTAGAAAATTCGTGTTTTGTCACTTTTCTCGATGTTATTTTCAGGTCAAAATTTGGACCACCCTGTACAATTAATTTGAAAATGGATTCGGACCACCCTGTACAATATTTTCGAAAATCCGAAATATACGTCTCATTTTAAATAAACGAAATTTTTCATTTTCAACTGATTATGCATGTGAGTTATTTTATTTCAAATTGTGCAGCGACTTAATTTTTTTAGAAAAGGATGATATTTCAAAAATTTGGGTTACATTTTGTAAACCAGATTTGTAATCGATTTGGTAGGCTTTTTACGGAACCTCTGCGATTTCGAGTGGAACCTTTTTTCGAAAAATTCTCTCAAACGTATCTTGACGAGCTGATTTTGAATTATGCATCAAAAATTGAATTCGGCGAAGGATTAACAGAATTTCGACAATTTTTGTGAATTTGACGAAAAAAATCGCCCTTTTTTGGTTAATTCTTCGTCCTATTAAATTTTTGAAGCAATGGCAGCATCAGCTGAACTCCGCTAGTTTAAATGAAGGCAATTCATTGTCACTTTCCTCAATGTTATTTTTAGGTCGAAATTTGGACCACCCTGTATACTATTTTCAAAAATTCGAAACACATGTCTCAATTTAAATAAAAGAAAATTTACATTTTCAACTGATGATGCCTCTGCGAGTTATTTTCTTTCAAATTGTACAGTGTCTCAAATTTTTCAGAAAAGGGTAATATTTCGAAAATTTTTGAATTTGGATGTAGGTATTGTTGCCTAAACGGACCTCTAATTCTCTGCAGTATCTCATGGACAACTTCGACAAAATTTTCATTATCCTTTTCCAAACAAATATAAGTCACGTGACACTAAATCAGGTGATCTAGGTGGCATCAATTTCAAACTCTGAAGTAGTGTATTCGAGGGAACCAGACTGTAATGAACAACTTCGGCAAAATCTTCATTATTCTTTTCCAAACAAATTTAAGTTACGTGACACTAAATCAGGTGATCTAGGTGGCATCAATTTCAAACTCTGAAGTAGTGTATTCGAGGGAACCAGACTGTAATGAACAACTTCGGCAAAATCTTCATTATTCTTTTCCAAACAAATTTAAGTTACGTGACACTAAATCAGGTGATCTAGGTGGCATCAATTTCAAACTCTGAAGTAGTGTATTCGAGGGAACCAGACTGTAATGAACAACTTCGGCAAAATCTTCATTATTCTTTTCCAAACAAATTTAAGTTACGTGACACTAAATCAGGTGATCTAGGTGGCATCAATTTCAAGGGAACCGGATTGTAATGAAAAATTTGTATTTCGCAGGTTTGTGCTGCGCATGTATGGAACTAGAGCGGCTGCAACCAGCTCTATTTACGAAAATTGCCAGGCAGATCGGCAGGGGACCAGCAGCAGGCGTTTCCGGCGTCCTAGGCGCCATCGGGCATGAGCTGTTGAAAACCGAGCCTACTTGGGGGAAAGTAATCGCCATTTATTGCGTTGCGGCTGGGCTCGCGCTGGATTCCGTGCGACAGGGCCGCGTCGAGTACCTGCACGTCATTCAAGTCGACATGAATGAGCTTCTAGAAGATAGTATCGCGCTGTGGGTACACACTAATGGAGGATGGGTAAGGAAACTTGTACAACACAATACTCTTTAGTATACCTGTTATTTTGAATATCCGCAATAAAAAAATATAATGGATTCAAATCCGGTGACCGTGGTGGTCATAGTATTGGCATTTCGGCATACTGACGCAAGCACTGTATTGTATTGTATTGTTTCCACCAAAAACTCAGTTTCATAAACAATAATTTTTTTTAGCAAAGTTTGGCAGCCCACTGCAAAGTTCAACAAGAAGAGACTTCCATAATGGAGCATTGCGCGATGATTGGATTTGTAGCCTCCGTTTTGCTGGCCATCTACTTCTTGGTGAAATTTTTCGCGAAGATAGGCGTATAGCGTGGCAAAAACCATAGTTTTCCAAGTTTTTGCAGGTGTAAAAGTCCTCTGAGATTCCCAATTACAGTATTATCATTCAACAGACTCGGGCAGACGAAAGACAATTTGGAAAAGTTAAAACTTTTCTTGTGCCATTGGAAATAAGTTCACAACGAAGGTCCTGAGATTTATTCTGCGTTTTTTCTGCATGTTTTCGATTTATCTTAAAGGTGGATTATTTTAAAAAAATTGCTCAGTCGGTATAGCGAGTAGTATTTATTTATACCATTGAAAACTATTTTTATACAAATATTGCTGTGAGTTGTATACGAATAAACTGTTTTTTATGATAGTGAAACTTTTTATTTCAATAAAATACAGCGTAACATGTTCTTTTCTCAGACTGAATTTTACAATCCCTGGCATGATGGCCTTTTCGATGTCAATTGGTACAGGCATTGCATTTTCTTATACATCTATGAGACGTTCTTTTACGTTCAATTTTAATCACCTCGTAAAATAATAATTTTTTGACAAAAAATGCAGAAAGGGCTTGTAGTAGCTATACACATATACGTGGAAATTCAATACCTTCAGGACGCAGACATATAAAGTCTTGATGAAAGCAAAGCGGAGAACTCTTTTTCATCCACAACTGTAAATTTTTACAGTTTTACTTTCCGGTACGTTCACTACCATAACACGGAATCCCAGTTCCCTATATCTTCATATTCAAAAGTTCCTCACTTCTGTATCCTCCAAAATAACCTATAATCAAAACAACCTATAACAAATAAAAAACTTTTTTGGCTTGTAACTCTTCCTCTTCCGTTTCAAAAAAAAGCCTCCAGTTCATTGAACTTGGTGATATCTCGTTTCTCACCACCATAGTCACCATCGATTTCAGCATTGACCATTTAGTCCATAAGGAATTCGGACTATACGTTTCTGAGTGCAACCAATAAACACAATTACTACCAAATCTACCGAAAAAACATACAGAATTCCTTACCTGTTCTTGAAAATATGCCAGAAATACATTTTCAGTGGCATTTTTTGGCATAACATTTGAATACATACCTTCTAGAATAACTGACCCCTTCTCACTTTTCTTTTCATATATTTTTTTCTATACGAAGTCAGTCACTAATTTACGTCGGAATATTCAAGTTTAGTGTGTAATTATACTAATGGCATACGGATAATATCATCTCTTAATCACATAATTAAACTATAACGTAAAGAAATTAAGGAATTACAAAAAAAAATACCAATTTTCAGTGGATTTTCTCTCGGGGTTAATTTTCATTCCATTTACTTCTGTTATATTTTGCTAAACCTTCACTTCTTTTGAATTTAGTGTTCAAAGATTCGGAGTCTGTGGATAGCTCTGGCAAAAATTTATTTTCTGCCACTCTCATTAACCAATTTATTGGCGTACTCTCGATCGCATGTGTTCATCTATCAAATTTAATGAATGATTTAATGAGACTCGTTGATGCTGACGGGCAATTATATCAGCTTCTCGTTGACTGAATATGACGAAAGATAACGTCCGCACATTTCGGCAAAATTTTAATGTGATATGAAATGATACACCATGTGGAATAACCTTTTCGGAATCCCAAAAATATTAATATATTCAAGGTATTTTCATTCCACGAAAAGACACGTATGCTTCGCTGGAGAACTCTGATCACATCCCCATGCTTGGGATCGCACGTTAAAAAGAGAGACCCTCGTCGTCCCTAGCTGGCACAAAGCCTCCTGAAAATGTTCAAGGGTTTCTCATACATTGATATCTAGTTAGCCTAGACCAGATAAACAAAATATTGCGTTACCATAGCAACGATCAATAACTTATCAGAGTAAATTTTCTTGTCAAAAAGTCAAACCAGTGTTGAGTAATGAAATTCGAAAAAAATGATGTCTATTGATATAATGAAAGTAGAAAAATTGTATGATGGAGCCATCATCAAGAACCTTACTCTATTTGAAGGGGTTGGGAAGTGAAAATATTTAAAAATAAAGTTAAAAAGGTCGTGAATTTTCTTCCAACGAAGAAGTTATAAAAGCTGTAGAGTCTTCTGGTTTGCAGAGCAAAATGATTCGTTGTGATCCATGTATTAAATTAAGAAGAGAGTATGTTGAGCAATAAAATATTTTGACTTTTAAATTTTGTTTGCTTCTTTAGTAGGCTGCGAATTTTTAATACATCCTCGTAATTTTCCTTAGCTCTCAACATTTATTTTGAACATTACATTATTTTCGTTTTCGTGGACATCAGAACATGAAGAAAATAAATCGCCAGATATCAGATTGATTTTATACAGCCAGAATAAAATTGGGCCAAGGACTGTGCCTTGCGGTATACCATCTGAGATATTTGGACTCTACGATACATGTTGTCTCGAATTTTAACGGTTTGATCCTGCTTAGATATGTACAAAATCAACATATCATATGGAGCGGATAGTTTATCGACAATTTTTTGTCAGTTTTCTCAACTTTTTGCGCCAACCGGTACCAAAGGAGAATAATGCGGCAATAGGATGCTAATCCAAATCCGGCAAAGTCCAAGAATGTTGACTTATTTATACCGTTCCGTTTTGGCAAAGTATCAAAGCGGCCAGCCTAATTTTAGACTAGTGGCCAGTCACCGAGATCATCATCGTCGGCTTAGTTTTATCCGTGACTATGTGCATCGGGTTTTAGCAAGTTTTTCTTCCTCTACTGGGATATTTTTGCCACCATGAATGTAAGTGAATTGTATTTTTAGTTCTGCACGTAACCGTTTGTTTATGAAAAAATAAACAGCGCTCACGGCGTATTTTCGAAAAAATATTTTCTTTCCCTCTTCGAGCGCTCCAGATTTATGGGCGTTTGTAATTTCTATTCGAGTATTAGCTAAAGCTGCTTATGTAACGTACGATAATTCGAAAAAGACATAATTGCGGATTCCGATCGGAATAAAAAGCTATTTTTGCGTCGAAAAACAATCCGGAAAACGACATCGATGTTTTCTCAATTCAGAGCTGCAGATTGGTATTTATAGAGAAGGCCTTGGGAAAGTAGACTATATTTACTTCCCAACAACCAGATTAGAATTCAAATTTACTCATGATTCAATTAAAATGAGGCAAGTTGACGTCAAAAAACCGAAGTTGTGGAACATAACGATTTTTTAAATAAATCGGTCGACCGTAACTTTTTTCCAAACAATTCGAAATATCAATCACAATAATATCATAAATTTCATCAACATTTTCCAGGCTTCCCATATTCATTTACAATTTGTGACATCCTCATCATGATTGCCATTGTTTATATTCAATTTCAGCAGGAAAACTTGTGGCAATTTATCAGGGTTAAATCCGAATTATGTTGAATTGAATAGTTCGGCTCAAAAATAAAAAACTCCATTGATGTAAAAAACAGTATATTATACACGTACAATATATAACATTCAATCAAAATGAATCTGAAGTCATTTGACTTCGGTACCAAGGACATCTCTAGGAAGTCCCACACGGCATCCACTGAATATCCTTTACGGGACATCCCTGGGAAGTCCCAGGTACAACATCCACTGGATATCCTCTACGGGACATCCCTGGGAAGTCCCAAACATATCTTTGTACCGTCGAAACTGCAATATAAATGTATATAAAATATTATATATCCAGCACAAGAGAAACTTCCTAGTACTTTCTTTTATTATTCGTAGCTTTAAGACCATAAACGGCTACCTCAACAGGCTTATTTTTCATTGCAAAAAGGACTAGATTTTTCCATTTTCTCGTTTGAAGGGTTTTAAACGTATGAGAAAAATTTTTTTTGGGTTGCCTTCTTTTGACCATTTTAATCAAAGATCTGAAACATGCTTACATTATTCTTAGGAGGCAATTTGAATGAAGAAATTGATCCAATTATTAAAGACTCCATTGAGGCCATTGTCAATCGTTGAATATAACAAGGGCTCATGTATGGCCAGCTAGATCACCTGATTTCAATCCATGTGATTATTGTTTATAAATGATGAACAAGGGCTCATGTGTGGCCAGCTAGATCACCTGATTTCAATCCATGTGATTATTGTTTATAAATGATGAACAAGGGCTCATGTGTGGCCAGCTAGATCACCTGATTTCAATCCATGTGATTATTGTTTATAAATGATGAACAAGGGCTTATTTATGGCCAGCTAGATCACCTGATTTCAACACATGTGATTATTGTTTATAAATGATGAACAAGGGCTTATTTATGGCCAGCTAAATCACCTGATTTCAATTCATGTGATTATTATTTATGAATGATTGTGACAATTTCAATTATTCATTTAAATCGTGATTCCTTACAGAATATGCCCAAAATATGTGCATGATATATTTGCAGCATTTGATAACAAAAAAAAAATAATAATGCGTTTTTTTCCTTTTGAATGCCAGAACATTTTTTATGTTCTGTTTCCCACGAAAAGGAAAGCCCTGTAATGTTTAGTGAACATCCGTGAGAGCTAAAAGTAATTATGAATTGGTTTTTCTTGGATTTCTGCAGGCTGTATGCCTCAGAGAAATCCTCCCGAGGCAATGCGCTCCCAAAATTTGTTGATCGTTGGAAAAAAGAGCCCTGGGATTTAAAACTATTGAGAAAAAACTCCGAAATTTTTTCCTGGATACTTTCAAATCTTGTATGCTTGCAGTAAAAACTTAATCCTATTTTACGAATTCAACTGCACTTTATTCATTTGTGTATTTTTCAGGGTAAAAGCGAAAATAAATGGCGACCTATGGCTATTTCGAATCCATCGACTCGTCTAAGATTAGCAAGGAATATGCCGCAATGGGTGGTAAGTAACTATACATACAATTAGCGTATTTCATTCAACGTATTTGTGAATTTACTGTGAAAAGTATGAAAAAGTACAAAACGATAGAAAATATATTAAAAAGTACAAAGTACATGTAAGTGCGTAAAAGTAAGCTGGAGTAAAATAAGTAATACAAGATCAACCGAAAATACACGAAATTATCTTTTCCCGCGAGAAAACATTTTAATCAGAGCTGATAGGCGTGAACGAAAACCGAAGCTAGTGTTGCAATTCTTCGTCGTCATCAACTATTTCCCTTAATTTCACAATTTTTTATATTCAAAACTTGAGTAGCTCATTATCTTCAACCCTACACTGGTGAAACAACGTTAGACCCGAATTTCTGTCCGTTAGCTATACCGGGTGACGATGTGTACGGTCCCAAATTTTTTATGGTATTGAAGACACAGGTTTCGAATTTGGTACGTAGTTAAAGCACATAAATATCCTTATTTTGCCGCTACAAGTACCTGACTGCAGAACTGGCCTGCTTTCCACGAAAAACTGAAAATTGGGTTAAAAAAAACTACAAAAATTTTCAAAAATTATGTATATTTTATCACTGCACAAACGAAAGTTTTCTTATTGAATTCTTGTTTATGTCAACTTAGTTACATATATCAAGGCGAATTACAGAAAATAATGCTGATCTCAGAATTGATACAGTAACTATTATAGCAATAAATACTGCAATCAGAATATCGGGAAAAACAGTTTTCCTCCAGACACATAAGAAAACATCGACGATGCCGGTTGAACTTGTTGCGATCTGATATAGATATGGTAAAAGGCTAGAATGTCAGTCGGTTCCAAATCAGACAGTCTCTCGCTTATTTCTGGATTCACAATAAGTAAAAAGCAAAGGAAAGTATATACAGTAAAGTGTAGAAACTTGTCTTATAACTACGAAGGTATATAAAATCTTAAGGTATTTAAAATAAAACTAACCATAAAAAGGGTTGCAGGAAGCTAGTAAAAAACTAAAGTTACGGTCTATATAATAAGTGCATTCAAAGTAAAACGAGTTTCGTTAAACGAATGGAATATCATGATATCTGCGACAAATGAACTAGAACTCGCGCTCCCACGCACCATCCTCCCTCAGATTCCCTTCATCAACAATGCACTTTTGAAAATTCGAGTTTCGATTTCGTACGTTCAAAAATCCAACGCGTCCTTGCAAAACGAAAACACCGTACGAAAAAAATTCCATTTGTTCAAATTAAACAATAATATTCAGGTATTCTATGACTAAGAAATTTTATGCATCACAAGAATTTAATTCGATACATGGAAAAGGGGATCGAATAATAATGTTATTATAATACAAGGCATTTTCTCATCGAGTGAACAACTGACAATAAACTATAACAATTTTTCTTTCTAATATATCCTTTGTACATCTTCTCCGCCACATTTTTCAAATGTGAATTCGAGAAACCACAGTTTGTTCCCAAGAAGCACGTGCCTGTCAAATGCAAACGTTGAATCTGTTGAATCTAGAACATACAATTAATTACCATCGAGAAGTCGGAGGCTATTGTGGAGAGTCATGTATTTGTCAACAGATGGCGGTGCGACGCAAATTCGGAATAGTAGCAATCCTGAATTTATTCATGTACTTGTAGATGAGCTCATTTAAGAGAAAAGAAATATACATTATTAATATTTGGTAAGATTTGAGGTCTCATAGTTTTTCACATTGTTGATACCTCTCTGGCACAATATATTCGACCTCGTTCGAATTTTTACAGTTTTCTCTTACCGGAGACTGTGCTACTTGGGAGTGTTTTGTCTTGTTCCGAGCGGATGGCGCTGCGTTCAACTTTGTTGTAGTTCGTGGTGTCATCCGTGAGGAAATATTAGTTAAACAGTTGATTATCATTCATTTGGCAGGGACAGGACAATTATAATGTTGTCCGACCTACCCTGTCACTGATGAGAGGCAATAAACCTCGAAACATGCATGTCTGCAGGTGGTCATTCCCAGCCAAATGAAGGATAATCTTCCGTTTATTTACAAGACAAGCACTTGCAACTGTGTCTTCTTGGAAGAACGTTGCACAAATATCTGTCAGATGTAGTTCAATGTCCGTCGTGGTATTAGTCAGGGAAGTAGTTGTTTTCTGACAGATGTTTGCCTTTTATTTTCCACTTGGTAGAAACGCTTAGAGAGAAGGCTACCCCTGTATTCTTTCAACATTGTTGATACTTCTCTGGCACAATATATTCGAACTCGTTCGAATTTTTACAACAAACTGTAGATAAAATTATTAATTTTAACTTGCACATTCAGTCTTTCGTTAAATGTCGGCTTATTAGTAACTATACAGGGTTAATGAAAAGTTTATTGTTGAACCCTGATTTTAAAACATCCTGTGGAATAACGTCGTGGTCAAATTCCTTCAAAATACAAATTTTTGTTAAGTACCATTCCTTTTCAACATTTTGTTTTTTGGTTCATACCTTTAAGTGCACTAGTTCATCTTTAAGAGAGAAATGAATTCGCCTTCAACGATTTACTTTAATAAATATAAGTTTTTGAAGAGGTGGCTTTGCTCGTTGTTGCCCTAATGTCAGTTTGACAGTAAGAGACCTGAAAGAACTTCAACCATGGTTTTAAGTGCGGAAAATTACGCAAAAGCTGTTGCTCTTGTTGCGCGGCTACATACAGGAAGGTGTATTACACAATACCTCGCGGAAGTAGGTACTAACAAAATGAACTGGCCTGCACGTTCGCCTGATCTCAACCCCATAGAGCATGTTCGGGACATGCTTGGTAGGCGAGTCAGAGATCGTGAAGTAGCTCCGGCTACGATAAATGAGCTTCGTTTAGCAATGCAGGAGGATTGGCAAAATATTTCTCAAGATGCTTTTCCTAACCTAATTGACAGTATGAACCACGTATGCAGGCATTAATAAGAGCTAGAGGTGGTAATACATAATATTAAGCTGAATTTGTTGTAAAAAGTACGTTTCTTCAGGTTATTTAAGTTGCAGTTGAACTGGTTTGTTTTGAAGTTGAATTGAGTAGGTTTGCATAAATACATTTTGCAATAATTGCTTATTATTATAACTGAATCATAATATATTGTTGCCTTCTCTTTGCTAGACTCATAAACTGAGCTGTCAAACTGACATTTTGGCACAATGAGCAAAAAAAATATCATTTCTTAAAATTGGGAAAACTATTGTTTGGAGTTCATTTCTCTCTCAAAAAATGAACTAGTGTACTTAAAGGCATGAATCAAAAAACAAAATGTTGAAAAGGAGTGGTTCTTAACAAAAATTGGTATTTTGAAAGAATTTGACCACGAAATTATTCCACAGGATGTTTTAAAATTAGGGTTTAACCACAAACTTCTAATTAACCCTGTATAATGACTGACAAGTAACAAACAAACAAAACACTGAATATGCAAGTTGAAATTAATGATTTTATCTAGTTTGATGAAAAAATTTTGGAAATTGAACTAAAAATAAAAAAAAAACTACAAGACCTCAAATTTTATGAAATTTGCGTTTTTTTTGTAATACAATGATATTACTGGTTGACACAGGAGGTTGAGTAACAGCCTGTAGTTTTCTTATATGAAGAGAACAATTTGAAAATCATAGGAGATACATAATCAATAATATTGCTTATTTTGAACCCCCTGTATATTTGTCTAGCCTATCTTATTTGCCTAAAAATTCTTTATTCAATCATGTATAACAATTGATATTCGTTTTCAAATTGTCTGTTGAATTGCATTTCATAGTAAAACATTAAGTTGGCTGTGACCCAACAGATCAGGGCAGTCATATCTGCTGTTGACATACAAAATCTGTATATTTTCTGCAGATCTGAGAGGATATGTTTAGATTTTCTTCCACCTTGAGTATATCCACAATAAAACCCTTGAATATTATGTACGTTGGAAAATAATTGCATGCCAAATTATTTTTTTTAATAAAAGGATTATCAGAGCATCATTCGACGTTTCGTTTGATTACTGCCACCTTCAGTTTTTTTTTTATAAGAAACTGAAACATATTTCATCTTTCACTGAAGAAACTGTGTTATTAGATGTGGAAAAAGAATTCCAAATCTAATGATTTTTTTTTCTTTGTGATGTTCTTTGAGGACGTACTTTTTGTATAGAAAAAGCCAACAATCCAGATGAATTTCTTGTTGGTGACTTCAGATTAATACAAACACTGAACCTCTGAGAAGTAAATCAATCAATATACTTGTGTCAAAAAGTGATTTTGATGAATCAATTTTGTTAAATAGTTTTGACTAAGCTTTAACAAACTTTTTAACTGTTTCTGATTTTGGGTTAATACTGGAATTTTCAAAAGTACTCCTTTGAACACAAAAGAAAATCAGCTCAGTACTCAAATAACTGTAGAAATATCAACACACTAAGTATTTTGGTCTCAAATAGATTCGTTTTTTGGTAAAACCCTTGCAAAAACATTCAGTTGTAAGCCTCACCTAAGTCTAATCTTTCTCATCCTCGTCTTCCTCTTTTATACCCATCTCATCGTTATCTTCTGGATTGGAGTGTTCCGGGTTGGAATTATCTTCGTTCTGGGAGTTGTCTTCGGAATTGTCTTCTTGTTCAGAAGGTTCCTCATCAACCTCCATCTTAACCTCGTCGTCGCATATCGATACTCGGTGGTTCAACTCGGACTTGACCTTCACGTCACCACTATCATCTTCGGTGAATATATCTGGAGTGACATCGAGATTCTCCGTGAGAGGATCCTCTATAGGGCCTTCAAGGGGATCTTTTTTTTCCTTGCCCTTTTCTGTGTCTTCTGGAGTATCGAGCTCGCCATACTTGCTCTTCCCGAAAACTTTGTATTTGTAGCCGACGTCGTCCCTCAAATGCAGCTTTTTGTGCAACTGCATGTAAGACTGCGTAGAAAACTCTCTGTTACATATATCACATTTGGCATTTTTCATGCCCTTAATAAAATATTTCTTCTTGTTTTTCTGGTTGTGTTTCCGCACTTTGTGCCTCAGCAGGCCCGTGGAACTACTGAACGGCCTGCAGCAAACGTCGCAGACGTATTCCCCGTTCTCCGACGGGGGTATATGCGCCTCGACATCTGATAACTGGGAATCGTTCAAACTGCTTTGCGAAGTATTCGCAAAGTCTTGCAGAGTCAGCGATTTATTGAAGGATTCGGATACTGTGCAGTGAGTTTCGACACACACATCGTACTCCTTACGTGTCGCAAACTCCGTGTAGCAGTATTCGCACTTGAAAGGTAATTTTCCTAAATGAAACTGGTTGATGTGGACCTTAAGCAGTTTTTTTGACGTGAAAGGTTTTTGGCATGATTCGCAGGTGAAGGCGGCTGTGCTTTCTGTCGAGCTGAACAAAAAATGCTGGCCTGACGAAAAGAAATCTTCTTGGTTCTTAGGGAGTATAGGAACATAGTGTTTTTGGTCTTCTTTGCCGTTCGGAGTTTTTTCCCCGTTGGATTTCAAGTCTTTCAAGGTTATTTTGGCAGAAGAAATGACTTCATCGTAGTCATTGGCCTCTTCTTCCTCTTCGTGACTGTCCTCTTCGTATTCCTCAAGGCCAAACACGGTGGGATCAATCTCGACACTCAATTCCTCAGTTTTACTCTCCGTCAACAGCTGATTGACATTCAAGTTGACATGGTTAGGTATCTCGGGGATTCGCTTTTGATTTTCCGTTGGCTGTGCTACAGGTATGAATTTTTGGAAAGTGTTGTTCAAATTTAAAAATACGTTTTGGTTGTTGTCCTTATTCTTTACTGTGGTTGTTGTGGTTGTTGGTGGAACCGAATTGAGCGTAGTGGTCGGAATTAGATTTAAAAAAACATTCTGAAACGTATTTGGTGCCTGGTTTTGCGAACCAACTAGGATTTTTACATATTTTTGGTTAGGGAGGAGCATATAAGCTCCTCCAGTCGTAGGTATAACGTTTTCGCTTTTAACTGCGTTCTGAGATTCGTTTTTTTTCTGAGATTCCTTCACGAGTTCAGCATAGTTTTTCAATACACCTGCAGACTGTACACATTGTTTTTTGAAGCTGTACGCTATGTTCAGCCTCTTTATACAGGGATGACATAATAAAGGCTTGAAAACGGTCCATTCCTGCAAAAGAACGAAAAAAATCATGACGTTTCTAGTGAAATAAACGCAAAAAAATACCCACCACTTCCGATACACAGAGTTGTAGCTTGCTCATCAACGTTTCACTGGGTTCATTTTCGATGTGAGCCAGATCTATCAGGTTTTTATCATACTTCAGACAGACACGACAAAAATTTGGTAACGTAAACATCGTCATGAGAAATAAATAACAGTATTCAACAAATTTCTTTAATGAAAACTGTCAAAGCTTTGTCAACTGGTGCGCCATATTAAACTTAAACACCTCACCACAACATGAAAAAATACCGACTCGGGGTCGCCAATACCACATAGTGCCAACACTGAGAAAAAAAATAACCTACCTTCGAATTTAACCGCGAAACAACTGTGGTTTGATTTTGATTACAGCACGTTTCTTGTACGGAACATATTTTCCTGTATTTTGGCATCAGCATCGTAGAATAGAATGCTTGAAATTTATAAAGTACATATTTATTGTACATGCGATATGGAGGAGTATTTTTAGAAATAGTTCAGAGCTATATTCGTCCATCATTTACCTTCCGGTTGTTATGTTCGAAGCTCGTCATTTATTATTGACAGTTCATTCCACCAATCAAAAAGTGTTTTATGAAATCAGGAGCATACACACGAATAATAACAGGATGGATTGTCAATAAACGAGTTTGTGTTTGAAAAGCACCAAACATTATTTTTTTTTTTCGAAAATGTATACATAGAAAGTTTAACATCAAATCAATACAAACTCTTTTTGAATCTGAGGTCATTATGAATACGTGATTAGTCGAAATAAAGCAGTTTTTTAGCGATACACTATTTTAAAAAGATATTTGGTATTTTAAAAATAGCACGTTTGAGCATTGAAACAAAGACGTTGTAGACTGTTGACGGAATAATTTGAAACGCGTGGCAATGTTTTAGAGCCATGAGAATACAATATGGACGAAACTGTCTGTATGAAGATGGAATACCGATCCCTGAAGTATTCATATTCCGTGCAAATACAAACAATACAATCCCTATTTTCACCAATTTTCAATAGTAAATATTTGACGCAGAGGTAGCATCCGAAACTTTTTACCCCTAAACTGAACTTCACCTGACTTTATAAATGGGTTTAATTGGAACATGATTTTTTGTATTTGGTTCACCGCCGTGGAGGCAGTTTCGACGGATGTTTTGCTCACAACTGCGGTGAACATCTTCAGACAAGATCGTCAAAAATCGTAACATTACCCGGCAACTTTTGACGTAATTTCAAAACCTAATAGGGTACGAGCGCAGCTGAAGTTTGTGAGGGTTTTCTTCTTCTTTTCCCCACATTACTAGCCTAATCTTCGTGAAAATTAGCCAGTTGACATTCATCCACGTATTTCGAACGATAAAACGAATCTTCTTATGGGCTGATGTTCAAATTCCAGCACGGTCACCGGTCCCGTAAACGGCATTACACGTTGAAAGATAAACACTTCGTCTTTCCTAGCCCGCAGAAGTATCTCGAAGACTTCTGTAAGGGTTGCTCGTTAGGGTTAAGGGCGAACAAAATGAAGAATACAATATTTGATGGGTTAAGAAACAACAGAAGTTAATAGATAATAAGACACGCAAGCTTCCTACATCTTTTAGACTTGTATAAACTTCTATATGTTCCACAGTTATAGCCCTAAACATTTTTCTTCATTTACAGAACAAATCGGGCGCTAGTGGTGTACCGCCCCCACCAGTTCCAAAAGAGGAAGGGAAAAAAATTCAGTCCACGTCCAACAAACTTAAAACGAAACAAGAACCAGATTATGAGGTGATAGAATTCGGACAATATTGCAACACACCCCTTCCATCGGCAAAAACAAAAAGTAGGTATACTTATTTCCGTTCATTAATTGGATCAAAATGGATTAGTTTGATGCATAATTTTATGAACGCGAAACTGACAGATACCATTATATCAGTTGAGAGAGCAATCTATATTGTGTATAATTCATAATAATAGGAACGCGCCATCATTCAAGTTAAGTTGATTTTTGCGCTGCAAATACAGTCACGTACGCTCTGCGATGTCACGCATGCTTGCCCATGCAGGATTTTTGAAGCACGGGCGGTTTAACGCCTTTTACTCACGTTTCTATCACAAGAACGTATTCTATTTGGTATATAATTCTGTTAATGCTGGGGTGATGCTATTTGAGTTTTTCAAATAATCACGATGTATTTTCCACTGTATCTTTTATCTCATGCAGAAAATGGGCACACATGTATCTGAACCGGCCTTAAAAGCAGTGAAAAATACATCGGGATTATTTGAAAAACTCAAATAGCATTATTCTAGTATTGACAAAATTATTCCAGAACCAAATAAAATATGTTTTTGTCATAGAAACGTAAGTAGAAAGCATTTAAACCACACGTGCTTCAAAAACCCTGCGTGGGCACGCATGTATCTGAATCGGCTTTTACATAGCAATGTTGTACATTTTTTTTGCTCAAGAAAGGTACTTTCAACAATCAACAGTTACATATCTCAACGTGACATCTACTTAACATCGCTTCGATGTAACAAAGTTACATCGCTTTGATGTAACAAAGTTACATCGCAGTGCTTAATTATTACATCTCAGTTACTTACCAATTCGGTTAATTTTCAGATACCAATCAAACTGGAAAGCATTGCCAGCTATGTGGTTCGTCAACACCATCCGTCCAATGTGAAGAATGCGCGCAGATTTTTTGCTTATCCTGTGATGACATGTACCACAGACATCCAAAACGCCAGACACATACTAGAAGAGTAAGTTTCAATATATCGAAATGTATTTTTCAATTACTTGGATGAGTGTTTCTGATGTACAGACTTTCAAATAAGTTCGAAGTTTACTTTGGAAAGGGTGAAATATAACGCGAATGAGGACGACAAATATTTTTCGTACAATGTTTTAAAGAGAAAAATTATTGCATATCATTGTTTTACATGTATTGTTTTCAAGAAGACGTTCAGAAACTAACACATTGATATGCCGGTAACATTTTTAGAACGTTTAAACATTCCCTTCACTAATACTCGAATTATTTTTCAAGCGAGTCGAGCAGTCGATTCGGCCCCCCTTGCCGCCCAAAGGAGAACCCCCTTCCGCCCCTGTACCGCCCCCGAGACGCCACCGACGGGCTGGATCGATGGGACCGTCCCCATGTCCTAGTCCAACCCCTGGTAGGCACAATCAGGTAAATATCAGCCGCTTTTGTTGTCTCAGATAGTAGGCGTTGCATACACCTCAATATGCCTAAATATATACGTATATCGATATTAGAAAAAATTGTAAAAATGGGGAAAATAAAATAGTATTCAATGAGATTTTGACTCTGAATCCAAAGCCTTGTATTGTCCATTTTTGAGCGGATGTGGATGAGAAAAACTGAAATAGAAGAAGAGAAACTAGGTTAGGAGGTTTTTCAATAAATTTGTGAACGTTATGCAACGTGGGAATTTTGGAACTGCCAAGGTTTACTAATTATTCAAAAAGACTAAGAAAAAGAACTAAATTTTGAAGTTTAGATATTACGCTCTTTCTAAATGATAAAAAAAATGTTCTTCTCATAGAAACATTTTATGTACTCTCGAATTCACAGAACAACGTAATGTTTATTAATGGGAGTGATAATTCAATGCCGAAAGCTCCGTAAGGTAATTTTTTAAATATTGATGAAATTTTAAAAAAGGAAAAATATCGCGATGTTCTAGAGACGAACAAAGTATCGATGAAGTCATCAGAAATGAAAAAGCATCCAAATAAACATAGAAAATTAGTGACATCAAAAACTGTTTATCGAGACTACTTAGTATGTAATTGAAAAATGTCTAAGAGTTTTCAAAAGAGATATATTTTTTATTCTTGAAATTCTGAAGAACTAATAATATAAAAACCACGTTCGATTCTTATAACTTTCGAGCGATTAGAACTACAGAAAAATATATTCAGAATACGCTCGTCACTTTGACGTCATGACTTCGTGTCCAAAAAAAAAAACATGAATGAAACCATTTGGTTGCATAGTAAAATTTTCAATGTACCCACTAGAAACCTATTTAATATAAGGTAACTTGGAAGGAACTTGTGAAACTTGGAGCGATAATATAGGTTATTTTTTAGGTTTCTTCCTCCACTATGCCTAGAAGAGACAGCAGTGGATTTTCCTTGAAGGACAAAATGTCAACACTTAAACGGGGTTTGATGGGAAACAGACCCTTGCCGCCACCACCTCAGTCACCGAACGGGGGATGTAAGTAGTTTTTTTTTTTTAATTGCCAATTTCACAACGTTGTGATAAAACAATTCAAGATTGTACAGTGATGAAACCACTGCCACCAGGTCACAATTCACTTTTTGCACGCGGATTTTAATATAGGGGATAACTTCCCAAAAACAATAATAATAATAAGCAATAATCCTGACCTTCTTGAGTCCCTATTTCGCCAGCCGTAGATTTTGGAGGGTCATTATGAGTTTGGCTGTAGCTTCGCAATCACGTAGACTTCTGTATAGTAAATAACAAGTGAAATTTCTACGAAACTACTTAATTTATACATGAAGTAGTAAGAGATATGAGAGACAAAAAAAACACCAATAAATATTATATTTAGTGATAGATAACATCCAAACCCTATTTTTTTTATTAACTCCTATTTAAAATATTTCTTGCAGCCTTCCACTCTGATTTCTCGAGAAGTACCCGCTCCAACGATTTCAACAAACAGTTCGATCCTCCTAGCCCAAGCCCATCACTCCAGCAAAGGTACAGGCAACATCAAATCGCGATGAGGGGTACCACCCCTAACTTGCCGTCGACTGTTTCCGATTTCGATCAGGTAAGTTATTCCCATTGTTGAATTTCTAAAATGGTTCCACGATAAAAATGTAATTAGAGTTAGAAGAATGACCAGTTTTTTTTTTTTTTTTTTTTGTAGCCATCCAGTAGAGACAGCGGCTATCCAGAATGGGAACTGGATGAACGAAACAATCGCAATCGGACCGACAGTGTATCAGGATCAGATATTGGGAACAGAGTTCAGAGAAAGCTCAGTAATATCTCCTCCAGCCCTACTTCAAGAGGTGTTCCTATCAGTGCTTCTGTATTTGATTTGAATAACCCTATGCTACATCACCACCATCATGGGTTTTTACCGATGCAACAGGTTAGTCATTCATACTTATATTATTAGTGTTTAGACTGTAAACATATTCAGCCAGAACAAAAAAAACATTATGAACAATTAAAAAATACACCAACACATTTTCAATTCGAGTTAACTCACAGTTGTGTACGTCCAAAGTCACTAACATGTGTTATACGAGTCCACATTTCATCTCACAAATGGGTCACACTGTGATATCAATTAGAGGCTACAAGTAAACAGCATATTAAGGACTATTTGAAAGCGGGACATCACTGTTACTTTTTCCTTTGTTGTCTGATCAAACCAATTTATTTTCTGAAGGAAAAAGCTTCAATAGCTCTATTATATCGTCATAACTCTGATATAAAATTCGAAAAGTCAATGCCTTCTCCAATTCTTTACGAATCCATAAAAGTTTTGTTTCACTATATCAATATAGAACTCTGCCATTAAAAATTAGTTTTTTTAAACGAATCTTAGGTGTGTCTAAATAAAACATGTAACATTCATCTGTGATGTCACGACCTGGTGGATTTGTTGACGTCGTATAGGTATGATCGGATGAAAGTTGGTGACACATCACATTTCGTCCTATATGTGATGCGTTACTGTAACTGTAATATCAAATAAACGTCGAATATAGGTTAATATTGAACTTCGCATTGGCGTAACATTGTTACATCACATTAATGTTGATGTCACACGATGATTGGTTGGGATGAACTTACAGATGTGGTCCTAAAGTTGACAGTCATCAGAAAACGTACAGTTGATGACATTTCAAGTTGACAGGGTGCTGCTATTCGTCCAATGTACGTATATAAAAGTGTCCCAATATTCTATCTATCTATCATTCGGTGAACATTCGTAAATGTACGATTATCGAAATTTCCAACTGATTCAATTTTGTTTATTGAAAAGGCGTACAAAATCTGAAGATATGAACGTTCAAACCAAACCAAGTACCTAACTTTCCATCATATCAGGTTGATTCAGTATTCTAATCATGAAAAATGGTGGATTACGTAATCAGAATCTTCCGCAAAAATCCTTTACGATAGGTATGGTCGCCTCTTTTCATGATGGTTCAGTATTGTTCGTCGAGTACTTATACCAGTACCAGTACCAGTACTTATACATACAAAATGAGTAACGCTTGGATTATATTTCAAATTATCAGAAAACTATCCATCCCAAGTAGTTTGTTCATCAAAAATGCCCTTCAAACTGTAGTTTTTCTGTAATCACCTTACCTCAATTTATAGGCGCAGTCTATGGCTCAACTGAACTACCCACCCCAGTGCTACCCAACTGGCTGGATCAACCCCATGGGCTACGACGACCACCGCGGCAGTAACATGAGTTTGAACGTAGCTCCGGGAGGCTATCCTATGAACCCAATGTGGATGGGCACTTGGCACGGACCTCCACCATCCGCGATGTACCCCTACCCAGTACCAGTGAACCACATGCATGACAGCAGGTCTTGCAGCCACTCGAGGCCGCCATCGCCGACGCACAGCGTCAAATCCAGAAAGTCTACGTTGAGCAGGAAGAGCAGGAAGAAATACAGAGATGTAGACGATACCGATGACGAGCGAGACATCGACGACAGAAGATCGACATTCAGTCACACGGACAGAGGCGAGAGGAAGTCTTTGGGAAGGTACACCCCAAGAGAGAGGCCGACAAGAGAGGCTGCTTCACTTCCAAGGGAGGTTTCTAGAAGGAGCACAGCCGAGAGGGTTGAAAGGGGGTCCATAGCTAGAAGCAGACGGGGCTCTTCCAGCGAGACTAACGACGAGCTCTCGGAAAGCCAGAAGGAGAGCGATATCATCAATGAGGAGGACGAGTCCGAGTATGACAATAAGACGCAATCACTTGAAGCGGGGGTGCCAGACTTGGCGTGGGAGTGCGAACACTGCACGTTTGTCAACGACGCCGGCACTAGAGTATGCCAAGTCTGCTGCAAGACACCTACCTCTGGCGCGAAAGTAGTGAAAAACGAACCCAAGTCGAAGAAAGGACGAGTTATCTCCAAGCAAAAATCACCTAAACGCAAAGAATCCGCGCTGAAGAACTTATCCAGCGACGACTACAGCAAAGACAACAGCGAAACGGAATCCGTGCGGAACAAGCTGGAGAAGCTGAGAATTAGCAATGTTCCCACCAGGTCCGAGCTTCCGGATTCCAAAAGAGGTAGGACCAGTAGAAAGATTTCGTTTTGGCCCGGGACCAAGTTTGCCTCCTTCCCGAATAAATGAACTAAAACCCACCCCGTATGCTGTGCCGTTTTCTCGTGTGTTAACAATACTAAAACTTGTGTGGTTGTGTCTGTAATCAATGTTAACGTCTTCCTGTTGTTGCAGAAGTCGAGGAGTCCGCGTCTCTACAGAGTGCAAGTGAGGTCGAACTGGTAGACGAAAGTGTCGAAGTGAAACCGGATTTGTCGGCGGCGGAAAGTGCGTCGGTTGGTGGAGATGTCCCGTTGTTTAGTGAGGTACAGCAGAACGGTGTGCCTGAAGGTGTAAAAGTTTCTGCAGAAGTATCCCAGTGCAAGAAAAGTGGCGGTGATGACAGTGACGGTAGCGCTTTAGGCAAGCTTGACAAGAGAATGGTGTCTACGTCGACTGGGACCTCACCGCCTCCACAAGATATTTCAACTCAGGTGAGTTGAGTCAGTTACACGGAATGGCCCAGAAAGTTGTGTAACATGATGCTGGAGATTCATAAATTGAGCCCTGTTGATGTTAACTCTGGCTAACGTAGATACTTACCTTACAGACCTACGAAGAATCTCAGGAAATGGCTTCCAAAAGTCCTCTGTTGCCAAGAGCTAGATCGGTCAGTAGAAATAGCAGACGCAGCCATATGAATCGTTCTCTGTCATTGCGTGCACCATCTTCACAAAGAAGAGGCTCAGAATGGTCGTTGCATCGATCACTGAGTAGACAGTCTGTCACAACTGACTCACAGGTAGGACATACTTGGATAATTATGAGGGTATAGAGTGAAGTCAGATAATTTTCAATGATAGCCACCTTGCTCTGTGAAATTTGTTTCGATGACCTTCGTTTGTTTGTTCTGTTCCATATTATCATTCCAGTCATGTATCGGTTTTTTACGCATCTTCTTTGTTTCATGTAGAGCCTACCAGGTAGCAGAGAGCACAGTCCAATCCCCTTCGATTACGAGGAAGAGCCGTATTTCGAAAAAGGCTACAGAAGAGAGCGAAAGAGTCAACAGTCGCCCAACGTTCAGTTAACGCGCAGTACGATGGACGTGAGAAAAGCGGAACCATATCGCAGACCGAGTCATCACGACTTGGGATATTACAGGGTGCTCCTTTACACCTATTAACTTCAGTCGATCACATAAATAGTTTTAGGACACTCACAAGGCTTTGAGTTTAGAGTCGAAACACCATTTTTAATACACTTCCCGCCATCGAAAGCATCGTAACATGCATGTTATCCTAGTTGACTTATTTCTGCAGGTTGAGTTTCGAGGTAAAGTGATTTTGAATTAGATTTGTTTCAGATGGAACACTCCGATCCAAGTCACCTTAGATTAGATTCGTATCAGCCAGCAGAAAGAGACTACCTACGATCAACCGAAAACGGTTTCCACAGACATGATGCCTTCAAAGCCTCAGGGATGGAGCTTGTGAAACTACTGAGAGTAAGTATTGCAGAGTTCCAGGGGGAAGACTGATTTCTAGGTCTTGAGAGTAGATAAGCTTTGACAATTCAGCGTCATCTCTTATGGGAATCAACAGTAATACACCAAGGTCCATTTAACCCATTTTTGTCTCAGCTGTTGCCTTTCTACATATCTGAGGCTTACTCTCACCGTCAAGTAAGAAATCTGTAATACCGACAGCAGAAGATTTACCAAGAGCCAACGGAGGGTGAATGCCTCAGTTATGTCGATCGTTAACTGCTGTTAATTATGAGTTCTATTGATTATTTTCGAGGAGATTTCGGTCGTCAATTGAATAAACAATGTCATCAGGCCAAAGACTTCATTAGGATGCATCAATCAGCATTGTTTGCAGACTTTAAACAACCAGAATGCATCAAGAATGAAATTCGATAACCTTCATGGATTTCAATATATCTCCACCCATTTGCAAACTCAGGAGTTTCAATAGCACTACCGTTGTGAATTTTTTGCATGAACTAATTTTCTGTTCTTTTCCAGGAGGCAGAGGAATATAAGTATACAGCAGATGAGGTGCAAGCTGCCATTTTGCATTGCAAAGAGACCAATCCAATCGATTGGTTGAAGGAGCATTGGGATTCATTCATCAGCAGAGTTCGAACATTGGCTACGCAAATGGGCCGTGAAGAACCAATGAATATAGTGGGTACCGTTTCCGAGAAAGAAGCCCGCGATTCTCTCAGAAAACACCAAGGAGAGTTGTGGCCTGCTGTGGAGGAGTGCGTGGAACAAAGGCAAAGGAAGGTTCGTACTAGCAACTGTTGAAGGATATTTATACGTTATTATAGCTTTTGTGGGTTTTATTCTAGATTAAATGCTTTCAGATATCGATTTTTCATTTTCCATCATCCGGCTCGAAGGACCATAACATGAAATCAAATTATTATTGCCGTGCTCGTATTCACTAAATACTCTATTGATTTTGGTGATGAGTATTCATCGAATTCAACTTATTGTTGACCTTCTCTTTATCTAGTTTTATTTGTTTCAGTACGCTGACTTGGCATCTCGTGGGGACTTCACAAGAGAGGATATTCTCACAGTTTTGACTGCGAATCACGGTGACTTGGAGGCGGCTTACAACGAATTGGGCAAGACTCAACTCAAGCCGTTTTTGATGAGAATTTGGGGTCCTCCCGTCGGTACTGAAAATGAGGCAGGTAATGAGGGGGCAACGCTAAAAATGATAAGGGGTGAAGGTGAGTATAGCTGCATCAAATTATTTTATTCATAACATCAAGTTTTGCAGATGCGTCTACGAACGAAAACAGTATGAAAGAAGAAGCAAAAGCGGTAAGTACAAGCCCCCATTTCGATATAAACGACTCTCCTCAAGTAAGTACCACCCCAAACACAGTTTCAGACGAATTAGAGACGCAACAGAGCTCACTAGAAGATAGAGATAGACTAGAGTCCCTGGAACTAATTGAAAATGAAATAATGAAAAACCTAGAAGATATTAACAACTTTAGCCAAAATTTGGAAGGAACTAACGCAGCGCCTAGAAATAATACAGACGACGTCATCGCAATGAAGGATGAATCAACACAAGATGTCGTCATGACGAAAAATAAAGTCTACGTAGAAAAAAGTAGAACTGTTATGCAACTCGTGGATGAAACGTCTGAACAACCTTTTCCTTCGAATAATGTTACACCTTCGATGTCTGAAAGTGATAGTAGCGATGACTTCCAGAATTTGGACTTTGAAGATGCTGTTGAAAGCCCAATCCACAGTCCGGAAATCCCGGAGACAAGTGAATCTTCGAAAGCTACACTAAGTCCGAGAAAAACTAGCGTAAGCACATTCAACATTATGCTGTCTGCTGTTAGTACAACTGATCAAAAAGGTGAAGTCCATACGACACAAGAGCATGATGATGTAATTCTTGAAAGTAGAGCTTCCCTGACCTTACAGAGTCCTAGTAATAATCAGAACCAAGTGAAGAATACTCTTCGAAATGATAACGTGGACACTGCCACCCCTCTAGGCGACGTTCCTTTGACTGGAAGTGGCAAAACTATTGCTAGTGAAGAAATATATGAAAACGTCACTTTGCCGAAACCAGGTGATTTGAAGATGACGCTGAAGGGAACTGAAAGCAACAAAAGTCATGATGAAGCGACAAAATCTTTGAATGGTGAGAATGACGCCAGTATAAATGATGAAACTTCAACTGAAATCATTCAGAATGGTGGGCTTCAGTTGAATGAAGCTGCAGACTATCCTGATGGAAATAAAACCGTTCCAGTTGTTCCTGAAGATATTGTTGACAGGAGTGAATCAAGTCGAGCCAGTGAAAATGATGCTGTTACAGAAAAGGATGTAGCAAAATGTGTTAGTAGTACCAAAAAATGTTCTTTATCTGCAGAAGATGCCGTTGAGAGAAATAAAGCTGAAAAAGTACCGGATAACAATGTAAGAAATGATGAAAAACCTTCTTCAAAAAATATTACCCATACTGATGCTTCAGAACTCAATAGAGATGTAGAAAACCTTACTATTTCAGAAATTAATGAAAAGATTCTGGGGGAGGGGGAGTTGAATCATAATAAAAATGGGGATGAAGATACTATAACAGAATCTACTCCTGTTACAGAGGAATTGCTCCCTTCTCTCGAAAACGTTATCATCGCTGAAAATGGAAATAACATTTCAGAAGAACTGACGAATGAAATAGAAGAATCAAAATCCACTTCAACTGAAACCATTCAGAGAAATGAGTCTCAATTGAATGAAGCAACGGATGTAAAAGATGCTGGTGAAAAAGAAACAAGTTCACTGAATTTGAATATTTTAAGTCAAACTGAATTAAATCAAAATGGAGTTATTAATGGAAGCGTTGTAGTTTGTATCAGTACCAAAGACCTATCCCTGCCTTCACTACAAAATGAGGGAATTGGTGATAATGAAAACCAAGAAAAAGGCGATAATGAAGTTGAAGAAAATCTTGAAGCTACCATTTCAAACAACGCCGATAACAAAAAACCTCCAAATCAAAAATCAAAGAGTGACTCAATTGTTAAATTGACACGAAAGCAGAAAAAAAGTATGAAGAAGAGCAGGAAACGTGCTGAAAAACGTGCCTTACAGCGAGAGTCTAGTACGACTGAATCAAGCAGTGAAATACAAGATGATGTTGATAATGAAAACGCAAAAATCAAGACAAAGGATGTCGAAGTAGAGGACCTTAGCGAAGAGAAAAGCATATCGAATTTGCCAAATAGCAACGCAGGTTCTTCCAAACTCAACAGGAGGAAACCAATCAAGAAAAGCGATAGTCAGAAGTACTCCAAATTCAAAAATAAGAGCAACGAAGCATTACACGCAGATACGCTTTCTATGACTACTACGACAGATATAAAGGAAGAAAATGAGGAGGCTCGTAAGGACCTAACACGTACCAAATTCAGTCAAATCAAAGAAGATGAAAGCGACCAAGCAATTATTGTTGGAAAAACATCAGCTGACAAAACTCTGCTAGTCACGGAAAACGGTTCAAAACAAGAGGGCGCGGCTAGAGCGGAAACTGAGGATGCGAATCATAAGCTGCTGAAAACTTCTACGACGGTGCAAATGGCGCAAAACAAGCAAACAACCATTCCAATAACGAGGAGGCCTTCGAAAATACCACTCCCAAAACAACGATCATTCTCAAAAGTTGACTTGAAACATCCCCAGTCACCATCGGGTAGTAAAATACCAATCAAAACTTTAACAGTAGCAAAGACGAATGAAAAAGCAGATACTGTATGTACTGATGCTGGTAAAGCAAAACAGTCGAGTGCAGACGAACCAATCGCAAAATCTTTCAACGACGGTGGACCTACATCCACTAAAATGGTGGTGAAAGAAGACCCACAGCACGAGAACAGTGCTCTACCCGATTTCAGTAAGAATCAACAACGAACGAACAAGGTGAAACTAGCCGCGGTGAACAGAAGTTCTTTCGACTCGACAACCAGCTCCAAGCAACTTTCTTACACGAAATCGTTGGACAACGATAGCGATTCGTCGGTGTCTGATAGCAATGTAGAAGAGCTGCTAGATCCCAGCACGGACGAAGATAGCTACGAGGAATTTGAAGACTACGAGGAGGTTGCGGAATCCAACACCGAAGATTACGAAGAGTTCGAGAAAAAGAAATCAAAGGCATCGAAGGAGCTGAACATAAACTTGTCGCAAATAAGTGAGAGGATGAACAGACTGACGAACAATTTGAAAGATGGCCAAGTCAAACACAGTATAGAGGAAACATGTGAGTCTGAGGAGTTTTCTTCAGACATAGAGCAGGTCGTGGTCCAGGAAGGAGAGTTTTTTGAAGATGGTTTCGAAGAGGGTAGAGATGAGCTTGTCCAGAGTGGAATGAAATCCCAAGTTGAGGAGCCAACTGAATTGGAATTGATGGAGGTGAGGGTATGACAATGGAACAGATTCACACCATACATTATTGCCAATAATATGTGTTGCCTCAACTGGCAAGAAAGTGTTTAATAGCCAAAACTGTTTTTTTCTTTGTCCCAAGTTCTAAGCAAGAGTTGACTTCAAGATTTTATATCTTCTATTGAAGTTATCCTTGTGTTATGATTAAAAAAGATCCATGATGGTCTGCTTGCCACAGTTACCACTACCACTCTCCGTACGTTTATTTATTTCTATTGCTTCTTGTATGAGGAACTGTTGGATCCTAAAGCAGAGGAAAGTTCCTGCAACTGGTGATTAGTCCGTTTAGGGTAGTACCTTCGATGCTCTTTTGGTAAGGATCCCATGCTTCTTGTCTTAGTACCGATAGATAACTCTCCACATGTCCATGGTATATGGTAGACTGGCAGATGACTGCGGATATCTTCTGCAATGGCCAATCTTCGTAGTTGGTTTGAAAATTGTCCAGACATTGTGTCCATATAAGATTTAAGTTTTCTGTTGAATGAGATTGAAATTCTTGTCTTCTTACATATGCACACCAACCTGGTCTCATTCTTTTTTGGCATGCTCTTCATCAGATGCATAAACTGCTTTTACTACTAGTACCTCTTCTTCCGACAAACTTTCCATGTCAACTTCTTTGGCGATCAACAACTAAACACATGTGATTTCGTAGAATCAAGTAGTGAGAATCATTAACCTTGAAAAAACATTATTTTATATCCATTTTGTTTGCAAGGA
This sequence comes from Chrysolina americana, assembly GCA_958502065.1. Classification (NCBI taxonomy): domain Eukaryota; kingdom Metazoa; phylum Arthropoda; class Insecta; order Coleoptera; family Chrysomelidae; genus Chrysolina; species Chrysolina americana. Next base: position 342,203 of record OY293413.1, on the reverse strand, counting down.
AAAAACATTTCAATACAGCGTTCAGTTCAAAGCAAAGATGATTTCGATAAAGCTTTGCTAAAAGATCCACTTGAAGCAGTTACTTGACTGTCCTGCTGCTCCCCAGAATCTGTTCAGCCATGAGGTGGTGTAGCATTTATAACACATTCCTATCTTCAGTTTTTTCCTTAGAGGCAAGCAAGGAGGTTTTTGGCTGAAGGACAAGTTTCCAACTACCAGCAGGCGGAGTTAGCTGTGAGTTTGATGGCACTGAAGTTTTCCGCGGAGGAAGCTCTCGAAGCAGTGAAAGACTGCAATTCGTTGGACGCCGCAATTTCTTTCCTACGACAAGACTGCGAGCTGTGTGCTGGGAAATATCCAATGAATCAGGTAATTTGGACATTGAAGTTGCACAAGTGACTAAGTACTGGACCTGAGTTTAAATTATAATTGATGGTAAAATTTTGCCTTTCTTAATGATACTTCTGTATCAATAATTATTGCAACGTTAAGGGCACTCCGTTTAAAAGTCTTTCCTGCTGAAGTTGGTTCCTTTGACCTCATCATCAGTCAGACTTATTTTCCATCTTCGCTAGGGATTTCGTTGTGATCAGATGCGTCCAGGATTTACTCAGATTAATCCCCCAACCTTTCAATTGAAATTAAGCTACCGATCGGCATGTTTCAGATCGTATCAATGCTGAAATGTACCCACAGATGTTGCCAGGAGTGCGCCAAAAACTATTTCACCGTCCAGATCACCGACCGAAGCATCATGGACTGTACGTGTCCCTTCTGCAAGCTGCCGGATCTCACCGCCACGGAAACACACGAGGATGACGTCACCGACTACTTTGGGAACTTGGACATTCTCCTGAAGGGAATTCTGGACGGGCCCGTTCATGAGCTGTTTCAGCGCAAACTGCGGGACAGGACCTTGATGCAGGACCCGCATTTCAAGTGGTGTGTTCAGGTAAGGTCAGGAGATTCGGAGTTTCACAGGTGTTTTAATGAATGTGTTGTTTTAGTGTTCCTCTGGATTTATCGCACATCCGCGCCAAAAGAGGCTGATTTGCCCCGATTGTAAGTCGGTTACGTGCGCTGGTTGTAGAAGGCCGGTAAGTTTCTAGTGGAATCATTCATATTTTAATACTATACAAGATGTTCCAGTACTGAGATACCACAACATATCCTGTGCTTTCCCTTTCCAAAAACAAAGAGAGAACATCATGGAAACCAAAGGAAAGAAAGCACTTAAACATTAACATCTTGAGGGTCAAAGGAGTATATTTCTTTCTTGACCATGGTCATCATTATCATCACCCAACATTCAATGTGATTTTTCTTATTACTTTCCCTCTCTCCCCACACTTTCGGTTTTCAATATTTTCTCCAAACATGCACTTATAAGACTCGACATACAAAAAAATGTTTCTTCAATACAATTTCAGTGGGAGAAGCAACACGAAGGCCTCACCTGCGAAAAATTCGCCGAATGGAAAGACGCGAACGACCCGGAAAACCAGGCATCAGCGGTAGCGAAGCATCTTGCGGAGCATGGAATAGACTGCCCCAAGTGCAGGTTCAGATACGCCCTAGCCAAAGGGGGATGCATGCACTTCACGTGCACCCAGTGTAAGCACGAGTTCTGTAGCGGTTGCGGAAAGCCCTTCATGATGGGGGCCAAATGTACCATCAGTCAATACTGCGCGAAGTTGGGACTGCATGCTCACCATCCCAGGAACTGTTTGTTCTACTTGAGAGACAAGGAGCCTGAAGAACTTCAGCAACTCTTGAAGGTCAGTTTTTATCATCTTCTCATTCACTTCATCTGAGATTTTTGTTACAGGATCACAACATCACATTTGACACAGATATCGCTATCAAGAGTGAGAGTACATCTTCCGTACTGAAATGTTTGGTACCACTACAAAGAGAAACGCCAAGTGGCTTAGTGGATACTGTTTGTAACAGTGAGGTTAACCCTGGTCAAGCGGGTCTCTGCAGGTAATTATATTATAGGTTTTCTGTCTTCAATAACAATCCAGGAGCTTCGATATCTGGAGGGCGTACTGGTATATACCCAAATAATCATTTCCCACGTATGTGAGTCGGTGAATATTGGGTCCGACAACAGTTTCTCAGTTTTGACAGATTGGGTATACTTTCGGGATAATCATTAATATAATAGATCTTTCTCGGGAACCATAAGAGTTTCTGAAGGCCATGTGACAAGCAATATTGAGCTCCATGATGTGGGTCGGTTTCTTGGCGCACTCTGATTGGTCGAGCCTTTTATCAATACAGGAAAGAGTGGGGGGTGGCCAAAGTGACCTATTCTCTACCTATCACCTGATTTATATTGCAGATACAATCGAAACGTTGTAATCAATTTAGCATCTGATCTACAACCCTTGATATTCTGAAACTGGTCATCAGCACGATAGGAAAAACTTTCGTTACAATTTTCGAATTTAATGGTGATGATGAGAAATACTGAATGTGTTTGTTGCACTATATTTTGTTTCATTATTCTTCGAATCGTACCGCATACGTACACCAATCAATAGGGATAACAATTTTAGGAATCATTACATTGAATATTTGTGCCAGCTGATCCGAAAATACAAAGTTGACCCGATAGAAATGTTGAACGCCGACGATTTAGAAACTGTCGTTAGAAGAGCCGCAAAAAAGTTACCGCCCAATTGTTTCGGGACTCCCAGAGATATGTATCGCCTGCGGCTGAAACAGGTACATGAGAGCGTATGCTGTTTCTTTTCTGAATTTAATTTTCCGTGCAGGTACATACATTTTGTTTTTTCGACGTATCATGGTGAAATTTCATAAGATTTTTTATGTAGTTTCAAGTTCTGCTCTAATCTGATCTTATAATAGAAAAGGGCTGATGAAAAACATGGCATTAGATTATTATAGGCTATCTGATAGTGTACTTAGTAAAATTTAGTTGATGGCCAAACTGAATCATTCAAAAAAGCACATTTTTCGCTTAGTGGAATCTTTCTCACATAGTCATTATTTTCTATTCAATGATGAGATTTCAAATTTTTTGAAGTGGTCTCGAAAATAGGATTCGAGTTGGCGCGATTGGTGGTGGGTCAGAAAACATACATTTCAGTCCAACAAACAACTTTTTATGATTGAAAGTCATTGTCGGGTCGTCAGAGGGGTTCCGCCGATTTTTAAATGTTTTGAAAAGGTCTCAAAAATAGGATTTGAGTTGGCGCGATTGGTGGTGGGTCAGAAAACATTCATTCCAGTCCAACAAACAACTTTTTATGATTGAAAGTCATTGTCGGGTCGTCAGAGGGGTTCCGCCGATTTTTAAATGTTTTGAAAAGGTCTCAAAAATAGGATTTGAGTTGGCGCGATTGGTGGTGGGTCAGAAAACATTCATTCCAGTCCAACAAACAACTTTTTATGATTGAAAGTCATTGTCGGGTCGTCAGAGGGGTTCGGCCGATTTTTAAATGTTTTGAAAAGGTCTCAAAAATAGGATTTGAGTTGGCGCGATTGGTGGTGGGTCAGAAAACATTCATTCCAGTCCAACAAACAACTTTTTATGATTGAAAGTCATTGTCGGGTCGTCAGAGGGGTTCCGCCGATTTTTAAATGTTTTGAAAAGGTCTCAAAAATAGGATTCGAGTTGGCGCGATTTGTGGTGGGTCAGAAAACATTCATTCCAGTCCAACAAACAACTTTTTATGATTGAAAGTCATTGTCGGGTCGTCAGAGGGGTTCCGCCGATTTTTAAATGTTTTGAAAAGGTCTCAAAAATAGGATTTGAGTTGGCGCGATTGGTGGTGGGTCAGAAAACATTCATTCCAGTCCAACAAACAACTTTTTATGATTGAAAGTCATTGTCGGGTCGTCAGAGGGGTTCCGCCGATTTTTAAATGTTTTGAAAAGGTCTCAAAAATAGGATTTGAGTTGGCGCGATTGGTGGTGGGTCAGAAAACATTCATTTTAGTCCAACAATCAACTTTTTATGATTGAAAGTCATTGTCGGGTCGTCAGAGGGGTTCCGCCGATTTTTAAATGTTTTGAAAAGGTCTCAAAAATAGGATTTGAGTTGGCGCGATTGGTGGTGGGTCAGAAAACATTCATTCCAGTCCAACAAACAACTTTTTATGATTGAAAGTCATTGTCGGGTCGTCAGAGGGGTTCCGCCGATTTTTAAATGTTTTGAAAAGGTCTCAAAAATAGGATTTGAGTTGGCGCGATTGGTGGTGGGTCAGAAAACATTCATTTTAGTCCAACAATCAACTTTTTATGATTGAAAGTCATTGTCGGGTCGTCAGAGGGGTTCGGCCGATTTTTATATTTTTTGAAGTGGTCTCAAAAATAGGATTTGAGTTGGCGCGATTGGTGGTGGGTCAGAAAACATTCATTTCAGTCCAACAATCAACTTTTTATGATTGAAAGTCATTGTCGGGTCGTCAGAGGGGTTCCGCCGATTTTTAAATGTTTTGAAAAGGTCTCAAAAATAGGATTTGAGTTGGCGCGATTGGTGGTGGGTCAGAAAACATTCATTTTAGTCCAACAATCAACTTTTTATGATTGAAAGTCATTGTCGGGTCGTCAGAGGGGTTCGGCCGATTTTTATATTTTTTGAAGTGGTCTCAAAAATAGGATTTGAGTTGGCGCGATTGGTGGTGGGTCAGAAAACATTCATTCCAGTCCAACACACAACTTTTTATGATTGAAAGTCATTGTCGGGTCGTCAGAGGGTTTCCGCCGATTTTTAAATTTTTTGAAGTAGTCTCGAAAATAGGATTCGAGTTCACGCGATTGGTGGTGGGTCAAAAAACATTCATTTCAGTCCAATTAACGACTGTTCGTGATTGAAAGTCATTGTCGGGTCGTCAGAGGGGTTCCGCCGATTTTTAAATGTTTTGAAAAGGTCTCAAAAATAGGATTTGAGTTGGCGCGATTGGTGGTGGGTCAGAAAACATTCATTTCAGTCCAACAATCAACTTTTTATGATTGAAAGTCATTGTCGGGTCGTCAGAGGGGTTCGGCCGATTTTTAAATTTTTTGAAGTAGTCTCGAAAATAGGATTCGAGTTCACGCGATTGGTGGTGGGTCAAAAAACATTCATTTCAGTCCAATTAACGACTGTTCGTGATTGAAAGTCATTGTCGGGTCGTCAGAGGGGTTCCGCCGATTTTTAAATGTTTTGAAAAGGTCTCAAAAATAGGATTTGAGTTGGCGCGATTGGTGGTGGGTCAGAAAACATTCATTTCAGTCCAATAAACAACTTTTTATGATTGAAATTAATTGTAGGGTCGTCAAAGGGGTTCGGCCGATTTTTATATTTTTTGAAAAGGTCTCAAAAATAGGATTTGAGTTGGCGCGATTGGTGGTGGGTCAGAAAACATTCATTTCAGTCCAATAAACAACTTTTTATGATTGAAATTAATTGTCGGGTCGTCAGAGGGGTTCCGCCGATTTTTAAATGTTTTGAAAAGGTCTCAAAAATAGGATTTGAGTTGGCGCGATTGGTGGTGGGTCAGAAATCATTCATTTCAGTCCAATAAACAACTTTTTATGATTGAAATTAATTGTCGGGTCGTCAGAGGGGTTCCGCCGATTTTTAAATGTTTTGAAAAGGTCTCAAAAATAGGATTTGAGTTGGCGCGATTGGTGGTGGGTCAGAAATCATTCATTTCAGTCCAACAAACAACTTTTTATGATTGAAAGTCATTGTCGGGTCGTCAGAGGGGTTCGGCCGATTTTTATATTTTTTGAAGTGGTCTCAAAAATAGGATTTGAGTTGGCGCGATTGGTGGTAGGTCAGAAAACATTTATTTCAGTCCATCATCGAAAATTATCTGACTTTCCATTGAATCTAACCGATATTTTATCCTAAATCAATTTTTTGAAGCTTATTTGGAAAACGAAACAGCATACCGATTTCTGAACCTTCTAACATTTTGTCGTTGTGTGTGTGCAGGCTACACTACACCGAATATTTAGTTGGGCTCATTGGCAGACACAAGCTGGACCCTGTTTCCATCCTCGACTTGGTCGAAGTGAGTCAAGAACTGAGGAGGAGGGGCAGGGAGCTACCCGAAAGATCTGCGTGGAGCGACGACGCGGACTACAGAGATATATGCGCAAAGGTAGGTGTGACGCTTCTAGGAGAGCTAGTCTGTCAATGTGCCCAACTTACCAGCTTCTTGCTTTTGTGTTTGAGCGTATTTAATTTTGGGTGGAGTTGAAGACACTTCATTGATTACCATCATAAAAAAATTGAAAAAAATCGTAAATACTAGACCTGCACCAAAAATTTTGTGTCTGACAAATTTCAGTTTATGGGCAGATTTTTATCTCATATATCGCTTTGTAGGTTAATAGTTTAATGATTTAGGATATTGTTATGGAAATTAAATAAAATGCAAAACAGAATTGAAAAATTAAGTTTGAATTATACCAACTGTGGGGCGTGACCTGAACAAAATTTGAATTGTTAAGAGGAAATCTAAAATTATGAAATTCAATGCTAAACGTTTTAAGGAAATTGTATGGTATAGTCACGCCACTTTGTAAAGTTAGTCACTTCTTACAGTGATGTCAAATAAGTTTGACAGTTGTCAGTCACAGAACACATAATCTGTGTTGTCAGTTATATTCTGAATATTTTCAAAAGGCACGTATGTTGGCCAAATGTGCCCAATGGGAAGCAACGGCCATTAGGTCACGAAGAGGAAGACATGTATGTGAATTGTCATGCAGTCTTCAGGCACAAGGGTCAAAAATGTATACGCGTGTAAATCGCACGTTCTTAAAAAACCCTGCATGGGCACGCATGTATCTAAATCGGCCTTTAGAAGTCTTCTCACGTGATTTTTTTATATCGTGTTAACATGCTTAAAAAACAACAAAAGTTACAATGTTTACTAACTCTTATTATTTTCAGATTGTTATGGACCAAATTCCTTTGGAGTGACCATTTCTGGACTAATAACTAATGACCATATTATATAAATTCAATTTTCCAATGATGAATTGTGTGATTGTCTGTCTGTTTTATTATAAATGATAATATTAGTGAATTAAAACTATGATTTATAAGCTGGCGTATTTTATTTATTTCTACTATAAACCCTTTAAAAAGTGTTTGAGGTTCGTCGAAGATGTGGAAGTTTTACTGGAACTCTTCAAAACCTCACTGAGTTTGTTCAGATTTTTGATTCTTTTCTTCTTCTTCTTCAGGCTTTCAGTGACATTTTTGTGGACGGTGAGGACTTTTTGGACACTGTCTCTTTTACTCAGTTTGAATTTTGGGGTTTGTGGCATGTCTGATTCCAAGGATGCTGTGTTGGAATTATCAAAATTTCTGACGCTCTGCGGTGTTAGTGATAACACAACATCTTGACTGAGACCACAAAATTTATCACATCTCTTCTTCTTTTTCTGTTTCGTTACAGTAAAAAGTTTGGGTTTTTCAATTTTTGCAGGCTTTTTCAACTTTAAATCCGTTTCTTTTTGGCAGAACTTACATGTTACAACCTGAAAACAGAAGATTATAGTGTCATCTCTAAGGTCATACTCAAAAATCTATACTCACCAGGTAATTGCCTTCAAACTTATCCATTTTCTTGTGGTATTTTTGTTGGTAGTCGGTGAGAGCTAGACCATGTTTCAATTTGGAAATGATCTTTTTAGCAAATTTGTGTTGTTTAGGTCTAGATTTTATTCTGTATGTAGCAGGTCCTTCTGACCAGTTGAGCAGACATCTTGGACATTTCTGATTTGGTTGGGTTACACTGTTTGGCAGAAATGTGTTCCTCCTCAGCTCCATAAGTCTCCGTTTTATGCTGAATTGCATATATGGATATAAATATCATTTCAATCATTAAAATAAGCACTTAGCACCAGAAAATCATAACAACAGCACTTCCAACACACACTACTTCGAAAACTTTAGCTGTCATATATAGATATTTTAAGCAGAGCGCAGAACTGACATAAAAAAAAGATGCCGATTCAATGATTGTAAGTCTAATATGAATACACTAATACAATTTGAATATTCTTGGCAGATATATAACAGAATTATCAGATTTTGAGGTAAAGTTTCAACGAATCTATAATATTACTTACGAAAAGGACGATTTCAGTATAGGGTGATTGAGTTCCTTTGATGTCGACAAGGTATGTAAATATTGGATTGAATTTTGGATCAACTTCATCTCGTCTTCTGGTGAAACACTCATCATTACTTTCAGTAAACTATGAAAATCTACGATCCTAGAATATATAAAAGTCAGTGAAGCATACAATTTAGATCAACCTGGACTCACCTTCTCAACTAGTTGTTATTATTTATTTGGAATTTTTTAATTCAGTAGTTTCAGTACCAGTGGATTGATTATATTTATAGGTTATATAAAAACAAAATATTCTTCTTCTTTTTATACTTTTTCGTCCGACAGTAACAGCTAAAGCCAACTATCATTTTTTCTATGGTCTGTTCGTGAACACTCACACTGCCTACAAACGGTTTGTTCGCATGCAAAATATAAAAACTGAAGGAATCATTAGCCGCTTTCCAATTACTAGGGGTAGTAGCACCCAGTAGAGCTAATTAATTACCCCTGAACGGAACCTGAACTGAACAGCACCTGACTTTATGAATGGGGTTTAATTAGAACATGATTTATTGTGATCTGTCAGGTCACTTCAGGAGCTACTCGGATTCACTCGGAGCTACTTCCTGTAACAATTGGAGAACATCAATATCATTCTGGTAGCGGTTTAGGCATATTGAGGTGGTGTAATAATAAAACGCTACTATTGACCAGAAAAGGCGTGCGGCCAAAGAAACAAAAGAAGAATAAGTATGGTTATGTTGGTTTGTTTTGACGTTTTATTTTTAGGTTAACGTGTTGACAGAGCGTTGAAAGTTGATTCGTTGATTGTAAATAGTTAGAATGACTAATATTCTGGTAGTTTCGGAATTTGCTATATGAAGAATACCTACAACCCAATGAAATGAAACCTATACATTGTGCATTGCTCATATTGTTGCAACTGAAAATAGTTTTAACCTATAAAGACACTTTTAGCGAAGAACTGCTTCTAAAACCGCTGTATAGTGAACAGATATATGCACATTTTCAATTTTCCATCAAGTGGGACATAGATTCGGAAAGTGAAACCTGTGAGTTGACATAACAGTAAACGAAGACCACTAGAGAATCTATAAATAGTAATCAAAATAAAACATACTATATATTCAACAATCACATAGTTTTTTTGGATAAATGACCCTTCATTCAATTGAAATCTTTTTTTGTTCCAGTCGACCACAGTCGGTTATTCCCTAGGGCCTTAGGAGAAATTATTGAAAGATTCAATGTGCAAGAACTGCACGTTAGCCTCACAGGAGGGCTTTGGAGGTATGAGAACTGGGGCTACCCTGTTATAGATGCAGCACCTGGTGCTGAAGTATGGGCTTGGTTCAACCCAGATACAGCAGATGTCAACAAGAACTGGAAGCTATTAGCGAATTCTCTTTCTGGCTTACTTTGCGCGTCTCTCAATTTCATTGATACCTCAAATAGCATAAGCCCAGAGTACTCTTTCAGGCCTAAGGGTGTTACAGATTCGCCAAATGTCAACAACACATTTCTAAGGTGAGTGAAATGCTGCTTTCGTGTTTTGCTGAATATTGTTGGTTGTTCACTTATGTGTGTATTAAAATCTTTGGTGTTGAAACAATTTTAAATAAACAAAACTGCAAAGGTATGCAACTGAAAGTTTGATAAGTTCAAAGATTTGCGATTGACAAGCTGATAAATCAGAACACAATTTTGCTTTGATTACTGTCAGGTTTGTAATATTTATTTCCAAAAAAAATTGGGTTTTACTCCTGCCTCATTTTCAACTCCCTCATAATTCCGACATTATATGTTGAAAATAATCGCTTATACACATCCTGCATGAAAATTAAACTATGCAATTTCAAGCTGGAGGTTTGCACTTCACATTTCTGTTGTTGAACATACAAAAACGACTCCAAATTGTATTATAATTTGAAGAAATTCAGAGGCTGTCCAAAAACTCAAACCGCGGGATTTTCAGAAACCCCTGACTATCCGAAATAAAAGAAGATGAATTTAGCTGTTCATTCCAGGACAATTAAGTATTTGAATAAATACGTTTTCAATATATTTTCATGAATATTTTTTTTTGAGAGAATGTTATATAGAAATAAATGTCGGTAGGATAAGAGGGAACACAGATAGGGGAAGATTAAAATGGTTGAATCTTGAAAAATGTATTTGTAGAATGTAACAAAAGGGAGGAATTTGTTTTATTTGAAATACAGATATATTTTGCCAGGATTAGTGTCTTTTCACTCCAGCAGGGCTGGAAACATTGTTTTCTTTGAGCAGGGAAAGGGGGTTCTCATGCAGAAATCTTGATGAACTGGCGGACGTCAAAGTAAATGAAAAATTTCGACAGATATACACACTCAGGGCTTCAAGCTCTAAGAAGTTCAAGTATGGCGATGAAAAATTCCATAGCCCTGACCCTCGAATTGGTTTATATTCTCCAATGGAATCCAAACTCAAGAGCAGTTCAGAAAGCTTCAATTCCTCGTATTGCTGTTTGATCTGTGTCCAAAAATGTGCACAAGAATGAAATTGACCTCTCAGGGTAGTTTCTAAAGCAGTTATGAAGAGAATAGCCCTTGTATATTTAGTAGCGGGTTTTGCAAAATATCACCGAGACTGGCCATCCTCATAATTTTCATGAATGAGATGTGAGGCCTATCCATAATCTCAAAAAGTATTCTCACCTTTTGACTACAAAGGCAGCTATTCCTCATCGCATTTTAGGACGATTAACACTGTTTCCAGAGCTCGAAAAGAGGGACTTGCTTCAAATATGAAGCATCAACCTCACCGAACCTTACCTAACCCAGGCTCCTGAAAGTATCACAAGACTACTTTGTAATTTCATTTATCTATCAAAGCCGTTTTCTGATAGCCTTTCTACTTTCCGAGAACACTCCAATTTTTTTAAAAGTAAAATTTTTTTTGTGTTCCATCCCCTGATGATTTGGTGAACATTTTTTTTCGACTAAATATGATGTCAAGAAGTCACGTGCCAAGTTTCATATTGTTACAATTCATCCTTCAGTTTTGGCACGAATTTGTCTGTGGATATTGGACTATAGTTGATATGGCAGCGACTAAAAATACATATTAAATCGTTGAGAGAAAAAAGACGTCTTCGTTTGTCTTTTGTACTGCTGAAAAACAATCCTTTATTTTTCAGGTACGCCAGCTTGCCCCGCGAAATCGTCTGCACGGAAAACCTGACCCCGTGGAAGAAACTCCTGCCGTGCGACTCCAAATCGGGCCTGGCGTCGTTGCTGAATTCGGGCTACATACACAACACCCGCTACCATTCCATCGGGCTGCACGCGAGGAGAGTCTGCCGAGACGAATCCTGCCAGTCTCTGTCGCTGGATCTGCAACAGACCGTCTCGCTGGTGTACGACTACGGCATCCTGGGCACCAAAGACTGGTCCATGTCCAAGCTGTTCGGACAAGGCGTCAACGGCAACTGCGTGCTGGCCGACAAAAGCGAGGTCTTCGTCGACTTGACCAGCAGGGAGTCGCAGAGCTTCGACTTGGAGCCCCAACCGGACGAAGTGGTAAGCTCGGCGAGAGGGGGGTACTCCTCGACCCTCGGCAGGTATTCCATCCCGAACCGCTTCTTCAACGTCTTCGCGAGGTACCCGGAGAAGGAGGTCGTATCGTTGAACTCCCCGCCGTTGCTGCACGCTAATCAGTACTTGACGGGGTACGGCCAGGAACGCGGCGGTATCGTCGTGAAAATGTACAACAACCACTGGAGCACCTTGGACGTGGTGCTCTTGCAGAATATTCCGTGGTACGTGCCGGTTTACTTGCATACTCTCAAGGTAGTGGCTAACGGCGAAGCTACGAAACCAATCGCTCTCCGGTACATCCCCGGGAAGCAAAGGGAACGGCCATACTACCTCGAAGTGCTGATAAAATTGCCGCCGCGCTCGACGACTTCGGTCTCCATAGACTTCGACTATGTCTTCTTGAAATGGCAGGAGTATCCGCCGGACGCCAATCACGGGTTTTATATCGGGTCCGCGGTGATTTCCAGCGTCCTGCCGCTAGCTAGAAACTACACGGGGCTTCCCCAAGACGGCTCGAAGATATGCGACAGTTTCAATGCATCGCGGAGCGGGTATTTCGTTCAGATTCGCACTGAAAATATGGTGATAACTCTACCGACGCCCGATTTCAGTATGCCGTATAACGTCATCTGCTTGGCTTGTACTGTGGTAGCCTTGGCGTTCGGGCCGTTGCACAATATCACCACCAGGCGGCTCGTGCTGAAGCCCAAGAAGAAGGAGTCGTTGCTAGTCAGGTTGAAGAAAATGATAACGTCTTTCAGAAAGTAGAGAATGTTTCGTGTGTGTAGGATTAAGTTTTACAGTTTGGTATCCAAGTACCTACTATACCAAAGACTGAACTTCGTTTGTTGTTAATTAATGAACGTATTTCGGTAGTTTTTCATCTCAAATTCAAAAAAACTAGTTCACAAAGTATTCAATTGATAATAAAATAAAGAACTCGTCAAGTAATCTTTTGGTTAGATGGTAGTTCGGATTATCAGGCCGGCGTGTAGGTATTGAAGATGTTCACGACGTTTCGCACACACGAGTGGCTGGCGTTTTCAAGAGAAAAATGTTTGCAGTTGCTCCGATAAATTTATACTGATTGTTTGTTTGTTTGTTTTATGAGGGCTGTGATTCCCACAGAATAACAAGTCCTTATTCCGCTTTTTCGGTCTGAAAAGAGCGTTTGATATGATTATTTAAAATCCTTGTTGAATAGGAAAATCCTGATATACAAATACGTGACATAAGTTACTTTTGAATACACCCCATTCACTCTCCCGGTCATCTTTTTCTAACAGCCCGTGAATATATTAAAAAATATCTTCATTGATTGATGATTAATTTTTATTTGAATTATTTTACGTGTTGTGGAAGTTTGAAATTTTGTGGAATGAAGAATTGATGGCTTTTAGCTAATTAGTTCTCGTATCATACCAGGTGTAACATGATCATGGTACACCCCCCGTATCTCCGTTAGTTTTGAAGGTAATTGATTGAAATTTGGGATATCCCATATACATAATAAGCGGCACTTTTTGACCTACAAATGAATTTTCTTCACTTCCAGTTTCGCCGAAAGTGATACCAACTTTAGATTTTTAAATGAAACATTCTGTATATTATTACATTTTTGAAATCCGCATAATTTTCTGAATCCAATGATACCAAATAAGTGTCGTCAAAATTTTTGATAATTTAATTTTTAGTTTTCAATTCAAGTGTGCCATGATGGTTCCGATTTATTCCAATTGACCCGTCTGATGCTAGAAAAATCGAAATCCCGTCAAAAATACTAAATTGCGTTTTTTATGAGCAAATAAAGTTCGTCGTGATCGATTTTGGGGTAAAACTCAATTTTTACAAATTGAACCATATTAAAACCAAGGTACTATTTATTAGTACTATTAATAAGGGATTCATTCACACCTGGTTATAAAATGTGCGATAAATACAATCAAAGTTACAGCTAAAAGAAAATAAGTAAATACGATCATTTTGTTCTCATTTAGTATTAAAATATTCCCAAGGAGGCTTTGAAAACAATGAAATCATTCCTTCAGATTGTCAAATTAATATTTGTTGGTTATGGGTGTTTTTATTGTGTATTGGAAAACTCTTTACAGTTGTTATATTTGTTCAAAATAACGCACATTTATACAAGAGATGAAAAAGTGGACATGTTAATTGTTTGTTTATGGAGAAAGTAGAAAAAATGCCGTTGCTGCTAGAAACCTTTATGCCGACCGATATCGTGATAGACAATGTCCAGCGAGAAATATTTTAATCGTCTTGATAAGACTGTTTCTTCAAGGCAAATTGCGATTGAATGGATACTAGTCACCAAACGGTAAGCCAAATCTCGTACAAACATAATTATAAATCTTCCAAATATCATTCACACCAGCACGTGTACGAAAATGATTGAATGTAGGATGGAATGTTGGATCTTGCAGAATAATGTGCAGCCAAACAATGCTTTTTTGGATTTCATTGTCGGACGATTAGAATTAGAACAAAATAATTATATTTTCTTTCAGCTGTAATTTTGATTGAATTTATCGCACCTTTTATTACCAGGTGCGAATAAATTCCTTATTAATAGTAACGTTACTCGCAAGATGCACAAAAACCCTGGTGTGATCACTTATACCTGTGATACCGACATACAAAAGTGTTGAAGTGTTGATGCACGATGCACGGCCTACTTGATTCATGTTAATTTTATTGCATTGGTACCGTTTCACTTATTTAACACAGATGGCGGCAAAATTACAGATTAATGTTATCATTGACGGATGGACAAGCGACAAGTGTCATGTCAACAATCAAATGACAAATCAAGGCACTGTGGAATGTTGGAAACTCGGCTATTTTCGACTTCTGCGCCATCCATCGACGAATGAAGGCAACGGTATCAATGCAATTACAGTATCAACAACTTTGGTAGAAACAAAATCGAATATGTGATCGCACCAGGGTTTCTGTGCATCTTTGTTACTCGGTACCAATAGGTTCCATTTGTTTGTGCTCCATGGCACACTTAAATGGAAAACTAATATTGAATTATCAGAAAATTTGACGATTGATGAAATGTCACTTATCGTCGGCTTAAGTCTTGTTCATACCCTCGCGGATTTCGCAGTTTTTCTGCGAATAAAATGGCTCCCAGTCATGCCGGACCAATCGTTGTTGCTTGAACCATGTCGGCAGCTATTTTATTTGCAGCAAAATTGCGAAGTTCGTGAGGGTATGAACTAAACTTTAGTTTGTTAACCTGCTAACTTCACTTTGTAATCATTTATTAATTTTTATTCATACCATGGAAAAGAGAGAGAAAATATTCATCGACTGTGAAAAACAGCTGAGTTATTAGTAAACGGATATTCAGATATTCTTATTAATGTGTAAAACCATTCTATTCTATTTAGTATTTAATTTTATTTGCAGTTTTTTCATCTTGTAAATTTTACTAAAAAATGGTGTTAGGTAACAGGTAAACACACTAAGCCAACGTTATGTGATATCATTGGATTAAAAAAGTATGCAGATTTCAGAAGTGTAATAATGCAACCGGAAGTGAAAAAAAAAAACATTTATAGGTCAAAAAGTGCCGCTTATTATGTATATGGATATCCCAAATTTCAATCAATAATCTTTAAAACTAACGGAGATACGGGGGGTGTACCATATGATCCTGTTACACCCGGTATAAAATTTTTTCAGTATATTAAAAAATCGATCGCTCAAATTTCAACTAGTAGGTATTTATTAACAGTTTTAACAAATTTTGACTTACAATAAATTTGATTATAATTTTGTTCGAAATGTGTATAAACTATTTACAAAATCACAGCATTTCAGTTAGTGACACTATATAATTCCCAACTTTCAGTACGTACGAACTTTTACTTGATGACATATCATTAACGGCTTCTAATAGCCCCCCCCCTAACTTTTGAACGGTTGGTCACGTACATTCATAAAAAACCCGTTTGGAAGGTTTCACCGATACTACACGTTGTGATTGCTCGATAGATGGCGCGGAGGGCACATCAACTAAAAAATTTAAAATGACATGGGGGGTCATGTGTCACATCGTGGAAAAGATAAGTCAATTCTCTTTTCAACCATCTAATTTTTTTAGATTTTCGTCTATACGTTTGTTCCCAATATGCATTTGAAATGTCAGAATAAGTGCGGATCTGGCGGATCTGAATCCTTTTTCTTACCTGGGACAGAATTTTTTTTTGAATGTAACGAAATTCTGAAAATGTTCAGATGGTTGAACAGAGAATTGATTTATCTTTTCCACGATGTGACACATGACCACCCATGTCATTTAAAAAGTTTTAGTTGATGTGTCCCTCCGCGCCATCTATCGAGCAATCAAAAAGTAGTATCGGTGAAACCGTCCAAACGTTTCTTTATGTTTGTACGTCAAACCGTTCAAAAGTTAACAGGGGGGGGGGCTAGAAAAATATATCTTGTTCTTAGCCTCATTTCGTGGAATAGAGAAACATTCAGTCTGGTTAGTATTCCTCCTTCTCATCCCAGCTGTTCCTGAAGGACGCCTGTTTTATTTCTTTCGCCTGGTACATCACAAGTTTGTTAGGAACATTTGTTAACAAGTTATTTAGTCTTCAAGTGTTAGTCGTTGTGTCAATGATGAAAGATCGCAAACAGAGTGGGCAAAAGAAGCCAAACCGATAGACTTTGGACACTACTGACGCCACCGCCGTCATCATCACCTGCCTCCGAGCTCCTCTGTTTGCTCTCTCTCGCCTTGGCTTCTGCCGAGCAAATGTTTCCGCAGTCTTCTTCCTCGCAAATATCGCACAGAGTGGCGGTTTTGCCTCGGTAGAAAACCCTGGCTCTTCTTGCTGAAAATTCAGAATATTTGTTTTGAGAAAAGAAGTTCCAAGTAATATTATATTTGAAACCAGCCTCCCTGAATAACTTTTGGTACGATGATATTCAGGAAAAATAAAAAAACACGTCAACAATATTATACGGAGGGACACATTTTAACATATTCACATTTGATGTTACTTCCCCCATCGCTCCCCCTGAGCATGTCACCTTTTAAGTATACTTAAAAAAGTCTTATTTTGCCTAGTTGAGTTTGAATTCGATATTCTCTTCATTTTGTATTTGTCTCATTCTACGATAACGATTACCTACCAGGTGAAGTTACAATTGGTGTTTCTGTTCTTGTGAATTCTTGAGAAGCAATGGTTTATACGCTTCGAGAACGGATTGAAATAGTGAGTTTGTACTACCAGAATGGAAATAGTGCTAGAGCTGCTGCCCGTATGTTCAACGACAATTATCCAAATGTACGACACAAACAAGTTTCGGAATTATTGAACAAATTCATGGAAACTGGTTTTATTAACAATTTAAAACATAACCGTTCAGGAGTTGTCAACGATGAAGATATTTCTGTTGCAGTTTTAGGGCACGTTGGACTGATGGAAAATACGCAATATCTTACTAAGTTATCTCAAGAATCAGGAATCAGTCGTACAAATGTTTTCAGGATCCGTCATAAGTACAAATTTCACCCATATAAGATTATAGGCTATTTCATGAATTGAACGAAGATGATTTCGATAGACGTATCCAGTTTTGTGAAAGTCTCACAGAACGGATCAACTTGCATCAGAATTTCTTGTTTGAAATTTGATTTTCGGATGAAAGTACGTTTAGTTTGAATGGAGAGGTGAATCGGCAAAATTGTCGATATTAGAGTGACACAAATCCTCATTAATACCGTCAAGTTCGTACCCAACGACCTCAAAAACTGAATGTTTGGGCAGGAATCTTCATCATCATAGGACCTTTTTTTATCGATGATAATTTGACTGGTGAGGATTATTTGGATATGTTGGAGAATCGAATAATACCTTGCATCATTATGGCAATTGAGGAGGAAATAGTTTTTCAGAAGGATGGTGCACCTCCTCGTTATGCAGCTCCAGCGCAACACTTTTTGGATGATCACTTTCCTGGACGCTGGATTGGCAGAAGAGGTCCTACAGAATAGCCACCAAGGTCTCCGGATCTCACTCCTTTGGATTTCTTTTTATGGGGTAATTTGAAGTCTCAAATGTACGAGATAGAATCAATAACGTTAGAAGATTTGAGAGAGAATATCATGAGGCATTGCAGAGAAATAACTCCCGAGATTCTCAACCATATGAGGGCGGCAATGGAAGCTCGTTTGTACCATTGTATGGAAGTTGATGGAAACGTTTTTGAACATTTACTATAGAAAATTTGTCAAGTCATCAGATTTTGATTCAAGAATTTAATAAAAAATCTCTTTTTCTGATTTATTGCTTCCATATTTGTCTCTAGAACGAATATTTCAAAATGTGGCCTCCTTTATAATTGTTGAGCTGTTTTTTTTATGAAAAATCATTGTTTCAAAAGTTACTCAGGGTGGCTCGATTTCAACTCAAATAGTTTGTAGCTCCCGAACCATAAGCGTCAGACCATATGTTTTATACTTTGTTAAAATCTGCTCATCATGGAGCATCTGATAATGCGAAACGATATAGAATGATCCGTTAAAAAAAATTGGTGACATGCTCTTGGGGTGCGATAGGGAAAGTTAGATCAAATGTGCCCCCCTGTATACTATGGTTGACGTGTTTTTTCATTCTCCTGAAATTCTTTGTACCAAAATTTATTCACGGTGACTCGTTTTAAATGGAATGCACTGCATTTTTAATTGATCTCAACCAACTAAACAGATGCAGAATTAACTAAAAACCGTTTCGGTCAGGCTTTTTTACAGTTAATCATAATGATACTTACACGTGTCATAATAATCGTAAATAACCACTGGTACGGGTTTGTGCTTTGCCACTTTGTGCGTCCTGAAAGCAGATATCGTGGGACAGTATTCGATCCTCGTGATGTTGTTGAAGTATAAGATTATCTTAGTCAGTCCGTGACTAGTTTCCACTTTTTGTACGTTCTGCGACACTTCCAGACTGGGCAAAGCATCAGTGTCGGCTGTGAAACCAGACGGTAAAGTAACTTCCATTACCGCCATGTTGCTTTCTGGGTTTTCCGTCAAATTTCTGCTAACAAATCTGAAAAGAAGATAATTACTATGCTTTCCATACTCAATAAAAACCGGCTCTTTATATAAACCGTAAAAAGCAGCGGTCCCAAAACTGATCCTTGCGGAATATCAAACTTTACAGTTCCGGATTCACCGAGAACTTGTGTTCTAAGAACTTACGCTGTGCAAATGGAAATCTGCAGATGATGCCTGTTCGAATTCTTGTCCACTTGTGGATCCAAGGTGAACATTGGCCATGGCCCTGTCACGTTAACGTTGTACTGGTAGGAGACTTTGAATATTGCCAAGCCAGTTCCCTGTGCTGTTACGTTGACTTCCCTGGAATCCCTACTTATCTGAAAAGTAAAAAAGTAGTTTTTAGCGATACTGAACGAGATTATTATGTTTTTGTTGAGAAAAGTCGGAAGAATCTGGATATTTTGTTATAATTATTATTAATATTTTTTTAACAATATTTTTAGATGTTGGAAAGGGTGGGAAAATGGGCGCACGTATACGACACATTTGAAGAAAAATATAATAGGTTTAAAGAGAATGTACAGTGAGTTTCGTAATATCTCTAACTGAAGCATGTTTCAGTTCTTCTGAAAATATTCCTGTCCAGAAATATGTATTGATGATTTTTGATAAAGGATCAGCTAAAATATTTTTTAATTCAAGAATGTCTTTGGTTACCAAACCATCTAGATCAAAACAAGATTTTTTTCAAAGTATCCTCTTATTATATCAAACATTTCTTTTTCATCAGTTTTAGAAAAACGTATTGAAGAATTATTATTTATTAGAGGAAAATCTTCTTTTCAAAAGTTATTGTAGTACCTAATTATTTATCTTAATATATATAAATTACGTGTCACGTTGTTTGTCCGCTATAGACTCCCAAACTACTTAACCGATTTCAATTAAATTTGCACACCGTGTGCAGTTCGATCTAACTTAACAGATAGCATAGCTCACATCTCAATTTATAGCCGCAATATTATTTTATTGCAAATTATTTGTTGATGGCGAGAGAGTGAGACAGAACACATTACACGTTCTCGGTCTTCTGTTTGTGCGATGCTTCGTAGTTTCCACACTATCGTCTACTGAGCATTATTTGTTTATTATTCGACAGTCACAATTATCTATCAGTCCCAAACGATTCTAACAGATGGCGGTATCTGCTGACTGGATTGAGTAAGTATTCTAACAGATGGCGCAGTGTTAAAAGTACTAACGTTTCACATAAGTTACAATGTAATGGCATAACCACCACGTGCTGCTGAGGCTAAAGTATAACTTAAATTTATTTCGTAGTAAACGCAATACAGTGAAGTTCAATTGTTCTTACGTTATTAATTTTTGGTATTACCATAGCCGGCCACGTGTTATTTAGACTGAATTATAACTTGAATTCATATTATAGTAAAAGTAATACAGTTGAATCCTTCTTCCTTTTTAATTATTAGTGCTTCATTATTTAACAATCTTTAATTAAAGTATATACATGTAAGTATTACCACGTAGTTATATTATTATATATTTTATTATTATATATTTGCTGTACATCAAATCACGATGTACGATATATGTATTTTGATGATTATGAGGTACTCAAGGATCCAGAATCAATATCAACGGTAGTAGAAAATCAATGATGGCGGTCGCCATGTATTTCAACAAATGGCATCTGTGTAAAAAAGCATGGTAGTCCCCATGACTGGTGTTCTCCTACCGTTTCCCTTGAATAATTTACTACTATGTAATATAATAAAAACCTTAACCACAGAAACGCGTGGCCGGGTCTGCTAGTCTACTTATATTTTAACCAATAGTCGAAAAAGTGATTATTTATCACCTCAGCTATTTCCAATTCATCCGTAATAATAAAACCATTTTATTTTATTATCTCAATATCACTATTTTTATTTGATTTTGAAGTATTTTTGAGGCAGTCGTTTATTGTATTCCAATTGTTTTTGTTATTACCTTGAGAGGACTCAAATTTTCTATTAAATTCAGCTTTGGCTTTTTGTATGATAGCATTGTTTTAATTTCTTTTAATTTTATATTCAGTCAATAAGTTTTCATCATTAGTATTATTTTTGTAACATTTAAATTCAGTATTTTTCAATTCAGTTCCTTTAGTGATGGTATCTGTAATATAATCATTGTTTTCACTGGCTCTAATGACTGATTTTTGGCTTCTAAGATAACTTTTGTCAGTTCAAAAAAAGTGTTACAATGCTATGAAATTAATTCATCACAAACAAGTCTCTTGAATTATGAAAAATATTTTTTGATTGTTAAACGTTTTCAAAGTAATGTCAGATATTTTTATCGTGCTGTACATTATTCTATGATCATTTATCGAGGTATCCAATAAAATAATTTTTAAATTCAAATGGTAACAATTTGTTAAAATGGGACTAAGCAAATTAATATATTTTGTTTTCTATATAAAAAACCGTCTATCGGCCGAAAAATAGTCGAAGGACCATGTTAATGAGAAGATGAAAGACAATAATGAAAATAATATATACTTGAAAAAAAAACAGTAGCGTATCAATATTTTAATTGAAAACATCGCTGGGCATGTTGACAGGGACGCCACTGATGAAAATTTAAAAAAAAATTCAACCTGGAAGAATTAATTTCAATGCGTTCTATGAATATATCAGAATAAAAAAACAATAATGCGCTTTCAGAAATATCCCTGTGTCCATCTCAGATGAAAGTAAAATAACTGATGTATATTGTGAGTAAAGTCCAATCATGAGAGTTCATGTTGCTTAGGTGCGCATGGTTACTCTACTGTTTCATACACGACTTTTTCACCTTGTGGTTCCCAAGGAAAGGAACTTTCGTAATGTCCAGAAAACATCGTGACAATTAAGGGGAATCCTTTATCAGATGAATAGGAAGCCATGGATGAGTTAATAATTACTATTTCTGAGACATAGTTGATATTGTTACGAGATTGATAAAAATCACCTAGCTAAGCTGCTGTCGATTGCCGATTATAAAACGTAACTAATTAGCATAACAAATGAGCCGTAAAATTTCCTCGTTCAGTTCCTAGAATTGTTTAGAGTTTAGATGTTTTTTTGTACTAAGTAATCTGGAGAGCGGAAGAATCCCGAAAAGTCTGGTGTTGACAAATTGAGTACATAAGTTCACTCGGGAGACGAAGTTTTTAAGAAGTTATAAGGAATTTAAGAAGTTTTTGAAGAAGTTCATAAGTGTTTGGAATATTTAGCTAGTTGATGCAGATCTAAGTGTTTTATTAGTCAGTGAAGTAGTTGTATGTTTATAGCGAAGTTGCAAATAAACAGTTTAGTAGTGTGCTCAGCGTATTATAGTAAATATCGTAACAATATTAAATTGTCAAGTGAGCCTTAAATATTTTACTAAATCAAATACTAGAAATCTTACCTCTGTGCTTTGCAATATCATGACGTTATTCTTATTCACACTGAACTTGCCTCGCCCCTCTTTCCCGTACTCGAACTCCATCTGAATATTGGTGGGGCTCGCTAGCCTCATCACCAACTTGTACATCGCGTGCAGCCCCACCACGGTATCCTGCGACGAAGCGAACCCCCCGAGACTGTTCTGCTGATTGATCAGCCACTCCAAAATGGGGGCGGCGTTGTCCAGCAGATTGTGTTCGATGAGAGTCAGAAGGGCGTAAGACGTTGTCTCGATGTCGATCGATTTGGGTCGGGCGTTCCAAGGGTTCTTGGCTTCGTTCGGAGGCGTGTCCTTGGCCCACCACTTCATGTTGTTCTTCGTCTTGGATTTGACGTCCAGGAGGTTCAAGGCGCCCTGTTTCGATGTGTGTTTGGCGATCTGCAGGGTGTAGCTACACAAGGCTAGGGTGTACACGGATTGTTGTTCGTCGATGTTCCTCGCTATGTAGTCCAGAGCCTTGTTGATCGAGTTTGTGAGCAGAGGGTTGTTGCGCTACAAAAGGATATGGATCATATTTATACACGTAGAACAGTTATAGTACTTACTTGATTGGTTTCGAGCAGCACCATTGTAGTAAAGGCAGTCAGAGCCAGGCTGCTTCCCTCCCTGCTCTGCAAATCGGCGTGGATAACGTTACCACTTTCGTAGAAGCTGCCGTTTCTTCCTTGGACTTCAACCAACCATTTCAGAGCGTCTTCGATTATATTATCGTCGACGTAAACGAACGGTTTCGCTTGTTTCAGCGCCAAAGCCACGTATGCGGTCAGCCTGGAAAAATTCACTTTGAAAAATCTTCTCATCCTCCCTAACCTGATGTCCAGGACACTCACCAAACGCTACCATTGGTATCTCTCCATCCAAACGGACTGAACGAACCATCAGATCGCTTATAAGTCAGCTGCTGCTGGTAACTGCTCTCTAAATTCATTAAGGCTTCGTTTTCCACGGTCGGGGTCAGTTGTCTCGTAACTCTCAGATATTGGAGGATAATCAAGTTGGACATGAAGTGCACCAGGTTTTGTTCTCCGCAGCCTGCTGGGAGCCTTATGAGGTTCTCCAGATGGATCATAGCTGGTCCTAGGAAACTACCAACCGCCGACACCTCGATTTTCTCCGAGTTGGATACTACGTTTTCGGGTATAGTGAAGTTTATGGAGCCCCGGAAGTTCTGAGTGTTTCTCAGGTCCACGAGGACTGATTTGGTGTAGTATTCAGTTTCTCCTTCAGCCTGAAATCGCAATAAAATCAACGCTTGATATCTGTGGGGTATAACTCACGCAACTCACCATTACTAGCAGATTCTTGACAGCAACGTCTTGGTTTTTGGGACTATTTGCGGTCACTTTGATCTCTACCGATCCTAATTTGATTGTCGTAATCAGGAATGAGATTGAAGCTTCTGAATATTTCTTGACGCTCAACCTTTTTCTCCGGTAGAGTTCCACCTCTGAAAAGAGAATTCAATTTCATATCACACAACACGCAACTTTCAAAGTCTTCCAAGGGCATCTCAAGGTCTCAATGGCGCTTATGTACCAGAATGACAGTCAAATGTCACTGAACGTAAACAATTAGGGGGAGGCCCAAAACCGGCTGAAATCTCCTACTACTTCAACATTTTTTGCGATATGACTTACTTCGTGTCGTGTTGACTTCGTTGGAAACCTCAGCAAACTCGAACTTTTGCTCAGAATTGTGCAAAGTCACCTCGACGTTGATATCTCGCTCCATGTTGTTCTGAACGACGACGGGAACAGCCAAAATTTCCCCTCTTCGAACGGAGTAGGGCAGATCCAATGTAACCACGAACGACTTCGACACCTTCAACAACTTGGGCGACGTTATCAACCCCAAACCGTGCAGAGGGTGAACAGAGAAGCCCGTGATGGACCAAGTGTTCAGACTACCCGGGATACGTCTTCTCAGGGAGGTTTTTCCTTCGTAGCCCGACGTGAAGTTGTTGAACAGCCAAGTCGGGGCGATGTCCTGGGTGAGGTACACTTTGGGGATGTTCCAGACTGGTTTGGGGATGCGGCTGAACGCGTAGGGGCCTGCTAGGGGCGGCCTCGTGACGGAGTGGATGGGGAGGCCGAAGCCTCGGTCAGGTTTCACTGTGGATGAGCCGTAGAACACTGGACGCAAATAGATATCTTCGACTGAAAATAAAAAACGCGCCCTCAATTGCTTTTTTTGATAAATGGAATAATGGAATCTTCTTGTGTCATACAATACCAAATGGTATGAGTGTTGAGGATTGTTTATAAACAGGGTGTCAATATTTGAAAACTTCCCACCCTTAATAATATCTTTCTTTCAGTAAATAATATGAGGAATCGAGAAAACAGTTCAATTTTATTTTCAAGGAATATTTGTAGCCCTCGTGGTTCAACCCCCTAGGAGGGGTAGAATCCTTTTTCCAGTGATACCCTGACTTTTTATTTTTTGAAGAGCACTTTCCGAAAAATAGCGTTCTAAACTCACACATGTATTTAGAATTTGCCCGTTCTGAAATGCATTATTGTATTGACTCATTTTAATAAAAATGGTTGGAAGAGTAGGTGGCACCCTTCCAACCCTTGAATGACTGGAATTAATTTATTACGCGTGGGGTGTTTTATTTGTTGGTTATGTTCCTTTTACAAAATAAAATTTAATTTGCGAAAAAGACATTGCAAACATAAAATCCACTTACGCTTATCGTCGTCCATTTTGCTCTAAACAGTAATAAACTTTGTTTTCGAACTCCCCTCTAACGTTATGGAAAACTTCACTAGGAATTGACTGGCATTCTGCTGTAATTCGTCTTTTGAATTCTTCAATATCAGAAAATTGTGTTTTATAAACAATGGATTTAAGATGTCCCCAAAGAAAGAAATCTAAGGGAGTTAAATCCGGTAATCTCGGAGGCCATTCAACTGTTATTCTTCTGCCAATCCATCCATCCGGAAATGTCCCGTTTAACCACTGTCGTACGGAAAGAAAATAATGAGGTGGAGCACCGTCCTGCTGGAAATGTAACAGATCCTCCTGCAAGAGTTCATTACCTTCTGCATCAATTTGAGTTTCTAGCTCGTGAGTTTTAAGAGGATCGATAGTCTCTTCAAGCATTCCAAGGTACAGATTGCCAGTCAAGTTTTCTTCCAGATATAATGGACCATTAATGGCATTTTCAAGAATACTGGCCCAAGCATTAACTTTTTGTGGGTGTTGTGTATACCCTTCCCGAAAAATATGTGGGTTTTCGTCGCTCCAATAGCGATTATTTTGTCTATTAACATTGCCATTCTGAAAAAATGAACTCTCATCGCTGAAACAGATGTTTAACCGAAGACCAGATCATCCTCGTGGAGCTCTTGAAGAATCTGCATTTTATATGGATGAAATTTATGCATTTTCAATGCTTTTCTTACAGTCTCGCGTGACATTCTCCTCTTTTCTGATACTGATCGTAAGGAGCTCGTGGGTTGCCGCAAATGTTCACAAAACTTCAATTTGAGCTTTTTAATTTAGAACTCTGGGGTTATTTCTTTTTTTATTTGTCACTGAACTAGTTTCGTAAAACTTATTCACCAAATCAAGCACAGTAAATAATAAGTCAAGGTATCATTGGAAAAAGAATTGAACGCCAATCAAAATGATATGCCACTTAAGTCCCTTCCCATTTAAGATTCTAAGGGTAACATCTACCCCTCCCAGGGGGTTGAACCACGAGGGCTAGAAATATTCCTTGAAAGTGATATCCACTGCAAATAAAAAAAGGGAATATGAAATATACGAAAGGGGCAAGAAGTGTACAGGATTTTGAGGAGACGAAATGTCAGATTGATGAGTTACTTTCTGATTTGTATCAACTTACGTGTTGGTTTATGCCTGTTTACATGTGCATTAGTTAGTAAATCTGCTCCGGATTCCTAAAAAAAATAATGTAGAAAATAAAATATAAGAAATTGAAAATTCACTTGTAACTATCAAATATGTATTCAATCTAATATTGACAGAATTTAATTGGAATCAAACTATCGGCGAGACTCAAAAAAATGCGGCGAACATTAATCAACTCGCCGAATATATAACTTTTACTCTCAGTTCTTTGATAAAAAATCAATTTCGAATGAAAAAATTACATCCACTAAATAAGCCACCATCAGTTCAATGGTTCAACGATAGTCTAAAAAAAATGAGAAATAATTTAGAAGCGGCTAAATAAGTAATAAGTAACGTTTCAAAAAAAAAATTGTTAAAACTGTTATTTCCGTCAACCAGCTGTACACCCTTACGAGTACAACCCTCAAAAGTCTTCGAAAGTTGTCCGAGCTAGGGAAGACGCAGCCCTTACCTTTTAACGTGTGATGCCATGCACGAAAAGATCCAAATTCTTATGAAATATACAAAATGATGAGAAAGCAATACAAGGAGAACGCATAAAAAACACAAAAAGAGACGCTTATTATATTCATGTATTCAAATAACAGAATGAGAGACTCGTGGAAGTTGATAAATCATGAAAGAAACGGAGGCGTATGGTTTCCGGGTTTTGGGGCCGTGGTCGGTTCACCTCCGAGGAGTTGAATTTTAAGTTTTTCTTGCTATTTTCATATATATTTCTTGGTGTTTGTTTTATTTACTTTTCATAGTTTTTTTGTATATTATGTATATTATAGGTTTCACATTTCAAATATATTATTATTATTATAGAAAAAGTCAACTGGGTCAGGCGAAGACTTATTATAAAACGTTCAAACATTGCAAAAACTTGCACTATTAGAGTGACCTTTGTTTTTTCGTCTATATATGTCGTTTGACGACCGAATTGCAATACAATTTCGTTTTATGCCATATAAAAATGAAACAAAACTCACATAGATCGCCGTGTGTGGATTACTGGCCCCAGGATACCAAGAAAACTGCGTTCTCGAACTCGTGGTGAATTGCGGATAAGGCGTTCCTTTGGCAATGTCGTACCGTTTCAGCTCATCAGCTATATCCTCCATCGTTAGATCATAACCACCCCTAAGTAGCTCCACATTTTCGTCCACCGCCAATAAACCGATGTACGAATTCTGCTGGGCCCTCACCACGAACTCCACATCCAAATCTGGCTCGCTTTCGACGGTATTCACTTGGATATCAACCTAGAGAAATGCAAATAAACAAATTTCCTTGATTTTGATGGTGGCGCTTTTTAAATAATGTCTACGAGATTGATAAAAATCCCCTAGCTACGCCGCTGTTTTTCGGTATTGAATATTCGGTACAACGGAACTATCGCGAATGGTCTAGCCTACACGACTTGAGTATATAAGGCGACACATTTCACTCGGAAGGAAAGTTTTTACGCAGAAGTGAAGAGGAAGTTAAAAAGTTTTTGAAGAAGTTAATAAGTGTTTGGAATATTTAGCTAGTGAATAGATCAGAGTGTTTTATTAGTCAGTGAAGTAGTTGTATGTTCATAGTGAAGGTAATAAAAACAGTCAAGTAGTGTGTTCGGCGTATTAATTTAGTAAATTTCGTAACAATAAATTAGAGCATCATATCAATCAATTCAAAGTTTTTGGAGAGATGTGCATCAGAGTAAACCAAGACAAATTTCAACACAAGAAGCAAGTGTATTGATATCTAGTTAGCCTAGACCAGTTCCCTGCATAAACAAACTATTGCGTTACCATAGCAACGAACAATAACTTATTAGAAGTGTCAGTGTAAAGTTTGACGTCAAAAAAGTAAACCAGAGCTACGCAATAAATTAAAAGAAAAAATATGTCCACCGAAATTATGAAAAATTGGAGTATCAAGCCATCATCAAGTACCTGTATTTAAAAGGGTTAAGAGGTAAGCAGATTTACGAAGATATGCTTAATACCCTTGGTGATCAATGTCCTTCGTATGCGACCGTGAAACATTGGACTGCAAGCTTCAAAAGATGTAAATTTTCCATTGAAGATGATGACCGATCGGGAAGGCCAGTTGCTGCGTCAGTCTCCGAAAATATGATGCAGTTCATGACATGATTTTAACAGACCGTCGAATTGGACTAAAACGGATATCTGAAGCACTGAATATTTCGTACGAACGCGTTCATCATATAGTTCACGTCAATTTGGACATGAGAAAAACTGCTGCAAAATGAATCCCCAAATGTTTGAATGTTGACCAAAAGCGTGCAAGGGTAGTAGCATCGCGTTCGATCTGTGCTCGATTTGAAAACGATGTAGACTTCTTAAACTGAATTGTTATTATGGATGAGACTTGGGTGCATTTCTACGATCCAGAAACAAAGCAGCAATCGATGGAATGGCGACACTCCGGTTCTCCAAGACCTAAGAAGTTTCGTGTCCAAAAATCCGCTGGAAAAGTTCTTGCTTCAGTTTTTTGGGATTGCCATGAAGTAATCATGATTCCTTTTTTGGATAATGGTAGAACAATAACTGGAGATTACTATTCGACATTACTGACCACTCTACGGGAAAAAAATACAGAGAAAAGACACGGAAAGCTATCCAAAGGTATTTTGTTTTTGCAGGACAACGCGACTGCACACAAATCTGATGTTGCCATGCAAAAAATTCGTGATTTAGGGTTTGAACACCCCCCTTATTCACCAGATTTGGCTCCGTCCGACTATCATCTCTTTCCTCAACTGAAAAAAAGTTTAAAAGGTCGTAAATTTTCTTCCAACGAGGAGGTAATAGAAGCTGTGGAGGTCTGGTTTGCAGAGCAAGAAGAAACATTTTTTTTGAAAGGTCTAGAGACGTTGCAGGGTCGCTGTAATAAATGTATCCAATTAAGAGGAGAATATGTTGAGTAATAAAATATTTTGACATTGAAATTTTGTTTGGTTCTATAGTAGGCTAAGAATTTTTCAATATATCCTCGTATATTGTTACATCTGGTTGAAATCAGTCTGGTAGTTGAGATGAAAAGGTGGGTGAATCGAATTTAATGTATACTCACGAAATTTGGTAACATCCCATCGATCCCTATATCCAGCGCGTCTCCAACCAGCTCTCCATCTGACCTGACGTAGTACACAATCAAATGACAGACAGGTGCCATCGCGTGAGTCGCAGTGAATCGGAACCGAAACTCCTTA
The DNA here is from genome assembly GCA_958502065.1 of Chrysolina americana. Taxonomy (NCBI): domain Eukaryota; kingdom Metazoa; phylum Arthropoda; class Insecta; order Coleoptera; family Chrysomelidae; genus Chrysolina; species Chrysolina americana. Next base: position 312,878 of record OY293413.1, on the reverse strand, counting down.
CTATTTTCAACTCGGAAAGAATTCGTTAGCAAGACATCTCCACGTCCCATCAGGACGTAGTTGATGTACCTCAGAGGTTCGGTGCAGTTTACCGCCACTTCCACGTCGAGGTTCACTATGGGGCGATCGGATTCCAGGGAAGCTTGCAGGAAAGTGTTGCTGTAAGATACTGCCGCTGGGATTGGCGAGATTCTCTCCTTCAGGTCCTTGAATTCGGCCTGGAATTGAATCACGGAAGAAATCAATATAATAATAGTGTAATGTGTATTGATGGTGTATCCTGTATGAGAGGGTTCTTTAGTTTAGGAAATCTCATTTGTATGTCAAGGATATATTCAGTGAAAGATAATGATTCATACCCCTAAACGAAATGTGATAATAAAAACACGATTATTTTTGAATCACGACCTTAGAAAACGTTAAAAGGATAGTCAAAGGTAGTCAGAATGTTGTGGGAAGAAACAAGGGTCGATATTTCGAGATTTCTACATATGAAAAATTACCACATACACTAAAGTAGTTAAAGCAATGGGATTTCAGTACATCTCTTATGTAAATTGACATGGGAAAACTCCAAGGTCCGATTTGCAAATTTTCCCCTTTTCTGTTTTCCAATGTTGATTAATTGAAAGATGACTCTGCATTTTTACAGCCCTAACTATAAGAAGTTTAGAGGAATTTTTTTCAAAATAATACAAAAGTAGCCCAGAGTTTTTTAAGATTGTTCTCAACATTGCACCGTTTATAGGAATATATTTGATCAGCATAACACAATATGGTGGCAGCAGTGGGATCCTAATGTTTTTTGATTCTCAGAATGTCTCATTTACTTTGTTCATTTCGTTATTACTAACAACTCACCTCTATACGTAGTGCAGTCCCATTGGTGGCTTTCGCAGGGGTGAAATATTCTAATTTGATCACTCCACTGTCATCCAAGCTGTACCTGGTTTCTTCGTAAACCTCATCAACCCTTGAATAACCATGTCTGACGATGACTTCTGACTTTTGTTTCACCGGTGTACCATCATGATTCGTAATTTTCACCTAAAAAAATCACTTTTGAGTTATTTTTCAGAAGCAGAAAGCAACAGATTGCTTTTGCCGGTGGGATCTCCGGTATTATTATTAATTAGGATCTAGGGGTACTTCAAGGGTCAGTACTGGGACCTAGCTATACTGTTTGTAGTTGATGGAAGTAGTTTTGATTCCTGCTAATGTGAAATCGATCTTACACCACCTTGTTGAACGAACGTAAGCAAGTTTTTAAAGACTTCAACAATTAGTTCTTTGCAAAAAACTCGTTCTCAGTATAACGTGTTACAGAGTGAGTCAAATCGTTTATTACCTAATTTCCCCAAATAATATGAGAGGTGAAAGTCGAATGATATCATATTCAGTATCGTTGAGAATTTTTTTTTGGTGGGGCTATTATTTTTTCAACTCGTTTGATTAATACAGTTTGTTTCTAAATGATTTGTTAAAATTTGCTCTCAATTTTCAAAAATCTTTACTAATTTCACTTGAGAAATATGAGACTTCAAGAGTACTGAAAATGTGCAGAGAAAACGAAGAATTTTCATAAAATATCATTATTTTTCATGTTTGAACTGTGGTCTATTTATCTTTTGGCTATTAACATATTTTTCATTAAAAAAAATCGAGTGGTGTGAAATCTGGACTTCATGTTGGCCAGTTCTCATCTCATCAGTTCTCAAAATAATTCTAACAGCATAATCTTGTTGAAACCGAATGTTGTGGGTATTATGGAGATGTGCTGATGATGGATAATGCACAATGGCAATAGCAAGATGTAGAAATATGCCCGTCTTGCATTATTATTAGATAACATATTGATTATCTGGTGAATATTGGGAAATATTGAAGATTGAACAAAAATATATGTTTATTGAAAGAAATCCTTACATAAGCTGTATATTTGAGGCCAGGCTTGAAGTAGTCCGAACTCTTCACGAGCTGCATTTGGTAATCGTACTTGTGAATGTGGACCTCGACGCTATTATTCTGTCTACGACCCGTCGGCTTTTCCTCCACCGTCACATCGACAATAACAGTTCTCTCATACTCGTCATTCAGCCCAAGGTCCTTTTCTATATCGAAATCCACCGCGATGAAGCCGTCAATTTCCAGAACTTTCCGGATGGGATTCTGAAAGATTGGCTGAATGACCCCAGAGTATATTGTGGGGAAAACTGTCACTGTAGCTTCTCCTTGAATTTTCTTCCCCAGATGTGACCTGGAAAAAAAATGATCACGCTCTAGCTGAACTTTCTGTAAGAAACGCTCGAAGTAATCAACTCACCTGGTACTGATCTGGACCTTCACTTTGTTGTCTCTGAAGGTCACGTGTTTTTCCGTTTCTATGTCGACGAAAAACTTCGGATTCACGTATTTTGCAACTTCTATGGTTTTGTTATAAGTTTGTCCATGGATTGTAACGGATATGTTCCAGTTACCTAAAACTGGACTGTCGCTGAGTTTCAAGTCACCAGTAAAGACGCCTTTTATCACGTCCACTCCTCTCCATTCCTTCACCCTGTTTCCGGATCCATCCTGCAGTGAACATCAAAATAATTAATAAAACGATTGGAGGCAATTCCAAAAAATTCCAAAATATTTGTTAGTATAAAATAATTAAATAAATGCGTTTATAACGAGTACAAAAGTGGTGAGAGGCATTATCCCTGCGGCACACCCGTTTCGACCGATCTCATTGCCGAGCTGGTACAATTGATTCTGACCCTGAAAACCCTGCAGAAGGCAATGCCTGAACTGAAGATGATTGCATATTCAGGCATTGGAAACGTTTTGAAAAAAACAAACAAGACACGATGGATAAAAGTCCAGAAAGAAATGTGACTGAGCTATCTACCTTGTCTACTTTCAAAGAATCGTTAATTGTGTTATTTACCGAAATATGTATGTGAAGCAATTCATTTCTAACTTCAGCTGCCGGTTGTAGTCGAGAGTTCAGTACTATGGCTCGAAAAAGAATCTTCGATCCAGGTTTATAAACTTGTCTGTCTGTTTGTATGAACACTGAGTAACTTTTGTGGACGAACTCCATTGGGAAGTCTGTCGAGAAATCCATGCCCCCAGATCCGCGCACTTCCAGGCTGTATTCTCCATCTTCTAAATCGCCAATCTTAAAAAAAGGGTTATTAGTTATAGCCAAAATGGTGAAGCAAGACGTTTCAAATTCGAAATTACATACAGAGCGACCAACTGAAAGCGACACAAAACCTAATTTTTGCCAAGTTTATATTTTTAGAGATTTAACAGCCGACTTTTAATTTTCAAATGGATTACCCTCTATATTTTCGGATCATCTTGATCTTGTCAACTCAATGATGTCATATTGAATGTAAAAAGTAGATAGAATAGGTATTTAGTATACAAACTGTAGGAGTTTATAATTAATTGAAACCTATTTTAGAATTATAACCATGGCGCATTTAACAGAACGTCAAAGAATATATTTTTTGAGCGTGAAGGGATGTGATGATAGGGAAAATTGTCTCATTTGTTTGTTCAAATATATCCGCACAAATCCTGCAATATGAACATTTAAAGCTGTTCCAGCAATTGCAACAGGATATTTTTGTTACTGACTCATTTTCAACCTGAAAATTTGAGATTTCTGCAAACAAATTTTCAGGAATTATGACATTTAAATTTTTCCTTGTATATGTATATTCTGAAATGCATTGTGTCGTCCCTAAAATACGTACATATCATATATGATATAGTTCCTCATTACACTCATGATATATATATTTTTTTGAAAATAGCTAGTCATATACAGGAGTTAAACTGCCCTCATTTCGTTAATCCTTTTTCAAATTAAAATGTTTGTGACGATATTCGAAATCAGCTCGTCGAAATACGTTTGAGGGAAATTTACGATTTTTTTATAAACTCGAAATTCCAAAGATGTCGTAAAAAGCTTACTAAATCTCTATTCGACACGGAATTTATTTCAAATTCGGTGAGAACATACAAAAAATATTTTATTTTACAAATATGAAAAAAAAAAAATTGGACCGAATACTACCGCTCTAGACTCCTGATGAACTTTTCAACTCGAGAAAGGTTCAAAATAGAGCAATTCTGCGAACGCCAATCGATTCAGGGTGACGAAATTACTGTAATTTTGAAGTGGATTGGCAAAAAATTTTATTACTCGAAAAAATCCATAGGGGTTTACCCCTAAAAATCGTAAAAAGTACAAAATCATCAGATTGACTTGAAATGAGCAATTTTTATTTTTAAATTTTCGAAAAATCACAAATGTATCTTGATGAGCTGATTCCGAATATCACATCAAAAATTGGATTGAACAAAGGATTAACCAAAAAAAGGGAATTTTTTTCGTTGAAATCTCAAAAATTATCGTTATTTCGTTAACATAATTTGAAATTAGCTCGTCGAGATACGTTCGTGGATGGGGCGCAAATTTTCAAAAAAATTAAAAATAAAAACTTTTGAAAAAAGTTTCAACTCGAAACTGTAAAAAGCCTGCCATATCATTATTTGACGCGGAATCGATTTCAAATTCGGTGAGCATATATAAAAAAGGTTTAATTATCATTAAAATTTCTCTGCTGCAGTAATTTGGCAAAAACCTCCTGTATATTATTTTAATTTTCATTTAAAAAATTAAATATTTTTTTTCGTTCATTATTATGACACCCATACAAATTCATCCAAACATGGACTCATTGAATCGACAATCAAAAAATCTGCTTTATAGTCCTAAAATGTACAGGATGATCCATTCGAAATTGAAAAGTTGCTTATTACATGTTAGAAAATGTAAACTTGGCAATATCGCCGAAACCAAAATCGAGTTAGGTTTCACCAAATATTGATACAAAATTCGGATCATTTCATAGGTACTCATATGTTTCCATACTCTACTCGCGCAATGTAGGTATATTGTCGTGAAAAACCCTAAACTAACTTTGTTAATTTATTTGAATTTCTTCTTAAACAATTATTTATCTAAAACATTGTCTCTGTTTATGCAATTCTGCGACTCTGCCCGCTCTCTCTTATCTAGCATCTTATATACCGACAAGCAGATTTTTTTTATAGTTCTCGAGCTATCGAGACTATAGGGTTACTCATTCAGATGGCTCTCGAAGCGATGATGCATTCAGTTCCTTCTTGGAAGTAATGAGCCATAGTTAATCCGTCAGCAAGCGGAGGTGATATCACTCACGCATTATTTGGTCGAATTATTAATGAGGCAGTCAGGGCCGGCCTCGAATTTGTTACAATATTCTCACAGTTGCCAGCACTTGAAATTTCACATATGAAAAAAGCGTAGAGTTCAATGCATGCAAATTCTACAATATCCTTCCAACAGCTATTAAAAATTCTGCAAACATTCAAGGATTCACTGAGCTACCAACCTGAATATTTTGTTTTTACTGTTTACTGTCAAGTGTTTTGTTTTAGATCACAAAATATTCTAATGTTGAAAATTTCAATATAATAACTTTGTTTCGACAAATTTTGTCTTTTTTTTAATATGATCATTTGCGGTTTTTTATGTTTATTCTTTTTTTGTACTATGATTTTGGATATAAGAACTTAACTTTTATCATTATTATTAAACGTTTCGATACAAACCCATATTATCATTCATCTGATCAACAAAATCCCTGTGTGTTCGACCTGTACATTTACCTGTAGCCTGCAGATTCCTGAGCTGAACGGCTGCACGACAAGCTGGTCCTGCGCGAGAAAAGGCGTCCCGTTGAAGGAACTTCCCCGGAGTACTGCTGTCACGCTGGTCGGTTCTGACGTTTCCTGGATGCTAACAGCACAGTGGTACTCGCTGTTGGGCCTAATGACCCTCGGTCCCACGACATTGTAGTACCTACGCAATGCGATTCAGCGGTTAGAATTCACGTGGGAATCAAATCGAGGGCATTTGATTTTACGTATTCATTCTTGAGAACTTATTCATAAATCTCACAAAGGTATACTTGCATGGTGTACAGTAAATTTTGCTTTTTGAAGCCCTCTGTACACATTTTCTCAAGATATTTGTTATCACATTTGCTCTTTATATCGTTTTCAACGATATTTCTCAACTTATCAGTGATGGAGTATTTTGTTGCATGCATGAAAGCTATAATTCTGAAGAAATGCCCTGTGGATTTTTCGAAAACTGTATCTATATTTTAGACAGAACCTCATACATAAGTAATCATGTAATCTCGCTGGGATTTCAAAAATGGCTTTCTCATTTGATATAAAAAAGTTCCCAGGAACCTCTGGGTAAACAAGAAATTGAGATTCAACTATATAGATTAAAGACTCAAAATGAACTGCCCTGCATGTTTTTTAAGTTTCTCATTTTGTGACAACTGCCAGATGGACAGAGCTATGAAGAAACATCGGATTTCTCTTTTAATAATTTCAAAATTGCCTCCTTGTCCAAGATTTACTGCTGTTCTACCATTTTATTACTTCATTTCAAATGCACAAACACATTCAACCGGTTTCGGAACATCCATATAAATCAAGAACAAAAAATTCCACACAAGTGTTTTGCTACGCCTTTCCAAATACAGTCTCGGAGTAAAATTCGAGAATACATTTGTCACCCACTCAAAAATTCGTTACGTCACCTGGAGCTTTGTTTATAACAACTAGCGTGGAAGTGTTATACACGGCAGCAGAATTATTTATTAAGGAATTCACGTAGATATGCACAAGTGAATGCACACTTATCTGATCCAATGATAATTGTGTGTAATAACACGAATGCAAATTGTAGTACCTACCAGAAGCGAGATAAATAAAATGAGTAACATATACGAGGTGTTCTTTTCGTCTCATATTTAAGACAAAGGAATAAGTACTAAAAACGATGGTTATTTTTCAGTTCTATTTCGTATTTGGGAGAATCTGTTACAGAATATCATTGTCAATAATTGATATGCTGCATAGTATGAGTTGACTTTTTCTTCTGCTGTCTTTTTCAGTTTGGTCCCTCTTTTTTGAGTGGTACGTGAATAAGCAACTGGCAACTGGGTACCTGATTTACTCAAAGTTGCCTTTTTATAGGATATCAATCTAGGTTTAGAGAACACCACCCATGTAAAAATGCCCGCCAACTTCCAGTTTCGAAAGAAAAAAAAAAAAAATCTGTAATAGAAGAGTCCAGGAATGAAAAGAGACCAAGAAAGAAAACAGTCCAGGAAAGAGCAAAAAGTCCTGAAAGAAAATATCTAAGGAAAGGAAAAGGTCCAGGAAAAAATACGAACTTAGGAGAAATATGAGCTCCCAAAAAAAAAAGTCCAGGACAGAAAAGGGTTAAGAATTGAAAAAAATCCGGAGAAGAATAGAGTCCAGAAAAAACAGCCCAGGAAATGATGTCCGGAAAAGTAAAGAGTACAGGGCACGAAAAGGACCAGGATAAAAAATATCCAAAGAAAGGAAAGAGTTCAGGAAAAAAAAAGGTCCAAGAAAGAAAATAAAGGAGCACGGGAAATAGAAGAGTTTAGGAAATAAACCCAGGACAGAAAAGGGCTCAGCATAGAAATTATTCCAGGGAAAGAAATAATCCAGGGAAAAAAGAGCAGAGGAAAGAAAACGATCTAGAGAAGACAAGAGACTGAAAAAGAATCTAGGAAATAAAAGATTCCAAGAAAGAAAAGAGCCCAGAACTGAAGAGGGTTCAGAAAAAAAAAGAATCTAAGGAAAGACAAAAGTCCTTGAAAGGAAACAGCCTAGGAAATAAAATATCTAAGTTAAGAAAAGGGTTCAAAAAAGGGTCTAAAAAAGAGTCCAGGAAACAAGGGGATCCAGAGAACAAAAAAGGTCCTGCAGGAAGGAAAATGGCCAGTAAAAAAAGGGACACGAAAGAAAACAGCACAGGAAATAAACGAGTTCAAGAAATAAAAAGGTCCAGAAAAGAAAACAGTCCAGGATAGAAAAGGGCCCAGGACTGAAAATATCCGAGGAAAGGAGAGAGAATCCAGGGAAAAAAGAGCAGAGGAGAGAAAAGAAAAGGATCTAGGCAATAAAAGAATCCAAAAAAGCTAATAGCCCAGGAAAGAAAAAAGTCCAGGGATGAAAAGATTTCAGAACTAAATAAGGTTCAGAAAAAAAAGAGTCTAAGGGAAGACAATAGTCCATGAAAGAAAACAGTTCAAGAAATAAAATATGTAAGGTAAGAAAAGGATGTAGGAAAGAAGGGTATAAAAAAGGAGTCCAGGAAAGAAAGGGATCCAAAGAAGAGACTAGAAATGAAAAAGTTCCTGAAGGAAAGAAAATGTCCAGGAAAAAAAGGAGCACACGAAAGAAAAAAGCACAGGAAATAGAAGAGTTCAAAAAATAAAAGCGTCTAGGAAGAAAATATGCCAGGAAAAGAGGGAATCCAGGGAAAAAAAGAGCAGAGGATAGAAATTAGTTCAGGAAAGAAGAGGATCAAGAGAAGACAAGAGACTAGGAAAGAATCTAGGCAAGAAAAGAGTCCAAGAAAGAAAATGGCCTGGGAAAGAAAAAAGTCCAGGGAAGAATAGATTTTAGAACTGAAAAGGGTTTAGAAATAAAAAGAGTCTAAGGTAAGAAAAGGATTTAGGAAAGAAGGGTATAAAAAAGGAGTCCAGGAAAGAAAGGGATTCAAAGAAGAGACTAGAAATCATAAAGTTCCTGCAGGAAAGAAAATGTCCAGGAAAAAAAGGAGCACACGAAAGAAAAAAGCACAGGAAATAGAAGAGTTCAAGAAATAAAAGGGTCTAGGAAAGAAAATATCCCAGGAAAAGAGAGAATCCAGGGAAAAAAAGGGCAGAGGAAAGAAAAGAGTTCAGGAACGAAGAGGATCAAGAGAAGATTTTAGAACTGAAAAGGGTTTAGAAAAAAAAGAGTCTAAGGTAAGAAAATAGTCCATGAAAGAAAACAGTTCAGGAAATAACTACTAAGGTAAGAAAAGGGTTCAGGAAAGAAGGATCTTAAAGAGGAATTCAGGAAAGAAAGGGAAGAGAAGAGACTAGAAAACAAAAAAGGTCCTACAGGAAGGAAAAAAGCTCAGAAAAAAAAGGTGCACACGAATGAAAAGAGCACAGGAAATAGAAGAGTTCAGGAAACAAATGGGTCCAAGAAAGAAAGCAGTCCAGGACAGAAAAGGGCCCAGGATCGAAAATATCCGAGGAAAGGAGAGATAATCCAGGGAAAAAATAGCAGAGGAGAGAAAAAAAGGATGTAGAGCAGACAAGATACTAGAAAAGAATCCAGGAAAAAAATTGTTATGGCTATGACCTTGTGACAGTGGATCGCATGAATCAAGTATTGAAAGAAAATTGAAACATATCTCGGGAATATCTACCTCATACCACTTGATGATTGACTTGATATGGTGATGTGTAGAGAGAATATCGATATTCTTGGCTTATTGGAACTAATAAAAATCGTCGTAAATTATATCCTACCTAGTAATCCTTGCCAAATTATTCAAACATAAATATACAATTGGATTGGTACAATATACTGTTATGTACTGTTTCTGAATGACACCACTGATAATGAACGAAATGTAAAGTTTCGTTTCTCACGCATCATCTTGATCTCTCTGTGAATATTAAGAGTGAGATTTTCATCATTGTTACGAAGGCATTGCCAACTTTTACCATAACTTTCTCTTTGTTTACTTGATTATCCAAGAATCCAAGACAGGAAGCTGAGATAAGTAGGTATACTCGGCGGTCGACATTGTCGGCTAATTTAAATTTCACCATAATAAATTATTCAAAATGCAATTTCTACAAATCTCATCGAAAGGCAAATCTTCGATACAGACAAAGGCGTTTTTAAGATATCAATATTGAATCTAGAATATTTATATACCATGTGTAATAGCACACTGATGGGCTTTTATGTTGGAAAACGTAACTTTTTTCGACAAAACTCGATTTACTTTTCTTCTTTTTGATTAATTAACTTTATCGAACGACTCTCCAAGTGATTAATTTTTACGTAACAGTTACAGATTTATTTCATAAGATTTGAATAAAAAACATGACTGAAAATGCACAGTTAGTTTTTTTATTTAATTCTGATTGCGGTTAGACGAGATTTTGTACTTAACGCATCATGAAAAGACTTTCATCTGACGCATATAATTTGCAATATTACCTATAGCCTATAGAAAATAGGTAATATATACTAACAGAGGGCCAAATCTGGAGAATATGGTGGACGAGGAACAAATTCATAGAGCAATGCGAATAATTTTGCTATTGCGACTGTGGACTAACGTGCTCTGGAAGTTATCGCCAAATGCATATTAAAATGACGTTAACAATTTATTCATTCATAGAGAGAGTCCGACGAACAACATCGAAAGATTTCGTATTCGAAATATACTTATTATACATTGTGTCACACTTTTCATTGAAACACCCCTGTAACTTCCATAATTTTCGACGCTGACTTGTAAAATTTACAAGATTGATAGATACACCATTTACCATTCCACTTGAAAAATTATTACGGAAGTTACAGGGGTATTTCCATGAGGAATGAGACACATTGCATAAAAAGAAAATGAGAAAAAATTCCAAGAACTATTAAATTCTAATTTCTACGTTTACCTTCAAAATACACAACGACCCTGATGGTAATGAATACTGATAGACTAACTGGTCTAGCACAACTAAATTTTAATTTCCATTTATATTTGTTACTGAGGAAATGTTAGATACATTGGGAACATTTGAGAGAAAATTGAACATTTGAGAGTTCTGGATGGAGTCTGATATGACGATATGCAGTTGTATTAACGTTTTTTTTGAAGTAGTTTTTTTTATGGGGTATGGGTACTTTAACTTTTCCTGTACGTACATTTATATTGATTTTCGAATCGCTTGGGATCCCACGTTAAGAGGCAAAAAGCTGAATGACGGAATGAAAAAAAACACACTGAATTTTAAATTTTCAATTCGGGGACGATGACAGATACCTACGGCAATTCTACGAAATCCAGTCGGATCAGAATGGTGAAATTTTCAAGAAAAGTTCAACTCCGTCATATCTACTTGAAATTCGCATTTTATACGCAGAATTTCATACTAATTCCGAAAATATATGATTTGTGGATGCTAAGATGCAAGTTTTGGCCGGACAAGGCAATAAAACGTCGATTTTTATAATATTTTCTTCCATTTTTGGAAAAACCTGAATACACACTCGTATGAATCTCTAAAAGTTGATTTCGAATCCATTACAAAAATAATTTTCGGCCATGTATTAACGAATTTGCAAACGTGTTTTATTCGAAATATTTTACCCATCTGGGAAACACACATTTTTGATGTAAATTGTACCCCTATTTGAAAAAATTATTAAATTTTTGGATTCGCAAGAAAATTTTCTATGGACTCGATTAAAATTCGCAAGATTTTCGCTTCTTTAGGAAATTCAAAGACGATCGAAGTAGTGGATACTTCTCTAGGAGGAAAAATACCTTTTTTTGTATATTTTTTCCGGGTAGTAAAATTGTAATTGAATCATCCCCATATATATTTGAATTTGAAGTCATACACAAATTCGAATGAAATTCAGGCTTTTTCTTCATATTTCATTGAACACTTCTACCTGTTAGATTCAGAATATCTGTTTCAATTGTTCACCGTTTGTATTGTTAGGGAATCTCTGTATCAATCAATTGAAGTTGAGTAGTAACACGTAAGAATTTGTCACACATAAAATTCTAAGAAAAAAAGATCTGCCCATATATGTAATAGGCAGGTATGCAACGCAGGATTTGTCATAGGAGCAACCTTGAACGACTCAGAGGACGTTTGTTTTCATGTGAATGATATGCTCGTGACATCATTCCCTCTGAATTCTATGTTTTTGACGAAAAACTGCAGCTTCGTCAATTGTTGCTGAACGAGTTGAATTATATTAACACCGAGTGCTACAACTTACCCTTGTCCGGAAACATTCGTTACGAATAACAAAAATAGGAGTTCGTATACGTTCATCATAATTTCTTATTCGATGTATTAAACTTTACATTTTCCACTGGCACTAACATTGATTTCAGTGCATCCTGGAAAAGTTTTCGACATCAACTAATTTCAACACTCTTCCTGTGTGCAATATCGACCAACAACACTGAACACTTCTCTATTCAATTCTATCGAGAATTCTTTGGCAGTACCGCCGCTTTCTATGTTAGTAGGCACTGGACTGCAGTGGACATCGACAGTTGAATCACGTTGCGGTACTACCTTGTTCTGCTGCTCTGAGTCCACCCATCCCACTACGAATATCGCGGTTTTCGACGTCGTATTCGTGTAGGTCAATGAAGAACCGTGATTTTGTTATTGTCTACGAGATGAGGTCGATCTAAATAAGGGCAGAAACCTTCGTGACTAAGTTTTTGATAGAGGTAAACACGGTAATTGATGGTTGTTCTACGGAATGATTTGCCTAGACAAAACGGATTTGATGATTTGACTAAAAGCTACGGAAAGCATCGGAATAAAATCTGAAAAATGTACCTACCTTACTTCCACGACGTGTCATTTCTTCCAAATACCAAGTGTGACTAAATTTCGTGTCTTTCTCTTCGAAAACATTTATTTTTCTAAAGCAAATACCAGTTCTAAACATTCGCACATTTAAGTCTAGGAATTCTTTTCAGGCAAAACTTGTCAGATCTCAAAACTAGACGGGGTCTCGAACCTACCCCCACCCTGTGTGGTTGTAGCTAGTGTTAACATATGTCAGTAAAAATGTGTGCTGTATTTTATCTATATTTAATATTTATACATTTTTTTGAGACCATTCTAGTTTGGGAACAAAACAGGCATAGAGTTCGTCTGCTCCTGGAAGATCTTTGACTTTTCAATAAAAAAGGTTGAACTATGCCTCAAAATTCTCACAGGAGAGGATCACTACGTACAGAATCCAGATATGTTAACAGTTCTCTTACAACTCTACAGTTTTCGAGATATTTGCAATTTTGTGTGACAGAAAATTATTCTAATCGCTGGTCTGTCATCTCTTGGACAATAGCCGAAGTTGACTCCCAACTACGGAATCTCTGATTATGTGAAAGAAATTTCATGCCTTCCTATTTGAAAATATTTTCTTACAAAATTGGACCTGATGCTATTCCGCAGTAGATGATGGGTTTAAAAGCTTTTACACCGAGTATGGCTGCTCTAGGAAGACTTTGATTTTTGGCCCATTTAAAAAACAAGGTTTTACGGATTTCGAAATATTTGCAATTTTGTGTGACAGAAAATTATTTGAATCACTGGTCTGCCATCTTTTGGACAATGAAGCTTATCAGCAACACGATCGGAAACATCACATGTAAAAATCGTTAGGGAGGTTTGTATCGGTCCGAAAACGAGTCAATGCGAAGTTGTTTAGGAAATAAGGAGGTTTCCGACTCTCCAAAAAAAAAGTTCTCTTCTCCCTATCGATGGATAATTTGCAAAATCTGAATCTGTGATGGAAATAACGTCCTTTCACGATCGAAAACAGCGAGTAGAGATGGTTAATGAAGCATATCAGCCCTAACGAGAAAATCGCCGTTTAATATAGTAAACGAGGGATTGATACGACTTTCGTTTTGAAAATTGAGGACGTTTGAAACTTTGCAAAAAAAAGTTCTGTTCTCCCAACCAGTGGATAGATAAGCCCCTGTAGAGCGTTTTCATGCATCAAAAGTTCAGCCGTTTTTCTCTATCTCTTCTAGTTTTCGAGATATTTCGATTTTTCTGAAATTTGTACAAAATTCGCAAAATCGGAATCTGCGAGGAAATTAACGTCCTCCAACGATCGAAAACAGCACGTAGAGATGGTGAGTGAAGCTTTTCAGCACCGAGATCGGAAAAATCGCATGAAACAATCGAAAGATAGATATGCCTCAAAATACTCTTAGGGGAGGATTTCGACGTGCAGAATCCAGATCTGTAAACAGTTTTTCTGTAACTCTTACGGTTTTCGAGATATTTGCATTTCTGTGTAAGAGAAAATATTTTTTTTTACTAGTCTGCCATCTCTTGGACAATAGCCGAAGTTAACTTTCAACTACGGAATCTCTGATTGTGTGAACGAATTTTCGTGCCTTCCTATTTGAAATATTTTCTTTCAAAATTGTACCTAATGCCATTCCGCAGTAGATAATGGGTTCATAAGCATCTACACCTAGTATGGCTGCTCTAGAAAGTCTTTGAATTTTTAACCCATTCAAAAAAACAAGGTTGAAACCTTTTTGGCGGAAAATGAAAAATAAATATGTCTCAGAATACTCTTGGGGGAGGATTTCAATGTGCAGAATTCAGATCTGTCAATAGTTTTCCTAGAACTCTTACGGTTTTCGAGATATTTGCAATTTTGTGTGACAGAAAATAATTTGATGGTCTGCCATCTCTTGGACAATAGCCGAAGTTGACTCCCAACTACGGAATCTAATTGAAAAGTTTTTAGGGTAAACAACCTCTTTCGAAATTTTCATGTGAAAAATGAAAAGTAGATATACCTACGCATCAAAATACTCGCAAGGGTCTTGAAACTAGAAATAATTCCTTTCATTTGTTGAAATAGTTTTCTGTGGAAGGATAAATGAAACAATAATTGCTGCTTTCACATTATATTTACGGAATGTGCAAACATTTCAATTACATAAAAAAAGTATGATTCGTAAGCAATAATACGAAGAATAACTAATATTAGTCGTGTGCGATCAGAAAGAAATATGATATAAATAAAATAAACTCTGCCAAAAATGCTACCCGTTTCGCGAAATAATTCAGAGCAAATTCTTCTCGTACTATCATCCGAGTTTCTTCCCGAATCGCCCTATAAAAACATCAAAACGCTAAAATCCTTCCTCAATGGCGTCAAATACAGTACACTCCTGCCTGCGAGCAATCTCTACTCGGGAATCGTAACCGAAGCAAGACCGTACTGTGAGCGAACGAATCGCCATATTTTTTCGTTCGCCGACGAATCGAAGCCAAATCAAACTCGATAAAAAATATAAGTCAGCATATAGATAAATGATTATTACTTGGTCATGCAATCTAATTAAGTCTATAATTTTTTCAAATTATCCTGCGCCTCTCCAAATCGCAGTTAGGCCAACAATAAGCAAAGCGAAATTGCCTATCGTCGGGATGCGCCGATGGGCGAGCGTGCTTTTAGCGATAGAATTTTACTTCCGTTTCCACGCAATCTTTGAATAGTTCGTCCAGTTCCGACAGATCGTCGCCGATTCTCTCTATCACGGCTGCCAGTTCGTCTACGCATTCCGACTCCATGTTCCTCAGGAGTTCTTGGACTTGGTTGCCTTTTTTCACCGCATCTTCGTGTAGAGAGTACAGAGTATGAGGTTCCTGAAAAATCAGTAATGTAATGATACCGACAGTGAAATTTTTAGTTTCATGCATTCCCTCAGAGCTAAAATAGTTATTATTTACCGCACGCGACGGCAGTTGCACGAACTACGCGGAGCGGTACTAGTGCGGAAAAGTACAACTTTCAAAACGAAAAATCGTGCGGAAAAATTAATTTTCCGCACTCTCGTAGGAAAAGTATTGCAAACTATGTATTTTTTGTCAATTCAAAAATTGATGCTGCATTGAAAAAAAATTCTCATCATTATGGTGTTTGTTTTAGAAACGTGAAATTTGGAAGTGTCGTTTGGTTGGTTTGGCGGCCGTTGCTGAAGGATTCAGCGATATTAGATTTCGCGAAATCTATTGAGAACGCTAAATTCTTATTGCACGAAAATAACTTTCATTTATAAACTAGTGAACTGAAGAGTAGAAAATAAACTGTATTAAATGAAAAACAGGAGCCTTTTGAACATTTTAATATTCTTTTAAAATAATAATAATGTTGAAAGTTCTGTGATTTACACACAATACATATTATTTTTTATTGTTTTATTCACTGGACTAGTTGTTGACAAAGTTTTTTTTATTTTCAAGTTTATTAAATTTTTACGATGAATTTTTTCAATGACTTAACTTTCTTAACCCATCAGATCTCACAGTAGATGCGTAAGGTGCCCCTTTTAATTTTCGACCATACACTTTTACTACAAAAATTATTCGATTGCCTTATTTTTTTCAAAAATTAGCTACCCGATTGACATTTAATATTTATTTACTTTTACGGAGTTTTTCAATATTATTTTAGCGGGTTTTCGTTACATCTTCAAACAGGGGATGATCAGGGCCCCCCAAACCGAAATTTTTTTGGTGTAATTTTTCGCGTCTGAAATAATCAGAAACGGTCCCAAACTTCTACGCGCTTTTAAACTTTTAGTTGGACAGGGGGGTAAGAATTATTTGTAATAAAATTTGACAGCAGACCGATGTTTTCCACTATTTTTACGCGATTTTACGATTTAATTTTAACGAGTTTTTGGAGAAATTTTCTGTCTTACGTGACTGTCCGATGTTTTTTACTATTTTTCCGCATTTTTCCAATTTATTATTCGGCAAGTTTTTGCAACTTTTTCAACTGAAACATTTTTTCATCGTAATTTTTCAAGTCCAAAATCTTTGGAAACTCTAACGAGTTCTCTAATTACAACTAGAGTGGCAAGGAGGTTGAATTTTCCGAAATCAATTGTGTTTTTTATTAATTTCACGGATTTTTTAAAGTTTTATTTTCGCTAGTTTTCGCATCTTTTTTCGAGAAAAAAGGGGGTTTTGAGCCCCCCTTCTCTGATAGGTACATATTATTGTATTGCAAAACCGAGCTATGAGAAATATATTGAAAATTTATTCAGAAGTAATTGAGATTACTTGCTTTAATTTTTAATCAATTTTTGAAAGAAGTTTTGTGTAATTTTTTACTAAAAATCTACATTTTAATATGGTTTTGAAAGCCTTTGTAAATATTTATCGTTTAATACTGCAAGTATCTTGACCTTGATGATGATTTTTATATCTTACATTTTTTTAGATTTTTTTAATAAAAGTCGAAGATTTGTGTAATTTTTTGAACGCAAAAACCTACATATTGATATGATTTTGAAAGTGACCGTAAAATATTATTGTTTTATAGTGTAAAAGTGTTTCGACTTTGTTAATGAGTTTTATATCTCCAGATTTTTTTTGCATATTTTTTTCATGATAGTCAAAGTTCAATGTAATGTTTTTAACGAAAAACCTACAGATTGTTGTGATTTTGGAAGTGATTTTATTGTTTTATGGAGTAAGAGTGTCTCATCGTTTCGGTGCAAAATGAAAGATATAATAATAATTTTATCTTTTTTATATCATCCACACTTTCAATAACCTTTTTTTTGGTATCATGCGCATACTTTTCAACCGATGAAGAACTTTTTCCCGGAGAACTCAGGATCTGTGAAATTGTTACTTACATCAGGACTGGGGCATTGTGTGTGCTTTGAAGCAGTGGGATTTTTGGTGAAAACAAACGGTTTGAACACCGACTTGGATGGGTCCGGCGTCGCGGTGAACCAGTGAATGCTTGGTTTAGCATTTGACAAAACTGACACCTGAAATAGAAACAAACACTCAATATTCAACGTTTCGCTTTTTATTTTATATATTTATTGAAGGATTGCCAATTTCAACCGATGTAATTTTGGTACATAATCACACAATTTTTTAAATTTTACATCCCTTTGAATGATTCCAAAAATGAATTGATTAACTCGCTATTTTTTCAATATTTAGTGATCGTCTTCAAAATTCTACAGACAGATTCATTTTGTTGTTGATGAAAAGGTACTTCAGTATTTGCATTCAAAAAAGCAAAATTATTATTATGCTGTTGAACTGATGAAGTTGTTTTTTTAATGTATCATGTAAAAATATTTTGTGAACATCAAACATCAAACTAATATAATATATTGGCTATCAAAATGTCACCTAGGCTTTCAGAAGTCCTTTTGATATTTAAAAATAACAATACAATGATAAAATGTTAAAAATTTTCACTCACTTGACTTCCTTGAGTTGCCAATTTACCAGTCATACAAATTCCAGACTTTTCATCTCTCAAGATTGTGAACATGTCGGTTTCCTTGAAGCTTCCCGCAGAAGTGAATTTGTCCAAAAGCTTCTCTCCAGCCAGATATCGAGCTCCATACGCCGTTGTCTGACCAGTAAACACAGCGCGGAAATTGAATTCACCCTGTATATTGAAACAAATGAGACAATCGTTTTAAAATAAAGGATTTTCCACACACACACTCAGAAATGAAAAATGAGAAACTGACCTGTCCATCCCAAAGTCCCTTAGCTTTTGCATACTCTTTCAAACCACTAGAGTGCTTGTCAATTTTTGTGGTAATACTCAAGGCGTTGGATATATTCCTAAATCCACCTGAAAATATCATTTTTTATAAAACTCTAGTAAGCCATAACCAGAAAAACATGATGGCACACCCAATCATATTCTTTTAAGAAATCACACAATGCTGCTAATAATTCTTTTATACCCTGCATGAGCTACTGCATCAGGTTATCTGGAAACCTAGGATAGAGCTTGGGGTGCCCCAGGGTTCAGTTCTTGAACCGTTACTGCTCTATGTTTATGTGGGGGTAATTAGATTTCTTCAATAACAGGGAAAACTGTTGAAAGTATTTTATTGATGAAAAATATTGTTTGTTTAGTTTAAATTTTTTTTTTTCGTTAACCAACTGTCATCCCCTTACGAACGACAGCCCTCAGAAGTCGAAAATTGTGCGAGTCAAGGATTAACGAGGTCTTACCTTTTAACGTGCGATTCCTAGCACTTTCTAAGACCATCAGAAAAATAAACTGAAATCGCTGGGCTTTGAACCTACGACTGGCAGCCAGAATGTTTGAAAAGCATTGTAAATTTTGACTACATTTTTACATATTGCACAAACACACCAGCTGGGCTTCTGAATCAAATAGTAATACTATTAGAGACTGGCAGGACAAAAATATCCCCATGCAGAAGTTCTGATTCTTTACAAACGATTCATCATTAGTTACCAAATAAACATAACTAATAACTCACCTTAAAACATATTTCAAAATGCTGACAATCAGATAATAATTATCTGATGATAATTATTATCATCTCTATATTCATAATATTACATCATTTAGGGCATTAATATCACATTATCACTTCTGACTAAATATTTTTGTTTAAAATTTTAAAATTCCATTTAATTTATATATACTTAAAGTTGAATGAATCAACTTTATTTCTCTAAGAAACATTACGTGTTCAAAGGGATAAAAACATTAAAGCCAAGAGATATTTATAAGGAAAGATTTGTTGAAACTGAGTGTAAAGTTATGTTTTTGCAACCAAATAAAAATTTTAGCAATATTATTTTTTATTTTATTTGATTTTGATTGATGCAACTGGTTTTCCTCTATTTCAACGTTTTAATTAACACTTTTTCACAAAAGGATTTGAAAATAACTTCATGTATGTAATAATTGGAACTTATTAAAGCTTCAAATCCTTTTGTGAAATAGTGTTAATATTAAAAAATTATTTTATTTGTTCTTACATTATAATAACTGGAAAAATAATTGATCCTGGTGTCGTCAGCCAACAATGGTAGTATCTCATTAAGAGTCAATTTCGATGAAGAATTTATACAGATTAAAAATAAAACTGAGCCAAGAATAGAACCCCGTGGTACACCACACTCTACAACTTTCAGAGAACTTTGATTGTTTCTTAAATAAACATTGTGTTCTGGCTCATAAATAGTTCTGAAGCCATTTATGTAAACTTCCTTTCACACCAACAATACTATATGATTTTTTGAGTAATTTATTGTTATCAAGTGTGTCAAATATTTGACACAAATCCAAAGACATGATGGTATATTTCTGATGATTGTCAAGATAAATTTAAATATTTGCTTCCTCAGTGTTTGTGGATCTGCAGAAACCATAAGTCTATTACATAGTAGGTTATTTTTATTTAAAAAAAAAATCAAAAAGCCTAAAGTTGATAAATTTTTCTAGAATTTTTGAAATTGTAGTGATGGGTTGATAGTTGTTTAAATTACGATTTTGACAACTTTTATGATTCTCACACTATTCCCATCAAAACCAGATGATTTTCCAGAATCTAATTGATCTCAAGTTTTTCAATTTTTCTTAAATTTGTGATGTCTAAAAACATAGAAGAAATCATTCTGAAGTATTTGAAATAGAGGAAAATGTCTTTTCCATACTTTACAAAATGATTATTCACAGCCTCTCATATTTCAACTGGGCAATCAATTTTGGTATTTTTCACTTTAATGGGTTTTATTTTCAATACCTTAAAGCTAGTTTATTTTGCATAAAGATTAATTCCATTTCATACCACTTGGGATTAACAAGTGAACTGTTCTTTGGAAAAAAAAAATTTTTCCCCTGATATCTAGTTGTTTCACTAGTTTGTTAAAATGATAATATTGCTCCAAAATAATAATAATAAAATATGTAAATACTGAAGAAATTACAAAACAATGTGCAAGTGCTAAAGTACAAAATTTCCAGTATTTTTTAAATGTTTCTTGTCTTCTGATATTTTTCTTATTTGATATTGTTACTTACAAGTGACGTGTTCTGCAGCCCAGTGTTTCCCAGAAGTTTCCAAAACCCACGCCGTTGTCGGATCGCAAATAATATAGGAATTGTGGTAAATCAGCTTGGGCTCAGTTAGAGAGCAAGGCCCGCCTTGTCCGTGTTTCTCTAACAGCTCAGTGATGACATCTAGAGCTTCCGTTGCAGTTGAACTTCTCTCCAAGCCAAGCCTGTTGAAGGCATTGTTACAACTGATGAATAACAAGAGATAATGAATTGAATAACCTGACTAAATCCATTCCCAGGAGTCTCTTCACCTTCGGATCGTGATCGCCATCGTTATCGATGGTCCAGACAGCTTCATTTCCGATCGCCACTCCACACTCATTGGCCCCCATTTCGGCGCCCCACATCCAGTTGGGTTTGCTCAGTACAACAGCCTTAGTGAATCCCGAGGACTCCACCTCTATATAAGTACACTGAAAACGATACTGTTTGTATATTTCTCAAGGATGGGTGTTTTTATCAATGCACCTTTGTTGGTTCAGAAGATGTGGTCGCAGGGAAATACACCACTTCTTGGACTTCGTCTTCGGACCTGTCTGAATTTTTGCCGAAAACCATCCCGTATTTGGTCAATGGGGGCAGAACCACAAACGTATCACAGGACTTTGGTTCCATCATGATGGTAGGATATGGTGATCTACACTTTGAAGAACGACATATTTAAATAAAATGACAAATTGATGATACAGACAACTTCTTCGATTCCCAAACTCACCGATGTAAATATTGAAATAATTCACTAGTCTTCGCGAAAGAACCACTTTAAACCGATATTCTGCGTCTAAAGTTCTGAACTTAACGCCCAAACGGTCACAGAATATAGCTCATAGACAAGAGCTATATGTTATGATAAAGCTAGCTAAACCCTAAACCTTCCAAACTCAGTCAATACACAAATAAATTTACCGTTCGACTGTGGTTCGGCCGGTTCCTCGTTCGTTCACCCAAGGAATAAGGAATTTTTTGGTGTCTAATTTTTTTCACCGTGACTCATATATTAGTTTCCGTGGCTAATATTACGGTTCCGGAATCCTATCCTCGTCTTAATTCCAATCTAATCCAATCGGGTGTATTTTGCCAATAGTTTTTATCAAGGATTTTGGTAGAACTTGCAAAAAGTTTCAAGCGGAAATAATAGTCACTTGACTAGGTAAATCTACAAATAGTTTGGATTTATTTAAAACCTTGCCCAAGATTAAACTAACAACACCAGTGGCTGCGTTCCTGGGCATAGAAGGGGTACTCACAACCCTTTATATGAGTCTATGAAGGAATTGAACCAATACTATCCCACTGTATAAGGAAACAATAATAAATGCACCAAAAAAAAAAAATGTTTCTAGGAAGAACAATAACGAACTTCCTACTGGGAAAGAGTGTCAACTTTATCAAGAGAGTCCGGGGCTGCCCCCTGCCCCCAGAGGGGGGTCCAGATAGGTATTGAGTCATCAATCAGCTGTGTGCACTGCTGGTGGATGACTTGTTGGCTGAACGTCGAACTGCAAGCTAGCATAAGTATATGCTGACGATGATCCTGGTCATCGTAATGATAAATAAATCCAAAAACAATAAATCCTCAAGGAAGTCCATTCATCTCCACCATGGTTAAAGCACCGTTCACGGGAGAAAGGAAGTTGGACCAATATCGCTGTATATCAGTGGCGTAACAATTCCTTTCACGAGTGAAGCAAAATATTTGGGAATTACTCTGGATAAAAAGCTGAACTGTAAAGCTTACTGTTCACATTCACGATTTCCGACGATACGATGATTCGAAAGTGTTACCATTGTTTATTATTTGAAATTAACCAATAGTAACCCAGAGACAACATTATTGGATCATTGTATCGTCGGATATCCGTGAGTGTGACCAATGGCTTAACTCACACTTGGAAAGGGCCTTCAGAAAGATTAACCTGTCGTTATGGACATATCGTAGAATGTGGCAGATCATGGGGTATGTCACCAAAACAAATATATTGGCTGCACGTGACTGTCATATGATCAATACGACCAATGGTCACGTATAGGTCTGTAGCCTGGTGAAGCAAAAGCCAATGAAAAATGGCCTATACTAAATGATGACACGATTTGTTGCACGCTAACGGCACCAATAAAAAAAGTTAAGCAACTACTAGAAATATTTATCCAAGTAAATATCTACATTGTGTTGTATTACTATGCACTGTGTTGTGAAAGTTATTGACTTTTATTGACTTTGTCGACGAAATGTTCTCATTTTTGACAATAAAACATATTTATTAATCTATCTATCTATCTAATACATCAGATACATGCATGCCCACCCCGCATGTGAATTGCCATGCAGTTTTCAGACATAAGGGTCAAAAATGCATACGAGTATAAAACGCACCTGTTTCAAAAACCCTCTGCCTGGGAACGCATGTGTTTGATCGGCCTTTATACTCTGAAACAAAAGGCTGGGGTTAGGATGCTGTGGTGTTCATCTAGCATTCGATATTGGACTTGGTGCCACGGTCAGAGAGCTAGGTCATACCTGAAAAACTTTAGAGTTATCATTCAATTAGCAGATACTTCAACTATTCTGGTTATTTTATTATAATAATAATAATATACCCTTCACGAGCAGGAGAATATTATTTCCAACAATACTCATCATTGTTCTGAAGTAAATAAA
Organism: Chrysolina americana; assembly: GCA_958502065.1. Taxonomy (NCBI): domain Eukaryota; kingdom Metazoa; phylum Arthropoda; class Insecta; order Coleoptera; family Chrysomelidae; genus Chrysolina; species Chrysolina americana. Next base: position 289,594 of record OY293413.1, on the reverse strand, counting down.
TGAGAGAATGATTTTGCTTCGCTGTTTAATAATCTCGTGGCTCAAGGTCAAATAGTTTGATCAAACTGCCTTAAAATGACGTATTTCTAGTGGTTTATTTCAAGCCTTGTACAATAACCAACAGAAATTACGCCACTTCAAAGTATTTTGACTGTTAGCCACACCGGACTTCGACTATAACTACTATAACTGTCAAAGTTTTACAAACTTTTTCATTTGAAATAAACCGGCTGCCACGTCTAAATTAACTATATCAAAAACTCTATTTTGAGCAACAATAAAAAAAGAAAGGAATCAATTGAATGAACACATCAATTTGAACGCAACCATTACATCAGTCCAAGATACATCAGTTTGTCAGAAGTCAGAATCTTACTACTGAAATTGAAGCCAAGTTAAAATTATATGTCTGTTTTCCGGTAAAAATAAAAATTAACAAGTTGTTTGTAATTATAAAGTGGAGAATTGATGTGTTGTGGGAAGTCCGATTATGTATGTATATCTATTATAGTTGAGTCAATCAAGTCTTGTAGCCATAATCCTCAAGAAATATGAATTTGAGGTTATATTTTGATGTTGGTCAAGTCAGAAAATAAAAAGATTCAAAAGGAAATGCCCATATGAGGAGTCGGTTGCTTTTTGCTGTATACATAAAGAAGAATCCACCATTGATGAGGCTAAGAAAAACAAGTAGTACATTAACAGGGAAAAAATCAGAATGATCTGAATGATATCGATATTTATATCGTTCTAAATACAGTCGTCATCGTATCCCTGGGCCTCATCAGGTGCACCGCCCATGTGTCAATGTGTGCAAATTATTCCAATGCGCATGTTGGTGAAATGCGTTCGTTTCAAATCTTCCGTTTCTTTTGCTCATATTTCTTCTTTATATTTCAGTTTTGAATTTGACGCCGCCGTAGTCGGTGCTGGGTTGTTGAGAGAGGGTGAATTTTATTCAACTGATTACGATAAGTGCGAAAATGGCATTATTCAGGCATATAACACCAACAAGACTAGCTGACACACAGGTAAGGTCATTTCAACTGGTTTTAACTTAACCTAACTTTATGTTTACGCTCTAATTTCATTTATTATAATTTCTACTTGGCATTATCTGCAAGTGTAAAAATATCCCTGATATCAGTGACGAGTGGTAGGTACCTGACCCTTTTTAGGGTGTCGAGTGCTCTATCATTTCACCATGAATTGGATGGGCTTTGGTAGAATGTAAATGCGAAGTGGACAGGTTCCAAAAGTTTGGCCACGAACTATTTTGTTGTAACTGGTATTAGAATATCATATTACGTAAGTGGGCAAGGTGTAAATAAGTTCGATTTGTTGAAAATTCGGATGTATCAGAATGTGGGGAAAGCACAAAAATAGACTGATAAGTGGAATGCATTCCAATAATATTTATTGAAGGTTGCAATAGCCGTGTTATATAACGAAAAGTAACAAAACTAATATTTGAAAAGGTTATTTTTCAATTACAGAAAATAAATTCTATATCTTTTAGTCGTACTATTGTTTCCCACTTCGTTCTATATTTTCGTTATTTATCGATTCATATTTCCCAGTTCTGAATCTGGCTAATTTGACATTGATGATGTTCCCTCAATGATATCGCATGCTACATGAAAACGAAATTATGTAAAGGTCAAATAGTGGAAATAGTTATTTCCCTGTTATTGAATACTAGTTTACTTATACAGTGTGCCCAAGATAAGAATGAACAGCATGGGGATATCGGAAACGGTAAGTGATACGGGGTCGATTAAATTAGAGAAAAGTAGCGCATTTATGTGCCTAATAATATGCCATTTAGAAAGTTTTAATATTCCGAGTAGTTTCGGAGATATCCGAGAAAAACCGAAATTTGAGAATTTCGTTTTTATTTTCTCCTAGCTTTATTTTCAAAGGAAATGTAAAACAAATAGCACTTTGCCATGGCCACTTTTTGAGGACTACACGATAACGTAAGCAGAATTTTTCTGCGACGTTTCGTCTTTTAGAAAACATCATCAACTTTGTATTTTTATATGGGCCGAAACTAAAGTATACCCTGTATACGACTCCATATTTCATTGTGAATACAGCAACGTATCAAACAATATGATTTCGGAACAATTTCTCGCGCAAAATGTAATTTAGTGATTACTTAATATGTTTTTCTTCAATTTTAGATAGTAGGCGCTGGAAAAAATGACATATTTTGGTACATGAAATAAATTGATTAGTCCTATTTATACTAAATTTAAACTTACCACTTTCCAGAATTTTTGCGTTGTTGAATACAAAGATGAGTCGCCAAATCAAAAGTTTACTTTATAAATGTAATTGTAATGTAATAACAAGGAGCTGATATGTATTACAGGAAACAAACAGAAACTTATAACAAGTGTTCAAATAACCCGCCGTTATTTTCTAAGCACAAGTACGCTCGTCTCACAGACGAATTTAAAACTTGAGTTAACATATTCGGACAAATATTGTTAAAGGAAGCAGTTACCAATCTTAGCAAATCTTCTTCATTTTGAAAATTATGATTAGAGTACACTTGATTCTTGATATGTCCCCAAAGGAAAAAGTCTAGTGGGGTTAGGTCGGGGGCCCTTGCAGGCCAGGGTGTATCACTATGAGTACCTATCCACTGTCCTGGGAAGCGACGGTTCAAATAATCACGAACAATTATAGCGTTATGTGCTGGAGCACCATCTTGTTGAAACCAGCAGCTGTGAGTAACCGCTAAAGGCAAATTATCTAGAGCATCTTCCAAATCATTTACTAACAAATTTATGTACCGCTCTTTTGTTAAATTGTTTCGGTAGATAAAAGGCCCAATTACATTCGTACCGAGAATCCCAACCCACATGTTAAAACCGAAACGATGTTGGTGTCTGGACACTTTGTGTACCCGCGGATTTTGTTGTGACCAATAATGAACATTCCGCCTGTTAAAAATGCCATTGTTGGTGATCATACTTTCATCAGACCAAATTATTTTGAAAGGGAAATTTTCATCGTCTTGGCATTTTCTAGTGTACCATTCACAAAAGGTTCTTCGCCTTGCATCATCACCTGGCCTGAGTCCATGACAAATCCTAAATTTATAAGGATGATATTTATTTTTTTTTAAAATGAAGTGAGCGGTGGATTTGGCAACTCCGGTATTATCTTCAATGGTGCGAGTAGATATCTCAGGATTTTCAACAACGGCCTGTAACACATCACGCTGACTTTCTTCATTAGATTGCTTTTGTCGGGAAACCACAGGTTTTTTAAATGATCCGTATTCTTTTAAATTAAAAACTAACCGTCTAAATATTGATTTACCAGGTTGTCGCCTCTCTGGATACTTATTAGAGTACGCACGTTCAGCATCAACACAATTTCTTTGGCACACAATGTAACATGACAACATATCAAATTTTTCAGTATTCGAAAAGCTGCCGTTTTCCATTTTTAACACAAATTAGGTAGGTAGCGAGATGTAAAAGTAGGAACGAAAATGTGTCAAAAATTCTACCAAACTACAGTATTATTATGACAACGGAACAATATGTGTCATTTTTTCCAGCGCCTACTATCTACAATTGAAGAAAAACATATTAAGTAATCACTAAATTACATTTTGCGCGAGAAATTGTTCCGAAATCATATTGTTTGATACGTTGCTGTATTCACAATGAAATATGGAGTCGTATACAGGGTATACTTTAGTTTCGGCCCATATAAAAATACAAAGTTGATGATGTTTTCTAAAAGACGAAACGTCGCAGAAAAATTCTGCTTACGTTATCGTGTAGTCCTCAAAAAGTGGCCATGGCAAAGTGCTATTTGTTTTACATTTCCTTTGAAAATAAAGCTAGGAGAAAATAAAAACGAAATTCTCAAATTTCGGTTTTTCTCGGATATCTCCGAAACTACTCGGAATATTAAAACTTTCTAAATGGCATATTATTAGGCACATAAATGCGCTACTTTTCTCTAATTTAATCGACCCCGTATCACTTACCGTTTCCGATATCCCCATGCTGTTCATTCTTATCTTGGGCACACTGTATAATAATACAGAGGTTAGGTGCGTCATTGTCATGTGAATTGAAAAAAATAGATAAGATATGGCACGCAACGTGAGCTGCCACTTTCACGTTTCAAGCTGTATTGACGGATGTCTTGTACAGGCTGGATTTGAGTTGATCAGTCTGTCCAAAATTTTGATTAGGGAGAGGTTCTGCATCCAAATGGCTACTGTTTTCCTCTCCGAGGGTTATTTCATATCTACCCCTTATTCAGTTTTCCATTCCCCCATTCAGGGTTTTCCACAATGGCCTAGTCGCCACTTTTGGAACATTGAAGAATTCAGTGGCGCCGGCAAAAATAGTGTGCATGGGTTTGTTCATATACAGTGTGTCAAATTTGAAAGTTGTTGATGGGAATGGGGAATGGCGATTCAGAATGATCAAACCAGTATATTTTATGGATTTCACGTCAATCGGCTAGAAAAAATTACTCAAAAAGAGCCCTAAATTGCGAAACTGCTGAGGTTCCGTAAAAAAGGTATGAAATCTTCAATTGAGTAGGAATGGACTTCAAATTCGGTGTGCATGTTCAAAAAAGATTGAGTTTCTAGAAAATTAATGGAAATATTATTAAAAAAATTTTGTTTGGAAATTACCCCTTTCAAATTCAGATGAACTTTTCAATTCGAGAACGGTTCAAGATAAAGCAATTCTGCGAACGCCAATCGATTCAGAATGGTCAAATTGGTATATTCCATGGATTTTAAGTCAATAGGCGGAAAAAAAGAATTACTTGACTAAGTCTCAAGGGGTAGACCCCTAAAAAATCATGAAAATACAACATCAGATTTACTAGAAATTTGCACTATAAACGCAAAATTTCATGTTGATTCCGAAAATATTCGATTTGTGTTTGGTCAGATACCATGAAAAACAAATAAAACGTCAAAAATTTCCAAGCACTATCAAATTTTCAAGAATTTTCAAATCAAAATTGCAGAAGTTCCGTAAAAAGCCTATATTATCTTCAACTGAGTGGGAATCGACTTCAAATTTAATGTGCATGTTCAGAAAAGATTGAGTTTTTAGAAAATTATTGAAAAAATATATTTTTTTTTAAATTGAAATTACCCCTTTCAACTTCACATGAACTTTTCAACTCAAAAACGGTTCAAGATGGAGCAATTCTACGAACACCAATCGATTCAGAATTATCAAATCAAGTACATTCTATAAATTTCAAGTGAATTGGCAGGAACAGACTTAAAGACCCCTTAAAAGTCATGAAAGATACGAGATGATCAGATTCAGTTGAAATTCGTACTATAAACGCAAAATTTCATGCTGATTCCGAATAAGGTTTAGCAAGAAAAAGGAATAAATCTTCAAAAATTCTCTTCACTGTTTTTTCAAAATGCCACTGAAAACAAAGTAAGGAAAATCTGTGATGGTTTCAGCATTGTTTCACTTATTTCTGTTGGATCTGTGCGCTTTACACTTAATCAGTCAGTTTGTATGGCTATACAAAAGATGATAAATAGGTCAATGATACAATAGAAAATTATAAAAGAGGCTGAGTCATACAATATGATTGAAAAATTCAGTAAGGCTTTGGAAAGAATTATAAAGCAGAATGTTTTTTATTCTACTTTCGATTCTGGGGATATTTGTTTAATTTCTGAATGAAATTGATAATCATAAATTTTCAGTGATATAATACAGTATTGTCCTGCCCTACTGTTGCATAGGAACAATGAAAGTATTTGATTCAACCTTTGCATATTTGATTTTTTTTTCAGAAACTCGCTCCTCAAATTTCACTCATCTTGAGACAACTTAGCGATGCTTCCACAGATCTCAAATCCGTTTTGGCGGCGAAAATTCCCAAGGAGCAGGAACGCGTGAAGAACTTCCGCAAAACCCATGGAGCGACCAAAGTCGGAGAAGTCACCGTTGACATGGTAAGTGGATTGGATTATATCGTTGAACATTATCCGCGGCTTTCCCGAAACAACAACATTTGGTACAAAAATTCCCTCATCCTACTTTTCTGATCGTTCAATTCCTCTATTCACATCTTATTCTAAAGTTTACTTTGATTCGTTCACCAAGATATGCTTCCATTCCGTCAAAATTGATGTTTTTCGAAGTTGGTCGAATAATCTGCCGTTTGAGGGCATCACCCGGTAAGAAGCCAATGTATTCTAAGAATTCATACTTGGGCGTAATTGGATTCCGTACCAGTAATTAATAAAACACAAAATTATCTATAGAGCTGAAAGGTATACGGGCATATTCATGTTAATCTCTCATTTTCGCAAAGTGTTCTATAATTTGGTAATTTGTATAGAGGGTTCGTGTTTTATCACTCCAAAATTTATATTTTCTTCGGACATTCTCCCATACCTGCCGCAAATGTGATGAAGACTCGTCAGTTTGACCGGCAGTTCTCTTATAGTACAGCGTAAGATGTGATGTCTTCAAATATTATTCTTTAATAAAAAAAACATTGACAGAGAACCATGGCAGTTCAAGGCGCCAAATTGGTTACAGAATGCTTCTAGCGCCGTTTTATTTTCGTGGGAATGGCCACTTGCTTCGGGAAGCATCAGTGAAGAAAGAATACTCCAGGAGTCATTTTATGAACAAAGTCGATGACGACCAAAAAGACAGACTCTCACACGACTGCTGATTTGGGCTGATTAGCGCCCCAACTGACAGATTTTTTTCTATGCTACTGTCAGTTGGCTATGGTCACTTAGCGCTCCCCCAACGACGACAACTCCTACTCTATGTCACGGTCAGCCAAAGCTTTATGCTCCTTCGCGACTGTTAATGGGGTGTGATCATTCAGCGCCCCAATTCAATTGACAGGTTTCTCAACGGGTAAGGCGTTAACTGAGCTTTAGATTTCTACGTGACTGGCAGTAAAATGTGGTCAGTCAGCGCCACAACTGACAGCTTTTCTCCCAGTGTAACAGCTTTCCTAAGCTCCTATGCTACTGTTAGTTGCGTGTGATCAGTCAATTCCCCAATTGACAGTTTCCCCCCAATGATGGGTTTAACTTAGCCTTACGCTCCAAGGCGACTGTTAGTTGGATATGGTCAGTCAGCGTCAGCGCCCCTACTGACAGCTTCTCCCTCATTTGACGGTTTGCCTAAGCTTTCTGTTTCTTTGAGGCTGTTAATGGGGTGTAGTCATTCAGCGCCCCAATTGACAGATTTCCCTTGGGTTACGGGTTGACTGAGCTGTAAATTCCTACGCGACTGGCAGTTGGATGTGATCAGTCAGCGCCCCAACTGATAGCTTTTCTCCTAGTATGATAGCTCCTAAACTCCTGTGACTGTTAGTTGGATATGGTCATGAACCCCCCTCCCACCGACAGCTTCTTGTTTGTGTGAGGGTCTGCCTAATCTTCATGCTCCTTCGCGACTGTCAGTTGGATGTAGTCAGTCAGCGCCCCAACTGTCAATTGGATGTAGTCAGTCGCCCCAACTGTCATGTTTCTCCCGGGCTACGGGATACTTAGCTCTGAATTCTTATGCGACTGAAATATGGATGTGGTCAGTCAGCGCCCCATTCGGGCAGCTTTGCCTCCTATGACGGGTTTTACAAACGTCCATTTTCATTTTCCTACGCTAATGTCAGTTGGATGTTGTCAGTCAGCGCCCCAACTGTCAGTGTCTTACTTGTGCGACGGTCTAAGCTTCAAGCTCCTACAGTACCTAATTGGGTATGATCAATCAGCGCCCCAATTGACATTTAGTAGCCACTGACAATGTCAAAATGTTCGATTTCTCTCCAGAATGAACCGTAGTTTGTGATAGGTGAAATATTGACGCTTTCATGTTGGCAAGTTGTGGACGATGTGGTTATTTAATCACTCTCGTTTTGGAATATCTTTCTGTGCAATTTTAACATTTGCGATTCAGCGAATTGTCTCCTTGTTGTGCTCAGAATAATCGAAAACCTATGAACTTGTTTTATGATCAAATATTCGATGTGCCGAAGATCATGACGTCAACCGGTCTTCTTAGAGAAATTTTGACGAATCCTGCGTAGGTATTCAAATAAATGTAGGTCAAATAATCTCGATCGTGTGTAATGGACTAACAGATGGTTTCATCCATTTCTAGAACTGTGGAATTTTACCTCGTTTTTACAGCCATCGAACGATTAAAACACTTTTACAAAACATCTTCGAGTGTAAGTCTTTTTTTGTCTTGATTACTGATATTTCAGAAATGAAGAAAACTGTCTCGTAAAGCGTGCTTTATGTAAACTGAAGCCGGCACTGATAAAAAGCATTTTAAAATTCTGGCAAGGATAAGGAAATTCTAAACGAGTTCTATGACCTAGAAATTCCCTTCAAATGTATGTGACCTCGGTTTTAGATTGATACTTTTAACATATTTCAGCATCTACTCAGTTGCTCATTAGGTTCACATAAAAATATTCTTTGATACGACGACAATAGTTTATACTTGTCAATTTTACTTTTACTGGGCGTTCCGTTCGAAATAGTGAAAGTATTAGTAGAAATCATCATTATTGATATGAATTTACAGGGAGGCCTATTAGTGTGAAGAAATACTACATCTCGCCTGTCATAAAGAAAATAAAAAAAAAAAATTCGTTTAATTTGTTGCTCAGGGCATCATAAAAACTTATGGAGAAAATAATTACACCGAAGATTGAACAGATTTACTTACTTCAGAGCAGTTAAGAATGTTGTTAATATTTACCCCCCTGCTCGAAAAGTTTATTCAACAGGAATTTTAAAAGTTTGAAACAGTCTTGTCGCTGTCCGATAAAAATTGGGATGGCCTTGGAGTACAGGAAATCGGTCGGTGAAAAAAAAAGATAATTGCTCGCTTCGTATAATAAATTCTAAATTACGTTACATTCGTCCTGGGTTAAGTCAGATTTAATTGTGAGCGGGCTAACATCAGGCTCTCCATTGGGCGACGTATTGTGGATCACTCTAGCGCCACGGAAAATAATAATAACTCGATGGATGTATCCGTTACTACGCGGTGGATGATCATCATGAAATTTTGATAGAGTCCATATAGGAAACTGTAAAATTTGTCAAGAGTCGTGGTGGAAAGATCTGAAGCACCGTAACACAATGGTTGTGTGACTATTATAAAAACAGTTGGATTGGAAAGAGAGTAACTATCCAGTGGCCTCCAAGATCTCTACATTTAACCACCTTGGATTTTTTCAATAAGATCATCTGAAATCTGCAGTTCATAAAACCCAATCTTATTAAAAGAAAGTCAGGATATTTCTCGCCAGCGGGTTTTTGAGAACGAAGTATTCAAGAATCTTGTCGACACCACATATTTCCCGAAGCATATCCAACCGAATGTATCGATCATTGTTCGTGGCCATACGGAGTACCTTGTTCTGCACTCAAGCTTCGTGAGAAGTGTCTTGTTCAGGCTGCAGAACGCAGGACGGGTGTAGAGCGAATGATGAAGTTTTTGGCTGTGAGAGAGTTGTCATTTAAGTTTTGGATCGCTGGGTTTGAGAATCTCAAGATTATGCCATTCAAAACGCGCTTGGGCATTTGTTGAGATCATTTTCAATTTCCAAGATTTTTCCACTGGCAACTTATTGTAAATTTGTCGTACTATATTTCTTTGAACGATGATATTCAGAATTGACAAATTTATCTTTTTTCATTCATAAATGTTTCAACTTTCATTCCAGTAGGAAATAAAAACAGATAAATGAATCACACTGTTGTATCGTGTAAGTCCTTCGATTGCGAACGAATGTCTGTCAACTTTTTCAACAAACAATGAACGTTTATCGAACACGAGATATAAGTTAATTAGCGGGATTCTTGCACAAAATGTCTCGAAGTACGAATGCATCCTTCGTGTTTTGCGTATTTAGATATTGGGCGCTATCAGTGATCTATAAACTTGAGTCAGAAAACCAGATCGGACTGACCTTTGCTACCAACCAAACGCAATCTTTTCGACACGAAATATAAACTCAATAAGAAATTAATGCAGGAAAGAGTCGGGGAATATGGAATAACAGAAAGAAACTCGCATAATTAACAACGAAATGTATAACTGTCGATGCATAATAATGTCGCCTGAATACGATTATATTAACGATTTCATTAAAGAATTAGTGTTTGGTGACGAGGTGGAGTTCGAGTTTATACTAGTATACGAGGTGATTCAAATTCGAATGTCTGCATAAAGTATCGATAGATAGATAGTTTATTTATCTTTAGGATCACAATTAATAGTGATATCAGAAAAGTCAGAAATAAAATTTATATAAAATTATTAGGAACATTCAAATCCCAAAAAATTGAGTAAATGATTCAGATTCAAATGGTTCCACGTTTATTTTTTCTTTTTTTGTCAAATATTTGTGTGTGACAGTTAGTTTTCTTCAATACCCGATTCTAGTTGAATATGATTTTATGGATGATTTAGCCCACTATAACTTATACTCACTCTCAACGCAGTCAACCCACGAAAAAAAGAATGAATTTGTGATGCCCAAAGTCGTAAAAACAAGAACAATATTTGCCACAATAATATTTGAATTCATAGTCTACAAAAGCATAAATCTTATCTTCTAATTACTGTTGATGTGATGAAAGTTTCAATAGTTGAAATAATTCGCTTCTAATGAAATGGGAAACAAGCAATTGTTTTCCTTGAATAAAAGTGGTGGGGGATCCTTCGAATTCTTCCCCAATTTCATTATAATGAAAATAATAATAATTATTATCAAAAATAATAGATAAACTAGTTAAAAGAAGAAAGATGGTATATCTTTCCAGAAATTACATATCAAGCCGTGCTCAATTTGGATTTCAAAACTCAAAAAGCCCAAATGAAGCCATTTTCTCGCTACTGGAAAATACTTATATCATTTTCAATAGCGGAGAAATTGTAGCGACAGTTTTCCGCGACTTCTCCAAGGCATTTGATTGTTTTAGCCATGAGATATTACTTCAAAAACTACAATTTTACGGTTTCCAAAATACCACATTAAACTGATTCCACACATATTTGTCATAAAGGAGTCAAGTAGTAAAAATACAGGAAAACTACTCTTGCAGTGTAGAGTTCCACAAGGGTCGGTACTAGGTCCTATTTAATTCTTGTTGTATTTAAACGACCTAGCCACAGCATGCAAGGAAAATTTACTTCATTTGCAGATGACACCACCATTCTATGGCATAGCAGAAATCTGAATCACTTGAAAGAGTCAATTACTCTCGATTTAGAAAAAATTAAGCAATGGTGTGACTCTAATCGAGTCTGTTTCAATTTAAAAAAAAAATCAAATCTAGTCAATTTCAAGTTCGACTAAGATAATTTGTACTTAGTCTTCTCAACTTTCGCAGGAAGGAGGTTTAACACACGCTTTTTTTTCAGATGTACGGCGGTATGAGAGGCATCAAAGGCTTGGTGTGCGAAACGTCGGTCCTCGACGCCGACGAGGGCATCCGCTTCCGCGGGCTCTCCATCCCGGAGTGCCAGAAGGTGCTGCCGAAAGCGCCCGGAGGTCAGGAGCCGCTGCCCGAAGGGCTCTTCTGGCTGCTCATCACCGGCGACGTGCCCACCGAGGCGCAAGTGAAGGCCATCTCCAAGGACTGGGCGGAACGCGCCGAACTGCCCGCCCACGTGGTGCAGCTGCTGAACAACCTCCCCACGTCCGTGCATCCCATGTCGCAGCTGTCCGCCGCCGTCACGGTGCTCAACAGCGAGAGCAAGTTCGCCAAGGCCTACTCCAGCGGAGTGCACAAGTCCAAATATTGGGAGGTGAGTTGGTTTTGAATTTTCAGCGGCTTGTAGAATTCACGAAAAGGACGGCCAGCTTATGAAAGTCCCATATCTGCACTCCCTGTACTTATTAATATAACGTGGCGCAGTCGGTAGGATTTGATCATTCTGATAAATTTGGAATAAATTTTCTTAAATCTGCCAAGTCCTACTTTGACATCCTGATGAAGTAGAAAATAAAATTCATGACAATGTCATTTTCGATCAAAATGTTCGCGTTTCATTAAGAGTAGAAGTCCTGAGTAATTCCAGCAGTTCGTCTGGGATCTGTCAACAAAGTTGACATCTGCAAGAGCTCTAAGCATTGTTTCAGTAGAAATTGGGATATAAATCATGCTCACATGTCGCAAATTATCAAATAACATCGAGACAACGTTGAGAAAGTCCGATAAAGATTACTTCATGACACACACCTTACATTTGCATAATATATAGATGATATTTCACACGAACAAACAGATTAAAATACAATTGAACGTCGTCACAGTTTCATTATCGAGTTGGTTTGATCGGCGATGGGCAGATTGCTGTAGATTAATGAAGTTGTCACAGCACTTGAAGATAAACGGTGCGCAAATTATTATTGCTCCGCAAATAGTCCCGTGTATCTATTCCCCTTCGAATGATTCGTTTATATACGGAATAGCTGAGATATCGGGAATCGACATGCCGAATGTAATCTAGGATAACTTATGTTTTTATAAATCTCGTATAGTATAATAAGTCTCAAGGCCATGAAGTTTTGACACGTCATATGTCATCTCTTTCTGCTAAAGGCGTGTTGAAAAAAAAAAAAAAATGTAGCGTTATGATTCCACAACAATTGCAATTACTAGATTAGTGAACACCCGCTACCAATTGCTCCCTCATCCGTCTTACTCTCCAGACTTGAGCTCCTTTGACTTGGATCTCCTTCCAAAGTTGATGAAATGGCTCGGAAAACATCTTCATCAAATTCGAGGCTAATGGCTGAAACAAAATATTGTTTTAGTGAAAATATTACATTTTGGAAGGTCTAAAGGTGCAAATTTCTCAGCTGAGTTTGGAATCTGGACTCTTTACCTATAAATTTTATATAGTCTTACAAAATTACTTTCCTATTAATTTATTTTCGATGGCTAAACCATTGTATAAAGAGTAACAAGGTAGTAAGACAATCATATGGGATATCGATTGGATGCGATGGGAGACGACATGTAGATGGCGTTAGTACTCTGGTTTCCCAGTCAGGTCGAAGATCAGTGTTTGAACCACCAACTAATAGATGGCGATTCAATTATGATACGGGATTGGGGAAGCAAAATATCTATTCGGAATCTGTTCTTTGGACTGGTGCAAAAAACGGGATAGTTTATAGATACAAATTAAAGTTGGTGATAAAACTCGAGAATCGAGATTAATCAGTTTGTGAAATATGTTGAAATTGCAAAGAACTATTTTATTTTAAGTAGAAACCTAGTTTTTCGTAGTCTCTTTTAATTTTCAACTAAAAACGCTAGATGGCACTAGTGTTTCTACAGGCATTGATTAACGATCTTTGACTCTTTGAACAATTCCTGAATCCACTGAAATCGCTCGAAACTATTCTGAAGTTTCTGAGGATTTCAAGTAGCCATAATATACAGGGCGTTCTATTTATAAATCAAGAATTATTGTAATGTATAATGCTAGATACACTGAAAAAAATCATCGAAGACGTTTTGTTTTCAACGGAGACAGCCACTAAAAGTGTGATACCATATTTTGAATATAATATTATTTTTAGTACACCTACGAAGACGCCATGGACCTCATCGCCAAACTTCCCGTGATCGCGGCCACCATTTACCGCAACTCGTTCAAAGATGGCTCTGGCATCGGCGCCATCGACACCTCAAAAGATTGGAGTTACAACTTCACCACCATGCTGGGCTACGACAATCCGCAGTTCATCGAGCTGATGAGGTTGTACCTGACCATCCACAGCGACCACGAGGGCGGTAACGTGTCTGCGCACACTGTGCATCTGGTGGGATCCGCTCTCAGCGACCCCTACTTGTCCTTCGCCGCCGGTATGAACGGTCTGGCCGGTCCGCTCCACGGGCTGGCGAACCAAGAGGTGAGAATGACATGTTTTTTTGTCAATAAATAGTTTTCTCTCAGTTCATAGATATTTATTTACTGGCATTTTTTTAGGTGCTCTTGTGGCTCCAGAAAATCCGCCAACAAATCGGCGACAAGGCCACCGAGGAGCAGCTGAAAGAATTCATCTGGAAGACCCTCAAGTCAGGTCAAGTCGTGCCCGGGTATGGCCACGCCGTTTTGAGGAAAACCGACCCGCGTTATACGTGCCAGAGAGAATTCGCGCTGAAACATTTGCCGGAAGACCCGCTGTTCCAGGTGATGAATCCGTTCATATTTCCTTTGGTAATTATTTAATTGAAAGTTTATTTTTTTTCTCAGCTGGTGTCGAACATTTACAAGGTGGTGCCTCCAATTCTGCTGGAGCTCGGCAAAGTGAAGAACCCCTGGCCAAATGTAGATGCTCACTCAGGCGTTCTCCTACAGGTAAGCATTGACACTTGATTCTGTTTTCAAATAATTTCTGACAGACAACTTTTTAATACTTTTTGGTAGACTTACTACTACTACTTTCTATCGTCAAAAACTCATTAATCTGTACATAATGTAATAAAATTATTTAACGCAAATAAGTGAGCAATGTCTAGGTAATCAAACCTTTGGATTATTTACAAATGCCTTACCAATTTTTAATGCTCTTCAATGAACGTGAGTGCTGAGTCATCAAGATAACCAGACATAGTATATTGTTATCAAATTGTTTAAACAAAAGAAGCTTTTTGACGTTAGTGGCACACGTTTCGAGATCAAAAAAGTTATATTACTTTGATCATATTATTGAATGGTCCAAATCCATATCCCATCCATTTCAGGCAGAATAGCAGAATAGCGTCAGTCAAAATAGCGCTGGACAAAATAGCGCTAGGTTAAAATAGCGCCAGTCAAAATAGCGCTGTATACAAAATAGCGCTGCACAAAAATAACGCAGGACAAAAACAACGGCGGACAAAATAGCGTCGATTCAAATAGCACTGCGCCTAAATAGAGCCGGTTGAAATATCCTAAGAAAATTAACTATCAAAATAGGACGTGCTTGAAAAATCAAGTTTTCAAAGTAAATTTTAATAAAAAGCAAAGTAATAATCCAAAAATATCACATGGTAAGGACTGTTCAATATTCCTGAAAGCATACGTGTTAACCAAGGTTTTCAACCAGTTTTTTAGCTGGACGATTTTATTGTTAGTACTTTCTTTTTACCGGTATCTAGTAAAAAAGAGTGCTGAAGACTTATTCTTATTTCAATTGATCGATCAATTTTTGTACATGAGGATACTGCAGTTTAGACCTTTCTGTAAGGAATTGTGCCATGCTTCAAGAGAATTATTTGTTTTTTTGCAAATCGTCTTTCACCCGCACATATTGATTCAATAAATGTATACTGAATCGAAGCTTGATATTATGAATCCTCTTACCAACGTAATTATCTTCCAAAAAGTCGAAAAACGGCTTTAGTTCATCAGGAAAGTTTTTACCAACGATTTCCGGTGCGAATGCACATCTTTTTCTGGGAGATTACTAAGAGCAAGAAGCATCTTACATTTTGTTCTTATGTTTTCGTTGTCTCTGTATAATATTGTTTCTTTAACTTTAATTACTCGAAATTTTTTAAATAATCCCCAATATAAACCGTTTGTCGCGATCACGCACAGAAGACAATATCCTAATCGTTTTGTCATGTCGCTATTTTGTCGCGCGCTATTTTGTTCTTCGCTGTTTTTGTGCGGCGCTATTTTGTCGAACGCTATTTTGACTGACGCTATTCTGCCACAGAGCCCTATATTTCTAGAGTCACTCATATAACCATTCCCATTATTTTTCAGTATTACGGACTCAAAGAAATGAACTACTACACAGTCCTGTTCGGCGTGTCGAGAGCCCTAGGCGTGTTGGCGTCCCTGGTGTGGGATCGCGCTCTCGGTCTGCCGATCGAAAGACCCAAATCCTTGTCCACAGATGGCCTCATGAAATCGCTGAAAGCCAAGTAAAGCGCAGGTGAACGTCTAGTAAGGTACCTACTCCTGGAAGTTGGTTAGATAATAGAAACAGTTACTCGGGAGCCACGGATCTACCTCGACCAATCGGTCTTTGAAATTGAACTGCTCACAACGATAGTTGGTTAAGTTTTTGTACGGGGGGTTGTTGAAAATATTATCCCGATCGTTTTTCCTTGGTTCGTTCCTCTGCAGTAGCTGTTTTCATTTCATTGACGCAAACCAACATATTTATTTTCCTTTGTACAAAGTCTTGAGGTGTACATTTTTTGAAATTATTTATTCTGCCGTTTTTTATCTTGTAACATGTTTCGCGTAGGCATTTCAACGGATGTATCCGATTCTCAACTGTCTTTTGTAATAATCATATCGCCTATTTTTTGTTCCATAGAATTAGTGTACAGACTGTTCAGTTGTTAGTTGTACTTAGTTGTGAATAGTGAAAATGTCAACCCAATAGTGAGTTTTATAAACTGGTCAATAATAAAGTTAGCGAATAAACGTTTTTAATTTCAAATTTGGCTTTTTATTTAAAAACCTCCTGTAATCTGGAAGGCTATAGCGGAAGGAAGCACTGTTTAGAGTCAAAGATAGTCGTGTCTGTAGAATCGGCATTGAAGCAAAACACTAGTGCCATCTAGCGTGTTTAGTTGAAAACCAAGAGGAACTACGAAAAACTGGAGGTTTCTGCTTAGTTCTTTGCAATTTCAACATATTTCACGAACTGAATCTCGATTCTCGAATTTTATCACCAAATATAATTTCCATCTATCGTTATCTGTTATCTATATATATCGTTTTTTGCACAAACAACAAATTCCGAATAGATATTTTGTTTCCCGTTTCAGTATCATAATTATATCGCCATCTATTAGTTGGTAGTTCAAACACTGATCTACAACCTGACGGGAGACCAGAGTATTAACGCCATCTACATGTCGTCTCCCATCGGATCCAATCGGTATCCCATATGATTGTCTTACTATCTTGTTACTCTTGATACAATGATGGAAGTCAGATACTTTTATATATCACAGGTCCCTTCTGAATCGTAGCAACAGAAATTCTTTTTTGTACGGAAAAACTGGCACGAGACCAAAATTGAAAAGTATTACGGGTATTACGCACTTTGGGATCTCAAACTCCATAAATGTTGTACGGAGTTACCATGAAGTCGACGGTCTCCTCCAGAAGGTAGGGTTTTAAAAAAACAGCATTAGACAATAGTAGAGGTGACAAAAGGATCTGCGGTATAGACTGAGGGATACAGAGACTACAGACCCAGAGGTCATATCTTTGACTCTTTACACAATGATTTCATCCAATAAATGATGATTTGATAGTGGTGTCACCCAAGAACTAGCTCTTCGTTCAGTCATTTCGAATACAGAAATCTTTTTTAGACTACTTTCATAGTTTCGCCACTCAGTCATAGATGGCACGATGAGTATTGAATGGGATTTATTTCTGAGACTTTTTAAAATCATTTTTAAGTATCAGATATCATCGTGAGATTTGAGTGAATATCGATTGGTGCAGCTATTTCTATTGACGTGTTAACGTTTTTTGTATAGCTATATGTTGCTTCCTTGGCATTATGATCTCAAAAATTGTATCGATGCTTTGCATTGGATCTCCAAAACAGAAAAATTACCTTTTCCCATAGAAATGCAGTACCATATGAGACGGGGCAGTATTGAGCGTTGTAGTCGGGGTTCCCAAGTGGAAGACAAACTAATATACAGTATGATTAAGAGAATAGTGATGAGAAAAATGTCAAGAGTATATAATAGTAAACTGGTCGTTGAAATCATGGATGCGTGTTGGTAGTTCGACCAACTGCTCTAGACCATACGTGGTCGAATTGAAGAGCGATTAAACTTGAAGAGATCGCCTTAAGATGTTTTATAACTAGAGGCAGCAGGGATGTTATTTTTTTTGGTATGAGCCAGCTGGAAACAAATCCCGTCAAAGTTTTTTGGCACCAAACAATTTTTGCGTTGGCACGAAAGCCAAGTCTTACTACAGTAAAGGCAAACACCACTTTTGACTGGCCCTACCACATCGCGTAATAGAGTATTTCAGATCAAAATGACGGCATGTCAAAAACTGATGAAAACAATAATACTTGAGTTTCAATGATAAAGTTTTGAAGAAAAGTGCTCGAATTCGAGATGTTCGAGGTCAGTTATAGCGGTTATACGTATAAATAGTGAGTTGTATCATAGTTGATGATGAAATGGGCGATATGATTATGTTAATCGCTCACAGAAACTGAGTTTCGAGATTCCGAAACGTGTCTATGCCACTACGCCGTGACAATAGAGACACAGAAATGTCAAAAATTGACCAGTGATTAGTTTAAATCCAACAAATAACCACTCGGATGTTTACGGAGCGCAAACAATAAAGCTGTTACAGTGGCACAATACAAGTAGAGCGTGGTGGGCAAATTAGAAGAGCGCCCAGTGAAGCCCATGATCGCCAGTGGCAGTATCGTCGACGGGGCGGGGGTCATCTCAGTGAGAAAGGAAGATTGGCGCGCTCACCATGGACTTCGAGACGCTGGCTGCAGGTAAATAGCTGCCCCTTGAGGCTTTCCATCCCCTAGCGTGTGCGTACCTACCCTTTTTCGGGAAAGTGATCGAAAATGTGCGATGTTATTCGTATATGCTGCGAGCAGTACTAATTCGGAGCTAGTTAAGTTCGTGTATTAAGTGAATGATTGTTCTCTATTCGGTAACAATAGTCTGCGATCAAAAATCTAGGTTTGATGGTTTGAATTACGTGGATTCATTGAAATTGAAGGGGAAGTCACGTAAGATATGCCATTTCATTTAAAATTAGGGCGTTGCACCCTCCAATTTAGTTGTTGATTTTCAGGAGTCTCTAAATGCATTTTAGTGGTGTTTTCCTAGGATTTTCATGTTTTGCATTTACTGTATTTAGTTTACGACTCACATACTTAATCGCTTCCCCATTTATTGCGTTTTTCCTTTTTTTCTGACTGTTTTCCATATTACCTTCTATCTTCTCTCTCACATTCTGTGATTCATTATTCCACATCATTTTCCACTTGTTACACAATTTTTTCTTAGGTTTTTGCGTTTTCATATTACAGTTAATGTCCATCCTGTTTCAATTCTCAACTTATTCAACACTTATTTTATACGCCTGAATTATCAAATCAGTTAGGTTTTTATCTCATTCTCTACCACATTGCTCATCTGATATCGTCATTAATTACTTCTAGTCCGCTATTTAGGTATGCTTTACCACCTTCACTCGAATATTTTCACTTATCCCCCTTCTTTGTGTATCGAACTCATTATTTCCTACACACCCACAGCATTTTTTTGTCATTTCATGAACTGTCACCTTTCTTTTCTCCTTTTTGAATTCTTAGTTATCTTTCCACTTCTTTTAAAATCCTCTCACCTTTCTCTATTTTTTGCTTCACTCCCAACTTTTTGCTTCTATTCTAGTCACTGATATTTCAGGTCTATTTCTTCAAACTTAAATATGTCTTCTGCCATCTTTGTTTTTATTCACTGACCTGTTTTCATTCGTTGTTTATTTCTTAGATTGGTTTCATCAAAGCTCTCTTTCCACGTGTAGTTATTATTATGTCATCCGCAAATAATCCTATTATCTGAATGGCATTTTCATTGATTGTGCCCCTACTTGCAATTTTTTATCATGCACGAAGATGTGATGAACATTATTACTATCCATATCAGTTGTGACAATATTTTTTCCTATTTCAGAAGAACATGAAAATACAAAAAAGTTATTTCTAAGTGGAATAACCAAGACTATACACGTGTTTCACACTTGTTTGTCAACATCGGTAAGGTGTAGCCAAATGCAACGAGATACAACACCTGTATAAGTGACAAAAACCATGTAACATCTTTATTTTATGTGTTTTTTCTATTACTCATCTTGATTTTTATTGATTGGTGCGATTACAGCCATTGTTGATTTTTCTTTGAATCCACAATTGCAAATTTTCTTGAATCATTAAGCCTGATGAATTGGCATATCTCAAAAGTCTTCGAAAGACTCGTGCGAACTAGGAACTGCTGACCGCACTGGGGTTCAAACCCACGCACATGTGCGCAAGCACCTGCAAAATTTGAGAGCTATCCGTGATGATTTAAATAATTTTTTTTACGGAAACCTCCATATATGCGCCACTCGAATATGTTCCATAGCAGCCGTACAAAACTTGTTCTAGTTTGAATTAATAGTGGAAGTTCTGTAATCTACCGGTCCTCGCATTTTGAATCTTTCATAGACTCTTCACGCCTGAAAAGCGATGTCTCTTGTTAGTATCTGATGGTATAAACCGAATTATCGATTGTTCCTAATTTGGCCTAGGAAATTCATAGTGGAGCTCTTGGTTTTATAATTCACTGAACAGGAAAACGTGATCGTATTGCCAAGCGTTGTGAAGTGGATGGCAATAAGAATGAGAACCTACGCGTAGTTTTGACGGAGCTTTCGCGAATTATTCTGCTTATGCCGATAACGTGGAACTTTGAATGATTAAAACTCCCCGAATCGCAGAGGAACTTCAATCAGGCGCTTCAGATTTTGCATTCACATTTCAATATCTGCGTTTCGATGTACAGTTTGTCGATTTCAATTAAATCTCGAATCAAACTGCACAATAGATCAACGTAATCAATATCAACTCGGCGCTGAGTTACACAGGACTTCTTAAACGCTCTGACATAATTGGAGTTGTTATTTGACTTCTTAAGTGCAAGTTCAACTCCATTGAGAGGTCAAACCGGGACGTCCACTACAAAAGTAATCTCCAAGAAACGGTTTCCTTTTTATTCAATTATGATCCAGAGTTAATTCGACTAGGTTAATAGAAGTGTTAGTTAGAGTAGGTGGATGTTTATGAGATTACTGATTTGGATATGCCGGGCGTATCTCAAGAATTTCAAGGAACTTACATTTTCTCTTAAAACAACACGATTTGCGAAAAAATATCGTGGAAAGGAGAAGAAAGTGGGGGAACAATAACAGACTGAAAGTATATGGACAGTTGTCATTCTAGTATTCCTGCTAATGAAAACGTGTAGGCAGTGTCATATTCTAGCATTTCTACCATAAAATTATACACATTGAGGGTTTGAAAACAAGCTCACTAGTTATAAACAAGAAAATAAAAAAACGCATAAAAAAAGGAAATGCAGTCGATGAAATATTGAATAAACTGAGATAACCTCCCGTCAATCCAATATTACACGAAATCTCATGTTTCTAAATCCAATAAAGCCAATGGTTTTGGCAGTATTTTCATCCACATAAAAAAATCAAACGGGAAACCAAGTACTGAGAAAGAAATTTGTGTGGAAAACTGAAAATGAATAAAATACAGCCTTATCGAATCCAAAAGTTACATCAATTCTTTCTTTGTTTCACTCAGTTTTTTTTCTGTCTAGTAAAAATGAATGTTTGATTTATTTGACCACGACATATCTATTCTGTAGCCTTAACAACAAGCCAAGTGAATTTTTACTATTCTTCTTCAACTAATTACAAAATATTTCTCAAAAAAAGATGAAAATACTGGCAATCTCACGAGGAAAAGAAAACCTATTTCATTTTGATTGAGAAATGCTATTTTTTCTATGATAGATGTTGTTTATAAAATACTGGAATTTCGCTATCAGAGTCCATATTAATTATAGTTATAGAGAGAAGTTCAAAAATAATCGTGAAAATGTTTATAAACTGTCAAACGAAGTGACGTTCGATTACTGATTCAAGTGCCAGATAATGACATTAACTGTCTTTAGTGTTGAAAATCCATCAAATCGTTTTTAGTATATTCCCATCGGGTTGCATGCTAATGTTCATTTGCTTCATTTTCCTCTCTAGAGTGAAAAAATACCACTATCATGTAGGGTATCCGGTTGAAAAATTATCATTTTCATATACACGAGTAGAAAAAGTTTATTTCAGCATCGGTTGTCTTCACAGATACAGACTGATGACCACCTTGTACATAATCTCCTAAATTCTTCTCCACTCGTCTCCTTGTTGAATGAGTACACCCGAGTACACGTTGAATTTCCTTTTGAATTTAACTTCTCTGTTATCAAGTAGTCAATGACGGATGTCCAATTAAAATAATTCCAAGTTGCTCATCGCCGGAGATTCTCAACTTTGTAGATGCGGTGTTGGGACGGCGCTTTTAATTTCGGTGGCATGTCTTGAGCCATTAGGTCGACAGTTACGCTAATTGACGTAGGCAGGTATTTGTTATTTTTCGGTGTTATGGAAGTTCGGGATGAACGTAAAGATAAGAAGCACGGAAATGTCGACCTTGGGGACACATTTACCTCAATAAGATACTGATACAACTCACTTAATCCATTTTTCATTATTAGTAATGATCTTCCATCCAATAATGTCGTTCTACTGTCGAATACAAGCCTAATGGAGTCCTCCTCGACCATCAAAGTAGGACGATTTTCGTTATCGAGCTTTCAGCTTCTGGCGAAATAAACATCGTCCGAGGAGGAATGATGGTTAGGTTAGGTTAGGTTTGAACGTGAGTGTGACCATATCAGGCCCTCCACTGCGGCCAATGGCCTATTGTGGCTCACCCAATCTCTTAACGAAATGAAGGAGTATGTTGGGAGAACAATTTACCAGAATTCTCTGAGAATTTGGTTCTGGCCGCTGCGGGGCATGTACATAAAATGTGTTTAGCCGTTTCATCCTCTCCCATGCATAGACGGCATCTTGTGCAAGTCCGATTTTATGCATGTGTTGTTTGAGTTTGCAGTGGCCAGTGAGCAAACCTACTATAACTCTGAGATGTGCTCCATTGAGTTCTAGCAGTTTGTCAGAATTCTGTTTTTTTCTTGTGCAAGCAATAAATGTTTTGGAATGGGCTACGCACGGTAGACTACGCTAATACTCGAGTCTTTTATTGTCTGCCCAGGATGTTATAACATTCTTGGCAGTGCTATGTGCTATACCGATTACCGATTACCTATTGCTAGGGCGTCCGCTATTTCGTTCCCTTCTAGGCCCGTGTGACCTGGTATCCAGACTAGGTTAACGTTGTTGCTTTGTGCCAGTCGGTTTAAGGTTTCTCTGCAGTTCCATACTGCTCTGGATTTAAAGCAGTTGGATTCAATCGCTTTCAGTGCTGCCTGACTATCTGAAAATATTTTTATTGTTTTTCGTGTGTGGTCTTATCCAGCTCCCTTGCACACATTTCAATGGCATATACCTCTGCCTAGAATACCGTAGCTAATTTACCCATACTGAATGGGCGTTTCACTACTGGGTTCATCCCCTATATTCCGGCTCCGACGCTTTCCAAAGTTTTGGAACCATCGGTAAACCAACGTTCATTTGCCCTACATAGGTCAGTTTCATTTCGAACCCAGTCTTCTCTTTCAGGGAAGACCACAGTGTAGGGCGTGTGAAGGTTGATAGTTTGGGCATGATGTCTGAGGGCATTCCTAGAATGTTGCGAGCTATTATGCCCTCCAGCATGCTGCTGCTTCTCATGACCACTGCCTGCGGTGGACTAACGGCCGCTTGGTGGAGTCTGTATGTTGCCCATCTTGCCTCTTTCTCCAGAGCTATGTGAAGAGGAAGTAATCCGAGAAGGGCTTCCTTTGCTGCCGATGGCGTGGAGCGAATAGCCACAGTAATCGCCAGTACGCTTGTCTCTGTGGTCCGTTAAGTTTAGCCTGGGCCATTGTTGTGTTGGCCCGTGCTCCACCAGTCTTTTCCAGATGCGAGTCCCAGTTCAACTTTTTATCTAGGGTTATTCCCAGACATTTTGCTTCACTCTCAAACGGAATTGTTACACCTTTGATGGAAGGAGGTATTTAATGTTCCAGCTTCCTTTTTCTGGTGAACGGTACTATGACCATTTTGTGAGGGTTAATCGACATTTCCTCCCTCTCTTAGACGTAGGAGAGATCGTCTCTTCGGATTTATCGCATATTACTAGGATCAGATCGTCAGCATATGCTTGCAGATCGAACTCCCATAGCGAGAGAATGGCCAGCAGATCATCCACCAGCAGTGACCAAAGCAAGGGAGAGAGAACCCCCCCTGAGGGCAGATCTTGGCTGGTTTGAAGCTGACTTTTCCCCCTGTAGAGAGGTCGGTATAGTTCTGTTATACTCTCAGAGACAGAAGATAGGGCCTGACTGGTGAAATTCTAATGAAATCACCAATATATAAAAAAAAACGAATCTTTCTTATATGAAGAAGTGCACTGAAGATTGGAAGTTTTGAAATTGACATCCTGTATGTGCCAAGTGAAAATTATTATACCTATGAACTCTCACAAACTGTCTTTATAGACTACGAGAAAAAAAATTAGGAAATTCTCCAATAAACCCTAAAAATTCTCATATAAACCCTAAAAATAGCCGAGCACTGTGTAATTGCGCCCAAAATCGATTCATCATCTTGATGACTTCGGCTCGTGGACGTTGGATATTCCAACAAAAGTGCCCAACAATGAACAAACAAGAAACCGTCGTAAATTTCAACGCGCAACACAACTAACTCTTAAACAAAAGAGCCTCGCCTAATTTTTGTCGACCTGCCTAGATGTCCGTTCTGTGTGTGTATTGCGGTTCCATGACATAGAAAGTCCAGTTGATTGAGTCTATTCATCGACGGAGTTGACTCGCGAACGTTTTTTAACACGCAACAAACATGTTTTTGTGCTAATTGCGTTGGCCTGAATTGGTCCGGAAAACTTCTTTTGTTCGAGGGCTGCTCTGGGCTGATTTTTTTGATTTTTCTATCGTTGTACTTCTGCATACAATTTCGCTATAAACCTACATAGTACTGAGAAGTAAAACTTATTCGACGCGGTAAAAACATCAAAAGAAGGCCCAAGCCACTCCATCGATTCAATTGAAAGCAATTTTCAATTTAATTGGTGTTCTCAGTGCCACAGTCATTCACTGAATCAACTTGGCCAATTCCCTGGAAAAAGGACTTTCATTTTGGAGTGTGCTGCCAAACTTTCATGAATAAAAGTGTTATGGGTTCTTCGAATGATTACACTCAGTACAAAAACTCAACAAATATTATTATAGCACTGACGATTTGAATCTTACAACTATCCCATCACAAAAGTTATGAGAGACACTTTCAACAATTTATTAACTTCTCACAAACACGCAGGGTAATTACATGTAAGGAACAATGGACCTCACATGGTTTTCTTCCAGTAAAAGGTACAGCTGGTGGTAATATCAAACATTGAAACGGATGACTTTTGTATCCT
Source organism: Chrysolina americana (assembly GCA_958502065.1). Taxonomy (NCBI): domain Eukaryota; kingdom Metazoa; phylum Arthropoda; class Insecta; order Coleoptera; family Chrysomelidae; genus Chrysolina; species Chrysolina americana. The sequence continues at coordinate 264,325 of OY293413.1, read as the reverse complement.
AGAAACAACTGATAGTATTCCAAAAACTCACGTAGTACTTACTTAAAAAAAAGAGATTTGAGATCGCTTTTCTTCCATCATACTTTCTAACCTAAAGCTAGGTTTTCATGCATCCGAATTTTCGGTTTTTCGTAGGAAATTTGAAAGAAATGTCACTTTTTCGTACGAATGATATTTTGAGCGGTTTTCATTTGTGCGAAATGCCTTCACGGATAAAATGAAATATTCAACGTCAACCCCCTAATTCACCGTCCATTTTCTCAAGTAAATTCCTCAGCTGGTTAATTAAGCTGTAATTTTCGTAGTTTGAAAATAGGTCTCACCCAAAAACGTTTAGGAGCCCTTTTTCTTTTTTCTTCAATTCAAAATTTCAGTACGTTAACAAAATCAGTTAAATAAAAAGTATTACGGCTGTTTATACTTATATTAATAATCATGAGAATACTCTCCATATTTAACATTACAATTGTCAATACGCCTGGAAACAAACATATATAACCGCACTGATCATTGTTTCTCTTTAAAATTTCGGACAAGTTGACTTTATTTCAACTTCTTGAATTCATTCGTACCATCAGTTAAAATTTGCCGCCACGAAATATATTTGAACAGATTTTGACAGATTTCGTACGAAAAACGAATAATTCGTGTACATGAAAACTTAGCTAAACTCTTTTTCCATTTCCAGGACTTAATTGCACCCCACCAGCAATAGACGACTTTCCCAAAGACGTATTTTCCGAGAAACAACGTCAAGATGGCGCTGTCATCGTGCATATTGTAATAACTCTGTATCTCTTTGTGGCATTGGCTGTAGTCTGTGATAAATATTTTGTACCAGCGGTTGAGAAAATATGTCATGGTAAGTATCCTCAAAACAGTTTTTCAATGTTGGATCTTAACGTTCTACATTCCAGAAACATTTCTTAGTTAGAATAATTTTCGAACGAAACAGAGTTGATTAGAAAACCTTTTATCCCCATATTCTCCAGGCGGAATCAAAATTTTGATAAGGTTGTCAAATTTTGGAAGATTTTGGCAGGCTCAATTAAATGTTGAAAACCGAATTTATATATTTTTATTAGAAACTTTTGTGAAAATTTCAGTTTGTATCCTCGCCTATCAACTGCCTAATTTCAACTGATGTAACACAATTTATTTGTTTGAGATTTGAAGCGCATACTAATATTATTATCCAGATGTAATTCAACGTCCGTCGTGGAAGTAGTTGTTTTCTGTCGGATATCTGCCTAAATTGAGGAGAGAATAGGAGGTTTTCACTGAAATTCTGTCTCTCTCCTGAAGCCATCAGACTTCGTCTGATATTTTCAATATTATTATTAATATTATTATTTTTAGCATTGAACATGTCAGCGGATGTGGCAGGAGCCACTTTCATGGCAGCGGCTACGTCAGCACCCGAGCTCTTCGTGAATGTCATTGGAACATTCATTACTGAGGGTGACATTGGTGTTGGTACCATCGTGGGTTCCGCCGTCTTCAATATCCTGGCGGTGGCAGCATTTTGTGGAATAGGCGCGGGATTGGTAAGTGAAAAACTATTACTTTTTGTCACTAATCCAGCCACATTCTCCAATTAGTCGTAACCAATTTAATCTTTTTAAATATCAGTGACAAAACCGTCGAACTAAGTATCACAAAATGGGTTCCAAGATTTAAAAAATTTATTGCTCAAGTAGACTGGACCATTTTTAAATCTTGAATTTTATTCCCTCAAACAAATGAGAAATGGTTCTGATGCTGCAAAAATCATAGCAGAAGTATCTTAATACTTGGTACTGGGAAGCCTCTAAATTGCTGAAATAGCATCACAACTTGAAGAAGGATTTCCAGTCAATCCGATAAATTTGTGTAAAAATCACATGTCTTAGAGACCAAAGAATACTAGTTCTAGCCGCTTTTTCGTTTTTTACAAAAACAGAAGGTGTACCAGCCAGTGTGTGGAATGAATACGTTGTCGAAGATACCTTCAAGAACTGCAATGTTTTTGAAATTGGAGGAACCAGCGCTCTATACCGATCACTGCCTGAGAAGGACTTCGGCGACTCTTTTGGCCAATGCGCTGGTTAACATGACTGCTTTGAAGCGTCACGGAGGATGGAATTCCTCAACGGTAGTAGAAGGATACCTAGAAGAATCGGTGCATGATAAAATACAAATTACAGAAAAAAATACAAGGTTCTGATGTGTCGGCGTCTTCCAGCACTAATGACTTTAAATTCAAATAAACCGTTAGCAATTTCCTTCAATTTCAATATCAATGTGAATTCTGCTGGTAATAGTTATAAATAAATAGAAAATACAACGTGAGTTATAATCCATAACTCACTAGTGAGTATGGATTATAACGCACTAGTGTGTTATTTGATAGTTCACTTGTCTAAAATGACATTAATAATGACAGTCACAACTGTCATATGTTGGATAAAAAATATTGCTGTACCTTTTAGTCATTTAGATACTTCATTTGGATAATGTCATCACTGAAATGTTTCATTGTTATTTTAGTGTGGTGTCAAAGTGATACCGTTGGATTGGTGGCCGCTTACAAGAGATTGTCTGGCGTACGGAATCACTGTGTCGATTTTAATCTGCATTATTCACGATGAAAGAGTGGAATGGTACGAAGCCCTCTGCTTGGTGCTGCTTTACACAGTTTACATCCTCATCATGTACTTTGACAAAACCATTCAAAAGTTCATCAGAGGTGAGTTTCGAATCAATATTTTAAGAAAGTGGAGGTGTGGTGAGAACATATGTCTCGTTAAATATTTGAAAGTGCAAAGTTTCTTGAAAATTTCAAGTCATATTACATTCATATTTTTTGACAACCCTCGTATACGAATTGATATCTGACGGTGGTATTTTAGGTTTCAGATCATGCAAAACTTCTTAGAATAACTTTTTTTCGTAAACTCAATAATAAAAATAAAAACATGAATTTTGATATCTATATTTTAATAGTTTCTATGAAGTTGACTCGAAAGCTAATCTGGAAACATATTTTAATAAATTCGAAAGGAACTAATATCTGATTTACGTTTATTTGGACAGAAATTTCTATAATCAAATAATTGAAGCCAATTCCTTGTATATCAAAAGGTTAGTATTTGACAACCAGGAGGTGATTTTTTTAAAAGAATAACGATTTCAATTAGTTGAATAATCTTTAATAAACTTTCGTTACAATATTTCTTCAGTTTGTCCACGTCTTTTGAGATAGTAGCCCTGATAATGACAGATATCGCTGTTGAAACAAAGGTATTGTAACGGAACCTGGATTAGAAATTGAATTTTTCCAACAATTTCTGAATTCAGAAACAGAAAATGCGAGTTGGATGAACCGCAAAGAAAACACAGTTACTTAGTTTGCACTTCCACAGGTGGATTGAGGCACGCACACAAAAACAAAGCACCCAGTAGTATCAAGTCCACCAATCAAACAGGTAAGTCTCGTTTAGACTAGATTAATTTTCGAATGAATGATTGATGACTCGTTATTAGTGAACTTGCAGCAATAATCAATAAAATAATATTTCCTTGAAAACCAGAGTTTGAAAAAGGAATATCTACTAAATTGAAAAGAGTAAGCAATGATAACAATATTCTCAGTTTTTGAATAAATAATAGCGATCAAATTATTTTTTTTCTGTCTTTGTGTTTATCTTCACTTCTTCTAAACAACAGACACACTGGAAACGCATCTTCATGTGCAACTACCAGACGATGAAAACAACAGGACAGAACCGGATCAGCAGATATCAGAAAAGAACGATAAGGAACACGACAAAGACACTGATCACGAAAATAACTTGGCTAGAATCGATCAAACCGCTTCAATAACCATCCCTCCGGCCCATGTAAACGGATCACTCAAAACCTCTTCGTCCCCTGGTGAGATCCAACCAGCAGAGAGGAGTGAGGAGGAGCCACATTCTTTGTGGAAATGGCCTGCTGGGAGCGGAACATTCACACAGGTGAGTGGAGTGGTTTTTAGCCTACAGAAAATCGTACGGATTCAGTATTTTGTTTCATCCTCAGTACCACCAATACAGTTTTTGTTCTTTTAGATTATTAAATTTCATTGCTCATAGTTTTTTTCTAATTTTTTCAAAGGCAACCTGGATCATCACTTGGCCCATCTACCTGATATTCCTGTTCACCATCCCTGATTGTGAGAAGCCCAAGTTCAAAAAATGGTTCCCCTTAACGTTCATCATGTGCATCGTTTGGATTGGTTCTTTGTCTTACTTCGTTGCTTGGATCATAACCATCATAGGTAAGAAACACCACGCGACTTTGAACTTTTCGCGTCAAATTCATCGACTTTTCAGGCGACACATTGAAAATACCCGATTCTGTTATGGGAATCACTTTTCTGGCAGCAGGTACCAGTGTTCCAGAAGCCGTGTCCAGCGTCATTGTTGCAAAGCAAGGTTAGTGGTTTTGATTTCCAGAATATAACGGCGTGACCTTGTACATGTCAAATGGTTTCTAGACGCCTCTGGTGTCACACAATTGGAAAAAAATTATGACTGTTGAAAAAAGAAAACTTTTTATGTGACAAGTTATGCTAACCAGCAACCTGCAACAAGCAGATTCATTATTCAACAGTTGTACAAGATAAAAGTCACTGAGAATTGAATGCATACATAAATTCATTAGCAGATAGATAATCAGCTTTTTTCCGAAATTATTCCTTTATTTCTTATTATGTAAAAAAAATGTATTTCATTTTTATTTTCTCCTACTAGAAAAAACATCATCTGTTTGAATTGAATGCTGAAAAATGGCTATAGTCGTAGAAAAAGTACAGTAATCTACTTCTATTTCTCACTCGAATTATTTCGTCGCAATCTTCATACTCATGAGTAAAAGCCACTATTACATATATTTTAGGTACTGATGAAAATAAATTACCTCAATTTTGAGGCCTATGAAGGTGCGAACGTTCGCCGAAACGTCAACTGAGACTATGTTCGACCGGCGATCGCTTTAAAATTCGGTGAAACTATACAAGAAACATTGAATTTTACGAATATAATAGGAAAATAATAAAAATAAAAATGTCGCGGCCGCAGGTCACCTCCGAACGACCGATGACCGTTTCAACTCGCGAACGGATCGAGATAGAGCAATTCTGCGTACGCCAATCGATTCCGCACGACTAAATTAGAATATGGTGAGATTTTCAAGTCGATCGGCGACAAATTTTTGACCGAAAAATCGAAGAAGGGTTAGGTGTATTTTTATTATTGTACTTGATGTGCATTATTCTGTCACACTGCCTGATAATATGAATAAAAAAATGAATAAATGACATTCCATTTCCAACTAGGTCATGGTTCTATGGGTATCAGCAACTCTATCGGATCCAACACTTTTGATATTTTACTTTGTTTGGGACTGCCTTGGTTCATCAAAGCCACCTTCATGCCCACGATTGCTGGTAAACACTGGGTGAGTACCACAAATTTATTACAGATTTGAAAACTATCGGTATTGTAGTACCTCAAGGCTCCATTTTGGGGCCTAAATTTTTCACTCACATATATGTATTCATACTGAAACGTTCAGAATGAACAGAATCCATCATCAACTACAAAAACACCAACTCCTGATGATGCTAACAATATTACTGACGAACTTTTACAGTTTGGGTAGTTTTTTTTTTTAACTAAATTCATGCCATTGGTTTTAATATAAGCATTGATGAGTTTACAGCCCTGGTCTAACATAACTGTAGAAATACGATCGTAGTGGAGAAACCTATCTCAACATCTTCAACAACCTTTTATCTGAATTTACAAAAACATAATGAGGACTAACGTTTTGGTTGGTTCCCGGATTTTGCCGTGGTCTTCTTTGGTTTAAATCTCCAAACGTTTTGACTGCAACTGCGGCAGTCATCTTCAGTGGCGTGGTCGAAGTACTCTTCTAGACGTATCAACTGAAACTTGAATTCAATTTCAATATTAATCCAAAACCAAAAAGCTTTGTCTATAAGTTTTTATAACTTCTGACAATAAAGTATATTTTGACTTTGACTTTGATACGTCTAGAAGAGTACTTCGACCACGCCACTGAAGATGACTGCCGCAGTTGCAGTCGAAACGTTTGGAGATTTAAACCAAAGAAGATCACGGCAAAACCCGGAAACCAACCAAAACATTGACGCCAGCCGTGAAAGCCTATATTCCTACAAAGACTCACGGTTTTACAAAAAAAATAAACGTTTCGTCACAACCTGAAATTTCTTCTGTGGAGAAGAAGATCAGTAAGATCATTGTTGTGATATATTAGAACCCACTCATAATCTTTCAGGATAATGTATAGCCATTAAGGGCCCCACCAAGGAACCTTGTGTCAGACATATACCATCAACTGTTCGAGTTCCTTTTATTTTCAGGTGGGCATCAACTCTGCTGGGATAGAATACAGCGCCATATCTCTACTTTCCACGCTTTTGATGCTCTACGTGGCTTTTGCTTTCAATAAATTCCAGCTGGATAAAAAAGTGGGACGAGCATGCTTGTTGATGTACGCAGTTTTCCTGATTCTGGCCAGCTTGATCGAGTTGAATGTTTTCTTCAGAGTCAACCTGCCGACATGTGGGCGGTGAAGGATTGAAAAAAGTGCAAAAGTGCGCGCTAGTGTGACATTTTACCACAGTGCGTCCCAAAAGTTGCTCGTAAATTCGACACAAATTCTAAAGACCTTTTTCAATTTTTTAACTTGTAGCCATTCATTCTGGTAAAACTTATTTATCTACTCGTCAATTATATTTAATAAATATTTATTTGCCAGATTTTAATAAAAGTTTCCTCTAACGCCAATCTGAAAAAATGTCTCGAAATATAACTGTGTCCAATAGATAATTATTTCGAAAAAATATTCGTCAGTATCTCCTAGTATGATGATTATCCAACTAATCTTCATTTCACAAAATAGTTATACAGTTTTATACAGATCGTGTAATAATGATTAGTGAGTAATATATGAATGTACTAGAGCTTCATACAAGATTTTTTGTAAGACTAAGTAGTTATAAATAAATGATATATGAAAAAAGTGAAGATTTTGCATGTTGTAAAAACTCACCAACATCGTTCACAAATAGGTTAACCACCAATGGTCCATAATGTGAATCTTGTGGAAATCCAGAAGCAAAAAAATTATTGGGTAGATGTCTCGCGTGGGTTACTTGTCCAAACTAAATCTTCCGAGACTTTGAGATAGTTTCGAAATGTCACTGAAAAGGAAAAATTGTATTTTTTTCAATGAAAACCAACGTTTGAAACAGATATGAATAGTGTGTATCGAATTTACGTTATTTTTGGGACAGAATTTCCATCATTACGTGTCCATATAATATAAGAATCATGCTCATTTCGGAAATTACCAATTTTCCAAAGTGTATGACCTCATTTTCACAAAAGTAGCTACTCTACCACCCAAAAATCAATACGATAATAAAACAACTAGTTCATACGAAAGAATAAGAGTTACTTTCTAGAAATATAATGAAGAGTTTCTGTTTTTTTATAAATAAAGTTCACCAATACATCTCATTAATTTTAGAACGTGACTACGTTTCATCAAGTGCGGAGTCAGCCAGTTTACACGATGGGGGAGAACCTCTAAACATTTCTAGCTCAGTTTCCATCAATCGTATGACCTAGTTTCGGTATACAATTGACTGTTATGGTTCCGCACTTGCGGTCTCGTATACACTACCCTAGTTTCAATAGACCCTATAGACATTATCCCAAGAATATGTTATTGTGTACATAAAATCACTAATTAAGGAAGTATATGTATCAGTAAAGAATTTATTTAGAGTTTAGGTAGAGAAAATGTAAACGGGTATGTGTTTTTCAATTTCTGTAAATTATAATACATATCCCACAGAAATATTATTAAAAAAATTATTGAAGAAGTGTTAATATTTTTCATCAACCCTCGATTACAAGCAGTCATTATGGGGTTTACACTTTTATGATAATAATAATAATCTGCTCAACCCGATAACTCCGGAAGAAATTCGAAGGTCCCTCAAAGGCTCGAGGAACTTTGACGCTACAGGCCCTGATGGGTTGAAAAATTTTCCAAGCATCCACCGCCATCTTCAAAGAGTTTTCAAATCAACTCATTATAGAGTAGTTTATCTGGGGCTCATCCCCAAAAATGGAAATTCGTCAGATATAAGGAACTTCAGACCGATATCATGCTTCAATGCGTGTCATGAAAGATTTGCACGTATTTTATACATGCAACTACTTTCCGCAGTGGACCGGGTGTATGAACGGATATATAAGCAAAGAGGGTCAAAGAAGGGGACAGCTGGCTGCAAGGAGCACTTGCTTATGTAAGTGCAAACTTTCAATGGCTCGAATCAATTCACGCAAAGCGTTTAAAAAAAAATGAGTATTGGATGATGTCAAAAAAAACTGAAAAATAGAAGAGAAAAAAAAATAAAACGGAAATGTAACATAAGATGTTTATTGACGGCTCATTGAAAACTTTGAGAAACTAAACAGTGATCGGTTTGGAACAATTCTGAGCTGATGGTTCGTGACGTTGAAATTTGGTCTTGAATTATATTGATTGAGAACTTCCCGAGTTGTTCCATATCCATTTGATAACTGCGGCATGAGCTATATCTGCAGTTATCCTGCCGGAAACTGAAATATCAGACCAATAAAACTACCATGAAGCGAAGTGGTCATGGTGTTAGAGCGTTATTATTAGCTTCCTACCCAGGCTTTGTGGGTTCGATCCCCACCGCCTGCCACTGAGCTAAAGTGGTTCGGAATCCACTTTTATTCAAGCTGTAGGTCCCGGATCTTTCTTACTCGCACAAGCTCTGCTTTTAAGGAGTTTTCATCGAAAACCTGGGTGATTCGTAGCAAATTTTACGAAAAAAAAAATTACCAGACTGAATTGAGTGGGCTGTGGCAAGGTGAGAAAAAAAAACAACAAAAATGTTGATTCACGAAATAATCTTTCCAAAGCACCATGCCGATGCGCACACTCTCTATGTCTGAAATTTCCAACCAAATAGATGAATCTGCTCTCAGCCGAAGGTCAATTTCCAAATTGATTATCGTTATCTCTCATACTTCCACCCCTACCCAAGATATATCGTCCCTTCATAATCGTCGACAAATATGTTCGCTCCGTCTTGCATAACACTCACATCTCCCCATAACAGTAAATCACTTATTCTGCCTCATCCTATTCGATTACAGCGTATGAGGGAGCAGTTATACTCTATAGAAAGCACCTGATACAAATTGATTATGCGGGAGTAAATTGGCAGTGGCTACAGGTTACAGCATCCGATACGTAGGCAAGTTAAGTGGATCAACTGGCCGGCCAGAGACAGAAGAATCCATGAATCACTAATGAACAATGGTGTGTTTGTTTTTATCTGCAAAAGGGCTATTTTTTTTTCAGAATACATCGAAGCTTCTAAGTGTACAATAAATTATCTGGAAGTAAACATATTTACTGCAGTCGTAGATGAAGCATAGTGTACAATTAATGTTAAAAGCACTCGAAAAAACCATGGGCCAGTATCAATAACTGCAATTTTTTGTGTAAACACTGCTTTTATCAACAACAGCAGCACAACTATTAATTGATAATGGGGTTGAAAGTTTGCACCTTGTTGTACTTACTTTGTGACACAGTTTCACTTCCGTGTTACTATTCATTTATTCAGTAGTTTCTATATTCTCTTGAGAATCATTAACAAGAGGAGGAGTAAGATCTGTTTGATATTAATAAATGCAAGGTGAAACCTTTGACAATTTTCCTAGAATCCGTTGTGAATTCATGAAGTAATACATAGACAACATGTCTGCTCGTAAGACACTTTCCTCAGAGGCCTTGTGATACTTATAACTTTCAGGACATGTAATGCAGAATGTGGTTTTAGAGGAATGGCTTCGAATTTGATGAAATCTTACTTGGAAGGCAGGATCCAAAGAGTAGTGATTCAGAATTCCATAAGCCAACCGACAACTAATGAACAGGGCGTCCCTCGAAGCTCTATACTCGGGCCTTTACTCTCCCTTGTTTATGCTAATGATCTGATGAATCATTCCAATTATCTTTGAGATATTCATGTTATTGCTTATGCAGATGACACAATGTTCAGTGTTGAAGAAATTCACTCATCATAATATCCCAGAAAATTTCAAAATCCATGAGAATTACGATTTGCAGATTGAATATAGCTATACAACAAAAATGCTGGGTCTTATATTAGAGAACAAACTTACATAGACTACCCATATTGAAACCCTTTGTGGTAAAATGCGAAAAAACTTTTACTGTGATCATACATTGTCATTTACGCAATGGAATTTTGAATTGGGGCACAGAGTCTTCTGCGGAGAGAGTTTTCATTTTGCAAAAGTATGCAGTCAGAAACAGTGCACACATTTGATGGAGACAATTATGTAGAAACAAATTCAAGGAATTCGATTTGGAGACTTGATGATTATTGACTTAGGTATTATCAAGAAGCTTAGTTGACAATCGACTATCAGTAAATATAACAACTGTATCACAAATAAATTGACGATTATATGGTACTGAATTATCAATCCATTGCTTCACGCATCAATAAGTATCGAAGTATAAATAAAAAAATGGAAAATTACAACGGATTTATCTCACATCTATTTATATTGTATTTATTTACGATGTAATTCGTATTTTAAATCTCGATGTTTAATTGCAGCAAATTTGATACTAATTTGTCTCATAATTCAAGCTGATAAGTGCGATACATTATTAAAGGGAATAACAGTGATTTATGGAGAAACTTGCTCACAAATATTTTCATCTTTAATTTTTCCAAGTATTTTTTTTGCAGTTTCCTCTATTTTGAAAGTATGATAGCGAACTCTAGTATGATTCGTATCATTTATCAATATTCCTAAAATGATACCTCGTTCCGGACCTCATTTTTTGTAAGACGAAAAATAAAAAAATGTGTGTAATTGGTTGATTGATTTTGTTAATACAAATGGGATTATTTCAAAAATATAAGTGGGTTAAAACCGAGAAAATCGACGATATCATTTTCTCTTTGCGGTGTTCGGGTATCGGCAGTCGAATGCGGGAAAGCTGTACTTGTTAGGATAGTGACTACTGCAATATTCGTATTTCCATAATCGTTTTCTCAAAGAACTACTGTGAAAATCACATGAATCTATTATTTCTGGTCTATTCCATTTCAAATTGAAATACAATAGAAATTGTATTTTCATGAAATTTTTAAAGCACTTCCTCTTCGCAAGCAACCTTCAATAGACTAGGCGGGAACAAAAACAGATTTCTCTAATTGCGCGATATCTCTAATTCCGCGACGTTTGTTTAACAAGCGTTATCTGTTGGGTCAAAGCACTTGACATATTTGTTATCTTGACGAAATAATATAAAAATTGATTATTCTCATAATCAAACTAAACTAGTGCCGAAATAGAGCTACAGAACATTGAAAAAAGTTAAATCATTTTCAGCTCTGATGATGACACGGTGTGCCGAAACAATTGTTAGCTTCAGAACACTGTAAAACATTACTTTAAGTGAAGCTGATAGAAAATTGCCTTTTGAATCCAAAAATGTACTTTTTTCAATTCGAATCACATTTTACTTAGAAAATGTTCAATTTTGAGGGTAGGTGCATTTTTTACATATATAATATACTAATTTCATCATTTTGAATCGATTGGCGTTCGCGGAATTGCTCTATCTTCAACCGTTCTCGAGATGAAAAATTCATCTAGAGTTGAAAGAGGTCATTAATCGACAAATTTTGTTTTTGTAAGTTGTTTTAATAATTTTCCGAAAATTCATCTTCTTCTCGTATGCTCACTTATGCGAACCTGCAATTTCAAGTAAACCTGATGATGTTATATTTTTCATGATATTTAGGGGTCTACCCCTTAGGACTTTCTTTAAATTAGTACCTTTGTTTTTCGATCAACCTTAAAATTCACGGAATGCACCAATTTGATAATTCTGAATCGATTGGCGTTCACAGAATTGCTCTATCTTACACTGTTCTCGAGTTGAAAAATTCATCAAGAGTTGAAAGAGGTAATTTCTAGTCAAAATTTTATTCTTTTAATTTTTTTTATCAATTTTCCAAAAATTCATCAATTTTTTGTATGCACACATATGCGCAAATGACGCACTCTTGAGACCACTTCAAAAAACAAAAAATCGGTCGAATCCCTCTAACGATTCGACAATGACTTCCAATCATGAAAAGTTGTTAAATGGACTGAAATGTATGTTTTCTGACCTACCACCAATCGCGCCAACTCGAATCCTATTTTTGAGACTACTTCCAAACATTCAAAAATTGGCCGAACCCCTCTGACGACCCGACAATGACTCTCAATCATGAAAAGTTGTAAATCGGACTGAAATGAATGTTTTCTGACCCACCACCAATCGCGCCAACTCGAATCCTATTTTTGAGATCCCTTGAAAAAATAAAAAAATCGGCCGAACCCCTCTGACTACCCGACAATGACTTTCAATTATAAAAAGTTGTAAATTGGACTAGAATGAATGTTTTCTGACCCACCACCAATTGCGCCAACTCGAATTCTATTTTTGAGACCTTTTCAAATATGCGCCAAATACAATTTCAAGTAAACCTGATGATTTTGTATTTTTTATGATTTTTAGGGGTCTACCCTCTAGGATTTTTTTTGCATAAAAACTTTTGTTTTCCATCAACTTGAAATCCACAAACTAATTTGATAATTCTGAATCGATTGGCGTTCGCAGAATTGCTCTATCTTACATCGTTCTAGAGTTGAAAAGTTCTTCTGGAGTTGAGAGGCGTCATTTCTCTCCAAAATTTAGTTTCGATCATTTTTCTATTAATTTTTGTAAATAATTAAATATTTTATAGGCTTTTCAAGGAACCTCTGCTATTTCTAATTCAACAGATTCGTTATTTGTTATGAGATTCAGAATCTGATTGATGAGGTTCATTCGAAGAAACTTTGCGACTTTGAATTGGTGACAATTCACCCACCAACTCACTTATTTCTGTGGAACACAGCCGAAAAGTTGATGTGTTTCTGAGACCAACGAGACTAGATCAGAAGAAGGCGACTGTTCCAATTTTGCCGAAACGTCGTGACAGACTCTACGAAGGCCATAAATCAATTACGCGAAAACGAAGTCCGAAAAATTATCTCAATCACATGACCATGGGTCAGAAATAATGCAAACGCTTTTAATTTTATTTCAAAACAGTAATTCGTTATCGTTAACACTCGTATGAACTATTCCTTCTTTATAGATAACCGGCAATCCAGAGGTTATGTTTTCAAAATAATAATTTTCCACTGCTGATAGGTAGATAGCGGATGGTTAGAATCGTATCAAGTCGAAGAACTCTCGATCGACGGGTTTATTCGAATTTTGGAAGTTTTAATCTTCGGATCGGCGCTCGCTAATTGCCAATTAGAACCGCGTGTCAAAGGTTACCAATATTTGACGCAGTATCATCTTTCATGAAGAATTTGTGGTGCGCGTATGTTCAGAGGATTTTAATGCTTATTTGATAATCAACTTTGATTTTGCACATATTATGGCAATGCTTCTGAGGACTAGACGTAGTAATGTTGCCCTAGGGCTCAAAGTGGTTTGTATCATTTCGGTGACTCTAACTTATGTGGTGATTGGTGTTTTGTCAAGAGGAAGACTCAGTGTTAAATCAGGTGAGATGTACGCCCTTTCAGTATTCTGGAATATGTGAAAAGACAAGTCGATCAGAATCGTTACGTTGTTGCTAATCTCGTGAGAGAATTTGTTCCCCATGAATGCTGAATTTATGATATATATCGAGGTGGTCGAATTAAAAATTTGCCTGTGGGAATATCTTGGAAATAAAAGAATATATCAAGAGAGGCCCAAACCCGTTTCAAGGTACGGTCAGGAGAACCAAAATAGCATATGAGCAAACCTTTATGCTCCCACCCCTTCTGCTCCATCAACCCCCCATGTGCAAAACATCATTGAAATGCTCTTTAAAAAAACTATGAAAACTCCAATGTTTTGAAACACAAAAAATCGTAACATGGGTCTGACAGTCACCAGAACAAATATAATAGTATTTCCCCTTTACCAAATCCTCGTTTTATAAATATTTCTAAATGCGTATTCCGGTAACCAAATTGTTTTCATTACTGGGATTCCTTTTTTTCTTCAATATTTATATAGCCTCAACCTTAAGCCAGCAGGATTTTTTCTATTCACCTGGATGAGCATATACGCGCATATGTGTAACATATTTATTTTGTCAAATTTTTTGTTGAAATATTGTTCATTTGTGAACCTTATCGTAAAAAATACTAAATCGAATATGTCTGGACTTGCTTTATACGGCTGAATAAACCTCGGAAGTGTTCGGGAGAGTTGTGCTAAATAGGAAAGATGGGGGCCTTCACTTTTAACGTACGATCCCAAGCATGGGGATGAAGAACTAGTAAGTATTCATTACAAAGTCGAAATTGCATAAAAAGTCAATACGATGCTAATCTATACTGTCGTTATGATCTGGTCTATATTGAAAATTAGTTGTCTACCATCTTATTTATTGGTTCCAGGTGACGATAGAACAAATATTAACCTACTACCTATTTGTTTATTGGGACAGGTAGACGGAAAAGTTTTGTGAGGTATTTGTTATGTTGTCCAACAACTGATTGTATCTCTATTATTATGTTTCAGCCGAGTGATATACCCACATTATAATGGTGGTGTAGTTCAATAAAGTATTTATTTATTGAGGTTGATGATTTATTTGCTTTCAAGACTATATTTGATATGTTTTGAGATGATAGACAGTTTTTGAAAAATTGTTTCTTAGGAATTCTTTGTTTACATCGCCTTCCATCTTCCCTCCTCAGTTGCGAATTTCCTCATTTTGTGAAGGTAGTGTATACATTTTGCCATACCTCCTAGATGGAAACTCTTCATTCACCACTTCTTCCATCTTCTGGCGAGTGTCGGGAAGAGTGTTGAATAAAATTTGCCACACTACCAACTGGACTCGATGGACATTTTTCGTGCTCAACATCTTCCATCCTTTGGAAAGTGTTGCGAACATTCTAATTTCGAGAAGAATGGTGAATAAAATTCAAAACACTTTCGACTAGATATGATGGCAATTCTTTATCACCTTCTCATCCTTTGGAGACTTTTTGGACGATTTTTCTTATTTTTCCTCATTGTGGAACGTGTCATGGACTTGATAGAACTTCTTCGTTCACAACAGCTTCCACACTCAGAAAAATGTTACAAATGTCCCCAGTTTGGGAAAGATGGTAAATGGAATTCACCATACTTTCGACTGGACTTGGGATCTTCTCAACATCATCGACCTTCTTCAGTTGTTCTTTCCGTAGCACATATCCCCTTTCGATTTTGGAAAAATAGTGAACTAAAATTGTATCCAAAATCATCTCCATTTACGATCTGCCTTATTCTAACTTTCAGATGACAAGTTTACCAAGTTCTCAACTGCTCGGCATCTACTGGTGGTTGAAAACGAGCAGAATACGACGAAAAATTGCACCCCACCAGCCATTGATGAATTCCCACCCGATGGATTCACAAGAGATCAACGCCAAAATGGATGGATTTTCGTACACGCCCTCATTGCCTGTTATTTGTTCGTCCTTTTGGCCATAGTGTGCGATGACTACTTCGTACCAGCGATAAAGAAAATCTGTGATAGTAAGTATCAGAAATTCACGAAAACTGCTGACGATTCGTTCAACTTTAAGGAGGATTTTTAACCGCGTAATTTTTTATGAACGTCGTGACTTGAACACATACAGAGAAATAATTTTATTCGTTTTCTAGACGATGAAAGTTCAGAGAAATTCTACTCGAAAACCTTAAGGTTACAGTACAATATCTTCAACTATAGTCAAAGTCAAAACATGTTTTATTATCGAAAGAATAAAATATTAGTAACAGAATAATAAACCATCTTTGCAGCAGAAAAAATTTATTCCTGTGATACAAGCTTCACTGCATAGCACCCAGAAGACGGTTTCTTTCTCAAGCTATTACGTGATCTTCTAATTTTAATTCAACATATATGTAAAGACCTAAGCATTTTGTGTACCTTTCACTCTCAATGTTTCCTAAACCCAGGGCTGAATCTTCAAGCTCACATTCGAAAGTTATATCGATATTAGTTAATAATAGTTAAGAATAAAACTGGGCCCAGGACCGAACCCTGAGGAACCCCATAATTTATCTGTCCTATTGAAAAATTGACATTGGTCTTGACGATTTGTTCCCTACCTTGCACATATGATTGTATTTATTTTTGTAAGAAACACCTCCAAAACCATAGTATAATAACCCAACTCTCGTGTTTCAGGTTTTAACATGAAAGCTGACATAGCCGGAGCTACTTTCATGGCAACCGCAAGTTCTAGTCCGGAATTATTCATAAACTGTGTGGGTACCTTTGTCACAGAAGGAGACTTGGGGGTTGGCACCATTGTTGGATCAGCCGTATTCAATATTTTAGCTGTACCAGCCTGTTGTGGCCTTTTTGCCAATATGGTAAGTTTCATCCAGATAAAAAACCAACATTGGGTTGAAAGTAACTCACTAACGGTCGTAGGGGGCAGCAGTTATTTTTGGTTGATGAGTAAATCTATTTTACAGGGTTTTTTGTTGCGGAAGATTGGATTCTTTCATTCATTCATGATAGTCTTCCATCAAGTATTGTCGTCAATTTTTCATGAAATCTATAGTATTTTGATGACTTCCAAGTTGAAATATAGCCTTCCAGAGACATACTTTAATTTTTTCAGTCAGTTTGTCCATTACTGACTCACCGTTACTTCAACTTTCAGTCGGAGTTTCCATTATTTCTTCGAAAATGTTACTTTCGTTGAAATGCAAACACTAACAGAGTAGCCAGTTTTTTTACGATGTCAATCTGTGAACATTCTTCTCGTGATGCATAAAAACCGTTGTATCTAGTGAAAATTTGCGTAATGCGCGTTTTGACTTTCAAAATATATGCAGGAAATAATGCCATGGGGCTCACATATGAGCACAGGCTGTAAATATTTGAAGACGTTGGAGTCACACATGAATCCAATTTATTTTGCGCTGAATTCGGTTTTCAGAACAATGCCATTCGAACAGTATCGACGAAACTCTGAAATAATGCGAGATGAGCGATATCGAATGAAACAAGACAATGTTTTCATCACATAAAAAAGGGTCGTAGCGCCGTTTGAAGAACAATTTTGGTTTATGAATAACCCAACGATATTGAAATTTGTTCAGGGTGAGACTATCATTTAACGAAAGATTCGATTTTGAATCCATTTTTGATTTTTTTTCCCAACTTTTTCAATGGCTTTCAACCAACGCCAAATGCGTTATGACAGTAGTTATAAATGATGCATAGAGTTTGCAAAATAGCTCTATTTTCAACCGTTCTAGGATTGAAAAATTTTGTTTTGGTAATTTTTTTATCAATTTTCCAAATATTCATCTATTTTCCGTATGCACACATATGCGCATATGCAATTTCATGAACCTGATGATTTTATATTTTTCATGATTTTTAGAGGACTTTTTTCGCGTAATTACTTTTGTTCTTCGATCGACTTGAAATTCATAGGAAATACTAATTTCATTATTCCGAATCGATTGGCGTTCGCAGAATTTTTCTATCTTCAACGGTTCTCGAATTGAAAATTTCATCTAGAGTTTTTCTCGTAAAAATTTCGTTTTTATGATTTTTTTATTGATTTCTCAAAAATTCATCAATTTTTGTATGCACAGCTATGCGCATAGGCAATTTCAAGAAAACCTGATGATAATGTATTTTTTAGGATTTTTAGGGGTAATTACTTTTGATCTTCCATCAACTTGAAATTCACAGGATATACTAATTTGATCATTCTGAATCGATTGGCGTTCGCAGAATTGTTTTATCTTCAACCGTTCTTGATTTGAAACGTTCGTTTACAGTTGAACGAGGTCATTCTTCGTCAAAATTTTGTTTTTGTAATTTTTTTCATTAATTTTCTGAAATGTAATCCATTTTTCGTATATACCCTCATGTGTACACGCAGTTTCAAGCACACCTGGTGATTTTGTATTTTTCCTGATTTTTAGAACCCCTTAGGACTTTTTTCGCGTCAACTTGAAATTCACTTGTTAAATGGTCTTTCAATCATCGCCGAATGCGTTATGATGCTCCATTTGTAACACCAACTTCATGTAGCAATTCTCTGATAATTCAAAACGTCCAAAGAAAATTTGAGCCAAATCCTTGCATACTTCTTTGACAAAATGGATTAACGACTCTCATAAATGAAATTCTTCCGCAGGTTCTGGAAGTGGAATGGTGGCCAATTAGTCGGGATAGCATGATGTACGGAATCTCAGTAATTTCATTGATTGCAGTATTACAAGACGGCAGGATCTACTTCCACGAAGCTTTAGTACTAGTTCTGCTCTACTCATTATATGTCTTTTGTAAGTATTCCTTCAGTCATACGAGGTATTATTTTCCGATGCGGAGCATAATTTATAAATAACTCATCCTTAGTTTGAAAATTGAAGGGTGTAATGTCTTATGAAGGGTTAATAAATTTTAAATTATATTTCATCAGATATAAGTAAGTAGAAAGCAAAAAATGAATATTCAATAAAAGTTTCATAATCATTTGAATTATATACAATTTGTCACAAGTGGAAAATACGATTTACGCCTGACTTTCTTCAAACAAATTTTCAGAAATTTCATTATTAGTAGATGATTTCAATAATTCAATAATTCCAGTGCTCAAATTTTCAGGATCTTCTTTCAGTATAAAGATGGTTTCAGTATTTTTCGAAATGCGGATGTTTTCTAATGATGCAAAATGGATTATAATCCAACCATGAGAAAAAAGTATCCAATAGAAAACAACTATTGTCCCCTACGATCGTAAATCGATGTCTTATACAATGTATATCCTTATCGTCTTGATTTACTGTTCCTCTGCCTCATATTCGCTACTCAGGAATACCGCATACGCGTTCATCACTTCCACAATATCAGAAGAGTTCCTGTTTAAGTTGCAACATCTCTTCCTACAGGAGATTGTTCAGTTAATACCTAGTAAACAGTATGTAATGAAATGGTGTGGTTTTATTACGGTCAGAGCCAAAAAGGAGAGCCAATTATTTCTTCTCGTGAGCGGAGAGTATTTCCATTCATCTAATGGAAGAACAACATAAAAGTAACAACTCTGTCAAATTGTCTGATCCAATCATGTATATAGTTCCGTCAGAGAGGTTTTTCATGCTCTACTGTCGGACTTCTAGGAAATCATTCATTTCCGTCAGTTTTTCTTACACTTTCATTGTGTTTCATCGAAAAGGCACACAGCGAAGAAAAAAGTTCGGAACATTGTTTCGGTGTAACTTGACGGACTTGACTGGAATATTTTATCGAGCTGTATGTTCAGAAGTATATCTATAGTAAGTTATTTCATAGGACTTGTACAAGTATAGAAATCGTCAATAACATTGTCAAAGTCAAAGTCATTATTACCCTAGGCATGTAAATGACACTATTTACATTCCGATGAATTAGTAAACGAATGATATAGGCCATTTACCTGTTTAGTTGCTGAGCATGTATTTGCAATCAGGAATTAAGACTTTAGACTTCAAGGTCAATATAAGTAATGGGCGAATATAAAAACATTTGGGCTGTTAACAAAATGTATGAGATGTATAAAATAAATCATTAAAATATGTGATGAGTGCATTAATTTAAAAATAGATCGTTAAAATGTGACGAGTACATTAATTTAAAAATGGACCATTAAAATATTCCTCAAGGGAGTAGTAAGTTTATATATCCCATTCAAAAGTTAATACCGCTTCCTATCTGACAACACATAACCATTTTGATAGCAGATTTTGTTGATTACAGATTTACGTAGAGGTTGTTTTCCAAAGATATTTTCATGAAGGACCCTATTTGAGTTTAATGTCGGAAAATCTCGAAAAAAATCGTTCATTATCTTCGTCAAAAGGCTGCACCCTTACGAATATCCCTCAGTAATTTTCGAGAATATTGTGCGAGTTAGGGAAGCATCATCTCCTCAATTATCAGAACCTAAAAGAGGCAGATTTCTCAAATGTTCACAAATCCTTTTCATTTCTTTGTGTAATAGCAATTGTTCGTATTTTAATCACACTTTAAGCTAACAAAAATGGTTTTATTTTTCTGTAGAAATTGTAGAAAGAAAATTAATTGGTCGGATGTCGTTTAAACTATAGATACATTCTCTAGCAACTTTCGGGAAACACTCGAACTTTCCGTTATAAACATTATAACTTTTATGACGAAGTGTTCAAGGTGGCAAGTTGATATTCAACTCATTGTTTAGTTTTTCTAGTTTCCAGACATGAAGGTTTACGAACTCCGTAGACTGAGAAACAATGAGTAGGCGTTGTGAACGGACGTTGTGTATTTCAAAGTCAAAAATAAGTTTTGCACAACTTAAAAATCACCAACAAAAATCGAGTATGTTTTACACGATCACTTGCATTTAATGTTCAATAGTTTTACTTTGTTTATCTGAGCTGGCAAAAATTTTGTGTACAATAAAAGAAACCTTATTTTATCTCAACTTGTTTGGTAGGATTGAAGCAGATAAAAACTAATGAAATGCCTATTTCATGAAGTCTTAATCAATTCAAATATATTTAGTATGATTAAGTGAATTTTTTTGAGGAAGTTTTTATGTATCTGAAGATTACGCTTAGGGCAATGACTGATTTTATTTTATTTTCAGTAATGTGTTTTAATAACAAACTGAGTCGGACTGCTCACAAATGCGTGGCCAAATTCAGGAGGAAAAACTACTATGTGGAAGTTTTGAGCGAAACGCATCCGCTGCTTTTTCAGAAGAATGTAAAGTACCAAGAAGTTCAAGAAATATTTGAAAACGATCTAACACTGGAAGATTGCGAAAAATTGGGTGAGGATGAAAATCAAACAACTATAATAATAACCCTTTTGTTATTTCTTACTTCTTCCTTTAGAAGAGCTAACTATGTGCGGTCCATTTAGACAAAGATTATTGAAAAACAGTTGTTCTATAAAAAATTTAGGCAGTTTCCTGCAACTTTCTCCTTTCTTGTTTAATGCTCTCTTCAAAATTTTCGAGACTCAGATATTTTTGAATCACTTAATCCTTGATTTCCTACATAATGTCAATGTTTTTCTTGGTGCACAGTCAATAATCTCTTTCACCAATATAAATACCACCACACAAACACGGTAACTTGTGAACACAATTTTTTGTGAAAACAGCAGCATTCCATAGTGAACCCCAGCATCTATTCATCGATATCGACACTGCATACGATATGTTGACAGAATGGCACTTTATAAAGCAACGATGCTCGTGATGGAAATCCCAGTAAAGCTCCCTCATCTGACAAAGATGACAATGGCAAATGTGAAAGCATGCGTTAGGGTGCAAAGAAAATACTGCATATTTTAATATAAACGAAGGATTCCGGAAAGGGAATGTGCTGACGTCAATATCAGATTAATGCAAATTTTGGCATACCTATGCTGATGATATTGATATTATCAGACCGGAAGAAACACATACATTTTTTTATACATTAGATGCGTTAGGAAGAAATGTTAGACTTACTGTAACTGTAATTTGGAATGGAATCAAATATCGGTCGCTTCAAAAATGCGCAACAAAAACTTTCACAACAAATATTTGGGAAAGGCCCCTTTTGGATTCACAGATTCATTTACAGATTTGATTTGATTTGATAGTTTCTGATGATTTATGAACAATGTAGCATTCTTGATTCAATTGAACATTGACATTTCGTAATTTTCAGAGGAATCAACCAAAATCTGGGAATGGCCATCGGAAGAAACGGCGAAAGGAAAAATTTGGTGGACCTTAACGTGGCCGATATCTTTCATTCTCTACATAACCACTCCAGATTGCCGGAAATCTCCCAAACTCTTCATTGTGACTTTCATGATGTGCATTTTTTGGATAGGAGCCACATCTTATCTAGTCGCTTGGTTAATAACAATCATCGGTAAGTTGAATCTTGCTCTTTATCAACAATTTGCCAGGATTATTCGAAACAAAACACCGCAAAATTGACAGTTCTTTGAAACAGAAAATCGATTACAATTTCTGACATAACAGATGTTTTTTACATTATACAAGGTGATTATAAGGTGTATCTTTCGAACTATAGATAATTTAAATAATGATTTTTCCTCTAAATCGCTATGTAAACTTTCTGTTTTAGGTGACACTCTTGACATTCCTGATTCTGTCATGGGACTAACCTTCCTGGCAGCTGGAACTAGTGTACCTGAAGCTGTATCTAGTGTGATAGTTGCAAAACAAGGTGAGACTTGTCCATTAAAATATAAAGCCTATATCTGTTTCAAAAATATCCCAACCTGTATACCTACACATTCATTTCATTTCTATAGACTAAATAATGTTTGTATTTGTCTAACCTTGTTATGAACTTTGTTAAAGGACATGGTACAATGGGCTTGAGCAGTTCAATAGGCTCGAACACCTTCGATATTCTGCTGTGCCTCGGCATACCATGGATGATAAAAACGTTCTACCCAAAAATTCCCGGAAACCACTGGATCCAAATCAACTCGACCGGCATAAATTTCAGCGCCTTCGCATTGTTTTCCACGCTCATCCTGTTGTATCTGAGCATCGCATTGAACAAATTCAAGTAAGTTTAGAAATGATTTTCTCTTCCAGATCGAAATGCCGCAAAGGTCCTTCGGGATTACACCCATGGAAAACTGCGGTAGAAAGACACAGAAACATAAAGCATTCAATTAAAACGAAACGCAGGCTTGAGAAGAGCTTTGATTGATTTTCGTGTTTCAGGCTGGATTGGAAAGTGGGCCTGACGTGTCTGCTGATGTACATGACATTCTTGATTTTCGCTTCGCTTCTGGAAATGAACATATTTTTCAACGTGAATTTGCCGACATGCGATCGGTGACACTTCCACGTATCGTTTTACATGCTGATGAAGATACGAGACGCCGTCAACAGCATTCCAACCCCCTCCCCAAGAATATCCACAGCGCAGTGTCCACTACTGAAGAGCCATGGTCAAGATGATTCCGAATACGAGACGGGATCCCAAAGATTACATTAAGATATTAGTGTATAGTTATTCTGAGACAACTAGACAGTGACCTAGGTTTATTTTCATCTAACGCTGCTATAATTATCGGGGCATTTATCGAAGGTAATTTAGTCCCGATGTTAATATTTTGTGATGAGGATTTTTCTCAACACATTTTTTATTAATTTCACGGTGAAAAATCTGTATGTATTAAATATAACAATTCAATAATAAAACTACTTAATACAAACGTATTTGTTTTTTCACAGTTTCAATACTTTTTTATTTTCTCGATTAAAAAAAAATAGGAATCGCCGAAATAGTTGAGTGGGAGAGCAAACACTTGTGTCAAAAAGTGGTTTGAACTCTGCAATTTGATAAAATACAAATGTACTGGACAAAAATAATGAAGTGCATCGTGTCAATGAAATCCTTTACTATTATTATTATTAAAACAGTGGGATTGGTGATCAATATGGCAATATGTCATCGTAAATTCGTTGGGATCGGATCGGTAACAAAAAAATTATTCATTTGTTGCCGACAGTTCGAATTTTATTAAATTCTTCGCCAGGATTCTTAATATACTTTATCCAACACATGACAGTCATTATTAATTCCAATTTTAGACAAGTAAACTATCACTAGTGTATTATAATTCATCACTGGTGAGTTATGGATAATAAATAACTAACGGTCATATTTAATGTAGTATTCTATTTATTTATTACTACTACTAGCAGAATTTACATTTACACCTGCTGAAAGTGCTGGAAGACGCCTACACATTAGAACCTTGTATTTTTTTCTGCAATTTGTATTTTGTTTTGCACCGATTCTTCTAGGTATCCTTCTGCTACCGTCGAGGACTTCCATCCTCCGTGACGCTTCAAAGTAGTCATGTTAGCCAATGCATTGGCCAAAAGAGTCGCCGAAGACCTTCTCAGGCAGTGACCGGTGTAGACTGTTGGTTCCTCCAATTTCAGAAACATTGCAATTTTCGAAGGTATCTTCGACAACGTATTTATTCCCACACACTGGCTGGTTCACCTCCCATTTTTGTAAAAAACAAAAAAGCGGCTAAAACTAGTATTCGTTGGTCTCAAAAACATGTATTTTTTTACACAAATTGATCGGGTTTACTAAAAATCCTTCTTCAAGTATAGTGAAACTTCTTGATTTATTGGTTTTAGTATCTGGCAAAACTACGTCAAAATATATCCCTTTGTCTTGAATATTTTCTATTTTCAAATTGACCAATTCATCGCATCTACAAGCACCGCTAATCCCCATTATCTAAGTCACTTTCATCAACAAGTACTCAACTCGTCGTCGGGAGCTTCGTTTAAAAACTTCTCTATTTCATGTCGTTCTAATGTCTTGGACTTCTTTGGTTTGTATCCCTCTGATTTGATTTTCAAAAAGCTCGTCGGTTTGCCATTATTTTATAAAGGTGAATAGTCGAGCGAAGCATCGAGTATTTGGTCCATAGCGACGATGGTGCAATTTTTTTTTGCAAATGTAGAAAATTTTCATCGATACCTTTTATCTTCCGTGAATTCATCCAAGACTCAAACATTTTGAACTTCTTGTCGTAAGCATCTCGGGACTTTTCTGGCAAAATCTGCATCGCTGCTTCTTCCGCTTCCGTAAGGACAAACAACAAAACAACGTAATTTTCATCGGTTTCCTTCATTTTCTATACTTTTTTTTCTTAAAAAATGCCTCCGTTTTCTGCAGGGAAAACTGACAAGTGTCAGAATTTATTTAAACATTTGCTAACAATGCATCATGCCCGTGGCAACCAAACAAACAACCTGCTTTGACCAAAATGTAAAAAAGTAACGGTCAAGTCATTCTGGCATTTATAGGGTACTGAGACGCAAGTAGCTTTGATTCTATCACAAAACTTATTAATTATTATCTCATAAAAAACGATTTCTTCCGCTTGTTGGATAAAACATTGTATGCCACTCGTGTGACTTATTTTCAGTTGTAATATCACAAGAGAGTGAGAATAAAGTGAAAATAATTTGACAGATTTTTCGAAAACTTGTTGCCAGGCAATAGACACGAGAGCCCCATCAAGGGCTCGAATGGCTATTGCCAAATGGCAACAAGTTGCTATGTACTAAACCGTTTTCGAATCATTTTTCACTTTTCATGCAAACTGATGACAGACGTCAGATCAAAACTATCAGTTGTCACATAATGAAAACAAAATACCACACAGAATTCCCGCGGTAATTTTCAAGGTAGAAAATTCCCACTATAATAATGCTAGGATTGGCCTGAACGTACATGAATGCTTTGAATTGATGGTTTCGATTGGTTGCAAGAATTGTCAAAAAAATAATCAACATAACACACTATTACCATAAATAACTATAACTTCACCCTTGTTACATAGAAGATTGAGACATATGTGAAAATATCAAATTCATTTTTAATAGTTTTGACGACTTTCATAAAACAATTGAGTGATTCCACAATATTTATTAGCAGCTCTTTTATATTTAACAAACATCTTCAAAAAAAAAATTCAGTCGAAACTAGAATTGACGTATTATTTTTGAAAACTCATCAACTGAATATTTACCATGAATAAACTGGCAAAATAGTTCCATATGACAAGATTTCCTAACCTCCAATAGTTTGTTCAATCACACTACATAGGGCAATTAATTATCCTCATATCACCTTGCATTTTCCAATATGGAAATCTTTGTTTTTGACAGGAGATCAAAATCTAGTAAAAACTGCTTGAAGTACAACGATTTGTATGCATTAAAATTGTCCGTGTCATTGTCGGAAAAAATCACCGAGGTCCCTGAAGATTTTCTTCGAATGTGTTCGAGGAGAGTACTAGTACTCAAGATAGGACGATACTTCATATGCGATTGACGCACAACCAACGAAAGTGACGTGGGTGCATAATCGAAAAATAATGTCTACTTGAAAAATCAGTGTTTTCATTCAATTCGAAAATCGATCACTCTCGAGGATTATCTCGCGTATTGATGTATTTCGTTAATCCTAGCATCGTCGTCATTAAATGCCACTTCATCGCTTATTACTAAGCCGTAAATTAGCTTGACGCAAGTTAATACCTTTGCTTCTGATGAGAATTTGTGCAGAGATCGAGTAATATTTAAAAATAATGAATAATGGATTCAGACATCAACTTTCAAATCAAATCAAAAAGTCAAATAAAGTTTGTGAATGCCTTCAGAGCTTCAATGAACTGGCACATTACAACAAAGTTACAATTTTGCGGGTGTCTAGACATAGGGAAATAAAAAACAGGCCAACTGGCAAAACAAGCTCAGAACAGTATTTGGAATTAATAATACCTGATGAGGAAATAGCTCCAGTGTTACGAAATACTTCAACCAAGCAACTAACCAATAATAGTTATTCATGGTATTAGTGTGTTAAAATAAATCACGCGAGAAAAATTTATACCACGAGTCCGTCAAGTCGAGTTTTATGACCAAATCAAAGCTACTTGCGTCTCAGTACCCTATAAATGTCAGAATGACTTGACAATGACTTTTTTACATTTTGGTCAAAGCTGGTTGTTTGTTCGGTTGCCACGGGCATGATATATTGAAAGCAAATGTTTAAATAAATTTTGACACTTGTCAGTTTTTCCTGCAAAGAAAAGAAGCCTTTTGTGAAAAAAAGAACGTGTAGAAAATGGAGGAAACCGATGAAAATTACGGTCCTGAGGATATCCTTACGAAAGCGAAAGAAGCAGCAATGCAGATTTTGCCAGAAAAGTCCCGAGATGCTTACGATAAGGGGTTTAAAATGTTTGAGTCTCAGATGAATTCACAGAAGATAAAAGGTATCAATGAAAATGTTCTAATGGCTGATTTTTTACATTTGCAACAAAAATTATCCACATCGTCGCTATGGACCAAATACTCGATTCTTCGCTCGACTATTCACCTTTTAAAAAAAATCTACATTTCAAAATATGGCAAACTAACGAGCTTTTTGAGAAACAAATCACAGGAATACACATCAAAGGAGTCCAAGACATTAGAACGACCTGAAATAGAGAAGTTTTGGAATGAAGCTCTGGACGACGAGTACTTGTTGATGAAAGTGACTTTGATAATGGGGATTAGCAGTGCTTGTAGATGCGATAAATTTATCAATTTGAAAATAGAAAATATTCAAAACAAAGGGAAATATTTTCACGTAGTTTTGCCAGATACTAAAACCAAGAAATCGAGAAGTTTTACCATACTTGAAGAAGGATTTCCAGTCAACCCGACCAATTTGTGGGAAAAATACATGTCTTTGAGACCAAAGAATACTAATTCTAGACGCTTTTCTGTTTTTTACAAAAATGGAAGGTGTATCAGCCAGTGTGTGGGAATGAATACGTTGTCGAAGATACCTTCAAGAATTGCAATGTTTTTGAAATTGGAGGAACCAGCGCTCTACACCAGTCACTGCCTGAGAAGGTCTTTTGGCCAATGCAGTGGGTACCATGACTGCTTTGATGCGTCACGGAGGAAGGAAATCCTCGACGGTAGCAGAAGGATACCTAGAAGAATCGGTGCATAACGAAATACAAATTGCAGAAAAAATACAAGATTTTAATGTGTCGGCGTCTTCCAACAGTATCAGCAGCTGTATCGATATGGGAGCGTCTGATTCCAATGAACCAACGAATTTTACAATAACTTCAAATTCGAAAAAGTTTTTTGAAAGCGTTTTCTTTTAATTTCAATATCAATGTTAATTCTGCTTGTAATAGTAATGAATAAATACAATACTACTTTAATATTAACGTGAGTTTTAATCCATAACTCACTAGTGAGTTATGGATTATATATAACACACTAGTGTGTTATTTGATAGTTTACTTGTCTAAAATTACATTAATAATGACAGTCATAACTGTCATGAGTTGGATGAATAAATTCTAGGGTTTATTTATTTTCTGCACCAATGAATGGTTTCAAGAAACCTAAAACATTTCGATACAACGTATTCCCCGGTATTCATTTATTTGGTGACACCTACGTTGAACACATTGTAAAGTATGATTCCAACTTCGTTGAATTTATTTAATAACAATAATAATACTCCCTCATGAAGTGTACCCAAAGGCATACCCTGTGTGGGTAGGTAGAGGACGGCTATTATTATTATTTGCCGTGGCAAATTCATATAACCTTATAAAGTGCCAGTTTCTGTGGACAGACTAATTCTGATCCTGTGTTGACTAACTAAACCAATAAACTTTGTGTTTCTAGCAAGCAGTTTATTCTTTTTGTTACTATAAATTTTTTCTTTGGAATGAGATAACCATTTTCACAAATTTTGCTTAAATAATCTGTCTGAAAGGTACAAAAAAAATACGAAATGCGATCACCAACATCTTGTACACTCACTAGAGAGCGGACAAGGAAGTTCAAACAAAATTATGTCCATAGTTGCTAAAACATACAAATCTACATCTCCGTATTACTTGGAAGAAAAATATAGTAAAACCAACAGTGATGCAACGGAAAAACCAAATACACCCAAGAATCAAGGAAAACGACAGTAATGTGATTATGAAAATATGCAAATATTAATTCTATTATTCACCGTACAATATGTACTTCTTAATAAAAACAGTGGGACTATTTTCGAAAGAATTTTCATTAGACATTTCTCATTTGAGAAGATACCGAGAATCTAGTTGTTGACGTTGTTGATTAGTTTGAATGTCGCAGAATCAGTACATAAACGTATTATCGATCAAGGTGTCTCACAAAGAAACAAATGAGGAAGCAAAGTGCATGTGGGATAATTGACTTATAAGTACACAAACAATTTGAAATGTTTACGGCATATCATCAAATGAAAACAGGGTGAGTAATCTGATAATATTAATTAGACCACACTCAGCAAGTGGACATGAAAAACTATCATAGATTCCAAGAAGGGACTTTTGTTAGCTTTGAAAAAATCTACGAAAACTACACTGATGACTTTTGCAGCAAGAAGGAATGCAATATGAAAAGAACAAATAAAAAAAACGAATCAAAGGTAATGAAAGACCAATTAGAACATATAGCAGAAAGTAAAGAAACTTCGTTGGCGCGTGTGAATAAATATGTATTTTCGGTTTTACCAAAATTATTATTGTTTTCATTCGTTCAAAAAAAAAATCTCGAAAAAAAACAATCATGAAACAAAATTGATATCATTGAGTTTAGTTACTCAGTAGATGCTGAGGTCAAAAGTCATGAAACTGAAATACAAGATTCAGAGGAATGGGCTGAAGTAAAGAGCAGAGTGACCAGCGATCGAAAATTCTCGTAAATTCAGAGTTGTTGAACCCAAAGTATGGATGTGTTATTTTTTTGATGAAGACCGATACGTGTGTGATAGTTTGATAATGCTTATGTAAAAAAATTATAGAATTGGAATAACAGAAATTACAATATTTACGAAATGAGACTTGAGTCATGATATTTTTTCGTTTTTTTTCTTGTAAATTTGTTAAATACGCGTTAGGAGGTAAACATACGATAAAGCCTCTGATTTTCATATCATAATCTGGTAATTCCACAAAATAACTGTCAATATAGACTACTTTATCTATCCTTCATGAATGATTGTTGTTTCAAAACAGGCACACAAACGTTGAGCGTTGACTGATAGCTTCGACAAATGATAGTTTACAGAATATCAATTGTCTTATCTCAATGAACAGGTGAAAGTGAATTGTGCCGCGGAATGAAAATACAAAGGGTATGATATTTGCTTTCATTTAACTACTACTTGCCAAACAAATTCTGATGTTTTTTTCAAAATGCTACAAAAAAATCCACCATTTCGTCTATTTTCAAACGTTTCCTCTTTTTATTTGAGAGGGAAGACCTTTTGATTGATGATATTTCAGAAAATCATTGTCTATGAATATATCTGTAAATTAGAAACAGATTGTCAATCTTTCTGCGGTGATCCAGAAAAGTGAGCGAGCTTAAGAGCAAAGCATCACCGATGAGAAAAATGGTTCCTTTTTTTGGTCAAACTCTAAGAGTTCCATGATGCGTTTAGGGGCTGCACTCCATATAGGTATGGAAACAGATTGGAACTGTGCCTTATAAACCATAATCAGTTGACGAGATATTGAATATTCTACTTGCGTTTGATTGCTATTACTCTTTATCATTACAGGCTAGTTGAACAACATACTATTCATAAGCTCAATGATGAAAGGGATGATGTCATTAGCATGTGATACAATAACAATGCAATCTGGAAACAAATAATGTTTTGCGGACTCACAACCATTGATCTATCCCAATGTATCGCCAAACAACTCGTAATCGTCATACATACCAAATTATTATTTTATCACTGTTACAATCAAATTCAAAACGCGATATAGAAAATGAATATTATCAAATCAATGGCGAAATTGTTGATAAGTTTAAATTCCTGATAGGAAATATAGCTCAGATATCAAACTCAAATTCGACTCTCTGCACTTGGAAATTTGAGATGGTTATAGTGGAGTAAAGTTGTACGAGTCCATCAAATTTTTCCAAAAATGAACAAAGTGTAACCAATCCCAGACACACGAAAAAAGTCAGAGATGAAATAAATCAACAGTTTCGATTTCTGTTAGAATATTTCCGAGTGTAACAAAGTAACTTGAGAAGTTTTAGAGACGAACGAAAAAATAGTTTAGCCGCTGTTTCTGGAAAGTAAAAGCAGCAAGATATTTCTCTCCTCTTTATAAACTCGAAATATTCCCCTTTTTGTATTTTACAGTAAGCTAAACATTTTAAAATTAATTGAGGTCAAATTCTCAATAAAAATGTCAGTCATCATAGCAATGGTAGAAAAAAAAAAAGAAAAAATTATATTTCAAAAGCATATAAAACTACCCAAACACGAACACTTCCTTCGATTTCACCAAACTTGCGTTTGTCAAAAAAGGTAGCACCACCAGAATTTCTACTTCATCAAGCAATATAGATAGAATCATGCATATTTTTCGTCATATTAGTAATAGTTCTCCAACACAAAATTTTTCCGATCTAAATCTAAAAGATATGCTCTTTGAACCGTGTTTTCATGGCCCTTCTAGTTTGACCAACTTACTACTATAATCAGCAAATGTCATAAATAACCAACTTGTTCCAATCTTCATTACACATTGGATAAGCCGAACTGACAAAAAAATTTGGACATAAAAATCTTCGTGTATATATATAAATATCTTTCAAAAAGAATATTTTATGCAAAATCTCTAATAATAAGTTTATCGTTCACTTTCTTTTAGATAATGGTCCTCGAGTGGATGAACAATTACTTATAGATAACAATTCAAAATCTATTCGCGATCATTTCGACGTGAGGCTCTCTTCTGAATGGACTGGATAGGTGAAAATAAACATGAAAAATTGCCACTTCGTGATATTCTGTGCCAATTTGCTTGTTTCTGTCAGTTCATTAGCTACAGGTATGTGAAAAGTGCATTAAAAACTATCATTCATTCACTGAAAATAGCAGAAACAGATTATTGAAATATTTTGTGGAAAATTGTATGGAAAATACTAAAGACAAAAGTAGTAACCCATCTTTTCCCAGTATGTACATCAACTCATCAAGAAGAAGCATTGAAAATAAATAGTCCTACTGATCCTTCTGATAAAGATGAATAACATTGTTGTTGAAATGTGCGTAAAGTATAGTCCCATTTTATGAAATTTATGTTGATTGTAAGAAATTCATTTTCATTTTATTCATTGTGATTGGTGGGTAATAAAAATGCTATTATCATCATAGATATATTGGCTATTTTGTGCCGAATGGTGCAGAAGGTGTGATCTATGTTCTCCAAAGAAAGGAACAAAAATTAGAGGTCGAGGAAACATGGCGTATATCTTCCTAGTGAACCTTTCCTAGAAGTGGCAGTTGATGATGATGTTGTAGCAGTTGGACATAATTTCTGTCACTCAGCAAGGAAATAAACACTTGATGGTAGCCCCGGAATTTTTTTTCGGTGGTCTAAAGTTGTGCCAATTTCAAACCAGCAGGAATGGACAGATGCTAAGGCTTTCGTAAAAAAAATGTGATTGTTATACACATAGTTCCACTAGAATTGCATTCTGTTCCAAGTATAGTGGAAATTGAATCTGATGAGATATAGTCACATTATAATTCAGCCAAAGTTAGATACATGGATTTCTATGTTTCTTTAGCGAGGGTATGCTGCACACCATCTCGCAGACGATACCGGAGAAAACAAGTGTTGAAAAAACAATCCACTGCTATATAGAACTGCTTGGATGATTTAGAACTTAGATATCACTATAAAAGGATCCAATCGTGAGATCTGACAGTGAATAGTTGTGTCTAATAGGCCAACAATCTTTGTTTCAATGCTTTTTGAATCGTTTGGCCTGAAGATGATGTCGTAAATATCGATATCAACCATTTAATTTCTCATTGTGCAAAAATGCTGACTTCTAGATATGCATTCCACAAGAATAAAAAAAAAATCTTAAATACGAATTTTGTTCGATTTCATCAGTAGACGTCACAAACGAATTATTAGAGGAAAAGAGTAGAGAGCACTTCCTTCATATACGCATTGAATTGCCTCATTTCCGCGATCTTCTCCTCCGCAAAGAGAAGTACTCATCACAACTCAATCGTATTCACGAATAATATTCCTCTGAAATGCATTTCAAAACGAATCGGAAATGCTTTTTCTTTTTCCATGAACGCGATGGAAATTGCATAAAAACTTGAACTAGGATCCTGTTTCAGATCTCTCGTATGCTGGAGATGACACTCATGTGAAAACGGAAATTTCACACAGACACAGGCAGTTTATTCCTTTCGCAAGACCACTCAGAAGGTGAGTAGCAGTTTCTATTCGAGATTTCTGTGGGAATATACACTGTGTTCATTTAAAAATAATTCGCTCTGAATATCCAATAAGATATAAAATAATAAATGTAGGATACAGAAAATTATAATAATTTTTGTTTAATTTCCACTGAGATTTTTACTTTTACGACCGGTTTCGGTTTATTAAACAATTAAATACAAAATAAATATATCATCAAGTGAACAAGATAAAATAATAACATTTCAAAATCGCCAGGACACCATGTGAACCATATCATGAGCTTTAATTTACCCAAACCCCTGCACCATCCTTACTACCTTTTTTCAGTAGTAGGGTAGTGTTAAAGGGCACTGGAATTTGTTTCTCAACGGTATGTAGTTTTATTTCTTCTCTTAATAGTTGAGGAAAAAATGGACAATTGAAAATTGGTAATTTTAAACATTATGGAGCTAAATGTCTCAGCCCAGTGTCAGATTTCGTTTGGAATTTTGTTAAATTACGATAATTGTTAGAAACCATATTCCTTCTTATTGACTTCACTGACTTTTGAATGAAGCTGTGCAAATGACCGACCTTGAATCTCCTTCATCTACGGTGAACGTGCATTTTTGATATCTGATTGGAGCGCACTCATTATCCTAACCTACATCAAATCGTCTACCTACCTCAGTTTACCTCCTTTGAATTAATTTTATACTTACCTACCTACTTGAATGAAAGGAGTAATTTTGACAGGTCTCAAAAAGTGGAAAATTTGAGAGGAATATCTGTCAGAAAACAACTACTTTTCCCTACGAACATTAATTACATCTGACCTCTATTTGTGCAACGTAAGTACGTGGCCAAACTTGAAGGGGTGAATTTTTGGGTGATTTTAAGCCGAAAATATCATATAAACATAGGTCCGGTAATGCTTCGTTTTCAAGATACAGGTCAACATTTCAAAAGAAACCGTCGTTTTCGTATTATTTTTATTATTGAAATTATTCTGATGAAAATTCCAAAACTGGAATAGACTATTTATATGGAAAAAGTAACAGTAACACCCCAGTTTTTCATGATAAAGTAGTTGAAATGTTTTATTGCTTTGTCCCAGGAATTCACAATGAAGTGATATTTGTGTTTTCTCAAAAACATACCAAATTACGAAAAAATTCTAGATATTACAAAGTTATTATTTCAGTTGCTCAATGTGACACAAATACAAAAATTGCAAAAAAATCGGTGGCGCACATTTTTTCTATAAAAAATGTTAGACTTTTCAATTCAACCAAATCCATCGACGACTGACTATATGTGGACGCAGCTTAATGTCTTCTCTGATGATCATGTGGTACTCTTCCAGAGCTCGAATAATTTGATCTCGCTTCGTTGATTGTTCTCCCTCTAGACTTTTGAATTTCAGTCTCACCCAGCAGTGCCTCTGTTGACCCAATTTGGTGAGTTTTTGCTATCTACTATTCAGTTAGTTGGCTCTGGTACATTTTTGTGAGATATTACTTTCCATACTGAACTAGTGACCACCTTTGAGGACTAAGGGACTGTTATAGACCCATTTCTTTCAAGGCATAAAATTTGGAGATGTCTAAATTTTACGAACTTTAATTGACAATCCGCTACTGACATAATAATCTGTCATTCTAAAAGCTCGTAGAGAAATTTTAAAATAGAGAAACAAATTCTACCATTTTTTTAGGGAATATTCCTGAACAACAGTATGAAATGGTCAGATCACATCAAGGTAAATGAACATTTTTTGTGCTGAAGACTATTTGCGATGCGTGCCTATGATATTTCAGATAAAGGACGATTGTTTGATAATTGATAATTTTATTATGGGATATTACTGATATCACAATTAATTTCGTCTATTTTTTATAGGTACTTCTATTTTATACCTATCAAATTTTTAATAACGTTGTCAGCCTTTTAATGATGATAAACAGTATGATTTCGTGATTTTTCCATCATCATTCATATATCATTATTATCGATGTAATAATATTCAATTTATAATCTGACAGTATAAAATAAGCTGAGATTGTCGAATACATACACTGCTTTAAAAAATCCGGTTTTGGTCATTTCAATGTTAACGATAGGCTATATGCCAGGCACTGAGTTTTTTCGGAACTAATGCTAGAAAACAGCCAAGCTGAGACCAAACCACTTACTCTGGAAACAGGAGGGCAGGACTAAAGTCTCTCACCCTGAAAGCGGGCAAAATCCGAACATACCCCCATCTAAATTTAATAATGAATAATAAATTTTATATTTTTGTAAATTACGTCTATGACGAAAAAAACAATGGGTTCGCTCAGTGAGTTGATCCAAGTTCTTTTCCAGCTCAGCCAATAATTCCAGTGACTCCAATGACACTTGTTCGAGTTCAGAAGACGACTTTCCGTCATTTCTTTCCGAAGACCAAGTCAAAAATGGTGGATTTATATTGGTTATTCTCGTGGGAGTATACGGTTTCTCGCTACTAGCTGTAGTATGTGATAAATACTTCCTTCCGTGCGTTGAAACAATATGTGAGGTTGTGAATTTATCTCCGGTGAGTACCTTTGGAAATAGGAGAGATAAGATTGGAATTGAAAACGTGAAACTGATTTACCACGATAAGAAAAAATACCCGAAATGAAAATGTATTCCTTCCAAGTATCTTTGTATTCGAATAAATTGTTGGTAATTGACAACTTGCAACAATCATTTTCTATATACCTGTTGAAATATATCTTTGAGTTAATCTGTAGATGTGTTTTTGGTTTTTAGTAAGGAATTTTCGGAATTAGGTGTAGGAATATTTTTTCAATCTATCTCTTTCTCCAACTACGATCAACTGTATCGGAACACCGCAAAATTTAATGTTACAGGATGTAGCTGCAGCAACTTTCATGTCGATTGCTACCTCAACTCCAGAAATGTTCACGAATATTATAGGAACATTCATCACAGAATCAGATATGGGCATTGGTACAATTGTGGGTTCATCTTTGTTTAATGGACTAGGAGTTGCCGCGATTGGGAGTTTGGCTGCACCAGCTGTGAGTATTTGTCCAAACAAAAATTTCTAGTCAAACTTTTTTTCCTTGCCAATGCCACTGAAATAATACGAGAGTAGCAAGGTAGTTGAAGACATCAGCGAGTTTTGGTTTTCCTCGGCATTGGAGATCCAGAATACGTATTGATAGAGCAGAGCAGAGCAGAGCAGAGCAGAGCAGAGCAGAGCAGAGCAGAGCAGAGCAGAGCAGAGCAGAGCAGAGCAGAGCAGAGCAGAGCAGAGCAGAGCAGAGCAGAGCAGAGCAGAGCAGAGCAGAGCAGAGCAGAGCAGAGCAGAGCAGAGCAGAGCAGAGCAGAGCAGAGCAGAGCAGAGCAGAGCAGAGCAGAGCAGAGCAGAGCAGAGCAGAGCAGAGCAGAGCAGAGCAGAGCAGAGCAGAGCAGAGCAGAGCAGAGCAGAGCAGAGCAGAGCAGAGCAGAGCAGAGCAGAGCAGAGCAGAGCAGAGCAGAGCAGAGCAGAGCAGAGCAGAGCAGAGCAGAGCAGAGCAGAGCAGAGCAGAGCAGAGCAGAGCAGAGCAAATGCTTTAGAAAAGTCACAGAATACGGTATCTACAACTTTTCTATTGTTGAGATTGGTGTTGAAGATATGTAAAAATTGAATGATTTTCTGTGGTTTTTTAATCTTGAAATGCCAAGCTTTTTAAATAATTTTGATAGTAAATACAGCAAAAAAATTGGTCTGAAATTACTGACATTATCTGGATTATCGCCCTCAAATCATAATTCAACAAATGCTGTTTTCGGACAGTGGGAAATTACGTTACATTTGCAATTTTTTTCAGCCTTTACAACTCGACTGGTGGCCTATATCCAGAGACTGCCTAATCTACGTCACAGCTGTGTCGGTTCTGGTAGTCATTACTTGGGACGGTGCCATATTTTGGTATGAAGCCATGGTCCTGATGATTATCTATGTGTTGTATTTCATTGTAATGTTCCAAAACAAGAGGATCTCGAAATTCGTGCGAAGAAAATTCAATCGAAACCAAGTCGATATTATGAGTGAGCCCGTAGAAGATAATTCAGCACCTGCATCACATGTGGCGAGGATTTCTATTCTGTCAGCGTATGGAACGTATCTAGAGGAGGTCAACAAGCCAGGATACGAGAAAGAACATATCAAGACATTGGAAAAGATAGAGGAGGAAGATAAAAAAGGTAACACATTTTAGATAAACTACTAGAATATTTGTTAATCCTTTACCAAGATTTGAGATTTTTTTAAATTTTTTCCTTTGACATAATGAAAAAAAATGCGTCATTCAATTCCATAAAGAATTATGGTTATCATTAAGAAAACAGGAACAGAATCATGTCTCCCACATAAAAAACCCTAGTGTGTATAAATTCAATTGAAAAAATGTGCAAATGAAAAAATGTACGTGGTCCAACACTTTCTCTAGAAGTTATTTTTTTACGAAAGTATTGCATAGGAACTTTTTTTTTTTCAGAGGCGTCCAAATCCCTTTTTCGAAGGCCTGGGGGCAGCTGGTTCCATCAATTCATATTCTACTACACGTGGCCAATACAGGTGGTCCTGAAATGTACAATACCGAATCCGAAGATTTATCCCAAATTTTTTCCAGTTAGTTTCATGATGTGCATTGTTTGGATAGGAGTGAATTCCTACGTGGTAGCTTGGATGATATCTATCATAGGTAGGTGATGAAAATGTATGGATTGATATGTACCAAAAAAACATTTTTTCAAAAGTTAGGGAAGTTTGCCGCAGAGTAACAAACAAAAAAAAAAATTTCAATACTCCAAATTACCCAACACAGCATTATTTCTGAAACCTCAGAAAACAATTTTTGCATTTTTAATTATCAGAACTCGTTCTGGTGGCATTTGAAATGGAGACAGAAGATTTTCCACCCAGATATTGAGGATAATATTTTCAGGCCTCTTTTTCAAACTGCATATTTCATGAGATATTGAGTTTGTTTCTCGATTCATTATCACATTGTTTCAATAATGTACTAACAAACTAGGTAAACAGAATTAAATCTATTCACTGCTGTCGAAATCGTCTTGCTTGCAACACCTACAATCGAGCACAAATATTTTGAACGATTTTTTTAGAACTATCTGTTTCACGATCAGTAAAATTTCTATTATTTATGATAATCCATAAATAAGTATATGAAGCAAGTATATTTCCCTTCCGCTATTTATTTTGATAACGTGTTTCTTCTACTTAGAGAATAAAAATAGATGTAATTATAGACGTACATTTTCTGAAGACCAATATAGTGTCCCCTATTTTGTAAGCTACTGTTATGAGATAATTTTCATCAAATTATCTAGAAAATGCGTCCTACAAAAAACCAAAGTCACAAATAACTGGTTATACAGGCAGTTTCTTTTATCATGTGGTAACATTGCTATATTCTAAACTGTAATAGATACAAAGACGATTAAATGGGAAAAAATGTAACTATTGTGGTGAGCAGTACATTGGTCAGAGAAAATCTACGGGGACTCTCGCCCTTCCCGACTTATGCAGGGAAAACTAAAAATGCTGTTTTCGGTTTTTATATTCATTCATATTTATATGATAAACTTAATCTGACCAATACAAAAAAAACTTTTGTTGTAATGCGGCTATATTTGACATCAAATTTTTTTTTTCAGGTAATCTTGCTGGACTTTCAGATGCTGTAATGGGAATGACACTACTGGCAGCAGGAAGTTCTTTGCCAGAGTCTATATCGATGGCAATAATTGCTAGAAGAGGTTGGTATTTTGCTAAAATACTTTGGAACTGAGAAAGTTACATTCTCTGTTTCTCTTTGTAATATTTGTAATAATTGATCAGAACAAAAAAATTTTTTGGTTCTCAACATCAACAGAGCCAGTGGATCTAGAATTTCCCTAATCGTTATTGAACAGTCCTTCAAAAATTATTCAACCTCATTCAACAATTGGGAGCATTAACGTTAATTGCAAAAATGGAAAAAGATCTACCTTATCTACACACCTATAGCATTGCTCTCAAAAATCATGAAAAAGCCAAACAAAATCGAGCTCTTGATAAAAAACTGCCATGTTATACTAAGTTTTGGATGCCATCGTATTTAGTTTGTAGTACAAATGATATGTGGTATAAAAATATATGAAGTTGAATTTCTCATTTTTCATTTTTGTGTTTTTCAAATTGAAAAAATTATAATTTTGCCATGTCACCCAATTTGTTGATCATAATTATTCGTTTTGTACACTTTCTTTTCTGGAAATTAACAATAACCCCAATATTTTCTGAAAATACTGTGAAATTCTCTTTCTTTATTTTCTGAATTTCAGTTAAATAGCTGAGCTCAGCTCGTTTACATTAGAAATTTTGAGTTTGTTAACCTCATATTTGCGATATGTAATACCAACAATAACAAAATTTGAAAAATGTATTCAATATTATGCTAGAAAACCTTTGTTACTAAATATGAAATTTATAGGTTAACAAATAACTTGAAAAATAAAACGAAAAAATTATAATTATTTTTACTATTTTTCACAAACATTTTTGTGGTTTCTTGCGGTAGCAAGTTATACGCCATATCATTTGCACATTGTACAATAAATATCTGGTGAAATACATACCTTACGTTCAAAATTTATTTCAGATTTACTGGAAGCATCCATTCTGGTCCCAATTTTAACTTGGCGGCATTTAAAATCACAACTATCACAAATATTCAACGCAATAAACACCATTCATTCTTATAAACAGACCGAGATCAAGTTTACACCTCACACATTTTCAAACAACAAATGTCCAACGTCCAAATTATAACGCCTTATAACGGTCTAGATCTAGATATCCATGACTATCTTTGCTCATTAGGCAGTGTTTACGGTTTGGCGATTTCGGCTATAACGATACTTGCGACGAATAATTGGACCATATTATTGGCCAATTCAAAAACACCGATTAATGACAACGTTGATTAATTTCTCTATCACTGCTATCGCCGAAGCCAAAATCACCCTGCAACAAATCTAACTTAATTCACCAAATATTTTGTATGTTGAGCACGTACGGAATAAGGTCATGTTCTAATTCAAGTAATAAAAGTTACAGTGAAAAATATGACAGGATTAATTGAAAAGCTTGAATGGCATTACTTCAACATTGACAAAATTATTACAGAACTAAATAAAATATTTCCTTGTCATAGAAACACAGATGAGAAGCACATATTATCAGAATCGCACCTGCTTCTAAAACCCTGCATGGGCACGCATGCACCTCTTTACAGAATATTCATTCCAAACATGTGCCAAATAGTTTGGATCAAATTGCCTTGAAGTGACATAATTTCTGTAGGTTAATTTGTAATTATTGTAAACACCATTTTCAGAAATTCAGAAATGCCGTCACTCCAAGACAGTTTGACAACTGATTTTGAAATTGTTAAATTCCACAACAGCCTTGCATGGCGAATAACAATTTCTTTTTTTTTAGGTGAGGGTTCCTTCGGAATATCAAACTCTCTAGGCGCCAACACCATGAACATCCTCTTCTCACTGGGCCTGCCATGGTTCCTGAAAAACATGGTAAACGAAGTTTCCACGGCCAAGCCGATATTGATAAAATCAGGGTCCATAGAATACACGATTCTCTCTCTGATTTTCGTCAGTTTCTGTCTGTACACGACGCTGGCTTGCAACAAATTCAGACTATCGAAATGCACGGGTGTGGTACTCATCACCATATACGTCACCATGGTGGTTTTAGCGATTTTATCCGAGACAGTTTTCTTCGACAACAGTGCCTGTTGAGGAGAAGATATTTTTGATACTAGACGAGATTTTTACGGTTAGGTATTCGAAAGTAGGACGTTCCTATGGAACAGAACTCTGAGTAAAAGACATGCAGGATCAATGTACAAAACCTCGTAATATTATGTGAAACGTTTGAGACTGCATCGCGAAATAAAAGGCAATCAAGATCACAGAGTGATTTTCCGTAATGGAATGAAAACATATAGGATTCGTCATCAGAGTGTTGCAACGGAAACTAGGATAGTGGAAAACTTGGCTTATCTGTGATAGAATCAATCAACATTGTCTTCTATTTCAAGAACTTTACCTCTTTCAAAATAACTCATAGGATAGATACAATGTATCGGATAGCATCACAGAATGGCCGAGTAATGAGCTTTTTTGTTAGTTCAAATGCAACTCAGACCATAAAACAAAAAAAAACAGTGTGCTAAAATTGAAATACAGTGCGATCGTATATAGTCCTCCCCCTGCTAGATTTTGATAATTTGAATAAGACCAAATATCGAGTATCCTAGAAATTTTCCACTCACTAGACTAAAACCGTAGAAAAATAGTTTATCTCTCATTTTCTTAAGAATGGAAGTTTAAAACAATTTCACTCAAGGAAAAAAATGGTACTTTTCGGCATAAATTAGTTCAATCAATTGTTGGCCGAGACTACGTGTCACCACTAGTTGTGATTAAAATTACTTATAGATAAAGTCTAGCAAGTTTGGAAATCACTGATAAATCCATCTAAGCTGTAAGAATTTGATCGATGTGATGTTTGGGATAAATAACTTCTTCCAATGATTAATTTCTCATTTTGTAGCATCATTCCTGTGTAACACTTAACCATATTTAAAAAAAGAGCACCAACATGTTTCGTTTGAGAAGTGAATTTGAACAAAAAGAAACAAATAATCGCCATTTCATACAGTGACTTTTTACCATTATTATGGTATATTTCTTTACTTTCACTGCAATTTTGTGATACGTTTTCATTAATTATAGTTGACATGTTGATATTATCATTTGTTTTAAGAATGAGAATTATAATGATATTTTATATATTTATTTGTGGTTTATTGGTAAAAATAATTGAAACTTCAATTAATTATAGTAATTTAAATATTGAACAGGTACAAAGGAAATCTCATTTCGAAATCCACTTCACAATAAACTATACACAAAAAACGCACTCTAAGTAAGGCAGTGAGACCATAATCCAGATCGAGAGAAGAGGACTCACTGAACGACCATTTGACCCACCAGACCTAACACCAATAGATGTTTTTCTGTGGTAATTTGAAAGTTACTGTGTACGAAACCAAACCATAGCTACAGTGTGTTGAATTCAAAAGTTGCCAGTGGAAATATCTCGAAATTTAGAAAAAAATCGAGTAATGCCCAAAGAAGTTCCGAGGCCAAGTCGGGAAAACCCAAATAGTATATGAACGAGCCTTACTACTCCCACCCGCTCCGCCCCTTCAACCCCTACTTCATCACTTTAAATGGCAATCCCCCATGTAAACATCTTCATAAAAACTTCTTTCTCCATATGACATTAAAAGCGGCCTTTTAATGACACTTGGCAGGCTTAGAAGTTGAACTTTTAATGCCTAGGCAGAAAAAGTTCGTTGCTAGGCAACCTTCCAAGTAATAATTTAAATCAAACTGGTTATTAAAATTGACAATGACAAAGTAAACAGTAAACAAACAAATTCAACAAACGTCATCGGCGGTAAACATAGTAACGCAGGGCCCAGTTACCTTTGATGAAATAATTTAGTTATTTGGATATTGATATTGAAACGCAATTTAAATATGAAAAAGTCGATTTTGCGTGGAATTGGAACAAATTTGAAGAAAAAATTATATGTTTCACACGGCAGAAAAGCATATTTAATGCCTTGGCTGGTTTCATACACCAGCCGCGGCATTAAATCTTGTGCTTTTATGCCTAGTAAAACAAATAACTATTGTTCTACACATACACACTAAATATTAGGGGTGTTAGTCAAACAAACTCAAAAAAACGCAGTCAATGAGTTTTACCGTTCCATCTAATACTATCTCTTATATAATTTGAGACTTAAGGCTGAAACACAATGAAAGTTTTATGTTTTTGGTTTTAATTTTCATAATTTTCGATATTTTTTAACGCGAAACTGCGATTGCCATTATCATTCTGATCACGCCACATAACCAATCTTGTAGGTAAAATTCAATCTTCATTTTCCAATACTGTTTTACATCTTGTTTTATTTGTGAAATTGACACCCAAAATCTCAAAACTTAAAACTTATTACATAAATCTTCCATTGTGTCTACGGCTTAAGGGACTTACACTTCAAGAAAAGATAACATTTTGCTTAGAAAAAATGATTTTATCCGTATACATTATGCATGTAGAATCACTTCACGAACTTATTTATTTATTTCTTATCGACTACAACCCACTTCTGACGTCACTTGTACTGTACTACAAACGTTTGTTCTGTGAGTGCTTTGTATAAGGAAGATTTGTTCCCATTTTGAATCACAGTATACACTGGAAATTGAGGAGACTGACGTCACTTGTATTTGTCCAGTAAAATACTAGTAATACTTGGCGCGAATTTGAGCTAGTGTTTGAATACATCTCTAATTCTTTTGTTTTTTGGATAAAATATAAGTAATCGAAAAAGAAAAATTGAAAATCATTTTTTACCCAGTTTGACATGTGAACCTTTGACAAAAAAAATAAAAAGTTACCAGTGTAATTCCCTATTCGACAATTGACAACGTCGTTCCTGTTTTTAAATTTGTAGTTCGATATCCCAAAAATGTCGCGTAAGATATTTATGAATTTTTTTTATTTCGGCACACTTTCCATATTGATTCAGTTCGACGTGTTGGATGATTATCTCTCACTCGATATTAGTTCCCCCCAGACGCGGTAACTTCAACTTTCAACCCAGCATTGTTTTTCCGAACCGAGCCTGAACGTTCTCTTGATTGGCATCAAATGGGATTTTTCCCATTTCACACATCCGAAAACTTTCGTATCCTCCGCGAGTTGAATTGTTATATTGTAATCATTCCAGTCCGGAGAAATTCCCAGCTTCCGAGTGATGGTGGATATTCTCCCACA
This sequence comes from Chrysolina americana, assembly GCA_958502065.1. Lineage (NCBI taxonomy): Eukaryota > Metazoa > Arthropoda > Insecta > Coleoptera > Chrysomelidae > Chrysolina > Chrysolina americana. The sequence continues at coordinate 220,205 of OY293413.1, read as the reverse complement.
AAGGCCCGAACTCCAGGTAAAACGCATCAAAAGCAGAGGATGGAAACGATGTGGAAATTATTTGTACGACTTAACGATTGGATGGGGTGCCATATTGAATTCCGATACGGCACTTTCGAACGAATATATAGGATGAAACGTTTACGGATATGTTTCGGATGTTCATAATCGGAAGGAAAATACTGGGAACTAGAAAATGCATGTAAAAATGTCATGTGCTGAACGGGGTGGCATTATTGAACATATGTTTTCAATCTCTCTTATAAGTGGCAGGTATTTTCGCAAACTTGAAAATTGCAAAAGTACAACCAGTCCCCCAAGAAAAAGGGGGAAAAATCTCGGAGGTCATAGAAAAAAACATCAATAGTCCAGTCGAACTTCGACGACGTAAAAGTACCGTAATACCAAGGAATTTCCGCGAATGTTTCATCCATAAATATGTATTTAAGGAATGTGTCTCCTTATGGTCGGAAAATGTAAAAGATGTGCTGGAATCTGGCATCCTAGCACGTACAACCGCCAAAGAAAAATACTTCCGAAAGTTATAGAATTTTTTCACTATTTTTTTAATAAAATTGTACGAATAGCAAACAACATTTGTTTCTTTCTTTCAATAACGTTTCAATAAACGTTATCTGCAAGTCCATGTACAAAATACATTTTAATTCACTTACAATGTTTACGAAATCTAAATAATTATGAACTCATAACACCTGGATTCTGCGCTTCGTTTCCGAATTGTGAGTTATTACCAATTATCGCTGTAAGGTTATTGAAAGAATAAATAAATACTAGCTTGCGAAGAAACAGATCCCCTGATAACATACATCATCAGGGCTTGCTTTTCTCTTTAAATGTCGAATTACTGTATTTTTATGAATGTTTGTTTTTTATACCTGAAGTATTTCATGACCAGGAAACATTTGGGACTTTCTATGAATTGAAAGGTAAATAATTTCAATAACGGTGAAATAGTTGATAATATGTATAACTGATGACAGTCACTGATATACAAATATAAATGAAGAAGTTCAACAGTTCTATATCACAGGGCGATGTCAAAATATTTTTTCAAGTCGTATACAATTCACTTTACTGGTTTTATTGTTTGAAAACAAAAAATCAAGAAATACAATACTGATTTGAGTTTCAAAGGTGCAAAGATTTCTGTGACAACTGAAAACAATATAAGCGAAATCTGAACATCCTCTTTCCACAAGGACCTTCAGTAAGCAAGGCTTGTTGACAAGCATTTTGTATAGTTTTCGAAAGCTTTTTCGGTTGGAGACGAGCAAAATTTCTCAGTCGCTTTGGCGTCGCGTAGCTTTGCTGGGCCGGCAACTCACTGTGAGAATTTAGGAGCGCGAGCAGTTTCCACTCGATCGCGAACAAAACACCATTCGAACGGCGGGAAACTTCCGCAACTTCCGAAATTATCCAACTCCGCCTGCAAGGTGTTAGGTCGCGATTCAAATAGCCATTATCATCGGATTATCCTCGACCCTAGTTCTATTTATACCTGAAATAGGTACTGAACATTAACATGGAGATTATGTCTCCATCAATAAATTTTGAAGTTGTGATTTGACGATAATTGGTTTCTTAGAGAAGTAATGTACTGAATGTAAAGTACTCAATATAATAACAACGTGCTTAGTGAAAAAACATAGTGAACAGAGTTACGAAACAATTTAATTTCATAAGTTGCGCCAAGTGAGTATGCCAATTTTGCTGAAACTATATTTATATTCAATTCCATTGCATTCCATGTTTCAATAAAAACAGTTATTTTTCAGATTTTTTATGGAAAATGTCACAGTTCATTTTTATACAATCACAAACTGCTAGTTTTGTGGCAAAAACAATTGTTTGTTATCAATCAATATCTATTTAACAGATACGACGGCGACTATCATAATATTTTAGTCTATAAATTAAGGCTTTTCCTTCAAAATTACGAAAAACAGCGTGTTCAACGCCCCCCAAAAAAATCAAGATATTTCCACTCTTGTTCTATTATTATCATCAAATTGCCAGTTTTATCTAAATTATTACAAACATTTCAAAATCTTGATGCAAAATCATGTTCATTTTCCTAAATAAAATCAACAGTTTATGAATTTCATAAAAAGTCCAACAGACAACAGAAGTTAGTTGAAAAAATATTTGTTAGATATACTTCGCAGATAACATCTGACAGTTTAAGTTCAACTATTTAATTTCTTCTCAAACCACAGATAATTATTGTCGATAGCACTCTGAATACCTACAATTTTATTCCATCAAAACGTCTGGTTCCTTCGAAATATATCCTTTTGATTTTACTCCCTAAAACAATTCCATTGTCACAATTGAATTTAAATTCCCACAGGGAATGGACCTCAGCCCCATACTATTTAATATCTATATTACTTCAGTGACTTGTATGAAGTAATAACAGAAGTTCACATCTTCAGTTTCCCTGACGGATAAGATCTTTCATTTCGATGAAATGCGGCAGATACTGTTTGAAAACGTACAGAAAAACTGTAAACTCAACCAGAATATGAGTTGCTTTGTTGCAAAGTTGTTGAAATAAGGCGTTCGAGAATTTAATATTTTTGTATTCAGTATTCGAGAAAAATTACCCTCTTGATTTCCGCAATTATAGACCACTCCCAGTAAAATAATAGAAAAATGTATCAATGTTAAATTATTCTCTTTTGGGTTAAGCATGTGAATTTTAAAATGGTTTTGTCTACTAAAAGTGCGACTTTCCTGAAAACTGTTAATAATGAGATCGAAAAAGGAAAATTTCGTTCGGTTTATCTGAGGCCTCTTGTGATGTTTCTACTAGCAGGAATATTTCATCAGTGAGTTATTTCTTATAAGTATGTATGTCAGGAGAATTTATGAGAAATAGAAAGATACAGACTCAGATTTATTTCACGTGGACACTGGTGTTTCACGAGGATCAGTGTTGCGACCGTTATTATTTTTGCTAGTATGACAATTGATTCAAGTCTATAATTTGCTAAACGCAAATATATTTTTATGCGTTTCACCTCACTAAAGCTCTCAGGGCTAGCAACTGCGACTGGTAAAAATCGTCATCAACATTCTTAATGCTATTCAGGCCTTTGTAAATATGTCTGGCAGTCTGGTAGAGTTTTCTGAATAGACGCTAAAACTTCTTTCAGTTTCCTAATGTTTCTAGGCATATATTTTTGCTTACATCCAATATTGTGTTTATATGTAGTAAGTAGTTCATCACCACACGATTTATTTCCACTGATGTAAACAACGCCGTAAAAGTAATATTCAGAAGACTGTCAGGTTTCTTGAAACATCGATTTGAATCTTCTGTTCCTGCAAGTTGAGCCAAATTTAGATACGTTATCCACCAATAGAAAAAATACTTCCTGTTTTCGAAAGTATTCCGATTTCCAACTTGATTTTTACAGGAATATATCCATTTAGCAACAGAGGAGTGAAAGAGAAGAGGAATGCGTAAACTCATGATGAAACTGTTTCTGGATGACATTTACGATAATTCCAAATGTTTTATGAGGAATATCAAACAAATTTATAAGCAATGAATGAATAAACACAACTTGGATCCAGTTGTGTCTGTCGGAATTTACACTACTTTAATTATCTGCTGTAAACAAAGTGATGTGACATGTGGCATACATCAAAAGATGTGCCTACGGTTGACATTTATCCGACGATTCACAACTGACAAACATTCACAAAGGATTCCTCTCTAAATTTCATTCTCGCGAAAATTAAATAAGAAAACAATTATGTGAAATTATAGATGAAGTTTATTCGGATACAATAATAGTATGATACAATAAAATTCAGGCTTTGGAATGGCATTTTTTTCAATGGAATTATTGACGTTAATGAACATTATACATTTTTTTTCCTCATCAGCCGTCAATATCTTCGATGTGGCTGTTTTGAATTTAAGGGCCAAGAGTAGGGAATGTATCATTCAATCGAGAACTTTATTAAATTTATTGAAATTTGAATAGATTCATTGAAATACAAATATAAAGATAAGGCAGCATAAACAGTAGCATTCTAGTAGCAAAAATTTCAGTCTACATATAAATCACATCATTATATGGCACCTAGATTAATTAATCCTCTGCAACGGATTTGAAATGTTGTGAATCTAGTCATATATTCAGTTGAAGTTGAAGGATTTCTTCATTGGACATTGTTTTTTATAATTTAGATTATGATGCTCAAATATAAATATATTTGTGAATTTTTTTTAATATTTTTCTTTGTATTTATTTTCTCTTGTATTGACCTCTTTACACAGTTTGATCTGTCTTCTTCAAAAATTTCCAGAAAGTGAAAAATATGAGGCAAATAATTGACACGAAACATCTACCTATCTTACGGAAATTGAAAACTAGCCTCAAACAATTTTTCAATGCCCCAAAAATTTTGAAAAACGCGACAACTAACTGTAAAATTAGTTTCGAAATTCATTGTACCTAAATCACTATTGCGGTTCTCTGGCCATATCTGAAACTTAGGACACATCGCAATATTGTAGAAGCGAACTCTCAGCATCCTGAGGGTCAGGTTCAGATCCTATCAAAGTTCTATTACTAATCCTTTCATAACTGCGAGTCGAATACATTTCGGTTTCCGAATGCTCATACAATGGATTTATCCATTAGGAAAGATATATCTGAGAGAACATCAGACAACTGGTGAAATAGTTTGTGAATAGAAGTGATATCAGCAGAGGTACACTTCGATTGACATGGTCAATAGTATTCGGTAACTGAATAGTTTCCATGAAGTTTATATCAATCAGCCGGGGTTTTCTTTAGCCAAAAATGTCTGGTGGAACGTTCGATATACGAGGGGTGATTCATATGTTCAGAAAATTGCGACAGGCTTGGATTTTCATGTCGGTCTATAGAATATTTTCTTATGTGTATTGCCTACGAACACACAGAAATGTTAGGTTATTGTCCTTTACTAGAATCATAATTGATATTCTAGTAAAACTCGAAACAATTAAGTAGTAGGATTTACAATCCAAGCGTCTCCTAAAGAAGAAAAAACGAATTTCTTTCTGGGTTCAAACTTCAAAGCAGACATTTTTTGAATGAAGCGTTGTTTTAAGGAAGTTACGAAGCGCCCAGTATATAGTGTTATATCAGAAATCATTTCTAACAAAATCGAACAACAATTTATATTTTTCAACTCTTATACGATAAACAAGGCCTTATACATTTTCTGACCAGGTTTACACTCTGACAAATCGATGAAATTTATGGTCGTCGCGCCGTAGAACTAGTAGGTCACTTGAGAGAAGAAAAGGGAAACTTCTAATGACAACAACTCCAAAGAGTCCTTTATTTGTCAGGAAATGTTTTGGGTGTCCTATCACGTACTTTTGTGAGCGGACATAAAGCAATATCTGTTCATTTTTGAGAGTAGGAAACAAATATATAAATGCATTTTGTCTTGTGTTCTGTTGAAGTATTTATTGAAATATATTCAATGTAGCCTTAACATATTTTGCGTTAACAAAACCATGATAATTGTTTCACAATACAAAAGATTTTTCTGCAAAAGAAAGTTCAATTGTGCAGTAAATTTTAAATCATGCATATTAAAGTGATCTCAAGGGAATAATTTCAGTTTCCATCCTAAATCCAGCATTAAATCAAATTCGAAAACCACGAATTTGTATGAGCCTTCGTTATCCACCTTCAATGAAATGAAGTATCGTGAATGAACTTAGAAATACGCCACGAAATTCCTAGCAGAGTACATTCAAGAACGAACTTTCGAACGCAAATTTATAGGAAAATTATATTCCGCATTTGCCCGATAAAAGTTGAAACTGCATCAAGAAGCCCTTCAGCTCACTCGTCTGCGAAATATGTTCACCAGAGTAGATGATTTGGTTACATTCCAGCCACATTTACTGAATTTCCACCATTTCGAAGTTGGAACTGTTAGTTTAGGATGGAAAACGTTTCACTCTGATAAGACCGAAGGTCTACAAATAGAGTAACATTAGTTTTTCCATGAACTTCTTAGGAATGATTTGTTCCTTATATGCTTATCACCCTCAAAATAATATTTTTTTTCCGAATGGGCAAAATATTTCAACTCAGACAGATGCAAATCAGTTTGCAAGAAATACAAAACTTTTGCCCTGAAACATTTCATTGAAAATTACACCAAACAATATGAATTCTTTCCAAATATCCTTCAAGGTAAATTCTTCCAATGGTAAATATACAATATTTTCAGGATGGACAAAAGACAGCTGTTCTCGACGAAAAATACGACAGGACTTTATTTTTTTGATATTATTTCTATTACTAATGAGCGTTTTGAAAACGCATCAACATTACTTAAGTCTAAGGCTGTTGGGGTGTATGGTATTCCATCTTATATTATCAAGGGTTGTGGCGATTGAATGAAATTACCATAAATTCATTATGGAACATAATTATTCCAATTTTCGAGTCTGGTTAAAAAATGCAAATTGGGATCTATATATCTGTGTTCGTCGACCAAACTTTTCGAATAAATTATATATTCCAATTGTAGATAGTAAACATCAACTGTAGACCGTTGAAACGCATTTTCGCTAAGCTTTCGACACGGTAGTGTTTTCTGGATAGTTTTTGGCTCAACGATGAATTTATAAAAATTACCTGTAATTATCTTGAAAATAGGGTTTCGTAAGTGCAACTTAATGCGAATGTATCTGCTAAATTTGATGTAGGTACATTCAAAAGTGCCTCAAAAGCAACAAAACAATTAAAACTCACTCCAGAAAAAATACACTGCGCTAAAATACAATTGAAGGAAAAGTCGAGTCTGAATTTTCTCAAGATCTATGTCTGACACTGTCCTCATATACCAACTTCCTATTGGATCATTATTCACCAATGACATCTGCAGCGCATTTCATCTTAGCCAAATTGATGGATATTTCTCATGCGTGCCACAAAACATAATTCTTTGGCACCGCTGAACGAGTACGGAAGGATATTTATGAACTCGTAAATCAAGCTGAAAACGTGAATGGCTCACAAAGAGTGAAAATAGACAAAAAGTTTACACTGAGCCCGGTTCAAACTTGTTAATAACAGCTGCCGAAACATTGACACAACTTTCTCGAAAGTTCATTCATGCGAAATGCTCGAGTAAAATTAAACAATCGAGACAAGAAAATAAGTTTTCTCGATTTCAAGAAAGTTCAAACTCAAAAAGTCAGGAACAGCTTTGTCAGAGCGGTGTTTTAAACAACTTGGCCTAACGATGCGAGATGGGTAGGGGACTAGATACAGTAAACTATTTATTGCCAAACTATACTAAAGTCTAGTGATAGCAAATATGTAACATTAAACCATTAGACCGCCTTCAAAACTGATAGAAAAAACTACCTAAGGTGACTGATTCAGAATGTGGAATAGAACCAAAAATATTCGTTGCACCCTCCACAGCAATTTATCACAACGCAACGTTACATATGTGTAGATTATCCCTTGTTTCATTTTATGAATCAGGATTTGATCCCATCCATCATTTCAATATCAGTTAAATCCCCACATTGGATGGAGTGTCCCCGCCATATTCGGAAGAGCCCAAAATTAAAATTCATTTTGATAGATGGCTAGGCCATTCTCGCATACGACTGGCATTGGAGAAATGACCGCTCGTTAATATAAAACATTCAACGAGAATAAATTCAATAAACGGCTACATCCTGATATGCCTTAATGGAGACATAAGTGAAATGGATGTTGTTCGAAACTTAATCAAGATCGTATCCCTTCAAAATGTCCCTGGAGGGTATAGATCAAGCGAAAATGAAGTCTGGTTACATTACATTACGACTAATGATCAATCATATTCATTTAAAATTCATCGAAAATGTCTCAGTGCGAATGAAATTGTCAGCCCTATATTTTTTTCAAAACATCATCAACAGTAGAAAGCTCCGCCGTCAAAATAACTTTCAACAATAATATTTACAAAGTTTTTAATAAACGATAAATTTATATCAAAATGATAAGTGAGAATAATATTTGTAGAGACATAAAAGATTATTAGGTAACATTTTGGTGGCTGCGATGTGGGTACTTATTTTTTTATTGCTGTTCGTGTTTACGACTTTGGAAAACAGTAACTATTTTAGGGTTCACATGAAAGATTATGTTTGCAATATGATTGCGTTTTGATTTATAACGGTCTGAAAGTAGGGCGTGTTGACACTTGTATCGAACTACAATATGAAGTTCGGTATAATTTTTCATAATCGAAGCGGTATCTTCATCAATGAAGAAGGGTTTTATTAGGTATTCAGTATAATATATGACGATATTGAAAGGAATACTTGAGAGATACTCTTATTATTTCGGGATAGCTTGGGATATTTTACGATTTTAGCCGTAATAACGTAATGTCTTTAAAAATATTTGGCTGAACAAATTCTCACTTATCTGGGCATGTTGGTTCATTTTCCTCTCTACACTTGTACAGATTTCCTTCAATTCACATCTTGTCATTTCCAGACGTCGAATTACACAGAATTACCACTGAGTTCAGCCACCACCCTTATAATCATTTTCTCAGTTTTCATTTCGTCTTGTTGTGTGGAAACGACAAAAGTCGATCTATCAAGACATTTCACCCCGCCATTTTTTGCTGTGTGTAATGGTGGGAGTTCTCCGGGATGTATCTGTCTATTCTTGCAAAGATTGATTTTCAGAAAAAGTGTCTGTCTCTGCAGTTTCCATAAGAAACTTTCCCCAGCTGATATAAAAACTTTAATTTAATCAGTTGAGAGAAATAAGTAGTTAAATGAATCGGAACATTTAATAAATGGAGTGAGGTCTCTTATCAAATATTGAAAATTGAATTTAATGTTGCGGAATTTCATCACCTCGTCTTTCAGATTTATTTCAGCATAGAGTGGAAACCAGAAAACGTTTCTTATAACCAAGTGATAAGGTATGAGGACCTGCTCTGAATTTAGATTTCGTTCATCTTTGCCACTTCTTGATTGGAAATGACTCCGTCCTCATTCAGCTGAATGAACCGATAAAATACTTCGTTTTTAATTAGTTCGTAGTGAAAAAGTGTAGGCCCGCTAATGTTTAAAGTTTCAGCCGAACAGCATTCAAATTGGTCATTGCAAACAAACAGTTTCTATTACGAGCAATAAAAGTGATAAAATGTGTCGGCGAATTATAAACATCGGATGTGATATACAGCATCCAGGCTGGAGTAATACAAATTCATGCAGTGTATTCTCGCATTCAACATTAAAAAAACTGAACTGAATAATCCATGGAATAGGGAACCGGGAACCCATTAAAAAATATTATTGTAACCAATTTGTTCAATGTGAGTTTTCCGATATTCCGAACTTCCTGGGAAGAATTTGTGCTCGATCACTTTCTCATCATTGCCTGACGGTCTTATGTAGGGCAACTTTCATGAAATATTCATGAAACAAATGTTTTACGATATCCGGAAAACTGTGGTGGTTCTTGTATGAATGTTTTTTTGCAATAAATATAACTCTCCATTTTATATACTTCTCTTTAGTAGGTCCTTTATATATCCGAACATTTCAAGAGATATTTAACTGTTGGAAAAATAAACGGTCACATCGATATGAAACCAATTCATTCCCAAATGAAAAAAAAAAATTAAAATCCCTTTCGTACAAGTAGTAAGTATATCCCGGATATGCCCTTCGGAAAGGAAAAACAATAAGAACGCTATCCCAGCAAACTGTTATGTTTCCCTTACAGAATTCTCTAACACCTCACTCGAATTAGACTTTTTGATGAGTCAAGCTCTGGGAAGTTTCGGAAAAAACTCGCATACATGAACTAATATCGAAATGGCTTTGAAAGAGAGTTTTCTGGTAAACTTCTGCTCGAATTGAAATAGTAAATGAGATTTTTGAGGAACATGTGGCTTTGAAATGTCTGCATACAGAACTAGAAACATCGAAATGTTTGAGAGTTGACAAAAAACTTGTTAAATAACACCGTCAACCAACACAATCAGTATTCTCTTTTTCGAGATTAAAAACATTACTTCTCGTAATTCACATACTATTTTATATGCACGGATGTCGAGGTAAATGGTACAAGGAGAATCCCCCAATTAACTATGTATAATCCCCCAGATTGCAGAAATGTAGACCGTTGTCATTTCCACCACCAGGGAATTATTACGTTAATCCACAAATATTTATTTGTTCAAATATCCAAATATATGCAGTGGTATATTTTTGCTGGGAGGTAAATATCACCGACCATCATATCTGCCTAGTTTCAGCCATATCCTCAGAAAGGCAAGTCCAAAATGCTGTTTCAATCACAGATTTACATGAAATCTCATTTATGAATGAATGAATCACTTTTCAATCTCAGTAAATTCAAACGGCATTAGGATGTGAAGTGGATGGTTGATTTCAAGCTGTTTAGTCGATGAAAAGTGTGACCGAGACTGAAAAGACGTTGTTAAGGTATTTTGAGTCACTGACGTCACTCTTTAAGGAAACATCAGATGTCAGAATGATTTTTCCGATAAAGATCAGTCGAAAAAAGATGTAGCAATTATCCTGGGTGAATTCCAGAGGCGAACGAATGCAAAAAAATTTAATGATGGAACTTCTCTGGTACTAAAAAATGGCGGAGGAGCCGGTTTTCCTCCATCAACAATTAATTATGGGCCGCGGTGGTGTGCGGGTTGAGTCCTCGCCTCATAAGCCAGAGAGCGTGAGTTCGAATCTCAGCATTGCCACCGGTCTCGTGCATGGCATCACACGTATTAAAAGGTAAGGGCTACGTCTTCCCCCAGCTCGCACAAGTCTCTGATTTTTGAGGGTTGCACGTAGGGGTGCAACCGGTTGACGGATATAACAATTTTAACAATTTTTGTAGCAAGAATACTTTTCACTTACCCATTAAAACACTAGTTGGAATCGCTTTGGATACTTTGCAGATTCCTTGAAGATGGATGAGGTACTCTGGAAATTAACACCAACGTTTTCCTGAAAAAAAAATATAGGAACTATAGTATTCTTTCATACTCAGACTATACTAGCAAAACACAAGAATATGCTGTAACTGATGCCAGACACCATATCATAGATCGTTCTTAGGAAAATATTTTCTTTCGTTCTGAAGATCCAAGTTTTTGTCATCTGCATTTTGTTCAAAGTCCAAAGTTTTTCGTTTCATTCTGTCGCTGAACTAACAAAAATTTTAAAGACACTTTGGAACACCAATAAAAGTTTCCTAAAAATCTATAACGGAGTAGAGAATTTTCTGAAAACACAAACCTACCTATATCGCGGAATGAGTAAAAGTAAGATTGATCGACGAACCTCTTAGGGAAAGAGTGTATAGTGATAATGTGAGGGAAGGCCAACATCTATTATCTTGCGAGAGAGATTAATATCACCAGCATTCGCTATAACACACTCAGCCCGTAAACGAGTTCCCTCATCTTCGCATTAAAACGGATTTAGTATCAATTTTGATAATCCAGAATCGCGATCGAAGCGGCATCGGCGTCGTTGAAACTTGTGACAGTTCAAAACGGACTAATTGGTGTGTTTTTACCAGTAGCGGAAAAGTGGATTATTTTTCGCATATATTTGCATATCGCAGCCACCTTCGATGATCGGATTTATCAATGTGAGCTGCTAGAATGTGAAATTTATCGAACTCCAGCAACATCAGCCGGGATTGAAATGAAAAATTTGCATGCCATTAACGAACTATGAATATTCACTTGTGGTTCCTCAAGTGATTTTTTGAATTCTTCCTCGCAGTGAACAATTTAGTTGTGATAGTATTGAGGAAATACGTACCTACCGACCTTGCTGAATATTTTATTGTGGTGAAAATATGGTACAACTAATGTTGAAACGACCATTTTTTATACCGTAGCTCTGAGTAAAATTTCTTTCAGCGTTGAAAGTGCTACTATACATTATTGGTTGCAAACAATACCTTTTCAGCGACCGTAATGATATAAGTTGTGTAAAACACAAATAATTAAAATTCTCAAGTTTTCTTACCTACTGAGTGTTTTTTATACTTCTTAGATAGTAGTGCGTTTTTGCCACATTTCATAGCAGTCACAGCAAGTTATATCGCACTAAACGACACAATTAAAAATGAGCAGGATATAAAACATTCAGAAATGTAACACACCGTTGATTTGAAACGCACAATATTCAATTATTAATCAACTTCAATGAGAAATCTCTCCGTTTTCGAAAAATAAATCATCCATCACGTTGATTCGGACACATACACAAACATTCGTTGTATCTTTCAAGCACGTTCGAGGAATGTGACTTATTTGCTATGATTTCATTCACGCGGATTTCACACCATCAGCGTTTATTCTCAAGACACATGTCAAACAATCGATAACATCTAAGGATTCTCCCACGCCGAAGTAAATGCGTCCCGTCAAGATTTGTTCATTCAATATTTATCTCGCTTCGTGACTTATTGGTCGTTTTCTGGTTGAAATACACGCAGGTCAATACCGCAATTTCGGTGGTCCAACTCCAAAAAACTTATTTTTGTACAACTGTCGAAAAAACTTGACATTTCTACACCTCTATTGATAAGTAAATGTTTACTTATTTTCACCGTGAAAAAGTCTTTTTCACTGCAAAAATAATCGATGGCGAAGAACACGGAAAAAATAGTAAAAAAATTCCAGAAGCTTCGGAAGTATTTTTTTGGGCGGTTATATGGGTTAGTTAGGCAATATTTTTTTCATGCTTTAGGCAAATTTCAAAGCGATCGCTGGTCGAACATAGTTTCTATGGGCGTTTCAACGAACGTCTGCATCTTCAAACGGGTCGAATTCAAAATTAGATTTTTTTAAATCTTTCAAAAATGTATCGTGTTAAATCGATGGCGTAGAACACAGGAAAAATAGTGAAAAAATTCCAGAACCGTCGGAAGTATTTTTTTTTGGCGGTTATATGGGTTAGTATATATACCGGATTAGCCGTTCGGAGGTGACCTACGCCCGCCAAAAATTTTTCAAATTTTTTGTCTCATCATATTCGTAAAATGCCATGTTTTTTCTATAGTTTCACTGATATTCAAAGCGATCGCTGGTCGAACGTAGTTTCTGTAGGCGTCTCAACGAACGTCTGCATCTTCAAACGGGTCGAATTTGAAATTTGATTTTTTGCAATTTTCCAAAAATCTATCGTGTTGAATCGATGGCGTAGGACACAGAAAAAATAGTGATAAAATTCCAGAACCGTCGGAAGTATTTTTTTTGGGCGGTTATATGGGTTAGTATACCGGATTATCCGTTCGGAGGTGTCCTACGCCCGCCAAAAATTTTTCAAATTTTTTGTCTCAAACGGGTCGAATTTAAAATTGGATTTTTTTAAATCTTTCAAAAATGTATCGTGTTAAATCGATGGCGTAGAACACAGGAAAAATAGTGAAAAAATTCCAGAACCGTCGGAAGTATTTTTTTTTGGCGGTTATATGGGTTAGTATATATACCGGATTAGCCGTTCGGAGGTGACCTACGCCCGCCAAAAATTTTTCAAATTTTTTGTCTCATCATATTCGTAAAATGCCATGTTTTTTCTATAGTTTCACTGATATTCAAAGCGATCGCTGGTCGAACGTAGTTTCTGTAGGCGTCTCAACGAACGTCTGCATCTTCAAACGGGTCGAATTTGAAATTTGATTTTTTGCAATTTTCCAAAAATCTATCGTGTTGAATCGATGGCGTAGGACACAGAAAAAATAGTGATAAAATTCCAGAACCGTCGGAAGTATTTTTTTTGGGCGGTTATATGGGTTAGTATACCGGATTATCCGTTCGGAGGTGTCCTACGCCCGCCAAAAATTTTTCAAATTTTTTGTCTCAAACGGGTCGAATTTAAAATTGGATTTTTTTAAATCTTTCAAAAATGTATCGTGTTAAATCGATGGCGTAGAACACAGGAAAAATAGTGAAAAAATTCCAGAACCGTCGGAAGTATTTTTTTTGGGCGGTTATATGGGTTAGTATACCGGATTAGCCGTTCGGAGGTGACTTATGCCCGCCAAAAAATTTTCAAATTTTTTTTCTCATCATATTCGTAAAATGCAATGTTTTTTCTATCGTTTCACAGAATTTCAAAGCGATCGCTGGTCGAACATAGTTTCTGTAGGCGTCTCAACGAACGTCTGCATCTTCAAACGGATCGAATTTTAAATTCGATTTTTTGCAGTTTTTCAAAAGTGTATCGTGTTTAACATATCACTATCATAATCAACATCTACTTTCTTGAAAATAACTCTAAATTGAAGCAACTATGACAAGACGTATTTGAGAAATTTATTTTTAATATATATCAGACGATGTAAATTCACATTCACAGTTGTAGAAAAAATGTTGTTTGTATTTTGTGTTTTTATGGCACAATCGAGAGAAAAACTAACAATCTCATGTGCCATTAAAAAAACATTCATTTTACGCACTTAATACAAACCTAACTATTTAAATCGGCTCTTACTTAAATAATGTATATGAATATCTGAAACCTTTGATGTCGATAGCAATTATATTTGCATTTCTTTACTATTTTTTCAACATCCAAGCAAGGTAAAAAGATTGTATGTGTTTCAATGGCACATCTTGCACATTATTTTCTTCTGTGAGGATTAAAATGAGTCGGAATGCGGAAAATTCCACAATTCAAAGCGGATTCCTGCGAATTCTCCCCTTCAAACGATCTAAAACATTCACCAGAACCTTCGTCAAATGATATAATGGCAATTATTCAAACAGACTGGACAATCTGTCCATCATCAGTTCCCTTCAGCACTCTCGATTCGTTTCCCTCGGCCATCTGGTAGTCAGCCCTTAACTGTCCTTTGTGTCAGTAATTCCGGAAACCCAAATGCAATTTTGATTCACCGTGTAATGCACATATTATATTTTCCAGTACGCCAGGTCGGGAATATGCGGAATACATGGGATATTCATTAGCGAATGGATATCAAATTCACTTCAGCAGGAATTCATGACAATAACATGGCTAACTGCGAGAAAAGTCGTCATGATTTTCTAATAATTTTGTGCTAGATACGATTATATTTGTTTTCCACAAATAAAAAATCCGTAATAGAACATGAGAAGAGCAATTTTATTTCAAAGCTCTGGTAATGAAGGGAGCTTTAAAATTGACGATTATGAAATATCTGGGATTTATAAATTAATGAAATCAATTATGTGCAACAAGAAGTATGTTGTTCGGACTAGAAGACCAATGAAAATACGATTCAAAGAGCATATTGTCGATTCCAGAATAATTGGGTTTGGCCTAACTTGCTTGCGAAAAACACCATTAGTTATAATAAAAGCCTACTAAACACTAACTAGAAACATCCCACTTATATTCTTCAAACAGAACGAAACTGGCCAAGAACTGTAAGAAATTTCCACAAACTTAAAGTTTGTGGATTTCTAAAACAACCATTTAGAATCAGTTTACTGCAAACAACGGATGCAATATGCAATAGTCTTCACAAGTGTCACCCTCGAAAATAAAATAGATGAGTTTTTTTATTTGTAAATTCCTTACTCAATAGTGGAAGTTTTCAAATTAACACCCTATATATTTATTTCCGATTCCCCAAGTCCGTCTTTGTGTATTCCAGAGATATTTCTGCTTCTTTTTTATTTACTTTACTTCGGAGCTTTATGTTATGCTTTCCATAATTGAGTTATAGAATATTTTTGGTTATCTTTTATGTTTTCGTCCCATAAAATACTGCTTAACATAGAAATGACTCTTCTTTCTTGAATAGCGCCCCGTTGTTGTTTTTTGTCGATGTTGACTTCACATCCTCAGTTTCTGTATTTCTCAATAAGCTTTGTGGTCATGTATTTCACACCGTCAGTATCTTGTGCCAAGGAGTTTTCGGGTACTTTTTTGTAAGCAATCAACACTGGTTTTTCGGTCTTATACACTTTCTACAGACATCTACAGATAAGTTGTTCCGAGCTTTAGGAGAATTTAAGATTTCTTCCAGTGACAACACATCAAAAAATATTGGAAATAGCTTTTTGACTTATTCGTTCCACAACCTGAAAGATATATATTATTTGTAACGAATCGGTGTTTCTGTAAAGATACAATTTTAACTGGAATCGCTTTTCTTTGAATAATTCATTGCTACGGTTCATGCTGTTGAATTTGAGATGATTCTGAGAGATGATGCGAAGTTTTCGGAGAACAGTTGCGTTTGAACTGAAGATTATAAATTTGAAATTCAGTTTTTAATATTTTTTCGGTTCTACGGAGCGTTCGCTATATCTGAAGTGCTTTTATTATCATTCGATTTGATTTATTCTTAAGGATTTTCAGGATGATCTGGAAACTGAAATTGGATCATGTTGGCAGAAAGTACCAGGTGATCCATCTCAAGTCTTAATACTCCTACAACCAAATCTGACGAAAGAATTCGGTTAATCAAATGTTACGTTCTGAACAAATCACTTTCATGATATTTTGAATAGCACTATCATACTGCCAACTCGTACTATATAACCTAATCAGATTTTTTTTGATGTGAAAGTGTTTCTCTTGAAACAGCTCAGCATCAAGCGTTTTGTTGAAAACGAGGGTATCTTCAATTCTAAGGAAGAAACTACTCCCCATTTTTTACCGACCAAGAAATGAAAAATCCTTTACAACCCTGATGATGGCGATGAAATATGTTGCTAAAACGTTGGCAATACTCCTTCTAATAAATGTGTATCACTTGTGTATACATTCCTTAGGCATTCATCGCTTCAAACAAATATTTCTAGGTGCCTCCAGAGGAATAAATCGAGTGGATTCATATCGGTTGACCTTGAGAGTTAAGGCCTCCTTAAATTGCTTACCTATACTTCTTTGGAACACCACCGAAAATATACCGTAAATCGATTTATATCTATCTTATTAATAATTTCAAGAAATAAAATGTAAAGATAAATATCAACCTCCTAGACCATTTCATGACAAACGTTATGTATAACAGGGACATATATTTCAATAGTGTTTTTTGAGTTGGAAGATCGGACGAATGAAAAGAAAGAATTGTTCACCGGCCGCTGACTATACACATATAATATTCTGCATCATACATCACTGCCTGTAATCAAATCGTAGATGCCTCTCCTCTGTCATTTCAAGCGGATATAAAAAGCGGGATACTTTACCCATTTTTTTTTCTGACGTTGGAGAACCCCTAGGGAGCTTTATTATTTGTGCAACGCATCAGAGAAGAGTGAAAACGGATTAACGGTCATCCCTTTTAGAAAGAGAATCCATTGATGTTTTCCGCTGTCTGAATCTTAGGTCAATTACGATATTGCTAAAAGGCGTCTAGATCTCGATGACCGTAATATTTCAGATTGGGAAAAGCTCTTCCATATCTCACGTATTTTAACTGAGGCCGGGAGGGTTTTTTGCAAAAATACCACTAATAAAGCCTGATACCATTCTTCTTTTCAGACAGATGTTCGTAATTCGAACGACAAAACAAGTTTATATTATTTCATGATGAAAGGGTATTACATTTCTTGGCGGAAGATTATTAATTAATATTGTTAACAATTTGGACCTCCACATGAACCTATACAAAAATACTGCAGCCTACGACCATTGATTATTATTGGGTTATATGTTCTGGTTCAGATTTCTATTTCTATGAGCCATTATACTCATTTCACTCAAATGAAAAAAAATCCTGAAATAACAAATTCCCTCATTTCTACTGTATCGTTCTTCATTTCACTTTTATATTATTCTGTATACTTATCATTATTTCTATATTTGCGACGTTAATTTTGCTTCTATGTTCGATTCAGGAGATTATTATAAAAAATAAGACCGCACTAACTTAAATTCCTTGAAAACGATCTTCCTTAGCTCGCATATGCATGTAAAAAACAACAGAGTTTCTGATTCTCCGAAATAAATAAGTGTTCCAAAGTGATCGAGAACAAACCAAGGCTGTTTATTTTCCATTACTTACTCCTCTTTGACCGCACGGAAAAATGTTATGATAGTGTGTCAAACAATTATCATTCTCACTCAAACGAAATTCAATATTTAACACTGAATGACCGTGAAAGTTGAAAGTTTCAAATGAGATGGAGCGTTGCTGATAGTAAATTTCAATTTTTTTACTAGTTCGGAGCATTTTCAAAAGAGTTGCCAAAAATGCCTTGCAGAAATTTGGTTTTCCATTTCAGTCAAAGATGCGCTGTTTTCATGGTATCGTATTCAGACTTTTATACAATTTTCATTTGGTGATTCTCTGAAAATAACTTTTGGTGATCGATAAATTGCCAATAATGGCTCATACCGTTGGCCACCACGTTTTCCTGACATGACACGATTGGATTTCTTTAGTCGTTGATTGTTCAGCATTCCAGAGATTCATAGTCAATTCGATTTTGTTCTTCTTGTAATAAATTATTCCCGTTAAGGTGAAAGAAAATTTCAAAAAGTTGAGATTGTTCGATCAACACCTTTTCAACGTCTAGAAAAGCATCGCAATTTAATACGTTCAGTAACATCCGGTTACGGGTATATTGACTCACGCCTTCGAGATAGAAGTGAAAACAAATAAATTTATTATTTGTATCAACACCAAAGTGGCAGCTAATTATCACAAGGCACAAATGAAAACAACACCCCGAACACACAAACAAGATTATATAACTCTTCAATACCTTTTCGGGGGAAAATGAAAAGCTCAAAATTAGATAATTTGGCAATTTCCTGAGCGATTCGAACAAGAACATCAATCAAAATATAATGAGATAACTAGCTGGTAGATGTAACTCGAAACCCATTTTTCTCGGAAATCCCCCTTCGGACGTAGTAATACCATGGGCATGAAAATTGAACCGGTCACCCAGTCAGCCCCATCAAGGAAAATTTATTCAGGAAACATTTGAACTCTCCAAAATCGATTCGCTCGCTAATGGGTGATTACGTGACTTACTGGGAGCTTTCTTTGCGGAACTTGGAATAAACTGAATAACCCAAGAAGTGATACCCGAGATATTTACGTAGGTAGCATAATGGGGGTTTCGGGTTTTGACGCATGTAGGTCAAGTAAATAATACAAGTATATATTTACACAATGTTCAAACTAACCTTCCTCCAGCATTGCTCTGAGGACTGGAGTGACTCACATTTATATAAGTACGGAAATATCATATTGGATATCAAAGAACACTTTGATTTGAAAAAATTGTGGACATTATTGCAGTATACCGTGTCATCCTGAACTTTTCCCCCTTTGAACGGTTATATCTACGTAATATGATGAAATTTGAAACGTGGGAATGAAGATAAATAAATTTCTTTATCCAACACATGACAGTTAAGACTATCATTATTGACTTCAGCCCGGTTATCATGGTAATACCTACTAACTGTTGAAATCCAAGCTCCCGGAATGTAGGTCTGTTTTTGTACCATAATATTTTTTTTCACCACTTCATTATCCAACATAATCACTTGTTGGAATTCGAAATGGACTGTTAACTCAGAAGATAGATAGATGTTTTTCCTGTTCTGATACATATACATATTTGATTTTATTAATCATTGTCTAACATCGTGGTTTGTTCTTGGTTTACATATAAACAGATCTGAAAAATTCCAATATTTCACGATTGAAAAACAACCCATAAATTTCTGGAGACTGTTGATGGCATTTGCGCCAAAATGTTACTTTTTATTATTATTCCTAGTACGGAATCGACTTGGACCAATTCATATATTAGTGGCATAACAATCAATTCGTTCGTTTGTGGAATGCTTGATGTGTCACATATGCTTTTCTATTTCTATTACTCTGTGATTTGAGTCGAAAAAACTCTTTCATGTCCAGAAAATTTTTTAGTTTGCTGTTTTAAGCTGTCTAAAAATACAAGCATGCTTGTTTTCTTGAAATACACATTAATTTCTTTCTCAATATGTAAATAGAATATTCGCTTGTTTATTTTTCCTGCAATATTTTCGCGATCTTCTGTAGCTTGTATATGAATATGGATAAATATGTTTATCTTATCGCTATGGCTGTCTCGATGAATGATCCCAAAGAGGTTCGTTTGAGACAGAATGACATTCCAATGCAATTAAATAAGATTGGAAAACTTTTAAGACATTTAATTATATACTTATCAAAATACTAATCCATTCTGGGACGCATATTATTTTCAGGAATATTTCTCTCTTACTTCTGGGTTCAATAATCATACTTTTTCGGCTCGATGAAACCTTACAGCATTCGTTTTGGGGTCGTATATGGTATGCATTTTATCAGTATTTATTTACATCTGATCAAGGGCAAATTTTTCGACGATTATGAAGGAAAGAAACTTTAATGAGACACGACTTCACACAAAACTTCCGTCCCATTTTATTCTCATCCAGGATGATCCAAATAGTACTCCGCAACATGTGGTACAGCTATTTTCGTTTGATACATACTCTATATCATGCAATTTAAATATACATTCAAGTGCTGATGAACGAATAAATGGAGCATGTTACGACGATTTTACAACGTAACACAATAAAGTTTCATTTTATAATAAACATACGAATATACATGGTGATATTTTTGGTAAAATTGGGGAGTGAAAGGAATTATGTACTCTTCACAAGAAAACAAAATTAGTGCGGTTAAACAATGATATTGTGACGTCTTTTATTATGATTACGTCAACAGTTACCATTAGAAATAGTTATTTATGGTTCTAGTGTGTTATGTTGAAAATAAGTCACGCGAGAAAGATTTATACCACGAGGCCGTCAGGTCGCGTGACTTATTTTAAACATAACACACTAGTACCATAAATAACCATTTGCGAAATTTATCTTATTTATCAAAACATAAGTCACGTGGAAGTGGCAAACTCGTTGTCACCCAGAGTTCTGTATTCATCATATTCTATTCCAAGATTCAAATCATTCCAAGACAAGATCGGTGTCCTTGATGAATGTAATTAGTTGTTGAGAAATTTAGGCGACTAATTATATTCTTCGACAAAGTTTGATAAAAAAGTGTACCGTCATTCGCAACGTAAATTAGATACTCTCGTTAATAACGAGGGCTTTCCTTCGCTAGAGGTAATGAAAAGTAAACGACAAACTGGAACAGATGAAGGAAACCACTTTTCATCAAAAACAATTACGGATTCTTCGTCCCAGATATTTATGTCACGTAATGATGTCCAAGAAAAAACCAAGAGACTAGAGGTAGTCGAAACAGGTGGTAATTGTTACATTCATTATTAAAATTTTGAATATTTTACTACTTGGGGAATTGACTTTTTATAAACGGCTTGTGACAGAAAGATTGGAAGTTCTGAAGGTGCTTTCTTTGACAAAACCTGTGTCAAGTAGAATTGTTTTGTTATCTACGAGGTTTTTTATGTTAACGCCAGTCAGTTCTGAAGAAAAAGCACAGTTCAATATCGAAACGGAGTCATCAACAGTCGACAGTAAACCGTATTTCCCTAATTTGCCTCGAAATGTCAACCCTTCCGCTTTTATTCCTTTAGAGCCATCAAATGAATCATTCGATGTGGGTAAATGTAACATTAATCTCCGAAGTGAACTCTGTCAGTTATATGGCGGAACTGCCGCTAGCGGTATATTTAAATGTACGTGGTAATTAACTCCACTTCGTCTCATTAGGCTTCAAAGTTCTCGTACGCGATCAACTTTTTAGTCAAGTGATGGAGGAAAAAGTTGAGTTGGAAGGGTGAACAGGTTTGTTGTGCGGTACTTTTTTTTCTGGCTTTGTCATCAAGTGATTCTGAAGGCCCAATGTGTTTCACACATTTATTATTATTCCAAGCATACGAGATTCAAAATTGATGTTTCCAGGAAAAAATTCCAGAAGTTTTTTTCAACGGTTTAATCGTAAATCCGATTTTCAACTTCTCTTTGTGTTTTCTTGCCGCTTCTAACTTCAATAATGGCATCATCGTCGCTATTATGACCGATTTGTTGTAGAAGCTCATTATGTTGGTAACATTGCTGGACTAACCGATTTTCCTGATCTTCTTTTCTTCCCCTTTCGAATTGTTTGATGACCTCTTATTCCTCAGTTCATGTTCCTCTTGTTGTTTGTTTTCTTCTGATATCTTATTACTTTCGTCCTGGTTTTCTCCGAATTTGAAATTGTTGGAAAAGCTATCATTGTTTTCGTTTTCTTCTGGCTTTCTGGCAAATAATGGCAAAGACACGTGATATACGTGATATACAAGGAATCTTGTAAGCGTATAGTCGTCTCGTCGTCGATTGGCAATCATCAAAGACCTGCTACGGAAGCTAATTGAATTATGTTTACTTTGATTCATGCCCTTTACACTGACAAAATATTTTCAAAGTGCGGTAATTCGTTGTCTTTGTGTTCGAACGGGATGGAAATTGCAAGATCACGTTCCATTTTCGTAATGCCGGTGTTAGCGAGTATCCAAAACTTCAATAATTAGTTTGCAAATTCGAACGAGGGGAACGTGTAGTCGAAAATATTAACAGGAGGTTCTATTGTTGGGGAATACGATTTCGTATTCGATTGTCGTTTTCTTGGTGATTTCTTTCATAAGTTCATTCATCGTTTTTCGGTGAATTCTGATTTCTTAAAATTTCACTGCTTTGAGGGTGGTGAAATTCAAAATTAACGAAGCTTCTTTTCATTATACAGCATATTAATTTTTTTATCGAAATTTTAAATCCATCTTGGAGCTTAAAAAAATTAAATGTTCACAGAACATTACCTTATTTCCTTCTAATAGAGTGATCGATTTTACAGTTATTCTTCACGACCCTGAACTATTATGAATAAAGTACGTCACACATAAAAAGCAATTATTTTTTCCTTTTCAATTTATCTCAAAACCTTGTCTTTATAATTTATTTACTTTTAATTTTGTATACCTCTATACTTTTTATTTTTCAATAATGATGATTCGTTTTCTGTTTCAGAGACATTCTACAGCCATGGATGCAGGTGTAAACCGTTCTCTCGAAGAAGAAATGCTGAACATCAGCAAGGTTTACAGAGAATGCGGAAATAACCAGAATACAACCCCAGGTGAGAGACAACATTTTCAAGCTCATCTTATTCAGTTACTATGAGTTATATTTGGAGAAAATCAACAGAACTTGAGCTTGTAACCAAAAAAAATAAATGTCGGGTGATCAGGTAAAACAGGATAGAGCTGTTGAAGACTCATAATCTGAGATGAGCTTCAACTCTGATACTCTTCATAAAAACTTTATCGTTTATCGCATAGATTCAATTTTTTTTTTTCATTTTTCTATCCTTTACGACTGACTATCCCAGTCAGACCCTTCTTCTCGAAAGGCCCGACACTTCCGGAGGGCACGCTGGATCATTTATCCCAATACCCACTCCCCACGCCGTGGGGTAAGTGGCTATTGGGTCCGAGAATCATGTGCCCCGAGCAGGCGGAGTGAACCGAGAATTACGGCCTTCTGGATTCGTCCGGCTAAGATTACTGCATTATTACGGCAAACCGGAATGTTTTTCAAGTTTGAGAGTTGTGTTTGAAAATACTTTATGAGTACAAAATTATCCAAAATTCCATGCTGTACTACATTTTTGCAATTTCAAAACGATGCATTATATCCCAAATACGAAAATCTAAGTGGGAGTTTCAAGGGAACACCTCTGTATACAGAATAAGTGAGAATAGTTAGAATTAGAAAGCTTATGCTTGATGCTGGCGTTGCAGTAGAACTAACGTGCTGCATGTTTGTGTAGTTTTCAATATTTTTCAATTTGACTCATACGCAATTTCATCAAAAGAGCAAAAGCCCAGTCTGCGCAGCAATTCATCTGGTTGTCTTCCCAGTTTATTCTTTATCAAGCTGACGAATGGTGTATGTTACGAATTGAGTAATTGGCGCGCGAAAAAGTTGATCGGACCAGGCAGATGGTGGATGCTGAAATATCGGGAGGAAGTGAATGAGGAATGAAAATAATCGCTTTTCGAAAATAAATCTGCGTTACAATCCCTATCCAGTTGGCAAATAAAACGCTTTATTTTTGGACCCGACTGATGAATGAATTCTCGCACTAAGTATCGAACATTCTGAGGCACTTATCTCTTTCAATCGGTGACATGCGATAGGCCAGTTCATAGAAGCCAATGGTGAAATAATTGAAGATGACTTTTTGCATTTCAGGAATTCTTATTCCGTTGGGTTTATACAAAACATTAGCATTTTTGGAATGATAGGGAACTAGAAAAATTACATAAAATTACCAAGTAATTATATTCAGAAAAGCGCGCTGGTCTTATATTTTGTCTTCATTAAGAACTTGATACTTGAGGCGGATTTATGCACACAGCTATTTGATTGATCTTCAACTTTTATTAACTGTCATTAATAGTTATTTATGGTACTAGTATGTTATGTTGAAAATATGTCACGCGAGAAAAATGGAAATGGAAATAGTCGTTCCCCCACATAGAGTTGAAGCAGAGTATATCGAGCATTTTGCCAAATGATTAATTGAAATTGTTTTTTTTTAGGTTATTGCCCAGAAGTGTTCGACACTCGACTATACTTCGGTTTACATTCGGAGATTTGTTGGCCTGAGACAGAACCCGGAACCATAGCCAATCACAGTTGTCCGAGAATCAACCATTTGGGATTCGATCCATCCAAATTGGCCTACAAGGAATGTTTAGAAAACGGCTCATGGTATCTAAGAGACGAGAATCAGTGGGCGAATTATAGCGGCTGTGTTAACATAGATGAGTACGAGGTACAGCTAAAAAATTTAATTCAGATACTGAGTGAATAGTAACTAAATTACAGTTTAATATCGCTCATCAGATAATCGACCTGTTCAATTTTTGAAAGTACTATGTACTGTTACCCAAATAACTTCGATTTTTTTCTATTTGTGTCCAGTAAGACATTACCTAAAAGGAAATTGTTTCAACATCGAGTGAATATATTTGCGAAAAAGTTTTATTTTTCAGTTTTATGCTTTGATCAACAAACTTCATGTCATCGGATATACCGTGTCCCTAGTAGCTCTGTTGGTATCCATAGCTATATTCACGCGATTCAGGTGAGAGCAATCGTCTTTTATAATTGTTACTAAAATATTTGTATTTTTTCCTCAATTCACTTGTGCTCGCATTCAGATATTGTTTTCCAGCCCAATTTCATGCAGTATCTTTCAATATGATTCCTCCATTGTTCCGGAATCCTCCGGAGGGCCTGCAAAATGCTGATATCTCGTTTTCAGCTTCGATAAATGGAATGGCGCTATAAAATAATTTCATACAGCATTTATTTCCAGGTCGCTCAGATGCACGAGGATTCGAATCCACACACAGTTGTTCACTTCGTTTATTCTGAATAATATAATGTGGATATTTTGGTACAAACTGGTCATTCCATATCCCGAAGTAACGCTAAGCAACCCGGCAAGTAGAAAAACTTACATGTTTATTGTTTTCATGATGTGAAAGAGATGATATGGCAAAATTATATGCTGGTTACGAAAGTATATGATTTGGATATGTAAGATACAAATTTTACCATGAAAAGGCGATAAAATGTCAAAAATTCTCGCACAAAATAGAATTTTTGAAAAATTTCACTTTCCTTTTTCGAAAAATCGCTTTCCTCAAAAACGAAAAGATGCATCTATCCACAAAATCGACATTTTCCAAGTGTACCACCGTTGTAATTCGAGAATTGAGTACATTTTCGGATTCAGATTGAAATTTTCAATTGGATCAAATAATACTCGCGGGAATCTTGCATTTTTAATATATTCACGAGTGATCAAAATCGAGTCATGCAATATTCGATATTTAAGGAAATCGGATTGGAGAATTCTCATTTCTCGAAAAATCGCAAACATTCCTCAAACGTATCTTGACGAGCTGATTCCGAATATGAGGTTAAAAATCGAATTCGACAAAGGGGTAATCAAAAAAGGCCAATTTTTTCGACGAAAAGATGCATCCATCCAAAAAACCGACATTTTCCAAGTGAACCACCGTTCAAATTCGAAGATTGAGTACATTTTCGGATTCAGAAGGAAATTTTCTATTGGATCAAGTAATACTCGCGGGAATCTTGCATTTTTAATATATTCACGAGTGATCAAAGTCGAGTCATGCAATATTCGATATTTAAGGAAATCGGATTGGAGAATTCTCATTTCTCGAAAAATCGCAAACTTTCCTCAAACGTATCTTGACGAGCTGATTCCGAATATGAGGTTAAAAATCGAATTCGACAAAGGGGTAATCAAAAAAGGCCAATTTTTTCGACGAAAAGATGCATCTATCCAAAAAACCGACATTTTCCAAGTGAACCACCGTTCAAATTCGAAGATTGAGTACATTTTCGGATTCAGAAGGAAATTTTCTATTGGATCAAGTAATACTCGCGGGAATCTTGCATTTTTAAAATATTCACGAGTGATCAAAGTCGAGCAATGCAATATTCGATATTTAAGGAAATCGGATTGTAGAATTCTCATTTCTCAAAAAAATCGCAAACTTTTCTCAAACGTATCTTGACGAGCTGATTTCGAATAAGGTATCAAAAAATAAATTCGATAGAGAATTAACGAAATGAGGGCAATAGTTTCGCCGGATTCGCAAAAATTGTCGTTATTTCGTTAATCCTTTGTCGAATTCAATTTTCAAGATAAGATTCGGAATCATCTCGTCGAGATACGTTCAATAGAAGTTTGCGATTTTTCGAAATTTCAATGGTGCGAGAGAATTTTTAACATTTTATCGCTTTTTATCCTACACCTTGTATTTAAACATATCCAAATCATATCGGAATCAGCATGAAAATTTGGGTATATAGAGCTAATATTAAGCGATTTTGAAGATTTTGTACTTTTCATGATTTTTATGGGTATACCCCTTTGGACATTTTCGAGTAATTTCTGTTTTCTCTCATCGAATTCAAATTCACAGAGTATACTAATTTCATCATTCTAAATCGATTGGCGTTTTCATAATTGCTCTATCTCAATTCATTCTCAAGTTGAAACGTTCATCCTTAGATGGGACCTGTAATTTCCTGACAATTTTTTTTATATTCATAAGATTCAATCTTTTTTGTATATGCTCACCGAATTTGAAATCGATGCGCGATGAGTTGAGGAATTTGAAATGTGTTTGTCAGTTACAGATGACGATAAAGCATATTTAAAAATACCTGTTATTCCACTGAAATCTTCTCTAGTAAAAAAATTGTTTCATATTGTTTTTTCCATTAACCAGCTGTAAGGATGAAGGGCAAGCAATTGATGTTTTCGGATTGTACGTAGAATGTTCAATTTTTCCTGCAACGTTATGACAAGTATGCCATTTCAGCAGAGAAAATACACGAATCAAACGCCCGATTTAAATTAGAGACAAGAACTGTTTGTTCATTCTGAAATTGTATGTGGGCATTGAAAAAGTATCCCGCTACAGACCTGCCTATTTCACGTGAACGTTGAACTTGTTCCAACAGAACTCTTTTGTGCTTTCTTTCAATTTAACTAGTCGCTCCAAATAATAAGAGAACAATTTATTCAAGAGGTTTTAAAGTAAACAAATTCGAAATTTCTCATCTCCATGGGAAAACTGTTGAATATTCGGGTAGAAACTCGATTATACATTTCAGTAAAAAAACATGAAAATCTTCTCTTGAAGAGGGAACGCACAGCTTGTTTTTCAAATCTCCAGACTTGCCAAAAAAAACGTTGTTGAAACTGAAGTTTATTAAAGAGATTCTTGAGACATTTGACTAGCACAATTTTGTCGAATCGGTACTCTGATTTCCATTCTCGGAAAAAATTATTTCTCCGTCCTCAATTAAACAGAGACTGATACATTTTCTTTAATACGCTGTAATTATTTCATCGGTTGAAAATTTCTACTGATATTCATACAAATATCTAACAGAAAACAATTAATTTCCTGGATAATATCATGATGGACACAATTTCATCCTATTTCACCATGAAAAATATTCAAATAATTTATGCAATGCGGTAAAAAGAGCCGTGATGCTCCGTGATTTTTATCTGCATCTCGATTGTTTAAAAAAAAATCAACTCTATTTATTTATGGAGTTCTTTTACCATGTACGAATAATCAGATCAGTTGAGACACGGAGTTTATTATGAGGAATGGACTTGGTTAGAGGTGCAGTTGCAATATTTTGGTTTTGGGAATAAAAGCAACTAGAGATTTTGTCATTGACGAAGGTTTTGATGAATATTACTCAAAATTGCCAACCATATCAAAGCAGCCCTTTCGTATTATCAATCAACATCGACTTCTTTTGATCTAGATCTGGTGTCAACTCATTCACGTCCTTGCAGAATACTTTATGGTAGCGAATTATATGTGGATGCTGTGCGAAGGACTCCATCTTCATTTAGCTCTCATCGTGGTTTTTGTCAGAGAAGAGAGAACCATGAAATGGTTCTTCGCCATCGGATGGGGCATACCAGTATACATAGTGTTGCAGCACAGTTTAATCAGAATGTTCGTTACAGAAGATACTTTCATGTGAGTACTTTTTCTTTATGTTTGTTATATGCTGTGAGTTACAGATGAAAAATCAGGATGATATTACATACCACACCTGTTCTTTCTTGAAGTATTTCCAACTTATTATTGACATCCTGTATAAATGAGTGAACCTCTGATCATTCTATAGTTTTCAGGACCAATTCTTCAAATGCTATACAACGAAACAGATTAATAGCGTCGATGACAAATATCATGCCAATTTTGGAACGGATTAGGGAAAGCATCCGTAATTTCCTTATCTTTATCCGTCTATACCTAATTGTGTCGCCGCGTTGGTTAAGAATATCCAAGATGGATCGCTGCAATATAAATAGCATCATAAATAATGAATGTCACTCTCAGATGTGCCATAAACTTTATTATGGTGGTATTTCGTCAGACGACTAATCCTCAGTAGTTCGTGTGATAAATCTACGGTCTGTGAAACCCTTTGATTTATTCACTTATCGCAAGAAGTACAATCCACTGCCCCTAGATTCGTCACGCCTAAGAATTGATATGTTCTTCCGCTCTGACCACCCGGATTTGAGTACGGCGGTGGATGGCTTCCCCAATAGACAAAATAATCAAGCCAGGATTTCACATAGCAATAGGATTTCTCCTTTTTACCAGTATTTACCAACACATTGATATAAAATAACAAATAAAACGTTGAAATTACATTACCATAAACATAAATACGATAGCATGTAATGACAAACTAAATAACCCAAATTCGTGAATAAAAAATCAAAAAGTAGCTGAAAGCGAATTTCGTTTGGAAGAATGTATACACTCAAAACTTTCCAAATGAACCGAAATAATATAAAATTTTCTTAAAAACCCACTCTTTTATGTTGTAGAATTTTGAATGTTAAATGCTTTGTTTTCTTTGATAGCTGCAAAAAAGAATAATGAACGTTATTAATTCTTGTGGGGTTGAGTGGAAGGATATCTTCCTAATCTTCTTTGTTGAAAGTGGAAAATGAGTAATGCATTGCACGATAATTTGATCAAATATTGGATAACAAATATGACAAGACAAAAGGGCAATGGTAGAGATCTTGAAGGTCTTGGACACCACCCTCAACGACTCTACACGATATTATTCCCTTTCATCTTGTACTTCTATTGAGAGTATCAATTTTCTGGCCCTGGTCCAATGCATTTGTGAATATCGTAGTTGAACCATTCATATCGAGATAATTCAGATGTTTTTTTGCACTTTAATTTTTTCTAGAAACCAATTATGTACTTCATTTCAGATGTTGGCTGCATGAATCATCTTTCAGTACATGGTTCTTGGGCATTCCGGTACTGATCACTCTTTTACTTTGTACAGGTGAGTATGAAAATGCTTCTCAGCATATCTCTTCAAAATCGATTGTAATTTCACATTGCGAGTTTTTTACACGACGAATAATGTATTTTGGGCAATAGAAAACCTCAGCAAGGGACAATAAACAATTTGTATTTGAACTGAACGAGTGTGTTCGAGTATTTTCATAAAGAAAAAATTCAAATCTGTAAACAAAAATTTCATATTGTATGTATTAGTTGTACCTAGTAATTTAGATATATTTGAATAAACTAAAAATAAAATGGATGCCAAAAAAGCAAGACTCATTTACTATGAAGCGACTATTCCTACTAGAGACAGTTTCACTCAATTATTTTTTGTTGAGATCAAAAAAAAAATCTTCTACTGCTAGTTCGAGAAGCGAATACTCACTTTAGGACTGTATCAGGAAAAGAATGTACCTCAATTCATTATTGACGTTATCATCAACAGCCATCAACTATTTGCATGATTCTTGTGTTCTTTTTTTTCAGTATTTCTGATCTACGTTCTATGGGTCATTCTTACGATCATGCACCCCAACTCGCCGAATCCAGCTCCCCTAGGGATAAGAAGAGCAGTTCGTGCTGCCCTCATCCTCATACCACTCTTTGGACTACAATTCCTGCTTCTACCTATGATCCCCAGTCCGACTGATAAAATTTTGATTCGGTTCTATATGTGGCTTGGAGTAGTCATCGTTCCCTATCAGGTTAGTTTGCTGTTTGTTGCAAATTCTACCAAAAGTTAAAAGTTAAAATTTAACGCATGACTTTTTCAAATGGCGAAAAAAATAAATTGTCATGTTAAGATTGATCTGCTAAGAAAAAACTATTATCGTTATCGTTATATGTTCATTCAACATCAAGCTACAGAATCCTTTGTTGGGAGAACTCCAATGAAATTTAAGACAACAAACTGAATTTTTTTTTAAATATTCTACTCACGAAAAGTGAGCTCATATTAAGATTTTCTAATATTGTTCAAAAGTTTACAGGCTAACAATGCACAATAAATGATATCCTTACTAGAAAACGAAGAAGATTCTCACATCGGGAAAAAGTTACATCACGAAGTATGTATTTGTGTTAATTTGATCTGGCTGTGACCATATTTGCTGGATATACTGACAGTCAATGCATAATAACGGATTTAGGTGCTATTATTTTTATAAAGATGGGTTGTAACAAAATTGCGAATGAAAAAATTACTTTTGTATTAAGAATTTCCTGTAAACTTATTAAAAATTATCATATCTGCACCTCATGATATTTACTCAAACACCTCAAGGCTTCATCCTCCATTAAACTTCGTAACGGCTAATACGAAAACGCTAATAATTAAACTCTTGTCTCCAATGCAAACTCAATTTCCAGAACAGTGACATTGTGCCCGACAGCGTAAAATTAGAGATAAAACGTTCCAAGGCAATGAAGTTGAGTTGAGAGCAATATGCTAGCTTCATAAAAGTATTCAACGGTTAATCAGAAACTTCGCTCTTTTCTGGAACATTTGTTTGCTCTAGAAGCGGAGTAATTAGTTTTGAAACCAGTTAACAATCAGCTTGATTTCTCGAAAATGTGTACTGATGAACAGCGCACAAGCTCTGTCACAGTTTCAATTGATTCTTCAATGTGTACAACATCGATATGTGATACAAAATCAGAAAAGGTATCGGTATTCGCTGGGAATAGCCTCGACAAAAGTGATTTATCGCGTGGCGACGGTTCCACCGATTCTTCAGAAAGGATATTTTTAAGTTAAACAAACTTCGATAGCTGAACTATTGAATGAATACAATGTGTTAATGTGTATCTCGCCCAAGCTGGCTAGAACTCTTTAGTAAAGGAGCACACGATCAAAGACCCATCTGCCCCTTGATGATTACAATCCATATAAATGATTCAATCTAGTATCAGCATCATCTAGTTTTCTGGCTCTTGTTTGAGACTAAACCTGGTTCATAACTCGCTCTGAGGATGCCACTGTCCGTCAAAACCGAGATCGAAACAGTTGCAAGCTGTATTGCAATAGATGTTTTTTTTTATTGGATGTTTTTATTTCTTCTCTCATTTCAGGGTCTCTGCTGCGCCTGCCTGTTCTGCTTCGCGAACCAGGACGTCATCCAGACGCTGAAGAGCTTCGTTCACCGCAGAATGCACCGCCGCCAGACCAACCGCTGGAGCAACTACCGCTACACGGGGGCGGTCGACAGCGCCGGAGTTTACGTTGTTAATGGGAACAGCAGTCACAGGAAGTCCACCGATATGACGAAGCTTTAAAAGGTGACTTATGGCTGTGTAAATACCGGAAGCGGTTCGTTCTTGACGCGACGACTTAGGCGGGCCTGGATCAACATCGTCAACGCGGCTCGTGGTCGGTTTTGCGGGGGAGGCGACCCGAAGGTCGCGGAAAGTTACACATTATGAAAAACTAAACGCGAAATTTTCAACGTTCTCCGAAAGGTTCTGGAATTTTGTATGAAGAATCGACCGCACTACTTGACGGGAGATTATTAACCTCCAACAGAAAATAACAACTACTGCCCCTCACGACCGATGAATTATTGCTGTTTGTGACTGGCAAAGTTTTCTACAAGAATTATTTGCGGTGCTCTCTGAATTAATCTAATAATCCACAATTATGCTTCGGTTCAAATGGGGGAACACAATGATTATTGTTATCTTAACCAAGTAAATGAACATCTCTCGATATCGTTAACATCGTAGCTGAATCCTTCCATCTAAAATAGTATAACAAAGGATCTGTGTCTTGTAAACTACAAGCAGCTGACGAGAAGTAACACGAAACAAGTTTTTTGGTTGGACAGGTACTTTTGGCAACGGATCTCACATGATTTTTCTGAGAACAGATATTGCTGATTGGCCAGATTCATATTAATATCGTATGGTTTCTTCATAAGTTCAATTCCGGTACAAGAGCTGGGAGTTCTTGAAAAAGATGTGTAATCGGACAAGAGGTCGTTCCTGATCGCTAGAAATAACGTTGGGGCCAAAATGAATTTATATTGAACTCCAGCATCGAGAAAAGCTCCATGGACCAACAAACAAACACCCTTGATATCTTTCTTTCAGTAAACAATATGAGGAATCTAAAAAACACGTCAATTTCATCTTCAAAGGGGACACTTTCAAGGAATGTTTGTAGCCCTCGTATTTCAACCCCCAAGGAGGAGTAGATGTTACCCTTAGAATTTTAAATGGGAAAAGGGGTAAAGTGGCACATCGTTTTGATTGGCGTTCAATTATTTTTCCAATGGTACCCTGACTATTTTTTGATGAGAATTTTCCGAAAAATGGCGTTCTGAACTAACAGAAGTAATTTTTAGAACTTGCCCTATACTGAGATCCATGGTTTGACCAGAAGTGGTTGGAATATTAGGTGGTACCGTTCGTTCCTACACTTTATTAGGAGTAACATTACCTATTACTCATTTACATTTTTAATTCTCATTGCAGAAATTTCACAGATAGCCTTCCTTTTTGGCTACTTCTGCTGTAAAAAGTTTCTGTTTTCACGCATAAAATTGTTTAGCAAATTTGAACGATGTGGTAGTACTGTGACTACAGTTTTATCTGTTAGGCTGTTTAGTGATTCCTTCAATAAGTGTAAAAAAGTGTAATATTGGTTTACATTCTTCAAGAAAGAATTGAAATGATTGTAATTTATGGAGAAGTTGGAAAGTGCGCACGAAGGTCGGTATGTCTTTTTAACGAAAGACATCCAAATTGTAATGTGAATCACCGGTATGTGTTTGATTTGGTGAATAAGATGGCAATGTTAATTGACGAAAACTCACATTTGTTTCGGGAAGGGCATACACAACACCCAAAAAAAGTTGATATTTGAGCTGGTATTTTTGGAAATGCCATTATTGGTACATTATTTCTGGAGGAAAACTTGACTGGCAATCTGTACCTTGGAATTCTTGAAGAGACTATCGATACTCTTATCACTCACGAGCTAGAAACTTGATGCAGAAGTTAATGAACTTTTTCAGAAGGATCTGTTACAGCAGGACGAGAGATTTCCGGATAGATGGATTAACAGAAGGGGAGCAGTTGAATAGCCTCCGAGATCACCGGATTTTACTGCCTTAATTTCTTTCTTTGGGTGCACCTTAAATCCGTTGTTTATAAAACACAACCTTGAAAAACTTGAAAGATGAAATACAGCAGCATGCCAGTCAATTTCTAGTGAAGTTTTCCGTTTTGTTAAAGGGGAGGGGAGATGTTTAGAGCAAAATGGACAATATTTTGAACAGTTTATAAGCGTAAGTGGATTTTATGTTTGCAATGAGGGCTACAAATATTCTTTGAAAGTGTCCCTCTGGAAAATAAAATTGACCTGTTATTTCGATTCCTCATATAATTTACTGGAAGGAAGATATTAAGGGTGTAAGTTTTCAAATTGACACCTTGTATATTACTAGATTTTCCCTTTGATTGGGGTAAATAGGGGGCACAATAAAATGTTTATTTCCGGGGCCCTGCTCAACTCTGGGCAGCCCTATTGGCAAGAGGAGTATTTGGTGCCAAACGCGACCAATCGCTTTAAGAATTTTAAAACTGCCACGACCACTTCCACTATATTTCTTGATAAATTTGTTATATCTGCTGTCTTCTCAGATAGTCAAATTAAAGAGTTACGTTTTCAAGTTTATGTGCGGAGTTAAACACACGTACGCGATTATCATCGAAACTTGATTAAAATCAGGGAATTATGACGTAGTTGAAGTGTCGGAACATTATCTGTGGGTGGATAGAGGATAAATACGAAACGATACCATCGTGTTCAGATATTTTGACTGTCCAAAAAGTAATTTGTCACCTTTTTTTTTATTCGACTATTTATGTTGCTCACGTCAAAACCCCATTACAGTTCAACGCGTTTCGAATCCAAAGCAAAAGGTCGGCCGACAATAAAATATTTGTCACCGGACCGGACTGTAACAGCTACGTATGAAATCAATGCATCAGTAGATGCGACAATCCAGAGATTTCGTATTGTTATCTCTGAAGAGCGATTCCGCGAATCTGTTTGGGTTGAAATCAAAGGATTCAAGAGTAATATGGAATATTGAGTTTGAAGTGACCTTTCAGGATTATACGGAACGAAATATCCTGTGACATTCGCAGAAAATTATTAGAACCGAGAGTATTAATGCGGGAATTGTCTCCAAGTTGACAACCTATAAATATGTGGGAGAACTGAAATAGTTTGATTTTAATGAACCCGCTGAGTGTGAAAGAGCTTTAGTGGCGTTTCTGCGGAATTAGCAAGTTCGTGATGACTTTTTTATGGAAGCTAAAGGAATAAAACTACTTCAAGTCTCAGAAAAGCCATTGCTTGCAATTTTCAAATTCCGATAATTTAAAGATACTTTTAAAAGTTAAAGATGATTTAATTTTCTCTTTGAATAGTTCAAATATTAAATTCCACCTATAAAGTAATTTTCATCATTTTTTTTATTCCTTTCGTTTTCAGGATCACCAGCTGAAGATGTGAGATGTCGTGCTCCACCAAATATTAATGTTTTGACGGACCCATCGATTTTGTATTTATTTATAAGTGTCTATTTGTTGTATTTGTTCTTGCTGTAATTAATTTTGATTCAATTCAATCTGAAAAGTTTAATTTTTGACCTTGATTGTTATTGATAAACTAGAAAATCTACATTTTTTGAGAAAAAGCTATTCACTTTTTACTTTATTTTTCACATATACCGTGTACAAACTGAAATTTTCGAAATAACTGAAAATCGTGGAATGATTCGTATACAGGGTAAAATTATTTATACAGTGTTCTAAGATGAGAACGAAGTAATTTCTGGCACCATAATCCTGGTAGATGTTGAACAAATGATTCGTTAAGTGACCCACCCTGTATCAAACTTTATGTAATCGCAAAACTTTGTCTACGATCGTATCTATACACCACAAGAACAAAATTTTGATTGAAATGCGTTAGGGGGCCTAAATGTGCTGGTGATTACTGTTATCAAAAGCAAAGAGGTGGCATTCGTATATACTTATATGAAAGCTTCTTCTCCAAAGGTCAACATTCAATAAGCATATCCAAAAAAAACTGTTTTTGCACGAGTGCGTTGATGAACCACTCGAAGTACTGGTATAACAATTATTGTTGTTATTATTACACTTCGAATAATGTGAAACTTGGTTGTTGTGTAATGATCGTAGATTTACTCTTATTTATTAAGATTAAACATAGGATTAGGGTATTCACAGAACAATTCAAATGGGAGACTCAAGACGCTTAAACCTCCTCATCGTATGATGAAATCACTTAGGTTAAGATATTGTGAGAATACTACTACGTATGTATTAATTAAATGCATTAAAAGATTTTGGATTCTAAACGTTATTTCATTTCATATAGCACAACCTAAAGATTGCTAAACATTATGAAATAATTCTATGGTAGAAGTAGGTACCGAGTCTGCAATATTTGCAAACTCAAGCAAGATCTGCATTAAGGTTGAAAACGTCATCATGGCTATATGCAAGACTAATCGAAGCAACCCTGAATATCATTAATGGAAATATTGACCAAGTAAGATCAGTAAGGTCGAAGATAACCTGCTTTTCAATGTTCTACATCCTTTCTTTATGGTCTACTATTTTTTGAAATTCAATCGTTGTAGTCTTCCGTTGAAAACATACATTCTAAAACTTTTCATGTTATTATTAATGCTTTCCCCAATTCCTTCAAATAATACCAATCAAATACATCGTAACTGAATTCCGCCGACTGATTTTCAATTTAGAAACGTGATTGCGTCCTGAATGGATGAAAAATTAAGAAAAGTTGGAAAGGAGGTGGAAAATTCTTCATATTTTCGAGGCACAAAGGCTGAAAGGACTTCCTTCTAACCTACCGGTTATGGTAAAAAAGACTCACTACACAAGAGTTCGTAATCGAAATTTTCTAAAATTTACGCGTGCAATCCAATTCAGAAAATGAACGAAAACGAATTATGAGAAAATCGTGCCGTTTGCAATTTCATTCGACAGTTTCTTAATTGATCATCAGCACCGATAAAGGCCTAATCTATTCGAAAATGCTGTTCAAATCCGTCAATTATTAATAAATGGCGTTTATTGTTTCGTGAGCGAAAACTATTACCTTGAGAGTATGAATTCACAAACGAATTCAGTTAGTTGGTTTTACTTTGATCAAGCTGTATGAAAGGGAATTAGTGAATGACGATGCTGATGGAATTTATTTAATTAAAACTTTCTTGAAAGTTCTACTGCTGTTGATATTAGAATAACCAGTCAAAATTTCATACAGTATTCTCATTGAGCGTTCAAGATAACTTACAAATTCAATGTTGTATAGTGTAGAAACTCTTTTTTTTAAGTCGTATATTCCCTTAACAGCAGAAATTCCAGAGTAGAATATACGGCAATTCTTGAAAGCAAGAATGATGACAAATATCTCTCTTTATATCATATGCGACAGGAATTTCATCGGTAAGTAGCCAAAGAAAATAGCTACTGTCTCTTACAACTAGTGAATTATATCTGTTAGAACCTATTGAGAAGTTCTACAAATATACCTTTGTGTAACGAATATCATGATCTATTTGCGGATGGCTCTGCGACTGATTTTATTGTAAGTCGCAGCTCTATTCGTATATTTTGCCTTTGACTTGACTATTGTTGTCTGGCCTATCCTTGCACTGATGTGGAATCATGTGGAGAGACAAGTATTTTTTGGTTTTACGAAATATTTGTTTCAAAACCAATACTGATTACTTTAGGTATTACTTACCATTACTTCAAATCTTGGCCGAAAAGTGCTGGTATTGAATTTCAATGAAAAAACTGAGTTGAAATTGCTTAGAACTAATGAACGGGTTTTAGTTAATACACACTTCCATAGCGGAATCAAATACACAAACTATTCGAGTGACATGCTGATAATAACACCTTATTGAACAAAAACATATCATTCATAATAGAAATATCTTGATATTTGTGGTCATCGATGCATGTTAATGATAATTGTGGATTATTAGACACAAATCCTTGGAAAGTCGATCATTAAACCATAGACGGATTCATTTTGTTGATTCCATGAAATTTCCATTCTTTTTAGTTATACATGAGATTCATTCATTGATAATAAACC
Organism: Chrysolina americana; assembly: GCA_958502065.1. Taxonomy (NCBI): domain Eukaryota; kingdom Metazoa; phylum Arthropoda; class Insecta; order Coleoptera; family Chrysomelidae; genus Chrysolina; species Chrysolina americana. The sequence goes on along the minus strand of OY293413.1, from coordinate 182,026 downwards.
CGAAAAAAAAATAGTCGGACCAATATTTATTCAGCGAAGATGAATATAATCCCGCTGTAATTTGACCATAGTTTGGGAATGTTTTTCAGAAGTTAAATACTCTCAAGTTCAACCCAATGTTTAGTAAAACATATCATTTGGAATCAGTCGAATGTAATAAAAACATTTGCAGTCTGTCATTTAATTTAATTGAAACATTGTTGCCAAAATCAATTAACTAAACGGTAGGGATAACAGATAAACTTCATAAACGTTGTTTCCTTTATAAACATCAGTCATTTATACAAAAACATACGTGTAGATACTGAAAATGTTCTTGGTGATAGTTCTCGCTTTTTGTTTATGTGGAGTTTCTGTGAGTAAAATTTCTCAGATGTTTTAATGACATTAAGAGATGATGTGTCTGTTTTGTTTTGAGATTCAGAATTCTGATTACGATTACGGAAAAAATGTTCGCTTCTATCGATCCAACGAAAAATTATTCAAAATTTGTTTCTTTTCCATTCAAAATATGTTCGAAACTGAACAATGGTGTAAAAGGTTTCGGAACTGAACCACAAAATACTTGCTCTATTTTAAGAAATATTACAGACCATCTAAATAATTTGAATATAACTTATCAAGTAAAGTACATATTCATTTAAATGGATATTCTACAACAGTGAACAGTTATTGTTTTTGAATTGAAGCAGAAGTTAATTTAGTCCCCAATAGATGGCGTAAAGTTATCTGAAGGACTAATTTCCAGCGGTATATCACAGAAGCATCGAAAAAATTAATTATACTTCCGAGTCTGCAGTGTTTTCTAATAATTTCAATTTGGACTCATTTCAGGCTATAACTGAGGAACAGCAACAAATAATGGATTCTCTACATGCCGAATGCATTTCTCAGACTGGTGTATCAGAAGGTAAACATAATTGCTGCGTTTTCGAAAAAATTAGTCACCGACTACATAGTGGTCCAAACAGTTGTAAAAACCCTTAACTTTTTGAAGTTTGTTTTGAATTATATGAGTTATGAGTATGCTCGTCCAAATAGGTATTACTCCTACTGTAGTACCACTATTATCACTTTATCGAACACTCAAAGTACTCAAAACCTCGTCACCGTCTGAAAAATTGCATTTCCCAGTTGGAGATTCTGTAAATAACTGGGTTAGTGACCTATTTGGACGATTTCAATGGTGTTATTAATGTAAACTGTCTGATATGAATATTTTGTTGTAGATTTGATAGTGAACGCGAGAAAAGGCGATTTTCCCGAGGATAACAAACTGAAATGTTACATGAAATGTATTTTTGATGAGCTAGGAGCAGTAGGTATATTGTTAGTTACGAACCTGGTATCCAGAAGGAACAATCTTCAAATATTCATCTCGTCGTCATCTTTGGCTTTAGTGTTAAGAACCCAATACGGAGAATGCGCTTCAATACAATCTTTTTTTCTAATGGCACTTGGCAGATCTGGAAAAAGTATCTAACTCACTGATATATCGGGCTCATATCATTGTTCTTATTCACAAAGTTGATAACTATTCAAAAATAACCTTTAGTCAATCAAAAGTTCTAAAGCACCTAGAAAGCATTATTCTCGATATTTTTGCGTGTTTCCGTTTGTTGATTGTTCTTTCTGAATTTTACGTTACGGCAAAATGACAATTAAGGGATTTTTTCTTGAACTATCAGTCAGTTCTCTTCAAATTATAGCCATGAGTATATATTGATTTCTAGATAGAAGACGATGGAACCATCGACGTTGATGGCCTTATTGCCATAATTCCTGATGAAATAAAGGATAAGGCTGGTCCAATTTTCTCGAAATGTGGTACTAAAGGTAATAAGTATTTAAGAAAAGTTGCTGAGTGATTGTTATATCCAATTTATTTTATCTTTAGCTGGTGCCGATGGCTGTGACGTAATATTCCAAACGCACAAGTGTTATTATGCCGAAGGACCAGACGTAAGCTTTAACATGATTTTCCACATAAGAACTTTAGTCCAAAAAAATGATCAGTTTATGAAATTTCATCTGCCTTTATTTTCAAACTTGCGAACAATAATTTTGGCAAAGAGTTTGAGGTGGCCTTTTTAAAGCTAGAATGTGAATTGAATTTGAATAATTTCACTTCCCTCAACTGTGTGAGCTATAATTTTGATTTATAATGTGAATCATTCTCTTCTTTCAGATGTACTTCCTACCATAGACTACGCGCCGGGAAGGAAAACTGAACACGACCAGAAACAATCAGAATCAAGAGACGTCATTTTAGACTTTCAAAACTTTGTACTTAACAAATAAAATCACCCTGCTCAGTCTTTTTAAATTTATCTTTTCCTCCATTCACTGAGACCTGAACATGAAACATGAAACCTGAAGAAAATACGAGAACCATCAAATCCTTACAACAACTATGACAATATACTGTTGTATCCCTTTGTTAACTAGTAACATCAAATATTTATTAACACCATCATGTACAAACATATTAATAATACCTACTTTCTCCCAACCACACACAGTAAGTTTTGTTCACACGATCGATAGTGAAGAAATATGATTGTTCCAACCAACCAACCAGACAATTTGTTTGAGAAATCTTGGAAAACAAACATTCAAAGTCATAATTAAAACATGTTACCTTCCGTGACAACTCTAATTGATAAGGAGAAAAATCCAATGGATGGTTATTAATTGCAGAGGTCATTAAAAGTTTTATAAATCCTATAAAATCGGATGGAAAGGTAAGTAAACCCCCAGTTGACGGAGGCGTTACTTTGATGATGGTGATAAAGTTCTGTGTTCTCGTAGTCGGATTAGTTATCTCCAATAGTGGAGTTTTCGTAAGTAGCATTCGTTTATTTTAATGATTTTTCTTAAACTTGCACAAGTTCTCTTCTATTTTTTGTAATCTTCTACATAGCTTTCTGTCACTGTTGGAACGCCAACTTAGTTGATGAATCAACAGTTATTGAATTAAGTCCTGAATCTACAAGCAACGACCTAGACGATCTGTGGAAACAATGTCTGGTATATTGTTGAAGATTGGCAACACTTAAAAACGATGCTATATTGAATGGATTTATCCAAAAATATCTCTGCCATCTGGTTACTTGAAGTTTTTTCCATTTAAATAGTAAATTCGAGTGTGATTTGTTTCTCATCAGCGTCGCTTATGATCTCCGAACTATTTCCATCATAAAAAAATTTCGTCGGAGAGATTGTTCAAAAAAAAATTGCAAAGGATTGTGCCGAACAGATATCAAATCAACAAATGTGCCAGAGAGTATGAAATAAATAAAAGGAATAATTTCAACGAAACCGAAATACTGTGAGGGCCTTCCACCTTATCAGATATGAGTTCCAGTTCAGCTTTTTATCCAGGATTACTCTTTGGAATAACACTTTGAATGAAGTAAAGGGGGTTCCAGGATAAAATGCATAGTATATTAGTGCTAAGAAAGTGCTAAGGATACCAAATGTGTTGTTAAAATATTACCTCTGGTTTCAGGGCCTCAGTGAGGAAATGCAGGAAATGGCTAACATGCTTCATGCAACGTGTGTAGATGAGACAGGGGCTAAAGAAGGTACTTATATTCGTCGAAATTGTGAAAACTGATTTTAAACGCCAAATAATCTGTTTGTGCCCAGTTTCCTAAAGCTCCTTCATTACTTTTCAGATGACATACTGAACGCGCGAAAGGGAATATTTGCAAACGATGAAAATTTCAAGTGTTATATAAAATGTATCATGGCCCAAATGGCATGTGTAAGTATGAGACCAAATTTAATTCAACAGAAACACTACGTCCAATTCTTGTTCACACATTCCCTCAGGTTCGTCTGAATTATCAAAGAATGAATAATCTCTGAAATGAACTACTGTATAAGTTTTTCAGATTGATGAAGATGGCGTTATCGATGAGGAAGCTACCATAGCAGTACTGCCAGAAGAGTATCGTGACAAAGCTGAGCCAGTCATTAAAAAGTGTGGTACTAAAAGTATGTACAATAAAAATAAAACTAATACTTTCTCATAAACACTCGTAGAGTGTACCCAAATAAACTGAATTAATGAACATTATGCAATCTGATGAATTTAGTGATTCAAAGTTTAGATTAAATAATAAGTTTATTTTAAGTCATCGATATTTTCTTGAGTTTGTAATACTTAATATCTCGGGATTAGTGCACATCATTTTCAGTCTATGAGAATGCGTTGTTACGGATGAAATTAATTAAATGAACACGTGAATGAAAACGAACTAACAGAAAAATTAGGGTACTCTATATGAGATTGACTTTTTTCATATAATGGCGATATGGTTGGGTTTAGTTCGCGTTGACTCATACTAGGGTTATTGATTTCTCATTCTATGGGTTTAGGCAGATCTATGTTTGTCGCGTTAACTTTGTTTCCTCGTTTATTTTTTGATTCACGACTTGTCTAGGTTTTGAACTCCAATATTTTGATGAAGCCAAGAAAATACATCAATGATTTTTCTTTCAGAAGGATCCAGTCCTTGTGAGAGTGCATGGTTGACTCATAAATGCTATCAACATGAAGCTCCACAGGTAGAAAATAGATAATATAATTTCTGCAAAAATGAGGAATATTGTTTAGGATAGTCAGAGTCCAATAGGCTTTATTGTATCTAAAATTCAATTTTTTTTCAGGACTACTTTCTGGTTTGACAACCATCTTCATGGAAATTAATAATTGCAAGCTATTTATAATTCGCATTTTCGATATCTTGACATTGTGGCATTTTCAATATACATTCATACCAAATATTTAGTTGCTTGTATTTCTCATTTACCAACCACGTGCATTCATAAATATAACAAGACAGATGAGAGGTATTATCGGTATTAGTACCACAGACGATAAGGTATTCGATTCAGTAGGTGAGTACAAAATTGGAAAAGAGTAGTAATTCTGATGAAAAATAAGGAACAAATTAGTATTTTCATCAATGTATTCTTTATAAACACTCGCAGAGTGTACCCAGGGCATATAACGCATGCAGAAATAAAAACAAACACCTATAGTCCTACCTACTTTCCTTCTGTCTACGCGATGTTTTCAGAACAATACAATTTTTTTTGTGGAAAACAGAATTTAAAAAAATCTCCATATTCAAATTGTTGAAGGGTATTATCTAAAATCTGCAAAGCTGAGCACTGATGGGGATAAGGAATCTCCATGAAATCATTGAGGTGAAGAAGAAATAGTGCAGTGCTAGAATGGATCCGTGAGGAACACCAGCATTTATAAGTAGAGTGTCGAAATGAAAGGGTCTATATCGTCCTGTTTTGTGTCAGAAATATAAAACACGTCAAAAATAAACAATATGTTCCGCACATTCAAATTTGTGTTAAATCATACGATACAAACCGATTGTAAACATTATTGTATGTTAACATATCTGTTTTGATTTGTTGTAATTAGTAATCGTAATCCATCAACATTCAATCAACATTTGATATTTTCAGTATCTCTATTATGTGATCATACTCATAATCAAAAACCGGTAGATCTATTTTGTAGAAACGTATCGTTGCGTATCCTAAGCTACTTCACGACTACAGCCGTCGGCGAAACCGTTCTAATGCGACGACACAATTCCTAGAACTCAAACAAAAGCAGTCGTTGGCAAGTCCTCAATTACGTCACACCGAGAATCTCGAAATTAGGACGTTTCTAGGCATTCCAAATGCTAGAAAAGTTCCTATAATTCAACATACAAGAAACGCGCGAGCAATGGACAAGTTCGAAGTTAAATTATATTGAAAAGTGTAGTGTTTCCGAACGCAGCTTCAGTTAGGAAAGCGCCCTGTAACAAATTTCCGTTTTCAACGGTTTTTACTAATTTCGATAACATGTACTTCACTGTATGGGAATATGTTGATCCATTTTACGAATTTACGTAATCACTAAAATAAAAGCTGTTTTCTGACAGTCCAACTATTATTTGAGAACTTTACAAAAATTTACCAAGATTGAGTCAAAGTTGAGCTAAAAATAAAAAATCGGATAAGTAACAGGGTATTCCGGTTAAAGGTAATTAAATATTCAATTTTTTTTTTCAATACTGTAAACTGTCAATCTCTCCAAAATGTATTTCCCAAACTTTTGTTCATAATGTTTATCGTATTTTATTCTCTTCGCCCTGTATTTCGGAAAACATTTTATCACACCCAAAATTATTTTCCAGTTTTTGAGCAATAGGTACTGTCGGAATAATGAAAACAGTAGTAGTGCCTCCAAAACGTATCTGTTTAATTCGTATTATAATTTTTTGCAAAAAAAACAATAAACTGATTTGAATTTTATGATGGAATTGATTTTCCGTGATACTCCCTTTACTTTACATTACTTTACGGCAACATAGGTCATACGCAAATAATTTCGACACGTGAAATTGTGGCCCGAAAATGCTTTTGTTTAGGGTTTACCAATACTTCAAGATTTCAGAAACAAGCCAGTCAGTTGGTGATCAAATCTTCAACGGTTAGTACGTGATATCTAACAATCGATAATTGATCCAATAGGTCGTGTGTTTTCCATTGAGTGCTCATCGTGGATAATAAATCAGTTTTTGATTTACAGTTTCATCTGTAAGTATGTCAACTTTGTGTTGTTCACTTTTTCATAGTCGTTTTTATAACGATAAAAAAGAAACAATTTGTTTCCCTAAAAAATTGTAACCTAGCACTTGCCATATTTTCAAAGGCATATCTTGAATTATTAAATTATTTAACACATATGAACATATTTTTGGAAAAACTATAATCGTTCTCTGATGGTACAGGGTGGAAAGCATGAACTATTATGTTGACATAGTTATGACTATTCTATAGCTTAGTTTTTGCTCTTCCGGTAGTAATGTATGTCCTTCCAAACTGGGACTTCATTCAGGATCTGATGAGTTAATGTTGGTACCTCTGATACTAATAGAAAACTCCCTCTGTAACTGAGGTTAGATAATGGATGCTGTTGGTCCATATTCAGGTTCCCATGATAAAAAAAATCCTGTAATGATCAAAGAACATCGTGAGAGTCAATGATAGTAGGCAGAAACTAGTATTTTTCTTGAATTTCTGCAGGCTGCATGCCTCAGAAAACGCCTTCTGAGGCAGTGAATTCAAACTTTACCGTTCGATGGAAGAAGGGCACTGGGAAAGAGACACCTATTCGCTAATTCCATTATACATATTTACTTTATTTTCAATCATTTTTGTTTTTTAATTCGTTTCAGATCAAATGATATAAGATTGAAAGATATGTGTGATATGTGACTAAAGTAGGTACACAAAATACATTTGTGTTTAAAATATTTATTATTATTATTTATTTTTCATTTTGAGAGCGGTTTTTATAGAATTTTTTATTTTATAAAATTCAGATGTTGCCGTAAAACAAGTTTTTTGAAAATAGTCTATCTCTTTCTATTATCGCATATATCATGTATTTGCAATATCAGAAGTGCCGATTGAAATTTCCTTACAGTTTTGTGTGACAAACATTATGAAAAACCTTGGCAAGGTCAATGGGACGCAATGCATTTGGATGACACATTCAAGACTAATTACCGGTTTTTTGGTGGTAGAGTTTTTTTCAAAGCTCATTACTTTTCAAGGCTTGTTCATTACCGATATGGTTCTATTTATTATAAGACTCATATCAGATCAGATCTAATAATTGAGATGGGTATGAGTAGAGATTTTTCTGTTTTTCTCAAATTATCTCTTGTGAGAAACATAATTTGAAAAAAGTCCAAAGGGGTAGACCCCTAAAAATCATGGAAAATACAATTCAACAGATTCACTTGAAATTCACAGAATAAACGCACTATTTTATGCTGATTCTGAAAATATATGATTTGTAGATGCTCAGATACAAGGTTTGACATATAGAAGGGGAAATTACCCCTTTCAACTTCAGATGGGTCTTTCAACTCGAGAACGGTTGAGGTTAGGGCAATTCTGCGAACGCCAATCAATTCAGGATGATGAAATTAGTATAATCTGTGAATCGCGAGTCAATCGACGTACGAAGAAAACACTCGAAAAATCGAAAAAAGTCCAAAGGGGTAGACCCCTAAAAATCATGGAAAATATAATTCAACAGATTCACTTGAAATTCGCAGTATACACGCAAAATTTCATGCTGAATCTGAAAATATATGATTTGTAGATGCTCAGATACAAAGTTTGACATATATAGAAAAATACTTATGAGGAAACAACTACATCTTTGGATAATATCACGACGAACATTGAACTACATCTGAGCTACTCCTAACAACGTCGTTACTCTAGAATAACTGAGTTTATGCCTCAGAAATTATTCCTCAATACTGGTAGATGAACAAATTTTAATCTACATATTTTTATCAAGAATGGTACATCTTAACGAAAAAGAGGTGACAGGCCATTCTCATATAGATAATTACCTACAATTGATCATTTTAATCAGAAACATCGGACTTATGTATAATTGCTACTGAGCCTTTATTTTTATAACGACCGGTTTCGGATTTTACACCATTCTCAAGTAACTATCATACGCAATATGTTCATATGGAAATGTGAATTAAGGAATCACACCCTGGAATATTTATACGTCTTTATGGCACTATAGTGGATGTACATTAGCAAAATAACTTACATTCTTGATGTTCCGAATTTAAGAAAGAATAATAACATATACGGATTTTCTGCCGTCTGAACTACGTTTAATCAAGTATTTCTAAACTTTTGTGGGAACATTTTTCATTATTCTTGTTCCTACTTATTCGAATGTTTTTGCCAGATTCTTCTAAGAAAACCAACACTGTAATAAAGAATTGAAAAGGCTGCTCTTGAAAACACTTAGACATAGAATTGAAACTAAAACGATTGAGGAAACAAAGAACTATTTAATATAGAAGGATAGAGGTTAATGAACTTCTATGAAATTCCATTAGCAGTGTTTTCGCTAATCGTCTAAATGAATGTTCGTGACAATTCTGTCGATTCAATCATGAATGATTGACATGTGAATAACATTCAATTCACGAGTGGTATTTAATGCAATTATTCCACAATCATAATGAGGATATTTTCATCAACTTCTGTCAATTTCGGTTAATTACTTAATTTCCTTTATTTCTCGAAATTCAGGTATGTGTGAGTGCCAAATCTAAGATCTGCACATGAGTATACTGGGACAAAATTGAAGACCAACTTAGAAACTACATCCAATTGATATCATTTTTTGATATTGCTACAACTGTCAAAACAAGAGCACTTTTTGTGTTGTTTGGGTATACTTTAATTATTTTCACGAAAAAAAGATAATTTGACAAATCAACCCGTATGAAAAGGAAATCCTGTCAAAGTGACAGAGTTCTGATTTTCTGTACTTACCTAGTAACAGCCATAAATACGTAAATACAAAAAATATATTGTATGAAATTCGCAAGTGAAGTTTTTTTGTTGAAATTATCACTTTACTCACGTGTTACATAAATAAATAACAATTCTCCAACGCACTTTTAATCTGCAATCCAACGAAATTTACAGATTTGAATTATGATTAGTACGCTTTTCTTGTTTTCAAATGAAGGAATAGCGAAAACTATACTTACTGTATGTTTTTCTTACTTGATTTTTTCATTTCCATATTTATCATAAAGTAGTTTTCATTCAATTGCAGAGTACAGACATTTTAAAATTCTGATTATTTGCCGCAGTCCTGATAATAACTCATTGAAACTCAGCAAAGATTATGCTTTCTTAAATCATAATGTTGAATTTATTCAATAAAATGAATGAATGTCCCAGTCATGAATATCTTGAGGAACTGAATATAATCCTTAACCCAATATTGACAACACCTGGTAAGACGTTAATGAACCTAATTGAATTCCACTTTGAACAATCTTTTAACACTAAATAAGCTAATGGAACAAGATATATGTATAGTAAAAAAATTCCGCTGCTGAATTTTTTCATTGATTGTTTGCCAAAGTGACTAATTTTGACGTTTATACAAACAAAGTACCTACTTTATCTTGGTTCATCATTGGTTTCAATAAAATGTTCACTATTTTCTTTAAGAATGTGAAATAGGAAAACTCTACTGAGTATGGTTTCCACATAGATCTCATAACGTGTATCAATAATTTTTTTTGAAATTCTATCTTTATTCCAGGATAGAAGTTCCAAAACATTACAATACTGTATTACCTCTCAGAATATGGATGATAGTAATACCGATGAATTCAAAAATAAGAAAATACATCCACAATTAGAATCAAGCTACGTGGGTAACATATTTTTCGGGTAAGTCAATCGCTGATGAGGGGTTTTTGTGGTCTATCTTATAAAAAGACTAATTTACGATGATAATAATAAGTACTTCACATATTCCATGACATACTATAAGTATTGAAATATTATTCATAGATCATCGTGTAACAACGATCATGATCTAATAAATCTTAATTATAACCCATTTTGACCCAGAAAAAATATATTATGATCGCTTTTGCTAATTGAAATATTTTTCTCATCCTACATTTTTTGACATATAAGCTTTATAACTCTAAACAGGTTTGAAAAAACTGGAACTATCATACAGTCGACTTTACTTAAAGGGAGTTTCTGTTCTTGTCTAAGATTCGCATCATCCAAGTATTAGAAAAAAAACTAAACAGATTAACTAAAACCTCTACTATTTCGATTTTGTGGCATCCCTTTTAGGATAAAATGGATTTTGTCCACCTCAGTTTGTAATATTACAGCAATTTTTAGTTGGGGATTGAAAATTTTATATAAGGGATGGAATAAAGAACTAGATGAAGACGACCTTTACCAACCCTTCGAAGAGCACGAATCCCAACTTTTGGGTGACCAACTAGAAGAAATATGGAAGCAAGAAAAACTCGAGAATCAATCGAATCCGTCTTTGGCTCGTGCAATATGGAAGATGTTTCGAAAACAAATTATATGGCACGCTTTGTGGACATTTATCCTAGAATTCGTTTTGAAGTAAGTATTTGTAATCGTTTTCATACATTGTTTTCAACGAAAATGTTGAAAATTGGTCTCTTTACCAAGTTGTTCGTATTTCCTTCCATGTTCTTGATGTGTAAATACAGAGTGAGTGAAAATGTGCGTGTATTTTCGGTAGCTTATGAAGCGAACTAGGACAGTTATTGTACGAAATATTCAAGCATGTCTCACTATAATAGATGCATTGCCTTTACTTCGTTAACATATTCTTACCGCAAACCGCTCTGCAGGTATTTACCTATCAAACGAATATATCATTCTAATGAGAGAAAAATTACGCAATTGCATATTCCACAAAGTTTTAAAAATATACGCAGCTGGTATTGAATACTGATCAAGTTTGACTGCTATTCAATTTATTTTTCAGACGTTGGTTGCAAGTTTCACTTTTGTACTCTCTACTTCTCTTTAGTAGAGTCTTGTTTCGTTTGTCATAGAAACACCTTGTAATCTTCAAAGTAGATGAAGATGAAGTTAGGTTTTACAAACCTTTTCAGAGAAATTTGTCCGATACTGACAAAACAGACGAATAATTCCAACTACGTCAACTTATTTATATTAACTGGAGGAAATTTCATAAAAGTGGTTGTAATAAAAAAATACTCAATCACAATTATTAATTGTCCAACTGCTTGTTTCAGGCTATCCCAACCCATATTTTTAGGAAAACTCATGACCTACTACGAGCCAAACCAAACCTCCGTAACACTAAACGAAGCATATCTGTATGCAACGTGCATCATCTTCACCTCTTTGATATATGTCCTGATAAGCCACACGTACTATCTGGACGTTCAACATCTCGGAATGAAGGTGAGAATAGCGTGCTGTTCGCTGATCTACAGAAAAACTTTGAAATTGAGCAAAAGAGCTTTAGGAAAAACCACCATCGGACAGATGATCAACCTACTATCGAACGATGTTAATCGTTTTGACACCTGGTTCAGAAACCTTCATTACTTGTGGGCTGCCCCCGTTGAAACTCTCGTAATAATGTACATGTTGTTCAATGTTGTTGGACTTAATGGACTAGCTGGGTTCTCAATTTTACTTTTCTTCATACCATTCCAAAGTGAGTATTCTGTATTTATTATTTTAACACGTAACAGCCATGACTGCCATTATTATTATCAAATATCACACTAGTGTGTTATAATTCATAACTCACTAGTGAGTTGAGTATTATAACTCACGTTCATATTTAAAGTAGTATTCTATTTATTTATTACTATTACAAGCAGAATCCACATTGATATCGGAATTGAAGGAAAACGCTAACGGTTTATTCGAATTTAAAGTCATTGTAAAATTCGTTGGTTCATTGGAACCAGACGCTCACATATCGGTACAGCTGCTGATAGTGCTGGAAGACGCCGACACATTAGAACCTTGTATTTTTTCTGCAATTTGTATTTTGTTATGCACCGATTCTTCCAGGTATCCTTCTGTTACCGTCGAGGACTTCCATCCACCGTGACGCTTCAAAGTAGTCATGTTAACCCCTGCATTGGCCAAAAAAGTCGCCAAAGACCTTCTCAGGCAGTGACCGGTGTAAAGCGCTGGTTGCTACAATTTCAAAAATATTGCAATTCTTGATGCTATCTTCGACAACGTATTTATTCCCACACACTGGCTGGTACACCTTCCATTTTTGTAAAAAACAAAAAAGCGGCTAAAACTAGTATTCGTTGGTCTCAAAGACATGTATTTTTTACACAAATTGATCGGGTTGACTGGAAATCCTCCTTCAACTATGAAACTTCTCAATTTCTTGGTTTGGGTGTCTGGCAAAACTATGTGAAAATATTTCCCTTTGTCTTGAATATTTTCTATTTTCAAATTGACCAATTCATCGCATCTACAAGCACCGCTAATCCCCATTATCAAAGCCACATTCATCAACAAGTACTAGTCGTCGAGAACTTCGTTCAAAAACTTCTCTATTTCAGATCGTTCTAATGTCTTGGGATTTCTTTGGTTTGTATCGCTGTGATTTGCTTTTTTTAAAAAAGCTCATTAGTTTGCCATTGTTTGAAATATCGATTTTTTTATAAAAGTGAATAATTGATTGAAGCATCCAGTATTTGGTCCATAGCGACGAGGGGGCAATTTTTTTTTGCAAATGTAGAAAATAAGCCAATAGAAAATTTTCATCGATACCTTTTATCTTACGTGAATTCATCCAAGACTTGAAACATTTTGAACTCCTTGTCGTCATCTCGGAATTTTTCTGGTAAAATCTGCATCGCCGCTTCTTCCGCTTCCGTGAGGATATCCTAAGGAACGTAATTTTCATCGGTTTCCTCCATTTTCTATACGTTTGTTTCATCAAAAAAGCTTCCTTTTTCTTTAGGGAAAACTGACATGTGTCAAAACTCATTAAAACATTAGCTAACAATCTCCGTGGCAACCAAACAAACACCCTACTTTGACCAAAATGTAAAAAAGTCTAAGGGCCGGTTTTTCAATGTACTTTAACTTCGAGCTAAATTTAACTCATGGTTAGAATGTGAATCGATTCCTTCATTTAGCAAATGTCATATTGATTCTAACCACGAGTCAAATTTAACCGGGAGTCAAAGTACGCTAACACGACATTGATAAACTGGTCCTTAGTCAAGTCATTCTGACATTTATTTGCTTTGATTTGATCACAAAACTTATTAATTATTATCTCATGAAAAAATTATTTCTTCCACTTGTTGGATAAAACATTGTATGCCACTCGTGTGTTATGTTTCCTAAGTCACTTGAGAATTTATATATAAATCTTTCTCGCGTGACTTATTTTCAACATAACACACTAGTACCATAATTAACTATAATCTTGTCTAATGATATCTGCCTTAAAAGATGCATAGAATCATTGGGAAAGAGGAGTGTTAGACCTACCAGGATGCCAAATCATGTGAATACAAGTAGCCGATTTGAAAAGAATACTTTTGATGGGTTGCTTTGAATTAACAAAATATTACAGCATACTGATAGTTTGGAGCGCGTTGGAGGAAATGACATTTTTTTTAAATAAAACACTCCATATAAGAAAATTGTGTTTATTATATTAAAAGTAGTTCAAATCATAGACGGGAACAAAACTAATACTGATATTTGTTTCAGTGCTATTGGGCAAATTAACAACCATTTTCCGACAAAAAACCGCCATCAAAACAGACGAACGAGTAAGGCTGATGAGTGAGATTATAAATGGCATTCAGGTTATCAAGATGTATACTTGGGAAGAGCCATTCTCCAAGTTGGTGAAATTCATAAGAAAGTATGTGTCATTCATTATCCACAAACATATATATTGAAATAACTATAGTCATTAACAACTGGCGTTTCTTCCTTTTTACCTACATTCACCAAAGGGTTAGGCTGATATCATGACGAATATTGAATTATATTAAATAAATACACCACCTGCAATCTAGGTTTTCCTTCTCATCAGTGCAAAGGTTAGCAATACAAACAACTTTAAGGTCATATTTGATCGACATTTTCATTTAGGCCGTTTTATCAGCTCCCAAAACCACTTGATAACACCTCCATCATCTTTCAAGCAGAAGTACATGCTATAGAATTATGTGTCCAGGAATGCCTTGAAAGAGGCACTCGAAGGGCAGAAATCTAAATACTGTCAGATAGTCAAGCAGCACTAAAAGCTCTGTGGTCATACACCTGTGAGTCTAAGTTGACTTGGGACTGTAAATAATTCCTAAGACAACTGGATGTAAACACCCTGATGTGGGCGCCAGGTCACAGAGGAATTAAAGGCAACGAAGAAGCAGATTGCCTTGCCAAAGAAAGGGCAAACACGCAATTTCCCGGCCCAGAACCCTTCTCTGGACTCTCCAGAGCCCACTTAAAAGAAGAGTTCCGACGCTGGGAAACCGATGAGATGAAATCCCACTGGAATGAAGTGCCAGGACAAAGACACGCGAAAAGACTAGTGTGTCTATCGCCAGAGAAAGCTAAACAGCTTCTCGAGTTGGACAAGAAAGACTTGAAGATGGTAACGGGACTTCTCACTGGACCCTGTCCTCTGGGGTACACCTTAAAAAGATGGGTAAATCAGAGAGTTATAGTTGTCGCTACTGCAAGAACCTTGCGGAAAATTTGCTGTGCGAATGCCCAGCGCGTTTCTGCAAGAGGCTCAAGTTCTTGGAGCGGGCCTTCTTATCGCCCTCCGACATCAGGAACTTACCTCCCAGGAAACTGGTAAACTTCGCAAGAAGTCTCGGAATCCCGGGCCTCGAATAGATCAAGGGTCACGCATAAAAGAACTCATCGGTCGAAGTGCTTGTGAGGCTGCACTGCCTATACGACCCCCTTACAATCTACAATCTAGCTCGAGGTCAGAGAAACAACTAGCCAGAATATAAATTGAATGATTCGGATGGAGAACAGATGACCTTAAAACTGTCTGGATTGACCTACCCCTGCACTGATAAGAGATAATGATAATTATTCGAATGTTACTATGTGTTTCATCTGAACGTAAGCACCGATTTCTTTTTAGGACTGAAGTGAAACAACTGCAGCTGTCGACCTACATAAAAGCTTTCTATATAACGTTCAACAAATGCATGATCAGGCTGTCGGTTTTCCTGTGCATTGTGTCCTACACTTACACGGGGCATAGAATAAACGCGAAATTCGTGTATGTTATTTCCTCGTTTTACAACATACTGAAGTCTTCGATGAGCTCAGATTTCCCACAAGGCGTCAGTCAGTTAGCCGAAGTGTGTGTTACATTGAACAGAATCGAACAGTTCCTGCTCTTCGAAGAAGTGCACCAGAAGGATTTCAAAATATCCAACAAAGCACCAAAAAAAATTCACACCTCCACCCCTCTTATACACGGCTCGAACAAAAAATCATTCGGTGTCTACCTCCAAGACGTTTCGGCCAAATGGTTGAGCAGCCAAGACGACAACACCATAGCCAACATAAACTTCAACGTGGGCCCCAAACAGCTAGTGGCCATTGTTGGCGCAGTAGGCTGTGGGAAATCTTCCTTGCTACATGCCATCATGGAGGAACTACCGCTGACGGACGGTAAGAAGGATGTTGTTGGCAAAATATCGTACGCGTCTCAAGAGCCCTGGTTATTCGCGGGTTCGATCAAGCAAAACATCCTGTTCGGGGAGGAATGGGATTCAAAAAAGTACGAGAGGGTGATAAGAGTCTGCGCCTTGGAGAGAGACTTCTCAATTCTACCTTTCGGGGATAGGAGTTTGGTTGGAAACCGGGGCGTCACTTTAAGCGGAGGGCAAAGAGCGAGGGTTAATTTGGCCAGAGCGGTGTACAAAACCGCCGATATCTACATACTGGATGACCCACTTTCCGCAGTCGATACCCACGTTGGCAAACAACTGTTCGACGACTGCATCTGCGGCTATCTCAAAAATAAATGCACCATCCTTGTAACGCATCAACTACAATACCTGAAGAATGTAAGTAGAATATATCTGATGGAGAACGGCACATTCGCGACGTACGGTACCTACGAAGAAATCCAGAACTCCACGATGGATTTCGCGAAGCTGTTCAAACATCACGTCGATGAAGAAGATATCGATGACACTATCGATGAGGATTGTTCGGAAACGAAGCTCCATAATCTTACAGACGATGAACCAACAGAGATTAAAGAGTATAGGAAGACTGGACATATTTCTTTCAAAGTATACAAGGCGTATTTTCGGGCAGGTGGCGGTTTGTGTTGTTTCATCTTCGTTGTCATCTTGTTCATCCTTACCCAATTTGCAGCGACTGGAGCAGACTATTTCGTCAAATATTGGTAAAATTACAAAAATATTCCGTTGTTGATGAAAATAAATAAGTCGTATTACAGGGTCAACCTTGAACAGAAAGTTTACGAGAAGGAATACCAGAATAAAACATGGTTACAGTCGTACCTGGACGACGTAACGATGGAGGAACAATACAGCGTTATTTGGAACTACCCCGTGGATGACAGTAATGACAGAAGTTTTTACACGACCAACAACTGCATTTATATTTACTCGGCGATAATTTCCGCAATCATAATATTCACGATTGGTAGATCGATTTCTTTCTTCAGGTTGTGCATGAAAGCCTCTGTGCGGCTCCACAATACTATGTTCGCCAATGTATGTAACGGTTCGATGTTTTTCTTCAACACCAATTCTCCAGGGAGGATTTTGAACAGATTCTCCAAGGACATGGGTTGCATCGACGAGACATTACCCAACTGCTTCATAGATACATTGCAGGTGATTATTTCTATCAACATCTTAAAATATATACCGGGTGGCTACGGAAGTATTGCCTACGGAATATCTCAGTTATTGTATGAAGTAGGTTTGTGAAATTTGGAGCGTCGATATAATGACATGAGAGCTAGAATTTGAGCATATTGACATGTCGAAGTTAACTTCCGGTCTGACCGGAAGTAACATCAACTTTCTTATTTTAAATGGAAACCCTATTTTTTTTTCTTTTCGCTTTATTCGGCATTCAATTCCCTTTCTAATGACATATCACAAGTTGGTATCTAACCAGAAACTAGATCAGAAAAAAATTATTATTGAAATTCACCGAGTAGGCCGTGGAAGCAAAATGAAAGCCAAAAATTGAAAAGTTGGCTATGGAAACCATATGTCACTTGATAATAGTTGCTACTACTGAAATATTTCATTTTCATTCGTCGGCGTTATAAAAAGCCGCCAAAAAAAATATTGGAAAAATTGGGAAAAAAACAATATTCTGTAGGTCCATAACTTAAATAGGAACATACAACTTTTTCTTGCCTGTACTATTCAGCATAACCATTCCTTTCTAATGATATAATAGAAAGTAATTTTTTGAAATGAAATACCAAAAAATCAAATTATTATTCTTCAAATAACAAAACAGATTGTCGCCATACGCAAAAATAACATTAAAAATAATGTGGAATGATAAATTATATCCTGTAGGTTCTAGGTTAAATAGGAACATAAACGTACTAGGTCTGTGCCATCGTCCATAGATATTCTAATATCTACCTATGGACGATGTTTGTGCTATTCAGAATAATCATTCCATTGCAATAATCATTCAAACCAAAATATTAACAAGTAGGCTGATTAAGATGTATTTTGGAATGAAACAAAAAAGAAACGAGAGCTCTCACGAACGCTGCTATTCATATTATTTTGACGTTCGAAGTAGTGTTTTTGATTCTGCCATTTTAAAAGGGTTTGGAAATCGAAATCAGTTAGTGGAATATTCAAAAAATGCCCCGTTATTCACGAATCGAACAAATTGACATGCTTCTCATTTATGGTGAATGTTTAAAAAATTCTTATGCCGCTGAACGATTGTATTTAGAGCGATATCCAGGGAGGCAGCATCCGTCAAGAAGGTATTTCCAGTGGCTTGAAGAAAAATTAAGAACTGAGTCTGATTTTCACGAAGACCAAGAAGCATTTGTTATTAATGAGGAAACTGAAATTAATGTATTAGCTTTAGTACAATATGATAGTGTAGTAAAACTGCACTAACTAATTTTTCCTAATTTATTTATAACACTATTACAACGATTATTCACTAAAATATTTACTATTTCAATTTATTTCTACTATGGCTATCTATCAGCGAACTCTGGAACTGTAACTAACTCTTCTTCTGACTGTCCCGCTTATATACTCCCAAGCAGTTTCCTTTCACGATTCTCGAATATTCAGGAGTATAGAACTTTTCGTCTAGATGGCTCTTCGAATAGTATCGAACAATCGATTATTCCAGCTTGTTCTCGGCGATGCGTACGCCAGCAGATATGCAGCTGTAGTTGAACGAGGGTGCATAATTAATAAGATCAGGGCCGGTCTCGGGGCCGGTCTCGAAATCGTTACATTGCCCCCTTCTTAAAGACGTTTCGCCCCGAAACGTCATTCTTGGAGTGTGAAGATATCTGCAAGATTCTCCATGTCTGCACCTGGACGTTCGATGGAAGTAGCACTCCACAGTCTTCATTTTGGGTCGAGGAAGATGGTTGGAGCACACCAGAATGTTGATGCCGCTGGATCTGAATATTGTCTCCAACATGCTTCTTATAACTCTCCAGTCCAGCCGATCAAGCCCACAGGCCAATTTTGGGATTGCCAGGTCTACAATATTCTGGTCCAGCATCGTGTCTCTCAATCTCGTGAGGCTCTTCCAAACATCTTCATAAGACGGCTTATCACGAGAACGCTTCTTGGTAACCAGATAGTAGATGTTTCTCTGGCCTTTCCTCAGCTGTAACACCCCTCCAACTTCCGGGTTCTGTTCTCTCAGTTCCTGGATTCGACCGAACTTCTTGGAGAAAACCACTGCAATGCCTCTGGACATTTGGAGATCTTCTGCCACACAGTGAGCTAACGCGTAATTGGCAGGCACCTTGAAAAGATCTCGTGACTCCTCTCGGGTTACCCCATATTGAACTTTCTGTCCGTTCGAGTACAGGGACATGAACCTCTGAAACGTCATTTCGTCCTCCGGTGATCTGACGGTGCGGACTTGCTCGTGGTTTCCGGCGTAAGGGGACAACCTATTGAAGTGGACTACCCTAGGTTTTCCTCGTGGTGGCTTATATATGCGGTAGACGAGGTCGTTTATCCTTTTCATGATCTTATATGGACCTTCCCACGAGTTCCGAAGTTTCGGTGATAGTCCACGGCGACGTTTAGGGTTGTATAGCCAGACAAGGTCACCTGTTTGATATCCACCAGCATCCGCCTTGATGTCGTAGGTCTCCTTCATTCTGTCGCTGGCACTCTGGATGTTCAAACGGACCCGTT
This sequence comes from Chrysolina americana, assembly GCA_958502065.1. Lineage (NCBI taxonomy): Eukaryota > Metazoa > Arthropoda > Insecta > Coleoptera > Chrysomelidae > Chrysolina > Chrysolina americana. The sequence continues at coordinate 162,152 of OY293413.1, read as the reverse complement.
CATGGATGTCGTCCATTCTCTGTCGCAGTTTGCTGACGTAGTCATCTCCCGCAGTGTCTTGCCTTGGTGGCGTCCCAAACTTCAGGTCACATGGAAGTCGCAGCTCTCGGCCCATAATAACACTTGCAGGGGTTTGGCCGGTTGACTCATGAACTGCGGAACGATACGCCATCAGGAACAGATGGAGGTACTGGTCCCAATCCTTCTGGTGGTCAGAGACTACCTTGGACAGGTGGCGGTTTATCGTCTTATTCATCCGCTCCACCATTCCATCGGACTGCGGATGTAGAGCTGTGGTCCTCGTTTTCCGGATGTTCAGCATCTGACACATCTCCTGGAACAGGTTTGACTCGAAATTCCTGCCTTGATCCGAATGCAGTTCTAACGGGACACCGAATCGACAAATCCACTCCTTCACCAAGACGTCGGCAACGGTGATGGCTTCTTGGTTGGGCAGGGCATAGGCTTCGGCCCACTTGCTGAAGTAATCCATCGCCACAAGGATGTACTTGTTCCCGTGTTCAGATTGTGGGAACGGGCCAGCGATGTCAATGGCGATCCTTTCGAATGGGCTGCCCACATTGTACTGGCGCATCGGGGCCTTAGGTCTTGTTCGAGGCCCATTACTGGCAGCGCATACAGCACATTTTCTGCACCAGTCCTTGACGTCAGCTTGACAATTGGCCCAGTAGAACCGTTGCCTAACTTTCTGGAGGGTCTTCGTCACTCCCAGATGTCCTCCGGTGACCCCATCATGGATTTCTCGGAGCACTTCCTGTCTTCTGCTCCTGGGAACTACTACCTGACGTCTTTCTTCCCCGCCATCCTCCGACTCCAACACACGCTTCAAGACTCCATTGTCTAAGGTGAAAGAGTTCCATTGGGCCCAGTAAGTTTTAACGACTGGAGAACAATTGGCTATTTCCTGCCACGACGGTCTTCGATCGCTCTTCTTCCAGCCGATGACTAAACCAAGATCTGGATCTTTCTCTTGGTCTTTCTGGATCTTGTGGTCATTCCAGTTATCATCGATCGCCGTGGTTCTGCAGAGTGTCGACTCCTTTTCCTCTGTTCGTCGACAGTGCGAACAGTCGTCTGGACATGGTCTTCGCGATAGGGCATCCGCATTCTTATGGCTGGTCCCCGCCCGATGTTCGATCTCAAAGTCGAATTCCTGGAGCCTCTCAATCCAGCGTGCCACTTGACCCTCGGGATTCTTAAACTGTAGGAGCCATTTGAGAGCTGCATGGTCAGTTCTCAGTAGGAATCTTCGTCCATACACGTACTTGTAGAAGTGCTCAACTCCCTTGACAACAGCCAACAGTTCCCGCCTGGTGACACAGTAATTCCGCTCCGGTTTACTGAGGGTCTTGCTGAAGTAACCGATGACCTTCTCTTGTCCTTCTTGGATCTGAGACAGGACAGCTCCAAGTCCCACGTTACTGGCGTCCGTGTCCAGGATAAATTTCCCGTCTGGAAGGGGGTAGCTCAGGATTGGTGCGTTGATCAAAGCTCCTTTCAACTTCCTGAATGAATCTTGGCAGTCATCTGACCACTGGAACTTTGTTTGTCCTTCCGTGAGCCTGGTCAGTGGTTTTGCGATGTTAGCAAATCCCAGCACGTATCGGCGATAGTAAGTGCACAAGCCAAGAAAACTTCGAAGCTGGTGAATGTCTTTCGGAACGGGCCATTCCTTAACAGCTTTGATCTTCTGCTCATCTACTGCCACTCCTTTCCTAGAGACAACGTGGCCGAGATAACGTACTTCTTTTTGAAACAGATGACATTTCTTGGGGCTCAGTTTCAGTCCGGAGCTTCTTAGTCGCTGAAATACCTCTTCCAAGTTTTTTATATGGTCCTCGAATGATCTGCCAACCACAATAATGTCGTCGAGATACACCAGACACGTTTTCCATGATAGTCCTTTCAAAACCGTCTCCATCAATCTTTCGAACGTGGCTGGAGCATTGCAGAGGCCGAATGGCATAACTGTAAACTGCCATAATCCGGAGCCGATGGTAAAAGCTGTCTTTTCTCGATCTTCCTGGGCCAGTTCTACCTGCCAGTATCCGCTCTTCAAATCTAAGGTCGAGAAAATCGTAGATCCAGCCAGCGTGTCTAGCGTGTCGTCTATCCTTGGGAGAGGGTAGCTGTCTTTTTTCGTCACGTTGTTTAGTTGACGGTAGTCTACGCAAAACCGTGTTGATCCATCTTTCTTCTTTACCAACACGACTGGAGAGGACCAGGGACTGTCGGATGGCTCGATGACTCCGTCTTTCTCCATATCGCAGACTATTTTGTCAGCCTCCTCCTTTTTGGCGAGAGGAAGTCTTCTGGCTGATTGCCTGATTGGTCGGGCATTTCCAGTGTCTATCTTGTGCTGAACCACCTTTGTTCTACCGCCTCTGCCTACTCCGGTATCGAAGATGTCCTGATACTTCCTGACTAGTTCTCTCAGTTTAGGCTTCTGTGCTGGCCCCATGTCCTTGGACGAGATAGCAACCAACTTCTCCAATTCTGCTGGCATGTTACTGGCTTGGCTAACAGTGCCACGTACACTCCTGATTACAGAGGAAATTGACGAGCAGTGCCCCAAAATCGTTCCTTTCTTCAAGGTCACCGGGTAATAATTGACATTCATTACCCTTACTGGCACAAATTTATCAGCACGCAACAAGGTTTTTCCTAGTGCAATTCCTCGTCCAATTTTCTCATCATGTAGCTTGGGCTCGAACATCACCACATTTCCACTGCTCGCACCTCCATCCAGGCGAGCCTCTAAAATGGTTTCAGCCCTCTCCGGTACGCTTACGTCTTCAGCCAGCAGAACTCGAACTATTTCTTCATTTCTCCCATGAAGTATCAGCTCTTCTCCGTTCACACGAAGGACGCCGTCTTTAAAATTCAGCTCGAATCCTCTAGAATTCATGATGTCCATTCCAATTATTATCTCGTCCTCGATATCCGCTACCAGAGCCCGGTGTTTCACTGTAGTGCTGCCCAAAGTCAGTTCAATTGGAAGTTCACCATACACAGTTGCCGGCTCTCCTGTTGCTGTGCGTAGCTTCCAATTCGACGATTCAATTCTTGCCGGTGTTTTGGCAAAAGTTGGTCCAAGGATTGTCCTAGTCGCACCCGTATCAAGGAGCATGGTGCGAGGCTCGTTGTTAATGAGACCGTCTACAAAGACACCTTTGTCTTGTCTTTGAAGTACAGCGACATATGCATTGTTAACTGGGGCTTGTTGGATACGGGCTGACGATTGCTCCTTCTTGACCTTCATCGTTGATGTCGATTTTTTCAATGTTGGACATTTGCTACGCACGTGCCCAAGTTCTCTACAATTTCGGCATCGTATCAGTCTTCTCTCAGGCACAACTTCCTTCAGCACTTTTCGCATCACAGCTTCGATATTAGTAGGCTCCTGTCGGTCTTCCTCAGCCATTCGGATATTGTTCTGGCTTTTGCAGTATTGTTTCGCACCCTCAAATTCCAAAGCGCGTGTCAGTGCGTCTACGAGATCAATTGGACGTGCTAATATCAATGATTGCCTGATTTCTTGATCGCGAAGTCCATCCAAGAATGCATAAACCGCTAATCGCTCCATTACGTTATTCGGTGTGGCTGGGTATGCCAGGCGGACTAAGCGTGCAATATCAGCTTCGAATTCCTGTAAGGATTCGCCCTCCTTCTGGTTTCGATTTTTCAACTGTAGATGGTACACGTATTCCAGGCGAATCTGGCCATACCGTAATTCCAGATGTTTCACCAGCTTATTATAGTCCTCTAGTTCTCGCTCTGTGAGGGTTTGTAAGATATTCGCTGCTTCACCACGTAATGCCAGTATTAGTGCAACAGCTTTTTCCCCTGCATTCCAACCATTTGCTTTGGCCGCTGCTTCAAACTGTCGGTGGTAATTTTCCCAAGGAATTTCTCCGTCGAACTGGGGCGGCTTCACGTAAAACTTCCTTATTTCAGAACTCGTCACCCTCGTTTCTTCCATTTTGTTGTTCACTGTCTTTTTCACCAAGATATCAGTCTATTATTTATTTCACACAAAAAGTTTTCAGTTTATTGTCCCGCGACGCGCAAACCTGTCCACTTTGCAAACACCTCAGCAAACACTTAAATGTTCAACGGGTCAATTAACTGTCTATTAGGCGCGATAAACGTATCAGTTTTTAAACGGCGAACACTTTAACACTTATTTATTTTAAACATCCCACTTCTGACACCAAATGTAGTAAAACTGCACTAACTAATTTTTCCTAATTTATTTATAACACTATTACAACGATTATTCACTAAAATATTTACTATTTCAATTTATTTCTACTATGGCTATCTATCAGCGAACTCTGGAACTGTAACTAACTCTTCTTCTGACTGTCCCGCTTATATACTCCCAAGCAGTTTCCTTTCACGATTCTCGAATATTCAGGAGTATAGAACTTTTCGTCTAGATGGCTCTTCGAATAGTATCGAACAATCGATTATTCCAGCTTGTTCTCGGCGATGCGTACGCCAGCAGATATGCAGCTGTAGTTGAACGAGGGTGCATAATTAATAAGATCAGGGCCGGTCTCGGGGCCGGTCTCGAAATCGTTACAATAGCACAATTTCCTCAAGGCATATTGGCGCCGAATTAGCTATAAGTAAGGACTCTGCTAGGAAAATTTTGAAAAAACATCGATTTAAATCCTTCAAGTATCAGTTGCATCAACATTTGTATGAAAATGACGGTGAAAGGCGCCTGGAATATTGTAATTGGTTTCTTCGACAAAATGCTGAGAATCACCTATTTAACTATTATATCTTGTTTACGGACGAGTCAAGATTTACCAACAATGGATTATTTAACAGGAATAATACAAGGTAGGTACTGTACTTTATTTGGATTATTGTCGATAGTCGAAGTGTAAAGTGCTAAAAGTGTGAACGGTCTTTTGTTTCAGGTACTGGGCGATAGAAAACGAGCACCGGTTTCGACAAGGTGGCTTCCAGGAGAGATTTGGTGTGAATGTTTGGGCAGGAATAGTTGGAACTCATATTGTTGGCCCTATTCTTTTTCAAGGCTAACTGACCGGAGAGAGATACTTTAATTTTTTAACGAATGAAATTTCGGAATTCATTAACAACCTACCAGCGGAAATAACTGAGAGAATGTACTTCCAGCAAGATGGCGCCCCTCCGCATAATTCAAGATTAGCGAGAAATTATCTTCAAAATCGCTTTCAAGAGAGACTTATAACAACCTATGGTCCAGTCAGGTGACCACCAAGGTCATCTGATCTTACTCCGTGCGACTTTTTTCTATGGAGGCATCTTAAAAATAGGGTGTATTCCACACAGCCTACAACTCTACATGAGCTAGAAGTAAAAATTCGTAGAGCTTTCCAAGATATCACGCCCCAAATGTTGAGAAACGTTTTACAAGAAAATATCACCAGAGTCAATAAATGTATTGACGCTGAGGGAATGCATTTCGAACATTTGTTTTGAATTTATTTTATCTTTAATCCTATCAATTTGAATTTTTTTTTTTCGATAAATCTGTTTTTTGTTATTTGAATAATAATAATTGGATTTTTTGGTATTTCATTTCAAAAAATTACTTTCTATTATATCATTAGAAAGGAATGTTTATGCTGAATAGTACAGGCAAGAAAAAGTTGTTGTATGTTCCTATTTAAGTTATGGACCTACAGAGTATTGTTTTTTTCCCAAGTTTTCAAATATTTTTTTTGGCGGCTTTTTATAACGCCGACGAATGAAAATAAAATATCACAGTAGTAGCAACTGTTATCAAGTGACGTATGGTTTCCATAGCCAACTTTTCAATTTTTGACTTTCATTTTGCTTCCACGGCCTACTCGGTGAATTTCAATAATAATTTTTTTTCTGATCTAGTTTCTGGTTAGATACCAACTTGTGATATGTCATTAGAAAGGGAATTGAATGCTGAATAAAGCGAAAAAAAAAAAAAAGGTTTCCATTTAAAATAAGAAAGTTGATGTTACTTCCGGTCAGACCGAAAGTTAACTTCGACATGTCAATATGCTCAAATTCTAGCTCTTATGTCATTATATCGACGCTCCAAATTTCACAAACCTACTTCATACAATAACTGAGATATTCCGTAGGCAATACTTCCGTAGCCACCCGGTATATGATTCGTCCAAATGCACATCTAAGAATTTATAAAAATGTTTATTGTGAAGGGGAAATATATATTTTTTAATTTAGCCAGTTCAAATTTCATCTTGTTTGACGTGAAAGCAGCTACTTTTCAACTCAGTCACAAGAAAATAAGTAATCTTTGTCCAGTTGACGTTCAGTTTCTAAATTACGTTGATATCATAATTTATACTAAAGTTGTGAAATAATAATCCAGTCTGAACTGTTTATTGCAGATCGCTTTGAACGTAATGGCTGTTAATATCATCATAGCCACCGTCAATCCATGGATACTACTACCCACTTCGGTGATGATCGCCATATTCTATCTGTTCAAAGTCGTCTATGTATCTTCCAGTAGAAACGTCAAAAGAATGGAAGCAACATGTGAGTTCGTTTACTTTAGTCTGTTTTTGCAACTTCGCTAATACATCAAATACGTGCTCTTTTAGCCCGCAGTCCTGTTTTTTCACACATCCACGCATCTCTTCAGGGTTTACCGACCATTAGAGCCTTTGGGGCTCAGGAAATTCTCCGAAAAGAGTTCGATCGTCACCAAGACATGCACAGTACCGCTTATTACATGTTCGTATGCTGCAACAGAACGTTCGGATTTTGGCTGGACCTTTTGTGTGTCGGATACATTTCATTGGTTACCCTTAGCTTTTTCTTCAAAGGACATGGTATGTTGAACCTTCAGAATATATTATATCAGTAGCATATGCAGTCAAATAAGAGATTTAAAACACAAAAATACGATCCGAACTCTTGTAATGGTCATGATGAAAACAATTTGCCATAGTTTATTCACCACATAGGGAGTTAGTACTTTGGGATCGTTTCCCGATATTTGGAGACGATACCTCCTATAAATGAGATCACTGGGGGGGCAGGTGTAATCTATTGAACTTGCGGATGGCGGGTCCTATCACTTTTTTTGTCGAACCTTGGCTCAAAAGTGGACTAAACAAAAAGCATGAAGGCAATTTATGACCCACGATTTCTGCTGACAAGTAAGAAAACAGATAACTCCTTGTGCTCATACAAAGTGCCTTGAATCGAGTCTCAAACTAAGGCTGTTCGAGGAGATCTGATCGGACACTTGAAGATTTTGGAACACATTTCTCTAGAAGCCATGTCTGAACCGACAGATTTCATACCAGTTAGGTACGACTTCGAAATGCAGTTTGAAGTGGTCACAAACTTGCACAGAGAACGGACCTCAACTGGGAAGGGATGCATCAGTGTGGTACACAGATGGATCTAAGATGGACGAAAGGGTTGGAGTGGGCGTTACAGGACCAAATTTCAGGCTCTTAAGACCCTTTGGTAACACCCCAACGATCTTCCAAGTAGGAGTACCTTCTATAGAATTATGTGTCTATTGCCAATGAAAGCTAAACAGCTTCTCGAGTTGGACAAGGAAGACTTGAAGATGGTAACGGGACTTCTCACTGGACACTGTCCTCTGGGGTACACCTTAAAAAGATGGGTAAATCAGAGAGTGATAGTTGCCGCTACTGCGAGAACTTCGCGGAAACTGCAGAACATTTGCTGTGCGAATGCACAACGCTTTTCTGCAAGAGATGTAATTGAAACCTAGTTAAGTCAGTCTGTTGGTAGTAATTGTGTCCAAAATAGAATTTCCAGTGAGCACCAAACGAGTTATATACTATCGTATTTTATTATTTTTTTTTTTCCAGAAACATATGGAGGAAACGTCGGTTTGGCAATAACTCAGGCCATCAGCCTAACCGGAATGTTCCAATGGGGAATGCGTCAGTGGAGCGAACTGGACAGTTCGATGACATCTGTGGAAAGAGTGGTGGAATACAACGAAATGCAACAGGAATCCACCGAGGTTAAAAAGTTGCCGCCCAAGACCTGGCCCGAACATGGCACCCTGGAGTTCCAGTCGGTTTACCTCAGATACGCCACCAACGAGCCTTACGTATTGAACAATCTCACATTCAAAATCAAGCCTAAGGAGAACGTTGGTATAGTCGGTAGGACGGGAGCTGGGAAATCTTCTTTGATCTCTGCCCTCTTCCAGCTGGCCAAAATTGAAGGAAAAGTATTGATAGACGGAATCTGCACCAGCGATATACCGCTGAAGTGTTTGCGGTCAAAAATTGCCATCATACCCCAAGAACCCGTGCTATTTTCTGGAACACTGCGCTCGAATTTGGATCCTCTCGACGAATATCATGATCACCAGCTTTGGAATGTCATTGAAGACGTGGAACTCAAAGGTACAGATGAATTTATAACATTCCACAGGCTATCGGTGATCGTTTTTTGCTGCCTGGTTGGTAATGAATTTTAATTTTTAATTTTTGAAACACTGTATTTTGATACACTGACATGTGCTATGTGTCAGCAATGACAAATGTCAAATTATTATAACCAATCCCCAGCCAATCCCTTGAATCTGACAGATGTCAGTGTATCAAAATACAGTGTTTCAAATATTAAAAACCAACCTGAGAGCAAAAACACGATCACCGATAGCCTGTGGAATATTGTCAACATTCAGTTGATTCTAGACAAAGTAGTGCGTTTTTATCTTTAGTTTTTTATTTGAAGAATGACTGAAAATTCTGATTTTTTTACATTATATCTAACATTACAGGTATGGTTGGTGATATGCAGTGGGGTTTGGAGAGCAGAATAGGTGAAGGTGGCTCAAATTTGAGCGTTGGTCAACGACAGTTGGTATGTTTGGCGAGAGCCATATTGAAAAGCAACAAAATTCTCGTGTTGGACGAAGCCACGGCGAACGTGGACCCCAAAACAGATTCATTGATTCAGTCTACGATCAAGAAAAAATTCGCAGATTGCACTGTGCTAACTGTTGCACACAGGTACGTTTATTCCGTAACTTGGGGATGTTTGAGGGTCAGATTGTCACGGTGGATTCTTACACGACGCCAGATGTTGATTTGACATCAAAGGGTGATCTCAAATGTATGTCTGAATCATTCTAATTCGTTTTAGTATTCTACATTCACAGGAATGGAACAGTTTAGATTACACCCTGTATATACAAGTTGTGTCCGAAATTGGAGCAATAAATAAAATGGGGTTTTCTATGAGACATAATGACACAATAAAAAACATTTACCTTTTTTCACTTGAAAATCTCCCAAAAATAGAATCATTTACTCATGATTGTTTGGGAAGCACTGGTTTCATTAATCAGTTCCTAGGGCGCATATCTTCTAGTATTGTAGTATTGTGTTTATTACTCGTATTCCCGCACCGTTGCCAGTTTATTATTACTTCGTAAACCTTGCCAGTTATTACAATTGGCTTCGAAGTGAACCGAAATGAAAACACTGAATTCAATCAAAATGAGGGCAATGAGGCTTTCTCATTTCATAACAGGGGGTTAAAAAGTTACTGAAAATAAACGGAATTTGATTTCACAACAGTTGTTCGAAATGACCGCCACCACTCTCTATGCAATCTCGCACGATGAAGTCACAAGCACGCTGAAAACTACCTTTTTGTCGCATCTGTTGAACGGCGTTGTTATTTTATCTAGATTCCAACTACCTATCTGATTGCTTCGAAATTTTCGTCTATCATCCGATGGAAATATCGAGTTCCTGGAAACGTACCGCGATTACAAATAACGTGTACGTAATACCTAACAACACTGACATTTTCCATAGTGGTGAGTCCAATAGGGATTGTAGGAATTTCGAAAAACAGATGTAGGTAAAGAAAATATACGAATACCGAAACACAATAAGAATCTAGGTACCTACCTACATAAAACGTATGGGTTCGTCAAACAATTTAAACAAAATTCATCTTTGATATGCACGTAAAATAGTCACAAATATCCTAATGAATGCAAGAAGCGATATGATCGAAGAATACCACAACAAACAATATACGACTCTAAATCGATTAGCTCGCGAGCTTTTTCCTTAAAGGGGAACTGAATGATGAGGGTTGTTGCGGCCGAAGCCAAGCCAACTCAGCGACCCCCACAGAAGAAAGAATATCGTTTACTTTATCGTACTATTTTTTAACATTTAACGGCGGCAACATTGTCAGTTATTACGCGTCGGCCTTTTTTTTGTCACCGCTTCGGTAACATCTAGGGGCCGTTGATCTCTGGCCAGAGGTTCCCAAAAGTGTGCCAGAGTTTTCCGAAATCTTCAAAGTCCAATATTTTCCAAAATAACCTTTTTCTATCATTCATTTCATTTATTGCTCTAATTTCGGAAACACCTGTATATGTTGTCTTCTTTGAGAAAAAAATGAACCTACGAAAGTTCAAGATTACAAATCCTACTCCAATTTATTGTAGGTATCATTGAAACCGTTTTAACCATTCACTATTTTAGGAAAAAGGTTCGAAAGTACGCACGAGTGTTTCATTGAAAAAATTCATTACATAAGATTTTCGAAAAATAAGTATTGATATTGGTTTGTCTCGTTTTCATTCGAGCATACTGTATTTGCTTTGTGTGTTGTTCAGGTTACACACCGTTATGGATTCAGACAAAGTGTTGGTGATGGATGAAGGATCTGCTGTGGAGTTTGATCATCCCCATTTGTTGCTACAAAATTCCGAAGGAATATTCTATGGTCTGGTGAAAGAGACGGGAAAAGCGATGGCGGATCATCTAATTGAAATTGCAGAAAAGGTATCCACGTCTGTCGATTTCTAATACGATATAATACAGTATTTGTTTTTTTTTCAGAATTTCAAGTTGGCGCACAAATGAAAGGATATTTATTTTACGTATGATTGGAAATCATTGCGATATTAATTTATATTAGTTTGTAAACCATTTTTATTGTTGTTTTAGTTATTGAAATATGAGATTTTATAATATGTTTTTATATGAGAATTTGTACATATTACAACTTTATTTTATTAGAAATAGTTTCACTTATTTTCTTCAGGGAACGCATGCAATTCAGATTTCTTTATGCTTGAACGAGCAATTGCAAGACTAGTTATAAAATCCGTTCTCATTATGTGAAACCATGCTGACTGTCGTTATGCAATTAATAATGCGTTTTACACAAATCCTTTCCTTTTCGAACCAAAAAGAACTACAACTGTCTCCAACGAATGAATTTATGCGTATTTTGAACTTTTTGAACATGAAGGTAAATTCGCAACAAAAACTGTGCAAATTGGAAGTTCCTATTTCATCTTTATTTATCAGTTGTTAAAATTAACGAAACACTCGCAACTTCGCAACTTTCTTCAATAATTTCAAACACAACTTTGAACAAGTTAAGTATATATTTGTACTTGTATTTGCCCTTGTAAAGGGTTAATTCAAATCCGATTGAAGTTCGTGTTCGTGAAATTTTATAAATTATTCATTGACTGCTTCCTGAACATGGCACGTTTTATTTGAAAGGAACGAAGCGAAGGGCATTGAAGTTATTCATTGTGTGAGCTTTGATGAATACAAATCTATCGAACTCGACTGAATTAAAATCATGCGATATAACGAGGAATTCAAAAGTCGCAAAACGTTTTGCGATAAGTTGAAAAACGAAGCGAAACAATTCTGCCTGAACACTGCTCTGCATGGGTATCGATTCATAGTGCTGCCTAGACGCATTTTATTGGAAAGGTGAGATATAAAATAAGAATATCACAATTTTGTTACTGGTAACGTTCGTATGTCTCGGATTAAAAATAAATAGAATGAAATAAAACTACACCAAAAAGAAAAAATGTTGGCCTACTTTGACATAAACAAGCTGTTTTTCTGAAGACCAAGGCATTAAAAGAGTTTTTGCTGGATTGTCGTCGTCGATATACTTACAGATTCAGAAATCAAATTTCGATCCATTAGTTTCACAATGGACTAGAACGTAAAGGTGCACGCCTGGTTGATGCAATAACAATTTCAACAATTTAACAATTTCTAAGGTGTTTTTGCACCAGGAAATATATTTTGTATCAGTTCCTTTTCATCTGAAAATAAGTGATGTGGCTCCAGTTTTGGCATAACGGCTTCAAAAATAAAATAAATATTAGAAATTGGGAAATAAATAATATTTATTTTGATGCCGAACATCAACGTTTCCACAGCTCGTTGAAAATAGTAGTATTCCAGAAATTGCAATGGTGGATGTAGAATTCTTTTTTGTTATAGAATTGCTTGGACGGTAGTATGTATATTTGCGTTAACTACCGCTTTAAGTTTACTTCTTGTGGCTTGGTATGATTTTCAAAAAAACCCCACAGTCATAGTCACCGATTCAAATCATCACCCCGTATGGCATTATACATTTCCCGCGGTGACAGTTTGCGACTTCAACTTGATTTCGAAAAAAGCAGCGATACGTCTAGCAAGAAATTTGTAAGTAGATGTATCATAATTTCTTCATTTCTTGGACAATTTTTTATAATTATTATTAATGGTTATTCTAATGAAAAAATTGCAATTTATTTTCTCATATTTCTGAAACGATTCTCTTCCAATAATCCTGGGTGAATAAGTACCCTAATGTTGTTGATTCAATACATGAATTCATTGAAGAATTGAAGTAATATTGTTAAATTATACCATTATAGGCAATCAATCCTTTCTGTATTATCAAAAATTATTGAAAAAGCGGTACATTGTAGATTGTTGGTTGGAATTTCTTGAAGAAGCAAAATCGCGTATAATGGTCAATATGGATTTCGAAGATTTAGTGACACAAAATCAGCATTACAAGATGTCATTATTCAAATTCAACTAGATTTAGATTCTGACAAAAAGTGTGGTATATTGTCACTTGATCATCGGAAAGCTTTCGATACAGTAGATCATATAATTTCGTTGTCAATTCTGCATAAGATAGGTATTAGAGGAAATATACTTCCTTCATTCAGAAAAAGAATGTAGTTCACAAAAAACTGTTCTAAGTATGTGGGGATCCACAGGGATCAATTTTGGGGCCATAGCTGATTTGGATTTGACGAGAAAAATCAAAATGTTTGCAGATTACACAACAATAATAAGTACTTATACAGTGGAAGAAATTTGCGTGGAATTAAAAGTAATATGACAAGTGATCTTGAAAAATAATCATCATCACAACTAACGTTGAATTTTGAAAAATCTTCGTTCATGTTCGTAAAAAAATCTTTTAATATTGACTTGAAACATCATATTGGATTGATAAAGTAAATAAATAAATTATTATTTCCACTTAGGACCAAAGGGCGGAAAGTGGACGAACTGGTTCAGCAGTTTAGACTCTTTGCTCAGCTCATCAAAAACATCAGAGCGGAAACCCCCTTCAAAGAATTTTCCAATCTCCAAGACATCCTAAACGAAAATGGAATGTCTGCAGGTATTTGAAAAGGCGCGGATACAGGATTTTGTTCGATCTTTATAGTCAATAGAGACCTGGATCCGCGCCTGTATCGTGAAATAGGATTCCTATATCATATTTATTTTCTTAATTCCCAGATACGTATTTCAAATGAAGTACGTCTTTGGAAAAAAGTGTTTGGTAAAGGGAAAACACTTGGTTGTTCTCTGCAGAAACCATTCTGCAACTACTAGCTCCATCTTGTGACGATATGTTAGTTCGATGTTTGTGGAAGGGAGAAGAAAAGCGGTGTGAAAGTATATTCGAACAAATCAAAACTTCCGAAGGATTCTGTTGTGCATTCAATTATTTCGCTTTGAAGAATCATTCATTTGGAGGGTAAGTTCAACAAACATATGCACAATATTTCTGTCCGAAAAGCAAAAGCAGCATGAAGAAAAAATGTTGAATCACACGTATAATATTTGATTGAATTCTGTCAGATCATTTTTCAGCAGTAGGTAGACAGCAATAAGGGTTTTCTATTGTTTGAAGTTTTCTAGCTTGTATAATCTTATTATCAAATAAAAGGAAATTTAATGCTCTTTCACGTAGTTTTTCCGGATTTTCGCTAAACACCATAGTTTAAAAGATAATAAGAAGCAAATAACCGAAAAAAGTCCTAAAAATCACGTTTCCCCCTCCCACCTTAAAGAGCACAGGGTTCTCGTGTTCGAAAACTCAGCAAACACACCCTCTACCGTCCCTAAACAATCCTACGTTTCGTTACCTTCAGAATATTGAGTCCTGGTAGAATGTACATGGCTAGTGGAGTATTAACTAGAAACCTACAGTTATTTGTAGTTTCTCTCAGTTTCCAACTAAAAACGCTAGATGGCACTAGCGTTTTGCTCCAATACTGATTTCACAGGCATTGACCATCATTTATCTTTAACCAAAGGTTTTAAAAAATGTGGTGACTACATACAACAACAAAAAAACTATAAATATACACACAAGAAAAATGATTCAAATTACTATTATGTAAAAGTAAGTTTCCTTCCAATAATTACTGTACATGCATTTAGGACATTGGCAAGGAAGGCCCCGAAAGAACCAAGAAGAGTCTCAGCCTGTGGATACCAGACAGGATTGGAAGTGATGGTAAATAATGACCCGGATGATTATTTGGCGTCCTTCACCCCTTCCATTGGACAAAAGGTTTGCAAAAGTCGCTTCATCAGATTTACTCACTATGTCAACCCCTTTTTTAGATTCTTCTGCACAACCCTTATTACTATCCAGACTGGACTGTTCAAGCTATGATGAATCAACAAAAAATCGTCAATCTCATCAGCATTAGTCCGACGATAACTTATTCCACGGACAGTATAAAAAACATTCCGGTTAATATAAGAAAATGTTTGTTTCCCGACGAGAAAACGTTGATTTATTCCGATAAATACAACTACCATAATTGTATGGTGGAGTGCAGAATGAATTTGACGAGGAAACAATGTCACTGTACTCCCTTTTATAATTTTCACGACGCAGGTGAACATTTTCTGGAAAAATTCCGTTAACTAATAGCCACAAATTATCAACAAAATTTTATTTGATGAAACTTACATAGTTTTGCCTCCTGAACAAAAAATCCAAATGCAATTTCTACCGCGGAAAAACACTCAAAATTCTTTCTACTTTAAATTTACACAATGTACACCCGTTTTACGGCATTGTTTAACCAAAAATTCAACATTCGTTTACAAAAATCAAAACAACACATTTATGTGAAATGTTTAGTGAATTTATTTATGTCAAGTTGGCAACTTTTCCAAGCATTTAATTTCAACATATATAGGAAATTATTCACTCACTTTTTTTCCAGAAATCAACTTGACATGAATAATATTCACTAAACATTTTGCTTAGATTTGTTTGTTATGTGATCATAAAAGAAGGATGAGTTTTTTTCCTAAAAACTAGCGTTTTCAATAAAGAAAGAGTGTGATACAGGTCAATTAGGGTGTGTACATTGTGTTATAGTTTAAAGAAGAAATAATTTTGAGTGTTTTCCCGCGGTAGAAATAGCATTTGGATTTTTTGTTCAGGCCAAACTAGGTAAGTTCCAAAAAAAATTTGTTGATAACTTGTAGGTATCAATTAACGGAATTTTACCCACTTTTTGAATATGGTTTTTGTGATTGATTGCTTCAAATAGTTTGATCACACACAATTTTTTAAAATTTTTAACTCTATTTCAGTTCATGATCCAAAACTGAAAATTTGTTCTTTGCGAGACATACCTTGTCTCAAAGAAAACGATGGTAAGTATTTGAAAATAAAATTAGACTCTATACACTCTATTCAATTTTGGAAAAAGTTTATTTTTGGATTGTGAAAATGCCACCAAAAATTAGTAAGTCGCCCAGGAGCGTCACGGTCAATAATAATAATAATAATAGCCGTCCTCTACTAGTGTTTATTTTATTAAAACCGTTCAACTTTAGGTGTGGTAATTTTGATAAATTCATGAGAAGTGTCTGGACATTTGGGTAATGAACAAAGATTCGTTTATCTTTTTTAGATCTGATCACTAGTTCAATACCAGGATTCGATTTTGCTACCTTGGATCCTTCACATGAATTCGGAACCGAAAACTCAGAATGTGATTGTTTGCCTGACTGCGAGATAACAGAGTATGTGGCAGAGACTTCCTATGGAGTTTTAAGCAGGAAATTCTCCATGAACCAGCCATCTCTGTAGTAAGTACAATCATAATTTTCCCATAATTCTATATATTCAATGAATGCTTTTTCAGCGGAGGCATCGACATTAAGAATCACACCGTCTTCAGGGTATTCTACAATGATCTCGTTGGAACAAAGAACAGGAGAGATGTTAAATTCGACTGGCATATGCTCCTAGGTCAGTTCGATAACAGGAGAAAAAATATCATTTGATGCAAAAAAAGATGTTAATATTCATTTACAAACTCTCAGAAATCGATACTATTTCCAACTTTTTCAGCGTATTACGGAGGACTGTTGGGCCTCTTCCTAGGATTCAGTTTCGTATCTGGAGTCGAAATCATTTATTTCTTCACAATAAGGTTGATTGTAGACGCAACGAAGAAAGAAGAAAAGTCAAATAACACCAAACAGATGCAAACAATCTACAATCCGAAAATACGATCTTTCAAATATGCAAATTTTGAACCAAAAGGACTGATTCTCAATGAAGACACTGAAATCAAGAAAAGAAGTATTTTCAACACCCCTTATTTGGAATAGGGCTGTTATATATCAAGTTCTACAATTGATTTTCATATATTATTATTATTGCGTTAGATCTGGATATAATATTCATTATTCGCAAATCAATTTTGTATTATAAGGGTAAATCTCCGGTTAAAATGAGCATTAGACTTTCAAATAAAGTTTTTTTGCAACTTACCTAGTTTGGTCGTCAGAACAAAGAAAATCCAATTGAAAATTTTGGCGGTCACGACTATTGAATTTCTGTTATTCAAAATACACAAAATTTGCTCTCTTTCAATAAAAACACTACACACGCCCGCATTTACTTGGTTTCGGCACTTTTAAGTGGAAAAAACAAATTTTTTCAAAAACCGTTCTTGGACTCGTAAACAGAACATTTGAATTTCATTGTTGAACACGGAATGATTGGTATTTTTTGTTTTGCAATGTTGGCAACGGGTATTGTTCAGGTTTCGTCGGATTTAGCAGATTTTTGCTATTGCCGACTTTTAGAATTCACAGTGTTGAGCCGAAAATACTTCTATACACAGTACTAGCAATTTACGAGTAGTTGAATCTCCAAAAATAAAAATAAATAAACACCTGTTGATCTCTTTCTCTAGTTCTTGGCTCTTGCTTCCATATAGACATATTCGGCCAGCTCATTTCCGGGGATTGCAAATTAGACTGATTCCAGAATCATTTTGCAACCCTTCAGATTGGGTTGTTTCGTTGTTTGGATCTTCACCATTGACGACTGTTATATGTACTAGGAGACTTCTTGGTGTTGATTAATTAATATGAACGTAGATCGAAATTCGGCTTCACAGAAATAAAGACTACTTTTTCACATAGAAAAACGTACTTAATATAACCTAACTTGACTGACTCGACCTTACGCCAACTTAACCTAGTACCGAGCCTACCCGACCATACATTGTTTAGGATTTGTCTTCGTCTATACATGCTTGAGCACGTACAAAAATAAATTTTTATGAACCGAGACTTTTATTAAATTTATGAGTGTGTTGTTTGGTGCCCTCGCCCGACAACGGCGCAAAATGAATTTCGCTGTTACTGCTGTATTTGCCATTCAAAATTATCGTATATGAATAATCACCCTGTTAACTTTTTTTTACTCCTTGGGGATTAGTTTACTCGTAAATTACTAGTCCAGTGTGTATAGAAGTATTATCGGCTCAACACTGCGTTTAAAAAACGTACTAGATTTGATAATTCCAATCTTGTTGGCAACATTGCAGAAACAAAAAACTACCACACACTGTTCAACAATGAAATTTGAATTTGTTGACGCTTCGGATAAGGGTGAATTTTTTGAAAGTCATAGTTTTTTCCACTAGAAAGTGCCGAAACCAAGTAAACACGGGGGTGTGTAGTGTTTTGATTGAAAGAAGAGCAAATTTTGTGTATTTTCAATAACAGAAATTCGATTTTCCAAACGGTGAAAAAAAAATGGGCCAATATCTTCGATTTTTTGTTCAGGAGACCAAACTAGTAAGTTGCAAGACATTTTTTTTATTCTGATGCTCACTCTAACCAAAGATTTACCTTTACCAGAACTAGACTCTGAACTAGGTTCTGAAAATATTCTTGCATTTCAAAACCAAGTCCACAAAATGATCCTCTGTACATTGAAACAAGTTTTAGATATTTCATTTATGTGTGAATATTGGAGTGATCTCATAGGAAACTCGATTTGGAATTCCAAATATTCATTAAGAAAAATCAGAAACCAAACTCAGTTTGGGTTACGCTTGCTGACTTGGCTTGCGAGGCAGAAGATTATTTGGAATAAAACATTGACCAAGCGATGCTGAAGCAATTATATTTTCAGTCAGACCTCAAAACCTGTATATCACACAGCAAATTTGAAACTTGCAATAATGTAATTAATCAAATAGTATATTAAAAGTAAGGTAACAAATATAATACAATTCCCAATATCACGTATAGTTGATAATCATAGAATATAAATAAATCATATGTGAGAAAATAAAATTTGGAACTGAAGATTCATTTTTTGCTAGCCCAAAAGGGGTCTAGAGAACTCAGAGGATCGGCGTTTTTCTCTAAGGCTTCAACAGGCTGTTTGGTGTCTTCTTTTATCTTAGGCACTAATTCATTCATTTTCTTCTTCAATTTATCTGAAATAAAGTATGTATTTAGAAGATAAGAGCTGATTCACAGTTCCAGTTTATTTATATCAACCAAGTTCATGATCCTATTTGCACCCACCTTGAGAAACGACTTGCTTCATGTACCGTAAAAAACTCTCGTAAGCAAACTTCAAATGTTCTCTATCCCTCAGTATATTCTTTCGGCAGCTGTTCAGCTTCAAAGTTAAGGCAGCCAAATCGGGGACAGAATTGGCGTTATTCGTCACATCAAATATCGCAGCCGTAAGTAAACATAATAATCCACTTTTGCCGATACCAGGCAAACAATGCACCACAACAGGATGGGTACTGCATCTCTGCTGCTGATAAGTACTGATCAATTCCAGCGTGTACTCGATGAAAGGATCCGGCGTCGTAGGAAATAAGCTGATGACAAAAAAAATTATACAATCAAAAGTATTCATAATATTCAGAACTACGTAATTGGGTTTTCTCTCAAGAGCAACATGACCTCATCACAAATTTGATCAAATTTCCCCATTCTAACTCCCTATTGAGAACATTTTGGGATATCAATGATAGTAGTACTTTCTCATTATAGAATGTTTCATGCATTATCACAAACATTCAGTCATTGATTCCCTCTCTGTTTTGTTTTCCTTCACTCTCCCTTTCTTCCCTCGCCCTTTATTATTTTCGTATGTTCTCTCTCTTTTATTTCATTCATTTATTTATTTGCCTCAATAGGAACAAAAATAATATAAGATATACACGTATGAGGTAAAGAACGACTGGTAATAATAAAAATTTGATACATGTAAAAAATAATATTCGAAAAGAAGTTTTTGATTTTCTTTTCTTCTTTTATTTGATTAGCTGATTTGCTTCTCTTACACTCTAAGTGAGTAAGTACACACTTGTAGTGTGCAGTGAAAAGAGAATATACCTACATGGAAGAGAAAATAATAAAAACACTAAGGGTGGAAAATATAAAGAAAAGACTAATTGAAAAAATACAAGTAAGGTTCAGAGGTGTTTTGAAAATATGTATCTTTATACTTTTAGAATTTTCAGAAAGTCCTGGTAGTTATAAATAAAAATTCTGGCAGTGTTAGTGAATTTCTTGAGGTTACCACATTTCCGGATAACAAGAGGTAACAGATTATAAGCTTTGGGTGTATTCCGATGTTATAGTTTACATAGGCAGTCGAGAGAGACAGTATCAAATGCTGAATTTGATTTATCGATTTTAAGAAATAATCTCAATCAAGACGTACTTACTTTGAATTTGAAAAAATCTCATTTTATGATATTTAGATTGCATGAGAATATAAAACAAACAAATATTGATAAATTGAAAATACATACTATTTCTTGTCTGAAAAATGAAAACCAGTGTTCTGAACATATTTCAAAAGCTAATGAAGTAAAGTATCTAGGAATTCACTTAAATTGCAATCCCAAGTGGCATACACAAATCAATAAATTCACGAAAAAGTAAGGAAAACCCTTTACGAATTCAGGTTGTTGAGAAACATTGTCAGTCGTAAATGAATCATAAATTTTTATTATAGTCTCTTTTATAGAACACAGGAAAAATAGTAAAAAAATTACAGAACCGTCGGAAGTATTTTTTTTTGGACGGTTATATGGGTTAGTATACCGGATTAGCCGTTCGGAGGTGACCTGCGCCCGCCAAACATTTCTCTAATTTTTTTTCATATCATATTCGTGAAATGCAATGTTTTTTCCATACTTTAACCAATTTTCAAAGCGATCTCTGGTCGAACGTAGTTTCTGTAGGCGTCTCAACGAACATCTGCATCTACAAACGGGTCGAATTTGAAATTTGATTTTTCACAATCTTTCAAAAGTGTATCGTGTTGAATCGATGGCGTAGAATACGGGAAAAATAGTAAAATAAATCCAGAACCGTCGGAAGTATGTTTTTTGGGCGGTTATATGAGTTAGTATACCGGATTAGCCGTTCGGAGGTGACCTGCGCCCGTCAAACATTTTTCAAATTTTTTTCCATATCATATTCGTGAAATGTAATGTTTTTTCCATACTTTAACCAATTTTCAAAGCGATCGCTGGTCGAACGTAGTTTCTGTAGGCGTCTCAACGAACATCTGCATCTACAAACGGGTCGAATTTGAAATTTGATTTTTCACAATCTTTCAAAAGTGTATCGTGTTGAATCGATGGCGTAGAATACGGGAAAAATAGTAAAAAAATTCCAGAACCGTCGGAAGTATTTTTTTTGGGCGGTTATATGGGTTAGTATACCGGATTAGCCGTTCGGAGGTGACCTGCGCCCGTCAAACATTTTTCAAATTTTTTTCCATATCATATTCGTGAAATGCAATGTTTTTTCCATACTTCAACCAATTTTCAAAGCGATCGCTGGTCGAACGTAGTTTCTGTAAGCGTCTCAACGAACGTCGGCATCTTCAAACGGGTCGAATTCGAAATTTGATTTTTGGCAATCTTTTGAAAGTGTATCGTGTTGAATCGATGGCGTAGAACACGGGAAAAATAGTAAAAAAATTCCAGAACCGTCGGAAGTATTTTTTTTTGGGCGGTTATATGAGTTAGTATACCGGATTAGCCGTTCGGAGGTGACCTGCGCCCGTCAAACATTTTTCAAATTTTTTTCCATATCATATTCGTGAAATGCAATGTTTTTTCCATACTTTAACCAAATTTCAAAGCGATCGCTGGTCGAACGTAGTTTCTGTAGGCGTCTCAACGAACGTCTGCATCTTCAAACGGGTCGAATTTGAAATTTGATTTTTTGCAATTTTCAAAAAATCTATCGTGTTGAATCGATGGCGTAGGACACAGGAAAAATAGTGAAAAAATTCCAGAACCGTCGGAAGTATTTTTTTTTGGGCGGTTATATGAGTTAGTATACCGGATTAGCCGTTCGGAGGTGACGTGCGCCCGCCAAACATTTCTCTAATTTTTTTACATATCATATTTGTGAAATGCAATGTTTTTTCCATACTTCAACCAATTTTCAAAGCGATCGCTGGTCGAACGTAGTTTCTGTAGGCGTCTCAACGAACGTCTGCATCTTCAAACGGGTCGAATTTGAAATTTGATTTTTTGCAATTTTCAAAAAATCTATCGTGTTGAATCGATGGCGTAGGACACAGGAAAAATAGTGAAAAAATTCCAGAACCGTCGGAAGTATTTTTTTTTGGGCGGTTATATGAGTTAGTATAACGGATCAGCCGTTCGGAGGTGACCTGCGCCCGCCAAACATTTCTCTAATTTTTTTACATATCATATTAGTGAAATGTAATGTTTTTTCCATACTTTAACCAAATTTCAAAGCGATCGCTGGTCGAACGTAGTTTCTGTAGGCGTCTCAACGAACGTCTGCATCTTCAAACGGGTCGAATTTGAAATTTGATTTTTTGCAATTTTCAAAAAATCTATCGTGTTGAATCGATGGCGTAGGACACAGGAAAAATAGTGAAAAAATTCCAGAACCGTCGGAAGTATTTTTTTTTGGGCGGTTATATGAGTTAGTATAACGGATCAGCCGTTCGGAGGTGACCTGCGCCCGCCAAACATTTCTCTAATTTTTTTACATATCATATTAGTGAAATGTAATGTTTTTTCCATACTTTAACCAAATTTCAAAGCGATCGCTGGTCGAACGTAGTTTCTGTAGGCGTTTCAACGAACGTCTGCATCTTCAAACGGGTCGAATTTGAAATGTGATTTTTTGCAATCTTTCAAAAAAAAATCTTTCTTGAAAAATGGTAAAAAAATTCCAGAACCGTCGGAAGTATTTTTTTTTGGGCGGTTATATGGGTTAGAATACCGGATTAGCCGTTCGGAGGTGACGTGCGCCCGCCAAACATTTCTCTAATTTTTTTACATATCATATTAGTGAAATGTAATGTTTTTTCCATACTTTAACCAAATTTCAAAGCGATCGCTGGTCGAACGTAGTTTCTGTAGGCGTCTCAACGAACGTCTGCATCTTCAAACGGGTCGAATTTGAAATTTGATTTTTTGCAATTTTCAAAAAATCTATCGTGTTGAATCGATGGCGTAGGACACAGGAAAAATAGTGAAAAAATTCCAGAACCGTCGGAAGTATTTTTTTTTGGGCGGTTATATGAGTTAGTATAACGGATCAGCCGTTCGGAGGTGACGTGCGCCCGCCAAACATTTCTCTAATTTTTTTACATATCATATTAGTGAAATGTAATGTTTTTTCCATACTTTAACCAAATTTCAAAGCGATCGCTGGTCGAACGTAGTTTCTGTAGGCGTCTCAACGAACGTCTGCATCTTCAAACGGGTCGAATTTGAAATGTGATTTTTTGCAATCTTTCAAAAAAAAATCTTTCTTGAAAAATGGTAAAAAAATTCCAGAACCGTCGGAAGTATTTTTTTTTGGGCGGTTATATGGGTTAGAATACCGGATTAGCCGTTCGGAGGTGACGTGCGCCCGCCAAACATTTCTCTAATTTTTTTACATATCATATTAGTGAAATGTAATGTTTTTTCCATACTTTAACCAAATTTCAAAGCGATCGCTGGTCGAACGTAGTTTCTGTAGGCGTCTCAACGAACGTCTGCATCTTCAAACGGGTCGAATTTGAAATTTGATTTTTTGCAATTTTCAAAAAATCTATCGTGTTGAATCGATGGCGTAGGACACAGGAAAAATAGTGAAAAAATTCCAGAACCGTCGGAAGTATTTTTTTTTGGGCGGTTATATGAGTTAGTATAACGGATCAGCCGTTCGGAGGTGACGTGCGCCCGCCAAACATTTCTCTAATTTTTTTACATATCATATTAGTGAAATGTAATGTTTTTTCCATACTTTAACCAAATTTCAAAGCGATCGCTGGTCGAACGTAGTTTCTGTAGGCGTCTCAACGAACGTCTGCATCTTCAAACGGGTCGAATTTGAAATGTGATTTTTTGCAATCTTTCAAAAAAAAATCTTTCTTGAAAAATGGTAAAAAAATTCCAGAACCGTCGGAAGTATTTTTTTTTGGGCGGTTATATGGGTTAGAATACCGGATTAGCCGTTCGGAGGTGACGTGCGCCCGCCAAACATTTCTCTAATTTTTTTACATATCATATTAGTGAAATGTAATGTTTTTTCCATACTTTAACCAAATTTCAAAGCGATCGCTGGTCGAACGTAGTTTCTGTAGGCGTCTCAACGAACGTCTGCATCTTCAAACGGGTCGAATTTGAAATTTGATTTTTTGCAATTTTCAAAAAATCTATCGTGTTGAATCGATGGCGTAGGACACAGGAAAAATAGTGAAAAAATTCCAGAACCGTCGGAAGTATTTTTTTTTGGGCGGTTATATGAGTTAGTATAACGGATCAGCCGTTCGGAGGTGACCTGCGCCCGCCAAACATTTCTCTAATTTTTTTACATATCATATAAGTGAAATGTAATGTTTTTTCCATACTTTAACCAAATTTCAAAGCGATCGCTGGTCGAACGTAGTTTCTGTAGGCGTCTCAACGAACGTCTGCATCTTCAAACGGGTCGAATTTGAAATGTGATTTTTTGCAATCTTTCAAAAAAAAATCTTTCTTGAAAAATGGTAAAAAAATTCCAGAACCGTCGGAAGTATTTTTTTTTGGGCGGTTATATGGGTTAGAATACCGGATTAGCCGTTCGGAGGTGACGTGCGCCCGCCAAACATTTCTCTAATTTTTTTACATATCATATTAGTGAAATGTAATGTTTTTTCCATACTTTAACCAAATTTCAAAGCGATCGCTGGTCGAACGTAGTTTCTGTAGGCGTCTCAACGAACGTCTGCATCTTCAAACGGGTCGAATTTGAAATTTGATTTTTTGCAATTTTCAAAAAATCTATCGTGTTGAATCGATGGCGTAGGACACAGGAAAAATAGTGAAAAAATTCCAGAACCGTCGGAAGTATTTTTTTTTGGGCGGTTATATGAGTTAGTATAACGGATCAGCCGTTCGGAGGTGACCTGCGCCCGCCAAACATTTCTCTAATTTTTTTACATATCATATAAGTGAAATGTAATGTTTTTTCCATACTTTAACCAAATTTCAAAGCGATCGCTGGTCGAACGTAGTTTCTGTAGGCGTCTCAACGAACGTCTGCATCTTCAAACGGGTCGAATTTGAAATGTGATTTTTTGCAATCTTTCAAAAAAAAATCTTTCTTGAAAAATGGTAAAAAAATTCCAGAACCGTCGGAAGTATTTTTTTTTGGGCGGTTATATGAGTTAGTATAACGGATCAGCCGTTCGGAGGTGACCTGCGCCCGCCAAACATTTCTCTAATTTTTTTACATATCATATTAGTGAAATGTAATGTTTTTTCCATACTTTAACCAAATTTCAAAGCGATCGCTGGTCGAACGTAGTTTCTGTAGGCGTCTCAACGAACGTCTGCATCTTCAAACGGGTCGAATTTGAAATTTGATTTTTTGCAATTTTCAAAAAATCTATCGTGTTGAATCGATGGCGTAGGACACAGGAAAAATAGTGAAAAAATTCCAGAACCGTCGGAAGTATTTTTTTTTGGGCGGTTATATGAGTTAGTATAACGGATCAGCCGTTCGGAGGTGACCTGCGCCCGCCAAACATTTCTCTAATTTTTTTACATATCATATAAGTGAAATGTAATGTTTTTTCCATACTTTAACCAAATTTCAAAGCGATCGCTGGTCGAACGTAGTTTCTGTAGGCGTCTCAACGAACGTCTGCATCTTCAAACGGGTCGAATTTGAAATGTGATTTTTTGCAATCTTTCAAAAAAAAATCTTTCTTGAAAAATGGTAAAAAAATTCCAGAACCGTCGGAAGTATTTTTTTTTGGGCGGTTATATGGGTTAGAATACCGGATTAGCCGTTCGGAGGTGACGTGCGCCCGCCAAACATTTCTCTAATTTTTTTACATATCATATTAGTGAAATGTAATGTTTTTTCCATACTTTAACCAAATTTCAAAGCGATCGCTGGTCGAACGTAGTTTCTGTAGGCGTCTCAACGAACGTCTGCATCTTCAAACGGGTCGAATTTGAAATGTGATTTTTTGCAATCTTTCAAAAAAAAATCTTTCTTGAAAAATGGTAAAAAAATTCCAGAACCGTCGGAAGTATTTTTTTTTGGGCGGTTATATGGGTTAGAATACCGGATTAGCCGTTCGGAGGTGACGTGCGCCCGCCAAACATTTCTCTAATTTTTTTACATATCATATTAGTGAAATGTAATGTTTTTTCCATACTTTAACCAAATTTCAAAGCGATCGCTGGTCGAACGTAGTTTCTGTAGGCGTCTCAACGAACGTCTGCATCTTCAAACGGGTCGAATTTGAAATGTGATTTTTTGCAATCTTTCAAAAAAAAATCTTTCTTGAAAAATGGTAAAAAAATTCCAGAACCGTCGGAAGTATTTTTTTTTGGGCGGTTATATGGGTTAGAATACCGGATTAGCCGTTCGGAGGTGACGTGCGCCCGCCAAACATTTCTCTAATTTTTTTACATATCATATTAGTGAAATGTAATGTTTTTTCCATACTTTAACCAAATTTCAAAGCGATCGCTGGTCGAACGTAGTTTCTGTAGGCGTCTCAACGAACGTCTGCATCTTCAAACGGGTCGAATTTGAAATTTGATTTTTTGCAATTTTCAAAAAATCTATCGTGTTGAATCGATGGCGTAGGACACAGGAAAAATAGTGAAAAAATTCCAGAACCGTCGGAAGTATTTTTTTTTGGGCGGTTATATGAGTTAGTATAACGGATCAGCCGTTCGGAGGTGACCTGCGCCCGCCAAACATTTCTCTAATTTTTTTACATATCATATAAGTGAAATGTAATGTTTTTTCCATACTTTAACCAAATTTCAAAGCGATCGCTGGTCGAACGTAGTTTCTGTAGGCGTCTCAACGAACGTCTGCATCTTCAAACGGGTCGAATTTGAAATGTGATTTTTTGCAATCTTTCAAAAAAAAATCTTTCTTGAAAAATGGTAAAAAAATTCCAGAACCGTCGGAAGTATTTTTTTTTGGGCGGTTATATGGGTTAGAATACCGGATTAGCCGTTCGGAGGTGACGTGCGCCCGCCAAACATTTCTCTAATTTTTTTACATATCATATTAGTGAAATGTAATGTTTTTTCCATACTTTAACCAAATTTCAAAGCGATCGCTGGTCGAACGTAGTTTCTGTAGGCGTCTCAACGAACGTCTGCATCTTCAAACGGGTCGAATTTGAAATTTGATTTTTTGCAATTTTCAAAAAATCTATCGTGTTGAATCGATGGCGTAGGACACAGGAAAAATAGTGAAAAAATTCCAGAACCGTCGGAAGTATTTTTTTTTGGGCGGTTATATGAGTTAGTATAACGGATCAGCCGTTCGGAGGTGACCTGCGCCCGCCAAACATTTCTCTAATTTTTTTACATATCATATAAGTGAAATGTAATGTTTTTTCCATACTTTAACCAAATTTCAAAGCGATCGCTGGTCGAACGTAGTTTCTGTAGGCGTCTCAACGAACGTCTGCATCTTCAAACGGGTCGAATTTGAAATGTGATTTTTTGCAATCTTTCAAAAAAAAATCTTTCTTGAAAAATGGTAAAAAAATTCCAGAACCGTCGGAAGTATTTTTTTTTGGGCGGTTATATGGGTTAGAATACCGGATTAGCCGTTCGGAGGTGACGTGCGCCCGCCAAACATTTCTCTAATTTTTTTACATATCATATTAGTGAAATGTAATGTTTTTTCCATACTTTAACCAAATTTCAAAGCGATCGCTGGTCGAACGTAGTTTCTGTAGGCGTCTCAACGAACGTCTGCATCTTCAAACGGGTCGAATTTGAAATTTGATTTTTTGCAATTTTCAAAAAATCTATCGTGTTGAATCGATGGCGTAGGACACAGGAAAAATAGTGAAAAAATTCCAGAACCGTCGGAAGTATTTTTTTTTGGGCGGTTATATGAGTTAGTATAACGGATCAGCCGTTCGGAGGTGACCTGCGCCCGCCAAACATTTCTCTAATTTTTTTACATATCATATAAGTGAAATGTAATGTTTTTTCCATACTTTAACCAAATTTCAAAGCGATCGCTGGTCGAACGTAGTTTCTGTAGGCGTCTCAACGAACGTCTGCATCTTCAAACGGGTCGAATTTGAAATGTGATTTTTTGCAATCTTTCAAAAAAAAATCTTTCTTGAAAAATGGTAAAAAAATTCCAGAACCGTCGGAAGTATTTTTTTTTGGGCGGTTATATGAGTTAGTATAACGGATCAGCCGTTCGGAGGTGACCTGCGCCCGCCAAACATTTCTCTAATTTTTTTACATATCATATTAGTGAAATGTAATGTTTTTTCCATACTTTAACCAAATTTCAAAGCGATCGCTGGTCGAACGTAGTTTCTGTAGGCGTCTCAACGAACGTCTGCATCTTCAAACGGGTCGAATTTGAAATTTGATTTTTTGCAATTTTCAAAAAATCTATCGTGTTGAATCGATGGCGTAGGACACAGGAAAAATAGTGAAAAAATTCCAGAACCGTCGGAAGTATTTTTTTTTGGGCGGTTATATGAGTTAGTATAACGGATCAGCCGTTCGGAGGTGACCTGCGCCCGCCAAACATTTCTCTAATTTTTTTACATATCATATAAGTGAAATGTAATGTTTTTTCCATACTTTAACCAAATTTCAAAGCGATCGCTGGTCGAACGTAGTTTCTGTAGGCGTTTCAACGAACGTCTGCATCTTCAAACGGGTCGAATTTGAAATGTGATTTTTTGCAATCTTTCAAAAAAAAATCTTTCTTGAAAAATGGTAAAAAAATTCCAGAACCGTCGGAAGTATTTTTTTTTGGGCGGTTATATGAGTTAGTATAACGGATCAGCCGTTCGGAGGTGACCTGCGCCCGCCAAACATTTCTCTAATTTTTTTACATATCATATAAGTGAAATGTAATGTTTTTTCCATACTTTAACCAAATTTCAAAGCGATCGCTGGTCGAACGTAGTTTCTGTAGGCGTCTCAACGAACGTCTGCATCTTCAAACGGGTCGAATTTGAAATTTGATTTTTTGCAATTTTCAAAAAATCTATCGTGTTGAATCGATGGCGTAGGACACAGGAAAAATAGTGAAAAAATTCCAGAACCGTCGGAAGTATTTTTTTTTGGGCGGTTATATGAGTTAGTATAACGGATCAGCCGTTCGGAGGTGACCTGCGCCCGCCAAACATTTCTCTAATTTTTTTACATATCATATAAGTGAAATGTAATGTTTTTTCCATACTTTAACCAAATTTCAAAGCGATCGCTGGTCGAACGTAGTTTCTGTAGGCGTTTCAACGAACGTCTGCATCTTCAAACGGGTCGAATTTGAAATGTGATTTTTTGCAATCTTTCAAAAAAAAATCTTTCTTGAAAAATGGTAAAAAAATTCCAGAACCGTCGGAAGTATTTTTTTTTGGGCGGTTATATGGGTTAGAATACCGGATTAGCCGTTCGGAGGTGACCTGCGCCCGTCAAACATTTTTCAAATTTTTTTCCATATCATATTCGTGAAATGTAATGTTTTTTCCATACTTTAACCAAATTTTAAAGCGATCGCTGGTCGAACGTAGTTTCTGTAGGCGTCTCAACGAACGTCTGCAAATTTGAAATTTGATAGTAGCCTACACTGTATTAGGTAGATAGGGGTGAGAAAAGAGTAAAACATGATCACCGAAAACATTAGGACCTTCAAGAACTGGACCATTTTTTAGTTCTTCTCTTAGTATTAGTCATCTTCATGTGTCTCACCTGCCTGGCCAGGAAGTGAACTGTAAATGCATCACAACTCTTGAATCGCGTTTTTCCGGCAAATTCACCGAAATCAACCTTTCAGTCCAATGCGATTTCACGATGACGCTTTGCAGAGCTATAACCATGTTCAATACGTTCAAGCTTTGGCCTTTTTCTTTCGGCCAATATATCTCGTCACCAATCTGAAATAAATCGAATTCGGTCTCGATCGCGGTGACTCATACAAAAAGTTACCTCGTTGTCGCTGGAAATGCAAAATATCAGTTCTACTTGCTGTTCTCTTATCATCGTCCAAAAGTCGCCGATAGTTGAGGAAAACGGTGACTGCGTCACAATGAAGGGAGGGGCGTACGGGGATACATCCTGCAAAAAGGCATATCATTAATAGGAAAGTTAACTTCGATCCACTCAATGTGGTACATGAAATAATTATTAGTATCCACAATTTTAGAGGGATCACAGAATAATGGTTAATAGAGAAAAAAAAAACAAAGCTCAATGTGTTCTATTTGCAAGACAAAAAAATTTTAAGGTCAAAGTTTGATCGGGTCGATCAAAATTGAGAGGGGGGTAATGTTACGAGATTGATAAAAATCCCCCAGCTACGCCGCTGAGCGCCGCCTATAAAAAAACTCATTTGCATAACAAATGAGCTGACGGCGCAGGTATTTATTTCATCGCTCAGTTCCAGGAAGTGTTTATTTGGATGGTCTTCTGTTCTGAGTAATCTAGAGAACGGAATACGGAAGAATCTAGTCTAGATGAATTGAGTATATAAGGCGACACATTTCACTCGGAAGGGAAGTTTTATGAAGAAGTTATGAGAAAGTTAAGAAGTTTTTGAAGAAGTTAATAAGTGTTTGGAATATTCAGCTAGCAGAACCTCGAATTCGTTCCTTGATAAGTTCTCGTTTCTTCTACGCGTGAGTAATGTGTTTGCGAGCGGAGACCTTGTTTATTTGAGGGTGCATAATTAATGAGGTGATCAGGGCCGGTCTCGAAATCGTTAAATTATTTATAGAGTGTATCTAAAGACATACCCTGTGCAGGTAGCAGATAGTTATTCTGCTAGAAATTAGTATTCCAGCCTATTGAAGATTTTACAACAATAATTCGTATATAGTTCAAGAAAGCTTGTCTGAAATTATCAAACAAATCAAATTAATGAATTCAGACGTCGAAATACATTCCCAAAAGGTACTGGATATTACGTCGACGGACATTGAACTACATCTGGCAAAATTTTTGCAATACTTCTCAAGGAAACAACGTCGTCGAATTTATTAATTTTGTTAGTACAACAATAATAGGAATTATACCTCACCTTAACAAACGAAGCATTGATATAGTCATCTTTAGTCCCACATAATTCCACTCGAGAAAAATCGTACGGTAAAATATCGGGAAATCGGTTTTTCATCGGATAGCACCTCGCCACAGAAACAATCTTCTTCTGCGAATCAGAGTCCTGTTTGTCCTGTATCTCCTTCCACTTGATGTCCAAATTTGTCGGCCCGCTTAGAGTCTTATTGGTCAACGTTTCGACGAACTTTTCGTACTTCTCCAATTCCTGGCCGAACAAACTTTTAACGTCGGCGTTGTTCAGCGGTTTGCTCGGGAGAATCTTAACATTGAGACGCTTTACTTGCGGCCCCGGCGCGGTTTCTTCCTTGAGTATGCTCGGAGGTTTGGCGACGTTGTCAATTTTCACCTCGGTCTCCGCGGGTTTCGGCGCGATGTTTTGCTGCGGCACCAGCGGAGCTTGGCTTATGGTGAAGTCCAGGCCGCTCAACAAATCGATGTTGGACTCTTTAGCAGGAACAGCAGCAGGGAGTTGGGCGGGTTCAGGGGTATAATTAGGCAAGGCAGATTGTGTTGGTGGGCCGTAAGCTTCCGCGTAGTAATTACCGTACCCCGCTCCAGAGGAATTTTGATCCTGCTGGGTAGCAGGCTGGTAGTACTGATTTGAATATGCCTGATCGCTCGTCTGGGAATACCCGTAACTTTCACTGGAATAAGTTTCGGCCGCGGCTTGATTTCCGCTTTGGTAACCGTAAGCAGTGCCTGAAGAGTCGCTCCACTGGTTCGGATAGTACGCGGAATTCAAAGAACTCGAAGAAGTTGGGTACTGCGGCACGGCCGCATAGTTCGCTGGATAACCTGTCGAATTCGTTTCGGCCTGGTAAGTCGGGTAGGTCGACGATTCGGTCTTCGACTGAGACTGCTCAACGCCCTGTACAGTACCATTCGTCGCCCCGCTGGCGGCGGGATAGAAGTACCCGGTGTTGGTCGAGAAATACGCCGTTTCTCCGGCGTTGGTGATGGACAGATTGGCGACGGGCGAGGTATACGTGGAATGGTAGCTGTATTTCACCTGCTCGGACGGTACAGACGAGGCGTACTCCACCGGGTGGTACTGCATCTTTCCGTCGGCGCCGCGAGCGTCGCTGGAGCTCATCGCATAGGATTGAGTCGGGCCGTAACCCTGCGGGTAGTACGTGTTCACGCCCTGTTGGGAGTTTTGAGTAACGGGCGGCGTGGGAGTGGGTTGCGCGTACCCGCTACTGGCGTAGACCGGGTACTGATAATAAGCGTCCGAGGCGGCGGTACTGCCCAAGCTGGAATCGGGATACTGCATGTTGGTGCTCGTGTTGTTCAGAGCCGAGTGACTTGGCAAAGGCCTGTACGAGTTGGTGGTGCCAGTATAGGCCTTGGCAGGGTTGTACTGGGCGCTCGGGTCAGCTTGCGTTATCGCGGCAGGGGCCAGCGTAGTTACGGGGAAAGTACACGGCGTGTAGTTTTGAGGTACGAAACTGCTGTAGTTGCCGTAGTACTGCGTCGGATCCGCTTTGGAATCGGACATCAAACTACCCATTTTCTTCGCCAATTCGGAATCTACGCCGCCCATCGATTGTCTGTACGAGAAACCCGCGACAGTTGGGGGAACTTGCCCGTAGGAATACTGATACGGCTCCTTGGCGCTACTTATCGGCAGATCGGTGACCTCAGAGCCGAGCGGCGTCGGTCGAATGCCCGGCGGAAGGTAGTTCATCGACTGAGTCGCGTACGGAACGTTGGCTTCGGGATAAGTTCCGATGACCGGATTCTTTTTCCTAGAATCCAGGTAGTCCTTGAGTTTCGGTGCCGCGGACATCGATGGGGCCTCCGCTGGCTTCGCAATGTCGTTCCTATACAGCATCTGCTCGCGTTCCTCCTGCTGAACTTTACACGCGCTTTTGATTCGCTGCAGCAGTTTGGAGACGTTCGTTTCCAGCTTCGTATAGAATTCGATTCCTTTATTTGCTTTCGCCAGAAGATCGTCGTAGGAATCGGAAGAGGAAATCAGAGCCGTTATCGTGGAACTTCGTTTTTGGAGAATGTCTTGAATGTATTTTCTGGTATTGACCGCTTGAGCGTACGTGTCCACCAGAGCTTTTTTTATGTTTTCCTGAGCTGCCGCGTTTTGTTCTATGAGGTCGGTCTGAAAGATTTAAGAGAAAGAACAATGCATCATTAAAAGGGAAAAAAATATTAAAATAATCACGGCGATATAATAATAGAGAAAGAGAAACTACTTATAGGGACATTATTGAAGAAAATCGTTGAAGAACATACAGAAGACCATGAATATTGTAATTGAATCGCACTCTTTTTTTTTTTCTAATGAATCCCCTCACTCGCTGTTGTATCTCTCTCGTTCAATACATATTTTTCTCTTTTTCTCTCAATTCACGAACAAATCATTTTCGATTGTGGAATACTCACCATTTGCTTGTGTTTTTGAAGCTCTTGCTGGAACAGCTGATCGTGGGACACGTTGGGCTGCTTCGTTATCAGGGAGTTGGTGATGTCATCTTGATGTACAGACTCCCTGAGCTGGGCCCACAGCATCGCCCTCTGGTTTCTCATTTCCTCAGTTTTGGCGACGAGGGCTTCCAGATCTTTCAGCGCCTTTTCATCTATGTTTGCTGCAGAGCGCAAATTTAAAAAAATCAAACGTGAAAACTTCAATATTAACACATTGATTGCCATGTTGGTCTATTAGACCGAGACAGAAATATTCCGATGTACCGACTCGGTCTCATAGACCGAGATTGATGCTGATACGCTAGACCAACTCGGTCTATGAGACCGAGTCACTTGAACTACTCGTGAAGCCGTCAGTCTATATTACTGTTAATGATATCGTGGTGTCAGACCGAGACGGCTTCGGTGACAATGTTGTATGGCAAATTGTCTTCGTCAGACACACAGATCGAGTTGGCGTGGCAGGCAACTTAGTATATACACAGAACAATTTTCATTAAAAAAATACTTGGTAGCGTCAAATGGATATTTAAAATCGCCAAACAGAGGGAAAAAGCAGAAGTCATCCCTATTTTGAAATAACCAAATCCCCAAAGTAACAACCCATATTCCTCCCAGACTCACCATTTGGTAATTCCACAGTCGGCAGATGCTGCTGCAGTTGCTTCAAAGGTTGCTGCAGTATTTTCAAGTTGGCAACGTGAGCGGTCATGGCCCTGTGCAAGGTCTGGTTGGAATCGTTCGCTTTGGTGTGGGCTTCCCGATACTTGGCCGCCTCCCTCGCCAGATCGGTGGCTATTATACTGGGCGGCCTTTTACCCATGACTTCTTGGTAACCTTTTTCCGCTTCCTCTTCTTCCTAAAGAAAAACGGTATGGAACTGAGGTTAACTCGGGCTTACGACGAGGCTTACTTTTAATAAGGCATCGATCTCGTTCAAATTAGATTCCACTTCTTGGTATATGTTCGACAATTTGCCCATGACATTGACCAAATCCTGAGTGGCGGTTGGGCGAGCTGAGAGCGCTGCTGCTCTGTCAATGAGATCTTGCGGAATGCCTGTAGCTTGGTGCATCTGAAAGTATGGATGACGTAAATAAAGTGTTTGGTTTTTTATTATTATCTTTTACAAAAAAATACAAATACACTGTGATTTTTTTCGAATAAAAATATTAATTTTTTCACCTAATTTTAACTAAATAACGAAAAAGCACCCTAATTTTCAATCGAAAAATCTCACGTCAAAATATCGACTTTTTTTTAAATGTTTTTGAAATCTCTACTTTCCGACAGTGTAAAAAAATATACGGTACTGTAGTAAATTAACGAAAAAATTTAAATCCGATTTTTTTTTTAACTTTGAGTATAATTTTCAGCTATTCATTAAATTTAAAACTTTAATTATTCGAAAAACATAAGATTCCAAGTAACATTGATAAACAAAAAAATTACAAATCTATAGAACAAAGATTGCATAAAAACATGCGAAAATAGTGTCTAATTTAAAAGAAGCAAAGTCCTGTCTGTAAAAACCGTTCAATCTTCCGTTAAAGTAAACGGAGATATTATAGCCGTTGCTAAACCATATTCTACCCTTGAAAACTCACCCCTCCTACTTCCCGACCTCAGATCGCCAGTAAATTATTTTTCCTTTCATTTCTTATTATCTTCCGTTTCCGATGGGTTTCATTCTACTATAATTTTTTTTGGTTTCAAAAATTATCTACCCTGGACTAAACGGGCATAACACTGTTTATGGTCGGATCTGTATGAAATGAAAATTCCGATATTAACTCACCTTCGTCAGTAAATCCAAGTGCAAGGATGACATAAATTCCGCAAGGGCTTGGTCCTTGCTCTCGATCAATTCTCCTATCTGCCGCAGCATCTGCGCTTTCTTCTCACTATATAACGAAGCAGCTTCATGTGCTTCCATCGGGACCAGTCGAGCAAATATATCGGGACCCGACACTTCCCCGTCTTTGACGCTGAACGCGATGCCCTTGACCAGAGACGCGCCCTTCACTTCTTGCAAGTGATCTTTGTCAGGGACAGATTCGTGGTAGATGAATTCATTTTCGTTTTTGGCAGCTTTTCTCTTGCCTTCGACGACGTCTTGGGTGAAGGCTAGCCCTTCGTTGATTTCTTGCTGAAAAAAAAAAATGTGCCCAGAACATAAAGTTTTTTTTGCTTACCTTTAGATTTTTCAACGAGTTCGCCCATTTCTTGGCCTCTTCTAGCTGTTCGCAAGCAGCTTGGTAGTACGCGACTCTCTCCCCCATTTTCTGCTGCTCCTCGGCTTGCTGGCCTTGAAAAAGCAGAGATACGCACTTGTAGTACGCTATTTTGAACTGCAGATATTTTATCCATTCCTTGTACATTTTATCCCTGAATAAATCCTCACTGGTGGATTCCAAGATGTTCAAAGACTGGCGGTAGTAGT
Source organism: Chrysolina americana (assembly GCA_958502065.1). Classification (NCBI taxonomy): domain Eukaryota; kingdom Metazoa; phylum Arthropoda; class Insecta; order Coleoptera; family Chrysomelidae; genus Chrysolina; species Chrysolina americana. The sequence goes on along the minus strand of OY293413.1, from coordinate 126,228 downwards.
TGTACACTTGAACTGCCACCTTTGCTGGATGTAATTCAAATATTACTTTTCGAAATTGATATTAATGAAAAATCTAGAGCTCACCAATTATAGTTGCCTTCCGATTATCGAGCATACTTTTTTCTAAAATACATTCTTGAGCTTGAGACAGGCATACTTGCTGAAAAAAGTGCACCAGCTCCACAAGAGAGATATACATAATGAACTGGTGAAATTTCTCTTTTACAGTCTGAAAAAAAAATCACTTTTTAAAAAATTTGGATTACTGGGTACCACTCTCTCAGCTTCACCTGATTCTTTTCATATTTCTGTTATATTATAAAAACATCCGATCAAATAACACAACCTAGATGAGTAAGTCGTCGCTCACGCCTTTAAATTTGTTTGCAAGGTTCAATAAAATAGAAATAATGGAAACCCAATATGGAATGGAAACCTGAAATTATGATGTTAGAATCTCCACACGATTTTGAGAACAGCCGATGCTCCGATTGACAGTTTTTTTCATAACTCAATAATTTTACTCTTTTCCAATTCGGTTTCCCTTTTCTCGATAGTTACGACACTGGTAGCTTACCTATGAAATGACATATTTTGATTTCCAGCTTCAAATGGTCTTTTACACATTTAAAAATGCTTCACCATTGCTTAATAATAAAAACCAACGATAGTTTTACACATATCAATTCAGAATTTGCCCTTTATTTAGCAAAAAAACACTCCAATAAGCCAAATATGAAAACAAACAGAAATGTTTTGTTATTGTTCTGTCAAATATCAAATGCAGCGTTGCCGTACAGACCAGACTATATCGACGACGATGAATCTCCGTTCGACGATGGAAATACTATCCTTAAAAAATTGCGACATGGCAACAATGTCATGATTTGAGGGATTACATTATGAGAAGATGTTACCTTCAGCCTTCAGTACTAATTGAGTATTACTCATCTAGGTTGTGTTACTTAATCGGAGTTAAAAACTTATAATACCACCATAGAGTCCATGGTGAATGAGAGATAAAACCATACAATGATACAAATACATGCACCATGACCATTTGTAATTTTGTGAATAAACAAAGAGTTGAAAACCTCACCTTCTATAGATCAACGCAATAATTTATTACTGACAGTCTAAATGAGCAGTAAGCATAGAAAACTGAGTTGAACTTTTGTTTTTTCATGTAAACCTAAGCATAAGGACAACGAATAATTGAAGCATATCCAAGGTGAATAATATTTTCACTGTACTCATATGAACAAAATTTCTGGAATGTTTGTTTATGAAACCCAACTCCTTAAGTGATCTATTACAAACATACTCAATGCGCAAAGAGAATGAGAGATCAGATTGAAGGATGACTCCAAGATCTTTGATCCACGTAGCTCTCTTAATTGCAGTGTTATCAATAAAATCATTGGAGGTTACCTAGCAAGTCCACAATATACCATTGAATTTTACAACAATGTTCCACATTTCAAGAATTTTGCATATTCAAGTACAAAATAAAAAGTAGAGGTCCTGAAACGCTACCTTGTGGAACACCTATGTTTATACCAGATTCTTGTGAGATGTTATCTTGGACTCTTACTTTTTGATTTCTATGAGACAAATAATCAACTAACCATGGATAAACATTACCATCTATGCCACATCTTAATTTTATCAAAAGAATATTACGATCAATAGTTTTGAAAAGCTCTCTTGAGATCTTCAGATCGAGAAAAACCACGACAACGAATTTATTGTTATCAATTTCTCTCTTGATAAGACAGAGCTAGTTGTAATGCCGATTCGCGTGAATATTTTTTCCAAAACCAAATTGTTTATTAGAATTTCGTTCTGAAACCTGCTTGTAGACAGCTAATTCAAGAGTCTTTTCTATTGGTAATGTATTTGTAGGTCGGAATTCACAAGCCTCGATTGTATTGTTTACTTTTGGTATAAGAACTACAGTGCTGACTTTTAATGAATTTGGTAGAGAAGTTTGAAGAAATGTATTCATAAATTTTAAAATAATATGACCACCAGTAACAAAATTTTTTTGCTCATTATTGAGTTTAAGATCTCGTGAGCACTGTTTTTGTTATCTAAGTAGTTGATTAATAGCCGTAGTTCATTCATTGATGATTGAAAGTCAGAAAAATTAGGATATAAAATATAACTATAGAATATCCATTCTTGAACATAATCAATACTATCAAAAATCTGCTGGATACCAGAAATGAAGTGATAGTTGAATTCATTTACTATTTCAGTTCTATTCCTCACAATATTCATTTCATTAGTTGAGTTAAATTGTATACAGCTTGGAAAATTTTGACGGTTTGTGTTAATAAGCTTTTTCAATGTTTTCCACATAAGTTGAGAGTTGTTGTCTATCAGAAATTTCAACAACAGTTTAGTTAACTATGGCCCCAAAAACTTCACCAAAACTTGAGCACAAAGAGAGTTCTGTAATATTCAAATTCGTGTTTCTCTTTTTTGTGTTGCATTATAAAATTTGACAGTTCGTTTTGATAGTCTTGGTTAGTGGATTAGTGTTTCATTAATTACTTCACAGATCCCCAATTCCATATGATAAGGACAACCTGCCAAAAAAAATAGATAAACTCTATTGATTTGGGAACAGCTATCAAGATAATTATAATGTCATTATTATATATCATAATTAATTCAGATTTTTTTGTAGTTTCAATCTCAACTTTATTTAATTTATATTTGTAGACAGCTCAATATAATGAGTATATTTTTCAAGTCCGTCATTACATTTCCAAAGTATATCATCACCTTCATTACTGGAATCAGACATAATCTTATAGAAGTGTTTTTATTTTTAGATATCTTGTTCGGGTATCTTTGATGTACTTTGAAAACTGATCGATCAGTACTATGAATGATGTCTGCTTCGATCTGCATATCAAGAAACTTCTTCCTTGTACTTTAAAGGCCAATAATTAGCTAATTAATTGAATGCTTCTTCAAAAATACCATCTATTTAAATTATTTTGACAAGTTCATATATTAAAATATTTTTATTCCATCATTGTAATTGTAAGAGTAAGAGATCAAAATGAGAGAAAAGCAGAGTAATTAATTGACCAGAGTGATAATAGAAAGTATCAGATATTTTACCTGAAATGCCCACGCTGCACATTGAAAATGTGTACAGGCCATTTTCATTCCTTCGGAGTTGGTTCTTGTTTCTACACTTCCTAAATAAGAATGGAGGGTACCAATATTGTACATTATTACCGTCATTTCAAATCTTATATCTGTAGAGGAGTTTCCTAAATCAAGCTGATTATCCTTCCTGAAAAATAAAGACAATATTCCCCTGTTCATTCACAAGTGTTACTGTGTTATGTTTCATACTGGTAAACACTAATTCTTGATTGATATATTGACTACAATTCTACAAGATCAATCCATCTCAATCACAGATATGTTGCAGCTTCAGTCAAACCACAGTCCAGGTGTTTAAAGAGACAATTTGGTGAAAATAATCCACATTATCGAAATAAATTACAGAACGATACCAAGACCACTAGAACATACACTTACCATGAGAATTGTACAGCAACATCTTGATTTTCCTCCATAGGAAACCTAGATTTCAAAAAATGTAACTGACAATAGTATTTTTTTAATAACTGAACTCCGTTGTAGTCCATAGATGGGCGAACTGCTGCCGCTCGTAACGATTCCAAATTGTGAATTTCAGTGATGTACGACTCTGGATCTTCATTGTAGAACGTTGCAATGTACTGAAATCAAGGGGGTACATTGAAGGAATGAAATTCGAGAGATTCTAGTAATACCTGTTTTAATTGAGGACCAAATTGAGTATTTTCTGTACAAACTTTCAAATCAAACGATAGCATAGGCAGTCTGGGAGCTGCCTCCATGGTTGGGAACTAGTTTTTGGGCTTTTCCAATTTCATGCAGTTCAGATAATCAATAACAAAATGTAAGCATTCAACTGATGTGTTTATATGTCGTATTTCAATCTATTTTCTTCCGGTTCATTCCTTTTATTTTCAGTAACTTGGATATATAAAGGTGGGTGGGGCAAATTGCAACAATAAAATAAAAAAACAAACAATTTATCAATTTCACCACTTTTCAAAACGTCAAAAATTACAAAGTGTCAAGTGATTTAATAAATAAAAGCCGCTTTCCGATATCCACAAGGAGTAGCTCCGAGTAACTTCGGGTAGCTGCTGAGTGATCTGACAAATCACAATTACTATCATAGAACTATATCCCAGAGTTATTGTTCTGTGAATCCTATTGATAAAGTCAGGTGCGGTTCACTTCAGATTCAGTTCGGTGGTAACGAGCTTCACAGGGTGCTACTCCCTATGGCAATTAGAAAGCGACTAGTATGAATTAATAATCTTTGCCAACTGTTACAAATCATTACCATTTTGTTTCATGTTCTGTGAGCATGAAATTAACTGGAACATGCTTTTTCATGGTCTGTCAAAGTACTTCAGGATTTACGCCGGAGTCACTCGGAGCTACTCCCAGTGGCAATTGGAAAGCGTCTATGAGTTGCGATGTCATCGAGTCATTCTGTCATCTGTCATTCATTTTCGATCAATTGACCGCAAATTCCATTTCTTATTCGTATCAAGTTGAAGAAATTAACCAGCTATAATGTCGTAACAGGAAATAATGAGTGGGGATTCAATTGAAATTATACACGGATTCATAGATAGTGAATTCCATTTTAATGAGTCACTTATTGATATGGGAACAACTAACGCTTTTTAAGTACATTGAATTTCAATTATTGTGGATAAAAAAATTTGAATAAGCTAGAAAGTTGTTTAAAAAATCGAAAACGACATTCACCTAACTAATATGTTATGGAAATTAGCTGATTTTAACCAAAACTTTGTTTCATTCTTGATATCTGTTTTAAAACATTTTGGGTACATTTATATTTATTTTACATGTTCATTGAGCACGAGAATCGAATATTAAATCATACATCGATCCAACAGTGCCTTTCCATCAACAAATATCCACTGGATCGGATCATCCTTTATTCTGCAATTCTGCATCACCCCATTTCATCGACTACTGGTTTCGTAATTCGTAAGGACGGTGCGTTGCGCAGCAGGCCGTGCCGCGACGCGCAACCTTCCGCGTTTATGCTTTTAAACAAAAAACTCGCACACGCACTGCCAGCCAAGGTAAAATTTGTCATGCGCCAATAAGATGCAAGATTCGGTGTGCCAGTGTACAAAACTACAGAACTAAATTGATTGTTTTACGACGATAGAAATGCATCGTACACTGGCAGAGTTTTTTTGTTAAAACAAAAAATAGTTTAGTAAATGTTGTGATATTTGTGATAATGTTAGGTTAGATAGTTTTCGCGTTTTACCATTCCCGTTGTACCTGAATTTTGCTGTGTGTATTTAGATGGAGGTCTAGAAAATCCAGATTTATTCAAGAGTTCTTGCATGTTCTCGTCAGGTGAGTGCAACTTTCACTTGTATGACAACCGAGCTCGATTTTCTTGCACGTAAAGAAATGCAGAGTTTGCGACTTGGCGATTGGTTGTTTTTTCGGTATTCAGTTTCGCTGTTTCGAACTGCATTGCGGAGTTTTTGTGACGGTGTTTTATGCACTCGAAAGGCATACGTGCTTCAAACACCCATTTCCTGCGATTTACCACAGTGGGAAACCTTATAATACCTAAAGATAGTCGAAATTAGGACACGGGAGAATATTCAGAATTGTATGGAGATCATGTCTTTGTTTGTCAGGGAAAGGGGGAAAAGGTGCCCTTTGAAATAGGCGCATACATGCATGCGTTGGTTGCTTTTGCTATTGATTGACTCATTAACCCTTGCAAGAGAACACATACTCTAATCATCCCCCACCCCGCATTTCTGTCACTCTCACCTGCACAGGTAAAGTATATTCTGTCCATTATTCTCCTGTCATCAATATTATATACAGGGGGCTGTCGATAAGTTTTTTGTTTCGTTAATAAATGGGATCGGTACTGAAAAAATAAACTGAAACGACCTCCAAATCGAGCTATTCTAGGGTAGGTATATCAATTATAATTTTTCAAATACACGTTCGTTCAAAACAAATGAGTTTAATGATCAACACTTTTAATCAGAAAGAAAGTATAGGTATAATTAGGTTTTCCGCAGGTAATAAAGTATTTACATCGATTTTCTGCTGTTTTACACACGAATATTCAATATTTTGATACTGGAAAAAACCCTCATAATTTTTTTTTCACTACCTACGTATATAATTGAATTTCGAAATGTTTACGTACCCATAAAAACGTGGAATTCTGTTTAGTTCCACTTTTCGTGGTCGAATAATCGCAATAAGAATGAATAGCAAAAGTATTATTATATATTTCAGATTTAAATCTGGATACCTAGGTGAATTTTTGTTTGAAAAATCTCAGTAAAAGAAATAATTCCGACTGCGGTCGAACTACCCTTCTCTTTACTCATTTCCAGAAAGTGACAGGAAACAAATACTTCCTCATACGGATATTGAATTACATCTGTCATCCATTTGTGCAATGTTCCCTCGAATATTCCTCAAGGAGGACTCCATTTTGTTGGAAATGACCACCTGCATACTTGCATATTTTTCGAGGTTTTTTCTTCTCATCAGTGCTAGAAATAGGTCAGAAACCAGAGTCGTTCAAAAGCCTTATAGTATTCCCCTAGAAATGAAGCAGTCATTTACAATAAGTCAGTCATAGAAATAATTCCGACCAAGGTTGAAATAACCCTTTTCTCCATATATTTCCACAAAGTGGAAATATGAGGCAAATATCTGACAGAAACCAACTACTTCACCATACGGACATTGAATTACATTTGTCATCCTTTTGTACAATGTTCCTCAAGAAGGAGGAAGGAGGAACGAACTTGGTGCGATTTATTTGAAAAATATACTTGGAACTGTTACTTCGTATACCTCATTTGATTCAATACTTTGTTCAAAACCAACAAAAAATATATATAAAAGTTCATGAGTAGATTATCATATCAAAAATCGTGAAATTGAAGATTTCAATTCAATAAAACAAATATTTCGTAAAACCGAAACATACCTGTCTCTCTACACAATGCCACAAAGTGGAAATCAAGGCAAATATCTGACCCCAACGGACATTTAATTTTATCTATCTATAGTAAGTATTAACGCAGGTCCGTATTGGAAAAAAGGAAGCCGGATTCAGGACCGTATTCCTATGCTTGATCAAGCTTATATAATTTCCCCATAGAGGAAATGGAAATATCAACTTAATTTTCCAAGCGCTTCGTATAAGAATAAAAATCTTGGAATGTTCTGAGAACGTTGTGAGAGTCGAATTCGTTTCTTCAATTTGTACAGTTTGTATGCCTCAGGAAACATCTCGATGGTACCGCTAACAGTAAAACAATTGGTGATATATCATCAGAGCATCGTCTATGAACTTATCTTTAAAACAGTGACATACCGCCAACATTTCCGCGGTTCCAGAGAAATGAGCGAGCCTGTATGCGAAGCATCATCGACGAGAAGAATGGCTGTCTTTGGAGGAAATCCAAATGTTTGAGTTTATGTTTGGAGGCTGCATTCCGTATGTGGAAATAGTATACCAGGACAGGCTGGATGTATATATCCTATGTCTCATAATCAGTTTACGAGAAGTAGAATAGCTATTGGAGCGAAATGAAAAATCAAGGCACTTTTGGCAATGGTCCTAACATGAACTTTGGCGGTTTTCGGGTTTGTTGGTTGTAGTCTCGAGGTAATTTTTCCTACGTTTCCTCTTCAACTGCGGTAGATATTTTCAAAGGCGGTGCGGTGACGGACGAAGCGTAACGTGGTTTTCCCATGCAAGGGTATTGGTGATGGTAATACCAAGCAATAAGGCAATGAATTAAACTCGAATGAGTATCTTAGGTAGATACACATTTTCTTTCTTCCACTTAACAATTCTGAAATAGTCGAAATAACGAAAATTATAGTAATGAAATTCTCACGACGAAACAATGAACGGTTGCAATGTGCATCGGGAAAGAAATCGAACATAATCTCTCGTAGCGTTACAAATTGCATTATTTCGACGAAAAGTACCGTTTCAGTACTTTCACGCGCGCTGCATCCTAGATTTCTTTGTCTCGTTTCCCCAAACTATTAAGTAGGTATACGCATTTCGTATGCATAGATTCCGTTTCGAATATTTAATGAGCATATTACTGATAATTTAACGTATAGTAATTAAAACATTCTACACGGAGGGCCAAGTATAAGGTATTTGAATTTGAATGTTTCAAATGCAAAGCCTGTGAGTGAAAACAGGTTCAAAAAAGAATTAATTGAAGCAGGTGATTTCAATGTATTTGAGACAATTTTTCGGGAATCATTTTTTATGTAGCCAACTGGCATTCAATGACATAGATATACAGGGTGCCAATTTGAAAACTTCTCACCCTTGATATCTTCCTTTCAGTAAATAATATAAGGAATCTAAAAAACAGGTCAATTTTATTTTCAAGGGAGACACTTTCAAGGAATATTTGTAGCCTTCGTGGTTAAACCCCCTAGGAGGAGTAGATGTTGCCCCTATAATTTTAAATGGGAAGGGGGGGTCAAGTGGCACATCATGTTGATTGGCGTTCGATTCTTTTTCCAATAATACCCTGAGATTTAGAATTTGCCTGTTATGCATAATCTATTGTATTGATTCCTTTTAATAAAAATGGTTAGAAGAATAGGTGGCACCCTTCCAACCCTTGAATGTTGGTTATCTTCCTTTTCCCAAATAATATTTAATTTGCTAAAAATACATTGCAAACATTAAATCTACTAAACTGTTCGAAATGCCGTCCATTTTGCTCTAAACAGTAATAAAGTCTGTTTTCGAACTCCCCTCTAACTTTACGGAAAACCTCACTAGGAAATACTAGCTTGCTGTAATTCGTCTTTTAAGTTCTTCAATATCAGAAGGTTATGTTCGAGGACAGCCAGGTTGGCGCTCATGCATATAATAATACGCTGTTTTGCGATTACGAAACATATATTTGGGATTTTTAAAATATTTTTTATATACCTCCCAAATATACGAAGTAGTGAATGAATCATCAAAACTACTCAAAAGTGATAAGGAGCATAACTAACGAAATCCACAGATTTTCCATTAGCATCAACGCAGTCTTTCTTTCGTTTTTTTCATATAGCTGAATGGTATACGAACCAGTTTCGAGTTTCTGATGCGAACAGAATTTCTAAGTAAAGTTTCCTATTCCACGTATCTATATACTGACACCTGTTCAGTTTCTGGGCCCGAAGCCGTTGAAACATTTCGTGAAAACACGAAATTTATATCTAAATCATTTTCACTCATTAACAAGGGAGTGTATGCAAATTGTGGCCTGCAGCGACGCGTTGTTTGACATTCGGAAACGAAACAAAATTGAGATGTTTCTACTAAAAGGGTTTTCGAACGATCTTATCGATTTATAAAACAGTTGCCATGTGCACGTTGCTTCGTAAGACTCTCGTTTTCTCAGTATTCTACCCTACACTTCAAACGGAGTTTCGGATTCTGGTTTCGATTTATCGATTTCCATGTAATGATAATCTATTCTTATTGAAACTATTACACCATCTTTCATAAAATGTGGGCCAAGGGATAGGAATCTACGATTTTCCATTATTTTCAAACATGAACATCTCTTGAGACGAAGGGAAATTAGGAAATAAGGTGGCTATTCTGTTTAAGTTTGAATGTTGTTGCCGTTTTAGGAAAAAGAAAATCGTTTAAAAAGCCTTTATCTATAGAGCAGGGGTTCCCAACATTTTTACACCAGCGCACCACTTGACTTTTTGAGAAATTTTGGCGTACCAATAGACCTTAATATTTTAATAAACGTATAATATTTACTTCAAAGTATTTTTGTATTAACTTCCTGAGAAAACCTCATATTTAATGGTTTTTGTTTATTTATAACATGCTTAAAGGATAAATAAAAAGATTAAAATGGTATTAATTTAAAAACATACAAATAAGAAATTAGTCATCATACAAAATATACTTTTATAGTCTTTAGTGCGAAACTTGTTTGCCTGTGATTAAAATATCAACATTAGGAGTAATGGAATTATCTTCACTCTTAAGTCCTCGGCAACACTTATTCTTCTTCTATATTTATTTTTCATGTACAAGAGTTCAGAAAATCCACTCTCACACAAGTAACTCGTAACAAATGGAATGAAAAATAGCAGTTTGCTAGAAGACCAAAGGGTACTCGGTTTTATATCCGATCCAGAAGTTAATTGAAGATTTCTCTTCAAAATAATCTTTCATGGAACTGTCTTTTGTGAGATCGATGAAACTTTCTTCTAGTTCCAATTCATTTGGTGAGGTTCCTGAAAAGGATTTCTGATCCAGTCTACTTTTGAATAATCTTCAGAGAAATACTTCTTGAAGCTTTTTTGAAGGCCTTCCAAGTGAACAGATATCTGCAACCACATCTGACATTGGAGATAATTAATTTTTGGAAGTGGCAAATGCAGATAAATTCTCCTCCTGTATTTGTGAACAAAACAGGACCAACTTTCTCTTGAAGGAGTTCATTTTGCACTAGCTGTGAAGGCTGTTGTGCTTGGTCCCTGAAGTGTTCCAAGTTCAGTGTGTTGAGTTTGTCAAACATGGCAAAAAGGGGAAATATTAGCTGAAGTTCCCAAATGGAGCACAAACTTCTATACCGCATAATATGGTTGTTGCTAAGGAAAGTCTGTTGGCAAACTGGTTGTTGACATCAGGAATACTTAATGCGGGAATCTAACAGAAAACAACTAAGCCACCTACGACCGCTGATAATATATAAAGCAGTCTTCATGCAAAAGTTCTACAAGAACAACTCTATACGAACACAATTTGATTGATTTTTCACTACCCACATAATTTATCCTAGAAGGAATTATGTATATTCATTTAACGTCAATATTTCATTAGAAATCGGAAGAAAACCTTTACAAAATATAATACCTACCTACGTTTTCCAAGCGTTCTGTTTCGGGCACGCCGAAATTAATAATTAGGGATCCAGAATTGAGGGGCGGGAAATATTCGAATCGAAAGTGACATGGCATTGGGCGTTTAAATAAAATATCAGCCAGAAAATGGTATCGAACGAACGGAAAGGCCTTAATGACATGTGACATTGCTACAGGTTCTCCTCCGGAGCGCCATGACAACCTTCGACCCGATTTCACGGCACGGCAGAATCGGATTAGGCTGCGAGGAATTTTCAAATGGCACAAACTCGATTTGTTCAATTATTTATTTTGAGATCGGTGAAGATACACGGACATTATTAAATAAAGATATCATTAAATATAAAAGCTTATATTTCTTCCAAGTTTGGTTATTCGTTGCTCGTTGTGTATAATAGACATTAAAATTTTTGAGCGTGCGAAATTGTGGCAAGTTAATTCAAAATGAGCAGATTCAAGAGGAAAAGAAGCGAACTTTTTGCTTAATATTTTTCTAGTGAAAGTGAAGATATTTACATACCAGACCATGTTAGTTTGAGTGATAATGTAACTGAGAGTGAATTGTCGTCTTTGTTAAGAAGCAGTCGCTCTTCGTCTCGTATGCAATCACAAAACGACTCTCACAAAAGCAAATTCGATGTTAAATTTTTATTATACATGATGTTAATGATGTTATCTTTCAACTATTGTAATTTTCTCTTCAGATTCTTACATTAGAGCAAGTATTTAAGTATTTCTTATTGCACTAAAACAATTAGATTATGCATGACGAGATTTCGATACTTTTACGAGACTCTCATACGAGAAGCGAGACAAGAGTGGAGGCTGCGAGACGAGACTTGATAAGAGACTTATTATTTAATCGGCGAGACGAGACAAGACTTTATAAAAAAAAAATAGAAATATCAGTTAAACAGTTCATTATTATTCATTTGGCAGGGACAGGACAATTATAATGTTGTCCGACCTACCCTGTCACTGATGAGAGGCAATAAACCTCGAAACATGCATGTCTGCAGGTGGTCATTCCCAGCCAAATGAAGGGTAATCTGCTGTTTAATTACAAGATATGCACTTGCAATTGGGTCTTCTTGGAAGAACGTTGCAAAAATGTCTGTCAGATGTAGTTCAATGTCCGTCGTGATATTAGCCAGGGAAGTAGAAAGGGGAGGGAGGAAGGGTACTTCGACTTTGTTGATTTTATTCTTTTTATTATCGTGATAATCTTCAGCACATATTTTCGAACTTCGTGCGAATTAATACAAATTAATTTCTCTAAGCATTGCGTGGCCTGCCTTTTCAATCATTCTTTCACTTTGTGGCTATTATAAGAAATTTTTTTAATGAAACATGTAGCAGTGATCATTGCAGGAAAAAGTTGAACTACGTGTTAATTTCCTTCACAAATTTTCGAGTTTTTCGAAATCTAAAACATACTGTACCCAAACCGTCCAAAAAACAACTTTGTCGAGAAACGAATTCCCTTTACAAAATCAAACTTTCAATCAATATTCTGGTTGGGTGTTAAGTGAAACTCTTTGTGTTCAGAAATATTAACATTATAAGTGTTACAAAAACATAGTAAGATTTATTAATGGTTTTTCATGTTATCTCCTACTACAAGTAATCCCTTTGGTCTTGATGATTTTTAATTCGGCCCATGATGGAAATATGCTTTTTTCTGCCGTCTAGCATCGGACATATCCATCACTCTCTTCCTAGGAAAACCAAACTAGTCCCTGGAGAAAAAAAAGTTGTTTTTCAGCGTCGACTGAATTCTGTTCCGAATCAGGTCCCCGAACCAGGCTGGGGAAGCGAGACGTCGACCAGGAGGCACCGTTGGCGGCGGTGGCGGCGGCGGCAAAGACCCAAACAGCCTTGGCCCTTGCGGAGAGCGTGGGCAGACGCCGGGGGTGGACGGGGCGCGGGCGGCGGCGTCGAGTCGTCGCGCAGACACCTTGCACTCGGCTTTGCAGGCCCTGTGTGCACCCCCACAACCTTCAGTGTCCCTGACGACGAGGACTTGGACTGCTGATGCCGCGCCTCCCCTTCCCGCCGTCCGCTGTGCCGCCTCTTCTCAGGGTCGATGCTGCGGCTCTCGCTCTCGCTTCGCGTAAGCGTAAGCCTTCACTTTCTGTTTCTACGTATTCAATTAGAAGGGAAAGACTCACTTTCGCTCTCTCGCGACTCGCGACCCGGCGGCGGATATTATTACTACGCAACATGCACGTCAGATATGGAACTTACGAGGGGCGGCTGGCTGGCTGGCGGGGGAGCGGTCTTGTGTAATAACTGCCGAATAAAAGGATAGGGGGTGTAACGATCTCGACGCTGCGAAGAAAAATTGGGTCAGTTAGTTAGTTAGTTGGCCTAGTCGGTCAAGCAACAACTCTTATTATTAGAAGTAACGAGGGTGTAAAGTACCATAACTTCACGTCCTTGGGTTCTTCAATGAGCATTACACTTTTCGAACAACCCCTTCAGAGCATCAGCTCTGGTACAAAGAACTGTTTTCATATCAGCAAACAAAGAAATCATTGAGAGGTAAACATCTGAAGATTTAAACTGTATACATTGAAAGCAACAACACTTTCTTAAATATTCTAGTTCTAGGACTGCATAAAAATCTACATGGATCTACATGCAATTTGATGTAATGAAACTCCTAACTAATAGTTGGCGATTAAATTTTAAAATTCGATACCGTCTATAAATAACACTGGAAAAGGGAATGAAATTATCTATTCGGATTCTGTTGGTTGGTCTGGTGCAAAAAACAGGATCGTTTTTAGATGAACCCTGATGGTCGTGATGGTAGAGCGCTTGCCTTACAATCATAAAGTCGTGGATTCAAAGTCCAGCACGGCCATCGGTCCCGTATCTTTTCCTTGCTCGCACAAGCTCCTAGCAGCTTCTGAAGGGTTTCCTCTTTCTGGAAACCTGGAAGATTCTTAACTGAAACAAAAAAAAAAAGAATACAAATTATATTTGGTAATGAGATTCGAGAATCGAGATTGTACAGTTTGTGAAATGTATTGAAATTTTGAAGAAAACTTCATGAACTATTTTGTATTAAGTAGAAAGCAACAGTTTTTTCTAGATCCTCTCAGTTTTCAACTAAAAACGCTAGATTGCACTAGCATTTCTCTCCATTGCTTATTCCACAGGCATTGAGTAAATATCTTATTTCTCTTCAAACAATGATCCTAGGTATGTTTGAAGGTTTTGGACGATGCAGTATCAAATTCTTAAGTTTCGGAAGTCCATCGTCTTAATGGGTTAAAAGATGTTTGACTTCTTCCTCATTTTCACGTTTCGATTGCTTGTTTCCGCAATCGTCTTTAGGTGAATACTGGAAAAAGAGAAAGAAGTCAAACATCATTCAACCTATTAAGACCATGGACGTCTGAGACCTAAGTAATCAAATATCCTAGGTAATTCTAGTATTCACCAACCGCGTAGAAGTTGAATTTCACAATAGGAAACCAAGGTTTATCCATTCCCGTGGTGTTTTGTTGAATATTCAAGTTCAGAGAATTTCTTTCCAAGACTGCGGATCTCCGCATAACACGCACATTAAAAAACTAGTTTGGATACATGATACAAAGAAGTGGCCAAGCACAGAGCCCTGGGTCACACCAAAGTTGAAATTTCGTTATTTTTTTGAGAGAAAAAAATTGTCGAGTGTCACACCTCTTATTCCATATAGTAGTCCATTTTTCCAGCAGTAGTTCATGTAAGATACAGTCCGAGAGCTTTACTGAGATCACAGTATATAAGCTGACCCAGGGTTAAACCACCAAACGTTTAGAATCGTTTTTTCATGCAAAAATAAGATTTTTTTTCTCCTATAAGTTAGTGTCTCAACTTGCTTCGTTTTCGAGATATAGGGTATCGAAGTTTTTAGAAAAAATCAGTTTTTCATTAAGTACTCAAAAACCTTTGGCCAGATTTTTTTTCGAAAATAAATAGAGAAACGAATAAATTTCATTTTTAATTGCTTTATTGAATAAATAAACACAAAAAAACAGTGGGTACAATACTTTATCCTAATATTAGATAGAATACCATCTGGGACGCTACTGGAAATTATATTGTTATTCCAAGTAAACTAACAGGAGCCCCTTAGTACTTTGAATGAGCATGCCAAGTTTTATCAAAATCTGCCCCAAGTATTTAATGAAAAACTGATTTTTTTCTGAAAACTTTGTCACCCTATATCTCGAAAACGAAGCAAGTTAGGACACATAGGAAAAAAATCTTGTTTTTGTCTAAAAAACCGATCTTAAACGTTTGGTGGTTTAACCCTGGGTCACCCTGTATATGCTTGCCTCATTCATTCATCCGTCGACTACACCTTGAACGACTTCATAAATATCTTTCAGTGTGGAACTCAAATAAATTTTTGTTTTTATTAATTATGTTTTTCAAAGAAGCTCAAAAGTTTTCGTTTTGCTATTATTTCTATTAAGTAGTTTTGCAAATATCGATATGAATGAGATCGTGATGTCGAATTCTCAAACTTTAATCATTCATCATGAAAAAGTGTTCATATTCATTTTTGCATTTGAAATCGATAAAAAATCTCAGTTCATCAAACAAACTTATACGCCGTATATTCTTGATTCCAAGAAAAGGACTCCCTGCAGTTTTGTTACCGTTTGGCCTGAAGGAATAAAGGACGTCAACCCTTGACGTACGACATAATGAGTAAGCATCCCCTTTTCACGCTCTAAATATTCTGAATTCCCCGGTGGACCCTTTGCATATATTAAAATCCACCAAGAAAAAGATTGCGTACTTGCGAATAGGACGTACGAAGATTGTTGTTATATGTTTGGGGTTAGTGAAAAATACTCTTTGAAAGGAACCCTACAAATATAATATTGGAAAGGACAAACAAAACAAATATTTCAGGACTCGTGAAAACTGCTTGTCAAGCCAAAAGACACAAAACTCGAGTACAGAAATATTCTTTTTTTACAAGGCTTCATTTATGATGAAAAGTTTTGTGAAGATAAAAGAATATGCTGACTAACGAACATTATCCAAATTATTTGATACGGAAATTAATTTCATTCAAAACCATTCATAAACGTGCTTATACTTATATAACTTTTACAACCCAATTCAGGCAGAACTTTTGAGCACCGGCATACGTAAAACTACGATGAAAATGTTCGTAAATATTTTCGAAATGGGAAAAAATTATGTCATAACCTTGGATAAAAAGTAATACACACGCGTTGCAGATAAATGTTATCAGCTTATCAGTGCAAGATTAACAAACGCACAGACGCGAATACCCATTCGGTTTTGGATCATTTTCTAACGTATCAATAATGTTCATCGAAGGATTCATGGATTTCTGCATTTGGTCCCCAACAAACCAGACTGAAACTTTTATTTATTGGGTTGAGGACAGGACGACTCTGATTTGAGTGTGAATAATTTGTTAACCAAAATATTTTGCTGCCGACCAGACCCTTAAGGGGTGTCAATTTGAAAACTTCCCACCCTTAATATCTCCCTTCCATTAAACAATATGGGGAGTCTTAAATCGTTCTGAATTGATTGGCGTTCGCAGAATTGCTCTATCTTCATCCGTTCTCGAGCTGAAAGGTCCATCTGAAGTTGAAAGGAGTGATTTCCCCTTCTATATGCCGAACCTTGTATCTGAGCATCTACAAATCATATATTTTCAGAATCAGCATGAAAGTTTACGTATACACTGTGAATTTCAAGCGGATCTGTTGATTTTGTATTTTCCATGATTTTTAGCCCTATGAACTTTTTCGATTTTTTTAGTATTTTTTGATTCGAAATTCACAGAGTATACTAATTCCATAATTTTGAATCGATTGGCGTTCGCAGAATTGCTCTATCTTCAACCATTCTCAAGTTGAAGAGTTCATCTGGAGTTGAAATTTCATGATTTTCAACTTTTACGATTTTTCGAGTAATTTTTTTCTTCAGATCGATTGACTTGAAATTCACAGAGTATACTAATTCCATAATTCTGAATCGATTGGCGTTCACAGAATTGCTCTATCTTCAACCATTCTCAAGTTGAAGAGTTCATCTGGAGTTGAAATGAGTCACTTCTGACGTTTTACCCCTTTTATATGCCAATCCTTGTGAAATTTTGCGTATATAGTGCGAATTTGAGGTGGATCTGATAATTTTGAGACGAAATTTACAGAGTTTACTAATTCCATAATTCTGAATCGAATTTCGTCCGAATGTATAGAGAGAAGACATCGTAGAAGTTATTCGTCCGTTTCCTTACTTCTTTATTATTCAAATTTTTATGGAAATGGTCATAAAATATTGATTTATTCAAATAATTTCTTATTTCGAAACTATTTTTTAATCATCAAACGATGTAAGTGATTCAAAGATAACTTTACTTTTCCAGCCTTCAAAATTTGAATAATAAATGAACAAGACTATAAAAAAACATCCAGTTAGATATTTTAAGGTTGACAAACTCGTTTGAAGAATAGAAAAAAATTAATTATCCCACAAATTTGTATACGCATAGGCTCTTGGCAGATATGTGCAATTTGTTTTTATTCTCAGTCGGTAACTATTGCGGATGGTAGCGGCATGATCAGGCATCAAAATCTCCGGACACTTTTAATAGGACGATAATAAGTATGAGAAGAAATTTTGAAAACTTAAAGCAGACATTTTTATTCAAGATATGAAATACAATGCACAATTTCCAATATTTTTCCTTTCCAAATTATTTGTAAAAAAAACAATTTATTCACGAAGTGAACATTGATGTAGTTCAATGTCCGTCGTGGAATTAGCCAGGGAAGTAGTTGTTTTCTGCCAGATGTTTTTCTTTATTTTTCCACTTGGTAGAAACGCGTAGAGAGAAGGGTACTCTGTATTCTCTGGTACAATTTTCGAACTTGTTCGTAAATATTACAGTTTACTGTTCCCGGAGTTACTGACAATAAATGATATAGCAAAGGTACAAACGGAAAATGGAACAAAGAAAACGTCCGCAATCATGTTTATATTAGCATTCATTTACTAAAAATGTGTATTTTATTAAGATATGCAACCCTATATGAAATCAGATGGATCATTAATTTTCAACCAAAATTTTGTATTGCAAGTGAGCTGTTGAGTCGCTACCATACTTTAGGTGGAAGTAACCACATTAAATTCACGCAGGTGTTTCTTTATTCGTTAATTGACACACATAAATAACTGTGACTTGAAAAAAATGCAAAATTCGTTACGATTCTTAACAATTTCCTGTATAGTATGCGTCTAGAAAGTATTTATCCAAATTGAATTAATCATCTTCCTATCCTAGATGTCATTGCTATATTAATGGTGTGTCCATTTTGATATGCTTCATGTTAACCGCTCAATTTTTGGTGGGATTTTGAAAATATTACCATAAACATGACAATAATAATTGTGTTCAATCAAGTTCACAAAGGTAATAATGAAAAATGGATTGTATATCTAGTGATACGCTGTAATTCGCACAATAGTTTAATTCGTCGGCGTATACAACAGAAAACTCTACTGCCTACTACAGCCGTTGAATTATATCTGTCTGTTTAAATATCATATCTGATATTATATTTCGATTCAAGTAGGGGAAAATCTACGTACTGGTTTCATGGTTTGTGCCATTTATCAGCGGAGGCTAGTTTATCCGATTGAATCACATCTTTTAGCTTTTGTTGCATGTATCCAAGGCCATACCTAGGTTCCAGATAGCGTTCCGATTATAGCATCTACTTCTTCTGAAGCCAAATATTTTCAATAAAAAAAAAGTAGAATCAACATTTTTTTTTAAGTAGATATGGCGCAGAATGAATCCTTCAAAGTTTATCTAAAGAATTCCCAACCAAAACTGAAATTTAGTTTTATAAACGAATCTTCGCTGAGTGGTGGTAAAAACTAAGAACGATGTCCTCCCATTTAAATGGAAACATATTTATACATCATTGGAAAGTAAATCTTGAAGAAAATTCGAAGGAGTACTATATATTTTTTCGTTAAAAATAATTCGTAAAATATCAATGTTGATCCAGTGAGTGTTGGATTGAACAACCTATACTATTAATCTTTGCTGGTAAAGTGTCAAGGGTTTGGTTTATCTGAAAAAGGCTATATATGCATGGGCTGCAGTGGTCATGATGGTAGAGCGCTAATCTATCAATCAAAGGGACGTGGGTTCGATTTCCAGCATGGTCACTGGTTTCGTGCTAGGAATCGCACGTTAAAAGGTAAGACCTCGTTAATCCTTAGCTCGCACAAGCTTTGACTTCTAAGGGCTGTCGTTCATAGGGGAATGACAGCTGGTTAACGAAAAAAAACAATTTTAAAACAAACAATTTAAAACAATTTTTTTTAACAAACAATTATGGAAACATGAGGATATCTTTGACACTGTAAGATACAATTGTAGGGGCAAGTGGAAGAAGGGGTTAAGTAACATTTTCTGAAAATATTCGGTTGTCATGGAAGAAAGTGTTTTATGCATATGTAACTTG
Organism: Chrysolina americana; assembly: GCA_958502065.1. Taxonomy (NCBI): domain Eukaryota; kingdom Metazoa; phylum Arthropoda; class Insecta; order Coleoptera; family Chrysomelidae; genus Chrysolina; species Chrysolina americana. The sequence goes on along the minus strand of OY293413.1, from coordinate 106,645 downwards.
CCCCGTCAGGATTTGCTTCTCTTCTTCATATCTGTGCAGATACACAGTGGTAGACGGGGCTATGTTACATTAAACATCATGGACGCTAACTTCACTAAAAACTATTTTTCTCACAAACACATATTTGTAACATAACTCCTTCTTCCACTTGCCCCTTCAATTACAAAATTTTGTTTATCTATATAAGATACACCAGCTCTTTCAAATTTTATATTTTCGACATTGTCAAATGTATAGTTTCTGAGATATACGAACAATATGTTCATTGAAAGGGACAATCCGTACATTTTACAATTTTCTGTTAGAGTTATTCATTGCCAAAGCAGCATATAATTGTTAATAGCCAATATTGACCATTAATTTCGAGAAATTAGCAGAAATTTTTGTATTGCAACTTTTGATATTAACAAAAAGAGGAAATAAAATGAACCACTTGGTATTTGTTAAAGTTTGGAAAGGTATTTGCATAACAAAAATGTTGTTATTGTATCAACGATATCTTCATGTTTCCATACTTTAGGCGGGCACTGTATGTTTTGAAACGCCAGCATAGATTTTTTATTTGTTGTTCAGCACCAATTTTTATTCCAATGATCTCACAGAGTTGTAATTAAAGTTTTCCCATATATTTCACGACGTTATTTTTAAAAATTCATACAAAAATCAATATTTTTCGTCACTTTCAAATATCTCCCATTTATGACTGAACAAGGATCTCGTACTTATCCTCTTTCCTTTGTTCACGGGTTGCGTTCCCATCACTCGTGCTACGAATTTAGCAATAGAACGGGAAAGGGAAAAGGACAGAAGCGCGAAACGGGCTCTGCTGGCGGTGTGGAGTGCCACTTACTCCTTGTAGATAATATCAAACATCCCCCGACTCCCACAGAATGAGTCCCTTTGACACGACCTTGGCCGCGAGCTGACGCCACTGACGTACTTGGGCGGAGGCGGGGCTGTTACATGCCTCATGGTTTCACTTTCACTCTCCTTATTATCGTAGGGAAGGTTGTCTTAGGGGGTTTCTTTCTCGCAGTTCTCGAGGTTGTGACGACTGACAAATATGACTTGCTAGGACGAAATGAAATATAGGTATAGGAAGGTATCTATTGGTCGAGGATGAGTTTGAGAAACGCTCTGGTCTCACTCACTGCCCACAATTTATGAACCTGGGTCTGACTTGTCAGTAGATAGATAGTTTTTCACTTTTTATCACTTAGTTGAAATCAAATTAAACTGTACTTTATGTCCAAGAATTATGATTCTTATTGACAAAGTGTCAGAAATTTACTCGAGGTGAAGAAATCCACCGTTTCCAATTGAAATTGAAGTGAATATGAATATAAAATTTCAATAATATATGTCTCACAATAATAATCCATACAAAACAGTTAATCTTTGTACAACGGTTATAGCATTAACAAATCGAATGAATAACATTTATCCAACACATGACAGTTATGACTGTCATTATTAATGTCATTTTAGACAAGTAAACTATTAATTAACATACTAGTGTGTTATAATCCATAAATCATTAGTGAATTATTGATTATAACTCACGTTCATATTTAAAGTAGTATTCTATTCATCTATTACTATTACAAGCAAAATTCTCATTGATATTGATATTGAAGGAAAACGCTAACGGTTTATTCGAATTTGAAGTCATTGTAAAATTCGTTAGTTCATTGGAACCAGACGCTCCCATATTGGTACAGCTGCTGACAGTGCTGGAAGACGCCGACACATTAAAACCTTGTATTTATTCTGCAATTTGTATTTTGTTATGCACCGATTCTTCCAGGTATCCTTCTGCTACCGTCAAGGACTTCCATCCACCGTGACGCTTCAAAGTAGTCATGTTATCCTCTGCATTGACCAAAAGAGTCGCCGAAGACCTCAGGCAGTGACCGCTGGTTCCTCCAATTTCAAAAACATTGCAATTCTTGAAGGTATCTTCGACAATGTATTTATTACCACACTGGCTGGTACACCTCTCATTTTTGTAAAAAACAAAAAGTGGCCAGAACTAGTATTCATTGGTCTCAAAGATATTTTTTTTTTCACACAAATTGATCGGATTGACTGCTGGAAATCGTTCTTCAAGGATATGGTGAAACTTCTCGATTTCTTGGTTTTAGTGTTTGCCAAAACTACGTGAAAATATTTCCCTTTGTCTTGAATATTTTTCCTTTTCAAATTGACCAATTCATTGCATCTACAAGCGCCGCTAATCCCCATTATCAAAGCCATTTTCATCAACAAGTACTCGTCATCGGGAGCTTCGTTCAAAAATTTCTCTATTTCAGGTTGTTTTAATGTCTTGGACTTATTGGATTTGCTTTTCAAAAAGCTCGTTAGGTTGCCATATTTTGAACTATCGATTTTTTTATAAAGGTGAATAGTCGAGCGAAGCATCGAGTATTTGGTTCATAGCGACGATGGGGCTGAGTTTTTTTGCAAATGTAAAAAATGAGCCAATAGAGAAAAAGTAAAGAATATGGGTCCTACTGGGATTTTGATGAAATTTCCACAGATGCTTTAAAACACGATAAAATTAATAGAACCAATGAAATTTTGTCGCGGAAACACTTTTTTCGTATTATTTTTTGAATTCTTCCAATTGTATTGTATCGATATCAATTTTACAGATACAGAAGTAGCAATTTATGAGAGGCATGAACTTCGAAAAGTATGAAAAAGTTAAAAGAAATAACCTTTATTTTATGAGCATAAACAATCAATTTGTTTGTTAAATAACGGCTCTCTCAATCTGTCATAACTTCGAAAACTTCAGAATTGTAATTGCGACGTTGCCAATTCAATTCTTGAAATGATGGATTTATAGATAAATTATATTCGACAAATTCTTTAGGGAATGAAAGGATTGCTTATTGATCATATTTGACGAATTTACATGTCATGTTGAAAATTGCATTAAATGGGTGAATAACTATATATGAGTTGAAAATAATATGGAAACGTTAGGAATAGGTGAAAAATGGGAGACAAAGCCTGGTTTTTGTAAAATTACAACATATGCTTCAAAAACATGACAAAAACAACATAATCAACTATTTTATCATTCATTAAACAGACCATGTGAGCGCGTTAGGCAGATATTTCTATTCATCTAGCACGAACCTGTTTTAATTCGAAATTATGGGAACCTGCGCACCTGCGCATTTCCTTCATTACTTCTGCGCTTGGTCAATTTCTAAAAATAGGTGCGCGTGCAGGTGCGCTAGTCTTGTCTACCTATTTTATGATTCATCTTCCTCAAAACCATTATTATTTTCCTTACTGCTCTCCATTTTTCTATTCATCTACTACGAACATTTCGAAAAGATGAGAACCTGCGCACCTGCACATTTTACTCATCACCTTTACGCTTAGGCGACATTTCAGAAATATGCGTGTGCGCGCGGATTTTCGAAATGTCTGCCAAACGCGCGCATTGTCTTTACTGGTCTCCATATTTCTATTCATCTACCAGGAACATTTCGAAAATATGACAATATGCGCACCTGCACCACTTTGGCGCTTATCCGACATTCCAAAAATATGCGCTCGCTTGGTCCACATATTTCATGATTCATCTTGATGCGCTAATGGACAGTCCCAAAATACACCAATTACCTTACCAATTGCCTCTTTAGTCTCTATTACACTGGCAATTAATATTGCTGTATGACAGAAGCTCTCAATAAACTGACACAATAATGGGCTAAAATCAAGTATAAAAAGTTAAGTTGGTTCCCGATCGATATTTGAGAATTGAATGAATCTTTGATTTTTCTATATTTTTATTTTGGTAACTCTACAATTTTAAAATTTATTGAACTCATCCTTTGGAATATTCTATGTAATAAAATTGGCAGCGTCGCATTACTAATTTTGACAGTTCAAAGTGGCCTGTCAGTTGTTAAATAAAGTGATTGTTTATGTATTTTGAATAAAGACCAGTTTTTTATTTTTTCTATTTTTCAGAGGTTTATTTTACCTACACAATGCTAAATATGCGTGGATAAAAGTGTTCTTCATGCTTCAATACATTGGATTTAATTAAAAATCACGTTAATACTCCGTCCAACGTTTTGTTTTTGTGTCTCTCAAAAGTGAGTACATACATACATTTTTTCAACAAAAAAAATAGAAAAAGGTCTTTCCGCGCAAAAATTTCTTATGCTGTAGTGTTTTTATGATATTTCGCAACTTCTGTGAAAATTTCATCAAAATCCCAGTTGGACCCATATTCTATACCTTTACCGCCAATAGAACATTTTCATCGATTCCTTTTATCTTCCGTGAATTCATCCAAGACTCAAACATTTTGAACTCCTTGTAAGCATCTCGGGACTTTTCTGGCAAAATGCATCACTGCTTCTTCCGCTTCCGTATGGATATCCTCAGGAACAAAATTTTATACGTTTTTTTCTTCAAAAAAGCTCCCCTTTTCTGCAGAGAAAACTCACAAGTGTCAAAATTTATTCAAACATTTGCTAACAATGTATCATGCCCGTGGCAACCTAACAAACAACCTGCTTTGACCAAAACGTAAAAAAGTCCTTGTCAAGTCATTCTGACATTTATAGGGTATTGAGACGCAAGTAGCTTTGATTTGATCACAAAACTATTATTATCTCATAAAAAAACGATTTTTTCCACTTGGTGGATAAAACATTGTATGCCACTCGTGTGTTATGTTTCCTAAGTCACTTGAGAATGTATACCGCTCGGCCTAACTACCTCGTGGTATAAATCTTTCTCGCGTGACTTATTTTTTAAATTTTTTTCAGCAAAGTAATTTTTCACAATGATATATACATACATAATTGATTACACACACATAAATGGAGAGAGATGTGCTGACCACTTGTTTATCGTAGTTAGGGAAAAATTGAAATGAAGTTACAAACTGGGAAAGTAAGGATTAGGGACCCATGATGGCCCAGACTTCCATAGTAGGTAGCATTCACCAGAAGGAGGCTTACAGAGGAACTGAATCCTTCCAAACTGCTAGGTGAAGTCAATGGTGTTGATGGCAAGAGCGAAACTCTAAATTGTATAGAGGAGTATCTTAAAATATCAGGAAATCAGGAACACTAACGGTTCAAAATAAAAGCAAAATTGTAATCCTGATGCCGTTTGAACTGCCTCCAGTTCTCTTTCCTAAGAGTTCTATGTTATTTACAGGCTGAATATTATTCTTTACTCTTCAGTTCAACAGTTTATAATGAAAGCCTCTGTTTAAAAAGAATTTTACGTTCACTCCTTCGCCTTGTATATGTGCATTCTACCCGTTATCGCAGTAACCACTACAGAAGCCTAGCTATTTGTATTAGAAGTAAAATTTACAACTCGATTAACTTTTATACCTTAAAATCTTCAATCGCCACCTCTCACTGGCGGATCCAAGAGGGGGCAATGGGGGCAGTTGCCCCCCTCTCCACACCCTTGAGAGAAAGATTGGCATCTCCTTTCTACGGCTCCTACGCCAGCATCTCTTGTTGAATAACTTCAAACCTCAATTCTAGCTAATTGCCCCCATTAGGAGCGTTCTGGATCCACCTCTGCACGTCTAAAGATAAAATCAAGCATAGAGTGTCCATAATGTATGTCTCTCACGCGATATATATTTTTTTTTTGTTCATGAGTGCCGAAGAAAAGTAGGTGTTCTTCAATTTCTGCAGGTTGTACCTATACGTTGGAAGAACAAGCCTTCGGAAAAAGGTTGGAGCTGTCTCAGAAGCCTCGAAAAATTAGTGTGAGGACTGAGTTCGATGGGACCTCTAATGGTGGAACGATAAATGATATTTCAGAAGAGCATCGTCCATGAAACCGTATAAAACAGAGACGGATCAGTTGCGAATAATGCTCCCCTTGCCCGCTTCCACTCGGCGCCTCTGGCCGGCGTTGCGGCGACGACGTCTGTTTCGTTTAGTACACACACACGCACTCATATCAGCGCCGCGACCGTGCACATGCCGCTCGGAGGCGTCCTTAGCAGCGGCTAATGCTCCCGCCCCCCTCCTGCACCGCCTCACCCCCGCCGGGGCCTGCTCTCATGGCCACAGCGATCGCACTACGACATTCGGATATTTGCAAACCTGCAACACCACCCGAAATCTAACTCACGCACACATGCGATTATTAGAAGTCGGACGACGTTGCCAATTTTTTGCGAATCCTAGAGATTTCCGTCCTAACAGGGACACGTGAAGTGGGAGACGTGTCTTCGCGCCGTCAAAAGCAGTATACTTGGTGGACAGTAGTGGACACAGTATTATGTTGCTTCCTTATACTGTGACGCTGACGACGCCGTCGCTGGAAATACTGTTCTTGGTCGCTATGTCGCTGCTGTCTACACTTTCGGGTTTTTGAACAGTATTATTTTCAAACCAATCACTTTTTACTTTTATCCCCCCCACGTTTTTTTAATAAAACATTTATCCGACGTTTATAACCCAACCAAAATAACAGTATAGAAATAATGATCAAGTAAATTCAAAATCAAACCTTCCGCAACGCAGTACAAAATAGCAGTGTCCCAAAACACAACTTTTAATAGATCAGCGTTAGAAAAGATCCTAAAAAACATTTTTTTATAGTTAATTTATTCAAAAGAGTTTTTTTTTATTAAAAATTGATTAATAATTAATTGAAAGCATTTATTTAACTTGCTCTGTTGGTATGTTATACTCGGTATGTGGTCAAATCTTGAAACTGAATTTTAAATCAGTTTTTCCAGCCAATTGCGCTGAAATTTTGTACACATTTTTTGTAATTTCGAGAATAATGCAGTAATATATTGAATTCAGGAGCCCCCTCTTTCTCGTAAAAAGTTGCAAAAACGCTTAAAAATTCTAAAAAATTTACAGCGGTTTTGGACGTCGAAAATTATGACGAAAAAAAAGTTTTTTTGACGTTCCAAAACCATTGCCTCATTTTCTTTGGAATGACCCTAGTTTGGTTTGCAATGTTTTTTACCTCTATCTGCTTTTGTTAAAAGAACATTAATAAAATCTTATATGTATTAGTGCCAATCTTAATTTATTTATTATATTAAAATTTATTGGTAACTTCGTGAAATTATTAAAAGTAATTTTTTCTGAAATGTTCCACCGAAATAATAACCCCTTCTTGATATTACATAGTGATCAGTGGTCACTTTCCAATGAGGAAAGAGCTATATCGACATAAAGTTATCAATGTAGTCCCTATAGAGAAACTTTGCATTAGAATGAATTTTCGGCCAGTAATGTCACTTATAATTTTTTTTTCTTGTCAATAATTCTGCGGATATTTCTCATCAATCCAAGTTCCCCTCTTGGTATGTAAATAGCTGTTTCAAATGGTTTGCTTGAAGGATATCACTAATTATTTAGATAAATTCAAAACGGTGGACTGACTACCTGTTTCCCACTTCCCAAGGCTATTGGCGAACCAAATTCCGTGATATCAAAAGATGAAACATGCAAACATTTTTTTTTGTTCACTTCCGAATACCAAGATCCGTGGAGGGACTCTCAGATTTAATTTGTCACATCTAGTTACTATATTATGAAATATATTGACAATTGCTGTGGAAAAGTTGTCTTTTCTATTGATTAGTACAAAAGAGGGTGGATATTCAACCTTAGCAAAATATGAAGTTTGTTAACAGTTCAGTTGGAAAACGAACGTGTTCCCCAAGGACGTGTCCTTGGGCCGTTTCTGTTCATAATATATTTGAACGATGTATTCTTTAAATTTGAAAATATGTTGTTATTGCAAAAGTTCATCGTTTTATGTTACGCATACAGGTGTTGTCGATGTTTCACAATGTTTTATCAAAATTAAAGAAATAAATTCCTTCAGCTCTCTGCTAAATCACAGACGCTATTATCGTTTCATATATTATCTTCTCGAATCATTTCGAGTACCTAATCGAAATAAAATTAAGCTACAACTTCGTCGTAGTACCTTGCAGCATTATTAATAATAAGTATAATAATACTTAGTAAGGTAAATCATTTCTTCATAGAATCATACACATCGAAATCCGACAACACCGGTCAAACTGCCAAAATTCGTTGCGTCATCTGTTCAATATTAATATCTGAATAGATAGGTATACCTATTTCTTGTGTGTATAATCATGCACGGTTAGATATCTCGGAAGGCCTCGTTAAGGTGATTTAAATGCAGATTCTCGCGTTTTTGAGGTGAAATATTTTTCAATGCTAATTCAGAGCTTCTCTAGATATTTCGCTGCCAAAGAATTAGGACAATCATAAGGTAGGAAGGTATTATTTAGGCAGGAATCTGCATATCGGAACGAAGTAGGTACCTACCCATTTTTAGCTATATAAAATCGTTGAATCCCAGTGTTTTAACATATTTATTCATATTCAAAGGAAAAGGGAAATAAAAAGTTGTGCGAAACAAGAGCAATTGAAAATAAGATAAGAATATTGATTTTTTATGAATTATTGGTTTAAGCTCTTGAGAAAATCCTTAGCTTTGTTGTTCCTTGAAAGAGGAGACTTGCCAGACTAACGGCGGGAAGATGAAAAGGCTGAATTTGTCGGGTCGATATCAGAAACGCTAAATATAATGGGCAATACTTCAGAAGCACAGCAAAATAAATAAAGGGTAAACTTCTTCATGGTGATCCATAAAGTTGAGTTTATGGGCGAGGTATCACCGATAGGACGAATTGTATTCTACAATAGATTCAATAGCTTCAGAGTGTATTTCGACGCTGAATTCCGAAGATAGCAATAGTTCTGACTCATACCTTATAAATTACATGAATCTGGCTGTTTTTTGCGATAATGAAATGAAATTTTAGCAGCTTGAAAAAAGTACACATAAGTAACTTCAAATTACTATTCAACTAATCTCTTCTGTCTAATTCTGATTATCATACACATTCCATAACGTTGTTTTCGCGTGTCCGACATGCACTGGACCATCTTTCTAACATTACAGATCTACCTACTTAGGTCCCAATTTATTTCCCTAGGAACCAAACGCACACAATCTACGTCGCACGCCAATGCAATCGTCACAAATCGTTCTCGTAAAACATTTGGGCGTCTTCCCAATGAATAACAAAAAATATAAACTCCAAAATATGTCATTGTACGATATTATGTATGCTATAGTTAAATATTTTTTTTAGCTGCCACGTGCCGATAACGGCAGCATTTATAGATGAGACTGCGAATTCTATTTTTTCCACTCCCATGACCTGTCTGCATGGTTCAAAACTGCGAACGTTACAAATTTGAAACATTGAAACCACTCTCGCCGAATCATCTATGAAATGAACATGTTTTTATTTTAGATCACTGCCATTTCTTGTCTCCTTCATTTTGCAAATCTCCGCTTAAAGTTCCACATTACACTGAACTACCTATAGTTACCTTTTTGCATCACAAAAAACCGTGTGGCACAAACAAGTCTGCTGAAAAGAACAATATTTTCATAAGATGATTTGTTTATTGCTTGGTTCACAATTTTTGCGGCATATTTCTAATGTAAGACATACATAGTAATATAGTACTTTATCCAACACACGACAGTTATGACTGTCATTATTAATGTAATTTCAGTCAAGTAACCTATCAAATAACACACTTGTGAGTTATGGATTATACTCACGTTCATATTCAAAGTTGTATTTTACTTATTTGTTACTATTACAAGCAGAATTCAAATTGATACTGAAATTAAAGGAAAACGCTAACGGTTTATTTGTATTTTTTCTGCAATTTGTATTTTGTTATGCACCGATTCTTCTAGGTATTCTTCTGCTACCGTCGAAGACTTCCATCCTCCGTGACGCTTTAAAGCAGTCATATTAGCCCCTGCATTGGCCAAAAGAGTCGCCGAAGACCTTCTCAGGCAGTGACCGGTGTAAAGCGCTGATTCTTCCAATTTCATAAACATTACAGTTCTTGAAGGTATCTTCGACAACGTATTTAGTCCCACACTCTGGCAGGTACAACTCCCATTTTTGTAAAAAACAAAAAAGCGGCTAGAACTACTATTCTTTGGTCTCCGACATGTATTTTTTGCACAAATTGATCGGGTTGACTGGAAATCCTTCTTCAAGTATGGTGAAACTTCTCGATTTCTTCGTTTTAGTGTCTGGCAAAGCTACGTGAGAATATTTCCCTTTGTCTTGAATATTTTCTGTTTTCAAAATGACCAATTCATCGCATCTACAAGCACCGCAAATCCCCATTATCAAAGCCAGTTTCATCAACAAGTACTCGTCGTCGGGAGCTTCGTTCAAAAACTCCTCTATTTCTTTGGTTTGTATCCCTGTGATTTGCTTTTCAAAAAGCTCGTCAGTTTGCCATATTTTGAAATGTCGATTTTCTTATGAAGGTGGATAGTCGAGCGAATCATCGAGTATTTGGTCCATAGCGACAATGGGGATAATTTTTTTTGCAAATGTAAGCCAATAGAACATTTTCATCGATACCTTTTTATCTTCCGGGAATTCATTCAATACTCAAACATTTTGAACTCCTTGTCGTAAGCATCTCGGGACTTTTCTGGCAAAATCTGCATCGCTGCTTCTTCCGTAAGGATATCCTCACAAAAGTTATTTTCATCGGTTTCCTCTATTTCCTGTACGTTTTTTTCTCAAAAAAGCTTCCCTTCTCTGCAAAGAAAACTGACAAGTGTAAAAATGTATTTGAACATTTGCTAACAATGTAATCATGATCGTGGGAACCAAACAACCTGCTTTGACCAAAATGTAAAACAGTCAAGTCATTCTGACATTTATGGGGTACTGAGACGCAAGTAGCTTTGATTTGATCAAAAAACTTATTAATTATTATCTCATAAAAAATCGATTTCTTCCACTTGTTGGATAAAACATTGTATGCCACTTGTGTGTTGTTTCCAAGTCACTTGAGAAGGGAACGCTTTAAAAATATAAACCATTCAATTGTTAAACAATATGATTTTTGTCTCAAATCGTTTTGTAAATATCAATTACAATTATTTTTAAACAACAAAAAATAATAACAATTATAAAAAAGGTCATAGCGGATCACTAATTTTAATTACAGTATTTTCATATCGTGTGCCATTGGAAATTAACTTCTTTATTACATTTTTGTGATTCGATATAGATATGGATTTGTTCTATTATTACATTGTTTTCAATTTCAAGAGCCCACGTGCAATCAATTATTAATCTCGATGATAAGGCGACCTTGTTTATTATGCTAATTCACACCATTCCGCATTTTCAGCAGTATTCGTTTTACTCGAAATATTCTACTATTTATTCACTTCTAGCATATATTTTCCTGGTTGAATTTTCGGATGTAGTCACAAAAGTGTGAAAAAATAATTTGGGAGATTTTCGCAAACTGGTTACCGCAGGAAACAAACACGAGATATGGGGTTGAGAAGCCAAATGACGATAGCCACTCAAATAAATCAACAAAACATCCCTTAGTTTCCACAAAATTCTCTTAACTTCACAGGATTAAGATGAAAAATACTTACAAAAAATTGCAGATTTTTATTTAGGTACAGATGTGAGGCCAAATTGGACATTTTTAAAAGAAATTCCTATTTTTGAACTGAATTGAAAAAGGAATTCGGTTCCTAAAGTAGAATGTTTGAGGGTGAATTTACAAAAAATTGGGGACACTCAAGCCGTAGCCACAATGGAAGTTTTATGTAAAAAATTTTTAGTTTTGTGATTTATGATATCAATTTTCAAAATAAAACATAATGCAAAACAGTATTGAAAAATGAAGCTTGAATTTCACCAACAAGATTGTTTACGAGGCGTAATCATAATAATAATGGCTATGATGGTTTCGCTTATAAAAATATCTAAAATTATGAAAATTAAAACTGCATGTGAAAATTAGCATCGGAATTTCCTTAACCATCGCATGTTCTTCTCTACATTGCTAAAACATTTATTCAACTGAAAGCCATATAGAGAACGCGTAGAAGTTCTATTTCGGACGTGAATGCGTAAGATGTGAAAATTTGCTGCAAAAATTTGGAAAAATTAATTCAGAAAGTCCCGTAATAATAGTGAAAAATATTTGACTGCAATAATTCAATTTCAAATAATTTTGAACCCTTGGTCATTCGAAAGCTAGTTAAAGAACAGTTAGAATTTGGAACATTTTTCGATAATTTCGGACGTGAAAAGTTGGGACAAAATCTAACTACTCAACACCTACACTAGATGTTGGGTTAGTTACTTAACTGAAAATGTTAGTTTAAAACTGATTGCACAATTTGTTTATATTACATTATTTCGAGTATTATTTCATATTACCTACTTGAATGTCATGTAGGTAACTAGTATTTTATCAGAAATCACCTTTTTGTCTTTGTCTTTCTTTTTTAAGTCTTTCTTTTTTAAAATCTCGCCATGCTATAATTTGGCCATTCAAACCTGACAAATCTTCGAGAACAACACTGATTTTGAGGTTGGGTTAATGCAGTTTCGCAAATCGAGGGCATCTGTCTGCAACTTTTTCTTCTGAAATATGCTCTGATTTATAAGTTCAACATTTAAAGTCCCTAGCTAGATTTCAAAATTTGTGCAGAAGATAAAAACAAACAAATTAACAGACAGGCACGAAAGGTAGTTGATAAAACCGTAGTGAAATATGATTTTCCCTTTAAAAGTGTTAAATTTTGGTATCAGAATAATTTTGTCGTATTAGGTACACATATTAGTATTGGCATCAGCTAGGAGGTAAGTAGACCTATGTAGTTGTTTTTTATCAGATATTTGCCAAGAACTCAAGTGTAAGGGAAGTATTTATCTATTGATTTATTGAGAAAATACATCCAACAGTTCATAGGACCCAATTATAAGAGTACGTGATACCAAATGAAAAGCTTATATCAATCATGAAACAAAAAATTGAACAAAATCTATATTAACGTTACCTACTATGTAACATTTTAACATGTAATTAGTTAAGTAGTGCATTATATTTCCTAAAGTGAAATGAAGGTAAAAAAAATATATCGATATTTTGTAGACTATTGTAGCTTTTACACATAGAAGTCAAAGGACCAATGTTTGATGATAGTTCGTTTTTCTGACACCAATCATGCACATTAGTGATATCGTTTTGTAATGAGATACAATCAGATCGGTTCTGAATATCTCTGGATATTGCATTAAATGTAAACGATTTATTTCATTCATATGCTACAAATAATTTTCTCTCACTAAAATATGATTTCAGGAGATATTGGCTCTTCGAAATGCCAAAGCTTGATAATTTCATGGGCAATTGGTGATGTGTAACTCGATCAAATGCTTTGCTGAAGTCTGTATAAACCACATCAACTTGCTTAAGTTGGTCCAGTAATGAAGGAAACATCTTTTTCCTGACTCGCAATGTTTTCTGAACCTGAACATGACTTGGGTGTCTTTGTGGGTGATCGTCCCGGACTGAATGAAAGATTCCTGAACCCTTTCGATTCCGAACTTCGCGTACGTCCATGCTCGCTCATCTGAACTCGAGCTCGGCAAATACACGCACTTTTATCTATGACATTAGAGCCGGAATCGGCAACGCCGCCTTTGCATAACCTTGTAGAGTTGATATGCTCGCGGACGTGCACTGCGGACTTACGTAATAATCCCATGCGAATGTCGATTCCCCGCCCCCCGCGCCGCCTCACTTGGCCCCCTCTCCGAAATTTCGGCAAGTTGCGCTAAGTTCGGCGAAACATTTTTTCCTGGTTAACACAAATAGATAGGCTGCAAACATAATCTATTGCATTATCATCATTCCAAATTGTGCGTATCGTCGTCGGATTAGTGAAAATTGACCACCAAGACGTTTGTTTGGGGATTGGGATGATCTTCCTGTGGATCGGAGGGGTGGCGTGAGGAGCAGCAAGTGCGTGTTTGGGGGCGATTGGCATTCGATAGCGATGGAAATGCCAGGTAGGTGCCAAATATACCACAGGAGTTGTTTGTGTGCTTCACTTCACCCCCTTCAATTTGTCATGATATTAATAAGTGTTTTTGTCAATACTCATCAACCCTTTCTTGTACCTGGTGTGCGGGCCAAAACGTCGATCTTCATTTTATTGTGGAGACCGGTCAGATTAAAAACAACAAACCGTTTTGCCTATGAATACTGCGAAGTCTAATGCTGTTAATTGTTCGATTGATTCATGTTCTTCGGAGTGGTGCTGTAGGTTTTCGGGGTTTTCCTACAGCTGAAAATTGAATACGCCACCAAAAATCAGTAAGTCGCCACGGAGCGCCACGGCAAATACTGATAATAGCCGTCCTCTACCCGCACAGGCTACGCCTTGGGGTACACTCTGTGAGTGTTTATGAGGGACTATTATTATTATTGTTATCATTATTATATTGCTCTTTCACCAGCACATTTCCAAACTTCAGAATCTCATCACACTTGGTTCCTCCTGAATTTCGTTTTTTCAATGATCGATAGAATTTGTAAGCAATACAGATCAATTTTACTGAGTTTTAATGATGATAATAGGCACTATTTGAGTAATCTGTTGACTTTCAAAGCGCAAAAAAAGTTCACAATTTGGTTCATTCTGAGCCTTATAGAATCAACGAATACCATAGATGTATAAAATTATGTATAAAAATTATGTATAAAAAAATGTAGGTACTGTCAGAGAAGTCCAATTTCAATCCGGAACAAAACCTGATTTATCTTGGCAGAATTATTCAAAGTGAGTTCAAAAAAGGACACTAAGTTCTTTAGTGTATTGTACAGTGTCACTAAAGAGATATTTCTTTTATCTCAGTTCACCGTGCTTAATGTTGATTCATTGATACAGGAACATCAAAGGGTTTCATTCATAATTTTTTCCATACATTCCCTCCTCTTCCTTATTGAAACTTTCTCAAAATGAGCAGTAGCCTTTTATTGAAAATCGTAAATGTACAGACGGTATAAATAACAAAAAATGTGTGTTTTGTTTCTATTTCTATTTTCTCATATCAAATCAAGATTAATCGGAATTTCTGAGCAGTTGTAAAAGGGTTTTGATTTTGGTTTACCTACCTAAGTAGTGCCGAGATTTTCTGGGTTTCTGCTTTTGAAGAAATCTCCAGAACTTTCGCTAAATGGAAAGATATGCCCAAAAAAAGAGTTTAATATTTCAGTTTCAACCGGAGTCTTCCTAATCATTTATGATAGTCACATACTATCAACTGGAGAATTTTTACGAGATTAATTTTTCATTGATGACCGTTAATTTCAACTAGTTAAGTTTCGTAGTTCCAAGGTTAATTTGATATTCGACATGGTCGAGAATAAAAAATATTCCTTTTCGATTGAAACTATCAAATCGTTAATTGATTTAAATTTTCGTTAGGGGGGGCTAGTATATTGATATTGGAGAGAAATATATAATTTGTAGACCATCAATTAACTAAAAATATCACCACGAACTTAAGGTAATTTTTTTTTGCTAATGTTCAGAGAACATCGTGAAAACCCAAAGAAAAGAAGTGGGAAATGGTGTTTTGTTTTAATTTCTGAATGCCGTATACTAATTCTGGTTGTATTCTATAAATTCATTGTGAGAACAATAATTCATATCTTCGAGGCACTAATGATTGTATTTATTAATCGAAAAGCATGAGCTTAGCTAAAATATGAAAAAAAGCAATCTCACATTTCAGAAAATGAAAAATATGTATAAAAATCACACAAAGTTACATATTCATTTTCTGTTTTTTCTCAATATTTGTTATTCTCTTGCAATTTATACACGCTAAAGGCCAATCCAGATACACGCGTGACCATGCAGAGTTTTTGAAACACGTGCGATTTAAACGCATATGCATTTTCGACCCCTGTGTCTGAAAACTGCATGACAATCCACATGTTCCTTTCACTAGCGTTTCTATGACGAGATCATATTTTATTAGGTTTTGTAATAATTTTGGCAATTCTGGATAGTAATGCTATTTGAGTTTTTCAAATAATCCCGATGCGTTGTTCACTATGTTTTATTATTATAACTAGAACATTTCGTAATTCCGTGCGTGCTCACTCTGCGTTTTTTACGCACAGATGTGATGTGAACGTCTTATGCAGGGTTAAAAATGGAGGGTGGGCACGCACGTATCTGAATGTACTTTATTATCTGGGCCAGTATTACATACTTTCGAAATGTCCCTTTAACATTCCAAATTTCTGCTATGGAAAGAAAGAAATGATTGTGGACTTTTTGGAAAAATATTTTTTATTCATTTCTAAAAATAATTCTGCACTTGGATGAAGTCAACACTATCGTTTGTATTTCTTTACACAAAATCGTATCTAGAAGGCATTGACACCATTAATTACTTTTTTGATAAAATATTTACGCAATAACTTCATCGTAAATTATTTGCGCAATAGGATGTTTGAAAATATGAATGTCTTATCTTTTATTCGGGATATTTATTAGCCGTGTAGAGTAAAATTAATTTGAACTGTTGTTTGCAAGCTGATAATGTAGATATTGATTTTTCGACATCGTCGAAACTGATGTGATTAGTACACTATGTAAATTTCAAGTCGATCGACAAGAAAATAATAATTACTCGAAAAAAGTCCAAGGGGTATACCCCTGAAAATGATGAAAAGTACAAAATCATCAGATTGACTTGAAATTACCACTATAATATACTCAAAATTGTATGAAATTATTGGATATGCTCAGATACAAGGTGAACTATAAAATAGCGATAAAACGTCAAAAATTCTCTCGCACCATCGAATTTTCGAATTTTTTTTCTTTATTTTTGAGAAAAATTGCAAAATCCCCTCAAAACGTATTTTATCGAGCTGATTCTGAATATATCATTGAAAACTAAATTGAATGAAGGATTACTTGAAATCGCAAAAATTGTGTTTATTTCGTTAATCTTTGGGCATAATCAACTTTTGATGCATAATTCGAAATCAGCTCGTCGAAATACATGGGAGTGCAGTTTGCGATTTTTCGAAAAATGAAACATTAAAATTTTCGGAAAAATCAAAATTGCAGAGGTTCCGTAAAAAGCCAAACAAATCTCCATTTGACATGGAATCGATTTCAAATTGGGTGAGCATATACAAAAAAGGTTGAATTTTACGAATATGAAAATAAAAAAAAAATGTGTGCGGAAAATAACAGCTCGGTTCGAGATAAAGCAATTCTGCGAATCTCAATCGATTCCGGATGACGAAATTAGTATATTCTGTTGATTTGAAGTCAATCGACAGAAAAATAATATTTACTTGAAAAAAGGAAGAAACTGGAAAATAAAGGAAGAAATTTCAAAAAACGACGGCCTTCAAACCCGATTGAAAATAGTGAAACTGTCTGAGTTTATTCCATACAGCAAACGTTGCGGAAAGTGTAACGTGCGGAATTTTTTATTCACAAAAGGCTCCGTGGAAAACATCCATGCTTGAAAATATCAAATAATTCTCCTACACATTACTTTTATTGTGATATTCTAGGAGTTATCTCACAAGAAAAAACATGAATTTTTTATTAAAACATCCGATCGAAAGTAAATATCATTTGCAAACAAAATCCCCGCTGAACAATCGTACGTTCTGAGCAGGAACAGAATTTTGGCCCCACTCGCTGATAACTAATAATAGCTCTATCATCGAAAACGCAATAACATTATGCAATCAGCTCAGAGGTTAACGTTACTACTCAATGCCATCCATCCATCTATCCATCCATCCTATCCACCTCCTACGAGTTTTGCAAGTTGCAAATTTTAATAGCAAATTAAACCGGAGAGGTTCGTTGAACATTGCACGGTCATTTGGTGCGACACGTGTGTCCTTAAGGCGGAATTTGGTTATGCAAAAAATTCCGTAAAAAGTTGAGGATACTCGATCGTGCCAGTGGCGCGCCAAGGTAATTCAAAATGGGGTTCTATGAGGGGTGGCATTTTCAGACGCTAATTTTCGGAAACTAAACAGTGACTGAGGTAATAGACCAATCAGATTCCACCATTTTTCGAATATATTTTGTTTAAAAGTGATTATTTCACAAGAGCTGTTTAATCGCTATTAAATTTTCGTCCTCCATATTGGTTTTTGTTGTGTCGTTTTTTAGGGATTCTTACATTCTTGGCAACAGTTTATAGAAAACAATAATTTCTTAATCGTTTGAATTACCTAATATTGATTTTCATCAGTGAAAACTCCATTTTCGATAGGATTTCTAGACAAATATTTTGACATAAGGCAACGAAAATACGTCAGAATTTGAAATGTTTACATGCAAAATTCGCAGCAAAGGCTTCTTCAATGCTTCGCGGTCTTGGGATTTTATTAAATTATTGTGCATTCAACTATTTTCCAACCAAAATCATGCTCAAAATATTTTGATAGTTTAATCGATTAAATTTAAAGTTCTTGTGATATAACATAAGAGAAATCGTGATTGGGGATTGGAGCTAAAATATTAAGATTTTTTTTATTTTATTACAAATTGAAATAGGTATGCAGACATCGTAGGAAACTAGGGGAAGAAGACATGAATTAGTGTTAATTTTTGAATTTTTTAATGTTTTATGTTATGGGCATTGGAAAATATTTACAGAAAAGGACTAGCAGAAAATTTTGTCGTAGCTGAGTTGACAAGCAAACGATGAGAAAACTTAGCGCGTCGAGGTTGATCCCATTTAAACGACCTATTGAAGATGGGAACATTTTCGATATTCCAAGACATTGACCGTGAAAACATCCATAAAAGGGGACATGTCGCAAAATTTTCTTCAGAATTTGAATTAAAAAGTGTTAAGAATTCATATGGCTATTATGCATCAGAATAGACAACTTCGTTGATAATACTGAAGTAATTATGCTGACACGGACTTTTCTAGAAAAAATACATGCATTTTTCATTATTTTTCTTCAAAATTGAATTGTTATAACCGTCAACCAGTTGCACCTTTACGAACAACTCTCAGAAGTCTCCGAGAGAGCTAAAAAAGACGTACCCCTCAACTTTTTAAACGTCTCATGCTTTTAGCGTATTCTTCTTTTTTTAATTACAAGATAATATTGAAGCTGTTGAGATGGAAGTCCAAAGTTCATCGACAATGATCATATATATTAGAACTGCAGAAAATCGTTTCAAAAAAATTATTTTTAATTTGTTTACCACTAGAATGAGTACTAAAAAAAGTTCACTCGAAGGACGTAATTTGATGTTTATGCACATCAATCATAATGATAGAGGAAAAGTGATGGCTTTTTTGGAATGATTTTCATAGACAAATAGATTGATACTCCTTCGGTGGTATTCATGACATGACATCAGCAAGGTTTCCGTGACTACCGAACGTTCAAATTTGCAGGACAATGCACTTAGAAGATGCTCAAGGTTGAGCATAGTGCAAATTCGTGCCAAGTTCCTGTACAAGTATTTGAATATGCTCGGCAGTTTCGAGATTATTAATAGTTATTTATTGTTCTTTGGAGAGGTGCTGGATAAATGAATTGAACCAGTTGAATGACGTTAAGGTTTTGTTGTTCTTTTTCTAGCTTCATAGGACACAATGGTTGTTGCATACTAACAAAAACTGATAATATTAAAATTGTCATCATTTAACAATGAACAACGCAAAAAATAGACAGTCCACTACCCTGAGACAAATACTGGACCATCTCTAGGTTCCTGAATAGTTTTAGCAATAGTATTTTTGAATACAAATTTGTTCAAAAACTTTTCCAGATATCAAAAGATAAAGTTCCGTGGTCGTAGGCGGCAATACTTGTTGCAGATTATTTCTGTTTGCTTTTATGTTTCCATAGTTCTTGATAGAAGACACTCAACGAGTTTTGATTTTATCGTGGCATTACAAGTACGTACCTCTTTCGTATAGTTCCTGAAATTGTACTGCAGAAGAGGGATGCAGATGTTGAGATGCATAATAATACAAACAATGTCATCCGGATTTGTTTTCTGATGAGTGTGAATGTGTTTTTTCATTTCACACATTTTTTTCCATTTACTTTTTTGTTGTGTAAGTTTTATGAAAATTTTACCGAAAAATTAACTCTAAATATGTGTATTTCAGTTTATTATCGGAAACATAAATTTAGCAGGATTGCTCGAAGTATCATATTATGTTATTTACACACCGTAATGCAGAGGCATTAGTACGGAGGAAAGAAATGATTCGTTATTTCGATAAGAGTCACTGAATCAATTTTTCGGCGGAAAATATAAATATTTATTTGAAATTGGGAACATTTAGAAAACCCTGAAATCAATGCTTATCTTTAGATAAGTCGAGTTTCTGACTAAATTGGAGATTTTTTTTCTTATCGCCATGTTACCAGTAACCAAACCTATAAAGTAAATCAAATCTTAGTCAAGATTAATTTTTTTAATGTAGTTCAAATTAGAACTAAACATCAAGATTTAAAAAAAAAACATAGTGTGTACTATTTAAAGATACTTTCCCAATAAAAGTGATGGATAACATCGATCGCATATTTTAACGGTATTCATGTTCGTTAAAAAATAGTTCGTAATTCATATTAGACTATACCTACTAATAAGGTTGGCTCGAGTTCCTCAATCTCAAAAGCTATTGTCGTATGCTTTTTTCATGGCCAAACTGTTCATGCGTTAGTTGTCGAACACTTCCTCGAAACCTTGAGAAGCCAATGGCGTAACAGTATTGCGGAAATCGAGAGAAAATTTGATTCCAAACAAAAAGTGATTTCTTTGGCGAATTCACTTTATGAATAGGAAAGCGATCTACCAAAACAGTAGATACTGGGCACAGGAATTACTTGGCAGAGGGATACTGTGGAGAAGTATTAAAGTTCTATTTTTTAATAGAACTTTAAACTGTCCATGACATTTAATTCATTTCCTAGTCTACTAGATGACTAGTTTTTGTGAAGGTTATGTAGTCACGCTTCAGTTAAAAACCCAGGATTTAAACTCAGCAAGTTGTTTGTGAACAGGAGTATCCATGATTAATTGCAAACATACACAGTTGAAAAATAATAAGTTTCAGTTTGCTGAAAATCGGTCAAATTAAGTAACACAAAATGTACCTTTCATATCAATAACGTTTAGTTTCGCTACGCATTTAATAGTTATCCTGTAATGGCTGGCCGCAAGAATTCAATATCGTTCTTTTTGAGCAACATACTGTATGAGTATACTAACATTATCTTGAAATATGGTTAAGGTTGCGTTTATAACGATAAGTACGACTGAGAGTCGAGGATTATCATCAAGGTTGTAGATGGTGTCACCGGAATACCGGTGACGTGTTTCCATAGAAAATATCCTGTTCTAGTTAGATAAAATGCAACTAGTCTAAAATCCTGACAGTGGGATTTTTGATGTATTCACTGATAACTAAAGCCAACAATTTATTTATGTGAACCATTTTTATTTTGGTTGTTTATTTATTGGTGTTTGAATATATCTCTACAGGACACCAGAGCTTAAATTTACAACCATCGAGGACAGATGTAATGTGACGGAGCGGAAATTCGATAGTACCTAGATATACCCACATGTAGGACTCAGAAAAACGCATCTTGATAACATTTCGATTCATTATTTTGGCCTCAGAATAGGCCGTAAATGTTTTTGGAACAGCGTCACTAATAGTGAATTTCTACCTATCATTGTCGTTAGACACCAAATATCAAAATTCATGGCTGGGTGCAAATTTCTCAATTCTTAGATACAATGAACGATAAGATAAGAAAGTTCAAGTTGATGAAAACATTCTGAAATGATGGTTACACGTGTCAGTTTATGACAATCAATTGCGACATTGCAAAAGAATTTTTGTCGAATCTAACTCGAAACGAATATTCTCATCAGGTAAAATAATTTTATTCAAGTTGTAAACAGATATACAGTGCATTCCATTTAAAACGAGCCACCCTGAATAACTTTTGGTACAATGAATTTCAGGAAAAATAAAAAAACACGTCAACAATAGTATACAGGGGGACACATTTTGACATATTCACATTCGATCCAACTGTCCCTATCGCACCTCCAGAGCATGTCAACAATTTTTTTAAATGGATCACCCTATATTGTTTCGCATTATCAGATGCTCCATGATGAGCAGATTTCAACAAAGTACAAAACATATGGACTGAAGCTTATGGTTCGGGAACTACAAATTATTTGAGTTGAAAACGAGCCACCCTGAATAACTTTTGAAAATATGATTTGCAGTAAGTAAGTAAAAATAAAAAACAGGTCAACAATTGTACAGGAGGCCACATTTTGAAATATTCGTTCTAGAGACAAATATGGAAGCAATAAATCAGAAAAAGAGATTTTTTATTAAATTCTTGAATCAAAATCTGATGACTTGACAAATTTTCTATAGTAAATGTTCAAAAACGTTTCCATCAACTTCCATACAATGGTACAAACGAGCTTTCATTGCCGCCCTCACATGGTTGAGAATTTCGGGAATTATTTCTCTGCAATGCCTCATGCCAATTCATAGTGTATAGTGATTAAATCCAAATCATTATTTAGTGAATTATGAAAATCCGAGATCTAACAAAACTATGGCTCCCCATACCAATCTTTTTCTACAACTATGGACATGTTTCAACTGTTATAATAGAATATTAGGTGATGGAGCGATGTGTATCGTGAAAATAGGTCACTCCGAAAGAAATGCAAACTTAACCCGAATACGCAACATGCAAAAAGGCGCGACCACCAAAATTGCGAGAGAACAATTACGGATGGAAGTATTTCGCAGTTCTTTCATCGTGACGAAGCGAAACTTATTTCACCTCGAAGGCAAAAGAAGGGGCGAATAATTGGAGCATCCTTCAAAAAGTCAAGTCTTGAGACTTGGCTTGCTTGTGCATGACGATAGAGTAGAACAAAACTTACGTCAAACGAGAGAAGCGAGTTGATTAATGGTGTTCACTTTCATCTATTGACCCAACCTATAGGGAAAATATCTTGTTTTGGTTCCGATATAAATATTTTATGTTGCTGGTTTTAAACAAATAGTACGCTCTTCAAAGCAGTTGTACTACTTACTATACTTTGCCTCAAATAATAGTGTAAATAACTGAATAAAAATACTATTTCTTAGAAAATGCGTGGGTTAGATTATTATTTGTGAAAAATGGATCAACCTAGCATAAATTTTCCCAAAATACTCGTGATTTTATCAATTTTGTTTTCAAATTTTTGACAGAGTTTTTGTGGCAAATAAAAAATTATCGATAACATTTTAAGCACTCTTACCTTTGAATAAACGATTCTATCGTTCTTTATAAAATGTTGGGTTGTTGAAGCATTATTCAAATTTTCCCAGTAAGACTTAAGGTGTCTGTTCAGTTTCAGCAGTTTTTTGCTAGTTTATACAACAGTGATTATGACTTAATCTATTTAAGTTTTTGATGAATTCTGAATATTTCGAACAACATTTAAGTTAACATATACGATCAATTTGACATTTTATAGTCCTTTCGATATATGTATATGGGAATTATGTTCCAATGGTATTTTTCTAACATTTTTGCGTGATTATGATTTGTGTGAAAACATTTGAGTTTGTAACTAAGTAATATCTTTAAAAATGCATTTATTCGAAAGCTTAAAAAAAATTCACTACAGTTAGTATAGTAGATTTGAACGATATCTAAATTTCTGTAATTTGTTTCAAGTAGGTACTTCACGAGAATCAGCAAACCGATGATAGATTTGATTTTTGAAACTCACCGGAAACTTTCTCCAATTTCATATAGGCGAAAAAAGAAAACCGCTAGATTTCGCTGAATAAACCAATACGTCTACCGATGAGGGTGATCAACAAACTGTATAACGCATAGAAATATAATAAATGGTGTTTTTTATAAAAAAAAATTAATTTGGTGGATTTTGTACCATTGAGATTATTGTTTATTGAAATTATTAGTATTTTTGAAATAATCCCCGGCTTGATCACTTGTATTAGGCATGGAATTATGAGATGCTATTTATTTTTAAGAAAGGACTGCATTAATTTTGATGAAGATGCTACTGGTACAAGAAGTGGTCCTTTGTGATATCCTTTCTTGTATTGGAGACAGAACTAGACCTTTGAAGGAAGGTGAGGCAGTTTTGAAAGCTGGACATTTAATATACTGTGGCTTGGGTGAATTCAAAGATAATCACGTAAAAATATTTGTCTGATAACGTTTGCGTTGGTTGAAACACCTCACGAAATGAATATGTCCTTGGCTAAAATACCGTGGAAGTGCCAAAGTACTTGTATGAAGCAGGCTTTTCTGGATTCTGCGAACATGTTATTGCAACTCTGATTTATATCAATAGTTACTTGCTGCAAGTATATATCTGCAATATATTTGCCTCAGGGTAGAAGCATTACATTTTTCTGTATTGAACATTTGATTGTGGGCATTTTAAGCACTTTAAGGTGTTTATCTGCTCATAAAAACTAGAAAACTAAGATATATAAACAATTCCTTAGATAGCAAACGATGGTCAATAGTTTGTTGTTTACTTTCACAGTGGTTCGTGGAGTAATTGTTAGATGGCGTACACTTCGCTTTTTTGCTTATAGACATCTATGAACAAAAAGTTGTGTTATATAGGGAGGTCGTTATGGCAAGGTTCCTAGGTTTCCTTCCAATCACCCAGATGCTGAAACGAAGTCATCTGCATTGACAAGCAATGCAGAGTACCTATTCTGAAATGAAGAGGAATAATAATTATCTGAAGATTGAACAATAACTGGCACGTGGAGAAGGGTGAAATTATAGATACTAGAGTTCTCAAAAAGGACCTCACCCTTCGCATCTTCATGACGTTCGCATGGGTATCTGACAACATCGCGTAATGCTGCGAGCACTCTGTAGATAAACTTTCAATTCTTACAATCAGACAATCGAACGCGAATTTCGCCGATAGCGGGCCACGGTGCGTGCAGTGCGTGTGGTGCGCCTGTTTATTGCATTTCGTTTGGGTTTTGTTTTAGTGTAGTCGAGTCCGCGGCGGAAATTCGTGAAAAATTCTCAGTTCGCGCTCTCCCAACATGGTTTAGAGAGCGGAGATCGGGCCGGCATTCGGATTTGGGTGAAGTGAGTCTTTTTTCAATCTGGTGAGCATTCTCTCGATTTGAGTCATTAGCGATGTTGTATTGTATGTTGCACAAAGCATTGACATGTGTTTGCGCCTTGCGCATGGCTTGGCCTTTATGCCAAGGTCGCTTTGAAGTGCGTAAGGTAGCGAAGTGGGGAACCGCCAGGACCGGACTTTAGATCACACCGATCCCAGGTGCAGAGTGGGAAATACTTGTCTGCTTCTTCAAAATCCCTTTAACGGTTTTTCGAATAGAGCGATGCTATTCATTGTACAAAATAAGTTCTACTTACTAGCAATGCTTGATGGAAATACATCCATGAATAATAAAAAACTCCACCCTTCCGTCTCATTTTCATCGGCCAGTACCTGTAACAAAAATCAAATGCCACTTCTTACGACCGTTGAATTACATATTGGTGTTCTGTTTGAATTAGTTCATTTCAAAACGGGGGACCACCTGTATGTTTTACAATTATTTTCAATCGTCAGTACAAATCAGGTCACACATAACAAGCTTTAACAAATATCACTTTCCTCCCTAATTAATAAAAAGATTTATTCTGATTTATGTTATAATTCGTAGAGAATATCAACTAACCCATTTTCAATAAGTAATTATTGTACATTTAGTATTATTTCCTATCAGCTCTTGGAACCCCTAGTATTGAAAATGTATTAATTAATTGATTAATTAATGGAGAGATATTGCAGTTCATAATAACGTCAGGTAGTAATTAGTGGACGGTTAAGGCCATGATTGAAGTTACTTTATCCAACACAGGACAGTTATGACTGTCATTATTAATGTTATTTTTAGACAAATAAACTATCAAATAACACACGTTCATTCAAAGTAGTATTCTATTTATTTATTACTATTACAAGCAGAATTCACATTGATATCGAAATTGAAGGAAAACGCTAACGGTTTATTCGAATTTGAAGTCATTGTAAAATTCGTTGGTTCATTGGAACCAGACGTTCCCATATCGGTACAGCTGCTGATAGTGCTGGAAGACACCTTGTTTTTTTTTTCTGCAATTTGTATTTTGTTATGCACCGATTCGTCTAGGTATCCTGCTACCGTCGAGGACTTTCATCCTCCGTGATGCTTCAAAGTAGTCATATTAGCCCCTGCATTGGCCAAAAGAGTCGCCGAAGACCTTCTCAGGCAGTGACCGGTGTAGAACGCTAGTTCCTTCAATTTCAAAAACATTGCAATTCTTGAAGGTATCTTCGACAACGTATTTAATCCCACACACTGGCTGGTACACCTCCCAGTTTTGTAAAAAACAAAAAAGCGGCTAGAACTAGTATTCTCTGTTCTCAAAGAGATATATTTTTTACACAAATTGATCAGGTGACCTTCTTCAAGTATGATGGTGAAACTTCTCGATTTCTTGGTTTTAGTATCTGACAAAACTACGTCAAAATATATCCCTTTGTCTTGAATATTTTCTATTTTCAAATTGACCAATTCATCGCATCTACAAGCACCGCTAATCCCCATTATCAAAGCCACTTTCATCAACAAGTACTCATCGTTGGGAGCTTCGTTCAAAAACTTCTCTATTTCAGGTCGTTTTTCTTTGGTTTGTATTCCTGTGATTTGCTTTTCAGAAAGCTCGTATATATGTTTGCCATATTTTGATATGTCGATTTTTTTATAAAGGTGAATAGTCGAGCGAATCATCCACGACTCAAACATTTTAAACTCTTTGTCGTGAGTCGTAAGCATCTCGGGACTTTTCTGGCAAAATCTGCACCGGTACTTCTTCCGCTTCCGTAAGGAACGTAATTTTCATCGGTTTCTTCCATTTTCTTTGCGTTTTTTCTTCAAGAAAGCTTCCCTTTTCTCCAGGGACAACTACCAAGTGTCAAAATGTATTTAAACGTTTACTACCAATGTATCATGCCCGTGGCAAACAAACAAACAACCTGCTTTGACCAAAATGTAAAAAAGGTCACTGTCAAATTCTGATTTGATTTGATCACAAAACTTATTAATTAATTATTATCTCAGAAAAAAACGATTTCTTCCACTTGTTGGATAAAACATTGTATGCCACTCGTGTGTTATGTTTCCTAAGTTACTTGAGAAGTCATACCACTCAGCGTCGTGGTATAAATCTTTCTCTCGTGACTTATTTTCAACATAACACAATAGTAGGTACCATAAATAACTATTATTCGCACTTCGGGCAAGATCGTGGATACGTCACTCATGACTGATGATTATAAGTATAATATTTTCAACACAAATCGATATCAAAGCCCCCTTTTAGCCATTCTGTCACCACAATAGTTGTATCTTATTCAAAAATGAATTATATAGAAAGAAAAATCTGAGAAACTAGAAGTGACTTAGTTTATGAATAACGCCTGTGTAAATAAGGGACAAACTGCAGTATATCTGTTTTTAATCACAAAATCACTATTAAAATTAAGTTGCCTTGAATGCTGCCTGTCGTTATTGCAATTTCTCTCTAATAACTTGCTCCGAGGATGATTTAATTTGTCGAAACAATTTCTTAGAATAGGAACAACTTTGAGAAAGATCAAATTGTTTTCTTGGGTTTCGACGATATTATCCGTCCCAATGTGCATTCGACCTACTTTAGCCACAATCAAAATCAGATATATATTAATATAACCATTTGAAAGTTATATTTGCACAATATATGTATCGAACAAAAATCAACTAATGTTTTATTGTTTCAGCTCATAGTTTTTTCCATTCCGGTGTTGAGATGGACCCTCAGCAACAGCAATTCTGTCTGAAATGGAACAGTTTCGGATCAAACCTTGCGACATCATTTAGTAATCTATACAAATCAGAAACTCTAGCCGACGTGACACTGTTTTGCGATGGTGAGTACATTTTGTAAATATTTTAGTGATGAAATATTCAGTAGTTATTTTAAAAAGGGTGGGAGGCGGGTCCCCTATAGTTTAGATTATTTGCATGGTATCAAAATAAAGAATGTTTTTAACAATGTTAAAATTATAATTCCATTTAAGATTATTTCCTTACAATGGTTTTATTGATTTATTAATAAATAGCATCTATTATGGTTTGTCGAAAATTGTGAAGTGTATTTCAATTAATAATGAGTGACTGTCACGGTTTTGGTGAAAGTTCGATGTTGTGTCATTTCCGAAACAGAAAAATATCATATCTTGCTGAAGGTGGTTTCGTAAATTTCGTAAATAACGCGTATTTCAAATGCATGAATACCACTCCAGTCACCATTATAAATATGCAGCTATCGATTATTGCCTTTTTTACATGCATCTCCGATTCAAGAGAAGTTTCAGTCCAAATCAGCTCGTTTGTGTTGTCTACAAATACTGCAAAAAAGTATCGACGTTTCTTAATCATATTTTAGGGAAATAGACACTGACATTTTTTGGCTTCCACTTCGAACCTACTCATGAACAAATTAGTCAAGTAGGTTGACAAAGGGGTGCCCGTAGCCGTATCTTCTTGTTGTTCATAAAAGCAGCCTTCTACGTGCAAACGGTTTGTTTTAGACATAAATTAGTTAGAAAAACAAATTCCTCAACTTTGATATTATCGAAGTAGTTTTTCTTCAAAAATTCCCTGAGGAACTTACTGCATGGTGTGTGGAATTAAGAAACACCTGACTGATGCCTTTCGTGGATAACACATATGTACCATTCGCGTAAATGATGTAACAATGAATTAAAACATTTGGACATTAAGCAAAAATTCCTTGCTGAATCGAGGACTGTTCAAAAAAAATATTAACATATTTACCGAGATTGATATTTTTACTGTTTTGGTAGGTATAATCGAACAAAATATCAATAATTCGACCTTAAACACACTTTTATCGTAAATAATTTTACTAGAACCATACAGAGTTGGCTTGAAGTCGTTCTGACAGAGTTTTGCCCGAAAGTTCTCGAAAGAAAGAATTACGCAGTGTCTGTAAGATCTTGCTTAGCAATAGCGAACGATCGACAAAGTGGTTTCCGTCGCCTGTGGCTAACTGGTGATGGGCTTGCGTATACGTCATCCATCTTAATGTTGAAACGTTAAATTCTCATCGTATTTAGCTCGCACAAGTCTTCTGTAAAAGAAAAAAAAAACTTTAATTATAGGTCCCTTTGCCGTGACAAAATATAAAAAAGAAAAGGTATATACATTTAATTTAAGAAGCGATAACTGAAATAGGTACGCCTCCAGAGAAAGTGGAAAGGATAGGACTTGATGAGTTGAGGCTAGAGTGGTCCTGCTAATTTCTACATCATAAACAGACATAATCAAAAAGAAAAATCCCAATTATATCTGAACAAAAAATGCTTTCCTTACAATGAACCTGGATGAGTACAGAAATGTTTCCCAGATCTCATCCATTCTACAATCTGACGAATTTACGAAAGTATAAAGTAAATATGTTGCACAAGTCGGTTATCTATTTCAGGCGGCATAAACAAACTGCATAACGAGAAGAATCTGTGCCAGTAGGTCAAGTGCATAATAAAAATACAAAACGCTTGTTGCTGGAGTCGAGCCTAGCGATATATACCGGGCGGGTCTGGAAAGTGGCACACACGGTTAGAATTTCCGTTACTTGTTCTGCGATTTTTTATTGAATGTCTTCGAAATTCGTGTTTCGAGTGGGCTCTTATTACTAAAGATGATGAGGTGAAGGTTTTGATGAGGTTGAAATATGAGGCGCCATCATTGTCAAAAATAGTTGTTCTCATATATTTTATTTTCACTTGAATATATTTCTTGATGACTATATATTTTGAAACCGAAAGAATATTTCAATTTGAGTGTTCATGCATTCATAAAAATATCGTCGAATCATATTAGCAGCGAGGAGCAATTTTTATTACATACTTGTTAAAAATGCATATATGGAAATGAGCTTTTGAATTCACTACTAGATGGCGCTAACATCATATTTTGGAATATAGTCTGGAAACGTGTAATGTTGATTTGTATTCCATTATTTCTTTTTGAAAATGCGCAATAATTAAAGCTCAACCATTTTTCCTATTTAGCATAGCTGCCGCGTTGCAAAGAAATAGGTTACATGGCGTCATCTAGTAGTAGAACCTAAAAGCTCATTTTCATATATTCGTTGGTATTGGTAACTAGTAATAAGTATATTGCTCTTCACTGCTAATATGTATCGACGATATATTTATGTATGAATGAACGTTCGAATTGAAATATTCTTTCGGTTTCAAAATATATTGGTGTCAACTGATAAAAGTAATAAATATATGGTCATCAAGAAATATATCCAGGTGAAAAAAAAATATAGGAGTAAAACTATTTTTGACACTTACGGCGCCCCTTATTGAAACACAATATGTGTAGGTACCAGAAAATTTGAACTAATGCGTAGGTAGTTTTACCAATTAGTAACAAACCACGCATTCAGTCAAGGGTTTTTGGCAATACTACGACCCCAAATTCACCAGTATTTTTTTCTGACGGGCGTTAAAATTATAACATAATCGAACATTAATGTTCGAACAATTTTTTTTTATTTTAAAATTCTCAATTTTCTATTGCAAATTACCATCTCCTTCACGCTGCAGCCTATTTCTGAATTAATTTGAGACAGCTCAAATATTTCGCATTATCGAAAAATTGTTGAAAATTGTGATTTCAAACTTCACGTGAAATCTTTTGCATACGAAAATAGATGGAAATAGGAGCGCTCACTCACCTTTCAAACTCTGCCTGGACTGTGTACCATCAGTTAAGAAATGTTGAATTCCGTCATTGTATACGACTTACTGATTGGCCGAATGAATAAATCGGTAGAGCTAAAGTGACTGATTAACCGTTTATTTTACTTGCGATGTCGGTGACACGAATATCCCGTCCGAAGGATCATGTTGTTAATTTGTTATTTATATTTCAAATGAATCTGAATTAATTCGCAAAAAAACCTATACAATAGGTATGCTCGTCGGCAAGTATTCAATAGAAAACAACTACTTCCCACTACGACCGTTGAATTAATAATTGGACAAAGTTTTCTACAAGAACTACTGTGCAATGCATTTTAAATATCAGAGCTGTTTGTATATTTTGAAGTTCTGAAGCACCCTCTTTGGTTCCAGGTGTTTCGTTCAAGGCTCACAAACTAATATTAGCAGCCTGCAGTAAACATCTTGCAGATCTTTTCGAAACTGCTCCGCTTCACCAGAATTTGCTGGTGATTTTGGACAACACTTCTGCGTCCAACATGTCCGCTCTGTTGGAGTTCATGTACAGAGGCGAGGTCCATGTATCTCAAGATTCGCTTTCGAGTTTTCTGAAAGCCGCCGAGTGTCTGCAGGTGAAAGGATTGAGTATCGAGCACGAAAAGTTGGCTGTCGCGCAGAGCCAGAACGTCGTCTCCATGGATGCTGCTGGGGCTGAATCGCCGACGCGGAAGCATTTGAAGGTGAGAGATATAAGGATATTTATTTTAATATATTCCATTCTGAGGCAATGAAATGAGTATTCTACTATAAAACTTCATATTCCGCTTGTGGCTGGCTGAATGATGAAATGTAAAAGGGAATTAAAAAAAAAAAAAAAAACTGTTAAGCTTGATACGTATATCTTGTGAATCCAATTTCTACTATCCTAGTGACTAATGATGTATGTTGATAGATACCAAAAGAAGAAATCGACACGCCGGTCTCGAACGCCCACCACCAGTCCAGCCCGTCCCCCAGCTACTCGCCCGCCATGTCGCCGTACATGCATTCGCACCACTACCGGCCGTACGAGTCTTCGCGAATGTCGAACGCCGGCGCGACTTACGAGAACTCCATGAAGAGGCCGCTGCGCAGCCCGAACGAGATCATGCAGGAGTCGGTGAGGGTGTCGGTGCTGAGGGACGGCAGCAAGGCCACCGGCAGGCCCGGTTCCCCCGGCCACATGTCGCACCCGTACAGACCGTCGTCTTCGTCGTCGAACTTGCCCAGCCAACCGGGCGGCGACGACTCTCCCGAGAACAGGTTCGACCCGGATCCTGCTACCGCCATGATTTGTCCCGAAAGTAGTAATCTGGAGAGGTCCCAGGATCCGGGGTGTGCTGAAGGTAAATTCTTTTTTTATGCTCTTTTTTTCACAGCACTCAAGGTCTTCAAAACGTTGACTGCCATCTCGGTCTATGAGACCGAGGAGAAAATATTCCGACGTACCGATTCGGTCTCATAGACCGAGCTTGACATAGACATAGACTCAAAATGCAGGCCGAGACAAGTATTATACACAGACCTTGCCGGATCGAGCTGACTGACAGAGGCGGCGTGCAGGGGTATACAACACCGCCGATTTGGTCTATGAGACCGTGTAAAAAATATAATTTGTTGGATCCACAGTGCCAAATTTCGAAAATTTCAATGATATAGTAATTCCTGTAGGTATTATCTACGTATAATACCAAATAGTTTCTGGGACAAAAATTATTTATTTTTAACTCGGTCCCATAGACCGAGACACCGATTTTGTATGCGTGTATACCCTTGCATGTGTATACCTCGCCATAATGATGGGTATAATACTTGTCTCAACGTGCATTTTGAATATGTCACGTGTATATTCCGATTGTTCCACAATGGAGTTGAGTCGTAAATTTTCTATGGATAATTTGGACCAGAGTAGCATATCAGACTCTTTCGAGAAAGAGTGAATTTTGCCTGAATTGTTATGTCAAAATGTATAGATTACGTATTTTTGGAACACTTGCTCTATTATACATCAAACAAAATGTTACATATTATTCATTAAATAAACGTTTATTTCACTTTATTCGTCTTCCAAAAATTCTGTGTCGATACTGATTTGCCTGCCACGCCGACTTGGTCTGTGTGTATGTTGAAAACAATTTGTCATGCAACATTGTCACCGAAGCCGTCTCGGTCTGACACCACGATATTATTAACAGTAATGTAGACCGACGGCTTCACCAGCAGTTAAGCTGACTCGGTCTCATAGACTGAGTTGGTCTGGTGTATTAAACCCAATCTCGGTCTATGAGACCTAGGTGGCACGTCTGAATATTTTTGTTCCGGTCTTATAGACCGACATGGCAGACAACGTGTTGAGTAAAATATTATTTTGATGAAATATGCGATATTATTAACAGTAAAGTAGACCGACGGATTCACAATTGACTTGGTCTCATAGACACAGCTGGCCCTGTGTATCAACCTCAGTCTTGGTCTATGAGCCCGAGGCGGCACGTCGGAATATTTTTGTCTCAGTCTTACAGACCGACATAGCAGTGAACGTGTTAATACGATCTTACAACAATTGAATTCTAAAAATGTGTTCTATTATTCTTTTTTTTGTCATAGTAAATCAGTTTTCCTGTAGGTCGCTAGTTGGTTTTATTATGGATACGAGACAAAAATGAGCCGATGGGTTCAGCGTTTTTTTCATGTTATAACGAATGGTTTGGCATGAATTTGTTCTCGTCAGGGGAATTCAGTGCACCTGACTCAAATACACCATCAGACAGAAAAATTCAATTGAGTTTTGATAGCTTGATGAAGAAAATCATGGAACGCACTGCTTACGATTCTGATCCGCGATTTTTTATATTTGAATTGGGTTGGGTCGTCATTTCAGTATATGTTGTAGATTTACGAATGAAGATGGAGCCTCCGGTACAGCAGGACGAATCGCCCAGTAGTACGGCCGGTAGCGGAAGTGTTAGTAACATGCTCAACAATACCAACAACGCTTCGAACGGTTCGATCAAGCACCAGACAAACTATAATCACGACAGGGATAAAGATCTTATACCGCCCCACTTGTGGAATCAAGCTGCTATCAAGCTGACGAAGAGCGGGATGGTCAACACACCCGATGGTAAGCTTGAGGATGTTTCTTTAATTCAGTTAAAAACACTGGGTCTATGTTTGTATTCGAGTATGAACCGTTTATTGGATTATGGCGTGACAGACCGAAAAATAAAATAGAGCCGGATGAAAATAATATAGTTCAGTCAAGATTCGTTGAAATTGTCTCAGAAATTGGATGGTAAACTCGTTCGACAGTAAATCAGTAAATCAGAGTTGGCCAGAGTCAAATCTCGGTTGATTCACATGTTCATTCATCTATATTTTTCCTTTATCCGTCTGCTATGTCGAAAGCTTACTTTCGATGTATAGCTGACAAACCTATTCATTACTTATATTTATTTGGTCGAGTCATGCACACTCGATATTTCAGATCGATCGATAATCCTTCATGTAATTAACACCAGTTGATAATATTTCACTGAACTCCACAGATGCATATGGTTCTAATAAGACTGAAACTGACTCGGTCTCATAGACCGAGTTGGTCTGATGTATTTTCCTCAGTCTCGGTCTATGAGACCGAAGCATTAAGTTTGAATTTTTTTGTCTCGGTCTTGTAGGCCGACATGGCAGTCAACGTGATAAGTAAAGAATTATCTTGATAAAAAATTTAAGAATAGAATAATAGGACCAGCTGTAAGTCCAGATTTTATACCACTTGACTTTTTCTATGAGTTCAAGGATTTTTGCAATTTTCATATGAGAAGGAAATGGGTACAAGTTCCTGATCGACGGATTTTGTTTGCTAAAACTTTGACTTCACTATTTCAGTTTATTTTCATTGTCGTTATCTGTCTGCGGGCTCTCAAACTATATCTGCAACTGCAATTCTGCGACGCCATCACATGTCGAGCGTTTTATACAGGCTGTTGACGAAATTGGAGCAATAAATAAAATGGGGTGTTCTATGAGACATAATGACACAATAAAAAGCATTTTTCTTTTTTTCTTAAGCACTTGAAAATCGCCCAAAAACAGCCTCATTTCCTCACGATTGTTTGGGAAGCATTGGTTTTATTCATCAGTTCCTAGGGCGCCTATCTTCTAGTATTGCGTTTATTACTCGTATTCCCGCACCGTTGCCAGTTCATTATTACTTCGTGAATCTTGCCAGTTATTAGATTTGGCTTCGAAGTGAACCGAAATAAAAACAGTAAATTAAATCAAAATGAGGGCAATGAGGCATTCTCATTTCATAACAGGGGATCAAAAAGTTACTGAAAATAAACGGAATTTGATTTCACACAGTTGAGTCACAAGCACGCTGAGAACTACCTTGGTGTCGCATCTGTTGAACGGCGTTGTTATTTTACCCAAGTTCCAGCTACCTACCTAATTGCTTCGAAATTTTCGTCTATTTCCGATTGAAATATCGAGTTCATGGAAAAGTACCGCGATTGCAAATAACGTGTGCATAATACCTAACAACACTTGACATTTTCAATAGTGGTGACTCCAATAGGAATTGTAGGAATTTCGAAAAACAGAGATGGTAAAGAAAATACGAATGCAGTCGAATACCGAAACACAACAAGAATCTAGGTATCTACCTACATGAAACGTATGGATTCGTCTGGCGATTTGACCAAAATTCATCTTGGATATGCACGTAATATATCCTAATGAATGCAAGAAGCGATATGATCGAAGAATACCACGACAAACAATCGATTAGCTCGCGAGCTTTGCCCTTAAAGGGAAACTGAATGATGAGGGTTGTTGCGGCCGACGACAAGCCAACTCAGCGACCCCCACAGCCCCAAGTACCTGCGTTAAGCCAACCTCGAAGCTAAAGGGGAACTGTTCGAAGAAAGAATATCGTTTACTTCATCAAACCATCTTTCAATATTTAACTTCGGCAACATTGTCAAAGTTATTTATTACGCGCCGACGTTTTTTTGCGATCGCTTCGGTTACATCTAGGGGCCGTTGATCTCTTGCCAGAGGTTCCCAAAAGTGTGCCAGAGTTTTCCGAAAACTTCAAAGTCCAATATTTTCCAAATTAACGTTTTTTCGAGAAAAATGTATTCTTTCATTCTGCATTAATTTTTCATTTTTTCCCCATTTCATTTATTGCTCCATTTTGTGTACTTTCCACGGATCGTATCCTGAGATAATTAATTACTGTTTTCAAAGATACGGTCTCTTTTAGATAAGCCAATGCTCTTCTAGGAGTTACTGAATTGCATCGTTTTCTCCGCAGGAAAGAAATTGAAGTGCCCTTTTTGCGAGAGATTGTACGGCTACGAGACCAATCTGCGGGCTCACATACGACAGCGACACCAAGGAATTCGGGTGCCCTGCCCGTTCTGCTCAAGGACCTTCACGCGAAACAACACGGTTAGAAGACACATAGCGCGCGAACACAAGGCCGAACTCAGTCTGAAAGCCTACCAGCAAAACCAGCAGCAAGTGCACAACCACAATCCTTGAACGGTAAATTTCGGAAAACTGACGACAACTGTCTTAGATCTGATGAAGAATCAGTGAACTTTCAAGTTGAATTGATGAAGGAAACGGCGGTTTGCCTCCGAACGATCGAGTCTCATAAAGATTCAATTGTTTTTGCGTTATTTCAGTTTCAAATACCGATAAATTTCCGACTTTGACGACGTAATTTATTCTTGAAGTGCCATTTCACAAGAAAGAAAACCTTTTTCTTTTTATATATTGCAAATCCAGTATTTACGTCAATTTCTGTACATTTTTTCTTTGGCTCATCCTCAAATAGTTCATGAATGAGCCTCCTAAAAAAAGTTGGAATCCAACCGTTGTTATTTAGCGTCCAAACCGGTTTATCTATTCTGAATATTCACGTTTAGAGTCCAAAGAGGTCTTTTTTTTCAACCTCTGAAATCCCTGTCAGCCATTATCATTTTGGAGCAATAAAAGTGATTTTAGAGGAATTCCTCGCCCAGAAAAAGATATAATTTGAATTCAAGCAAAACATTTTTCCGTTAAATAATTATTATTTTAATCATTATTATTAATATAATACTCCGAATGAGGCGACACGTCCCATTTTTTTATTCGACGCCTTATAATGGCCAATGTTTCGCTTTATTTTTCTACAATTGCCACTTTTCACCTGACAATTATCGTCACTTCCAAACTGATTATTTTTGAGTAAAAAAGTTATTTCTTGTAGTATGTCGGTACAGAAATTAGTACATCATTGAAATTTTCGAAATTTGGCACTCTAGATCTAAAAAATTTAACTTTTTCAATTCAGTCCCATAGACCGAGTCGAAAAAATTTAATTTCTTCAACTCGGTCTCATAGACCGACTCGGCGCTCTTGTATACGTGTGCACGCCGCGTCGGTCCGGCAAAGATTCGACATTTTAACATTTTAAATCTTGAAGGCTTTTTGGAATACGAAGACCTTGCTACAACTTTATGAATGAGTACGAGAGAACGAATTAGTATAAAGAGCAGCCCGAAATTTGAAAATAATACGAACTTTCACTGCCACTGGAGCCGTCTCGGTCTGACCTTGCGATATCAGTAGCAGTAACGTAGACCGACGGTTTTACGAGCAGGTAAACTGACTCGGTCTCGTAGCCTCAATCTCGGTCTATGAGACCGAGGCGGTACATCGGGATATTTATTGTCTTGGTCCTATAGACCAACACGGCAGTCAACGTGTTAATAATATCCAGGCCATCAGACGACATTTGATGAATACTCCCCTATATCTCCAGCTTGTAGCAACTATCAGTTTGAAGTGGCAATTGTCTGTTTAAAAGTGACAATTATAGAAAAACAAACCGAAAAATAGGCATCTATTTGTAAGTTTAATAAAACTCACCACTTAACGATCTTCAATCCTCAGAAAGAAGGAAGTCAGAAACGATTTTTTTCTTTTTGATTGATGGAGGGATGTATGAGCGTAAGGGGATAAAAATAATAAAAAAAATATTCTTCAACTATTGAATGAATGAACACTATTTTTCCCTCATTATGGGCATTTTTTGTTCATTTCCACCGTCAAAACAAACGAATGTTTTTCTGTGGTTTCATCTCAGTATTGAAGTTTTTCGTTAACTTACTTGAACGTCGATTCCACTTTTTTTTTTCAAAGCTTTAATTTTAATGAAAATAATTTCACAAGAATGTGTCGCTTTTGGCGAAGACAATATATTCTTGTAAAATTATTTACACTAAAATTAAAAAGTTAGATCGACGTTCAAGTAAGTTAACGAAAAACTCAATACCGAGATGAAACCACAGAAAAATGTTCGTTTGTTTTGACGGTGGAAATGCACAAAAAATGCCCATAATGAGGAAAAAATACTATTCATTAATTAATACTTGAAGAATATTTTATTTATTATTTTTATCTTCTTACCATACATAACTTTATCAATCAGAAATAAAAAAAAAATTCTGACTCCCTTTTTTCTCAGGGATGAAGGTCTTTAAAAAAGTGAGCGTTCTGATACGATTCAAAACGACCAATTTAGAGGCCAAAAAAATCCGCAGAATTGACTAAACTAGAAGGGAACACTTTAAATTTTGGGTCTTCGAAAATAATATAAATGTGAATCTTGTCCTCAAAATTTACTTAATATTTGAGACTTCAACCGGTTTGGGACCAAATAACAATCGACTTGCATAATTTCTTCGTTCTTAAATATCTTCAAAACTTTAAACGTTACCGGTGATTGTTTCGGAGTGGCCAAAATTTGAAATCGCTCTGTTCATATCTAAGACAAAGTTGGGATTCGAGGTAAAACGCGCGGTTTTACCGCCGAGGAAACTAATCGATGTTCATTGGTATATAATACGTTCAGGTTGTTATTTTTATAATGTGAATCTGTTGCCTTTCAGGAATATTTTTTTATTTTGTTATTTTATTATAGAAGATATTTTTTGTTGTACTTATATATTTTTTAAAGTTAAACGTTTTCGAGCGGCTCGCTTGGACGACGAACGCGTCCGCGCGTCCGGAGGCGTTCTTCGTTCATTTCGCGGCTTAGTTGGATACGCCCTAGTTTTAGTGTTCTATCAACAATCGCTCGCGCGGCAAAAACTACCTCATTTGTAATTTTACTCTGCCTCAGGTTGTTTTTCATTATCCGCTAGTCATTAGTGCAAGCAAACACGATAAAAATCTAGGTTTAAGTTTTCAGTGAAGAGCGGGCGACAGATTTAATCGGTGCCCAACTCTTCGAACATATTTTTTTGCGTTGATATTACTCAAGTTTAAACGGGAAATTTGATTACCTCGTGGATCAAATCCACAAATATTATTCCTTAAGTTTCTTTGATTTTTTTCTCGAAGGGTCCCGCACGTTTTCTAGAAAAAACGGTTGAGTGTGAATTGAGCCGAATTTTTTATGTAATAATGGATAGTTCTTGAAATTCGTTTTTTTTCGCTATTGGACTTAAAAAATTACTAGAATCGAAAAAGGAATCGGAACTGTTGAAAAAATCATGGAAATGAAATAGGAACAGGAGATTTACGATGTTTCGTATCTGGAAAAACCGTCCTCAGTGAAAAAATCCGGAAAAAGTAGGAATTAATTTATCAAATGCATTGCTTTATTTCATATTTTAACGAATTCGAGGCCGGCCCTGATCGCCTAATTAATTATGCACCCTCAAAGTAAACAACGTGTGCTGGCCAACGGATCAACAACGATGACTCATCGCCGAGAACTAGCTCGAATAAAATCGGTCGCTTCTATCCCACTTCTGACACCAAATGTAGTAAAAATGCACTAAACTAATGTTGTTAATTCATTTGGAACGCTACTTGAACAATTATTCAACTAAAACATTGACTTCACTATTTATTTCTACTGTGGCTCTCTGTCTGCGGACTCTGGAACTATATCTGCCGCCCCCTTTTGTCGAGCGTCTTTTATACTGGCAAGCGGATTCCTTTCGCAGTTCTCGATTTATCGGGATTATAGAGCGACTCATACAGATGGCTCTAGAAGCGGATAGAAGCGGCCGATTTTATTCGAGCTAGTTCTCGGCGATGAGTCATCGTTGTTGATCCGTTGGCCAGCGCACGTTGTTTACTTTGGGGGTGCAGAATTAATTAGGCGATCAGGGCCGGCGTCGAATTCGTTACAATATGAACATTTCGGCTCGAAACAATTTGTTGATTATGTCTCTTTTCATTTCAAAATTAAGTGATTATTATATCGTAAATCGTTCCTGACGCTATTGGAATTGGAGTATTTGTCATTAAATAAAACAATATTTCGATTACATATTTTTTTTGCTCCATTTGAATGAAATCTAGCATCTGCTGATGGTTAAGAAAAATTGATGATGATTAAGAAAGTTTTTTTATTTTTTATTCCAAATATAATTTTTTCCTGAATTCGTTTGTTGAATAAACTGAATTCCACAGGTACATAAAAAATTCGGCCCGCTTCATAAAAAAATATTTTTAAAGTGAAAACGTGTGGGATCCAATTTACACTTATATATCGTTATTTATACATATTACAGATATTGGTTTACCTGTATAGAGCGGTGTGAATCTCTCCCGCATCCTACCCCTGTTACTGTTCCAATGAAAAGTGAAATGATCATAATTCAGGTTTACATTTTGTCAAAATATTTCAAGAATTCATTTTTGATGGGTTTTCAATTATAGTTTTTAGCGTGTCTCGCAGGATCTTATCAGTAATGAAATTATCAATTCCAATGTTAATCCCTTCGAAATTTCATTCATTCAACTCGGAATACAACTTGCAAATGAATTTCTCACAAC
Source organism: Chrysolina americana (assembly GCA_958502065.1). Taxonomy (NCBI): domain Eukaryota; kingdom Metazoa; phylum Arthropoda; class Insecta; order Coleoptera; family Chrysomelidae; genus Chrysolina; species Chrysolina americana. Next base: position 65,926 of record OY293413.1, on the reverse strand, counting down.
TTTCGATTTTCAAATGCAATAATTCCTCGTGTATTTTCAGATTTTCGGGTTCAGATCATTCCACATACAGGATTAATATTCCTGGGAATCAACTTCAAATTTTTTGTTGCGTGTATATAATTACTAAGATCATTACCAGATATTTGGAATCGTGGCAGTGACTGCCATAAAATGTTTTTATTTCAGTTTGTTTTCATAGGAAACGGTCATATCATACTATTCATAATGTTTTTTCAAATAAATAAAAGGTGGCCATGTAATTTTTTTCAAAGAATAGTCTTCGTTTGTCGATATTCAATCAAAAATCGTTGAACAATTTCAAAATTCAGTTTTTCAATTCCTCAAAAGTATACAAATCAGGTGATGTTGCAGGCCAGTTGACTAAAAACAACAAATAGCTTGTTTCATAGATAAGTTCATCAGAATATCACAATTTCCGTTCAAAAAAACAGCCACCCTCTGCCTATACAACCTCTGACTCTCTTCATATTTCTCCTCAGCAACTATAGCCTACAATTCTGGAATATTTCCAAATTCAACTCTTCGATTCCTTAAAAATATACAAAGGAATAATATGAATCTGATCTTCAACGAATTCCAGAGAAAAAATCCAATGGTGTCAAATCAGGTGATCTTGCAGGCCAACTGACTAAAAACAACAAATAGCCTGAATGAATTAAAAACCACTTTATGACAGTCACAGCCACCTAGATATGAATATGAATAAAAATTGACTTCTAAGTAATTTTCGCACGAAAATTGTATTACTTACTGTTACGGGATGATCTGAATCTGAATTTGAGAGTCGAAAGTTCAAAACGTTTGTGGTGAAACCAAAAGTCAAAGAGCAAAATGATAGTTTTTGTGTTCACTCAAATTACAATAAATAGTTTCACTGATGAACAGACCTTGCCTTCTTTTATGATTGTTTCATTTTGAACTGGAAAATAATCGCTAGTGTTAATTTTAGTACTTCTCTAGAATTCTCCTAAATTTCGACCCAGTTTGTGAGATATATTGCTGAATGGTAACGCGAACGATCCTCATATCTGCCGTTAGTAATAATTCCGCTTCCCCCAAACTCTACTGCCATTCAACATGCATATTCACCAAATACGATATTAATTTTAAGCATATACTAGTCAACAAAGCAAAGCAAAGCAAGAAATAGTATCATCACAGAACTACCTCAGACTTCAGTATTTCTACATTATTCGTACGGGTTCATATTTAATAATAATAATAATATACATATACAGAGTTACATAGACAGTTACCACTTCTACCTCATTTGAAACATGACACTAATTTATTTTCCGTAGTTGATAGTTTATATACAATATAATAGTTCCATTGTTGTTTATCTTTACATTTATAGACACATAATTAGTACAAACTCCACTATTTATACAGAGGCGTGAGTGAGCCATATAACGCAATATACCTACTTGTTGACGACTGCCAGGCGACATTTGATGATCATCGGGCAATATTGACGTGTAACTATCTATAGAAAGCTTATTTTTCTGTGAATTTTATGTCAGACACCGACCGACACGTTCCAAAAGATTGCCGGAAAATTACCAACATGAAAAAAATGCCATTTCGAAACGAGTCGGTACTGACCACTGCCAAATTCCATTCTGTTCGAGCGGGGTGTAGAATTAGGAAGGCGTAGGTGGGCCACAATTAATCAAATTTTTATTTTTGGTAATTCCGAGTTAGGTACTAAGTCGGAATTCTAAGTTAGTATCTCAAAATTAGCTAATTACGAGATAAAAGTCAGAATTCCGATTTAGTATCTCAAAATTAGTTAATTACTAAGTCAGATCTGACTTGGTATCTCAAAATTAGCTTATTCCGAGATGTTAAGTCAGTCTGACTGAAGTAGTATCTCAGAATTAGCCAATAATTAAGTCAGAATTCCGACTAAGTACCTCAAAATTAGCTAATTCCGAGATACTAAGACAGAATTCCGATTTAGTAACTCAAAATTAGCTAATTTCTAAATTCTAAATTACCAAGTCAGGATTCCGACTTGGTATCTCAGAATTAGCTAATTACTAAGTCAGAATTCCGATTTAATATATTAAAATTAGCTAATTCCGAGATCCTAAGTTAGAAATCCGACTTAGAATCTCAAAATTAGGTAATTACGAGATTATAAGTTAGAATTCTGACCAACATCTCGGAATTAGCTAATTACTAAGTCATAATTCCGATTTAATATATTAAAATTAGCTAATTCCGAGATCCTTGTCAGATATCCGACTTAGTATCTCAAAATTAGCTAATTCCGAGATACTAAGTTAGAATTCTGACTCAACCTCACGGAATTAGCTAATTCTGAATTCCCAAGTCGGAATTTTGACTTAATATCTCGGAATTAGCAAAAATCATTTTTTTATCAATAGTGGCTCTTCTGCGCTTTCGTGTAGAATTGATATCGACGGGAATAAAAAATGTCTCTTCTCTATTCGAAATGGTATCTTATCAAACATTGTGTTCGAGTTTGAAGTCAGTAAATGTTCACAAATAAATCAAATCATGTGCTGCTCAAACTAGAACACACTGTACTTGTCTAATATTCGACTAATGTGATAAAATGAAAATATTGTTCAAGGGAATTTTAATTTCTCCATCTGGTAGATATACGCAGTTAAATACCATAGGCTATTTTTTAAAGAGTGCTAGCAGGAGTATCTGGAATTGAAAAAGAGTTGTTTCTGAAAATGCGGCGGTGAACCAGAAATCTGTCCAATATTTTGAAACTAATATCAGTGCTACACTGCAGCGCCAGTTCTCAAACTTAAAGAGACCTTATTTATTTTTGCAAAAAAATCTCTATAATGCCCAAAATGAGTAAAATTCAATGAAGAATTCGAAAATGTCAAAGTCCTAGGTTGCTCTTTCAATTTGAGACTTATTAACTTCTTCAAACACTTCCTCTTCCGAGTGAAATGTGTCTGTCGTCTTATATACTCATTTCATCCAGACCAGACTTTTCGGGATGTTTCCGAGATTACTCAATACAGAAAAACATCCGAACGATTCCAGGAACTAATCGAGGAAATTTAAACGACCTCTGCTCATTTGTTAACGAGTTACGTTTCATGGTTGGGTACTCCACAGTGGCGTAGCTAGGGGATTTTCATCAATCTCGCAACAGTAACCTCTGGGTATAAAAGGAATTGATTCAGGTTCGCAGCCTAATTTCTACGATAAATCCTCTTTTTATTCTTCAGAAATACCTGATAGTTCCTCAAATTGATCGTGGCAAAAACATTTTTTAGTTCCATACACAGTTATTGGAATTCAAGTTAGTTTTCGACGTTGAAAAATCGTCTAGCGTAAAAACAGTGTTTACTTTTGCGTAACTCATTGTTTGGTTTTAAGTGTGATTGTGAAAAAATCGATCTTACGATACATTCGAGATTTTTGTAATTATATTTATTTCTATGGGTGATATTCTTCAATGTATCGTAAGATCGATGCGAATGATCTGCATGTTTGACAAGCATTGAAACGGGTAATATTTTGTTAATTAGGTAAGATTATGATTTACGTTATATATATAGATATATATTCTATTCTGAGGCATCAGGGTTCGATGTTTGAAAAGTTTTAGGTTGTAATTACTTTTAAGTTATAACGCTTCTCTTATCATTATTTTCAGTGTAAATCTGATTTCCGACAACAAAGATCACCAATAATACTTGTCACTGTAAGAAATCGTCGAGTAACGACGCTTCGTGAAAATTATTCATATTTCATTAGACGACGACGCAAGAAAAATTAAAATTAATTTAATAAAATGGTCGATGCACCTGAAAAAGTGCATCATATTTTTTCATTTTTGAGTGATGCTTCGTGACAAAACAATTTGTCAAAGATAAAAAAGAAAAATGTATGGTGGAAGTATTTTGATTCGAAAATTAGAAGGGAGTACATTTTATGGAAAATTGCCAATTAACTTGCATGTTAGTGAGCTTATTCAGTAGAATGTTTCCAAAGCTATTCTTATTCACTTATACAATAATATTCGTCAACAAGTCTCCAAACCATTAGACACTACGTAGATAAGACCAACAGAAATTAGTATAACTTTGGAATTTTCGAAATTTGGCACTCTAGATCCAAAAAGTTTAATTTTTTAAATTCGGTCTTATAGACCGAGTCGGCACTCTTGTATACGTGTGCACGCCGCGCGGTCCGTCCGCTCGGTCCGGCAAGATTCGACCTCGCTCGTGTATAATACTTGTCTCAACCTGCATTTCGAGTATGTCACGAGTATTTCCCGATTTTTCTACACTGGAGTCGAGTCGATCATTGCCCACTCAAATGCGTAAATCAACACACTTAGAACTCCTACTCGGAAATGGATAAATCATGAAATTGCTCAAAAGCCGTATGGAATACGAAGACCTTGCTTCAAGTGTACGAAAGAATAAAGAACGAATTATTATATTATTAACAGTAATGTAGACGGCTTCAACTGACTCGGTCTCATAGACCGAGTTGGCCTGGCGTAGGAGCCTCAATTTCGGTCTTACAGACCGACATCGCAGTCAAGGTGTTAATGTATCCATCAATTCTGCGAATTTGTATTGCTCTGCGTCAAAAAGTACGAAAGTAACGGGGTTGTTTCCATGTGTTTGAACTGATTGTAATATTCGTATTTCAAGGTGTATCGAAATTGAAAGTAAAAAAGTATTGAGTTTGAAAAAATGCAATAAAAAATCTCCAAATGTTACTATCAAGTAGAGACACAACTGTTTTAGGAAGGTACTTCGGTTGATTTGGAGATTTGTATCTTGTTTTTAAAACAGAATTATATAAACCCAGCTACTTTTTGCTAATACAGGAATTCTGATTGCATGACAAGTCATCTCTGGCAATTTTCTGACGTCTGTGCAATTAAAAACCTTCTACTTTTCGAAAAACTTGAAAAAAAAGTCAGTTCGCAATAATGAGAGTAATCGAGTTTTGTAACACGAAAGTCTCGAGATAAAAGTTATTGATTCGTTGATATCCCAAAATGTATTCAAATAAATTCAAATATAATTTAACGATTACATTCATAATCCATTCTCTTGGTGTGCGTATGATGTATGAATGTTGATTGTGAAAATATCACCGAGTAGAGTTGGAGAAATACGAGTAAATGAACGTTATGCGGTTATTTTTCTCGTCGTTCACTCGTGTTTCCCCAGCTAGACATCTTTGTATATAAGGCACTCGAATAATGTACATCATTGAAATAAATGTTGCCTGTTATATAATAACCTATTTGTATGGAGTCATCATTGAAAAAATTCAGTACAAATACAAAATCTACCTCAGGTAAGATGACGTAAGCAATGTGCTTCACATAAAGAATTAGTACAAAAAAATATATATATATAAAATATTAAAAATAATTTTTGTATCCTTTGTACCAGAAGCTTACCTAGATGTTTACTCAAACTCAGGAAACTACAAGTACAAAAATCGATATGATTCACACAGAACCTTCAGGGAATCTCAGTTCGTAATTGTTATTGCATTTTACCTATATCAATAGTTGTTACTAGACATTCTGGGTAAGATTTCGATGTCTGTAAAATGCGGATGCTGTCTGTCATTTTTGTAATTTTTTCAGATGTTCTCTAGGTGACCAAAACAAAATATGAATGTTTCGCCAATACCTCATCCAAACCAATAATAAATAAATGATGCATACATACTAAGAACGACACTTGTGAGAATTTCGCAAAGCTAGTCTTTCAAGACGCATTGTGTTGGAAGTTAAAGATACAATGTTACCAAGTTTATTCCACTCCCTTGTCGGGAGTATAAATATCAACAACTTGTAAATATAAGTAATTTAAATGCAAGTAATTACTATGTATTCATGTTTCTGTTTTACTTATTAATTTTAATAAACAATTTGTCGTTCGTCTAGTGTTTTTTTTTTTCAATCCATTTCTTCGATCCTCTTGCTTGGTGGTGCTGAAAATTTTATTTCAAAGAACTTTCAACAACTGGTCGTAATTTAGAATTTCATTAGTTTAGATCCTTCCTAGATAGAATGTACCATAAACCCAACGGCATTTCTGTTCTACTGTTGAATTGTCCGAAATAATTACATCGATTTTATTGAGTGGATTCTAGTTTTTTCCAACAAAAAAAATTATTAAATTAATCATACTGTGAAGGCCCACACGTATAACCGAGAAACCTAATGTATCAGGGTACCACCACTGGACGAACATAAATATTCGGTGAAATTCCGTCAAAACAACGTCATTCCACGTTCGAAAACCACAGGTAGAGCTAGCTCATCAGTGGACAAGATCGAGAAAATTACTTGCTCTTAAGAGAATTTTACAACTCAAAGATCCAGTCGATTAGAAAGTCGTCTTGAAAATTAAATCTATACCACCTATGGACATTCAAAATAAAAAAAATAATGAATTTCATAAATAATCCGCAAAATCGGCATCTGCGATGAAAACAACTTCTTTCCTTGATTGAAAACATCACGAGGAGATGGTGAGTGAACCTTGCCAGCCCCACGAACGAAAAAATCTTAAGAGAGGTTTGTTTTGGTCCGAAAACGAATCGATTCGAAGTTCGATTGGAAAATTAAGGACGTTCTGAACTTTCCAAATAAAAAGTTCTCTTCTCCCCTCCATTGGATAGATTTGCCCCTGTAGGGCGTTTTCATACAGTGCATCAAAAGTTCAACCCGTTTTTCTCTATCTCTTCTAGTTTTCGAGATATTTTGGTTTATCTGAAAATCACAAAAAAACTGTAAAATCTGCATCAGCGAGGCACTAACGTCCTTCCACGATCGAAAACTGCAATTAGAGATGATAAATGGAGCAAATTAGCCCCAAGGAAAAAATCGCCGTTAAATATCGTAAATGAGGGATTGTAAAATTCCAAAGACGAGTCGATTCGAGTTGCGTTCTGACCATTAAGGACTTTTTGAACTTTCCAAAAAAAAAGTTCTGTTCTCCTCTCCAGTGGATAGATATGCCCCTGTAGAACGTTTTCATACAGTACATCAAAAGTTCAACCCATTTTGCTGTATCTCGCTTAGTTTTCGAGATATTTCGATTTTTCTGAAAATCACGAATAAATCGCAAAATCTGAATCTACAAGGGCACTAACGTCCTTCCACGATCGAAAACTGAAATTAGAGATGATAAATGGAGCAAATTAGCCCCAAGGAAAAAATCGCCGTTAAATATCGTAAATGAGGGATTGTAAAATTCCAACGACGAGTCGATTCGAGTTTCGTTCTGACCATTAAGGACTTTTTGAACTTTCCAAAAAAAAGTTCTGTTCTCCCCTCCAGTGGATAGATATGCCCCTGTAGAGCGTTTTCATACAGTACATCATAAGTTCAACCCATTTTGCTCTATCTCGCTTAGTTTTCGAGATATTTCGATTTTTCTGAAATACACGAATAAATCGCAAAATCTGAATCTACAAGGGCACTAACGTCCTTCCACGATCGAAAACTGCAATTGGAGATGATAAATGGAGCAAATTAGCACCATGGAAAAAATCGCCGTTAAATATCGTAAATGAGGGATTGTAAAATTCCAAAGACGAGTCGATTCGAGTTTGGTTCTGACCATTAAGGACTTTTTGAACTTTCCAAAAAAAAAGTTCTGTTCTCCTCTCCAGTGGATAGATATGCCCCTGTAGAGCGTTTTCATACAGTACATCAAAAGTTCGACCCATTTTGCTCTATCTAGCTTAGTTTTCGAGATATTTCGATTTTTCTGAAAATCACGAATAAATCGCAAAATCTGAATCTACAAGGGCACTAACGTCCTTCCACGATCGAAAACTGCAATTAGAGATGATAAATGGAGCAAATTAGCCCCAAGGAAAAAATCGCCGTTAAATATCGTAAATGAGGGATTGTAAAATTCCATAGACGAGTCGATTCGAGTTTCGTTCTGACCATTAAGGACTTTTTGAACTTTCCAAAAAAAAAGTTCTGTTCTCCTCTCCAGTGGATAGATATGCCCCTGTAGAACGTTTTCATACAGTACATCAAAAATTCAACCCATTTTGCTGTATCTCGCTTAGTTTTCGAGATATTTCGATTTTTCTGAAAATCACGAATAAATCGCAAAATCTGAATCTACAAGGGCACTAACGTCCTTCCACGATCGAAAACTGCAATTAGAGATGATAAATGGAGCAAATTAGCACCAAGGAAAAAATCGCCGTTAAATATCGTAAATGAGGGATTGTAAAATTCCAAAGACGAGTCGATTCGAGTTTCGTTCTGACCATTAAGGACTTTTTGAACTTTCCAAAAAAAAAGTTCTGTTCTTCCCTCCAGTGGATAGATATGCCCCTGTAGAGCGTTTTCATACAGTACATCAAGAGTTCGACCCATTTTGCTCTATCTAGCTTAGTTTTCGAGATATTTCGATTTTTCTGAAAATCACGAATAAATCGCAAAATCTGAATCTACAAGGGCACTAACGTCCTTCCACGATCGAAAACTGCAATTAGAGATGATAAATGGAGCAAATTAGCCCCAAGGAAAAAATCGCCGTTAAATATCGTAAATGAGGGATTGTAAAATTCCAAAGACGAGTCGATTCGAGTTTCGTTCTGACCATTAAGGACTTTTTGAACTTTCCAAAAAAAAAGTTCTGTTCTTCCCTCCAGTGGATAGATATGCCCCTGTAGAGCGTTTTCATACAGTACATCAAAAGTTCGACCCATTTTGCTCTATCTAGCTTAGTTTTCGAGATATTTCGATTTTTCTGAAAATCACGAATAAATCGCAAAATCTGAATCTACAAGGGCACTAACGTCCTTCCACGATCGAAAACTGCAATTAGAGATGATAAATGGAGCAAATTAGCCCCAAGGAAAAAATCGCCGTTAAATATCGTAAATGAGGGATTGTAAAATTCCAAAGACGAGTCGATTCGAGTTTCGTTCTGACCATTAAGGACCTTTTGAACTTTCCAAAAAAAAAGTTCTGTTCTCCCCTCCAGTGGATAGATATGCCCCTGTAGAGCGTTTTCATACAGTACATCAAAAGTTCGACCCATTTTGCTCTATCTAGCTTAGTTTTCGAGATATTTCGATTTTTCTGAAAATCACGAATAAATCGCAAAATCTGAATCTACAAGGGCACTAACGTCCTTCCACGATCGAAAACTGCAATTAGAGATGATAAATGGAGCAAATTAGCCCCAAGGAAAAAATCGCCGTTAAATATCGTAAATGAGGGATTGTAAAATTCCAAAGACGAGTCGATTCGAGTTGCGTTCTGACCATTAAGGACTTTTTGAACTTTCCAAAAAAAAAGTTCTGTTCTCCTCTCCAGTGGATAGATATGCCCCTGTAGAACGTTTTCATACAGTACATCAAAAGTTCAACCCATTTTGCTGTATCTCGCTTAGTTTTCGAGATATTTCGATTTTTCTGAAAATCACGAATAAATCGCAAAATCTGAATCTACAAGGGCACTAACGTCCTTCCACGATCGAAAACTGAAATTAGAGATGATAAATGGAGCAAATTAGCCCCAAGGAAAAAATCGCCGTTAAATATCGTAAATGAGGGATTGTAAAATTCCAACGACGAGTCGATTCGAGTTTCGTTCTGACCATTAAGGACTTTTTGAACTTTCCAAAAAAAAGTTCTGTTCTCCCCTCCAGTGGATAGATATGCCCCTGTAGAGCGTTTTCATACAGTACATCATAAGTTCAACCCATTTTGCTCTATCTCGCTTAGTTTTCGAGATATTTCGATTTTTCTGAAATACACGAATAAATCGCAAAATCTGAATCTACAAGGGCACTAACGTCCTTCCACGATCGAAAACTGCAATTGGAGATGATAAATGGAGCAAATTAGCACCATGGAAAAAATCGCCGTTAAATATCGTAAATGAGGGATTGTAAAATTCCAAAGACGAGTCGATTCGAGTTTGGTTCTGACCATTAAGGACTTTTTGAACTTTCCAAAAAAAAAGTTCTGTTCTCCTCTCCAGTGGATAGATATGCCCCTGTAGAGCGTTTTCATACAGTACATCAAAAGTTCGACCCATTTTGCTCTATCTAGCTTAGTTTTCGAGATATTTCGATTTTTCTGAAAATCACGAATAAATCGCAAAATCTGAATCTACAAGGGCACTAACGTCCTTCCACGATCGAAAACTGCAATTAGAGATGATAAATGGAGCAAATTAGCCCCAAGGAAAAAATCGCCGTTAAATATCGTAAATGAGGGATTGTAAAATTCCAAAGACGAGTCGATTCGAGTTTCGTTCTGACCATTAAGGACTTTTTGAACTTTCCAAAAAAAAAGTTCTGTTCTCCTCTCCAGTGGATAGATATGCCCCTGTAGAACGTTTTCATACAGTACATCAAAAATTCAACCCATTTTGCTGTATCTCGCTTAGTTTTCGAGATATTTCGATTTTTCTGAAAATCACGAATAAATCGCAAAATCTGAATCTACAAGGGCACTAACGTCCTTCCACGATCGAAAACTGCAATTAGAGATGATAAATGGAGCAAATTAGCACCAAGGAAAAAATCGCCGTTAAATATCGTAAATGAGGGATTGTAAAATTCCAAAGACGAGTCGATTCGAGTTTCGTTCTGACCATTAAGGACTTTTTGAACTTTCCAAAAAAAAAGTTCTGTTCTTCCCTCCAGTGGATAGATATGCCCCTGTAGAGCGTTTTCATACAGTACATCAAGAGTTCGACCCATTTTGCTCTATCTAGCTTAGTTTTCGAGATATTTCGATTTTTCTGAAAATCACGAATAAATCGCAAAATCTGAATCTACAAGGGCACTAACGTCCTTCCACGATCGAAAACTGCAATTAGAGATGATAAATGGAGCAAATTAGCCCCAAGGAAAAAATCGCCGTTAAATATCGTAAATGAGGGATTGTAAAATTCCAAAGACGAGTCGATTCGAGTTTCGTTCTGACCATTAAGGACTTTTTGAACTTTCCAAAAAAAAAGTTCTGTTCTTCCCTCCAGTGGATAGATATGCCCCTGTAGAGCGTTTTCATACAGTACATCAAAAGTTCGACCCATTTTGCTCTATCTAGCTTAGTTTTCGAGATATTTCGATTTTTCTGAAAATCACGAATAAATCGCAAAATCTGAATCTACAAGGGCACTAACGTCCTTCCACGATCGAAAACTGCAATTAGAGATGATAAATGGAGCAAATTAGCCCCAAGGAAAAAATCGCCGTTAAATATCGTAAATGAGGGATTGTAAAATTCCAAAGACGAGTCGATTCGAGTTTCGTTCTGACCATTAAGGACCTTTTGAACTTTCCAAAAAAAAAGTTCTGTTCTCCCCTCCAGTGGATAGATATGCCCCTGTAGAGCGTTTTCATACAGTACATCAAAAGTTCGACCCATTTTGCTCTATCTAGCTTAGTTTTCGAGATATTTCGATTTTCTGAAAATCACGAATAAATCGCAAAATCTGAATCTACAAGGGCACTAACGTCCTTCCACGATCGAAAACTGCAATTAGAGATGATAAATGGAGCAAATTAGCCCCAAGGAAAAAATCGCCGTTAAATATCGTAAATGAGGGATTGTAAAATTCCAAAGACGAGTCGATTCGAGTTTCGTTCTGACCATTAAGGACTTTTTGAACTTTCCAAAAAAAAGTTCTGTTCTCCCCTCCAGTGGATAGATATGCCCCTGTAGGGCGTTTTCATACAGTACAACAAAAGTTCAACCCATTTTGCTCTATCTCGCTTAGTTTTCGAGATATTTCGATTTTTCTGAAAATCACGAATAAATCGCCAAATCTGAATCTACAAGGGCACTAACGTCCTTCCACGATCGAAAACTGCAATTGGAGATGATAAATGGAGCAAATTAGCACCATGGAAAAAATCGCCGTTAAATATCGTAAATGAGGGATTGTAAAATTCCAAAGACGAGTCGATTCGAGTTTGGTTCTGACCATTAAGGACTTTTTGAACTTTCCAAAAAAAAAGTTCTGTTCTCCTCTCCAGTGGATAGATATGCCCCTGTAGAGCGTTTTCATACAGTACATCAAAAGTTCGACCCATTTTGCTCTATCTAGCTTAGTTTTCGAGATATTTCGATTTTTCTGAAAATCACGAATAAATCGCAAAATCTGAATCTACAAGGGCACTAACGTCCTTCCACGATCGAAAACTGTAATTAGAGATGATAAATGGAGCAAATTAGCCCCAAGGAAAAAATCGCCGTTAAATATCGTAAATGAGGGATTGTAAAATTCCAAAGACGAGTCGATTCGAGTTTCGTTCTGACCATTAAGGACTTTTTGAACTTTCCAAAAAAAAGTTCTGTTATCCCCTCCAGTGGATAGATATGCCCCTGTAGAGCGTTTTCATACAGTACATCAAAAGTTCAACCCATTTTGCTCTATCTCGCTTAGTTTTCGAGATATTTCGATTTTTCTGAAAATCACGAATAAATCGCAAAATCTGAATCTACAAGGGCACTAACGTCCTTCCACGATCGAAAACTGCAATTGGAGATGATAAATGGAGCAAATTAGCACCATGGAAAAAATCGCCGTTAAATATCGTAAATGAGGGATTGTAAAATTCCAAAGACGAGTCGATTCGAGTTTGGTTCTGACCATTAAGGACTTTTTGAACTTTCCAAAAAAAAATTCTGTTCTCCTCTCCAGTGGATAGATATGCCCCTGTAGAGCGTTTTCATACAGTACATCAAAAGTTCGACCCATTTTGCTCTATCTAGCTTAGTTTTCGAGATATTTCGATTTTTCTGAAAATCACGAATAAATCGCAAAATCTGAATCTACAAGGGCAAACACGTCCTTCCACGATCGAAAACTGCAATTAGAGATGATAAATGGAGCAAATTAGCCCCAAGGAAAAAATCGCCGTTAAATATCGTAAATGAGGGATTGTAAAATTCCAAAGACGAGTCGATTCGAGTTTCGTTCTGACCATTAAGGACTTTTTGAACTTTCCAAAAAAAAAGTTCTGTTCTCCCCTCCAGTGGATAGATATGCCCCTGTAGAGCGTTTTCATACAGTACATCAAAAGTTCAACCCATTTTGCTGTATCTCGCTTAGTTTTCGAGATATTTCGATTTTTCTGAAAATCACGAATAAATCGCAAAATCTGAATCTACAAGGGCACTAACGTCCTTCCACGATCGAAAACTGCAATTAGAGATGATAAATGGAGCAAATTAGCACCAAGGAAAAAATCGCCGTTAAATATCGTAAATGAGGGATTGTAAAATTCCAAAGACGAGTCGATTCGAGTTTGGTTCTGACCATTAAGGACTTTTTGAACTTTCCAAAAAAAAGTTCTGTTCTCCTCTCCAGTGGATAGATATGCCCCTGTAGAGCGTTTTCATACAGTACATCAAAAGTTCGACCCATTTTGCTCTATCTAGCTTAGTTTTCGAGATATTTCGATTTTTCTGAAAATCACGAATAAATCGCAAAATCTGAATCTACAAGGGCACTAACGTCCTTCCACGATCGAAAACTGCAATTAGAGATGATAAATGGAGCAAATTAGCCCCAAGGAAAAAATCGCCGTTAAATATAGTAAATGAGGGATTGTAAAATTCCAAAGACGAGTCGATTCGAGTTTCGTTCTGACCATTAAGGACTTTTTGCACTTTCCAAAAAAAAAGTTCTGTTCTCCCCTCCAGTGGATAGATATGCCCCTGTAGAGCGTTTTCATACAGTACATCAAAAGTTCAACCCATTTTGCTGTATCTCGCTTAGTTTTCGAGATATTTCGATTTTTCTGAAAATCACGAATAAATCGCCAAATCTGAATCTACAAGGGCACTAACGTCCTTCCACGATCGAAAACTGCAATTAGAGATGATAAATGGAGCAAATTAGCACCAAGGAAAAAATCGCCGTTAAATATCGTAAATGAGGGATTGTAAAATTCCAAAGACGAGTCGATTCGAGTTTGGTTCTGACCATTAAGGACTTTTTGAACTTTCCAAAAAAAAAGTTCTGTTCTCCTCTCCAGTGGATAGATATGCCCCTGTAGAGCGTTTTCATACAGTACATCAAAAGTTCGACCCATTTTGCTCTATCTAGCTTAGTTTTCGAGATATTTCGATTTTTCTGAAAATCACGAATAAATCGCAAAATCTGAATCTACAAGGGCACTAACGTCCTTCCACGATCGAAAACTGCAATTAGAGATGATAAATGGAGCAAATTAGCCCCAAGGAAAAAATCGCCGTTAAATATCGTAAATGAGGGATTGTAAAATTCCAAAGACGAGTCGATTCGAGTTTCGTTCTGACCATTAAGGACTTTTTGAACTTTCCAAAAAAAAAGTTCTGTTCTCCTCTCCTGTGGATAGATATGCCACTGTAGAACGTTTTCATACAGTACATCCAAAGTTCAACCCATTTTGCTGTATCTCGCTTAGTTTTCGAGATATTTCGATTTTTCTGAAAATCACGAATAAATCGCCAAATCTGAATCTACAAGGGCACTAACGTCCTTCCACGATCGAAAACTGCAATTAGAGATGATAAATGGAGCAAATTAGCACCAAGGAAAAAATCGCCGTTAAATATCGTAAATGAGGGATTGTAAAATTCCAAAGACGAGTCGATTCGAGTTTGGTTCTGACCATTAAGGACTTTTTGAACTTTCCAAAAAAAAGTTCTGTTCTCCTCTCCAGTGGATAGATATGCCCCTGTAGAGCGTTTTCATACAGTACATCAAAAGTTCGACCCATTTTGCTCTATCTAGCTTAGTTTTCGAGATATTTCGATTTTTCTGAAAATCACGAATAAATCGCAAAATCTGAATCTACAAGGGCACTAACGTCCTTCCACGATCGAAAACTGCAATTAGAGATGATAAATGGAAGCAAATTAGCACCAAGGAAAAAATCGCCGTTAAATATCGTAAATGAGGGATTGTAAAATTCCAAAGACGAGTCGATTCGAGTTTCGTTCTGACCATTAAGGACTTTTTGAACTTTCCAAAAAAAAAGTTCTGTTCTTCCCTCCAGTGGATAGATATGCCCCTGTAGAGCGTTTTCATACAGTACATCAAAAGTTCGACCCATTTTGCTCTATCTAGCTTAGTTTTCGAGATATTTTGATTTTTCTGTAAATCACGAATAAATCGCCAAATCTGAATCTACAAGGGCACTAACGTCCTTCCACGATCGAAAACTGCAATTAGAGATGATAAATGGAGCAAATTAGCACCAAGGAAAAAATCGCCGTTAAATATCGTAAATGAGGGATTGTAAAATTCCAAAGACGAGTCGATTCGAGTTTCGTTCTGACCATTAAGGACTTTTTGAACTTTCCAAAAAAAAAGTTCTGTTCTTCCCTCCAGTGGATAGATATGCCCCTGTAGAGCGTTTTCATACAGTACATCAAAAGTTCAACCCATTTTGCTCTATCTCGCTTAGTTTTCGAGATATTTCGATTTTTCTGAAATACACGAATAAATCGCAAAATCTGAATCTACAAGGGCACTAACGTCCTTCCACGATCGAAAACTGCAATTGGAGATGATAAATGGAGCAAATTAGCACCATGGAAAAAATCGCCGTTAAATATCGTAAATGAGGGATTGTAAAATTCCAAAGACGAGTCGATTCGAGTTTGGTTCTGACCATTAAGGACTTTTTGAACTTTCCAAAAAAAAAGTTCTGTTCTCCTCTCCAGTGGATAGATATGCCCCTGTAGAGCGTTTTCATACAGTACATCAAAAGTTCGACCCATTTTGCTCTATCTAGCTTAGTTTTCGAGATATTTCGATTTTTCTGAAAATCACGAATAAATCGCAAAATCTGAATCTACAAGGGCACTAACGTCCTTCCACGATCGAAAACTGCAATTAGAGATGATAAATGGAGCAAATTAGCACCAAGGAAAAAATCGCCGTTAAATATCGTAAATGAGGGATTGTAAAATTCCAAAGACGAGTCGATTCGAGTTTGGTTCTGACCATTAAGGACTTTTTGAACTTTCCAAAAAAAAGTTCTGTTCTCCTCTCCAGTGGATAGATATGCCCCTGTAGAGCGTTTTCATACAGTACATCAAAAGTTCGACCCATTTTGCTCTATCTAGCTTAGTTTTCGAGATATTTCGATTTTTCTGAAAATCACGAATAAATCGCAAAATCTGAATCTACAAGGGCACTAACGTCCTTCCACGATCGAAAACTGCAATTAGAGATGATAAATGGAGCAAATTAGCACCAAGGAAAAAATCGCCGTTAAATATCGTAAATGAGGGATTGTAAAATTCCAAAGACGAGTCGATTCGAGTTTCGTTCTGACCATTAAGGACTTTTTGAACTTTCCAAAAAAAAGTTCTGTTCTTCCCTCCAGTGGATAGATATGCCCCTGTAGAGCGTTTTCATACAGTACATCAAAAGTTCGACCCATTTTGCTCTATCTAGCTTAGTTTTCGAGATATTTCGATTTTTCTGAAAATCACGAATAAATCGCAAAATCTGAATCTACAAGGGCACTAACGTCCTTCCACGATCGAAAACTGCAATTAGAGATGATAAATGGAGCAAATTAGCCCCAAGGAAAAAATCGCCGTTAAATATCGTAAATGAGGGATTGTAAAATTCCAAAGACGAGTCGATTCGAGTTTCGTTCTGACCATTAAGGACTTTTTGAACTTTCCAAAAAAAAAGTTCTGTTCTTCCCTCCAGTGGATAGATATGTCCCTGTAGAGCGTTTTCATACAGTACATCAAAAGTTCGACCCATTTTGCTCTATCTAGCTTAGTTTTCGAGATATTTCGATTTTTCTGAAAATCACGAATAAATCGCAAAATCTGAATCTACAAGGGCACTAACGTCCTTCCACGATCGAAAACTGCAATTAGAGATGATAAATGGAGCAAATTAGCCCCAAGGAAAAAATCGCCGTTAAATATCGTAAATGAGGGATTGTAAAATTCCAAAGACGAGTCGATTCGAGTTTCGTTCTGACCATTAAGGACTTTTTGAACTTTCCAAAAAAAAAGTTCTGTTCTCCCCTCCAGTGGATAGATATGCCCCTGTAGAGCGTTTTCATACAGTACATCAAAAGTTCGACCCATTTTGCTCTATCTAGCTTAGTTTTCGAGATATTTCGATTTTTCTGAAAATCACGAATAAATCGCAAAATCTGAATCTACAAGGGCACTAACGTCCTTCCACGATCGAAAACTGCAATTAGAGATGATAAATGGAGCAAATTAGCCCCAAGGAAAAAATCGCCGTTAAATATCGTAAATGAGGGATTGTAAAATTCCAAAGACGAGTCGATTCGAGTTTCGTTCTGACCATTAAGGACTTTTTGAACTTTCCAAAAAAAAGTTCTGTTCTCCCCTCCAGTGGATAGATATGCCCCTGTAGGGCGTTTTCATACAGTACATCAAAAGTTCAACCCATTTTGCTCTATCTCGCTTAGTTTTCGAGATATTTCGATTTTTCTGAAAATCACGAATAAATCGCCAAATCTGAATCTACAAGGGCACTAACGTCCTTCCACGATCGAAAACTGCAATTGGAGATGATAAATGGAGCAAATTAGCACCATGGAAAAAATCGCCGTTAAATATCGTAAATGAGGGATTGTAAAATTCCAAAGACGAGTCGATTCGAGTTTCGTTCTGACCATTAAGGACTTTTTGAACTTTCCAAAAAAAAAGTTCTGTTCTCCTCTCCAGTGGATAGATATGCCCCTGTAGAGCGTTTTCATACAGTACATCAAAAGTTCGACCCATTTTGCTCTATCTAGCTTAGTTTTCGAGATATTTCGATTTTTCTGAAAATCACGAATAAATCGCAAAATCTGAATCTACAAGGGCACTAACGTCCTTCCACGATCGAAAACTGTAATTAGAGATGATAAATGGAGCAAATTAGCCCCAAGGAAAAAATCGCCGTTAAATATCGTAAATGAGGGATTGTAAAATTCCAAAGACGAGTCGATTCGAGTTTCGTTCTGACCATTAAGGACTTTTTGAACTTTCCAAAAAAAAGTTCTGTTCTCCCCTCCAGTGGATAGATATGCCCCTGTAGAGCGTTTTCATACAGTACATCAAAAGTTCAACCCATTTTGCTCTATCTCGCTTAGTTTTCGAGATATTTCGATTTTTCTGAAAATCACGAATAAATCGCAAAATCTGAATCTACAAGGGCACTAACGTCCTTCCACGATCGAAAACTGCAATTGGAGATGATAAATGGAGCAAATTAGCACCATGGAAAAAATCGCCGTTAAATATCGTAAATGAGGGATTGTAAAATTCCAAAGACGAGTCGATTCGAGTTTGGTTCTGACCATTAAGGACTTTTTGAACTTTCCAAAAAAAAAATTCTGTTCTCCTCTCCAGTGGATAGATATGCCCCTGTAGAGCGTTTTCATACAGTACATCAAAAGTTCGACCCATTTTGCTCTA
Source organism: Chrysolina americana (assembly GCA_958502065.1). Taxonomy (NCBI): domain Eukaryota; kingdom Metazoa; phylum Arthropoda; class Insecta; order Coleoptera; family Chrysomelidae; genus Chrysolina; species Chrysolina americana. Next base: position 47,470 of record OY293413.1, on the reverse strand, counting down.
TCTAGCTTAGTTTTCGAGATATTTCGATTTTTCTGAAAATCACGAATAAATCGCAAAATCTGAATCTACAAGGGCACTAACGTCCTTCCACGATCGAAAACTGCAATTAGAGATGATAAATGGAGCAAATTAGCCCCAAGGAAAAAATCGCCGTTAAATATCGTAAATGAGGGATTGTAAAATTCCAAAGACGAGTCGATTCGAGTTTCGTTCTGACCATTAAGGACTTTTTGAACTTTCCAAAAAAAAAGTTCTGTTCTCCCCTCCAGTGGATAGATATGCCCCTGTAGAGCGTTTTCATACAGTACATCAAAAGTTCAACCCATTTTGCTGTATCTCGCTTAGTTTTCGAGATATTTCGATTTTTCTGAAAATCACGAATAAATCGCAAAATCTGAATCTACAAGGGCACTAACGTCCTTCCACGATCGAAAACTGCAATTAGAGATGATAAATGGAGCAAATTAGCACCAAGGAAAAAATCGCCGTTAAATATCGTAAATGAGGGATTGTAAAATTCCAAAGACGAGTCGATTCGAGTTTGGTTCTTACCATTAAGGACTTTTTGAACTTTCCAAAAAAAAGTTCTGTTCTCCTCTCCAGTGGATAGATATGCCCCTGTAGAGCGTTTTCATACAGTACATCAAAAGTTCGACCCATTTTGCTCTATCTAGCTTAGTTTTCGAGATATTTCGATTTTTCTGAAAATCACGAATAAATCGGAAAATCTGAATCTACAAGGGCACTAACGTCCTTCCACGATCGAAAACTGCAATTAGAGATGATAAATGGAGCAAATTAGCCCCAAGGAAAAAATCGCCGTTAAATATAGTAAATGAGGGATTGTAAAATTCCAAAGACGAGTCGATTCGAGTTTCGTTCTGACCATTAAGGACTTTTTGCACTTTCCAAAAAAAAAGTTCTGTTCTCCCCTCCAGTGGATAGATATGCCCCTGTAGAGCGTTTTCATACAGTACATCAAAAGTTCAACCCATTTTGCTGTATCTCGCTTAGTTTTCGAGATATTTCGATTTTTCTGAAAATCACGAATAAATCGCCAAATCTGAATCTACAAGGGCACTAACGTCCTTCCACGATCGAAAACTGCAATTAGAGATGATAAATGGAGCAAATTAGCACCAAGGAAAAAATCGCCGTTAAATATCGTAAATGAGGGATTGTAAAATTCCAAAGACGAGTCGATTCGAGTTTGGTTCTGACCATTAAGGACTTTTTGAACTTTCCAAAAAAAAAGTTCTGTTCTCCTCTCCAGTGGATAGATATGCCCCTGTAGAGCGTTTTCATACAGTACATCAAAAGTTCGACCCATTTTGCTCTATCTAGCTTAGTTTTCGATATATTTCGATTTTTCTGAAAATCACGAATAAATCGCAAAATCTGAATCTACAAGGGCACTAACGTCCTTCCACGATCGAAAACTGCAATTAGAGATGATAAATGGAGCAAATTAGCCCCAAGGAAAAAATCGCCGTTAAATATCGTAAATGAGGGATTGTAAAATTCCAAAGACGAGTCGATTCGAGTTTCGTTCTGACCATTAAGGACTTTTTGAACTTTCCAAAAAAAAAGTTCTGTTCTCCTCTCCTGTGGATAGATATGCCACTGTAGAACGTTTTCATACAGTACATCCAAAGTTCAACCCATTTTGCTGTATCTCGCTTAGTTTTCGAGATATTTCGATTTTTCTGAAAATCACGAATAAATCGCCAAATCTGAATCTACAAGGGCACTAACGTCCTTCCACGATCGAAAACTGCAATTAGAGATGATAAATGGAGCAAATTAGCACCAAGGAAAAAATCGCCGTTAAATATCGTAAATGAGGGATTGTAAAATTCCAAAGACGAGTCGATTCGAGTTTGGTTCTGACCATTAAGGACTTTTTGAACTTTCCAAAAAAAAGTTCTGTTCTCCTCTCCAGTGGATAGATATGCCCCTGTAGAGCGTTTTCATACAGTACATCAAAAGTTCGACCCATTTTGCTCTATCTAGCTTAGTTTTCGAGATATTTCGATTTTTCTGAAAATCACGAATAAATCGCAAAATCTGAATCTACAAGGGCACTAACGTCCTTCCACGATCGAAAACTGCAATTAGAGATGATAAATGGAGCAAATTAGCCCCAAGGAAAAAATCGCCGTTAAATATCGTAAATGAGGGATTGTAAAATTCCAAAGACGAGTCGATTCGAGTTTCGTTCTGACCATTAAGGACTTTTTGAACTTTCCAAAAAAAAAGTTCTGTTCTCCCCTCCAGTGGATAGATATGCCCCTGTAGAGCGTTTTCATACAGTACATCAAAAGTTCAACCCATTTTGCTGTATCTCGCTTAGTTTTCGAGATATTTCGATTTTTCTGAAAATCACGAATAAATCGCCAAATCTGAATCTACAAGGGCACTAACGTCCTTCCACAATCGAAAACTGCAATTAGAGATGATAAATGGAGCAAATTAGCACCAAGGAAAAAATCGCCGTTAAATATCGTAAATGAGGGATTGTAAAATTCCAAAGACGAGTCGATTCGAGTTTGGTTCTGACCATTAAGGACTTTTTGAACTTTCCAAAAAAAAAGTTCTGTTCTCCTCTCCAGTGGATAGATATGCCCCTGTAGAGCGTTTTCATACAGTACATCAAAAGTTCGACCCATTTTGCTCTATCTAGCTTAGTTTTCGAGATATTTCGATTTTTCTGAAAATCACGAATAAATCGCAAAATCTGAATCTACAAGGGCACTAACGTCCTTCCACGATCGAAAACTGCAATTAGAGATGATAAATGGAGCAAATTAGCCCCAAGGAAAAAATCGCCGTTAAATATCGTAAATGAGGGATTGTAAAATTCCAAAGACGAGTCGATTCGAGTTTCGTTCTGACCATTAAGGACTTTTTGAACTTTCCAAAAAAAAAGTTCTGTTCTCCTCTCCAGTGGATAGATATGCCCCTGTAGAACGTTTTCATACAGTACATCCAAAGTTCAACCCATTTTGCTGTATCTCGCTTAGTTTTCGAGATATTTCGATTTTTCTGAAAATCACGAATAAATCGCCAAATCTGAATCTACAAGGGCACTAACGTCCTTCCACGATCGAAAACTGCAATTAGAGATGATAAATGGAGCAAATTAGCACCAAGGAAAAAATCGCCGTTAAATATCGTAAATGAGGGATTGTAAAATTCCAAAGACGAGTCGATTCGAGTTTCGTTCTGACCATTAAGGACTTTTTGAACTTTCCAAAAAAAAAGTTCTGTTCTTCCCTCCAGTGGATAGATATGCCCCTGTAGAGCGTTTTCATACAGTACATCAAAAGTTCGACCCATTTTGCTCTATCTAGCTTAGTTTTCGAGATATTTTGATTTTTCTGTAAATCACGAATAAATCGCCAAATCTGAATCTACAAGGGCACTAACGTCCTTCCACGATCGAAAACTGCAATTAGAGATGATAAATGGAGCAAATTAGCACCAAGGAAAAAATCGCAGTTAAATATCGTAAATGAGGGATTGTAAAATTCCAAAGACGAGTCGATTCGAGTTTCGTTCTGACCATTAAGGACTTTTTGAACTTTCCAAAAAAAAAGTTCTGTTCTTCCCTCCAGTGGATAGATATGCCCCTGTAGAGCGTTTTCATACAGTACATCAAAAGTTCAACCCATTTTGCTCTATCTCGCTTAGTTTTCGAGATATTTCGATTTTTCTGAAATACACGAATAAATCGCAAAATCTGAATCTACAAGGGCACTAACGTCCTTCCACGATCGAAAACTGCAATTGGAGATGATAAATGGAGCAAATTAGCACCATGGAAAAAATCGCCGTTAAATATCGTAAATGAGGGATTGTAAAATTCCAAAGACGAGTCGATTCGAGTTTGGTTCTGACCATTAAGGACTTTTTGAACTTTCCAAAAAAAAAGTTCTGTTCTCCCCTCCAGTGGATAGATATGCCCCTGTAGAGCGTTTTCATACAGTACATCAAAAGTTCGACCCATTTTGCTCTATCTAGCTTAGTTTTCGAGATATTTCGATTTTTCTGAAAATCACGAATAAATCGCAAAATCTGAATCTACAAGGGCACTAACGTCCTTCCACGATCGAAAACTGCAATTAGAGATGATAAATGGAGCAAATTAGCACCAAGGAAAAAATCGCCGTTAAATATCGTAAATGAGGGATTGTAAAATTCCAAAGACGAGTCGATTCGAGTTTGGTTCTGACCATTAAGGACTTTTTGAACTTTCCAAAAAAAAAGTTCTGTTCTCCTCTCCAGTGGATAGATATGCCCCTGTAGAGCGTTTTCATACAGTACATCAAAAGTTCGACCCATTTTGCTGTATCTCGCTTAGTTTTCGAGATATTTCGATTTTTCTGAAAATCACGAATAAATCGCAAAATCTGAATCTACAAGGGCACTAACGTCCTTCCACGATCGAAAACTGCAATTAGAGATGATAAATGGAGCAAATTAGCCCCAAGGAAAAAATCGCCGTTAAATATCGTAAATGAGGGATTGTAAAATTCCAAAGACGAGTCGATTCGAGTTTCGTTCTGACCATTAAGGACTTTTTGAACTTTCCAAAAAAAAGTTCTGTTCTCCCCTCCAGTGGATAGATATGCCCCTGTAGGGCGTTTTCATACAGTACATCAAAAGTTCAACCCATTTTGCTCTATCTCGCTTAGTTTTCGAGATATTTCGATTTTTCTGAAAATCACGAATAAATCGCCAAATCTGAATCTACAAGGGCACTAACGTCCTTCCACGATCGAAAACTGCAATTGGAGATGATAAATGGAGCAAATTAGCACCATGGAAAAAATCGCCGTTAAATATCGTAAATGAGGGATTGTAAAATTCCAAAGACGAGTCGATTCGAGTTTCGTTCTGACCATTAAGGACTTTTTGAACTTTCCAAAAAAAAAGTTCTGTTCTCCTCTCCAGTGGATAGATATGCCCCTGTAGAGCGTTTTCATACAGTACATCAAAAGTTCGACCCATTTTGCTCTATCTAGCTTAGTTTTCGAGATATTTCGATTTTTCTGAAAATCACGAATAAATCGCAAAATCTGAATCTACAAGGGCACTAACGTCCTTCCACGATCGAAAACTGTAATTAGAGATGATAAATGGAGCAAATTAGCCCCAAGGAAAAAATCGCCGTTAAATATCGTAAATGAGGGATTGTAAAATTCCAAAGACGAGTCGATTCGAGTTTCGTTCTGACCATTAAGGACTTTTTGAACTTTCCAAAAAAAAGTTCTGTTCTCCCCTCCAGTGGATAGATATGCCCCTGTAGAGCGTTTTCATACAGTACATCAAAAGTTCAACCCATTTTGCTCTATCTCGCTTAGTTTTCGAGATATTTCGATTTTTCTGAAAATCACGAATAAATCGCAAAATCTGAATCTACAAGGGCACTAACGTCCTTCCACGATCGAAAACTGCAATTGGAGATGATAAATGGAGCAAATTAGCACCATGGAAAAAATCGCCGTTAAATATCGTAAATGAGGGATTGTAAAATTCCAAAGACGAGTCGATTCGAGTTTGGTTCTGACCATTAAGGACTTTTTGAACTTTCCAAAAAAAAAATTCTGTTCTCCTCTCCAGTGGATAGATATGCCCCTGTAGAGCGTTTTCATACAGTACATCAAAAGTTCGACCCATTTTGCTCTATCTAGCTTAGTTTTCGAGATATTTCGATTTTTCTGAATATCACGAATAAATCGCAAAATCTGAATCTACAAGGGCACTAACGTCCTTCCACGATCGAAAACTGCAATTAGAGATGATAAATGGAGCAAATTAGCCCCAAGGAAAAAATCGCCGTTAAATATCGTAAATGAGGGATTGTAAAATTCCAAAGACGAGTCGATTCGAGTTTCGTTCTGACCATTAAGGACTTTTTGAACTTTCCAAAAAAAAAGTTCTGTTCTCCTCTCCAGTGGATAGATATGCCCCTGTAGAACGTTTTCATACAGTACATCAAAAATTCAACCCATTTTGCTGTATCTCGCTTAGTTTTCGAGATATTTCGATTTTTCTGAAAATCACGAATAAATCGCAAAATCTGAATCTACAAGGGCACTAACGTCCTTCCACGATCGAAAACTGCAATTAGAGATGATAAATGGAGCAAATTAGCACCAAGGAAAAAATCGCCGTTAAATATCGTAAATGAGGGATTGTAAAATTCCAAAGACGAGTCGATTCGAGTTTGGTTCTGACCATTAAGGACTTTTTGAACTTTCCAAAAAAAAAGTTCTGTTCTTCCCTCCAGTGGATAGATATGCCCCTGTAGAGCGTTTTCATACAGTACATCAAAAGTTCGACCCATTTTGCTCTATCTAGCTTAGTTTTCGAGATATTTCGATTTTTCTGAAAATCACGAATAAATCGCAAAATCTGAATCTACAAGGGCACTAACGTCCTTCCACGATCGAAAACTGCAATTAGAGATGATAAATGGAGCAAATTAGCCCCAAGGAAAAAATCGCCGTTAAATATCGTAAATGAGGGATTGTAAAATTCCAAAGACGAGTCGATTCGAGTTTCGTTCTGACCATTAAGGACTTTTTGAACTTTCCAAAAAAAAAGTTCTGTTCTTCCCTCCAGTGGATAGATATGCCCCTGTAGAGCGTTTTCATACAGTACATCAAAAGTTCGACCCATTTTGCTCTATCTAGCTTAGTTTTCGAGATATTTCGATTTTTCTGAAAATCACGAATAAATCGCAAAATCTGAATCTACAAGGGCACTAACGTCCTTCCACGATCGAAAACTGCAATTAGAGATGATAAATGGAGCAAATTAGCCCCAAGGAAAAAATCGCCGTTAAATATCGTAAATGAGGGATTGTAAAATTCCAAAGACGAGTCGATTCGAGTTTCGTTCTGACCATTAAGAACTTTTTGAACTTTCCAAAAAAAAAGTTCTGTTCTCCCCTCCAGTGGATAGATATGCCCCTGTAGAGCGTTTTCATACAGTACATCAAAAGTTCGACCCATTTTGCTCTATCTAGCTTAGTTTTCGAGATATTTCGATTTTTCTGAAAATCACGAATAAATCGCAAAATCTGAATCTACAAGGGCACTAACGTCCTTCCACGATCGAAAACTGCAATTAGAGATGATAAATGGAGCAAATTAGCCCCAAGGAAAAAATCGCCGTTAAATATCGTAAATGAGGGATTGTAAAATTCCAAAGACGAGTCGATTCGAGTTTCGTTCTGACCATTAAGGACTTTTTGAACTTTCCAAAAAAAAGTTCTGTTCTCCCCTCCAGTGGATAGATATGCCCCTGTAGAGCGTTTTCATACAGTACATCAAAAGTTCAACCCATTTTGCTCTATCTCGCTTAGTTTTCGAGATATTTCGATTTTTCTGAAAATCACGAATAAATCGCAAAATCTGAATCTACAAGGGCACTAACGTCCTTCCACGATCGAAAACTGCAATTGGAGATGATAAATGGAGCAAATTAGCACCATGGAAAAAATCGCCGTTAAATATCGTAAATGAGGGATTGTAAAATTCCAAAGACGAGTCGATTCGAGTTTGGTTCTGACCATTAAGGACTTTTTGAACTTTCCAAAAAAAAAATTCTGTTCTCCTCTCCAGTGGATAGATATGCCCCTGTAGAGCGTTTTCATACAGTACATCAAAAATTCAACCCATTTTGCTGTATCTCGCTTAGTTTTCGAGATATTTCGATTTTTCTGAAAATCACGAATAAATCGCAAAATCTGAATCTACAAGGGCACTAACGTCCTTCCACGATCGAAAACTGCAATTAGAGATGATAAATGGAGCAAATTAGCCCCAAGGAAAAAATCGCCGTTAAATATCGTAAATGAGGGATTGTAAAATTCCAAAGACGAGTCGATTCGAGTTTCGTTCTGACCATTAAGGACTTTTTGAACTTTCCAAAAAAAAAGTTCTGTTCTCCCCTCCAGTGGATAGATATGCCCCTGTAGAGCGTTTTCATACAGTACATCAAAAGTTCAACCCATTTTGCTGTATCTCGCTTAGTTTTCGAGATATTTCGATTTTTCTGAAAATCACGAATAAATCGCAAAATCTGAATCTACAAGGGCACTAACGTCCTTCCTCGATCGAAAACTGCAATTAGAGATGATAAATGGAGCAAATTAGCACCAAGGAAAAAATCGCCGTTAAATATCGTAAATGAGGGATTGTAAAATTCCAAAGACGAGTCGATTCGAGTTTGGTTCTGACCATTAAGGACTTTTTGAACTTTCCAAAAAAAAGTTCTGTTCTCCTCTCCAGTGGATAGATATGCCCCTGTAGAGCGTTTTCATACAGTACATCAAAAGTTCGACCCATTTTGCTCTATCTAGCTTAGTTTTCGAGATATTTCGATTTTTCTGAAAATCACGAATAAATCGCAAAATCTGAATCTACAAGGGCACTAACGTCCTTCCACGATCGAAAACTGCAATTAGAGATGATAAATGGAGCAAATTAGCCCCAAGGAAAAATTCGCCGTTAAATATAGTAAATGAGGGATTGTAAAATTCCAAAGACGAGTCGATTCGAGTTTCGTTCTGACCATTAAGGACTTTTTGAACTTTCCAAAAAAAAAGTTCTGTTCTCCCCTCCAGTGGATAGATATGCCCCTCTAGAGCGTTTTCATACAGTACATCAAAAGTTCAACCCATTTTGCTGTATCTCGCTTAGTTTTCGAGATATTTCGATTTTTCTGAAAATCACGAATAAATCGCAAAATCTGAATCTACAAGGGCACTAACGTCCTTCCTCGATCGAAAACTGCAATTAGAGATGATAAATGGAGCAAATTAGCACCAAGGAAAAAATCGCCGTTAAATATCGTAAATGAGGGATTGTAAAATTCCAAAGACGAGTCGATTCGAGTTTGGTTCTGACCATTAAGGACTTTTTGAACTTTCCAAAAAAAAGTTCTGTTCTCCTCTCCAGTGGATAGATATGCCCCTGTAGAGCGTTTTCATACAGTACATCAAAAGTTCGACCCATTTTGCTCTATCTAGCTTAGTTTTCGAGATATTTCGATTTTTCTGAAAATCACGAATAAATCGCAAAATCTGAATCTACAAGGGCACTAACGTCCTTCCACGATCGAAAACTGCAATTAGAGATGATAAATGGAGCAAATTAGCCCCAAGGAAAAAATCGCCGTTAAATATAGTAAATGAGGGATTGTAAAATTCCAAAGACGAGTCGATTCGAGTTTCGTTCTGACCATTAAGGACTTTTTGCACTTTCCAAAAAAAAAAGTTCTGTTCTCCCCTCCAGTGGATAGATATGCCCCTGTAGAGCGTTTTCATACAGTACATCAAAAGTTCAACCCATTTTGCTGTATCTCGCTTAGTTTTCGAGATATTTCGATTTTTCTGAAAATCACGAATAAATCGCCAAATCTGAATCTACAAGGGCACTAACGTCCTTCCACGATCGAAAACTGCAATTAGAGATGATAAATGGAGCAAATTAGCACCAAGGAAAAAATCGCCGTTAAATATCGTAAATGAGGGATTGTAAAATTCCAAAGACGAGTCGATTCGAGTTTGGTTCTGACCATTAAGGACTTTTTGAACTTTCCAAAAAAAAGTTCTGTTCTCCTCTCCAGTGGATAGATATGCCCCTGTAGAGCGTTTTCATATAGTACATCAAAAGTTCGACCCATTTTGCTCTATCTAGCTTAGTTTTCGAGATATTTCGATTTTTCTGAAAATCACGAATAAATCGCAAAATCTGAATCTACAAGGGCACTAACGTCCTTCCACGATCGAAAACTGCAATTAGAGATGATAAATGGAGCAAATTAGCCCCAAGGAAAAAATCGCCGTTAAATATCGTAAATGAGGGATTGTAAAATTCCAAAGACGAGTCGATTCGAGTTTCGTTCTGACCATTAAGGACTTTTTGAACTTTCCAAAAAAAAAGTTCTGTTCTCCCCTCCAGTGGATAGATATGCCCCTGTAGAGCGTTTTCATACAGTACATCAAAAGTTCAACCCATTTTGCTGTATCTCGCTTAGTTTTCGAGATATTTCGATTTTTCTGAAAATCACGAATAAATCGCCAAATCTGAATCTACAAGGGCACTAACGTCCTTCCACAATCGAAAACTGCAATTAGAGATGATAAATGGAGCAAATTAGCACCAAGGAAAAAATCGCCGTTAAATATCGTAAATGAGGGATTGTAAAATTCCAAAGACGAGTCGATTCGAGTTTGGTTCTGACCATTAAGGACTTTTTGAACTTTCCAAAAAAAAAGTTCTGTTCTCCTCTCCAGTGGATAGATATGCCCCTGTAGAGCGTTTTCATACAGTACATCAAAAGTTCGACCCATTTTGCTCTATCTAGCTTAGTTTTCGAGATATTTCGATTTTTCTGAAAATCACGAATAAATCCCAAAATCTGAATCTACAAGGGCACTAACGTCCTTCCACGATCGAAAACTGCAATTAGAGATGATAAATGGAGCAAATTAGCCCCAAGGAAAAAATCGCCGTTAAATATCGTAAATGAGGGATTGTAAAATTCCAAAGACGAGTCGATTCGAGTTTCGTTCTGACCATTAAGGACTTTTTGAACTTTCCAAAAAAAAAGTTCTGTTCTCCTCTCCAGTGGATAGATATGCCCCTGTAGAACGTTTTCATACAGTACATCCAAAGTTCAACCCATTTTGCTGTATCTCGCTTAGTTTTCGAGATATTTCGATTTTTCTGAAAATCACGAATAAATCGCCAAATCTGAATCTACAAGGGCGCTAACGTCCTTCCACGATCGAAAACTGCAATTAGAGATGATAAATGGAGCAAATTAGCACCAAGGAAAAAATCGCCGTTAAATATCGTAAATGAGGGATTGTAAAATTCCAAAGACGAGTCGATTCGAGTTTCGTTCTGACCATTAAGGACTTTTTGAACTTTCCAAAAAAAAAGTTCTGTTCTTCCCTCCAGTGGATAGATATGCCCCTGTAGAGCGTTTTCATACAGTACATCAAAAGTTCGACCCATTTTGCTCTATCTAGCTTAGTTTTCGAGATATTTTGATTTTTCTGTAAATCACGAATAAATCGCAAAATCTGAATCTACAAGGGCACTAACGTCCTTCCACGATCGAAAACTGCAATTAGAGATGATAAATGGAGCAAATTAGCCCCAAGGAAAAAATCGCCGTTAAATATCGTAAATGAGGGATTGTAAAATTCCAAAGACGAGTCGATTCGAGTTTCGTTCTGACCATTAAGGACTTTTTGAACTTTCCAAAATAAAAGTTCTGTTCTCCTCTCCAGTGGATAGATATGCCCCTGTAGAGCGTTTTCATACAGTACATCAAAAGTTCGACCCATTTTGCTCTATCTAGCTTAGTTTTCGAGATATTTCGATTTTTCTGAAAATCACGAATAAATCGCAAAATCTGAATCTACAAGGGCACTAACGTCCTTCCACGATCGAAAACTGCAATTAGAGATGATAAATGGAGCAAATTAGCCCCAAGGAAAAAATCGCCGTTAAATATCGTAAATGAGGGATTGTAAAATTCCAAAGACGAGTCGATTCGAGTTTCGTTCTGACCATTAAGGACTTTTTGAACTTTCCAAAAAAAAAGTTCTGTTCTCCCCTCCAGTGGATAGATATGCCCCTGTAGAGCGTTTTCATACAGTACATCAAAAGTTCAACCCATTTTGCTGTATTTCGCTTAGTTTTCGAGATATTTCGATTTTTCTGAAAATCACGAATAAATCGCCAAATCTGAATCTACAAGGGCACTAACGTCCTTCCACGATCGAAAACTGCAATTAGAGATGATAAATGGAGCAAATTAGCCCCAAGGAAAAAATCGCCGTTAAATATCGTAAATGAGGGATTGTAAAATTCCAAAGACGAGTCGATTCGAGTTGCGTTCTGACCATTAAGGACTTTTTGAACTTTCCAAAAAAAAAGTTCTGTTCTCCTCTCCAGTGGATAGATATGCCCCTGTAGAACGTTTTCATACAGTACATCAAAAGATCAACCCATTTTGCTGTATCTCGCTTAGTTTTCGAGATATTTCGATTTTTCTGAAAATCACGAATAAATCGCAAAATCTGAATCTACAAGGGCACTAACGTCCTTCCACGATCGAAAACTGCAATTAGAGATGATAAATGGAGCAAATTAGCCCCAAGGAAAAAATCGCCGTTAAATATCGTAAATGAGGGATTGTAAAATTCCAAAGACGAGTCGATTCGAGTTTCGTTCTGACCATTAAGGACTTTTTGAACTTTCCAAAAAAAAAGTTCTGTTCTCCCCTCCAGTGGATAGATATGCCCCTGTAGAGCGTTTTCATACAGTACATCAAAAATTCAACCCATTTTGCTGTATCTCGCTTAGTTTTCGAGATATTTCGATTTTTCTGAAAATCACGAATAAATCGCAAAATCTGAATCTACAAGGGCACTAACGTCCTTCCACGATCGAAAACTGCAATTAGAGATGATAAATGGAGCAAATTAGCACCAAGGAAAGAATCGCCGTTAAATATCGTAAATGAGGGATTGTAAAATTCCAAAGACGAGTCGATTCGAGTTTCGTTCTGACCATTAAGTACTTTTTGAACTTTCCAAAAAAAAAGTTCTGTTCTCCTCTCCAGTGGATAGATATGCCCCTGTAGAGCGTTTTCATACAGTACATCAAAAGTTCGACCCACTTTGCTCTATCTAGCTTAGTTTTCGAGATATTTCGATTTTTCTGAAAATCACGAATAAATCGCAAAATCTGAATCTACAAGGGCACTAACGTCCTTCCACGATCGAAAACTGCAATTAGAGATGATAAATGGAGCAAATTAGCCCCAAGGAAAAAATCGCCGTTAAATATCGTAAATGAGGGATTGTAAAATTCCAAAGACGAGTCGATTCGAGTTTCGTTCTGACCATTAAGGACTTTTTGAACTTTCCAAAAAAAAGTTCTGTTCTCCCCTCCAGTGGATAGATATGCCCCTGTAGAGCGTTTTCATACAGTACATCAAAAGTTCAACCCATTTTGCTGTATCTCGCTTAGTTTTCGAGATATTTCGATTTTTCTGAAAATCACGAATAAATCGCCAAATCTGAATCTACAAGGGCACTAACGTCCTTCCACGATCGAAAACTGCAATTAGAGATGATAAATGGAGCAAATTAGCACCAAGGAAAAAATCGCCGTTAAATATCGTAAATGAGGGATTGTAAAATTCCAAAGACGAGTCGATTCGAGTTTGGTTCTGACCATTAAGGACTTTTTGAACTTTCCAAAAAAAAAGTTCTGTTCTCCTCTCCAGTGGATAGATATGCCCCTGTAGAGCGTTTTCATACAGTACATCAAAAGTTCGACCCATTTTGCTCTATCTAGCTTAGTTTTCGAGATATTTCGATTTTTCTGAAAATCACGAATAAATCGCAAAATCTGAATCTACAAGGGCACTAACGTCCTTCCACGATCGAAAACTGCAATTAGAGATGATAAATGGAGCAAATTAGCCCCAAGGAAAAAATCGCCGTTAAATATCGTAAATGAGGGATTGTAAAATTCCAAAGACGAGTCGATTCGAGTTTCGTTCTGACCATTAAGGACTTTTTGAACTTTCCAAAAAAAAAGTTCTGTTCTCCTCTCCTGTGGATAGATATGCCCCTGTAGAACGTTTTCATACAGTACATCAAAAGTTCGACCCATTTTGCTCTATCTAGCTTAGTTTTCGAGATATTTCGATTTTTCTGAAAATCACGAATAAATCGCAAAATCTGAATCTACAAGGGCACTAACGTCCTTCCACGATCGAAAACTGCAATTAGAGATGATAAATGGAGCAAATTAGCCCCAAGGAAAAAATCGCCGTTAAATATCGTAAATGAGGGATTGTAAAATTCCAAAGACGAGTCGATTCGAGTTTCGTTCTGACCATTAAGGACTTTTTGAACTTTCCAAAAAAAAGTTCTGTTCTCCCCTCCAGTGGATAGATATGCCCCTGTAGAGCGTTTTCATACAGTACATCAAAAGTTCAACCCATTTTGCTGTATCTCGCTTAGTTTTCGAGATATTTCGATTTTTCTGAAAATCACGAATAAATCGCCAAATCTGAATCTACAAGGGCACTAACGTCCTTCCACGATCGAAAACTGCAATTAGAGATGATAAATGGAGCAAATTAGCACCAAGGAAAAAATCGCCGTTAAATATCGTAAATGAGGGATTGTAAAATTCCAAAGACGAGTCGATTCGAGTTTGGTTCTGACCATTAAGGACTTTTTGAACTTTCCAAAAAAAAAGTTCTGTTCTCCTCTCCAGTGGATAGATATGCCCCTGTAGAGCGTTTTCATACAGTACATCAAAAGTTCGACCCATTTTGCTCTATCTAGCTTAGTTTTCGAGATATTTCGATTTTTCTGAAAATCACGAATAAATCGCAAAATCTGAATCTACAAGGGCACTAACGTCCTTCCACGATCGAAAACTGCAATTAGAGATGATAAATGGAGCAAATTAGCCCCAAGGAAAAAATCGCCGTTAAATATCGTAAATGAGGGATTGTAAAATTCCAAAGACGAGTCGATTCGAGTTTCGTTCTGACCATTAAGGACTTTTTGAACTTTCCAAAAAAAAAGTTCTGTTCTCCTCTCCTGTGGATAGATATGCCCCTGTAGAACGTTTTCATACAGTACATCCAAAGTTCAACCCATTTTGCTGTATCTCGCTTAGTTTTCGAGATATTTCGATTTTTCTGAAAATCACGAATAAATCGCCAAATCTGAATCTACAAGGGCACTAACGTCCTTCCACGATCGAAAACTGCAATTAGAGATGATAAATGGAGCAAATTAGCACCAAGGAAAAAATCGCCGTTAAATATCGTAAATGAGGGATTGTAAAATTCCAAAGACGAGTCGATTCGAGTTTGGTTCTGACCATTAAGGACTTTTTGAACTTTCGAAAAAAAAGTTCTGTTCTCCTCTCCAGTGGATAGATATGCCCCTGTAGAGCGTTTTCATACAGTACATCAAAAGTTCGACCCATTTTGCTCTATCTAGCTTAGTTTTCGAGATATTTCGATTTTTCTGAAAATCACGAATAAATCGCAAAATCTGAATCTACAAGGGCACTAACGTCCTTCCACGATCGAAAACTGCAATTAGAGATGATAAATGGAGCAAATTAGCCCCAAGGAAAAAATCGCCGTTAAATATCGTAAATGAGGGATTGTAAAATTCCAAAGACGAGTCGATTCGAGTTTCGTTCTGACCATTAAGGACTTTTTGAACTTTCCAAAAAAAAAGTTCTGTTCTCCCCTCCAGTGGATAGATATGCCCCTGTAGAGCGTTTTCATACAGTACATCAAAAGTTCAACCCATTTTGCTGTATCTCGCTTAGTTTTCGAGATATTTCGATTTTTCTGAAAATCACGAATAAATCGCCAAATCTGAATCTACAAGGGCACTAACGTCCTTCCACAATCGAAAACTGCAATTAGAGATGATAAATGGAGCAAATTAGCACCAAGGAAAAAATCGCCGTTAAATATCGTAAATGAGGGATTGTAAAATTCCAAAGACGAGTCGATTCGAGTTTGGTTCTGACCATTAAGGACTTTTTGAACTTTCCAAAAAAAAAGTTCTGTTCTCCTCTCCAGTGGATAGATATGCCCCTGTAGAGCGTTTTCATACAGTACATCAAAAGTTCGACCCATTTTGCTCTATCTAGCTTAGTTTTCGAGATATTTCGATTTTTCTGAAAATCACGAATAAATCGCAAAATCTGAATCTACAAGGGCACTAACGTCCTTCCACGATCGAAAACTGCAATTAGAGATGATAAATGGAGCAAATTAGCCCCAAGGAAAAAATCGCCGTTAAATATCGTAAATGAGGGATTGTAAAATTCCAAAGACGAGTCGATTCGAGTTTCGTTCTGACCATTAAGGACTTTTTGAACTTTCCAAAAAAAAAGTTCTGTTCTCCCCTCCAGTGGATAGATATGCCCCTGTAGAGCGTTTTCATACAGTACATCAAAAGTTCAACCCATTTTGCTGTATCTCGCTTAGTTTTCGAGATATTTCGATTTTTCTGAAAATCACGAATAAATCGCCAAATCTGAATCTACAAGGGCACTAACGTCCTTCCACGATCGAAAACTGCAATTAGAGATGATAAATGGAGCAAATTAGCCCCAAGGAAAAAAATCGCCGTTAAATATCGTAAATGAGGGATTGTAAAATTCCAAAGACGAGTCGATTCGAGTTGCGTTCTGACCATTAAGGACTTTTTGAACTTTCCAAAAAAAAAGTTCTGTTCTCCTCTCCAGTGGATAGATATGCCCCTGTAGAACGTTTTCATACAGTACATCAAAAGATCAACCCATTTTGCTGTATCTCGCTTAGTTTTCGAGATATTTCGATTTTTCTGAAAATCACGAATAAATCGCAAAATCTGAATCTACAAGGGCACTAACGTCCTTCCACGATCGAAAACTGCAATTAGAGATGATAAATGGAGCAAATTAGCCCCAAGGAAAAAATCGCCGTTAAATATCGTAAATGAGGGATTGTAAAATTCCAAAGACGAGTCGATTCGAGTTTCGTTCTGACCATTAAGGACTTTTTGAACTTTCCAAAAAAAAAGTTCTGTTCTCCCCTCCAGTGGATAGATATGCCCCTGTAGAGCGTTTTCATACAGTACATCAAAAATTCAACCCATTTTGCTGTATCTCGCTTAGTTTTCGAGATATTTCGATTTTTCTGAAAATCACGAATAAATCGCAAAATCTGAATCTACAAGGGCACTAACGTCCTTCCACGATCGAAAACTGCAATTAGAGATGATAAATGGAGCAAATTAGCACCAAGGAAAGAATCGCCGTTAAATATCGTAAATGAGGGATTGTAAAATTCCAAAGACGAGTCGATTCGAGTTTCGTTCTGACCATTAAGGACTTTTTGAACTTTCCAAAAAAAAAGTTCTGTTCTCCTCTCCAGTGGATAGATATGCCCCTGTAGAGCGTTTTCATACAGTACATCAAAAGTTCGACCCATTTTGCTCTATCTAGCTTAGTTTTCGAGATATTTCGATTTTTCTGAAAATCACGAATAAATCGCAAAATCTGAATCTACAAGGGCACTAACGTCCTTCCACGATCGAAAACTGCAATTAGAGATGATAAATGGAGCAAATTAGCCCCAAGGAAAAAATCGCCGTTAAATATCGTAAATGAGGGATTGTAAAATTCCAAAGACGAGTCGATTCGAGTTTCGTACTGACCATTAAGGACTTTTTGAACTTTCCAAAAAAAAGTTCTGTTCTCCCCTCCAGTGGATAGATATGCCCCTGTAGAGCGTTTTCATACAGTACATCAAAAGTTCAACCCATTTTGCTCTATCTCGCTTAGTTTTCGAGATATTTCGATTTTTCTGAAATACACGAATAAATCGCAAAATCTGAATCTACAAGGGCACTAACGTCCTTCCACGATCGAAAACTGCAATTGGAGATGATAAATGGAGCAAATTAGCACCATGGAAAAAATCGCCGTTAAATATCGTAAATGAGGGATTGTAAAATTCCAAAGACGAGTCGATTCGAGTTTGGTTCTGACCATTAAGGACTTTTTGAACTTTCCAAAAAAAAAGTTCTGTTCTCCTCTCCAGTGGATAGATATGCCCCTGTAGAGCGTTTTCTTACAGTACATCAAAAGTTCGACCCATTTTGCTCTATCTAGCTTAGTTTTCGAGATATTTCGATTTTTCTGAAAATCACGAATAAATCGCAAAATCTGAATCTACAAGGGCACTAACGTCCTTCCACGATCGAAAACTGCAATTAGAGATGATAAATGGAGCAAATTAGCCCCAAGGAAAAAATCGCCGTTAAATATCGTATATGAGGGATTGTAAAATTCCAAAGACGAGTCGATTCGAGTTTCGTTCTGACCATTAAGGACTTTTTGAACTTTCCAAAAAAAAAGTTCTGTTCTCCCCTCCAGTGGATAGATATGCCCCTGTAGAGCGTTTTCATACAGTACATCAAAAGTTCAACCCATTTTGCTGTATCTCGCTTAGTTTTCGAGATATTTCGATTTTTCTGAAAATCACGAATAAATCGCAAAATCTGAATCTACAAGGGCTCTAACGTCCTTCCACGATCGAAAACTGCAATTAGAGATGATAAATGGAGCAAATTAGCACCAAGGAAAAAATCGCCGTTAAATATCGTAAATGAGGGATTGTAAAATTCCAAAGACGAGTCGATTCGAGTTTGGTTCTGACCATTAAGGACTTTTTGAACTTTCCAAAAAAAAAGTTCTGTTCTCCTCTCCAGTGGATAGATATGCCCCTGTAGAGCGTTTTCATACAGTACATCAAAAGTTCGACCCATTTTGCTCTATCTAGCTTAGTTTTCGAGATATTTCGATTTTTCTGAAAATCACGAATAAATCGCAAAATCTGAATCTACAAGGGCACTAACGTCCTTCCACGATCGAAAACTGCAATTAGAGATGATAAATGAAGCAAATTAGCCCCAAGGAAAAAATCGCCGTTAAATATCGTAAATGAGGGATTGTAAAATTCCAAAGACGAGTCGATTCGAGTTTCGTTCTGACCATTAAGGACTTTTTGAACTTTCCAAAAAAAAAGTTCTGTTCTCCCCTCCAGTGGATAGATATGCCCCTGTAGAGCGTTTTCATACAGTACATCAAAAGTTCAACCCATTTTGCTGTATTTCGCTTAGTTTTCGAGATATTTCGATTTTTCTGAAAATCACGAATAAATCGCCAAATCTGAATCTACAAGGGCACTAACGTCCTTCCACGATCGAAAACTGCAATTAGAGATGATAAATGGAGCAAATTAGCCCCAAGGAAAAAATCGCCGTTAAATATCGTAAATGAGGGATTGTAAAATTCCAAAGACGAGTCGATTCGGGTTTGGTTCTGACCATTAAGGACTTTTTGAACTTTCCAAAAAAAAAGTTCTGTTCTCCTCTCCAGTGGATAGATATGCCCCTGTAGAGCGTTTTCATACAGTACATCAAAAGTTCGACCCATTTTGCTGTATCTCGCTTAGTTTTCGAGATATTTCGATTTTTCTGAAAATCACGAATAAATCGCAAAATCTGAATCTACAAGGGCACTAACGTCCTTCCACGATCGAAAACTGCAATTAGAGATGATAAATGGAGCAAATTAGCCCCAAGGAAAACATCGCCGTTAAATATCGTAAATGAGGGATTGTAAAATTCCAAAGACGAGTCGATTCGAGTTTCGTTCTGACCATTAAGGACTTTTTGAACTTTCCAAAAAAAAAGTTCTGTTCTCCTCTCCAGTGGATAGATATGCCCCTGTAGAACGTTTTCATACAGTACATCCAAAGTTCAACCCATTTTGCTGTATCTCGCTTAGTTTTCGAGATATTTCGATTTTTCTGAAAATCACGAATAAATCGCCAAATCTGAATCTACAAGGGCACTAACGTCCTTCCACGATCGAAAACTGCAATTAGAGATGATAAATGGAGCAAATTAGCACCAAGGAAAAAATCGCCGTTAAATATCGTAAAT
Source organism: Chrysolina americana (assembly GCA_958502065.1). NCBI lineage: Eukaryota > Metazoa > Arthropoda > Insecta > Coleoptera > Chrysomelidae > Chrysolina > Chrysolina americana. Next base: position 27,882 of record OY293413.1, on the reverse strand, counting down.
GAGGGATTGTAAAATTCCAAAGACGAGTCGATTCGAGTTTCGTTCTGACCATTAAGGACTTTTTGAACTTTCCAAAAAAAAAGTTCTGTTCTTCCCTCCAGTGGATAGATATGCCCCTGTAGAGCGTTTTCATACAGTACATCAAAAGTTCGACCCATTTTGCTCTATCTAGCTTAGTTTTCGAGATATTTTGATTTTTCTGTAAATCACGAATAAATCGCAAAATCTGAATCTACAAGGGCACTAACGTCCTTCCACGATCGAAAACTGCAATTAGAGATGATAAATGGAGCAAATTAGCCCCAAGGAAAAAATCGCCGTTAAATATCGTAAATGAGGGATTGTAAAATTCCAAAGACGAGTCGATTCGAGTTTCGTTCTGACCATTAAGGACTTTTTGAACTTTCCAAAAAAAAAGTTCTGTTCTCCTCTCCAGTGGATAGATATGCCCCTGTAGAACGTTTTCATACAGTACATATAAAGTTCAACCCATTTTGCTGTATCTCGCTTAGTTTTCGAGATATTTCGATTTTTCTGAAAATCACGAATAAATCGCCAAATCTGAATCTACAAGGGCACTAACGTCCTTCCACGATCGAAAACTGCAATTAGAGATGATAAATGGAGCAAATTAGCACCAAGGAAAAAATCGCCGTTAAATATCGTAAATGAGGGATTGTAAAATTCCAATGACGAGTCGATTCGAGTTTCGTTCTGACCATTAAGGACTTTTTGAACTTTCCAAAAAAAAAGTTCTGTTCTTCCCTCCAGTGGATAGATATGCCCCTGTAGAGCGTTTTCATACAGTACATCAAAAGTTCGACCCATTTTGCTCTATCTAGCTTAGTTTTCGAGATATTTTGATTTTTCTGAAAATCACGAATAAATCGCAAAATCTGAATCTACAAGGGCACTAACGTCCTTCCACGATCGAAAACTGCAATTAGAGATGATAAATGGAGCAAATTAGCCCCAAGGAAAAAATCGCCGTTAAATATCGTAAATGAGGGATTGTAAAATTCCAAAGACGAGTCGATTCGAGTTTCGTTCTGACGATTGAGGACTTTTTGAACTTTCCTAAAAAAAAATGTTCTGTTCTCCCCTCCAGTGGATAGATATGCCCCTGTAGAGCGTTTTCATACAGTACATCAAAAGTTTAACCCATTTTGCTGTATCTCGCTTAGTTTTCGAGATATTTCGATTTTTCTGAAAATCACGAAAAAATCGCTAAATCTGAATCTACAAGGGCACTAACGTCCTTCCACGATCGAAAACTGCAATTGGAGATGATAAATGGAGCAAATTAGCACCAAGGAAAAAATCGCCGTTAAATATCGTAAATGAGGGATTGTAAAATTCCAAAGACGAGTCGATTCGAGTTTGGTTCTGACCATTAAGGACTTTTTGAACTTTCCAAAAAAAAAGTTCTGTTCTCCTCTCCAGTGGATAGATATGCCCCTGTAGAGCGTTTTCATACAGTACATCAAAAGTTCGACCCATTTTGCTCTATCTAGCTTAGTTTTCGAGATATTTTGATTTTTCTGTAAATCACGAATAAATCGCAAAATCTGAATCTACAAGGGCACTAACGTCCTTCCACGATCGAAAACTGCAATTAGAGATGATAAATGGAGCAAATTAGCCCCAAGGAAAAATCGCCGTTAAATATCGTAAATGAGGGATTGTAAAATTCCAAAGACGAGTCGATTCGAGTTTCGTTCTGACCATTAAGGACTTTTTGAACTTTCCAAAAAAAAAGTTCTGTTATCCTCTCCAGTGGATAGATATGCCCCTGTAGAACGTTTTCATACAGTACATCTAAAGTTCAACCCATTTTGCTGTATCTCGCTTAGTTTTCGAGATATTTCGATTTTTCTGAAAATCACGAATAAATCGCCAAATCTGAATCTACAAGGGCACTAACGTCCTTCCACGATCGAAAACTGCAATTAGAGATGATAAATGGAGCAAATTAGCACCAAGGAAAAAATCGCCGTTAAATATCGTAAATGAGGGATTGTAAAATTCCAAAGACGAGTCGATTCGAGTTTCGTTCTGACCATTAAGGACTTTTTGAACTTTCCAAAAAAAAAGTTCTGTTCTTCCCTCCAGTGGATAGATATGCCCCTGTAGAGCGTTTTCATACAGTACATCAAAAGTTCGACCCATTTTGCTCTATCTAGCTTAGTTTTCGAGATATTTTGATTTTTCTGAAAATCACGAATAAATCGCAAAATCTGAATCTACAAGGGCACTAACGTCCTTCCACGATCGAAAACTGCAATTAGAGATGATAAATGGAGCAAATTAGCCCCAAGGAAAAAATCGCCGTTAAATATCGTAAATGAGGGATTGTAAAATTCCAAAGACGAGTCGATTCGAGTTTCGTTCTGACGATTGAGGACTTTTTGAACTTTCCTAAAAAAAAATGTTCTGTTCTCCCCTCCAGTGGATAGATATGCCCCTGTAGAGCGTTTTCATACAGTACATCAAAAGTTCAACCCATTTTGCTGTATCTCGCTTAGTTTTCGAGATATTTCGATTTTTCTGAAAATCACGAATAAATCGCAAAATCTGAATCTACAAGGGCACTAACGTCCTTCCACGATCGAAAACTGCAATTAGAGATGATAAATGGAGCAAATTGGCACCAAGGAAAAAATCGCCGTTAAATATCGTAAATGAGGGATTGTAAAATTCCAAAGACGAGTCGATTCGAGTTTCGTTCTGACCATTAAGGACTTTTTGAACTTTCCAAAAAAAAAGTTCTGTTCTTCCCTCCAGTGGATAGATATGCCCCTGTAGAGCGTTTTCATACAGTACATCAAAAGTTCGACCCATTTTGCTCTATCTAGCTTAGTTTTCGAGATATTTTGATTTTTCTGAAAATCACGAATAAATCGCAAAATCTGAATCTACAAGGGCACTAACGTCCTTCCACGATCGAAAACTGCAATTAGAGATGATAAATGGAGCAAATTAGCCCCAAGGAAAAAATCGCCGTTAAATATCGTAAATGAGGGATTGTAAAATTCCAAAGACGAGTCGATTCGAGTTTCGTTCTGACGATTGAGGACTTTTTGAACTTTCCTAAAAAAAAATGTTCTGTTCTCCCCTCCAGTGGATAGATATGCCCCTGTAGAGCGTTTTCATACAGTACATCAAAAGTTCAACCCATTTTGCTGTATCTCGCTTAGTTTTCGAGATATTTCGATTTTTCTGAAAATCACGAATAAATCGCAAAATCTGAATCTACAAGGGCACTAACGTCCTTCCACGATCGAAAACTGCAATTAGAGATGATAAATGGAGCAAATTAGCACCAAGGAAAAAATCGCCGTTAAATATCGTAAATGAGGGATTGTAAAATTCCAAAGACGAGTCGATTCGAGTTTCGTTCTGACCATTAAGGACTTTTTGAACTTTCCAAAAAAAAAGTTCTGTTCTCCTCTCCAGTGGATAGATATGCCCCTGTAGAGCGTTTTCATACAGTACATCAAAAGTTCGACCCATTTTGCTCTATCTAGCTTAGTTTTCGAGATATTTCGATTTTTCTGAAAATCACGAATAAATCGCAAAATCTGAATCTACAAGGGCACTAACGTCCTTCCACGATCGAAAACTGAGATTAGAGATGATAAATGGAGCAAATTAGCCCCAAGGAAAAAATCGCCGTTAAATATCGTAAATGAGGGATTGTAAAATTCCAAAGACGAGTCGATTCGAGTTTCGTTCTGACCATTAAGGACTTTTTGAACTTTCCAAAAAAAAAGTTCTGTTCTCCCCTCCAGTGGATAGATATGCCCCTGTAGAGCGTTTTCATACAGTACATCAAAAGTTCAACCCATTTTGCTGTATCTCGCTTAGTTTTCGAGATATTTCGATTTTTCTGAAAATCACGAATAAATCGCCAAATCTGAATCTACAAGGGCACTAACGTCCTTCCACGATCGAAAACTGCAATTAGAGATGATAAATGGAGCAAATTAGCCCCAAGGAAAAAATCGCCGTTAAATATCGTAAATGAGGGATTGTATAATTCCAAAGACGAGTCGATTCGGGTTTGGTTCTGACCATTAAGGACTTTTTGAACTTTCCAAAAAAAAAGTTCTGTTCTCCTCTCCAGTGGATAGATATGCCCCTGTAGAGCGTTTTCATACAGTACATCAAAAGTTCGACCCATTTTGCTGTATCTCGCTTAACTTTCGAGATATTTCGATTTTTCTGAAAATCACGAATAAATCGCAAAATCTGAATCTACAAGGGCACTAACGTCCTTCCACGATCGAAAACTGCAATTAGAGATGATAAATGGAGCAAATTAGCCCCAAGGAAAAAATCGCCGTTAAATATCGTAAATGAGGGATTGTAAAATTCCAAAGACGAGTCGATTCGAGTTTCGTTCTGACCATTAAGGACTTTTTGAACTTTCCAAAAAAAAAGTTCTGTTCTCCTCTCCAGTGGATAGATATGCCCCTGTAGAACGTTTTCATACAGTACATCCAAAGTTCAACCCATTTTGCTGTATCTCGCTTAGTTTTCGAGATATTTCGATTTTTCTGAAAATCACGAATAAATCGCCAAATCTGAATCTACAAGGGCACTAACGTCCTTCCACGATCGAAAACTGCAATTAGAGATGATAAATGGAGCAAATTAGCACCAAGGAAAAAATCGCCGTTAAATATCGTAAATGAGGGATTGTAAAATTCCAAAGACGAGTCGATTCGAGTTTCGTTCTGACCATTAAGGACTTTTTGAACTTTCCAAAAAAAAAGTTCTGTTCTTCCCTCCAGTGGATAGATATGCCCCTGTAGAGCGTTTTCATACAGTACATCAAAAGTTCGACCCATTTTGCTCTATCTAGCTTAGTTTTCGAGATATTTCGATTTTTCTGAAAATCACGAATAAATCGCAAAATCTGCATCTGCGGGGCACTAACGTCCTTCCACGATCGAAAACTGCAATTAGAGATGATAAGTGGAGCAAATTAGCCCCAAGGAAAAAATTGCCGTTAAATATCGTAAATGAGGGATTGTAAAATGGTTAGGTTAGGTTAGGTTAGGTTAGGTTAGGTTAGGTTAGGTTAGGTTAGGTTAGGTTAGGTTAGGTTAGGTTAGGTTAGGTTAGGTTAGGTTAGGTTAGGTTAGGTTAGGTTAGGTTAGGTTAGGTTAGGTTAGGTTAGGTTAGGTTAGGTTAGGTTAGGTTAGGTTAGGTTAGGTTAGGTTAGGTTAGGTTAGGTTAGGTTAGGTTAGGTTAGGTTAGGTTAGGTTAGGTTAGGTTAGGTTAGGTTAGGTTAGGTTAGGTTAGGTTAGGTTAGGTTAGGTTAGGTTAGGTTAGGTTAGGTTAGGTTAGGTTAGGTTAGGTTAGGTTAGGTTAGGTTAGGTTAGGTTAGGTTAGGTTAGGTTAGGTTAGGTTAGGTTAGGTTAGGTTAGGTTAGGTTAGGTTAGGTTAGGTTAGGTTAGGTTAGGTTAGGTTAGGTTAGGTTAGGTTAGGTTAGGTTAGGTTAGGTTAGGTTAGGTTAGGTTAGGTTAGGTTAGGTTAGGTTAGGTTAGGTTAGGTTAGGTTAGGTTAGGTTAGGTTAGGTTAGGTTAGGTTAGGTTAGGTTAGGTTAGGTTAGGTTAGGTTAGGTTAGGTTAGGTTAGGTTAGGTTAGGTTAGGTTAGGTTAGGTTAGGTTAGGTTAGGTTAGGTTAGGTTAGGTTAGGTTATAGGCAAAAAACTAGCGACCTACCCAAAAAAGAGTTTTATCTTACGTTTTCGAGGTCGAAAAAGACGATAAAACAGGTTTCGTTCAAGTTGTATGTGACGTTTTGGAGCAATCGATTTTTTGGAAAAAAAAGGTGTTTAACGAGCTAACCTTTGTTCGAAAATAGGGGGAACGTGTAGATCTCGTCGAGACGATTCTAAAAACGATTTTTTTTTTAATTTTTTCCTTAGAGGAGCTCATCTAGGAGTTATGACGATTTTAATTTTTGAGAAATTCGAAAACGAGCTAACCTTTGTTCAAAAATGAACGTTTTGGATAGATCTCGTCGAGAGGAATCCGAATATGTCCTTTTTTGCTTTCTACGACCAACGGTTCTCGAGTTATGGGGATTTTAGAAATTTATCCGGCCCGTAGGACCTAACCTAACCTGAGGACTTGTAAAAATTTTCAAAAATTTTCCAGGTTAGGTTAGATCATTTTTCTTCGTAACTTTCGATTCTACACGAGGTTTTGACGGTTTCGAAGAAATTTTTTTGAATTTTTTTACCTTAGCTAACGTGGTAGGGACTTGTAATTATTTTGGCGAAAAAAAAAATTTTCGAGCAAAAATGCGAGAATCTGTCTGTCACCGGGTTAGTTCGTTCAGGAACAATCGAGTCGTGTAAAAATGTGTAAAAAAATGTTGTTTTTTCGAAAAAGTGGAATATTACGGTGGTTTTTTTTTAGCCCAACCCCCTGTAATTCCCCCCTTCCCAGTCCCGTCGTCGTCACTCCTCCACCAAAATATTAGTGGTTTTTAGCTCGTCATCGATCGGCGCAAGGTGGTGTGTGCGTACCTTAGGTTAGGTTAGCTTTTAGGTTAGGTTAGGTTAGGTTAGGTTAGGTTAGGTTAGGTTAGGTTAGGTTAGGTTAGGTTAGGTTAGGTTAGGTTAGGTTAGGTTAGGTTAGGTTAGGTTAGGTTAGGTTAGGTTAGGTTAGGTTAGGTTAGGTTAGGTTAGGTTAGGTTAGGTTAGGTTAGGTTAGGTTAGGTTAGGTTAGGTTAGGTTAGGTTAGGTTAGGTTAGGTTAGGTTAGGTTAGGTTAGGTTAGGTTAGGTTAGGTTAGGTTAGGTTAGGTTAGGTTAGGTTAGGTTAGGTTAACTCCGCCATGGACTTGCACCACATCCATGCCGGTCACAAGCCCGGAAAAAGGAGGAGTGGCCTATCGTTGGGAAACCGAGCATTGCACTTCTATCGCCCGGCTATTCCCAACACCAGATCTCACCTTGTTTCAACTTGTCTAGGGTGAATCTGTCTTCCCTCTTTTATCTATTCTATCGGCCTATCTTGGCCGCCTCTTGTTTCTTTCCGACCCCGATGCTATTAGAGCATTCGAGGGCTAGGGGTCTCTCCGCTCATGTCTGTCCCCGCCCAGGGAGTAAACCCTTCCAAAAATCCGCAACCCAAGATGTTACGCGACCCGTGTCGAGGGGTGAATGGCCAGGCGGTATATGGCCGTGTACGGAGCCGGTGGGAAAATGGCGACCTCCTACTGTACCTAGCCTTACTCCTGCATGCGGGGCTCTGCAGGGGTGGACTGATCCTTCCCTTGCCACTCGTGGGAACAGTTATGAAAAAATTTACATTAAACACTAAACCACCCGAAACGCCTAAAAGAAGGCATGACTCCGTGTCAAAAATTCCAGGGAAGCCGAGCACATCAAGGGTGACAGGCCTCAAAACTAGTCCAAGAAGGAACTCGACGGGAAATGCCGACACTAGCCTAAGCAATAAGGCCAAAACAATTGCACCAATAAAGAAACCAGCTTCTGCAGCTGGTAAATCCGAGGTCTTAGATCTACAACTAGGACCAGAGATCACACTATCCCCTAGAAGGAGAACCATGTCCAGCCCCCCACAGATGGAAAACCGCCCAAAAGCCCACAATGTGGGAGTCGTTGACCTTACATGGGACGACGATACGGGAAAATCTGAAGGATCTAAGAGGAAAAGGCACGAGGACGAAGACGAGGATACCTCGACAAAAATGTTAAAAAAACCGAACCTGAAGCACGTAGACACAGGGGGAAAACCTGGCTGGCAGTTAGAAAAAATGAGAGACCTGACCAAACAGGCTGAAAAAGCTTCGAGGGAATTGGGTATGACCATCAAAGACCATCCAGATGATCTCGACACAATAAGAGACATAGCAGATAGAATACGCAGTATCACTAGCCAAATGGTGACGAAAGAGCTGCAAGTGATATTCGAGGCAGACCAGGGGGTAATGCGTACCCACCCAGAAGAGGAGAAGGGCCTCACAAATATAGAGGCAACTACAGATTATGAGGTATACAAAGGGATACAAGCCCAAAAATGGGAGAAATCCCTGTTCGAGAATACAAACGTTATCATCGGCAACCCTCTAGCCGCAGACAACACGGCTGTCAGAGTAGTACTAACCGAACCAAAAGACCCCCAAATGAATGGAAGTATCCAGAGACAATTCAAGGAAAACATCCCAGAACTGGCAGACTTGTCCGATGACATAAACGTAGTTGAGCAAACAATCAAGATCAGGGGATCCAACGTTCAACTTACCAAAAAGACCATTAAAATAAACCACGATGGCACCGAGTCAGACATATGGAGCAAGCTTCTTAAACTAAAGGAAGAAACTGTAATGGACCAAAAGGTAGCCATGCACCATGTGGAAAGCATGTCTGTACTTGATCTGCAGAAGATGACGGAGGCCATCTTCCATAAATCTTCAACAAAAATAGAGATATACACCACTGGAAAACTCAGTCCAGGAGGCAACGGCGAAAAAACTAGATCGACCTATGGAATTATAGTAAATGGAAGGGGAAAATCTTTCAGAGAAACCCTAGAAGAGGTTAAAGGATCCGTAGCGCGGAGTACGGCAGCTAAACATATCCGTCTTATCAAAAGTACAACAGATGGAAAATTACTTCTAACCTTAGATAGAGACAATGAGGCACTGAATAAAATTAGCACCGCGCTGGAAGAAAACAAACAAATAAGCATAAAACGACTCGGGCAAGAACCATCAGATACCGTATATGTGAGGGACATGCTGGCAGACGCAACCAAGGAAGAGGTGGTTGAAGCCGTGAGACGAGTCGCCGGGACATGGAACGAGGATTGCAAGGTCAGCGATATCAGACCTACAATAAACAATACAACGGCAACCACAATAACCTTGCCTAAACGAATGGCCGAGACAATTCTCTCTGGGGGATACCTCAAAGTAGGACTAGCCAGATGCAGACTAGAGCGGCGCCTGAAAGTTAACAGGTGTCCGAAATGCTGGTCTTACGACCACAAAAAGGAGGAATGCGAAGGTCCCGACCGAACCAAATCATGCTTCAAATGCGGCCAGGAAGATCATAGTTCAAACGATTGCGAAAATGATGACTATTGCCCAGTATGCCAAGAAGAAGGCCACAGGCTAGGGACAGCCAAATGCCCGGCCTTTAAACACGCCCTAAAAGGGGCGAGGAGCAGACAGAGAGAGAGGAGAGAGAGAGAAAAGAGACCAACCAAGGGAGCAAGAGAAACGCAGACAAGGAGTACAACCGAGGAATTACCACGGAATGAAATAGCCGAACTCTCTAATAACCAAAGAGTTATGGAAGAGTCTGCAGAGTCCATAAATATCCTTAAGGATATTATAATGGGGCAGTAACAATAGGGTCTTAGATTGTTTTAAATGTTTTTAAAAGTTATCCAAATAAACACTGATAGACGCAGAAATGCCCAACACCTCCTACTCAGGACAGCGGAAGAGGAAAACGCAGATATAGTGCTTGTACAAGAACCAAATAAGACTCTGGTCCAAAAGAACCCTAACTGGCTTAAAGATCCTAACGTAGACACGGCGATTCTTCTTAGAAATAGAAGGTGCGGAGTCTCAAATCACGAAAGCGGGCCGGGCTTCATATGCCTGAATTTTAAATCGTGGTCGTTATACAACTGCTACGTCTCTCCGAATATATCTCTAGACGAATTCAAAACCTTTGTCGACTCGGTGATGCAAAAGGTGATGGATAAGAAGAAAGAAGCGATTGTTGTAGGCGATTTCAACGCCAAATCCACAATGTGGAACTCCCGATATACCGACGAGAGAGGGAAATACCTGGAAGAATGGATGAATTCCTTGAACATGATTACACACAATGAAGGAGATACGCCTACATTTACAAGGGGAGCCCAAACGTCTTACATCGACATTACCTTTTCTACGTCACAAATAGCGACCAAAATAAATGGATGGCAGGTTTCGATGGAAGAAAGCGGCAGCCTCCACAATTATATACAATTTAACATAAATGAGACAGGAAACAAACCCAGGGCGGAATGGCTTCCAAAAAAATACATGGATACAAAGACCTTCCATGACACGCTAACAATATTGCAAAACGGCATAAATAATCCTGAGAGCCTTGCAAGAGCCATCAAAAATGCCCAAGAGACAAGCCTGTCAACAGGGCAAGACGGAAATACTAGGCTGCAACCCCTTTGGTGGAACGACCAAATAGCCAATTTACGAAAAAAATGTCAGCAGGATAGGAGAAGATTATCGAGGGCCAGGGGACGTCGAGCCAACCCCGAAGTAGTTGAATTACTTGAAGTTGAATACAAAAACACAAGAAAACAACTCAAAAAAGAAATTAACAAATCGCAAAAGGATGAATGGAGAGCCCTCTGTGATAGGCTGGAAGAAGACCCGTGGGGACAAGGGTATAAAATTGTAACCAAAGGCTTGAAGCACATAAGACCGGCATATGAACTGGAACAAGACCAAAAAATTACATTTATCAAGGAACTCTTTCCTCCCCATGACGACCATAGGATACACGCCCCCAACCTAGAAGATTCGTTGAATCTGCCGCCACCTTTTGATACAGAAGAAGTAAACAAAGCAATTGCCAAACTTAAAAGCGAAAAATCTCCTGGGCCAGATGGTATACTCCCTGAGGCAATAAAGCTGGCAGCTAGAATGATACCCGAAGCAATAGTAAAAATTATGAACGATCAACTATTTGGAAGATCCTTTCCTAAAACCTGGAAACTTGCCAACGTGATATTAATACCAAAGGGTACTGGGGAAGATCTAGCTCTCAAAGCGAGACCAATCTGTCTCTTAGACGGCTTAGGAAAACTCTACGAATATCTGCTTAAGCTTAGGCTAGAAGCAGAATTGAGCGAGAACGATGGGATCTCAGCTAGACAATTCGGTTTTAGACCCAAAAAATCTACGGTTACGGCGATCAAATATGTCATAGACAAGGCTACCAGTACACGGGAAACCTGGGGGACCATTATAATGGTCGACATAAAAAACGCCTTCAATACGGCCAAATGGCATATCATAATCGATCGACTACAGAATATTGGGATAAGTACCTACCTGATCCAAGTCATTAGAAATTATCTTTCGGAAAGAAACCTGAAATCTGGAAATTACATGCAAGAGATGACGCAGGGAGTCCCACAGGGATCGGTTTTAGGACCTACCCTGTGGAATGTCCTGTACAATGGTGTCTTGGAAGATCTACATTTACCACCAAGCTGCCAATCGGTAGCATATGCCGATGACTTGGCACTGATCGTGAGGGCAAATAAAAAAGAAGAACTGGTTCAAAGAGCAAATGCCACTCTCAGGCAAATCCAGAGATGGATAACAGAAAATGGCTTGGAGATCGCACCCAGTAAGACGGAGGCAATCATCCTCAAGGGTCCGAGGAAGAGAGAAGGGATAACTTTTGAACTGGCCGGTACACAAATCCAACCAAAAAAGTACGTTAAATATCTCGGGGTCTGGCTCGACGATAAAATAATCTATAACGAACATATAAAAAAAACTTGCGAAAAAGCCGACAGGCAGACTGCGGCCTTAACGAAGATCCTGCCGAACATACGGGGGCCCTCAACAGATAAGCGTCGAATATTGTACGGAGTGGTACAATCTGTCCTTCTATACGCGGCACCGGTCTGGGAGCGTGTTATGAGAGTAGACAAATACAGAAATATGATGGCGGCAACGCAACGAAAAATGCTGCTGAGAGTTGCGGCGGGGTACCGAACGATCTCCGCCGCGGCTCTCAACGTTATAACGGGTGTCCCGCCCATTGAAATGCTGGTCGGAGAAAGATGCAGACTGGATGCCCTTGATGAGGTCACAGAGATAGACAAACTCGCGCAGAGAACCAGGACAATTGAGGAATGGCAAACCGCATGGGGCAATAACACCAGAACGGCGCAATGGACGAAAAGACTTATCCCAAACCTGAGACCATGGCTAGAGTGCGATTTCAAATACACAAACTACTGCATGACGCAGGCTCTGAGCGGGCACGGCTCCTTTAGAACCTATACACATAGAATTGGAAAAGCAGGCGATGAAATTTGCATATATTGCCAGGAAATAGATAGCCCTGAACACACTCTTCTCTCGTGTGTCAGATGGCACCAGGATAGAAATCGATACGAGACAGAGACAGGAGAAAGAACAACCGCCGAAAACCTGATTAACAACATGATGACGAATAGAGAGAGCTGGGAAAGAGGGGCAACCTTCATACATTCTGTAATGGAACGAAAAGAGAAGGAAGAGAGGGAACAACAACAGCGAGAGAGAAACTGAGCATAACAAAGACGCGGCTCGTACCCTGAAGATATGTCCAAAAGATGGTTCCAGGGGCAAGAAGTGCGGAGGTGGTTTTTAGTGGGTAGGCGGCCACGGCCGGAGTCCCACACCCCCGGGGAAGGGAGGAACCTGTACCTGGCAGTTCATCAAGAATTTTCCACCCGTCAAAAAAAAAAAAAAAAAAAAAAAAAAAAAAAAAAAAAAAAAAAAAAAAAAAAAAAGGTTAGGTTAGGTTAGGTTAGGTTAGGTTAGGTTAGGTTAGGTTAGGTTAGGTTAGGTTAGGTTAGGTTAGGTTAGGTTAGGTTAGGTTAGGTTAGGTTAGGTTAGGTTAGGTTAGGTTAGGTTAGGTTAGGTTAGGTTAGGTTAGGTTAGGTTAGGTTAGGTTAGGTTAGGTTAGGTTAGGTTAGGTTAGGTTAGGTTAGGTTAGGTTAGGTTAGGTTAGGTTAGGTTAGGTTAGGTTAGGTTAGGTTAGGTTAACTCCGCCATGGACTTGCACCACATCCATGCCGGTCACAAGCCCGGAAAAAGGAGGAGTGGCCTATCGTTGGGAAACCGAGCATTGCACTTCTATCGCCCGGCTATTCCCAACACCAGATCTCACCTTGTTTCAACTTGTCTAGGGTGAATCTGTCTTCCCTCTTTTATCTATTCTATCGGCCTATCTTGGCCGCCTCTTGTTTCTTTCCGACCCCGATGCTATTAGAGCATTCGAGGGCTAGGGGTCTCTCCGCTCATGTCTGTCCCCGCCCAGGGAGTAAACCCTTCCAAAAATCCGCAACCCAAGATGTTACGCGACCCGTGTCGAGGGGTGAATGGCCAGGCGGTATATGGCCGTGTACGGAGCCGGTGGGAAAATGGCGACCTCCTACTGTACCTAGCCTTACTCCTGCATGCGGGGCTCTGCAGGGGTGGACTGATCCTTCCCTTGCCACTCGTGGGAACAGTTATGAAAAAATTTACATTAAACACTAAACCACCCGAAACGCCTAAAAGAAGGCATGACTCCGTGTCAAAAATTCCAGGGAAGCCGAGCACATCAAGGGTGACAGGCCTCAAAACTAGTCCAAGAAGGAACTCGACGGGAAATGCCGACACTAGCCTAAGCAATAAGGCCAAAACAATTGCACCAATAAAGAAACCAGCTTCTGCAGCTGGTAAATCCGAGGTCTTAGATCTACAACTAGGACCAGAGATCACACTATCCCCTAGAAGGAGAACCATGTCCAGCCCCCCACAGATGGAAAACCGCCCAAAAGCCCACAATGTGGGAGTCGTTGACCTTACATGGGACGACGATACGGGAAAATCTGAAGGATCTAAGAGGAAAAGGCACGAGGACGAAGACGAGGATACCTCGACAAAAATGTTAAAAAAACCGAACCTGAAGCACGTAGACACAGGGGGAAAACCTGGCTGGCAGTTAGAAAAAATGAGAGACCTGACCAAACAGGCTGAAAAAGCTTCGAGGGAATTGGGTATGACCATCAAAGACCATCCAGATGATCTCGACACAATAAGAGACATAGCAGATAGAATACGCAGTATCACTAGCCAAATGGTGACGAAAGAGCTGCAAGTGATATTCGAGGCAGACCAGGGGGTAATGCGTACCCACCCAGAAGAGGAGAAGGGCCTCACAAATATAGAGGCAACTACAGATTATGAGGTATACAAAGGGATACAAGCCCAAAAATGGGAGAAATCCCTGTTCGAGAATACAAACGTTATCATCGGCAACCCTCTAGCCGCAGACAACACGGCTGTCAGAGTAGTACTAACCGAACCAAAAGACCCCCAAATGAATGGAAGTATCCAGAGACAATTCAAGGAAAACATCCCAGAACTGGCAGACTTGTCCGATGACATAAACGTAGTTGAGCAAACAATCAAGATCAGGGGATCCAACGTTCAACTTACCAAAAAGACCATTAAAATAAACCACGATGGCACCGAGTCAGACATATGGAGCAAGCTTCTTAAACTAAAGGAAGAAACTGTAATGGACCAAAAGGTAGCCATGCACCATGTGGAAAGCATGTCTGTACTTGATCTGCAGAAGATGACGGAGGCCATCTTCCATAAATCTTCAACAAAAATAGAGATATACACCACTGGAAAACTCAGTCCAGGAGGCAACGGCGAAAAAACTAGATCGACCTATGGAATTATAGTAAATGGAAGGGGAAAATCTTTCAGAGAAACCCTAGAAGAGGTTAAAGGATCCGTAGCGCGGAGTACGGCAGCTAAACATATCCGTCTTATCAAAAGTACAACAGATGGAAAATTACTTCTAACCTTAGATAGAGACAATGAGGCACTGAATACAATTAGCACCGCGCTGGAAGAAAACAAACAAATAAGCATAAAACGACTCGGGCAAGAACCATCAGATACCGTATATGTGAGGGACATGCTGGCAGACGCAACCAAGGAAGAGGTGGTTGAAGCCGTGAGACGAGTCGCCGGGACATGGAACGAGGATTGCAAGGTCAGCGATATCAGACCTACAATAAACAATACAACGGCAACCACAATAACCTTGCCTAAACGAATGGCCGAGACAATTCTCTCTGGGGGATACCTCAAAGTAGGACTAGCCAGATGCAGACTAGAGCGGCGCCTGAAAGTTAACAGGTGTCCGAAATGCTGGTCTTACGACCACAAAAAGGAGGAATGCGAAGGTCCCGACCGAACCAAATCATGCTTCAAATGCGGCCAGGAAGATCATAGTTCAAACGATTGCGAAAATGATGACTATTGCCCAGTATGCCAAGAAGAAGGCCACAGGCTAGGGACAGCCAAATGCCCGGCCTTTAAACACGCCCTAAAAGGGGCGAGGAGCAGACAGAGAGAGAGGAGAGAGAGAGAAAAGAGACCAACCAAGGGAGCAAGAGAAACGCAGACAAGGAGTACAACCGAGGAATTACCACGGAATGAAATAGCCGAACTCTCTAATAACCAAAGAGTTATGGAAGAGTCTGCAGAGTCCATAAATATCCTTAAGGATATTATAATGGGGCAGTAACAATAGGGTCTTAGATTGTTTTAAATGTTTTTAAAAGTTATCCAAATAAACACTGATAGACGCAGAAATGCCCAACACCTCCTACTCAGGACAGCGGAAGAGGAAAACGCAGATATAGTGCTTGTACAAGAACCAAATAAGACTCTGGTCCAAAAGAACCCTAACTGGCTTAAAGATCCTAACGTAGACACGGCGATTCTTCTTAGAAATAGAAGGTGCGGAGTCTCAAATCACGAAAGCGGGCCGGGCTTCATATGCCTGAATTTTAAATCGTGGTCGTTATACAACTGCTACGTCTCTCCGAATATATCTCTAGACGAATTCAAAACCTTTGTCGACTCGGTGATGCAAAAGGTGATGGATAAGAAGAAAGAAGCGATTGTTGTAGGCGATTTCAACGCCAAATCCACAATGTGGAACTCCCGATATACCGACGAGAGAGGGAAATACCTGGAAGAATGGATGAATTCCTTGAACATGATTACACACAATGAAGGAGATACGCCTACATTTACAAGGGGAGCCCAAACGTCTTACATCGACATTACCTTTTCTACGTCACAAATAGCGACCAAAATAAATGGATGGCAGGTTTCGATGGAAGAAAGCGGCAGCCTCCACAATTATATACAATTTAACATAAATGAGACAGGAAACAAACCCAGGGCGAAATGGCTTCCAAAAAAATACATGGATACAAAGACCTTCCATGACACGCTAACAATATTGCAAAACGGCATAAATAATCCTGAGAGCCTTGCAAGAGCCATCAAAAATGCCCAAGAGACAAGCCTGTCAACAGGGCAAGACGGAAATACTAGGCTGCAACCCCTTTGGTGGAACGACCAAATAGCCAATTTACGAAAAAAATGTCAGCAGGATAGGAGAAGATTATCGAGGGCCAGGGGACGTCGAGCCAACCCCGAAGTAGTTGAATTACTTGAAGTTGAATACAAAAACACAAGAAAACAACTCAAAAAAGAAATTAACAAATCGCAAAAGGATGAATGGAGAGCCCTCTGTGATAGGCTGGAAGAAGACCCGTGGGGACAAGGGTATAAAATTGTAACCAAAGGCTTGAAGCACATAAGACCGGCATATGAACTGGAACAAGACCAAAAAATTACATTTATCAAGGAACTCTTTCCTCCCCATGACGACCATAGGATACACGCCCCCAACCTAGAAGATTCGTTGAATCTGCCGCCACCTTTTGATACAGAAGAAGTAAACAAAGCAATTGCCAAACTTAAAAGCGGAAAATCTCCTGGGCCAGATGGTATACTCCCTGAGGCAATAAAGCTGGCAGCTAGAATGATACCCGAAGCAATAGTAAAAATTATGAACGATCAACTATTTGGAAGATCCTTTCCTAAAACCTGGAAACTTGCCAACGTGATATTAATACCAAAGGGTACTGGGGAAGATCTAGCTCTCAAAGCGAGACCAATCTGTCTCTTAGACGGCTTAGGAAAACTCTACGAATATCTGCTTAAGCTTAGGCTAGAAGCAGAATTGAGCGAGAACGATGGGATCTCAGCTAGACAATTCGGTTTTAGACCCAAAAAATCTACGGTTACGGCGATCAAATATGTCATAGACAAGGCTACCAGTACACGGGAAACCTGGGGGACCATTATAATGGTCGACATAAAAAACGCCTTCAATACGGCCAAATGGCATATCATAATCGATCGACTACAGAATATTGGGATAAGTACCTACCTGATCCAAGTCATTAGAAATTATCTTTCGGAAAGAAACCTGAAATCTGGAAATTACATGCAAGAGATGACGCAGGGAGTCCCACAGGGATCGGTTTTAGGACCTACCCTGTGGAATGTCCTGTACAATGGTGTCTTGGAAGATCTACATTTACCACCAAGCTGCCAATCGGTAGCATATGCCGATGACTTGGCACTGATCGTGAGGGCAAATAAAAAAGAAGAACTGGTTCAAAGAGCAAATGCCACTCTCAGGCAAATCCAGAGATGGATAACAGAAAATGGCTTGGAGATCGCACCCAGTAAGACGGAGGCAATCATCCTCAAGGGTCCGAGGAAGAGAGAAGGGATAACTTTTGAACTGGCCGGTACACAAATCCAACCAAAAAAGTACGTTAAATATCTCGGGGTCTGGCTCGACGATAAAATAATCTATAACGAACATATAAAAAAAACTTGCGAAAAAGCCGACAGGCAGACTGCGGCCTTAACGAAGATCCTGCCGAACATACGGGGGCCCTCAACAGATAAGCGTCGAATATTGTACGGAGTGGTACAATCTGTCCTTCTATACGCGGCACCGGTCTGGGAGCGTGTTATGAGAGTAGACAAATACAGAAATATGATGGCGGCAACGCAACGAAAAATGCTGCTGAGAGTTGCGGCGGGGTACCGAACGATCTCCGCCGCGGCTCTCAACGTTATAACGGGTGTCCCGCCCATTGAAATGCTGGTCGGAGAAAGATGCAGACTGGATGCCCTTGATGAGGTCACAGAGATAGACAAACTCGCGCAGAGAACCAGGACAATTGAGGAATGGCAAACCGCATGGGGCAATAACACCAGAACGGCGCAATGGACGAAAAGACTTATCCCAAACCTGAGACCATGGCTAGAGTGCGATTTCAAATACACAAACTACTGCATGACGCAGGCTCTGAGCGGGCACGGCTCCTTTAGAACCTATACACATAGAATTGGAAAAGCAGGCGATGAAATTTGCATATATTGCCAGGAAATAGATAGCCCTGAACACACTCTTCTCTCGTGTGTCAGATGGCACCAGGATAGAAATCGATACGAGACAGAGACAGGAGAAAGAACAACCGCCGAAAACCTGATTAACAACATGATGACGAATAGAGAGAGCTGGGAAAGAGGGGCAACCTTCATATATTCTGTAATGGAACGAAAAGAGAAGGAAGAGAGGGAACAACAACAGCGAGAGAGAAACTGAGCATAACAAAGACGCGGCTCGTACCCTGAAGATATGTCCAAAAGATGGTTCCAGGGGCAAGAAGTGCGGAGGTGGTTTTTAGTGGGTAGGCGGCCACGGCCGGAGTCCCACACCCCCGGGGAAGGGAGGAACCTGTACCTGGCAGTTCATCAAGAATTTTCCACCCGTCAAAAAAAAAAAAAAAAAAAAAAAAAAAGGTTAGGTTAGGTTAGGTTAGGTTAGGTTAGGTTAGGTTAGGTTAGGTTAGGTTAGGTTAGGTTAGGTTAGGTTAGGTTAGGTTAGGTTAGGTTAGGTTAGGTTAGGTTAGGTTAGGTTAGGTTAGGTTAGGTTAGGTTAGGTTAGGTTAGGTTAGGTTAGGTTAGGTTAGGTTAGGTTAGGTTAGGTTAGGTTAGGTTAGGTTAGGTTAGGTTAGGTTAGGTTAGGTTAGGTTAGGTTAGGTTAGGTTAGGTTAGGTTAGGTTAGGTTAGGTTAGGTTAGGTTAGGTTAGGTTAGGTTAGGTTAGGTTAGGTTAGGTTAGGTTAGGTTAGGTTAGGTTAGGTTAGGTTAGGTTAGGTTAGGTTAGGTTAGGTTAGGTTAGGTTAGGTTAGGTTAGGTTAGGTTAGGTTAGGTTAGGTTAGGTTAGGTTAGGTTAGGTTAGGTTAGGTTAGGTTAGGTTAGGTTAGGTTAGGTTAGGTTAGGTTAGGTTAGGTTAGGTTAGGTTAGGTTAGGTTAGGTTAGGTTAGGTTAGGTTAGGTTAGGTTAGGTTAGGTTAGGTTAGGTTAGGTTAGGTTAGGTTAGGTTAGGTTAGGTTAGGTTAGGTTAGGTTAGGTTAGGTTAGGTTAGGTTAGGTTAGGTTAGGTTAGGTTAGGTTAGGTTAGGTTAGGTTAGGTTAGGTTAGGTTAGGTTAGGTTAGGTTAGGTTAGGTTAGGTTAGGTTAGGTTAGGTTAGGTTAGGTTAGGTTAGGTTAGGTTAGGTTAGGTTAGGTTAGGTTAGGTTAGGTTAGGTTAGGTTAGGTTAGGTTAGGTTAGGTTAGGTTAGGTTAGGTTAGGTTAGGTTAGGTTAGGTTAGGTTAGGTTAGGTTAGGTTAGGTTAGGTTAGGTTAGGTTAGGTTAGGTTAGGTTAGGTTAGGTTAGGTTAGGTTAGGTTAGGTTAGGTTAGGTTAGGTTAGGTTAGGTTAGGTTAGGTTAGGTTAGGTTAGGTTAGGTTAGGTTAGGTTAGGTTAGGTTAGGTTAGGTTAGGTTAGGTTAGGTTAGGTTAGGTTAGGTTAGGTTAGGTTAGGTTAGGTTAGGTTAGGTTAGGTTAGGTTAGGTTAGGTTAGGTTAGGTTAGGTTAGGTTAGGTTAGGTTAGGTTAGGTTAGGTTAGGTTAGGTTAGGTTAGGTTAGGTTAGGTTAGGTTAGGTTAGGTTAGGTTAGGTTAGGTTAGGTTAGGTTAGGTTAGGTTAGGTTAGGTTAGGTTAGGTTAGGTTAGGTTAGGTTAGGTTAGGTTAGGTTAGGTTAGGTTAGGTTAGGTTAGGTTAGGTTAGGTTAGGTTAGGTTAGGTTAGGTTAGGTTAGGTTAGGTTAGGTTAGGTTAGGTTAGGTTAGGTTAGGTTAGGTTAGGTTAGGTTAGGTTAGGTTAGGTTAGGTTAGGTTAGGTTAGGTTAGGTTAGGTTAGGTTAGGTTAGGTTAGGTTAGGTTAGGTTAGGTTAGGTTAGGTTAGGTTAGGTTAGGTTAGGTTAGGTTAGGTTAGGTTAGGTTAGGTTAGGTTAGGTTAGGTTAGGTTAGGTTAGGTTAGGTTAGGTTAGGTTAGGTTAGGTTAGGTTAGGTTAGGTTATAGGCAAAAAACTAGCGACCTACCCAAAAAAGAGTTTTATCTTACGTTTTCGAGGTCGAAAAAGACGATAAAACAGGTTTCGTTCAAGTTGTATGTGACGTTTTGGAGCAATCGATTTTTTGGAAAAAAAAGGTGTTTAACGAGCTAACCTTTGTTCGAAAATAGGGGGAACGCGTAGATCTCGTCGAGACGATTCTAAAAACGATTTTTAATTTTTTCCTTAGAGGAGCTCATCTAGGAGTTATGACGATTTTAATTTTTGAGAAATTCGAAAACGAGCTAACCTTTGTTCAAAAATGAACGTTTTAGATAGATCTCGTCGAGAGGAATCCGAATATGTCCTTTTTTGCTTTCTACGACCAACGGTTCTCGAGTTATGGGGATTTTAGAAATTTATCCGGCCCGTAGGACCTAACCTAACCTGAGGACTTGTAAAAATTTTCAAAAATTTTCCAGGTTAGGTTAGATCATTTTTCTTCGTAACTTTCGATTCTACACAAGTTTTTGACGGTTTCGAAATTTTTTTGAATTTTTACCTTAGCTAACGTGGTAGGGACTTGTAATTATTTTGGCGAAAAAAATTTTCGAGCAAAAAGGCGAGAATCTGTCACCGGGTTAGTACGTTCAGGAACAATCGAGTCGTAAAAATGCGTAAAAAAATGTTGTTTTTTCGAAAAAGTGGAATGTTACGGTGGGTTTTTTTTAGCCCAACCCCCTGTAATTCCCCCCTTCCCAGTCCCGTCGTCATTCCTCCACCAAAATATTAGTGGTTTTTAGCTTGTCATCGATCGGGGCAAGGTGGTGTGTGTGTGTACCTTAGGTTAGGTTAGCTTTTAGGTTAGGTTAGGTTAGGTTAGGTTAGGTTAGGTTAGTTTAGGTTAGGTTAGGTTAGTTTAGTTTAGGTTAGGTTAGGTTAGCTTAGGTTTAGGAACCGAGCCCCTTGAGTTTTTTTTTCTAATTTTGAATTTTGGGGTGATTTTTGGATTTTTCAAAATTTCAAAAAAAAAAAAAATTTCGAGATATTGACGTCTTCGGATAGAGAATCGAAAAATAATCGACACGTGTTTCGGCGTTTTCTTTTATTTCGAAATTTTTATGATCTAACCTAACCTGAGAAGTGTATCTAACCTAACCTGAGTTTTTTTCTAATTTTGAGTTTTAGGTTGGGTTAGATCATTTTTCTAACTTGGTTTTTTCTCCCGAATCCATTTTTGATCTAACCTAACCTGACTTTTTTTCGAAAATTTTCTAAGTCCAGGTTGGGTTAGACAATTAGGTTATAGGCAAAAAACTAGCGACCTACCCAAAAAAGAGTTTTATCTTACGTTTTCGAGGTCGAAAAAGACGATAAAACAGGTTTCGTTCAAGTTGTATGTGACGTTTTGGAGCAATCGATTTTTTGGAAAAAAAAGGTGTTTAACGAGCTAACCTTTGTTCGAAAATAGGGGGAACGCGTAGATCTCGTCGAGACGATTCTAAAAACGATTTTTAATTTTTTCCTTAGAGGAGCTCATCTAGGAGTTATGACGATTTTAATTTTTGAGAAATTCGAAAACGAGCTAACCTTTGTTCAAAAATGAACGTTTTAGATAGATCTCGTCGAGAGGAATCCGAATATGTCCTTTTTTGCTTTCTACGACCAACGGTTCTCGAGTTATGGGGATTTTAGAAATTTATCCGGCCCGTAGGACCTAACCTAACCTGAGGACTTGTAAAAATTTTCAAAAATTTTCCAGGTTAGGTTAGATCATTTTTCTTCGTAACTTTCGATTCTACACAAGTTTTTGACGGTTTCGAAATTTTTTTGAATTTTTACCTTAGCTAACGTGGTAGGGACTTGTAATTATTTTGGCGAAAAAAATTTTCGAGCAAAAAGGCGAGAATCTGTCACCGGGTTAGTACGTTCAGGAACAATCGAGTCGTAAAAATGCGTAAAAAAATGTTGTTTTTTCGAAAAAGTGGAATGTTACGGTGGGTTTTTTTTAGCCCAACCCCCTGTAATTCCCCCCTTCCCAGTCCCGTCGTCATTCCTCCACCAAAATATTAGTGGTTTTTAGCTTGTCATCGATCGGGGCAAGGTGGTGTGTGTGTGTACCTTAGGTTAGGTTAGCTTTTAGGTTAGGTTAGGTTAGGTTAGGTTAGGTTAGGTTAGTTTAGGTTAGGTTAGGTTAGGTTAGGTTAGGTTAGGTTAGGTTAGGTTAGGTTAGGTTAGGTTAGGTTAGGTTAGGTTAGGTTAGGTTAGGTTAGGTTAGGTTAGGTTAGGTTAGGTTAGGTTAGGTTAGGTTAGGTTAGGTTAGGTTAGGTTAGGTTAGGTTAGGTTAGGTTAGGTTAGGTTAGGTTAGGTTAGGTTAGGTTAGGTTAGGTTAGGTTAGGTTAGGTTAGGTTAGGTTAGGTTAGGTTAGGTTAGGTTAGGTTAGGTTAGGTTAGGTTAGGTTAGGTTAGGTTAGGTTAGGTTAGGTTAGGTTAGGTTAGGTTAGGTTAGGTTAGGTTAGGTTAGGTTAGGTTAGGTTAGGTTAGGTTAGGTTAGGTTAGGTTAGGTTAGGTTAGGTTAGGTTAGGTTAGGTTAGGTTAGGTTAGGTTAGGTTAGGTTAGGTTAGGTTAGGTTAGGTTAGGTTAGGTTAGGTTAGGTTAGGTTAGGTTAGGTTAGGTTAGGTTAGGTTAGGTTAGGTTAGGTTAGGTTAGGTTAGGTTAGGTTAGGTTAGGTTAGGTTAGGTTAGGTTAGGTTAGGTTAGGTTAGGTTAGGTTAG